>CM042840.1:52550157-53815991 GCA_023653725.1 Bungarus multicinctus | reverse complement strand
GGGCTGTCTATCAGTACAGTAATTTTCTTTTATACACACACACACACACACACACACACACACACACACATCCCATACCATATAATATTCCGTTTCTTCTTTTTCTCTAATTACCAATGTTAATCTATTGATTTCTGCATATTCAAATATTTTTTTCAATTACTTTTCCCTCTGTTGGTATCTTATCATTTTTCCAATTCTGAGCAAATACAATTCTAGCTGCTGTTAATACATGTATGATTAAATATGTTTTTTCTTTACTGTAACCTTCAGATATTATTCCCAATAAAAATATTTCAGGTTTCAAGTCTATATGTTGTTTTATAATTTTTTCCAACCATGTGTGTTTTTTTGTCCAATATCTTTTAGCTTCTGCACAAGTCCACCACATATGATATGTTCCCAGTGTTTGATGACACTTCTAGCATTTGGGTGATTTATCTTTAAACATTTTAGCTAGCTTTTCTAGTGCTAAATGCCATCTATAGAACATCTTATATAAGTTCGCTTTATATGCTGTCGATATTGTTAATTTGTAGTTTCTATTCCATAACTTCTGCCATTTATCTAAAAAAATTTGCCCATGCTATCATTGTTTCTTTAACTAGTTCTTCTTCTAATTTAACATCTATTAAATAGCAATATAATTGTCAACCTTCAAGATTCTTTCCTTTCTCTTGCATCTTTAGTAACGGGGAGAGTGGGAAATGATTGGGCTTTGTGGGTGTGGGAAACATGCTGCAAGTTTTATAGAATGAACTGTGTAACTTGGGGGGGAAATTTTGTTGTTTATGCTCGCTTGCTTACTGCGCAACAGCAAGTCTTTACCAAAACAGGCTAAGGACAATGGCCAGATGTCTGCATCACCATTATGCATATCTTTGATTGGATAGACAGTTTGAACTATTGTGGGTGGGAACATTGCCATCACTTTGTATATGTGTATTTTACGCGTAATTCCTCAGATCTAGAATTACTTTGATGCTACCACTTGAATTACAATCTACCAGTTGGAGACTCCAACTGGTGCAAAATGCGGCCGCGTGGGTGATCATGGGGGCGTCACGTAGCTCCCATGTGATGCCTCTCCTGCGCGAGCTGCATTGGTTGCTGGTGGCTTTCCGGGTTCGCTTTAAGGTTCTAGTTTTGACCTTTAGGGCGATCCATGGCACTGGGCCAGGTTACCTGCAGGACCGCATTCTGCCGGTGATCTCCAGCAGACCGGTGCGTTCTCACAGGGAGGGCCTTCTCCGGGTGCCGTCGGCCACTATGTGTCGCTTGGCGGCCCCCAGGAGTAGGGCCTTCTCTGTGGGGGCCCCTGCCCTCTGGAATACTCTGCCGCCTGAACTACGCACCAGCACGGACCTGAGGGCCTTCAGGCGTGCGTTGAAGACCTGGCTCTTTGAGCAGGCTGGCCTGGGCTGAGATAGTTTTTAACTGTCTCCTTAATTGGGTTTTAATTGGGTTTTTAATTTTGGGGGGAGGGTTCTATTAATCTAAACAGCCACTATTTAATGTCTTTTTAATTTTTGTATTGTTCGGGGTTTGATTTGGCTGTCCTGAGTCCCTAGGGAGAAGGGCGGTATATAAATCTTAATAATAAATAAATAATAAATAAATAAATACAGTAAAAGTTCTTTTCTCTACATTAATGGAGTCTAAGAGTATCTTTCTTGGATTTTGAATGGAGCACCACCTGACATTAATCTTTTAAACATCTTATCTTCTGTTCCTGTTAATATTTTATTCAATTCTGTCGACTCCTTGTTAATCCCTTCGACTTTGATATCTTTTTCATACCTTGATTGTATTTGTGTATACGAATACCAATGCATTTCTAACCCTTGTTCATTCAATTCTTGTTTTGTTTTGAGCTCACCCTTTTCATTTAAAATATCTTTATATCTGGCAGTAATTCCCATTTTACAAACATTTGGATGTATAAGTGCTTCCATTATTGACAACCAGACTGGTATCTTCATATAATAGCAATAGTACTTTGACTTATATACTGCTTTATAGTGCTTTACAGCCTTCTCTAAGTCATTTACAGAGTCAGCATATTGCCCCCAACAATTTGGGTCCTCATTTTATCCATCTCGGAAGGATGGAAGGCTGTGTCAACTTGAGCTTGGTGGGATTTGAACTGCCAAATTGTAGGCAGCTGGCTGAACAAGTAGCTTGTAGTACTGCACTCTAACCACTGCGCCAGATCTTAATGTTGTTAATTAACAACATAATGTTATTCTCTAGTTTTCCCCCATACCAATAACAATGAATTCCTGGCTAAATGCCTTTGAAAATACCCATGTGCTTTACTTCTCCCATACCACAAAAACACATGCCAGCCCATCTGCAAATCATGCTTTTAACATTAATAAACTTTTGTTATCCATTCTTTCATCCAAGTTAATGCCATGGCCTGATAGTATATTTCCCAATTAAGTAACCCAAATCTTTCTCTAGTTCTAACATCCTGCAACATTTTAACATTAATTCTTGCTTTCTTCCCTTGCCATATATATTTCCATAATATTTTATTGATATCTTCAAAATATTTTTGCTGATTTTATCAGAATTGTTTGGAACAAATACAACACTTTGGGTAATATGTTCATCTTAATTGCCACAATTTTTTCTGTTAATGATAACTGCATATTATCCCATTTTTCTAAATCTGCTTTAATTTGTTGTTTAAGTTTATAATAATTCTCTTCTTTAATAATTCCACATCTTGCAGTCAACTGAATTCCTAAGTACTTAACTTTCTTTACTATCTGAATATCTGTACTCTTCGTTAATTCTTTTTTCGTTTTTCTGTCATGATTTTTACCAATATCTTAGTTTTTCCTTTGTTTATTTTTAATCCAGCCATTTTACCATATTGCTCTATCTTATGTATTAGCTTGGGTCCTGTTCCCAGAGGCTCTTCTAATATGAAAACCAGGTCATCTGCAAATGCCTTTAACTTATACTCCTCTTTTCTTATTTCCATCCCTTTTATTTCCTTATCTTCCCTAATACTTCTATTTACTACTTCCAATGTTAATACAAACAACAATGGTGACAATGGATACCCTTGCTTTGTTCCTTTCTCAAAAAGAACCTTTTCTGTCAATTCTCCATTGACTTTGTGTATTGTTTATAATATATTGTCTTAATCATATTAATAAACCTTTCTCCAAATCCCGTTTCTTCCATCTGAGTCAACATAAATTGCTAATTCATGTTGTCAAAGGCCTTCTGTGCATCTAGGAATATCAATGCCATTTGTTTTTCAGGATGTGTTTCATAATATTCCACAGTATTTAAAATTATTCTCATGTTGTCTTTTGTTTGCCTCTTACCTAAGAACCTATTTTGATCTGAATGTATAAATTGATTTAAATATCTCTTTAGTATTTCAGCCATTATTGATACAAATATTTTATAGTCCGAATTTAGCAATGATATTGGCCTATAGTTCTTGATCTGTTGTAAGTCGGTATCCTCTTTCGGTATCAGAGTAATATATGCTTCCATCCATGAATTTGGTATTTTTTGCCTCAGTCATTATCTCATTTCCTATTTCTAATATCACTTTAATATCACTTAAAGAATCTTGTAGGGTTTTATACATTTCTGCAGGCAGCCATCCGGCCCTGGCGCTTTCCCATTGTTTTGTCTTTTAATTGCTTCTGTTAGTTCTATCAGTTTTTTCTATCAGTTCTTTCCAAAACCTCAGTTTAATTTCCTCTGGTACTTTAGGTAGTCCCACCTTCTTTTAAATATTCCTTTGTATCTCCTTTCCCCACTTGTTCTTTTTCACATAATTCTTTATAGTATCTTTATATTATTTCTTTTTTATCTTCATTTCCGTGACATAAGTTCCCTTTATCATCCACTAATTGAGGAATCCTTTTCTTCTCCTTCTCTTTCTTCAATCTATACGCTAACCACCTTCCTGGTTTATTTGCATTTTCAAAAAGTTTTGTTTAGACTGTCTTATTTTTGTGCTAATTCTTCTTTATCTATTTATTTCCATTTTGTGCTTTGTCAAGTTCATTTTATTTTGATTTTTTTGTGTATTTTTTAGTAGTTCTCTCTCTAGTTTTTTATATTCTTCTTCTAACATTTTTGTATCTGTCTTTTTTTTCTATTTCTCTTTCCAATATATGTTATTGTCAATCCTCTTAGGTAAGCTTTAGTTGTATCCCATACATTTTGTAACAAGGTTTCTTCTTTTTTTGTTTTTCTCAAAAAAGAATTTTAGTTCTTTTCTACAAAAGAATATTCTACATATTCTTTTTCTCTTAGTATTGAATTATTCATTGTCCATCTTGGCCTCTTTTTTTGTCCCTTACATGTTACTTCAATTGGATTATGATCTGCCCATGTACTTGTTTCAATTCTTATATATCTTTTACATTAGTAATTAGCTTTATTGTTCCCCATATCATATCTAATCTGGACTTTAATAAATATCTATTCAAATAGAATGTATATTGTGTCTTTTCTGGATATCTTTCTCTCCATGCATTTTGAATTGCTAATTCATCTGCCATTTAAAAAAATGATTTTGGTAATATTTTCCTATTATTTTTATTTATCTTCTATGTCTTATATTCAATTTTTGCTTCTACTATTGCATTAAGTCTCCAAAAATACAAATGTTATCATATTCCAATTCTGTTATTTTCTTTTTTCTTTTTTAATTTTGTTTTTATTAAGTTTCTGTTATTACAACATAGAATATCATAGTTTCAACAGCATTCTTGACATCTATACTGGTTCTTATCTTAAGTATCTTACATTTATCTAGTATTAATTAATAATTTGAATTATAATTATTGTTCTTATATTCTTATATATTTTACAAATTTACATTTTACTTTCTTAAGGATTCTTGCAATTAAGTTTCTTGTCTTATTTCTTAGTTCTGTTTCTTACCCAGTCATATCACTCATTTCAAATTAAGAAATATTCAGAGTCTTCTTTTTCTTTCAATTTCAGCGTTAACATATTTATTTCAGCACTTTTCATTACTTTTTGTAATATTAGTTCTTCATTAGGAATATTGGAAGTTTTCCAAAGTTATGCAAAAGTTATTCTGGCAGCTGTTGTAATATGTAGCAGTTCCAATTCTGTTATTTTCTTATGTAGTTTATCATAAAATTCTTCTTGACTTTCATTTGGGGCATAAATTGCCACTAATAATATTCATTTATAATTCATCAATGCTTCCACTATTAATACTCTTTCATTGTTATCTTTGTAAATTAATTCCATTTTTATAGACTCTTTTATACATAATGCTATCCCTCTTTTACTTTGTTGTGCCAATGTAGTATATAATCTCCCAATCTTAGAATAATCCAATATTTTCTCATGTTATTTATTAATATGCACTTCTTGCAAACCAATTATGTCCAATTTTAATTTCTTTAATTATTGAATATTCTTTTCCTTTTAATTGCTGAATTTAATCCATTTATGTTAATCATCATTAATTTTATTTCTTCTTCCATGTCTTTACTTATATAGGAACCTCTTGTTGCTTTTTTCACTCTCATCTCCCTTGGTTCCTTTGGTCTCTCTTCTTCTCTGATTACTCTCCCTTCCCATTCTCTTTCCTCTTCTCTTTGTCATCTTTCATCCCTTTCAGCTGCTGCTTCTCTTAGTTTTATTTCTTCAATTTCTCTTCTTTTTTCTCCTTCATATTCTCTGAAGTATTGATCATAAAATAGTTCTGCTTTTTCGATTGTATCTAATCTGTGTCTGTTACCACCATATCACCATTATCCCCTCTGGTACAAGCCATCTGAAATTAATTTCTCTCTCTCTTTTTTTTAATTACATTTATATGCTGCCCTTCTCCGGAGACTCAGGGCGGCTTACAGTCTTTAGAGCACCATGCTACGTGCTCAGCAATAACCTTCATTCCATTGTATATGCCTGCTTATTACTAGGGCTTTTTGGCCCCCCCAAGCGGCATTTTTTTTGCAAAGTCAGCTTATTGCCCCCAACAATCTTGGGTCCTCAATTTACCTATCCCAAGAGGATAGAAGGCTGAGTCAACCTTGAGCCTGGTGGGATTTGAACCTGCACTAATTGCAGGCAATTGAGCTAAGTGCTAGATGATTAACAGCCTGCACCACCAAGGCCCTGTTAAATGTTAATTAAACATTTCGTCAAAAACTGGTAATCTCTTCCCAAATCTCTAACACTTCTTACTATTTGTTTCAGTACCGTTATCACCTTTTCTTTATATTTTAATGTATCATCTCATAGTTTTTAGTATTTCTGTGCTTACAGCTTTCTTTGTAAATCTAATATATACTTCTATTGGTAGCTTATTTCTCAGTCCATATCTAGTCTGGATCCTGAAAATCTCATCTATATCAGGTATCATTTTCTTGTTTGTTACCTCCAGGACCTCTGCCAGTAACTCTGCCATTATTTCTGCCAAATTTTCATCTTTTTCTTCTGCAACATTTTGAAATCTTAATAATAATCAGCCTTGTCCATTTCTAACATGATAATTGCCCCCCTTACTTTGATCTGAATTTGTCAATCTAAAGTCCATTTCTCCTACCCTTTGTTCTATTATAGATGCTTTCTCTTCTATTTTCCCCATCTGTTCCTCATTTTTCATAATCTTTTCTGTCTCTTGCACAGAGGTGGATTTTTAGCTGTGCAGATGCAGATAAATAAATTAAACAAAATATCCACAACAAAGTACATTTATTGGTACATCAGGTATATTCATAACTCACATTTGTGACAAAGTTCTTTAATGACCAATCCTTTGTATATTAGCCTTGCAGGTAAAAGATGGTTATCTCCTAACCCATCTTGTAGTGATAGAAAGAAACTGCTGAGTTCATGAGTCCAGGCAAGAATGGAGGAAAACTCCCCCAACCCATCGAGGGTCAATTTAGTGACCAATCAGGATTACAGATGTGGCCACGTGACATGAACTACATTTCCCAGGATACCTTTAACTACACTTACCATGATGCATTCTCTTAAGGGGACAGCTCATAATTCCTAAGTAACTATCCAATTTCCATAGACTGGCTGGGAGAGCACATAATCAATTGTTGAATATTCTCTATTTTTTCTTCCACATTGTCTGTTTTCCCTTCCACCTTCCCTACTTTTTCATCCATCTTTCCAATTTGTTCTTGCATTGTTTGAAGTATCATTTTAATTTCTGCCTGCATTGTCAATGCCTTCTCTTGTTGAGTCATCAAATTGATAGATCTTTGTCTGCCAGGACTAGATGCCATGGAAGATGATGCTAAGGAGCAAATGCCCCTGTTTTTTTCATTCTTGCTGTTATTTTTATTATCTCTTAACTGTAAAATCAATTTTAATCCCTGGGGTCTCTTTCCCAAAAAAATTTCTTCAAGCTCTTCTATACCCTAATTCAATAGAAGTGATGTTATATAATCCAAAGGGCAGGTAGAAACAGTATCCAAGATAAAAAGGCTTAATAAAAGTAAAAATTAAAAATGAGAGAAAAAAAGAAAAAAATGAAAAGAGAGCAAAAAAAAATCCTCCCCTCCAAATTCCTTGAAAGAAGATAAAAAATAATAATAAATGTCTATCAAAAAGGGGAAAAATAAAAAAGGAAGAGACCAGAAAAGAGAGCAAAAAAAGAATAATACTGAAAATTGAATTCAAATAAGGAGAAAAAAGGGAAAATTTTTACAAAGAGGATAAGGAAAAAAGAAGAACAATAATAAAAAATTATTTAAAAGGAAAAAAGAAGAAAAATAAATAAATAAATAAATTATATGTTGATATCCACAAGAAGGGTATGATAAAATCCAATTGTAGTTCACCTTGTATCATCAAACTAGAAAAATACATTACCCTGTTTGAAAGAATCGATACCATTGAAACACATATAACATCCCTTGATACTATTCTAGCATCCCTGGATGCTCTACAAACTAGATTGGCAAACCTTGAAAAAAAAGACAGCACTAAAAAATGAATATCAAACATCTACAGACCATATCTCTACTCAACAACCGCAACCAAAACCCATTCCACAAAAAACAACAAATCCTACAAATATTGATATCCCCATCCTCATCAAAGAAGCTGTTGAGCGTGAACGGAAGTGACCAAATGCCATCTTATTTGGTCTAGAGATCAATGACAATGATGACATCTCCAATGTTCGAAACATCATCAGAGAAAATCAAGCATCAACCATCTCCCCTGAAGAAATACTTGATATTTCCTGTGTCGGTCCTGAGCTTAAAAACAAAGACAGCTTGATGATCCCATGCCTCTGCAGGGTTGTTTGCAAAAATGAAACAAGCAAATGCAAATTCATTTTCTCAATAAATTCACTTGCAAAGAGCAACAACAACCATAAGAACCTTTGTTCTCTCCCTGATCTAACCTTACAGCAATGTGTACAATCCCAGGAACTACGTTCTGAGCTCAAAATATTACATGAATTAGGTAATACAAATCTATACATTGATTACCATGCTGACTGTATCAAAAGCAAGAGCCTCAACCTACATCACAATATCCCTCACCCAAATGTCCAATGTTAGGGATGCACTTCCTCCAGACCCACTATTTCATATCTTAAATGCAAACTACTTAATGCAAGAAGCCTCGCAAATAAAATGCATGAATTCCTTATCCTTCTAAGCTCAGCCATATCTGACATTATATTCGTCTGTGAGACGTGGTTAAATGCATCTTTTCCAGACTCCATTACCACTACAAAAGAATATCAAGTTTGTTGGTCAGATCGTGAAATCCATGGAGGTGGTGGAGTTGCTATATTTTTTAAAAAATCTCTAAACCTAAAAAAGATCCAAATTATACAAGAGCTTGCTCTTCCTGAGACCATCATCTGTGAACTGTCCTTAAACTTCTCAATCTGCTTCTTACTTTGCTATTGTGCCCCTGACTATGATATAATTCATGCAAACAAGCTAACTTCATTACTGACATGGGCTGCCTCCTGCCCACACCCTCTCATTTTTCTTGGTGACCTCAACTTACCTCTTATAAATTGGACACTAAATGAATGTACATCTGAATCAATTCATGCAATCCTGTACAATGCCGTTACCAACAGTAGGACTGTAACAACTAGTAACCAACAATACTAGGCTTAACAACTGCCTCGATCTCATCTTCTGCAACAGTTTGAATTCAATTTATGAAATACAAATAAATGAACCCTTTTCCAACAGTGACCACAGCATGATTGACTTTTGTCTCAACATATGTTCTCACAAAAATCACCATAACAACAGAATCCCTAATTATAATTTCAAAAAAGGCAACTATGATCTTATAGACAACGATCTCTCATCTCTTGATTGGCAAATTCTATTCACTGGATGCAATACTGTTGAAGACCATTGTAACATATTTTTACTTGAAGTCAAAAGAGTCATCAAACTATATGTACCAATAATAACTCCCAAAAGCAGAAAAAACAAATTACCCATAACAATAAGGAAGCTCCAATCCAAAAAGAAATCTCTTTGGTGGAAAAACAAATCTGATCATGTTGCCAACTTTAAAAGCCAATACAAAAATTTATGCCACCAGATAATGACTGAATGTACCAATTATCACACTAAAGAAGAGGAAAACCTTCTATGCACCAATTCTGTCCGCGCTTTCTTCAATTTTGTAAACAACAAACTAAAAGACTCAAGGTCCATCCCACCCCTAAAAAAACCAAATGGTAAAGACTGCAACGATGACACTATTAAAGCCAACCTCTTTAACACATTCTTTGGCTCAGTATTTGTAAACAGCAATGGATCATGCCCAATATTCCCTAGTCAAACCACAAACAACTACAATGATCTAATACATATCGATTTTGCAGAAGACAATGTTGAAAAAGCACTATGCAATCTAAAACCATCTTTATCTATTGGATTAGACGGAGTTTGCCTCCTCCTTAAAAAAGTTATCCACTTCCATAGAAGAACCTCTAAGCATAATCTTTGAAAAATCTTTCAGGACCAGCTCCTTGCCAAATCTATGGTCACTAGCCACAGTCATTCCCATCTTCAAAAAGGGAGACCCCAGCCTAGTTGAAGATTACAGACCAATGCTACATCATCTGTAAAGTCATAGAATCAATTATTAATCCATTATCTTCCACTTAGAGACAAACAACCTACTCTCTAACAAACAGTATGGTTTCAGAAGGAAACTGTCCTGTAATCTGCAACTCTTGCACTGTAAAAACATATGGACTACACAACTTGATCAGGGCAGAGCAATTGACGCAATTGACATAGACTTCAGTAAAGCCTTTGATTCAGTGGTACATGACAAACTACTCCTAAAACTAAGATCTTATGGTATCTCTGGACAACTGCATAACTGGATAGAAGCATTCTTGTCAAACAGACAACAAATGGTCAAAATTGGAAGCGTCCTAGCAAATCCTGTACCTGTCAACAGTGGTGTCCCCCAAGGCAGTGTTCTAGGACCAACCCTCTTCATACCTTATATTAATGACCTCTGCAATTATATTAAGAGCAACTGCATTCTTTTCGCTGATGATGTAAAGCTATTCAACACCACTGACAATGCTGCTACCCTTCAAAAAGACCTCGACTATGTATCAGAATGGTCAAACAAGTAGCAACTTCAGATCTCAACAAGTAAATGCTCTGTCTTGCATATTAGCAAAAAATAAATAAATCAAAAAAATAAAATACAAGCTGAATAGTCAAGACCTTGTTGACAACACAAACTTTGTCAAGGACCTTGGAGTACTCATCTCAAATGATCTAAGCGCTAGAGCCCACTGTAACTACATAGCCAAAAAGGCATTAAGAGTTGTTAACCTAATTCTGCATAGCTTTTTCTTCAGTAATATCACTCTACTAACTAGCGCATATATAACATTTGCTAGACCAATACTTGAATACAGCTCTTCAGTCTGGAACCCCCATTACATATCTGATATTAATACAATTGAGAAAGTGCAGAAATATTTTACAAGAAGAGTCCTCCACTGCTCTACTCATAGCAGAATACCTTATGCCACCAGACTTGAAATTTCAGACCTAGACAACCTAGAACTACACCGCCTTCAGTTTGATCTAAATATAGTACATAGAATTATATATTGCAATGTCCTACCTATCAATGAATACTTCAGCTTCAACCAAAGCAATATAAGAGCACAAAATAGATACAAACTAAAGATAAACTGCACCAAACTTGATTGCACGAAATACGACTTCAGCAACAGAGTAGTCAATGTCTGGAATACTCTACCTGACTCTGTGGTTTCTTCCCCAAACCCCAAAATCTTCATCATTAGACTACCTTCTATTGACCTAACCCCTTTCCTAAGAGGTCTGTAGGGGGCGTGCATAAGCACACCAAAATGTGCCTACCATCCTTGTCCTATTGTTTCTTTTTTTCTTATTCATATCCATTTCATATATTTATAACCATGTTTATACTTATACCTGTTATCTAATAATTGTTTGATAAATAAATAAATAAATAAGTCTCTGCATCCAGTTTTCTATTGCTTCTCTTTAATAAATTTCGCAGTGCAATATTGCCATATTAATCAAAATAGCTCCCACAGTGCAAAGAGAAAGTTAATCCAAACAATTCAGTAGAAAGGAGTTCTGGTTTATATTTCTTTGTATCTTCTTTGTTTCTTTTAGTGTCCAAGAGTTACACTGTTTTCAATATAAGTTCTCAATGTAACTCTCGGTCACTGTAAACAATTATATCTTCTCTTCTCTTTTGTCCAACTGTCAAGGTCAGCCTAAAAATTCAAAACTTAATTCTCCTTCCCTGTAGGTGGCACTGTTGCACTGCTTTCCCTTTAACTTTGAAAATTATATTTAAATGTCAGTGTTTTAAAAATTAGCGCAGTAATTTTCTGAAGGTGGAACCAAATTAGGTGTGGCAGAGAAACCATGAAAAGAGATGTTATACCTGAAAATTGGTCAGATTGGCCTTGTGGCTTCTAGTGCATCCCTGGAGACAAACAACTGGCCAGCTTTTCTCTTATGTGATACATAAGCAGATACATGCAATTTTAATTGGCAAAGTCTATAAACATAAGTTTCAATCTCTAGATCCCCAATTTTGTACTTTTATGCATTTAGGACAAAAGACTAGGAGAGAAACATTAGTTATTAAATGCTCCAATCATGAGTACTGTACATTTGTTTTGGGACTCTTCAGCTTTTCATGGCAAATGTACAGATGTTTGACCTGGAGCCTTTGCACATCACTATGCATACTCTTCCTCCACTGTATGTCCATTTTTATTAATTAAAATGTCTGAGCAAATTTATGCAGTTACATCGTATTTAAAAAGAAAGGACTGCTGACTGTGGACTGAAACTGAGGTGTGGTATAAAATGTAAAATTGTATTATGTGCTGCATTTAGTTGGCACCACATATAAAATAAAACTTTGCTACATGAAATCAGTCCAGAGGTTTCCATCTCTTGTGTGATATCTCCACATAAATGTGATACTTATAGCCCATTAATCATATCCATTAAAACCAGATACATTCAGGCCCCATTAGGGTTAGGGGAATATTTCTTATCAATTTTTTTGATGCAAAAACTCAAGGCTAGGTTTTGAATGAACTTGTTCAAAACTTTACTATATTTCTTATTTTGTCATCTTGTTAATTCATATGAATTCCTGTGATTGTAGTATGCTCATATTAAAAACATTCATTAAGCATGAGGTAAGAAAGAATACCTGTTGTGTTAATATTGAGAGGCCCAAGCAGAGAAGCTTTTCAGTATTCATCTGTTTATTGTCATGATGGATCTCTCACTATTTTCAACTAAACCAGATTTCTCAAACAGTTCTTGATCCTTCCTATTTATGCTATTCCTACACTTAATAGGTTTCTGTCTCTACAAGCCACACAAGATAAGAAAGGTCCATGGAAGAAAACATGCATGGCATGACAGAAAAATAGAAGCTGGTGACTTTTTTAAAAAAGTGATTTTTGGGCTCTGTCCAGAACTCTGTAATACTCCTTTCATCTCAATAACTGACTTGGTTTGAAAGAGTTAAAATGACAGTTTTCCTAAACAAATAGATTCCAGCTATTCAACACCAACCATGACCATTATTTTAAAACACTCCAAATCCTACTATTGAGACAGATGATAAAAATAACATCTGCATCCGCAATCCCTATGTATGGGTTAATGTTTATGCCAGCCTTTTCTTCAGATATGTTAAAAGTACAAACTGTAAAATTCCTATTTAGTGTGACTGTGATGATTGGGAATGTAGAAATTCTGGGAATTGTAGATCAAGCATTTTAGAAGAATGCCATGGTGGGAAAGGCCACAGGAATTAATTGTTTTTGATTAGCAGCATTTAGGCTTCACCTGAGGAAATCAGAGAATTTAGTAGCATAAAATATAAGTAGCTTCTGTGGGGAGGGGAGATGTGAATGTTCTACAGAGCCCTAATACCTGAACTTATCTTAAGTTTATCTGGTCTACATTATATAGCAATGAGACATTGCCATTTGAGGTCCTATAGAAAATGGCCTTACGGTACTCTAATGAATGATTGATAACAGAAATTTTAGGGACATGATTAATGCTGTCACTAAAATCACATGAATAAGAACCAGCAGTAACAAACTGATGTAGAAGACAATAATTTTGAGCACAGAGTTCCTGTATCCTTTTCCCACAAAAAGTGATTTTCAGAATTGTAACATATTGGATTTTGCTTTACAGCAGAAAGCAGAAGAGAGCCTTTGAGAAAAATGAAATATATCATAATTAAAATTAAAATCATTGTGTTTTATGCTGTATTTTTTAAGCAGCCTTTGGAAATATTGGCTGATACAGAACGTTATAGAGTGATACAGATTGATGTCATGGTAATGGCCAATGATTTTGCTGCCCAAAGTAAAAGTGCAATATTGTGTCCCCCTGTACTGCATATACAGAAGCCAGCTAAACTGATAACTGATATTTCTTCAACAATGCCTACCATTGAATCTAAGAGCTGCATATTGGGACCATATTATTAAAAGGACATATTGATTTGCTCTTAAATGTCTTGTCAGCACTCTGTTGTTTGAAATTTAAAATTAGATTATTTAATTTTGTTTAAAAATATGAAGGATCCTTGAGAAGCATTTCCTGGAACGTCATTGGCTCTTATTCCATTTCTTTGCCTAATTAAATAATGAATTATTGGCTAAGAGTTTTAATTCTATTTTGATCCAAAATATTTAAATGAATTTTTTCCCATATGACCTCTGTGTTCTCTGAAGATTTACAGAATATTCTGCTCCAAGTTCAGGAAGCTTAATAAAAAGATACTTTTGTCAATACATGGATTTTTTTTAGTGAAAGTGAAACAAATTTCTATGTAAAAATGAACAAATAAATATATATTTATTGAACTAGATGATAGATGTAAAAAGGGATGGACCTTTAGGTATTCTTTGAGTAAGTTCAGAAATGTGAAAAATAAAAATAAATAAATAAATCATGCAGTCACAACTGCTATCTTGCCTTTTTAACCTCCCCCTTCAAACAGCCCTATTTTTCTTGATACTAGTCCAGAACAATTTAATTTGCTATTGAATAATTTCAAAAACAAGAATCTATAGTTAATATCAGAAAATCTATATTCATTTTAAAGTCACTCTCAAGAAATTCCTTCTCACACAATTTGAATATAGTTTCCAAAATGCATATAGTTATCAAGAGCTAAAGGAGAATAACTAGCCAAAGTCACCTGACTTCTGTTGCCATAGGAAGACTAAAATTTGGATCTCCCTGTGCCTGGTCCAATATTTCTTTTTTTTAGTGGAACTAAAGCCTTCCCCCTCCAATTTTTTTTTAAAGCAGGGAGAAATGAAAACAGAATACTCTGAGCAAAAAAGTATCACTGATTTAATTAGAAGATGTGCCAATCAAGTCATTAAAAGAGAGTGGAAGTGAAGGAAAATGATATTTCATTTGCATCTTTATGGTTTGCTTAGCGGCCGATTGTCTGAGGAAATTGATTTTCTGAGCAAGTGGCTTTCAAAAAAAGCAATCCACACACACCTCCAATGAATGCTCCCCCTCCAAATCAGGAGGAGTGAGGCTGAGAGCAATGAGACAGGAAAGCTAAGGAGGCCAAAGGAAGACCGCAGTGCCAGCCATGGTCCTCTTTGTGTCGGCTCAGGAAGGAGTAGCTGCTGTGTGTGTGCGCAACGCACAAAAGTGAGAGAGATGAGAGAGAGAAATAGGGGGAGAATTCCTTTTTCTTTCATCTCTCTACTCTCCCCTTGTGTGGCGGGAGGCGAGGGCTGCTTTGAGTGCAAATGTGGCATGAAGACAAGTACTGGGCTGCTTCACTTCTGCACTAAAGCTCTGGCAACTGGGGTGAGGCAACCAGAAGTGGAATTTGAGGGGCTCACAGAGCCCAGCAGTGTCTTAGCTAGGGGATTGCCCGAGCCCCCAGAAGTCCACACCTGAATTATGTCAGGACTTCTATTCATCATTTGTTAATTTCTGGGTTCATCCTGAGCAAAATTAAATCTAGTCAATTCCATATAATTCAATAAGTACATCACTTATTAAAGTAAAATTCTTGATGGATCACTAAAGGTATGATTAAATTCAGCAATTAACATAAGCACTGGAAAAGTTAAATTCAGCAAAGCAAAAGGAATTAATATGATAATGTGGAGTAAATGAGAATGAACTGGGGGTTTCAAATACCTTTTCATGTATTCATAAAAGACAGATTTCTTGACATCTGATTTTATTTCCTGAATTTAGGGAAGGGAGGAGTCAGGAGGTTGTGTATTTGCAGAAGTTCCTCTCAGTTTTATTTTATTTTATCAAAATAAAATAGTAAAATTGTAGTAGTCCAACTGGATCCTTCTTTATTTAACTAATATTCTTTGGATGAGATAACAGCTAAAAGTTATACAGATATAGATACAGATAAAGGTTTTTTTTTTTTGCCTGGGACTAATAAGACATGGGGAAAAAAAAGAAACGCCCTGGTACCAGCCTGGGATCTCTCCCACCCGTGAAAACTGCAAAGCAGCCAAGAATTGAGGAGCACTTTGTTGGAAAGAGAACTGTAATTAAAACTAACCCCCTCCATCTCCAGAAAATTTTAGATGTTAGAACAGGACCTGTAAAGAGAATTGACAAAACAATAGCTATTAGACTTTCCTGATCTTGGGAGGGGGAGAGCAAACTGACAACCAGCTGTCCTCACAAACAACTACTCCAGTTACATTCTGTGTGGAGTCTGAGATAAAGGCTAAAAAGACTAAGAACAACAAGCTAATTCAGAGTATGGTGAGATTACCATGGAAAAATATAACTCTGTTTATGGCAAAGCAATGCCTTCTCATAGCATAAACTGTTGTTCCAATATTTGGATAACTAATAGCCATACAACATGATTTGGAGGCATTGAGAAAAGATATAGCTGTTTTCCATGCACCCCACTAAAGACCTTGCAGCAGATTTGGTTAAATCCCATGCTCTGGATAAGTCTATGGATAAGGAGCAAAGAGCCAAGGAAACAGTTAAAAAATCTGCTAAAAAGTGGCAGCCTATTCAGAAAAACTGTCTTTTCCTGACAAGGCAGCAAAAGTGGGATGTATTAATAGAGAAGTTTCCTTGGAAGCAAGTAAAGCATCTCCTCCCCTCCTCTCAATTATATCAATTACACCATTCATTGCAAATACAACAGATTGCTCTTAGAAACCATATGCACAGACTTAATTACAGATGCTAGAATACCAAGAGTGCAATACTAAGTTCCCTAAGCCTTCTTCAATGTCAATGGGGTCAGATTGATCTCCATGCTGCAGAGTGGCTCCCTGGGGCCCCAAATTGGAAGCAGATACTCCTGTCGTTCAAGCAGCCCACTATACTGCTGATACTATTTAAGATGAAGGCACACCTGGTCTCCTTTCAAATCTTTCCCATCAGAGTTTTCCGTGAGGAAATGGTTAAACCCTCAACTGTTAACATGTGAGCTTCCAAAGTTGCTGTCTTTTCTTCGTTTTCAACCTTGGAAAAGCAAGAGAAAGAAAGGGGGAGTCGGCCAGCCTTATTTGGTGAAGATGTACTTAACACAGAAGCTGGCCTCATTAATGCTTTTGGCTCTCTACCAAGGAAAGAACACAAAAACATACTATTCAAGTTAGAAAATTTAAGGAAAGTCTTGTTGGTCACAATCAACACAGCTGAACCATTATAGATCTGGTCTTCCCAATAATTTGCCCCCCAAGTTTTTTTATTTTATTCTACATATACACATCAATGAAGCAACAGTGTGGAACCTAAGCATCATGCATTTTAGTGCAAACAAAAATGGCAACATTAATCATATCTCTTACATTCATCAAACTTATATAATTCTAATGTTAATATACATATTTGTATTAAATTATAATCCTTCATTATTTAATTATTCAATATTCCAGCATATTCTTCTAATGCCCATCACCATATTGTTTAAACATATATGATAATTTAATTATTCAATACTTCTTTTGTTTTTATATTAAAAAAAAAAACTCTTTTGGCAAGCAGTGTGGTTACAGGTTTTTACATTTCAATACAAACATGACCATAGTTACATATTCATCTTTGTTATTCAACTTTATATTACATTATTACTTATTCTATTTTTAAAAATATATTCAAATATTAAATTCATTGAACTTATTTTATCCAATTTCAGTTCATAACTTATTTCATTTCTCTTAAAATATTCTCATATCTTACTTTACACTATTATCTGAAATTCTTACTTCATTTCTATATTCATTACACATATTACTTTTATCTGTCACATTTGCAATTTTATTACATATTACTATTCAATTTATTATTCAATAATTCCATCTTTGTTCTAATAGTTCTAGAAATTGTCCCCTTTGGTTGTCAATTCAAGCTTACCACCTATTTACCTTATACTTTCCCTCCATTTATTCCCTTTAATTCATTATAAAAATTTACCAAAGTGTAGTCATTTTTTTAATTACCTCATTCCACATTAATAACAATATTCTCCTATCTACTACATATCACATATCATACACATATATTTTAAGTCAGATTCCACATGGTATTCTTTTTCTCAATTGCCTTATAAATCCTATATATTTCAAAAATATTAATCTATTAAATTAATTAAAGAAACTGATATTATTTTTTCCATCATGATTCTCATAATTCATTTTAATTTTATTCATTGCTAATTGTCAATTGATATTCTTATAATAAATTCCCATTTCCATATCTATTTCAATAAAATCTATATCTGGTATAATAATAATCCGTAAAAAGAAAAAAATATCAATTCAAATCTTATCTATTTTCAAATCCTTATTATATATCACAACACATTACCTTGTCTATCCGTCTTTTACCCTTGTCTCTCATCCTGCTAACTACTTCTTGTCATTTTTCTTTGCTTCCTGCCTCTCTTTATTTTCTGGTCCTTTTTCTTAATTCCTCCTTTCCCCTTTATTATTTCTTTCCATTTCTCATTCCAGTTATTTATTTTATCCCCTCCATCTCTCAATCTTTCTTCTGTAATTCCCTCTTCTGCTTTTCCCTTTTCCTTTGTTTAACTTTCCGAACCATTCCCCCTTTCATTATCACATCAAACAACAGATTTTTAACTTTAATTCTCCTCCCCCTGTTTAAATGTTTGTTGTTCCACTTGATCTTCAAGACTGCTTTCCTCTTTATTTAACTCCTCCCCCTCTGGTTCTCTTTGTTCTTCAATCTGAATCACCATTTCTAGTTTTTGTAGTATATTACTGCACATTTCCAAGCTTACTTTCATCATTTCCTTCATGTCTTGTAGATCCAATCTCATTTCTGCAAATAGTTCTCCCATTTCCCCCCATTTCCTTGATAATTATACCCAATCCAAATGTCCAGTAAGTTATTGCAACCAGCGTCTTTTATATTTAATTTCAACAATCGATATCCATAAATCTTTGTTTCCAGGTTCCTTCTATTAATTCCTTTTCCAACTTTTTCCCAGAGTCATCAGATAGTTCCAAAGGAATTTCTTCAAATATCCTTTCCCCTGTAATATTTTAGTATTTCACTTTTCAGGGTTTTTATTTTATTATAATGGATTTCTCTTATTTTCTTTTAAGTTCCAAGTGTCAAGGCTCGAACAAATCCACCCTCATTCAAATCAAAAGTCTCTAGCTGCATCTCAGAGAAAAGTAAATTGCTTTAGTAGAAGTTGCCATGTTGGCGTGTGGCTTGGTGCAGCCGATACTAAATTACATCATATATTTCCCCCTTGACCCTGGTTGGCTGAGGTTTGGATATTTAAAAACCCTACACATGGTCAGATGCCAGTTTTGGTGGCCATAAATGAAGCAAGACATTGAGGATTATGTAAAGAGTCGTGCCACTTGTGCCACAGGGAAAACCAAACCAGGAAAACCTCCAGGATTATTACAATCTGTAGCAGACCCATCCTGACCCTGGGAGGATTTTATAGTAGATTTACCTGATACTGCGGGGCACACCGTAATTTGGACTGTAGTGGATTTATTTTCAAAACAAGTTCATTTTATTCCATGCAAAGATCTACTATCAGCCAGGAAATTATCCAAAATGTTTGTAAATCACACATATAGATTGCAACAAGTGCCTTGCAGAATCATTTCAAATAGAGGGGTTCAATTTACTACAAAATTCTGGAGGGAATTCATACAAGCAATTGGATCCTCTCAAGGTCTGAGTTCAGGTTTCCACACGCAGACCAAAGGACTGGCTGAGAAAATTAACCAAATTATTGGACAATATTTGAGATGTAATGTAAATTATCAACAAACCAACTGATTTGCTACCATTTGCAGAGGTTGCTTATAATAATGCTGTACATAGTAGTACTGGGTTAACATCTTTTCAAATCAATACTGGGATGGAGTTCATTCCCATGTCTGAATTGCCAAGGGACACACACACACCCATGTCAGTAACTGAGTGGATGGACGCAATTAAAGACTCTTGGGAAAACACAAAAAAGGCTTTGTATAAGGCAGCACAAATCCAAAAAATACAAGCTGACAAACACCATTCCCAGCAGCCACAATTTAAAGTGGGGATAAAGTTTATTTCTCAACTAAATATTTAAAGTTACATTTACCTTCTAGAAAATTAAGTCCAAAATTTATAGGACCTTTCCAGATAATTAAAGTAATAAACCCAGTAACAGTAAAACTAAATCTCCCTAGGTTATTGGGAAAAGTATATCCAGTGTTTCATAGTAGTTTATTAAAGTCGGTTGTTGATTCTTCCTTGAGGCCATCAGAACATGCACCCCCAAAGCCTTTGGTTATTGCATGGCATGAACATTATGAAGTTAAGAAAATTTTGGATTCTAGGATTTTCAGGGGGAAGTTACAATATTTAATTTATTGGAAAGGCTATCCAATTTCACAAGCAACTTGGGTTAATAGCTGGAAAATAAATGCTGATAGATTGGTGGGGAAATTCCATGAAAAATATCCACACAAGCCAAAACCAAATTCTGTAGGTGGCAGAGGAGGGGGAGGAGTGGAGATAAAGAGAGTGTTTTGGCTAGGTGATCTTCCTTCCCATGGGAAACAAGCTGTCCTTACTTGGGCCCCTTGAGATGGAAATTTATGACATCAAGCATTTTTTAATTATTTCTATTGGAGAATGTGACTTTGGGAGGTTGTTTCTAACTTGAAAATATTGTGGGGTAATTCTGGGTTGTGTCAAATCTGGAATTATCATGGACTTTGCTGATTTGATGCTTTCCTAAATAAATCTTTTTTGAAGATGGACTTTGTATTGTTCTTTTTAAATGGATTTCATCACTTGGAAACCAGACATTGGTCTTTCCTCCACCCCCTGGATGTGACTTCCCCAATGGGACACATCCACCTCCAAGAATCATCCATCATGCTCTCCAATAACCTTCTTACGCTCTGACAACTTTAGGCTGCCAGGTGATTATCGAGGCTTAACCTCAAGTACTTGTTGGATAGATAGATATTCTCCCCCATCTGGAATGGCCTTTGCAGGACCCTGTGTTTGTCTGCCTGTTTTTTATAGCTTTGTGCCACTTTTGCCAACGCCATTTTTACATTTTCCCAAGTTGCTTTCAGTGTTAACATCCAATTGGTCTGGCTGACTGAGGAGGGTGAATCCCTTGGATACTCAGGCATTGGGACGAAGTCTCACAGTTACTGCTATTGAGCCTTTTTTCACCCAGTCTATATGTGTACTTTTGTTTTTGCTTGCCTAAGTGTAGGACTTTACTTTTCTCTATATTGAATTTCATTTTGTTAGATATGGCCCAATGTTCTAGTCTGTCAAGATCCATTTGGATCTTGAGTCTATCTTCTTGGATGTTAGCTATTCCTGCCAGCTTAGTATCATCTGCAAATTCTTCTATTCTTCTATTCCCTCATCTAAGTCATTAATGAAGATATTGAAGAGTACTGGGCCTAAGACGGAACCTTGTGGCACCCCACTGCTTACTTCCCTCCATATAGATTTAGACCCGTTAAGGACTACTCGTTGAGTACGCTTTGCCAGCCAGTTGTGAGTCCATCTAGTGGTGATGCTAACTATTCCACTTTTTTCTAGCTTACTAAAAAGTAGGTTGTGGTCTACTTTGTTGAATGCCTTGCTGAAATCTAAATATATTATGTCCTCAGTATTTTGCTAGTCTACTAATTTAGTCACTGTGTTGAAGAATGAAATAAGATTGGTTTGGCATGATCTGTTTTTAACAAACCCATGCTGACTGCTAATTATTACTTTACTTGTTTCTAGATGTTGGTAGATCTGTTTTTTTATTATCTTTTCCAGTATCTTCCTGGGTATTGATGTTAGGCTGATTGGTTTATAGTTTCCTGAGTCTATTTTTTTCCCTTTTTTGAAGATGGGAACATCAGCTCTTTTCCAGTCTTCTGGTAGTTCCCCAGTGCTCCAGGATTTTTGAAAGATATGGTGCAGTGGTTCTGAGATGACCTCTGCCAGCTCCTTTAAAACTCTAGGATGTAATCCATCAGGCCCCGGTGATTTGTTTTCATCAAGATCAGACAGGTGTTCTCTTAATATTTTTTTGCTTATTTTAACTTTTATGTCTTTTACAGTTATGTTTTTGGTAGGTTGAGTTATGTTTTTGGTGGGTTGAGTTATGTTTTTGGTGGCTTGAGCTATAGTTTCTTTTTGCATGAAGAGAGATGCGAAGAATGAGTTAAGCAATTCTGCTTTCCCTCTTTTGCCTGTTACTACTTTGAAGAGGGTTAGTTCTATGCTACTGTGAACAGCATTATTGTACACAACCTCTGCAAATTGGATTGCTGATAATTCACGTAGCATCTCAGACACTGCTCTACCATGGCATTCAAGCTCTCTGCCCCCCTCCCATTGGTGCTTGGATGAAAAGCCGAGCTAAGACCCTGAGATGACTTAATAGTCCGCAGGAATTCCCTCCAAAATTTAGCCATGAATTGGACTCCTCTGTCTGAGATAATTCTTCATGGCACTTCATGCAGGTGGTAGATATGTTTCAAAAACAGCTTGGCTAACTGGTGGGCTAAAGGGTAGCCTGCTGCATGGTACGAAATGCACCTGTTTGAAAAATAGGCCTATTACAGTCCAGATCACCATGTTTCCTCCACTTTTCGGTAGTTCTACTATGAAATCCATTGCGATCTCCTACCATGGCCTTGTTGGTTCCGCAACTGTTGGTAGCAATCTGGGGGTGGGGGGTGGTGTTTCCTGGTTATTTTTTCATCATAGCACAAATGGTGCAACTCTTCACATAGCTGTCCACATCTTTCTTTATGCCAGGCCACCAAAATTGCTTCTGAGCTAAGTGTAAAGTTTTTAAGAACCTGAAGTGGCCTGCTGGTTTGGCATCATGGCTAGATGCAGTTGATACTAAATTACATTATATATTTTCCCCTTGACCCTGGTCTTTTCCCCATCCCCTGGATGTGACTTCCCTAATGGGATACATCCATCTCCAAGAATCATCCATCATACTCTCCAATAACCTCCTTATGCTCTGACAATTTGGGCTGCCAAGTGATTATTTAGGCATTTCAAGAATGCCTTGTTTTCCCCCACTCCCATTTTCTAGCAGCTAAAAAGACCAAAGAAGTATCTTTTTAGTTGACACCAAGATCCAATTTTAAAAAGACACTTTTCAAAGAGTCCTTGAATTTTTTTCTATACCATTAGGTGGTGCTCTCAGTTTTATTTCCATGTGCCATCCTTTCTTTTGATTTTTCCTCTTTTTTGGAAATTTTTATTAATACAACTAATTCCAGTTTTTAGCTATTATTTCTTTTTCACACATTCAATTCCAGCATTTACTTATGCCTATTTAATGCCCAAAACCCAAAAATTATCCAGTTTAGTTTACAAGCCTTTTGTGATCAATTATTTGCCTGAATCTTCACCTCCATATTAATTCATTTCAATATTCAAAGCCAATTTTTTAAGTTCCTATTTCCTTCTCTCTCTCTCTCTGATTGCTGCTTCTACACACTTTCATCCAAAATAGTTTTTTGTTTCCTAATTCCGGGGTACCTTAATGTCCATGTATTTTGCCGGGTTCACCCTCTGCTTGCAACTTCACCACTCCAGCACAGTCTTAGTTTCCCAAACTGCTTCCTATCTTCATAGTGGCTATTTTTGATCACTGCTGCAACTTGTCTTTGGAGGGGGTTTATCTTGACAGGGAGGGGAGATGCACCTCCCCTTGACCCTCCAAGCAGTTCCCCCTTTCTTCACTACCCCTCCAAGATGGTTCAGGCCCCAATTAAAGCCCTACAACAAGCGAACCTGGAGCAAAAACTGTGCACAATCGTGCATTCAGTTCTGACATGATGGATGAGCAACTAAAAGTCATCTCCCAATAATTGAGCCTCTTACTCCCCCCATCCACCTGAGGGCAAGGGATCAGAGGTGGTATTCAGCTGGTTCTCACTAGTTCTGGTGATCTGGTAGCAAGAATTTGGCATGGGTCGTGGAACTGGTAGCAACTTTTGGCTGGCCATGCCCCTGAACTGGTTCCCTGGTTGCCAGTCGCTCAGTTGCCCCACCCACCCAATGCTTGTTTGCTCGTGCAGCTTGCCCGCCCACCATTCACCTCGCCCAGTCACTCCTCCCTTCCTATGTGGCATGCTGGGTCCTCATGGCTTGCCTAACCTGACTTCCCCACGTGGTGCCTGTGCCCAACTGAGCAGCCCTGATCTGCCTGCTCACAGTTAAGCCTGTGAGTCACGCTAGGCTCTCACCAACCACCCGGGGCCTTTATGGGCCTCCCCCCCACTGCCCAGGGCCTTTCTGGGTCTCTGCATCACTGCCTGGGACATTTCTGGGTGGAAGGAGGCCAAGATGGGGCACTGTTTTTGGGCTAGTCCAGAGGGCAGTGGGGGGTCAGCAGTAGCAATGCAGCTATAGGAAGCAGTCCCAGGAGTTCCCGGCCTTTCTCACTCTCTTTCGGGATGCCTTCGCTGTCCCTCTCAGCCCCAGTGCAGCAGAAAAAGCTAACAGAAAGCCATTCGCTTTCTCCCTCCCTTTTGGGGAGACTCCACCACCCCTCTCAGCCCCAGCACAGCAGAGAAAGTGAAAGGAAAGCCATTTGCTTTCTCCCTCCCTTTCAGGGAGCCTCTGCCGCCCCTCTGAGTCCCAGTGTAGCAGAGAAAGCAACTCCCTTTCGGGGAGCCCCCACCCACCGCTGCTGCCGCCCATGGGCTTCGAAAGGGAGGGCAGATGGATGTTTCAGGGCTGCTGCTTTCTTCATTTTCTGCCGCTCGCTGCTCTATAAGTTCTTTCCAGAAAAGGTGTTTGTGTGTGAGATAGAGACAAGGAAGGAAAGGAAGGGAGGAAAGGAAGGGAGGAAAGGAGGGAAGAAGGGAGGAAGGGCAAGAAGGAAAGAGCAAGAAAGGAAGAAAGAACAAGAAAGAAAGAGGAAAAAGAAAGAGAAAGAAAGAAAAATAGGAAGGAAGGAAGGAAGGAAGGAAGGAAGGAAGGAAGGAAGGAAGGAAGGAAGGAAGGAAGGCAGGAAGGAAGGCAGGAAGGAAGGAAGGAAGGAAGATTCAACCATATTTGCCATAATTTCTACACCTTTAATGTTACACTATATTTTGTATGATAAATGGAAGGACATTAGTACATGTAGAACAGTAATCATTTAATTTCCTGTATACGGTAAGGCAATGACTATATAAATCTTGCACAGTTTCAAGTAGTATCCAGAAAGTTCACTGCACAAATAGCTTAAATTGATGGTGAGGTGAAAATAATTGAACTGTAGAAAATGGAGCATTGCAATAACCATTGCACTGGTTAGAATGCAGTATCGTATGGTAATTCTGCCCACAGCCAAGACTTGGATCCTGACCCACTCAAGATTGACTTAGCCTTCCATTCTTCCAAGATTGGTAAAATGAAGACCCAGATTTTTGGGGGCTGTAAGAGAGGGCCAGAGAGTGCTATAAATCACCATGGAGTGGTATATACAGTAAGTAAGTGCTAATGCTGACCATTCAAAGCTGTGTCATAGTATATAGATTAATCAGTTGTAAAAAGAAATAGTTGTGCAAATTTGCAAATATTTGCCTGTTCATGAAATGCTAGTGTGAATGTGATACCTTTTCCTGATTTATCCATCTTTATCATTGGAAAAATACATTTTAAAATTTACCAATGACTATTTTACAAGTCACACACCACCCCGCCCTTGTTTCGTGCAAATCCTTGCTGGTTTACCTGCCTTCTTTGGATAGAAGACTATTTCATACAAATGCAATGCTATTCTATTAACAAAGACAATAGTTGTGAATACTTAAATGCCCAGTACTTGAAAGCCAGTATTAAATCCTTACTTTAAGTTTAAAGTACTGGAAACCTTTGGATGTTGCTCCTTTATTTTAAATAAATAAATGATGATGATGATGATAATGAATCATGTCTTTTTTTTTAAAAAAAATCACCAGGTTCCCTTTGGCTAGACTTTGTAGCAAGATGAAGATATTTTGGAGGTGAAGGAAGAATTGTGTTCATATTATATATAAGAATTTATGGATAGTCTGGGCCTTATCCAAAGAAAGAGTATCTGTTCTAAACTTGAATCAATTTTGTATACCCCTATATTAAAAAGGAAGGCAAAATGTCATTTGTCAGTGTTTGATGTCAGGATAATAAACATGTAAAGGTGTGAAGCATGTCAGAGTATTTTTAAAAATGGATCTAAAGATTGTTTTAATAACTATCTATGAAAATCAAATGGATTTTTCCTGGCACAAATAATTAAACATATTTTCTAGAAGTATTTTCCTAACAAGAACATTTTAAAGATGGGATGCTAAAACAAGAATGCTACCTCCATGACTGCTAAGTCACCTTATCCTAGGTAGCAGGGGCAACTAGAGCAAAGCATTAACAAACGACAATATTAGCACAATAGCCTGAAATGGAAAGTTTCCAGTACCTCATGTAGTTCTGTTGGAGAGAACCAGAGTATTGAACCGAGTCCAGAATTAGTTGGAATCTAGTAAAAGTGTTATGCAAGTATTGAGGGATACAATCCAGGAAATGAATTCAATACCAGTTAAGTGAAATTCTAGGCAATCCTTACGTACAGTCCTATCCATAAAGCATTACAGAAGTCTTCATTGTAGTGTGTTGAATGTGGGAGCTGCCTATTACTTTTTATATTGAAAATAGGTTATGTATATCTTTTTCTGTGTGAAGATCAATCCCTCTACAATTTATAGCTTTTGTTTGAAATAGGTTTTTATTACATATTGGGCTAGAGAATTTTCCTCCAAACTGGTGGGGAAACTGATAATCCAAGCATATTGAATTAAAGTTCCCATAATCCTCATTAACTTCGAAATGCTGACTGGAAATGTTGTCAATCTAAGACTCTAGATAATGATATCTAGATAGGGCTCATAAGCATTCACAAATTCTCTAAACTGGCCTTTCAGTATTTGGATTTTTATTTGCACTTTGTGAGTAACTTTCTGAAATAACAAGTAATTTATCTTCTTTTTCTTCACATGGAAGAAAAGAATGGATGGAAGAAGGGATGGAATTCAAATTTTTTAACAACTGGTTCTGTGGCCGTGGCTTAGTTGGTGGGTGTGGCTTGGTAGTCATGTGACTGGGTGGGCATGGCCAGTTTGACATCACTCACATCAAGGGGTGCTTCTCCTTGCCTGGCCTCTCATGACAGTGGAGATGCTGCAACAGTCATAAGTTTGAAAAATGGTCATAGGTCACTTTTTCAGTGCCATTGTAACTTTGAATGGTCACTAAATGAACTGTTGTAAGTCAAGGATTACCTGTACAAAAATACAAAAAGCTTCTTTACTTGCGAAAAGCTGCCCTAAATACCAATCATTAGATTAAAAATACCTGCAAGCCAGAGTTACAAATCAGGCAGGGTGCCAGAGCACCTTGAGGAATTAAAATAGTTAAAATGCAATAACTATCAGTAGCCAACTCTTGTTCATAAAGTGAAACCCTTTAGCAGAGGTCATTTATGCTCTCCAGAAAGAGCTTATGCAGAGGAATCCAGTCAACTAATGGTTAGCACTCTTTGGGTATTAAGTATTAATTGAATTAAAGTTGGGGGACGACCCGCCTGAGACAGGGGCCAGACCGGGGGTCGAGCACATCAGGGAGGTTCTGGGGTCGGGGGGGGGTCGGATCAAGAATGGGGAGCCATTTCTGGGAGGGAGAGATGCAGTCCATCTGCATGGTAAGTGGGAGAGGCATATTTGGTGGACATAGGAGGCCATATCAGGTTTTGGGAGCCCGCCACCGCTGTTTGCGTGAGGTGATGCGCTCTGACCCCCTAGTTATTTCCCGTTCCCCGGGCTGTCCGAGTCTTTGGGCCCTGGGCCTTCGGCTGATGCTGTGTAACGCCAGGTCCATAGTTAATAAGGCCCCCCTCATTCATGATTTGATCTGTGAGGGGGGAGCGGACCTGGCAGGTATCACCAGAACCTGGTTGGGCCAAGAGGGTGGTGTTCCCCTGGTTGAGATGTGCCCACCCGGGTTTCGGGTTTTCCATCGACCGAGGGCTCGGGAGGGGGGGGGTGGCAGTGGTTATTAAGGAAGATCTGTGTCCTAGGGAATCCACTGTTCCTCAGACGACCGGATGTGAATCCCTTTTTGTGAAGTGTGGCTCTGGGGTTCAGATGGGCCTTTCGATCACATACCTGGCTCCCTGCTATGTGACATCGGCCCTGCCTGAGCTCCTTGAGGTTGTAGCCAGCTTGGCGATTGAGATTCCCAGGCTTATGGTCATGGGGGATTTTAACCTACCTTCAGCTGACGGGACTTCAGGGATTGCTCAGGAGTTCATGGCTTCCATGACAGCCTTGGGCCTGACCCAATTAATTCGGGACCTCAGACATGGGGGGGGGTCACATCTTGGATCTGGTTTTTGTCTCTGGTCAGTGGCAGGATGATCTGGGTATAGGGAATGTCTCTATAGAGCCCTTGTCATGGTCGAATATTCACTCCTTAGGCTGGACTTCTATTCCGCACCCCCTTGTTGCGGGGAGGCGGGACTGATAAAATGGTTCTGCCCAAGGCGCCTGATGGATCCAGATAGGTTCTGATGGATTTCCCGAGACTCGCACACACTATCCGGTGGGGGACTTGGTGGCCACCTGGGAGAGGGTGGCTGCCGGGGCCCTTGACTGGGTCGTGCCCTTGCAGCCTCTGACCCAGTGCTGATCCCAATTGGCTCCTTGGTTTTCCGAGGAGCTGAGGGAGATGAAGCGCCGGAAAAGATGCCTAGAGAGTGGCTGGAGGACCAGCCGCTTCGGATCTGACCAAACACTTTTACGATCCCATATTAGGGCGTATTTAGTGGCGATAAGGGTAGCAAAGCGATTTTACTTTTCCACCCTAATTGTGTCTGCAGAAAATCGCCTGGCCGCCCTGTTTAGGGTGACCAGCTCCCTTTTGGAGGTGGGAATGCGGGAGGATCCCTTGAAGGGATGGGCCGAGGATTTTTCTAGATATCTGCAGGACAAAATCACTCAGATCCGGGACGGGCTGGATTCCGACTGGGTATCTCTGGGCGGGAGGACAGGGGCGGATTCCGGTGAGGTCATTTGGGTTGAGTTCGATCCTGTGACCTTGGAAGACATGGACAGGTTGCTGGGTGGGCTTAATGCAACCACATGTTTATTGGATCCGTGTCCCTCCTGGCTGGTTTTGGCCACTCGGGAGGTGACACGAGGTTGGTTCCAGGGGATTATTAATGCTTCCTTGAGAGAGGGGCTTTTACCTGCTACCTTGAAAGAGGCAGTAGTGAGGCCCCTCCTCAAGAAACCATCCCTTGATACAACATTACTGTCGAGTTACCGTCCGGTCTCCAACCTTCGCTTTGTGGTGGCACGACAGCTCCTGTCAGCACCTGGATGAAGCGGTATATCTAGATCCTCTCCAATCGGGTTTCAGGCCCGGGCACAGCATGGAGATGGCGTTGGTGATCTTGGGGGCTCCTTGGAGCTCCCATGTTACACCCCTCCTGCACGAGCTGCATTGGCTTCCAGTGGCTTTCCGAGTGCGATTCAAGATGTTGGCGGTCACCTTTAAAGGGCTCCATGGCTTGGGACCCGGGTACTTAAGGGACTGCCTGCTGCCACCATCGGCCTCCCGCCGGCCAGTGCGCTCCCACAGGGTGGACCTCCTTGGGGTGCCGTCAGCCGGACAATGCCGGCTGGCGGCCCCGAGGGTGCGGGCCTTCCCTGCGGGGGCTCCCTCCCTCTGGAATGAGTTACCCCCGGAGATGCAGGCCATCACTGACCTGCAGACCTTCCGGCGTGCATTAAAGACCCACCTTTTCCAACAAGCCGGTCTGGCCTAGTATTGATTATTAGGGTTTTAACTTTTGGAAATTTTTAACTTTTTTACCTTTTTTACTCTGCTTTTATAATATTATTCCAGCCACTAGTTTAATTTCTTTTAAATCTCTTTTAAATTTTTTACTATTTATGTCGTTTTATCTTGGCTGTACACCGCCCCAAGTCCCTTTTTTTGGGAGAGGGGATGGTATAAAAGTGTAATAAAATAAATAATAATAAATAAATAAATAAAGAGTGGTTAAACTTGATCTGTTTGTGGCAACACAGACACTCTAGACTGATTCCTCTTTTGATTCCATCCCCACGAATGGAATGATTCACCTGAGCCAATTCGCTATAGCCACCTTGCTTGATTGGCCATTTTGCCATGGTCAATCCATTGTAGCCATCTCACCATGGTGGCCATCTTGCCATAGGCAACTCTTTGCAAGACAGCTTGCCATGGCCAACTCAACGTGGGCCAACTTGCCATGGATAATTCCGCTTGGGATAGCTCAACATGATCAATGTTATCCACCATTATTCCCATTGACAAAAAAGGAAATAATGTCAAAGAAACAGTGCTTGATAGCTTTTATAGTATTAAGTTATGCCACATGAAATCATCTGTAGCAAGTTGTTCCACTGCAAGTTGGCCATGCCAAGTTGTCCCAGACCTGCACCACAAGCTCTGCCATTTCATCTCCTATATGTAATATATTATTCATTGGAATGATTCCTTTGATTCTATTTTAAATTAAATTTTAAGAAATTTTATTCTACCTCAGATCAACAATCAATCTAGTTCGGGATATGATTGTTAAAATGCCCAGAGAATTTTCACAAGTAGAGAAAGTTAATAAGAGTTGCAATTTAGGGACTTCCGGTGATGTCGTGTTATGGCGGTGCAGGGGAACTCTGTCCTGCTCCACTGCATCACGGTTTTTTGCCTTTGGATAGCCGTTCATGGTGTGGTTGGATCCTGGAGGGATCACCGAAGTGAGGAGAGACTCTTGGAGGCCAGTTGGGAGTTGAGATCCCGAGGCAATGAAGAAGAGAGCCTGAAGTCAGAGGTGAAAGAAGTCAGCCCAGCGCAGGCAGACCCGAAGACGCGATGAACCAGTAAAGAAAGGAAGCAGTGAGGAGATAGCAAGCTGAAATCGGGTACGAGAAACATCTTTTGGATTATAACTGAAGTATCGTGGGAAGAAGAACTGCTTGTATCACTGAAACCCAGAGTGAAAGGGGTGAAGGTGTAAAGTGCAGCAGCGACCTAGTTTTCTATCCCCAACACTGGGAAATAGTGGAAATACAACTTTAAGAAAAGAAAATCAAGAAGGAGAGACAAGGGGATATTATTGGAAGGAGCCCTCTGTCATTAACTACTTGAAGCGAGACTATCGGATCTATTCCACTTAAGAAAGGGATTGGGACCTGGACAGAACTTTAAAAAAGCTTTGAGGAGTGACGGTGCAGACTTTGGAAGCAGCCACTGAAAATAGCAAACCTCAGTAAATTGTATCAATGTAACTGGAGTGATAAATAGAATTGAGAATGGAATGAAATCGATACAAAATAAGCTGGATAAATATTTTCTATTTTGGATGTCTCTACTATTGTATTTAAAATTTGAATAGAGTTAACTATGTACTTAGGTATTTAGGTATTCATTATTATTTAATAGTAAGATATTAAGATGACAGTAAGTTATTAAGAGATTTTATGCCCCCTCTCTTGAAGTATTTATCCCTCCTTTGAATTTATTGGGCTTGGATAGTTTTATTCTATACATACAGCATCTATTTCATATATTTAATATATTTATATATACCTAAATAATAATAAGAGACTAATACTGATTGATTATTCTATATAGAAATTGGCCTGCAAAGTGATAGTTATTAACCTTATAATTTAATTTCTTTGTAATTTCTCTGTTTCGGATATTTCCCCTTTCCCTTTCCCTTTCTTATATATAGCTGATTTATTGTAAATTAATGAATTTAGTACATTGTTCAGTACAATGACAACATAAACAATTGTTCTTTCTTTCCTTCTCTTTTTTTTCCCCTCTCTTGGTTGGATAATGTGGTCTATTTAGAGTTAAGAAGTGTTAATTTAAATTTTGAATGTTATATTTTATTTAGAAAAGCAATAGACAAAATATTATAATGAATTCAAATATTTATATTGGGCTATAGCATTGTGGGATATTTATTTAGTTGATTAACTAGACTAATTACTGGATTATCTGAGATCTGACATTAGAATACAGTTATTAAGATTTATTAAGACCTCAACTTATTCCTAACTGAGAAGTTAGTTTAATAATGATTGATAAGGTTTTAAAAATTTGAGTATATAGTTGATTAATTGGCAATAAGCTTTAAAACAAATGGGGACTGGAAATTAACTTAACCATTCAACAATAAGAATTTTAGATTTATTAATAAGGGAAATTAAAAGCATAAAATATTGATAAAGTTGATGGTAGTTGGCAACACGATCTGGGATATTATAACTAGAATAGTGGATGAACAGTATAGAATTATTAAAGGTATGACGAGCAGTACCATTTCCATCACAAAGACTGGGAGAAAATCTGTACCATCAGTAGCACTACCTAGCCCTACGATCAAAGGGATGTTGGCCCAGAGAAATCAAATACTTCAACTGGCACGCAATCGGTTCAAGCTACCCTGTTGACAATTCAAGGAACAATGTTGGCACTCCAGGAGTTGATGTCAAAAAAACCACACTGAAAGTAGGGCCAATACAGAAACAATGAAAACAGAATTGAAAGATGAAATAGGGGAAATGAAAATTGAAATCAGGAACTTGGATGGGAAATAGGTCAGATTCAGGAATCCATCAAGATAAATTAAGAAAAGATTAGAATAACTGAAGAACAAGCCAACCAAACGGAGAAGAAACTAGAACGTATAGATCAAAAAAATCACAGACCAGAACAAAGAGACAGAAGAGACTTTAATCTACCTCAAGATGGACAGAGCCTCCTATTACCTCAGATTTCAGAATGTGGAGGAAGATAGAGAAAAAAACCTAGCATTGACAATGGCCGAAATATTAGCGGAACTCCTACAAAGAGATAAAAATGAGATAGTAAATGAATTGGTTGACGTGTATAGAGTTCACACACATTATGCGAGGAGGCACAGACTCCCCCAGGAAGTTCATATCAGGTTTGCTAGGAGACGAGTTAAGGATATAATCTACAGGATCTCAAGAGAAGAAACAATAAAATATAAATGTAGAAAAGTAATTGTGTTGAAGCAGGTGCCAAGTGAGGAAAGATTACCGATTCCTCATTAATTATCTTAATTAAAAAACATTTCCTTTAGATGGATCACCCCAGAGGGTATCTTGTCAACATGGAAGCAGAAGAGAGTGAAAATAGACAGTTTAACAAAGGCACAAGACTTCTTCGAACAAATAGGTGAAATAGAAGAGGAACTGAGTAGTAGAGATGAACCCGAGACTTCAAGTCAAGAAGAATCACAATCTACAGCTAGAGGGAGGGAGAGAGAGAAAGAGAAGAAAAGAAGAGAAGAAATAGCCATTCAAGAAGAGACAGGAGTGAGAATTAGGAGTCAAACAATGGCTAAAACTAATGAGGGATAAAAATTAGAGGGTAAACAGAAAGAGGAATGAAACTAATATTGATGAACATTAATGGATTAAATGACATACCTAAGAGGAAGATAATATTTTTCAAATTAGAGAAGCAGAGAGTCAATATAATATGCCTCCAAGAGGTTCGTATTAAAAGACAGGATCAGAGCTATTTACAAAATAAAAAATTGGGGAAAATGTACACATTAGCAGAGGAAAAAAATAGAGGAGTAGTACTGTATATTAAAGAGGAAATAACCTCAAAATTGATTTATAACGATACAAAGGGGAGAATATTAATGGTAGAGGTGGTTCTACAAAATAAAAACATGCTGTTAGTGGGGATATATACTTCTAATAAAAATCAGAATGAATTTTATAAAGCTTTATATGAGAAATTGATAGAAATTGGCAACCCAAGAATTTGTATATTTGGAGACTACAATGCAATTGCAAATAACAATCAAGATTATGCATGTGAACAAAAGCATAAAAAAAATGGAATATATTGTCCAAAAGTTTTTTTGAGAAGAACTACAGTTAGTGGATGCTTGTAGGAAGCTAAACCCAGCGGTGATTCAGTTCACTTTCTACTCCAGTCCGCATAAATCATGGTCTAGATTGGATATGGCATGGGTAAACAGTGACTTATTTAAGGAGATCCAGGAAATAAAGATTTTAACCAACACATGGGCAGACCACAACCCGCTTCAGATAGACCACACCCCGCTTCAGATAGATTGAAAGGACCAAATTCATAAAAAAAGTAAATGGATACTTAACTTGCAACTATTGAAAGAAAAAAGCTACACCCCAAAAATTAGGGAAGAATTCATCGGTTTTTTTGAATTGAATAAAAAACAGGATACCTCATTGCAGAATCTCTAGGATATAACAAAGGCGTATTTAAGGGGAATATCTATAGCATATATAGCAAATAGAAATAAAAAAGATGGGAAAAACAAAATACCCTAACAAAAAAAGAAGATTTGGAGAACAGACAAATGGAAACCCCGGGAGATGAGCAAATTAGAAATGAGCTGGCGTTAACAAAGCATGAAATGAACATTTTAGACCAGGAGGAATTAATTAAGAAGCTACAATATACAAAACAAAATTATTTTGAACACGCAAATAAACCTGGTAGATGGCTAGCGTATAAACTAAAAAAAGAAAATCAGAAAAGAATATATCAATTAGTGAACAAAAATGGAGTAATAGAGACTGATCTGGAAAAAAAGAAGGTAATTGTAAGAGAGTATTTTGAGAATTTATATAAACAAGATAAAGTAGATTTAAACAAAATAGAAGAATATTTGAAAGAAGGAGCTATACACCCACTATCAGGGGATAAAAAGGAGTTAATTAATAAAGAAATAACCTTGAGTGAACTAAAAGAGGTGATCAAAAAACAAAAGAACAATAAAGCCCCAGGCTCAGATGGTTTTCCAAGTGAGTTACATAAAGAGATAGGAGAGATATTAGAGAATGTGTTGCTAGAGGTCTGCAATGAGGTATTACTGGAAGCTAAAATTCCAGAATCATGGAAGGAAGCGTATATAACACTAATCCCCAAAGAGGGTGCAGATGCCAATCAAATAAAGAACTATAGATCAATATCTTTTCTAAAATCAGATTATAAAATTTTCATGACTATAATGGCAGAAAGACTAAAGAAAGTATTCAATGACAAAATTCACCCTGACAAAAATGGATTCCTCCCCATGAGACAGGTTAGGTATAATACAAGAACGATACTAGATATATTAGAATTTTATGAACTGCACCCAAGAAGTCAAGTGGCCTTTGTCTTCCTGGATGCACACAAGGCCTTTGATAACGTCAACTGGGATTTTATGAAACACCAGATTAATCTGATGAAATTTGATGGTAATTTTGCAAATATGCTAAATTCCATTTACGCCTCACAAAAAGCAAACGTATTAATAAATGGAGAAGCTACTAAACCATTTAAGATAAAGAAGGGTGTCAGGCAGGGAGGCCCATTGCTCTTCATAACAATTCTAGAAACATTATTGGATAGAATTAGATTGAACAAAGAAATTAAAGGAACAAAAATTAAAAGTCAAGAGTACAAAATTTTGCGGATGACATGGTATTTATCATAGAAGAACTAATAGATTCAGGACCAGTATTATTAAATGAAATAGACAAATTTGGTAAATTGGCAGGATTAAAAATTAAAAGGGAAAAGACCAAAATGTTAGTTAAAAATCTAACAAATAGTAAGCAAAAAGAACTACAGGAAACGATGAGACTACAAATTGTGAATAAGATTAAATATCTAGGCATTTGGCTAAGACCTAGAACAGTATCCCTGAGGGAGGACAATTATACCAAATTATTACAACAAATTGGAAAGGATTTGGAAAAGTGGAACAAAATGTAAATTTCACTATTAGGTAGAATAGCAACAATTAAGATGAATGTCCTACCCAAAATTTTGTATCTATTTCAAACAATCCCGGTACTATTGGATTTTTTTTTTTAAAGAAGTGGACAATATCGTTACGAAATTCATTTGGGCAGGAAAAAAACAAGGATAAAAAAAATCTATTTACAAGACAATAAAAGCAGAGGTGGCTTTGGACTCCCTGCCTAGCGAGACCTACTACAAAGTGACGGCATTAGTGTGGATAAAAGACTGGATTAAATTGGAAAACAAAAGAATTTTAACACTCGAGGGCCATGATTTACAAATAGGATGGCACACATTTTTATGGAACCCAAATAACAAAAGTCATTCATATTTTTCCAGACACACTTTAAGTAAATCTTTGATTAAAATTTGGACAGATATTAGAAGAAACCATTATACTAAAATCCCAAGGTGGCTTTCAACAATGGAGGCGATGTTCCATCCTAACATGGACATTAGCAAAAAGCTCAAGTACCACCAAATATTAGATAATGAGGGATCACTTAAATCGATTCAGGCGTTAAAAACCCAAGGAATAATTATTGACAATTGGTCTTACTTTCAAATAAAAATGAGACATATTAGGGATGCAAAAGAACACAGATTTGAAACAAAAGATACTCAATTAGATAAAATATTCCTGAGCCCAGAGAAAAATATATCCAAATTGTATAATTTTCTATTAGAATATGAATTATCTGAGGAAATTGTGAAAGGGCCAATGTTAGCTTGGGCAAAAAATTTCAGTTATAATATAGATTTGGATGATTGGGAGGAAATTTGGCAAAAAAATCTTACATTTACAAAATCAATACCATATAAGGAAAATTTATATAAAATAATATATAGATGGCATCTGGCACTTCTAGATTAGCTAAAATATATCCAACAGCAAATCCAAGCTATTGGAAATGCAAAGAGAAACTTGGTATCTATTTCCATCTTTGGTGGACATGCCCTGAGATTAAAAAATATTGGACAAGGATAAGAATATGGATGGAAGAAATTATCGAATGCGGACTGGAGTGGAAACTGGAACTGTTCCTCCTGGGAATGATTAAAGGGGAATACCCTCCCAAAGTGAGATATCTGATCATCCACTTATTAACAGAGGCACAAATTTCTTTAGCGCAATATTGGAAAAGGCCTGATGTACCACCGATACACATTATTATTCAAAAAAGCTATAAATGCACCGAAATGGAGAGGCTCATGATCAAATTAAATGGAAAGGAAGAGTCAAAGTATTATTTGGTTTGGGATTAGTGGTAGAGCTGGGTAGAGCGCAAGAAAAGAGGTATTCAGAATAAATGAACCCAGGACACATACTATAGTTGTATATGAATGTATAATAATAACGATTTCAAGCTTCTTGTCTATTATATAAATATTATGAAGGCTCCATTCGATTAATCAATACAGTTATAATCCAATAGTAATAGCAGAATAATATATTTATTAATTAATAGGTAATTGATAAGAGATAAAGAATACTTGCCAATGATTAATTACTACTGTTTACTATGAGCTATCAATCTTAATATCAAATGTAATAGAAAGAAATATGTTTATTATTCTATTTATATTCTATTTCTATTTATATGTTTATATTTATATTTGCATGTTTGTTTGTTTTAATCTAATGTAAATAAAATCTATTTTAAAACTTTAAAAAAAGAGTTCAATTTAGCCTTTAATAATTGAATATATTTAGTCTGAATACTAAATTCAGGATAAGAATAGAAGAATAGAATTAAACTTTATTACAGTCAAGACCAGCAATAGACAATAATCATCTGTCTTATACACAAATCTACCCAATTTGTTTTGGGGTCTTTAAATTGTCTGGAATGCAGGCATTTTCTTTGTAATGGATCTTAAATTGATTAAACAATACGTGATCGTTTGAGCCCATTCTAGCATTTAAGCCCCCCACCTATAATTATTTATTTATTTATTTATTTATTTCTAATACTTATATACCGCCCTTCTCCCGAAGGACTCAGGGCGGTGCACAGCCAATCACAAACCTCAATACACTATACAAAAGTTAAAAATGGATTAAATAATTTAGGCTGTTTAAAAATTTTGCCCCTCCCCCATAAAATAGTTAAAACCCCAAATATTCAAAACCAATTAAAAATGTAAGACAAAATTAAAAATCCTATGTCAGCCTAGGCCAGCCTGCTCAAAGAGCCAAGTTTTAACGCCCGTCTGAAAGCTCTCAGGTCCGTGTTGGTGCGTATCTCTGGGGGCAGACCATTCCAGAGGGCGGGGGCCCCCCACAGAGAAGGCCCTACTCCTGGGGGCCGCCAGACGGCACATAGAAGCCGATGGCACCCGGAGAAGGCCCTTCCTGTGGGAACACACAGGTCTGTTGGAGATCACCGGCAGAACGCGGTCCTGCAGGTATTACCACTGTGGGTTATTTGTCTGAGCAGCCAAGGATAAAATCTTCTATGCAGTCCCCCTGTTGATCAGTTAATTCTTATTAAGTGAAGGAATATAGATATTAAAAAGCAAAGTCTCTACCTGTTTAGATAAGAGTAAGGTAGTCACAATCCATGGCTGAAAAGATGGCAGTAATACACATTTAAATTGCAGGACTGTATTAACTAGTGTCACAATACCCTTTAACTAGTGTCACAATACCCTCCCACCCACCTTACTTGGGACAGCCAGAATAGAGTTAGCCCAATAACCATCTAACTATATCTCTGCAGAGGCCCAGGTTTCCTATAAGAAGAGGATGTCAAGTTGTGATATAGTCAAAAAACAGTTGGTCTTTTGATGGGACAATCCAACCTGCTATATTCCAGGTTATAAGGGAAAGAGGGTCATCATTTGCAGCTCATCAGGAAATATGATTGCTACAAAGAGAAGTTGTAAGGCTGTTACATTGGATTGAGGATGTTGTCACAAATGAAATTGGACTTCTCTAAAAGGAGGGGGATCTTATCCTGTGTAAACTCCTGAAGAACTTATTCAGAGTAAGAGGCTTTAACAAAACTTGCCTTTCAGGTGCCTCCTCTCAAAGTGTAGAGCAAGAACTTATTAAGTCATGCTGCATTCAACTTTGAAATGGTGACAGTAGTGTGGGTTCTCTCTCAATCTCTTGGTTTGGTGCTGAAGATATCATAGGATATTCATGTAAGGATGATAACATCTCCATCTCTACCAGGATTTCTGTTCGCCCTGATAGATCTTGGCTTCTGTTTTCCATGATTTCATATTCATGCAATCCCTTGCAGTGGTGGGATTCAAAATTTTTTACTACCGGTTCTGTGGGCATGGCTTATTTGGTAGGCATAGCTTAGGGTTATGTGACTGGATGGGTGTAGCTTGGTGGCCATGTGATTGGAGTGGGCATGCTTGGTGGTCATGTGACTGGATGGGTGTGATTTGATGATCACGTGACTGGGTGGGCATAGCTTCGTGGTTACATGACTGGCTGGCATGGCTCAGTGGTCATGTGACTGTGTGGCTGTGGCCAATTCAATATCACTCACATCAAGGGGTGCCTCGTCTGGCCCCTCCCCTCCTCTCCCAGCCATTCCTTGTCATACCCAGCCTCAACATATCTATAATTCTGTAAAAATGTTGTTCACCTTTTTTAAATTTTATTATCTATGTACTAGAGATGTACTTTCATAGACCACTGAAAGGAAGAAGTGGCTCACATGCTTTGCCCAAGAAGGGTGATAGGCAACAGACTTTTAGGGGGCTGCCAGAAAGAGTGGGGGCAATGTATTTTCCAAAGCACCAGAAGGATGGAAACTGAACAGAAAGAGAAGCAACCTAAAAGTAAGGAGAAACTTCCTGACAGTGAGAACAATTAACCAGTGGAATTACTTGCCACCAGAAGTTCTGGGTGCTCCAACACTGGAAGTTTTTAACAAAAGACTGGACAGCCATTTCTCTAAAATGCTACAGTTTCCCCCAGGGTCCCTTCTAAGTATTCTGTTATTCTGACACCTTTCCCAGGACCTCTATTCAGATTTTGTCATCCTCAGAGATTTCCTGCCTGAGCAGGGCTTGGACTAGAAGACCTCCATAGTCCCTTTCAACTCTGTTAAACGCAACTGTATTTATGCTCTGGACTATTGACATGTAAACCCTGAAAAATACCTGGGTGTACAAAAGGCAGTAAAATCAATCTAGGTGTAGGGACAATGCAAAATATTAATATATGATAAATAATGAAACAATTAAAAATAATAGCACAGAGTTTTCTCTCTCCCCCTCTATCTCCTTTTTTCTTTCTCTCTCTCTTTCCTTCCCCCCTTCTTTTTTCTTTCTCCCTTTCTCTCTCTTCCTCTTTCTTTCTCTCTTTCCTCCTTCCTGGCTTTCCATTCACATTCTCTGTGCTTTTGGGACTGAGGGGGATGGCGGAGGCACCCCAAAAGGGAGCAAGAAAGGCCAGGAACTCCTGGGGTTTCTTCCCATAGCTGCACTGCCACTGCTACTGCCCTCCCACACCCGCCCTTTGGACTAGCCCAAAAATGGTTCCCCATCTTGGCCTCCTTTCACCCGGAAATGTCCTGGGCGGTGATGCAGAGGCCCAGAAAGGCCATGGGCAGAGTGGGGAGGCATGTAAAGGCCCTGGATGGTGGGTGAGGGCCTAGCATGACTCACAGGCTTAATTGTGAGCTGGCAGATCAGGGGTCCTCAGTTGGGAAACTGGCACCACATGGAGAAGTCAGGTTAGGCAAGCCACAAGAACCCAGCATGCCACATAGCAACGGAGGAGTGACTGGGCGAGGTGATGGTGGGCATGTGAGCTGCACGAGCAAGCAAGCATTGGGTGGGTGGGGCAACTGAGTGACTGGCAACTGGGGAACCGGTTCAGGGCGTGGCCAGCCAAAAGTTGCTACCAGTTCCGCGACCCACACCAAATTTTTGCCACTGGGTCACTAGAACTGGTGCGAACTGACTGAATACCACCTTTGATCCCTTGCCCTTGGATGGGTGGGTGGGTGGAGTAAGAGGCTCAATTATTGGGGAGATGATTTGTGGTTGCTCGTCCATCATGTCAGAGCTGAATCTGTGATTGTGCATGGTTTCACTCCAAGCTCTCTTGTTGTAGGGTTTTGATTGGGACCTGAACCATCCTGGAGGGGTGTTGAAGAAAGGGGGAACTGCTTGGAGGGTCGAGGGGAGCCGCATACCCCCTCCCTGACAAGATAAACCCCCTCCAAAGACAAGTTGCAGCGGTGGTCAAAAATGGCCACCATGAAGATAGGAAGCAGTCTGGGAAACTAAGACTGTGCTGGAGTGGTGAAGTTGCGAGCGGAGGGTGAACCAGGCAAAATACATGGACATTAAGGTACCCCGGAATTAAGAAACTAAAAACTATTTTGGACTAAAGTGTGTAGAAGCAGCGATCAGAGAGAGAGAGAGAGAGAGAAGGAAATAGGAATTTATAAAATTGGCTTTGAATATTGAAATGAATTAATTTGGAGGTGAAGATTCAGGCAAATAATTGATCACAAAAGGCTTATAAACTAAATTGGATAATTTTTGGATTTTGGGCATTAAACAGGCATAAATAAATGCTGGAATTGAATGTGTGAAAAAGAAATAATAGCTAAAAACTGGAATTAGTGAAATTAATAAAAGTTTCCAAAAAAGAGGAAAAATCAAAAGAAAGGGTGACACATGGAAATAAAACTGAGAGCACTACCTAATGGTATAGAAAAAAAATTCAGGGACTCTTTGAAAAGTGTATTTTTAAAATTGGATCTTGGTGTCAATTTGGCAGCCCAAATTGTCAGAGCATAAGAAAGTTATTGGAGAGCATGATGGATGATTCTTGGAGGTGGATATATCCCATTGGAGAAGTCACATCCAGGGGATGGGGGAAAGACCAGGGTCAAGGGGGAAATGTATGATGTAATTTAGTATTGGCTGCACCTAGCCATGACGCAAAACCGGCAGGCCACTTCGGGTTCTTAAAAACCGACTTACACTTAGCTCGGAAGCAATTCTGGTGGCCTGGCATAAAGAAAGATGTGGACAGCTATGTGAAGAGTTGCACCATTTGTGCCATGATGAAAAAATGACCAGGAAACACCCCCCCCCCCGATTGCTATAGACAGTTGTGGAACCAACAAGGCCATGGGAGGAGATTGCAATGGATTTCATAATAGAATTACCGAAAAGTAGAGGTGATCTGGACTGTAATAGACTTATTTTCCAAACAGGTGCATTTTGTACCATGCAGCAGGCTACCTTCAGCCCACCAGTTAGTCAAGCTGTTTTTGAAACATATCTACCACCTGCATGAAGTGCCATGAAGAATTATCTCAGACAGAGGAGTCCAGTTCACGGCTAAATTTTGGAGGGAGTTCCTGCGGACTATTGAGGCATCTCAGGGTCTTAGCTCAGCTTTTCATCCAAGCACCAATGGGGGAGCAGAAAGATTGAATGTCATGGTAGAGCAGTATCTGAGATGCTACATGAATTATCAGCAATCCAATTTGCAGAGGTTGCATACAATAATGCTGTTCACAGTAGCACAGAACTAACCCTCTTCAAAGTAATGTGTGGCATGGACTTTGTCCCAAAGCCTGAGTATCCAAGGGATCCCCCCTCCTCAGTCAGCCTGACTGATTGGATGTAAACACTGAAAGCAACTTGGGAAAATGTAAAAATGGTGCTGGCAAAAGCGGCACAAAGCTATAAAAAACAGGCAGACAAGTACCAGGTTCTGCAAAGGCCATTCCAGGTGGGGGAGAATGTCTACCTATCCACCAAGTACTTGAGATTAAGGCTCCCTAATAAGAAGTTGGGACCAAAGTTCAGGGACCTTTCCCCAAAGTAAAGGTCATCAACCCAGTCACAATGCAACTGAAGTTGCCCCGACTGTTAGGGAAAATACACCCGGTATTCCACAGTAGTCTCTTAAAACCTGTGATGGGATCGACCCTGAGGCCACCACCTCATAAAACCCCAGACCCCGTTGTCATAGGAGGCCAAACCCATTATAAGGTGCAGCAAATCCTCAATTTGAAGTGGCACAGGAGACAGCTTAATATCTAATCAAGTGGAAGGGCTATCCTTTATCAGAGGCATCTTGGGTAAAGAGTAGGATCATCCAAGCTGATCACCTTGTGACAAAGTTCCACCCAGAAAATCCAACCAAACCTGGGGGGGTTCATAAACCTAAGTTCTATACCTGTAATAAATTTGTTTTCTTTTTGTGTTGTACAGGTCACTTTCAGGAACCGAGGGGAGCTGAATGTCAACCAAAAAGATACTCCTTTGGTCTTTTTAGCTGCCAGAAAAAGGGAGTGGGGGGAAACAAGGCATTCTTGAAATGCCTAGATAATCACCTGGCAGCCCAAAGTTGTCAGAGCATAAGAAGGTTATTGGAGAGCATGATGGATGACTCTTGGAGGTGGATGTGTCCCATTGGGGAAGTCACATCCAGGGGGTGGAGGAAAGACCAATGTCTGGTTTCCAAGTGATGAAATCCATTTAAAAAGAACAATACAAAGTCCATCTTCAAAAAAGATTTCTTTTATTTAGGAAAGCATCAAATCGGCGAAGTCCATGATAATTCCAGATTTGACACAACCCAGAATTACCCCACAATATTTTCAAGTTAGAAACAACCTCCCAAAGTCACATTCTCCAATAGAAATAATTAAAAAATGCTTGATGTCATAAATTTCCACCTCAAGGGGCCCAAGCAAGGACAGCTTGTTTCCCATGGGAAGGAAGATCACCTAGCCAAAACACTCTTTATCTCCACTCCTCCCCCTTTAGTATACGGCGAACCTGAAACCCTTCCCCTGTGACTGCCACAGATAAAATAAGGAATTGAATATATATTAAGCCTAACTAAAATGACTACACATATGTCAATTTTGGGCTTCACAGGCTGCCCTCCCTTATTCAAAAAGAAATCCCTGCAACAACATAAAATACACAAAGATTGAAATTAGGTTAAACACAATCATACAATGCACATTTTAACCTCCTCTGCCACCTACAGAATTCGGTTTTGGCTTGTGTGGATATTTTTCATGGAATTTCCCCACCAATCTATCAGCATTTATTTTCCAGCTATTAACCCAAGTTGCTTGTGAAATTGGATAGCCTTTCCAATAAATTAAATATTGTAACTTCCCCCTGAAAATTCTAGAATCCAAAATTTTCTTAACTTCATAATGTTCATGCCATGCAATAACCAAAGGCTTTGTGGGTGCATGTTCTGATGGCCTCAAGGAAGAATCAACAACCGACTTTAATAAACTACTATGAAACACTGGATATACTTTTCCCAATAACCTAGGGAGATTTAGTTTTACTGTTACTGGGTTTATTACTTTAATTATCTGGAAAGGTCCTATAAATTTTGGACTTAATTTTCTAGAAGGTAAATGTAACTTTAAATATTTAGTTGAGAAATAAACTTTATCCCCACTTTAAATTGTGGCTGCTGGGAATGGTGTTTGTCAGCTTGTATTTTTTGGATTTGTGCTGCCTTATACAAAGCCTTTTTTGTGTTTTCCCAAGAGTCTTTAATTGCGTCCATCCTCTCAGTTACTGACATGGGTGTGTGTGTGTCCCTTGGCAATTCAGACATGGGAATGAACTCCATCCCAGTATTGATTTGAAAAGATGTTAACCCAGTACTACTATGTACAGCGTTATTATAAGCAACCTCTGCAAATGGTAGCAAATCGGTTTGTTGATAATTTACATTACATATCAAATATTGTCCAATAATTTGGTTAATTTTCTCAGCCAGTCCTTTGGTCTGCGTGTGGAAACCTGAACTCAGACCTCGAGAGGATCCAATTGCTTGTATGAATTCCCTCCAGAATTTTGTAGTAAATTGAACCCCTCTATTTGAAATGATTCTGCAAGGCACTTGTTGCAATCTATATGTGTGATTTACAAACATTTTGGATAATTTCCTGGCTGATAGTAGACCTTTGCATGGAATAAAATGAACTTGTTTTGAAAATAAATCCACTACAGTCCAAATTACGGTGTGCCCCGCAGTATCAGGTAAATCTACTATAAAATCCTCCCAGGGTCAGGATGGGTCTGCTACAGATTGTAATAATCCTGGAGGTTTTCCTGGTTTGGTTTTCCCTGTGGCACAAGTGGCACGACTCTTTACATAATCCTCAATGTCTTGCTTCATTTATGGCCACCAAAACTGGCATCTGACCATGTGTAGGGTTTTTAAATATCCAAACCTCAGCCAACCAGGGTCAAGGGGGAAATATATGATGTAATTTAGTATCGGCTGCACCAAGCCACACGCCAACATGGCAACTTCTACTAAAGCAATTTACTTTTCTCTGAGATGCAGCTAGAGACTTTTGATTTGAATGAGGGTGGATTTGTTCGAGCCTTGACACTTGGAACTTAAAAGAAAATAAGAGAAATCCATTATAATAAAGTAAAAACCCTGAAAAGTGAAATACTAAAATATTACAGGGGAAAGGATATTTGAAGAAATTCCTTTGGAACTATCTGATGACTCTGGGAAAAAGTTGGAAAAGGAATTAATAGAAGGAACCTGGAAACAAAGATTTATGGATATCGATTGTTGAAATTAAATATAAAAGACGCTGGTTGCAATAACTTACTGGACATTTGGATTGGGTATAATTATCAAGGAAATGGGGGGAAATGGGAGAACTATTTGCAGAAATGAGATTGGATCTACAAGACATGAAGGAAATGATGAAAGTAAGCTTGGAAATGTGCAGTAATATACTACAAAAACTAGAAATGGTGATTCAGATTGAAGAACAAAGAGAACCAGAGGGGGAGGAGTTAAATAAAGAGGAAAGCAGTCTTGAAGATCAAGTGGAACAACAAACATTTAAACAGGGGGAGGAGAATTAAAGTTAAAAATCTGTTGTTTGATGTGATAATGAAAGGGGGAATGGTTCGGAAAGTTAAACAAAGGAAAAGGGAAAAGCAGAAGAGGGAATTACAGAAGAAAGATTGAGAGATGGAGGGGATAAAATAAATAACTGGAATGAGAAATGGAAAGAAATAATAAAGGGGAAAGGAGGAATTAAGAAAAAGGACCAGAAAATAAAGAGAGGCAGGAAGCAAAGAAAAATGACAAGAAATAGTTAGCAGGATGAAAGACAATGGGTAAAAGAAGGATAGACAAGGTAATGTGTTGTGATATATAATAAGGATAATAATAAGGATTTGAAAATAGATAAGATTTGAATTGATATTTTTTTCTTTTTACGGATTATTATTATAGATATAGATTTTATTGAAATAGATATGGAAATGGGAATTTATTATAAGAATATCAATTGACAATTAGCAATGAATAAAATTAAAATGAATTATGAGAATCATGATGGAAAAAATAATATCAGTTTCTTTAATTAATTGAATAGATTAATATTTTTGAAATATATAGGATTTATAAGGCAATTGAGAAAAAGAATACCATGTGGAATCTGACTTAAAATATAGGTGTATGATATATGATATGTAGTAGATAGGAGAATATTGTTATTAATGTGGAATGAGGTAATTAAAAAAATGACTACATTTTGGTAAATTTTTATAATGAATTAAAGGGAATAAATGGAGGGAAAGTATAAGGTAAATAGGTGGTAAGCTTGAATTGACAACCAAAGGGGACAATTTATAGAACTATTAGAACAAAGATGGAATTATTGAATAATAAATTGAATAGTAGTATGTGATAAAATTGCAAATGTGACAGATAAAAGTAATATGTGTAATGAATATAGAAATGAAGTAAGAATTTCAGATAATAGTGTAAAGTAAGATATGAGAATATTTTAAGAAAAATGAAATAAGTTATGAACTGAAATGGATAAAATAAGTTTAATGAATTTAATATTTGAGAATATTTTAAAAAATAGAATAAGTAATAATGTGATATAAAGTTGAATAAGAACGATGAATATGTAACTATGGTCATGTTTGTATTGAAATGTAGAAACTTGGAACCACACTGCTCGCCAAAAGAGATGTTTTTTTAAAATATAAAAATAAAAGAGGTATTGAATAATGAAATTATCATATATGTTTAAACAATATGGTAATGGGCAGTAGAAGAATATACTGGAATAGTGAATAATTAAATAATGAAGGATTATAACTTAATACAAATATGTATATTAACATTAGAATTATATAAGTTTGATGAATGTAAGAGATATCATTAATATTGCCATTTTTGTTTGCACTAAAATATATGATGCATAGGTGCCACACTGTTGCTTCATTGATGTGTATATGTAGAATAAAATAAAAAAACTTGGGGGGCAAATTATTGGGGAGACCAGATCTATAAGTGGCTCAGCTGTGTCGATTGTGACCAACAAGACTTTCTTTAAATTTTCTAACTTGACTAGTATGTTTTTGTGTTCTTTCCTTGGTAGAGAGCCAAAAGCATTAATGAGGCCAGCTTCTGTGTTAAGTATATCTTCCCTAAATAAGGCTGGCCGACTCCCCCTTTCTTTCTCTTGCTTTCCCAATGGTATATGTACGCGATCGAGTTTGCAATTGGGAAACTGATGTATAGCCATGCCTTGCCACAAGGCCACTTCTATTGGCCGATAGAAGTGGCTGGTGACTCTGCCCTCAGGGCATTTCTATTGGCTGATAGAAATGGCCTCCTGGTGAGGAGTGGCTGCCCGTGTTGTACTCCACAAGGCCGCTTCTATTGGCCGATAGAAGCGGCTAGTAACTCTGCCCTTGGGGCGCTTCTATTAGCTGATAGAAGCAACCTTGTGGTGAGGTGAGTGTGTGTGGAGCGGTCTAGGTGGGGGTGCACATGGGGGGAGCAAATTAAGTCACCCCTGAAAAGATGGCCCAGCCATTTTTGGGGGGCTCAAAAAAAAAAAAAAAAGGCCTGGCCTTAATTTTGTGAGAAACACAGTAGATCCAAGAATCTTAATTGGACTTCATATACAAGATACTTGTTCACATACCAGCCAACCTAGCCAGGTATAATTCACATAGCTTTATCCTCTAATGGAGAGAAATATTCATCATTTTTGTGAGGGTAACAATGTTCAGTAGTAGATTATGCATATATGGGCAAGAAACAAACATCTTTTCATAGGTATAAGAGTTATATGATTAATGCTATGATTCACATTCTCATAAGGAAAATAAGCTATTTAAAGCAATTACAATCAGTCTAGAATCTTTAACTGAGCAGCAATCAAACAGCTTCAACAATTGAATCATGAGCTGCAAAATAACAAGAATGACAAAAAATAGAGGCAAAACAATGTATCAGAAAATAAAATGTGCTTCAATTACAATACTCTTCCTTTTTCAGGTTGAAATTGAAGAATATGCAGCCTGCCCTAACATGCATAATGAAACATCTGGCAAGAACAATTCTGACCTAACTCTGCTATTAAATGGAGTCTGATTCAATAGAACTATTTTAGATCATAAGTATTCAAACAGGTACAGACACAGCAGAATGAGGAAGTGGATGTCATAGTCAGAAATCACAGATATGAGTTTGCATTTTTAAAGGAAAAAACATGCTGGATATTTTTAAGTTTGTGAATTGCCACATCTGCCACATTAGTTTGCCAACTACAATTATTTCCTGGGAGTACACTTTCTAAAAGAGAGAAAAGCATGGTTTAGTCTTCAGTGCTGATTAATATTTCACTTCAATCTTGCAGGACATATCTTGTTTCAATCAGAAGCACTCGGTGCAGCCATCATATGCTTCTATTAAGAAATATCAAGTTTTTATCAAGTTGGCATGTTCTTGGGTAAATCTTAATGTATCAATAGATTAGTATTAATACATAACGGAAATAAACCAGACACGCAAACAGCAATAGAGATTCTCAGTTTAAAACAGCAGTTGTCTTCAAGATATACGAGTTCTCTTGATATCAGTGAAGCTCCTATATAGGCAACTACATTGCACAGACAGAATGTCTAGACAAACAAAAACAATATACAAGTAGAATTTATTGGCCAAGTGTGATTATTTATTTTTTATTTATTTATTTGATTTGTCAATCACTTACAAGATAATAGGTATAAGTATATACATACGGTAGTTATGAATACATGAAATGGGTACATATAAGAAAAATAAAAGAAACAATAGGACAGGGACGGTAGGCATGTTGGTGCGCTTATGCACGCCCCCTACAGACCTCTTAGGAAAGGGGTGAGGTCAATAGTAGACAGTCTAATATTAAAGTTTTGGGGGTTTGGGGAAGAAACCACAGAGTCAGGTAGAATATTCCAGACATTGACCACTCTGTTGCTGAAGTCGTATTTCCTGCAATCAAGTTTGGTGCGGTTAACCTTGAGTTTGTATCTATTGTGTGCACTTGCGTTGTTATGGTTGCAGTGAAGTATTCATTGACAGGTAAGTCATTGCAATGTATGATTTTATATACCATACTTAGATCAGACTGCAGACGGTGTAATTCAAGGTTTTCTAGGTCTAGAATTTCAAGTCTGGTAGCATAAGGTATTCTACAAGTAGAGGAGTGGAGAACTCTTCTTGTGAAATATTTCTGGACTTTCTCAACTGTGTTAATATCAGATACATAATGTGGGTTCCAGACTGATGAGCTGTATTTGAGTATTGGTCTAGCAAATATTTTGTATACTCTAGTTATTAGTGTAATATTACCAGAGAAAAAGCTACATAAAATTAGGTTAACAACTCTTAACGCCTTTTTGGCTATGTAGTTACAGTGGGCTCTATCACTTAGGTCATTTGAGATGAGTACTCCAAGATCATTGACAGAGTTTGGATCATCAACAAGGTCTTGACTATTCAGCCTGTATTTTATTTTCTGATTTTTTTTGCCAATATGTAATATCATATGTGTGACACACAAGGAATTTGTTTTCAGTGCATAAGCTCTCAATGTACATATAACAATTGTGATATCATTAACATAGCCATTGTGAAATACATTCATCATAAAACATTAGATATAACACTTAGTGATAGTCATGGATACTAAATAAGCAATCAACATAAATCATACTAGGATACTAAGTGAACAATACAAATTGTAAGATACAAGCAACAAAGTTATCGTCATAAGAAGATAAGAAGTTAGGTAATAGGGAAAATGAGAATAATGGTGGTAATACTGAGTTTTAAGATACTTTGAAAATGTTGTGGAAATTAGTTGTTTAGCAGAGTGATGGCATGGGGGAAAAACTGTCCTTGTGTCTAGTTGTTCTGGTGTGCAATGCCCTATAGTATGGATGTCAAACACAATTTGACCAGCTCCTACTGCTGCTGTGCTTGCTTTCCTTGGCCAGGTTGCTAATGGAGGGTAAAGTGTGTGGGGCAAAGGGAGGCCCACTTCCTCTCCTTGCCAGGAGATATGGCTTTTTAACCAAAACATTCTCAACAATAGGATGGGAGACCACTTGCAGAAATCAGGAGGAGGGGAGAAAGGGATGACAAAAGGCGGCAGGACTGTTGGTGGCCAAGTGCTAAGGCAGGATTTTCTTTAGACACTCCCTCCCTCTCATTATAATCTTCCTTCCTTCCCTTCCTTCCCTTTTCTTCTTTTACCTTCCCTCTTCCCTCTTTTCTTTCTACTTCCTTCCCCCCTTTCCTTCTTTTTTCCTTCCTTGCTCTCTTCCCCTCATTTAAGAACAGAGGTAAGACAGTTGCTTTTTTATAAATATATAATCTTTAAATGGCTCTCCTGAAGGGACTCTGCCATGGTCTAATTCAGACTGGAAATATAGCAAAAGAAAATATTTCCCCCCACTCTGCTTTGTCCTGTTTTTCCCACTGGAAATGGCTATTTGCAATACACAAGGAGGGGATAGTTTGCCAAGAGCTCACAATTCAAGACAATACAGAGCCAGCCCCCTAACACCTGTGTCCAACCTGCTGGAACTCACCACACCAGGGGAGAAATGAAGACCCCCATTATCCTTCCGCTTAAGATGAGAGGATGAGAAGGAAGAGACGAACAGCGAGGCTTTGCACTGGCCAGTTGGCCAGGCAGGGAATAGGTCAGGCGGGGCTGGCTGTTTGAGGAGGAGGGATCATGGCTAGTCAGCTGGCTTCTGCCACCACTGCCACTGCCAGCAACTTGAGTGCCCCAACTGTGCCCGAGCTGAGGGAAGTGGAAGCGCAGCAGCGGGCTTGCTCTCAAAGATCACTCGAAGCATCCATTTATTTATTTATTTGGTTTGTCAATTGCTTACAAGATAATAGGTATAAGTAAAAACATAGTTATGAATACATGGATACATATAAGGAAAATAAATAAAAGAAACAATAGGACAGGGATGGTAGGCATGCTGTGTGCTTATGCACGTCCCCTACATGCAGATGCTCTATTTGCATGCAAGCATACTCCGTGAGACAACAAGGTCTCATTCCTCCCCTGATGCAGTGAGCTCCAATGTTCTGAACTTGGATGTGTGGGGCCTGGCACCACGGTGCTGCCTCATTTTGTTAAAGCCTTCATTCCTGCACTCAAACAATAAGGCTGGCTGTGGAATTGTAATCATCCAGGTGCAGGATCAATGCCATCCTTGGCCCACATATATTGCTCACTTGTATGTGTCAGCCTTACTGTTTGAAGGCAGGAGCAAAGCCTTCAACTGAGTGAGAAGGCATTATAGGACCAGGCCCCTAGCACCCATGTCCAGCCTGCTGGAGCTCGCCACACCAGGGGAGGAATTCCCAACTATTCCTTGCAGCAGCGGGTAGCCAGAACAAGCAAGACCAGCCACACAGTAGCAACACACTACTTCCACAAACTTGAAGTCCTTGCCCCGCACTGCCAAAATCCCTCGTCCCTCTTTGGAGAGAAACTGTAACATGCAGCCTTTGCTGGCAGTTGCCACTTCAACCTCCCACCCACACTCTGCCATCAATTTACCACACACACACACACACACACACACACAAACACACACACACACACACTTTGGAATTTCTCAACTTCCCACACTTCAGATCTAGAAAAACATGCTAATTGTCAGGACTCCAACAAATTCACCCCCATTCAAATCTAGTCTCATCTCAAAGAAAAGAAAATTGATTTATTAGAAGTAGTCATGTTGGTGTTGGCAACTGATACTAAAATACATGATTCATTTCCCCCTTGACCCTGGTCTTCCCATCACCCCCTGGATGTGTATTCTCCAATGGGACACATCCATACCCAAGAGTCATCAATCATGCTCTCCAATAATGTCCTTGTGCTCCAACAACTTTGGGCTGCCAGGGTAATTATTTTGGCACTTAAGAAATGCACTTAAGAAATGGGTTTCCCCCCCACTCCGTTTTTCTGACAGCTAAAAAGACCAAAGGAGTATCTTTTTAGTTGACATTAATTTTTAATGGTCTCATCAAGCCACAAATGCCTCTGAACAAGGCCAAGATCTCTAACAAATGGGGGGAAGGGTAGAGGCTGTTCAGTCCTATGCCAAGCTCACAAAGCATTGCAAATTTCTCTCCCTTCAGGACTTAGATCTGCAATGGTGCTTTGGCCCTGCCCCCTGGGCATGCTCATAAGAGGCAGCGAGTGCATGAGCACTGGCATCCTGGGTAAGAATCCAGAATGCAGTCCCCAGGGATGCCAGGCCCTGGTGCTCGCCATCTCCTGTGCACCTGCTAAGGGGGAGATGGTGAGGCAGTGCTGCATATCTAAGGCTGGCTGTGGTCTGGTCCGGATGGCTGCCACCAGGTTGCAGATCAGTGCCAGTCATCCTGGGCCAGAACCAAGATGGCACGGGTCAGTCCTTCCATGTTTCCAGAATGTGCAGCGAGCTGGATCTAACTACCTTGTGGGCCGATTCCAGCCCATGGGCCTTGAGTTGGACACCCCTGCCCTATCATTTTGGGGGTAGAAGTTGAAACAACTTCTGTCATTTTGAGGGTAGAAGTTGAAACAATTTATGTCCAGAAGAGCAGGGATCTGTAGATATTTTCACAGCCCTCTTTCTGGCTCATGCAATATGTAAGTCCTCAATGGTAGGCAGATTGGTAACAATTGTTTTTTCTGCAGTTCTAATTATCTATTGAAGTCTGTGTTTGTCTTATTTGGTTGCAGAGCCAAACTTGATAGTTATAGAGGTGCAGATGACAGACTCAATAATTCCTCTATAGCTGTATCAGCAGGTTCTCAGGCAGCCTGAGCTCTCTGAGTTGGTGCAGAAAGAACATTCTTTGCTTTGCTTTTTTGATGACATATTGATGTTAGGGTCCATTGTAAGTCTTGATATATAACAAAATCTAGAAACTTGAAGGTCTCTATAGTTGCTACTGTGTTGCCTAGTATTGTGAGTGGTGGTAGTGTAGGAGGACTTCTCTTAAAATCTACTATCATTTCGTTTTAAGTATGTTCAGTTCAAGATTGTTCTGGCTTGCACCACAACTCTAGTTGTTCAAACTCCCATCAGTATGCAGATTCGTCATTGTCTCAAATCAGACCAATCACTGTTGTATCATCTGCAAACTTCAGTACTTTAAGAGGGAGATGCAGTCATTGGTATAGAGAGAACACACAGCCCTGGGGGTGGGGGGGCAGGCTGTGCTAATTGTACAGTATCTGGTGTGATTCTCCCTGGCATCACTTGCTGATTTCTGTCTGTTAGAAAGCTTATGATCCACTTACAAGTGTAGTCAGGCATGGCTAACTGATCTAGTTTAGCTAGAGGAATACCTGCAATTACTATACTGAATGCCGAGCTGAAGTCTACAAAAAGGACCCTAGGTCTTTAGAGATTCAAGATATTGTAGGTAGGATATAGCACAGAGTCCTATTGACAGCATCATCTGCTGATCGATTTGCTCGGTATGCAAATTGCAAGGGGTCTAATGGTGGATCTATGATGGTTTTCAGCTGGGCAGCACTAGTCTTTCCAAGGTTTTCATAACTAAGGATGTCAGAGCAACCAGTCTGTAGTCATTCATTTCCTTGATGGGAGGTTTATTTAGCACTGGGATGATAGTAGAATAATAGTAGAGGGAACATAGCACATCTCTAGTGATTTATTACAGATGTGGGTGAAGATGGGGGCCAATTGGTCAGCATAAGCTTTCAAACAAGGAGTTATCTTGTCTGGACCTGGTGCTTTTCCAGGTTTTTGTTTGTGAAATAGATCATGCACATCATTTTCTGTAATCACCAGAAATGAGGGGCCCAAAGGGATATGGTCAGTTATAGGAGGCTTGGCTTTTGTTAGTGTGTCTGATATGGAGGTGTAAAAATAGGTGACTGTTCTGTCTCCCCTTCCCTTTTCTCCAAAAAGGTAAGAGATTACTCACAAACAAGAACAGACAGACAAGCTGACGTGAACGTCACCAAATAACTCTTTAGTACTTGATAAAAGTCTTGGCAAGCTATTGCATCCTGCCTGCCAATTCCAAACTGGCAGCAATTTCCAAAACAAATTCTTGACTTACAGAGATAATGAAAAAAGCAGTTCAACAAGCACGTGCTCTTGTAACACAGTCACGAACCAAATCCAAATGCAATTAAACTTTGTCCTGTTCGAAACCTGAAGGGAAAGCACACCCACTTTTATCCCCTGTGAGGTGTGGCTCCATGACTCAACTTATTCCTTGTTCCGCCCATGCCTCCTCCGTTGCTGCTCACATTTCTCCCTTCTACGTTGCCTGGGATAGAGCAAAACCTCCTCCTCTTCGCTCCCTATCCTGGGCTGCTCTGTCATGCCTTCTTCTGGAATCAACTCTGGCTGTTCCTCTCAATTGTCTAAAGGAACCTGGGGCATTACCAGGGGGGGAGGCATTGGCAGGGAGGAAGGTCCTGGGGAGGGAGGCCTTGCCAATTCCTCCCCCTCATCTTCCAGATCGTCTTCGTCTTCTGAGAATACAGGCTCGGAAGACGGGGCTACAACAGGTGACAGTGCTTTTCTCTCAAATCTACAATAAAACACATTCAGGTCATCTGCCAGTTGTCTATTTCCTTCTACATGGGAAGGAGGTTTGCTGTAATATTTGTAATATTAAGAGTTTTCCACATTTATTTATTTGTTTATTTGTTTGTTTATTTATTTGATTTGTCAATCACTTACAAGATACAGGTATAAGAATAAACATAGTTTTGAATACATGAGATGGATACTTATAAGAAAAATAAAAAGAAACAATAGGACAGGGACGATAGGCATGATTGGTGCGCTTATTCATTTATCCAAAATAGATTTCTGGAATCTATTCTTTTCTGTTGAGTGCTGCTCCTTTAGTTTTTCAGTGTAGCTTGTTTTTGTGCTCTGATCTCCCTTGTTAATATATTTCTGGTTTGATTGTACAGCTTTTTATCTCCTTTCCTGTATGTTTCCTCTTTGGCACAGCGTAGCTGCTTGCCGTAAACCAAGGCTTGTTGTTACTGTATATTCATAGGTTTCTGGTCGGCACACATAGGTCTTCACAAAAACTAACATAAGATGTTATAGTATCAGTGAGTTTATCTAAGTTCCAATCAATGCAGTCAAGGCAAGCCTGTAGTTTTAACTTTGTCTCCTCAGTCCAAGACTTCACTGATTTAATTGTTGGTTTTAAGCCTTTGTCTATAAATAGATACAAGGTGAATCATACAATGATCAGTGTCCCACAGCTGCTCATGGTAAAGACTGATAAGCAACTTTTAATGTTATATAGCAGTGGTCAACCGTAATCTTGCCCCTAGTGAGACAGTTGACATGCTGAAAGTATTTTGGTAGCTCTTGGCTTAGGTTAGCATTGTTGAAGTCTCTTAACACAATGAGGAGTGAATCTGAATTTTACTTCAGCCCACATAATCTGATCAGAGTTTGTAATGCATTGTTTATGCAAGTTTGTGGAGGAACATACACTGCAAATAGTAATGAGGAAAACTCTCATAAAGAATAAAATGATTTGCAATTGATAATTAATGTATCTAAGTCCACACCACAGAATTTCTTTAGTGTAGTTATATTTTTGCACCATCGGTTGTTGATATAAAAGCAGAGACCTCCCTCCCTTTTTTTTACCAGATATATTTCTGCAATTCTGCCTGCCTCCTGTATTTGAAACAATGGGATATACAATCTACTATCATCAATTTAGCCAGGTTTCAGTGAAGCAGAGAGCTGCTGAGTTGTAAAAATCAGAGTTGCATCTGTTTAAAAGAAGTATTTCATCCATCGTATTAGTGAGCGAACGTAAATTAGTCAGAAAGAGTGAAGGAATTGAAGTCTTTATTCCACTTTTTCTTAGTCTATTTAAAATCCTCTCTCTCTTATCTCTTTTCTGCCTCTGTCGTCTCTTTTTGTTTTTGTTTGTTCTTTGTTTAATTTATACTAAAAGTTTATGATATAATGGAAATGAAGATAAGGGCAGATATGAACTTCTCCAGAAGGAAAGACTGGAATATTTTCTCAATTGTTCAAGTAATCCTTAAGCTATTATTGCTAATTGAATAGAAAGCCATACATTATGCTCAGGAATTGGATGCATGCTACTGAGATCAGAAGAAAGGCTTTGTTTGAATTTTGTTCTACTAGAACATTGTGCAAAAATTAAAGCTGCCATACACAGCCTGCAAAAATCCATCAACCAATCTTTAAAGGTATGCTGGTATCTAAGAGTCATAAGTATGATTTCAACCAAGATATGGTAATTCTAACTAAACTAGGCAATATATTTGAGGAAGTGTTGGATACAACTTCAGTCTCTGACAGTAGATTGAGACTCATAGGAATTACAGTACAAACATGGGGCGGGAGGGACCAGTTTGCCTACACTAATTTAATACGATACACTCCAAGTTTCCTAAAGATTAAGTCCTATTTGAGAAAGAATCTTCTTAATCTCCTTGAAATTTAAATATGTGAATTTGCATTGGATAGACCAATAAGTAGATTGTTTGTGGCAGAATATAAGAACATATCTTTTGTTAAAAAAAAGTTTCTTCTTAAAATGAAAAATCAACTTGAAAAACATATAGATTGTGCAAGTAATCTAACGGGAAAAATTCCAGTATGATAAAGGAGATAAATCTAAGGCCCTTTTCTTTTTTCAGTCAGATTCATGCCAAACTGTTATAACTCAGCCATATGACCCTAACACAACCTTCATTCAACTGGTGCCTTTTCTGTTTATTAGAAATGCAAATCTCTGGATTCTGAAGCAGCACAGTTTGTAGCAGTGGTTTCCAAAGTGGGCGGTACCTCCCCCTGGGGGTGGTGGGATGCCTTAGGGGGACCTAAGAGGCAAAGGGGCTGGCAGGGAGGCATTCGAGGCGCCGGCCCCGCAGGTCACTGACTACCAGCCACACAGCACATTGACTGTTTCATCGCTCCATAGCCGGCGCCTTGAATGCGGAACCCATGTGTGGCGAGCCCTGCCAAGCCTGGGGGAGAGAGGTGGTGGAAAGGGGGCGCCTTAGCTTGGTGGAAGAGTGGAGGCGCGCCAGAAGGCCTGAAAGTAAAACGCTTCCAAAGCACGCAGTGAAAGGGGTGGCATTAGGGCCCTTTCTCCAGAGGAGAACAAGGGAACGCGCAGTGCCTACCCGGCCTCTGCCTCTCCATCCAGCCGGGCTTGCACACAGGATGCGGGTGGGTGCAGCTGCAGCTCTTCAAGGCATATGGCTCGGTTCAGCTCTATGTGGCTGGCCCGGACCTAGAACCTAGCCTCCCTCTGCAGCCCGGTTCTCCCGACTGAGCCCTGTGCTTGCTTGCTTGCTTACTTTCCAAGTGATCATTCCTTCCACCTCCGCCGGTCTGGGTTGCTTCTGCATGCCTTCTTCTTCCCGGGCAGAGCATTGCAAAATTGGATTCCAAAGAAGAACTGGGGCAGGGGGCTGGAGAAGGGGCACAGAGGCAGCTGCATTAAGGCGCAGGAAGATCTTAGCCATGGTTTATTGACTAAGCCAGAATCAAACAGCATGCTAAAGTCTAACCAGAATGGCTGGGTTGATATATTCAGTCGGTGTTTCTCAACCCTGGCAACTTGTGTGGACTTCAATTCCCACTCTGGCTTTGATCTACTTTCCCAAAGTGCCACTGCTGTCACATTTATTCTGTCAGTCCGTCCATCCATCCATCCATCCATCCATCCATCCATCCATCCATCTATCCATCCATCCAAAAGGTCTGCCTGCCTGCTTGCCTGCCTTCCTGCCTACCTGCCTGCTGTCTTTCTGTCTGTCTACGTACCTACCTACCAATATAGATCTACCTACCTACCTACCTACCTACCTATCCATACATTCTTCCAAAAGGTCTGCCTGCCTGCCTATCTATCTATCTACCAATCTATCTACCTCCCTCCCTCCCTCCCTCTCTCTCTTTCCATCCATCCATCCATCCATCCATCCATCCATCCATCCATCCATCCATCCATCCATCCATCCATCCATCCATTCACATCTTTGCTTCTATTAAAGGTTTTGTGGATGAAATATGGTCGAGTCTATCAGGAAGCTCTCACATTTTGTTGAGGCTTTAAACAGGATCCATTGGACCAGATCTCCACCCTAAAAATTGCTTTTACCCAATGTATTACAGTGCCAATTCTGAAGAAGGCAAAACCAAAATGTACTGGTAAATTACAAGAACACACACACACACACACACATACACTCTCTCTCTCTCTCCCTTCTAACCCTGTTGGAGCAGGTGATTGGACTAGAATAGATATCTCATTATCTTTCTCCTCCCTCCCTCCTTTATTTCTTTTTCTTTCTGTCCCTTCCTTCCATTCCCCCCTTCTTTCTTTGTCCCTTTTTCTTTCTTTCTTTCCCTTTTCTCTTTCTTTTCTTCCTTCTCTCTCTCTCTCTCTTTTCTCTCTCTCTTTTTCCTTCTCTCAGGCTTACCCCATTGACTTGACTTGCTTGGGCAGGTCCCTCCAGTGCAGTGGGCTCAATGGGGTGGACCTGCAGGACCGGCACCTAGAACGCGGCAGTGGCGGCATGTTTGAAAGTACAGCAAAGCCAGAGGTCGATAATTTTTTCTGCAAAGAATCACAAAAGCTTCTAGGTTGTGCACAAGAAGGGACACGCATGTCAATGCAATTCAACATCAAATAAAGAGATATAAATAAAACAAATCAACAAGAATTGGCAAAGCATCTCTGATTAGATTTTATTCACTACTAGAATCTAATCAAAGATGCTTTGCCAATTCTAGTCCAATGACCTATTCCAGCAGGGTTAGAAGAGAGTGTGTGTGTATGTGTATGCATGGCTGTCAAAACTCCAAAAACAGGTCAAGTAACTCTGGGGAGGCCAGTCATAAATTAGAACACTTGCTAAAGAACTGGTCATTAAAGTGAGGACGACTTGTTTGCCAGTCATCTGGCCATGCCCACCCAGTCACATGATCACTAAACCACACCTACCCAGTCATGTGACCAGCAAGCCATGCCCAGCCAGCAAGCCCTGCCAGTCAGTCACATGACCAGCAAGTCACGCCCACCCAGTCACATGACCAGCAAGCCACACCCTCAAATTAGGTCATGCCCACAGAAATTTGAATCCCACCCCTGGGTGGGGGGCACCGCGGATGAGTTTGTAGCACCAAGGGGACGGTGGACTGAAAAAGTTTGGGAACCACTGATCTGTAGCTAGACAATTTAGAAGGATTTCTGTGCTGATTTATTGAGTTAAGCAACCATTTCTGTTCTGACAAATCACTAATGCAGTTAACTTTTATGCTGCTGCAGTATGCTCAAATTCTAATCTATCTAGATTGGAAGAGGGTATTATTAAATAAATGTCAAAATTAAAGTCAAGATTCAGAGAAGAGTCCATGACTCTATTGTAATCAGTGATGGGATTCAAATTTTTTAACAACCGATTATCTGCCCTAATGACTGGCCGGGTTGACATGGCCAGGTGGTCATGTAACTGGGTGAGAATGGCCAACCTCAAAGGGTACCTCACCAGGCCCCTCTTCTCCTAGCCATTCCTTGTCACACCCGGCCTCAACATATTTATAGTTCTGTAAAATGTTGTTCACCTTTTTTTGGCTTTATTATCTGCATCTACATACTATAAATGTTCTTTCATGGACCACTGAAAGGAGGAAATGGCTCACATGCTTTGCCCAATGGACCCTGAGGCCTGAGGGACCCTGAGCGGTTCCAGAGGGAGCTTGGGCCATTTCCTGAGACTCTGGCTCATAACTCAGCAGGAGACTTGGTGGCCTCCTGGGATAGGTTGGCCGCCGAGGCTCTGGACCGAGTTGTGCCTTTGCGACCTCTGACCTGGCACAGATCCCATCCAGCTCCGTGGTTTACGGAGGAGCTGAGGGAGATGAAGTGCCGGAAAAGATGTCTGGAGAGTGTTTGGAGGACTAGCCGCACCGAGTCTGACCGGACACAGATGAGGTCTCATATTAGGACCTACCTTGTGGTGATAGAGGCGGTGAAACATTTGTATTTCTCCACCCTTATTGCGTTGGCAGAAAATTGGCCTGCCGCTCTGTTTAGAGTGACCCTCTCCCTGCTTGAGCCGAGAGCACGGGAGGACCTCTTGCAGGGCAGGGCAGAGGAGTTTTCCCGATTTCTGCATGACAAAATTGCTCGGATTCGGGGCGGACTGGACTCCAATTGGATGGTCCCGGGGGAGGTGTCTGGGCCAAGTCTTGAGACTATTATCTGGGAGGAGTTTGACCCTGTGACCGCTGAGGGTGTGGATAGGTTGCTGTGGAGGCTGAATACCACCACATGTTTGTTGGACCCGTGTCCCTCCTGGTTGGTTTCGACGTCCAGGGAGGTGACACGAGGCTGGCTCCAGGGGATTGTCAACGCTTCGTTGAGAGAGGGGTCGCTTCCTACTGCCTTGAAAATGGCAGTGCTGTGACCCCTCCTCAAGAAGCCTACCCTGGACCTGGCTGTTTTAAATAACTATCGTCCAGTCTCCAACCTTCCCTTTTTAGCGAAGGTTGTTGAGAGCGTGGTGGTGTGTCAGCTCCCTCAGTACCTGGAGGAAGCGACTTACCTTGATCCTTTCCAATCGGGCTTCAGGCCTGGGCATAGTACTGAAACAGCATTGGTCGCGTTGGTTGATGATCTCTGGAGGGCCCGTGACAGGGGTTATTCCTCTGTCCTGGTCCTGTTAGATCTCTCGGCGGCTTTTGATACTATCGACCATAGTATCTTATTGCGGCGGTTGGAGAGGTTAGGAATTGGAGGAACTGTCTTACGGTGGTTCTCCTCCTTCCTCTCTAACTGCTCGCAATTTGTGTTGACGGGGGGGGAGAGGTCCACCTCTAGGCCCCTCATTTGTGGGGTGCCTCAGGGGTCAGTCCTCTCCCCTCTCTTGTTCAACATTTATGTGAAGCCGCTGGGGGAGATCATCCGTGGTCTTGGGGTGCAGTTCATCTCTATGCTGATGATACTCAGCTTTACATCTCCACCCCAAACCACCCCAACGATGCTGTGGAGGCTATGTCCTGGTGCCTGGAGGCCATGTGGATTTGGATGGGTGGGAACAGGCTCCAGCTCAACCCTTCCAAGACTGAGTGGCTGTGGTTTCCAGCGCCCCAATATAGTCAGCTGACTCCGTCACTGGCTATTGGGGGAGAGATCTTAGCCCCCACAGAGAGGGCTCGCAATTTGGGTGTCTTCCTGGATGCACGGCTGTCTTTAGAAGATCCTATTACGGCTGTCTCCAGGGGGGCTTTCTATCAGGTTCGTCTGATTTGCCAGTTGCGGCCCTTTCTGGATCAGGACGCCTTACGCACGGTCACTCATGCCCTTGTCACCTCCCGCCTGGACTATTGTAACGCTCTCTACATGGGGCTCCCTGCGGGGAGCATCTGGAGGCTTCAACTGGTACAAAATGAGGCCACGCGGGTGGTTATGGGGGCGTCAAGAAACTCCCATGTGACGTCTCTCCTGCGCGAGCTGCATTGGTTGCCGGTGGCCTTCCGGGTTTGCTTTAAGGTTCTGGTTTTGACCTTTAAAGCGATCCATGGCACTGGACCAGGCTATCTGCAGGACCGCGTTCTGCCAATAGTCTCCCATTGACCTGTGCACTCCCACAGGGAGGGCCTCCTTCGGGTACCGACGGCATCTATGTGCCGCCTGATGACCCCAAGGAATAGGGCCTTCTCTATGGGGGCTCCCACCCTCTGGAATGGTCTGCCTCAGGAGCTACATAACAACCGACCTGAGAGCATTCAGACGTGCACTGAAAACCTGGCTCTTTGAGCAGGCCGGCCTGGACTGAAGTGGGAGTTTTAGAGCAATTTTAGAATTTTGGGTTTTAAATTTTGGGATTTTAATATTGGGGTTTTTATTAATTTATTGGGGTTGAGTACAATTTTAAAGGCAGCCTTAGGATGTTTAATCTTCTTTTAACTTTTATAATTGTGGAATGTTTTATAGTTGGCTGTACACCGCCCTGAGTCCTTCGGGAGAAGGGCAGTATATAAATATGTTAATAAAATATGTTAATAATAAATAAAATAAGAGTCTGATAGGCAACAGGCTTTTGAGGGACTGCCATAAAGAAAGGGGGCAATGTATTTTCCAAAGAAGCAGAGGGCAAAACAAGAAGCAATGGATGGAAACTGAACAAAGAGAGAAGCAACCTAAAACTTAAGGAAAAACTTCCTGACAAGGAGAGCAATTAACCAGTGAAACTGCTTGTCTCCACAAGTTTTGGGTGCTCGATCACTGGAAGTTTTAAAGAAAAGACTGGACAGTCATTTCTGTGAAATGGTATATGGTCGTCGTCCCCCAAAGGTCCCTTCTAAATATTAATCTTTTATTCTGACATCTTCCCCAGGTCCTCTACTCAGATTTTGGCATCCTCAGTTTTCCTGTCTGAGCAGGAGATTGAACTAGAGGATCTTCAAAGTCCCTTTCAACTGTGTTATTCTGTTATTCCTGAGCTAAATACTGTAGTTAAGACCCTTGTGCTGGTTAGACAGTATATAGTTAGTTTAGGAATGAGAGCTGTCCCCTTAAGGGAATGCTTCATGGAAAATGTAGTGAATACCTCATGGGAGATGTAGTTCATGTCACATAGTCACATCTATAATCCTGATTGGTCACTGACTTGATCTCTGGTAGGGCTGGGGGAGTTTTTTGGGCATTACCTGGACCCAGCATCAAACAGAAGATTCCCTTTGCTGTAACACTATGGGATGAAGATAACCATCTTTTCACACTATTGAGGTGACTATTGAGGCAAAGATTGGATGTTAGATAAATCTCAACATAATTGTTATACTTTGACAGTTTGAGGATACCTAATAAATACAATAAACTAACTTTGTATGGAAGCCTTTGTAGTGTTTAACTGCTTGTCCCAGGAACTTTGGGGACATAAAAGTATTGCCTAGGACAAGAAAATGAAAAGATGAGTATTTTCTGATTTCCTCTTAAGTCAGTGACAAGGATCAGTAGCATAAGAACTTAAGCCTCTCTGCACAGGAGAGTAAAAAACCCATTTGAATTGTTGCTTAGAAGATACAAGGAAGGGTCATTAAATCCCTTAAGAAGAGGATCCATTAAGCAAATAGATGATTGCATCCCTGCTGTCTCTCTCTTTCCCCCTGCGACCTGTCGAGTTGGTACTAAAAAAGTTATTGCATTCAGTCTCTTTGCAAAACCGCAATTGAAAGAGACTCAGTGATCCTTTCTTGTGTCTTAAAACTAAGAGAGTGAGGAAGCTGTATTATCCCTTGTCTCTGATGCTACTAAAATAAAGATTTGATTCCTCTTTGTTGGTTCCATGGAGGAAACAGGCAATAAAAGGGGCCCATCTTTGCCTTGAGTTTTCTGACAGTGGTCTCCAAGCCAACCGAGTCATAAATACTTTTAGCCACTCTGCATGCAAATCAATCCCCCTAAAGAGGGAGTTTATATCTGTAATGCTGCAGGAACATGCTCAGAAGAAAAGTAATCAAATCCAGCCTGTTGTTTTAACTTTGTTTTTATAAACTAGAAGCACTCCCCTTTACTGGAATATGCCAGCCTATATTCCTCAACAAAGGGAAATGGCCTGATCACAGTTTGTTCCAAACATTAGTTTATTTTTTTAAATAAATTTTATTAAGTTTCCAAATTTTAAAAACATAAAACAAAACTTTATACATTGTTATCAACATCAAGACATCTTTTGCATCTCCTCATATTTTTCAGTATATGTATTTACTTATTCCTGTACCATTACATCTTACTCTTACTATAAATCAATATCTTTTATCCTTACATCTCAATCTTCTCCATGGTATATTTACATATTCGCTCCAAACATTAGTTTAAATCACAGCATCTTTTGGTGATTAATCTTCAAAGCTATTGCTTGCAATCAAGCTATTCATTGAATCACCCTCTGGTGGATGATCAGCACACTACAAGCTTGTATAGTCTTCTGAAGCCTGCAACACATCTCAGTGGCCAACCAAGGTATTGCATCAGTGTCTTCCAGAGCTTGTAACACACTCTAGTGGCTAAAAGGTGAATTTCACCAAAACCTGCTAAATTTTCTGAAAAAAGAAGGCACGAGTAAAGGTAGCATGGGCTGCAGCTTTGCAGAAGGAAGCTGACGGCGCTTCGCTCAACTTCATTCTTAAAGAGTTGGAAAGAGAGAACCTAGACAAACATGTCAGAATCTATATTGACAAGCAGTATTTGCTACAGCATGAACTGGAAGGAGCAATGCAGTTAGCCACAACACTCCCAAAACCAGGAGAACAAAGAAGAGAACCTCAACCACCATATCTAAATACTAGTCAGAAAGCTGATGTCATACGACCTAAAACCCGAGACTTCATCCCTGCAATTAAAGAACCTACCCTGAACACTCAAGACTCACTGGCCAATCAAATCATCCCACCAATAACAATGAAGGCTTCTCAGCAGGCAGGTTTACAAGGAGCTGCAATCCCCAAGCTCAATCCAAAGGCAAGGAAGTTCCTGCCGGACCCTCAAGGCAACTTGACCCTCGGATGTACACCAAAATGAACGCGGTCGGCCCACACAGCAGCAAGAAGTGCAATCATTGTTTGTGGCATGGGAAGACAAACTTCTCAGGAAGTACGTCAAAGAAAACAATGAGCTGCCTCTGACACATGACCCTGACCGTGTCTACAAGAACCCAAGGGGAGATGCCGATCATGCCCATAATGATGCCAAACACCTCAGTGTACCAACGCACCCTGTCAACAATCCTTATGCAACCTCAGTAGATGATCCAACATTCTGGAGTGAGTGGGCACTAGGAAGGGGAAGGCTAGATTTGGCAGCTAATGGCATGTATAAATTTTCTGACAAGCCAGGCAGAGAATATCTACTATGGAAGCGTGTCTTCACGCACAACTTTCAGATCGCAAGGCTGCAGCCAGCCGAAGTACTTGTACATTTGATAGCATGGCTGGGACCACAGTCTGCATAAGTAGTAAAAGACATCTACCCAGCCCAATTAGGGGACTCCGACTCCGTCCTTGAATTAGTGTGGGAGACACTCGACGATGAGTATGGTGTGCCTACAGTGATGGAATCCTTGCTCTTGGAGCGCATCAACAACTTCCCGGACATCAGTCTCAGCAAATCTCACCAGGTAAGGAAATTCTCTACCATCCTTAAACAGTTGCAGGCAGCACAAAAGGATCCCAACTTGCCAGGATTTACTTATCTCAACCAGTTCAGAATGGATAGCATAATCATTCAAAAACTACCACCGCAGCTAATCGAACGATGGATTGAATTATCCCAAGTCTTCAGGGCCAAAAGCCAAAGCAAAGAACCCTCCTTTGCTGTTCTCAAAGACATTTGTGGCCCATCAAGTGAAGTTGCAATGGGGTGCAATAATCCCTGAACCCACAGACTCAGAGCTAAGTGTTTCCCAACTGACAAAAGAGCCAACCAGAACTCTGCACTGCCCACATTTTTGTCACAAACTGCAAAGGGAAAAACCTTCATGTCTGTACATAAAATGGAGGTTACTACTTTGCCCATAAAGAATATGAGTGAACAACCATCAGGGGCAACTCAATATAAACTTCTAAAAACAAAGAAAGATCAGATTTGTCCATTCCACAAGTCCTCGCATGCAGGTGCAATGGATTTGGAAAGAAGTCCCTGGAGGAAAGGCTTTGATTAGGGAGTACAAAGACTGCTAGAAGTATTGCGAGTCTATGGATCACATGGCCAAAGCTTGCACAACTAAAGTGCGATGCTATCTATGCAAAAGCAACAAGCACCAGGCGCCCTGCATCCAGACTTTGAGCCACCACAGCAGACAACCCCTAACCCTCCCTCAACCAAGGAGCCACAGCATGCTACCAAAGCGCACCTGGAGGCGGTAGCGAATGTCAACTGCATGGCAATATGGGCGACTCACCATCCCCTTGCTCATGTCATTAGATCTGTTTAGCCAACGTCTACCCCGATGGATGCCCAGAAGAAGCCATGAAGATGAATGTAATACTGGATCCTCAGAGAAATCGCTCGTTGGCCAGGTCAGCATTCTTCAACCTCTTTAACGTTTGCTCTCTCTGGACTAATGAGTTAAAGAGCTGCCTCTAGACATTTATTTTAGTAAAATTTTTAGAAACCTGCAGTTGAAAGTTCTTCATGTCTCCTTACTCTGAAGACCCAATTTCATTTTGAATTTAATTCCAAGATGATTGCCCTTTTGGCTTTTCTCTTAATACTTCTCCAAAATGCACCCCCAAGTAGCTCTCTCTCTCTCTCTCTCTCTCTCTCACACACACACACACACACATACACACTCACACTCAATTTAAGTAAATTCCCTTGACTTGGAGCCTTTAGAATCATAGGCTAAAAGAAAATACCTTGGACTTCTTATAGTTCAAACTTCTGCTCAAGGCAGAAGATCTCTTATATACTTGTGGGTTCGCAGACATCCCAGCTTTGATGCAAGAACTGCAGCAGCCTTCCCAGCCACACACTTCCTCCTCCCACTGCCCCATGCAAGGCGGGAGGCCTGAGAAAAAGCACCTGGTCTGGGCACACAGGCTTTCATGACGGAGTCCTTCCCAGGGAGCAAAGTGTGGCTGAGACAAACTGATCTGTCCTGAAGACAAGCTCCAGAGCAGCAGCAGTGGTGAAGGCAGAAAGCAAGCTCCAAAATGGTGGCAGGTTGTGGTGGAAGGCAAGCACCAGAGTGGCAGCAGCCATGGTGTTCTGGGAGGGCAAGATGACATCCCAGGGCTGCACATACACACTGCAATGGAGCAGCAGTCTCAGCCCCAGCACAGCATCTCCCGAGGTCTGGCCGCTCACCCACTGGCCAGGCTGGCCCAGAAGTGGCATGTCCCCTATCATGGGTTGGATGTGGACCCAAGATAGATGGGAAGGCAAGTAGGCGGCAGCTGCCCAGAGGCCCCATGAAAGCCAAGCATACCAGACCCAAAAGGTGTGCGAGCCTTGCCATGTCTCCTAGAAGTGGCTCTTCAGCTGAGTGCAGCAGGTCTCCCTCCCCCACCACCAGTATTAGCCTTACTTTCTAGAGCTTCCATACATCTCCGCGGGCCTGAATATCATGTCCTTCACATCCCAATGGGGCCAGCACAGAGGTGATGGTGGGCATCCCTTGGGGGAGACGCCACACTGGGGCTGAGACTGCTGCTCCACTGTGATGCATGCTTGTAGCCCTGGGACATCTGCCCACCCTCCTTGAGCACCACTGCCACCGGGTGCTGGCCCCATTGGGATCTGAAGGACAGGGCACTCAGGCTGACGGAGGAGAGTGGAAAGTCTGCAGCTCGAGGCCTTCAGGACAGATCAGGTCATCCAAGGCTTTGGTCCCCAGAAGGGATCCATCATGGAGGGCTGATCTTGAGGTTTCTCGAGCCTTGAGAAGTGGTAGGATGCTGAGGGAGAGGAATGCATTGAAGCTGAGAGAAGTGGTAGGAGGCTGAGGGTGTGGAACAGATTGAGGAGAGAAATGGATTGAGGCTGAGAGAAGCAGTAGGAGGTAGAGGGTGAGAGAAACAGGTTTTGGAGATGAGCACCCTTCTAAGCTCTGCTTCGCCGAGGGGGCACCAGCCACGCTTACCTTTGCCTCAAGACTTCTGCTGCTGGAGCCAGTGGGAGCAGGCCAAGACAGCTGGGTGAGTCTAGTCTAGGCAAGCAAGGAGTGGAGATCAGCGTAGGAAGGCAGAGGCAGGGAGTTGGGTCGCAGCCATCACATGGTAGTATGGCAGAAGACAGGCAAGCTGGTTGGGCCACGTGGGAGGCAATTAGGCTGGGATTCAGGGCTTGCTCACAGGCTCACCCAGGTCAGAGCTACTCAGCTGAGCTGTGGGGAGAGTGCTGCATGGGATGTAGCCATAGGGGTGAAGAAAGGCAAGCTGCTATCAGGTAGAGACCATGCGGTCGAGGCAAGCGAAGGAGCCAGACAAAGAGCAGCAGCAGCTATGTTAGGTGAGTGGGCAAGATGAGGAGTAACTGGGTGGGGTAGGGTGGGCGGGGCCAGCCAGTGGTGGGATTTGCCGATTTGCTGAACCGTGCAGAATCTTAACAATCGGTTTGCCTGAACTGGTCCGAACCAGTTGAATCCCACCACTGATTTTAATAAAGTTTTTATGTGTGTCCAACTGGGAAAATGAAAAATTAAAATAGCAGTGGATATTCAGCTATGTTCTAACTGGTAAATATTTCCATGAGAATTATTTTGTTTGCATTTAAAAAGTCCATGTAGTGTACAAAGGCAGGAAAGTAGAGTGAATCAGTTTGTCTGTTTGATAACATTTTATAAAAGTAGATTTGACAATAGCAGTGCCTACTAGTTGTCTAGCCACATTAATATTATATTTTAAATATTTATGTCACTAACATGCTGAATGTTTAAAAGCATACTCATTAGATTAATAAACAGAGAGAAGGGGAATGAAAGAAGTATTTCTAAACTGCTATGGCCTACCCTTGCTATGCATTTTTACCCCCATATTTTTTTTAATATGTTACATTTAAAGGAAAAGAAATGGAATAGGAAAAAAATGAAATGGAAAAAATCCCCAATCTTTTAGTTCAATATTTAGTTTTAAATCATGACCACACAGAGTAATATTAATTCATTAATTTTTCATTTTCTCTCTTCAAAAATACAGAACAAATGCTATCTTTAATCCAAGATTGTAAATCTGGGATAGCAAAAATATTTCTATCATTTTAATTACTTAAATATTTGTAATTAGTTCATAGTTCTTCATACATTAGCAAATTCCAATTGTTGGTATAATTCATTTTATCTTCCTACATTTATTTTCATATTTTCTAATATGTGAACAGATTATATTCTGTGAGAATGGATATAAGTAGTTTTTTATCCCTATATATCTAAATCAGTGGTCGCCAACTGATGGTCCATGAGAAAATGTTGGTGGTCCATAGAGAAATGTCGTCCTCCAAAGCAATTAATCCAGGCTGTGTGGGAACACAAGGCTGCGTGCCCACATGGCCCGTCCATCACCCTTCAGCTGAGCGCAAACCTACAAAAGCAGCACAGCCCTCGCCAGCCAGGATGAGGTAATGGTGCTATTGTGGCAAGGGGGCGGCGGCACAGGCGGGCTGAAGCAGCTATGGAGATGGCCAGAAGGTGCAGGAGTGCTGTGCTATTTGCATTTGCGTAGCACTCCCACACCTTCCAGCTTGTCTCTCCTGGCCTGGACTCTTCCTTGATGGCCACAGGCTGTAGGGAGGCCCAAGGCAGGAAAAGTACTGGCTGGTGGTGGTGGGAGGGGGAGGAGTGGGAAAGTCTGCGCTCACCATCCAGTTCAGAGGTCTAGAATGGGGCATCACCATCATCAGTTTTCTTGTTCCTCTCGGCGCTCTGTTCTGCCCCCCCCCCCCCAAAGCCCCAGCCATCGCTGCCCAGGGAAGGCACAGGAAAAGTGAGCAGAAACATAGCTTTCACTGGGGCGAAAGAGCTGAGATTGAGGAAGGCACAAGCAACAGAAGATGCAAGCTGCCGCCTTTGAAAAGCGCTGCTTTCTGTTGCCTGTGCCTTCCCCAATCTCCACTCTTTCACCCCAGCGAGAGCTGTTTCTGCTCATTTTCTTTTCCTATGCCTTCCCCGGGCAGCGATGGCTGGGGCTGTGGGGGTGGTGGTGGCAGCAGAGACATCAGGGCTGCTCCCCCCACTCAGCAAGCCGGGCCTCAACAAGCCGAGGAACATGGAGAATTGCGGGCGAGTTCCGGAGGGTCAGAAGACATACTCTGATGTTTCTTGAGGAGTCTGCTTGTGTGGAGGCCGAAGGGATGTGTGTGTGTGTATGTGTGTGTGTGTGTGTGTGTAGCCCAGAAAAGCTTGAGTTTTTGCCTGCACAACAGCAACAAGGCAAACTATGGGGCTTCCAAGGCGCTCAGCTCAACCCAACCTGGAATTCCATCGGTCCCACAACAAACCAGCAGCGAAGGCCAGATGCCCAGACCAAAAGAGCACAGAGGAAGATGGGCTCCTAATAACCAGCCTGTTTCTGCAGGCAAGAGTTCAAGCTGTTCTGGGCTACACACACACACACACACACACACACACACACACACACACACACACACACCCTTCGGCCTCCACACAGGGAGGGACCCTTTTCTGCTTGGAAGTGGCAGGAGAAACCTGGAGCTTAGCCTTGGGGAATCCTCTTGTGTGGAGGCTGCGGGGGGGTGTTGCCTGGTTATTAGGAGCCTGTCTTCTTCGGTGCTCTTTTGGTCTGGGCAGTTGGTTTTCCCCCCCTGCTCCATGCCAAAGAAAAGCCAGCTGGCTTCTCCTTTCCTCCTACCCTTCCCCCTGCTCCCTTCTCCCCACTCAATCCTACTCAATCCTACTTCAGGACAGAGGAGAGCGCACTGGAAACGTGTGTTGGCATTTCCAACACACATTTCTTTGGTGCTCACCTGCAGTTCTTCACATTCCTCAAGGCCTGGCTTGCTGAGAGGGGAGAGCAGCCCTGACTCCTCTACTGCCCCTCCACAGCCCCAGCCATCACTGCCCAGGGAAGGCATAGGAAAAGAAAGCGAGCAGAAACATAGTTCTTGCTGGGGCAAGATCAGGGAAGGCACAGGCAAGAGAAAGCTACGCTTTTCAAAGGTGGCAGCTTGCGTCTTGTGTTGCCTGTGCCTTCCTCAATTTCAGCTCTTTTGCCCCAGCGAGAGCTATGTTTCTGCTCGCTGTTCCTGTTCCTTCCCTGGGCAGCAATGCCTGGGGCTATTGGGGGGGGGGAGGGGGGCAGCAGAGCAAAGCACCGAGAGGGATGAGAAAACTGATGCCGCTGCCGCCGCTCCATTCTGAACCTCTAAACTGGATGGTGAGCACAGACTTGCCCCCCTCCGCCCTCTCCTATTACCACCAACCAGTACTTTTCCTGCTCCGGGCCGTCCTTACAGCCCGCAGCCATTTGTCAGCCAAACTAACCCTATGCATTATCTTTAATTTCTAAAAGTATAAATTTTAACATACAATAAAAACCAATCAAGCTTTATCTATTTCCCTTTAATTATTTGTAAGCTAAGAAAAACCAAGTACACTCAACCAGAATATCTTTTCAGTAACTCCATATACTTCGTTTGCTAGATTTCAAAGCAAGCTTCTCAATAAAGAAAAAGACATTTGAGGTTTGCTTAAATTGGCCTTGCAAACATGTTTTATTTCATTTTGAAGAATGAACAAAGTATATACAATATGCATATACACAAAAATTTCAATTATATGTATTAATGCAAATTAAATAAAACAGCTGACACAGGAACATATAAGAACCACCATGTTACAAGACTATGAAAACACTAACATCAAAACTTCCATTCATATTCTAAATATGACTAATATTTACAAATATTCTCTCTAAATTAAGAAAGCAACTTAGTAAGGGTTTTAAATGTAAGAAAGAAATACATCAAGAACAAATTATAATTAACTAAAGTATAGAAATTTCGACAGTAAAGTAAAAAATGAGATAGGAGAAGTATTTTTATAATGCTTATTTGACCCAATAGTTCATACAGTTACCTGGAATTTTGGATCTAAAATAACAGCCTATCTACTATTAGTGACAAAAGTAATAAATCTGCCTAGCTGTTGACAAGAATGTTGATTTCAGAAATAATTATGCTAACAGGAAATATTTTTGCAAATTTAGAAAGACTATTGACAGTACTTTAATATACTTTCTTTTTCATTAAATAATCTCAAGCATCCCTGACAAAATTAACAACATGCACATATAAGAATGTAAACGAACTCAATCTTGTTTGCCTGAGAATATAAAGACCAATATTTCTTTATATATCTTTATATAAAGACCATAATTCTTTATAACAACAAATAACTTGTTCAGTTTATATCTAGTCACACAGTTAACGTAAATAAAAATAGTACGTAAACAGGAAGCAATTCCCACACTCAGTAATACAGATAGTGTTACCTGATTGGATAATGAAACCTCTCAAGCAAACAACCAAGCTCAAAGAGCATCAAGGATCCAGTAAAATAAAATGATTAAACAGAACATTAAAAGCTAGGCTAATCTCAAATATGACTTTTCTGTGATGCTGTAGCATCATCAGAAGGCTTCCTGCAGCCTTTGGAAAAATCAGGAAGCCTTATTGTTGCAATCTGCAACTTTTCAATCATTAACAATCCCTGAAATAGGATAATAGAAATAATTACAGATGTACAATATATATTCTAAATGGTGTAATTTTTCATACAGACCAATCAGAAAAAGTGGCAATTTCTTGGCAATCTTAGCATGCCCAATTATTTTTGTCAGCTCATTACAATGCACATGCCATTCTAGAAAATCATCCAATCCCAGGAATAATCTGTTTGTACAGCAAAGCAGGAGGGTGTTCTCAGAATCTTCACTGCACATACAAGAGTATTCATACCTCTTCCTGGATTCTAGGAATTCATTTTGACTATTACTTCCCTCCCCCCTCCAAAAACAACCGTCTCATAGATACCAGGAAAATACATTATGCAAAAGCCACTGTGATTAGAACTACGCAAAAGTCTATTGCAGCTGTTAGCTGCTTACACAGAATTACAAAATGCTAAATTCAAGCTGAAGTGAAAATGCTTTCCTACATCTTCTAATCTATTGAAGTGTATTGAGTAGAATTTTGTGTATGGCAACAGTATCTTTCAAAATAAATTCCATAAGGATAGTAAACGTAAAACAAACATAAAACTTATATAAAACTATATTTTTCTTGTTCCTTTTTGGCATTCTGATTTCTCAGATCTTGGGTTAGGATAGTTGGGGGCCCTGCCCATTGTATAAGGCTGTGGTGTGCCAAACCTACCATTAGTTCTTGTTGTTTACTTTTTAAATTCTTTTTAGATTACTATATTGTTTTTATTCTGTTGGTTCTACTGTATGTTACCCTGAGTTGGCTGGAGCTGGGCATTATCTAAATCAAGTATTCAACCCAAACTATTAACAATTAATTTGCAATAGGCCAATCTATAATATGCTTATGCTATGGTCTAATGTGATGTTCAAAACTGTATATTTCTAAAAAGGAACTTCCGTACCTCCCTTTATCAAAAGTAGATATATGGATACATAGACAGACTATTGATAATGTGTACATATCTATATAATAATTTTGTGTTGGTTTCCAAGAAAACTTAATTGGTTCTTAGCGTAAAATGGCAAAGAAGCCATACAGCTCAAGTCAAAATATCTCAGAAGGCTTGTAATGCCTTTACAGTTAAATAGGAGAGCAACCCATTACTTTATAACAATGGAACAATGATTAATTGCAGAATGGTCCTTTTATTTTCATTACAAACTTAGTGTTGCCCACCCTTTGAAATATGTAACTGAGAATAATTTGTTAAAATTCACTAAATTATTTCCACAGAACTAAAATTAAAAAGTACTATTTTTTTAAAAAATACATATGTTATGAAAGGTGTGTAAAAAGAATAAGTAAAAATCTCATTTACAAAAAGCACAATTCTTGCATTTAATGCTAATTACCTAGCACAAAATTTGGATAAAGAGTTATTTTGCTAACTTAATTTCTCAGTTTTGTTTAACATTCAGTGGTTGGTTTGCTGACTTTTTAAAAAAAGTTTATTTATATTGAAGACTAAAAATCTGCAATCTTCAAAGTTGTTGCATTCTATACAACATAGTATGGCATTACATCCTCAAAAACCTCTTTTCCAAAATATGAACAGATCTGCAATCTATATTTTAATAAAAAACCCTACATAAATAGGTTTCAAACATAACCCTCAGGTGAATTACAAGAGTTAGTTTTTTCTTTTGAATCAGAGAAGTCACAGATCATCAAGATATCAGGTCTCGTCCACAGAATTTCCCTATTCATTGTTCCTGCTGCCCACATGTCCATTACCACTCACATTCAGGTCACCATTATGGATATCCTCTGTCATATGACGTGCAAAGGTATACTTCTCACTATCACTTACAAGTATGTTTGTTGATTCCTGCTGGTCCGAGCTCTTAGATATTTTTCTGATTGGAGGAGGGGAAGGTGGTGTAGTACTTACTGGTCCAGAAAAGGGCCTGTAAACTCCTACCTCAGCCATCTCTGATCTTGTAGAATTATCAAGCAGGTGCCCATAAACCATAACATCCTCAATGACTGCATAGACGTGAGAATCATTCTTCTTCCTTTCCTTTTTAAAAATGCCCTGCCTTCCAGGTAACAAGGTGTTGACATTGGTATTATAAACTCCCACCACTGGCTTATGGCTTTCCTTTCTTTTGCTAAAAAAAGAAGAGAAAGTAAATTTTAAAACAATACACATTTGCATTTTATTCTCTCACAGATTTTCATGATGTTGACTTACAAAGCTTATACTCTCATTTTGCTCTCATTTTGCTTAATTAATCATTTAGCTTTCTCCCATGATTCTTCCACCCCAGGGGGAAAATAGATCTCACAGATATTTTTATTTTATTTATTTTATTTTTATTTGTCAATTGCTTACAAGATAATAGGTATAAGTAAAAACATAATTATGAATACATGGATACATATAAGAAAAAATATATAAAAGAACAGGACAAGGACAGTAGGCAAGTTGGTGCGCTTATGCACACCCCCTACAGACCTCTTAGGAAAGGGGTGAGGTCAATAGTAGACAGTCCAAGGTTAAATATTTTGGAGTTTGGGGAAGAAACCACAGAGTCAGGTAGAGTATTCCAGACATTGACCACTCTGTTGCTGAAGTCGTATTTCCTGCAATCAATTTGGTGCGATTAACCTTGAGTTTGTATCTTTTGTTTGCTCTTGCGTTGTTATGGTTGAAACTGAAGTATTCATTGACAGGTAGGACATTGCAATGTATGATTTTATATACTATACTTAGATTGGACTGAAGGCGGCGTAGTTCTAGGTTTTCTAGGTCTAGAATTTCGAGTCTGGTGGCATAAGGTATTCTACAACGAGTAGAGAAGTGGAGAACTCTTCTTGTGAAATATTTCTGGACTTTCCCAACTGTGTTAATATCAGATACATAATGTGGGTTCCAGACTGATGAGCTGTATTTGAGTATTGGTCTAGCAAATATTTTGTATGCTCTAGTTATTAGTGTAATATTACCAGAGAAAAAGCTACATAAAATTAGGTTAACAACTCTTAACGCCTTTTTGGCTATGTAGTTACAGTGGGCTCTATCACTTAGGTCATTTGAGATGAGTACTCCAAGATCATTGACAGAGTTTGGATCATCAACAAGGTCTTGACTATTCAGCCTGTATCTTATTTTCTGATTTTTTTTGCCAATATGTAATATCATCAACATCTTACAAGTTTTAGCTCTTTCTGAAAGCCAGCTTCTACTTTTTCCTGCAGATTTTCACAAGTAGTAATAACAAATTCATATATCCTAGGCAACTAACTAAAAGCTGGCAGATTAGTCTATTTTGTGAGATTTGCAACCTTAATTCATGTAAACCAAATGGTTGATAAAATATTATTTCAATTTCATTTAATTTTTAATGATATATTGTGAAATGGTATATTCTTATAACTTCATTAGTTTATTCATCTACTTTAATAGAAAAATCCTACGGTTAAATTTAACTGCCAACGAATTATTATCCATGGCCAGCAGGTTATATGCTCTAGCAAGTGATAACTTGCAGAAATCTTCTTAATAAAGAAAAGAGAAAACACAAGATACTCAGTTCAGCCCAAGAACTCAGAAAATAATTATGTTTTAACACTCTAGATAGAAAGAATCTAATCTGGTCCTATAGGGAGAAATTTTACAATACTTCTTTCTTCTTCTTGCTGTATAGCCCTTAGTCTAAACGTCTTTTTGGAGAATCAATGGATTTCCTATCTCATTTTCCTACAGAAAAATGATCCCAACTACTTTGAGTAATTTATTAATTTAACCATTTCCTATTAATGAGATTTTCCATTTTATATATTGCCTAAATCATATAATAGAAAACAGAACATTGTAGAATTTTGAGTGCGATGTGACTCAGATTTCTATCAGCTTCCCTGAGCATCAGTTAAATCTTGCTGGCCATTTTACAAGCAGGATTGTCTACAGACACAGAGAGCACAGTCATGACTGTTTCATCATAGTATGATTTCCACTGGCAGGAAAAAATGAAGAAACTTGGGTTTATCCCTTCCTGAGTAAATGCTGATTGACCTAATGACACATAAAGCTGGCTGGGATGCTTTGGGAACTATCTGACATGTTAATAAAAAGGAAGGGAAGCTTGCAGGGAGGTCAATGAGTTTGTGGCAAAGCAGTGGTGGAAACCAACGTATCTAAGAGATGACCTTTGTATCTTCATTATGGAGACTCTCAAAGAAAAGTATTTTTATTCCCCAAAATTACTAACCAGTAAGCATTCTTGAGAGAAAATCCTAACAGATTTGGAATTATAACCATTCTTTGAGAAAATTTCTGAAAATTAGTACAAGAAAAACAAGAAATCCTAGAAGAAACCATGCACAAAGATCTCTGACAAATTGACAAAAAGGACAGGAACAAAAAATGGAAAGGACATACAACTAATGCAGAATATTGGCAGATAGCCAGAATCTGCAAAGAATAGAATAGAATACTTTATTGGCCAAGAGTGATTGGACACACAAGGAATTTGTTTTGATGTAAATACTCTCAGTATACATAAAGGAAAAGATATATTTGTCAGGAGTCGAGAATAATAAGGTACGACATTAATGATAGTCATAGGGCACAATAAGCAATCAGTCATACTAGGAAACAGTCAGTAAAAATCGTAAGTATACAAGTGACAAAGTTAATCATACAGTCACAAGTGGGAGGGGATGAGTGATAAGGAATGATGACAAGATTAACAGTAATAGTAGTGTAGACTTTGTAATAGTTGAACAGGGTTGAGGGAATTATTTGTTTAGCAGAGTGATGGCTTTCGGGAAAAAACTGTTCCTGTGTCTAGTTGTTCTGGTGCGCAATGCTCTATAGCGTCGTTTTGAGGGAAGGAGTTGAAAAAATTTATGTCCGGGATGTGAAGGGTCTGTAAATATGTTCACAGCCCTCTTTTTGACTGGTGCAGTATACAGGTCCTCGATTGAAGGCAGGTTGGTAGTAATTACAAATCTTCTCCTCTTCGTCCCATTCTCTTCCTGCCCCAATTTTTCCCAATATAACTCTGTTTAATTGATTAACTGATCTTACCAAATGATTAATCAATTTTTACAATTATTTATCATTAGTGAGTAATATATTATTATAGATTATCATAGACTAGTGCTTATTGATTAGTTTGGTTAACTATTTTGAATATTAGTATGATTAATATGTTTAGTACAAATTAATGATTAGGACAATTAACTGACTAGTGTGTTTATTGATTAGTGCAATTAATTATTAGGGTGATTATTGATTAGTTAAATTGATTGACTAGTGTGATTAGTATAATAGACTGTTTGGCACAATATTACTTTATTGATTACCATAATATCTTGTTTGATTGAATAGCCTAATCAACAAACCATCTCAACAAACCCACCATGCCAGGAAAACAATCCAATGTCAAACCTCAACCTAAAGAGAAAGAAACCCTACTAAAGAAACACAAGACTCTTGCTCTTGCCTTATTTGTAAGGAATCTTTAAAGGAAAATGAAGATTACATCAAATGTTCTCTCACCATAATTGCTTAGGATTATCCAAGCAAATTTCTCTATTCCTAAAAACATCCGCCAATGCTTTTCCATATTTCTGTCCACCATGCAGACCCAAACTAGAAAAATACATTACCCTGCTTGAAAGAGTCAATACCATTGAAACACATGTAATGTCCCTTGATACCAATGTAGCATCCCTGGATGCTATATAAACTAGATTGGCAAACCTTGAAAAAAAAGAGACGGCACTAAAAAACGAATATCAAACATCTACAGACCATATCTCTACTCAACAACCACAACCAAAACCCAATCCACAAAAAACAACAAATCCTATAAATATTGATATCCCCATCCTCATCAAAGAAGCTGTTGAGCGTGAACGGAAGCGACCAAATGCCATCTTATTTGGTCTAGAAGTCAATGACAATGATGACATCTCTAATGTTTGAAACATCATCAGAGAAAATCAAGCATCAACCATCTCCCCTGAAGAAATACTTGATATTTCCTGTGTCGGTCCTGAGCTTAAAAACAAAGATGGCTTGATGATCCCACGCCTATGCAGGGTTGTTTGCAAAAATGAAACAAGCAAACGCAAATTCATTTTCTCAATAAATTCACTCACAAAGAACAACAACAACCATAAGAACATTCGTTCTCACCCTGATTTAACTTTATGGCAATGTGTACGATCCCGGGAGCTACGTTCCGAGCTCAAAAGATTACATGAATTAGGTAATACAAATCTATACATTGATTACCATGCTGACTGTATCAAAAGCAAGAGCCTCAACCCACGTCACAATATCCATCACCCAAACATCCAATGTTAGGGATGCACTTCCTCCAGACCCACTAATTCCTATCTTAAATGCAAACTACTTAATGCAAGAAGCCTCGCAAATAAAATGCATGAATTCTTCATCACTCAGTCACTTTTGACATTATATTTGTCTGTGAGACGTGGTTAAATGCATCTTTTCCAGACTCCATTACCACTACAAAAGAATATCAAGTTTTTCGGTTAGATCGCGAAATCCGTAGAGGTGGTGGAGTTGCTATATTCTTTAAATAATCTCTAAACCTAAAAAAAGATCCAAATTATATAAGAGCTTGCTCTTCCCGAGACCATCATCTGTGAACTGTCCTTAAACTTCTCAATCCGCTTCTTACTTTGCTATCGTGCCCCTGACTATGATATAATTCATGCAAACAAGCTAACTTTATTACTGACATGGGCTGCCTTCTGCCCACACCCTCTCATTTTTCTTGGTGACCTCAACTTACCTCTTATTAATTGGACACTAAATGAATATACATCTGAACCCATTCATACAACCCTGTACAATGCCGTTACCACACTAGGACTGGAACAATTAGTAACCAACAGTACTAGACTTAACAACTGTCTCGATCTCATCTTCTGCAACAGTTTGAATTCAATTTATGGAATACAAATTAATGAACCCTTTTCCAACAGTGACCTCAGCATGGTTGACTTTTGTCTCAACATATGTTTTCACCATAATCACCATAAAACAGGATCCCCAATTAGAACTTCAAAAAAGGCAACTATGATCTTATAGACAACGATCTCTCATCTCTTGACTGGCAAATTCTATTCACTGGATGCAATACTATTGAAGACCATTATAACATATTTTTACTTGAAGTCAAAAGAGTCATCAAACTATATATACCAATAACAACTCCCAAAAGCAGAAAAAACAAATTACCTATAACAATAAGGAAGCTCCAATCCAAAAAGAAATCCCTTTGGCGGAAAAATAAATCTGGTCATGTTGCCAACTTCAAAAGCTGATACAAAAATTTATGCCACCAGATGAAGACTGAATGTACCAATTATTACACTAAACAAGAGGAAAACCTTCTATGCACCAATTCCGTCCGCGCTTTCTTCAATTTTGTAAACAACAAACTAAAAAACTCAAGGTCCACTCCACCCCTAAAAGAACCAAATGGTAAAGACTGCAACGATGACACCATTAAAGCCAACCTCTTTAACACATTCTTTGGCTCATCATTTGTAAACAGCAATGGATCATGCCCAATATTTCCTAGTTGAACCACAGACAACTACAATGATCTAATACATATCGATTTTACAGAAGACAATATTGAAAAAGTACTACGCAATCTAAAACCATCTTTATCTATTGGATTAGACGGAATTTGCCTCCTCCTTAAAAAAGTTATCCACTGCCATAGCAGAGACTAAGCATAATCTTTGAAAAATCTTTCAGGACCAGCTCCTTGCCAAATCTATGGTCACTAGCCACAGTCATTCCCATCTTCAAAAAGGGAGACCCCAGCCTAGTTGAAAATTACAGACCAATCTCTTTATGCTGTGTCACCTGTAAAGTCATGGAATCAATTATTAACCAATCCATTATCCGCCACTTAGAGACAAACAACCTACTCTCTAACAAATAGTTTGGTTTCAGAAGAAAACTGTCCTGTAATCTGCAACTCTTGCACTGTAAAAACATATGGACTAAACAACTTGATCAGGGCAAAGCAATTGACGCAATTTACATAGACTTCTGTAAAGCCTTTGATTCAGTGGTACATAACAAACTACTCCTAAAATTAAGGTCTTAGGGTATCTCTGGATACCTGCATAACTGGATAGAAGCATTCCTGTCAAACAGGCAACAAATGGTCAAAATTGGGAGCATCCTATCAAATCCTGTACCTGTCAACATTGGTGTCCCCCAAGGCAGTGTTCTAGGACCAACTCTCTTCATACTCTATATTAATGACTTCTGTGATTATATTAAGAGCAACTGCATTCTTTTCGCTGATGATGTAATTCAACACCACTGACAACGCTGTTACCCTTCAAAAAGACCTCGACTATGTGTCAGAATGGTCAAACAAATGGCAACTTCAGATCTCAATAAGTAAATGCTCTGTCTGGCATATTGGCAAAAAAAAATAAAAAAATAAAATACAAGCTGAATAATCAAGACCTTATTGATGATACAAACTTTATGAAGGACCTTGGAGTACTCATCTCAAATGATCTAAGCGCTAAAGCCCATTATAACTACATAGCGAAAAAGGCATTAAGAATTGCTAACCTAATTCTGCGTAGCTTTTTCTCCGGTAATATCACTCTACTAACTGGAGCATATAAATATTTGCTAGACCAATACTTGAATACAGCTCATCAGTCTGGAATCCGCATTACATATCTGATATTAATACAATTGAGAAAGTCCAGAAATATTTTACGAGAAGAGTCCTCCACTCCTCTACTCATAGCAAAATACCTTATGCCACCAGACTTGAAATTTTAGACCTAGACAACCTAGAACTATGCTGCCTTCAGTTTGATTTAAGTATAGTACATAAAATTATATATTGCAATGTCCTACCTATCAATGAACACTTCAGTTTTAATCAAAACAATACAAGAGCACACAATAGATATAAACTAAAGATAAACCGCACCAAACTTGATTGCAGGAAATACGACTTCAGCAACAGAGTAGTTAATGTCTGGAATACTCTACCTGACTCTGTGGTTTCTTCTCCAAACCCCAAAATCTTCAACATTAGACTGTCTACTATTGACCTCACCCCTTTTCTAAGAGGTCTGTAGGGGACGTGCATAAGCGCACCAAGAGGTACCTACCGTCCCTGTCCTATTGTTTCTTTTTTTTCTTATTCGTATCCATTTCATGTATTTATAACCATGTTTATACTTATACCTGTTATCTAATAATTGTTTGATAAAATAAATAAAATAAAAATAAATAATTGTTTTTTCTGCAATCTTAATTACTCTCTGAAGTCTGTGTCTGTCCTATTGGGTTGCAGAACTAAACCAGACAGTTATAAAGGTGCAGATGACAGATTCAATCATTCCTCTGTACAACTGGATCAGCAGCTCTTTGGGCAGTATGAGCTTCCTGAGTTGGTGCAGAAAGAACATTCTTTGTTGTGCTATTTGATGATGTTTTTGATGTTTAGGTGTCTATTTTAGGTCATGTGATATAGTAGAACCTAGAAATTTGAATCTACTGTTGATACAGTGTTATGTAATATTGTAAGAGGTGTAGTATGGACAAAGTCATGAAAGCAAAGGCTCAGAATAAACAAAGACTTACAAGAAAAATCAAAGATAATTTTAAAAATTTCTTCTAATATATAAATAACAAGAAAAAATACAAGGAAGCAGTCGATGCACTAAAGAGAGAAGAAAGCAAGGAAATAACAGGCAGCAGACAGAAAACGCTGCTTAGCTCTTTCTTTGCATTGGTCTTCATGCAAAAAGAAACTATAGTCCAACCTACCAAAAACATAACTGTAAAAGACAGACTAAAAATAAAAGTTAAAATGAGTAAAAAAAAAAAAAGATAAGAGAACACCTATCTGATCTTGATGAACACAAATCATTGGGACCTGGTGGATTACACCCCAGAGTTCTAAAGGAGCTGGCAGATGTCATCCCAGAACCACTGTACCATATCTTTCAAAAATTCTGGAGCACCAAGGGAACTACCAGAGGACTGGAAAAGAGCTCATGTGGTTTCCATCTTCAAAAACAACAACAACAACAAAAACAGACCCAGGAAACTACAGATCAATCAGCCTAACATCAATACATCAATACTAAGGAAGATACTGAAAAAAATAATAAAAAATCAGATCTGCCAACATCTAGAAATCAGTAAAATAATGACTACAAGTCAGCATGGGTTTGTTAAAAACAAATCATGCCAAACCAATCTTATTTCATTTTTCAACATAATGACTAAATTAGTAGACCAGTGAAATATTATGAATATAATATACTTAGATTTCAGCAAGGTATTCGACCAAGTAGACCACAACCTACTTTTTGGTAAGCTAGAAAAAGTAGGACAGATAACATCACTATTAAATGGATATATAACTGGCTGAGAAACTATACTCAACAAGTAGTCCTTAATGGTACTATGTCTACATGGAGGGAAGTAAGCAGCGGGGTATCACAAGATTCCGTCTTAGGCCCAGTGCTTTTCAACATCTTCATAAACAACTTAGATGAGAGAATAGAAACGGAACTTACCAAATTTGCAGATGATACTAAGCTGGCAGGAATAGTCAATACCTTAGATCAGTGGTTGCCAACCAGTGGGTAGTGGCCCACTGGTGGTCCACAAGAAAATTTTGGTGGGCCACAGAGAAATGTCACCCCCAGAGCATCCCCCCAAAGCAATTAATCCAGGCTGCATGCCGCGGGAACCCTCCCCGCCCACTCACTCCTTACCAGGCAAACTTGCCTGCTAAGTTGCTATTTTTTTCCCCCAACCATCAGCTGTTCTGCTGTGTTGGGAGATTTAGATTAACTAGAAATCAGGAAACCATTGGATTTCTTGCTTTCTAGCTAATCTTTAAATCTTCAGCGAGCCGAACCTTCTTTAGGACTGAAGCTTTTATTATTCAGTGCAGACTCAGGTAGCCGATGGCAGAAAGATAGATCTCTGAATGAATCTGTGATTCTGTTAGCAACTCAATCTGCCTGCCTGCTTTGCATGATTTTGGGTAAAAGTTGCACTTTTTTAAATAAAAAAAAAATCAATGTTTATATACATGGTGTGTTGTGCGTTAATCTTGTGAGTTTGCTTGCTAGCAAATTTTATGTGATACACTCAGGTAGGCGATGGCAGAAAGATAGATCTCTGAGTGAATCTGTGATTCTGTGAGCAACTCCATCTGCCTGCCTGCTTTGTCTGATTTTGGGTAAAAGTTGCTTTTTTATAAAAAAATTCAATATTTACATAAATATTTATAATATTTACATACAAGCCATGCCCAGCCAGTCACATGACCACTAAGACACACCCACAAATTAGACCACGCCCACAGAATCTGTTAAGAAATTTGAATCCCACCCCTACCTCTGTGCATTTGTGTATGTGTGTGTGTGTGAGAGAGAGAGAGAGAGAGAGAGGGAGAGGGGATCAGATCTCTCTCTCTCTCTCTCTCTCCCTCCCTCCCTCCCTCTCTCTCTCTCCCACCAACATCAGCAAGACACCGTCAGTCAAAATTCATATTAATGGTCCCTTGAATTTAAAATTATGAATTTGGTGGTCCCTGAGATCCAAAAGGTTGGTGACCCCTGTCCTAGATGAGAGTCTCAAGATCCAGATGGATCTTGATAGACTTGAACACTTGAACACAGACATCTAACAAAATGAAATTCAATGTAGAGAAAATTAAAGTCTTGCACTTAAGCAAGAAAAACCAAAAGTACACATATAGACTGGATGAAACCAGGCTTAATAGCAATAACTGTGAGAGGGATCTTAGGAGTTCTAGTGAACAACCAATTAAATGTGAGCCAACAGTGTAGGCGGCAGACAAAAAAGCTAATGCAATTGTAAGTTGTATTAACAGAGGATCAAGATCAAGTGAGATACTAATACCACTCTATAAAGCCTTAGTAAGATCACAGCTAGAATACTGCATCCAGTTTTGGTTATCACACTACAAAAAAGATGTTGAGATTCTAGAAAAAGAGAAGAGCAACCAAGACGATTAGGGAACTGGAGGCTAAAACAAAATCTATCCTCAGAGAGAAACACAGAAAGAAAAAAATAAGGAGGAATATGTGAACTGTCAAAATTAGCCCTAGTTATAACTTACTGGTTTTAAATTATTTATATAATCAAGTTTTTTATATCAATCTACACATACACAATACATTAATAGTGTGGCATCAACATTTCATACATTTTAGTATAGGCAAAATTAATAATACCAATCATATCTCTTAATACACGTATTCACCTTAAATCATAATCCTTCACTGCTTATTTTCAACATTTCAATACTCTCTCCTAATGCCAAACACCATATCAGTTAAACAATACCTAGTAATTTCATTATTAAATTTCCTCCCCAATTTTGTTTTTTGTTTTAAATAAAAAATTCTAATTTGGCAAGCAGTATGGTTCCAGATTTCACATCTCAATACAAACATGACCATAGTTACCTATTCATTTTATTTATTCAATTTCATTTCACATTATCCTTATTAGTATTAAATATTAAACTTATCTTATCCAATTCTAATTCATGTTATAACTTGTTTCATTTTTCTTAAAATATTCTCATATCTTATTTTACAATGTTAACTAAAATTCTCATCTCATTTCTATGTTCATTTCCCATGCTACCTTTTTCTGTCACATTTGCAATTTTATCAATCCTTATTTTATTAATTCAAAATTGTCCTCTTTGCTTAATAATTCAAGCTAGCCACCTTCATTCTACCTTAATACCAATCTCCCTATTTATATAACACAAATATACAGTATATATATATATATATATATATATATGTATGTATGTATGCATATATATATATATATGTCAGATTCAGCATTACATTTTCTCAATCAAAAGTCATCTATGCATTACAAAAGTATTAATCTAATCAATTATTTATAGCAACTTATATTAATCTTTCCATAATGGTTCTCATTTCATCATTTTTTTCTTTTCTTATACATCGCTAATCATCAATTAATATACAATATTCTTATTATAAATTCCCAATTCCATATTTATTTCATTGTTCCATTTCTAATATAGCGATAGAAAAAGAGAGAGAAAAAGGAACTAAAAAAACCCATATCAGTTACACACTTATCTATTTTCAGTACTTATTCTTATATATCACAACATACTACCTTGTGGAATCCCTATCCTTTTTTTTCTACCCATTATCTCTCGCTCTTTTAACAATGTAATTTCTTTTCATTTTTATTTGCTTCCTGTTTCTCTTTATTTTCTGATCCTTTCTCTTAATTCCCTTTTTCCCCATTCTTATTCCCCTCCATTTCTCTTTCCAATTAAGTTTATCCCTCCCTCTTTCGATTTTTCTTTTGTACTTCCCTTTTCTGCTTCTTCCCTCTCCTTTTTTTCTTTTTCCGAACCATTCTCCCTTTTGTTATCACATCAGACCACAAATTTTTGATTTTAATTCCTTTCCCCCCTGCTTAAATAATTGTTGCTCCCTTTGTTCTTCAAAGCTGGCTTATTCTTTGTTAAACTCCTCCCCCTCTGGTTTACTTTGTTCTTCTACAAGCTGAATCACCATTTCTAGTATATGTAATACGTAATTGCACATTTTAAGTTTAATTTTCATCATTTCCCTTACATCTTGCAAGTCCAATCTTATTTCAACAAATAATTCCTTCATTACATCTTCTCCTTTTTTCCTTTTCTTCCTCTTCCTTAATAGATGTATTCCTCTTCCTTAATAGATGTATTTATTCACAAAGTTCAGTATATTATATTAGCCAGTGTCTTTTAAGTTTATTTTCAACAATCAATGACCTTAAATCTTTGTTCTAGGTCTTCTAGTTGGCCCTTTCTCACGGTGACCAGGTGGCTCTATGACAATATTTTCAAATATCTTTCCCTTTGTATATTCTAATGTCACTTTCCAGGGTTTTTATTTTATTATAATGGAGTTTCTTTTATTTTCTTTTAAATTCCAAAGTCCAATTTCTTAGAAAGACCAAGCACTGTTTAAAGAGTCACTGAAATTTTTCCTATACCATCAGGTGGCACTCTTGAGTCTTTTTCCACAATCCACTCCCTCCTTAACTTTAGTTTTCTTTGTTAAATATAATACTTTTATTGAGTCCACTAATTTCAATCATAAGCTATTATTTCTTTTCTTTTCAATACACTCAATTTCAGCATTTAATGCCCTTTAAGTGCCAATAATCCAATAATTGTCCTGTTTAATTTCTAAACATTTGTTGTGTTCAAATATTTTCCTTTAAATTTTCTCTTTCAAGTTAATCCAATACAATAATTCAAGCCAATTTTATAAAATCCAATTTCCTTCTCATTCTTTCTGGTCGCTGCTTCCACATACTATCTTCTAAAATAGTCCCTTATTTTTTAATACCGGGGTACCTCAAAATCCATGTATTTTGCCTGGTTCACACCCCATTTGCTACTTCTCTACTCCAGCACAGTCTTATTTCCCAGATTGTTCTTTGTCTTCGTGGTGGCCATTGTAGGACCACCACTACAGCTTGCCTTTGGGAGGGATTTTTCCTGTCGGGAAGTTGCATCTCCCTTCAACCCTCCAGGCGATTCCCCACTTCTTCACCACCCCTCCAGGGTGATTCTGGTCCCAATTAGGACCCTCCAGCAAGTGAGCTCGGGGCAAAACTGTGCATGATTGCGGATTCCGCTCCGACAATGAACAAACAGGAAATATCCTTACTGATTTTAAATTATTGCTATAATTTATCATCAAGGAGACGTGAGGCTATTTCAGAATATTCTGCATCAGATTTTAGCCTTGAATACTGTGCATTGGGAATGGAATTTGACAATCTATTTCAGACTTTGTAATATTCTAAAGGAGCCCTGATTACGGCACACAATTCTTGTCATGACATCCCTGCATACAGGACAACATATAGCAAGATCTTTTACTCTCTCTCTTCAGACATTCTTTTCAAGTTTACCTGCAGCCATATGGACAATCTGAAATTCCTGGCCTGACTTCTCTTTTTCTCTTAGCCTTCCCATTGATACCAAATTGCAATGCAATTAATGGCAAGAAAAAAACTTAGCAGAGTTTTGTGTTTCTTCCCCATGTAGTTCATCGACTTGGGATTGGAGGGAGAGTAGCGGTGACAGTGGAAAAACTAGAGCTGGAAGATTCTTTTCTACTTGCTCGTTCCCAGGCAATTTTCCACTTAGCTCCCGAAACAGCTATTTCTGAGAATATTGTGAAGTATTCTTTCTGGGATGGGACGTATCTGTCTTTTATTCCAACAGACAGAGCCTCTAAAGAGAGTGTCAACCCTGAAGCTGACCTGACTGAAGCCATTTTTGACCGCTTCAATGTTGCCATATTGGAGCTGAGGAAAAGGGAGGGGGAATTAGAGTTAATGGGGATTTTGTAGCTAAAACAAAAAAACTTCCTCTTGGGAACCAAGGTTCTCCTACCTGGTCAGAGGAAGGTGGAGTGATGTCACCAGGCGACCAGACAGTACTGTAACTGGACCATGTAACTGATTGTTTTGTACTTTTAATTAGGTGAAAACTGTGGGAAACTCCAGAGTCTGTTTTCACCAGATCTGTGCCAATATGATGTAGCAATAAAGTTATTCTTGGAGATTTGCTTACTATGGGTGTATTACTTGGAACCCTGACAGAAAAATGATATAACTGCCACAGGTGCAAACCCCTCTTTCAAAGGAATTTCAGAGGGAACATACAACTAATGCATTGTTTGCCTAATCCTTGTTAATCTGACAACAGAAAGAAACAAGTTTGTTTTAATTTCAATGAAAAAGAGTTGGTGAAAACAAAATGAACTTACCATTTTCTCTTTTTCTTAACACAGCAGATAAGGAGCCCAATAATGACTAGCACTGCCATCCCGCCAGCCACTATACCAATTATGATGGTCACATCTGTAAAAAGATGAAGGGAAAGAGTCATTCAGTATAGTTCCAAGTAAGAGGCAAAGGCTTTTGTTCCTTTCAAAACTACTCAAAGGCTTCTCATGCAGAAGATCAAAGGAACTTAGAAATAGAGGAGTTACACAGATTCTTTCCTCCAGTCTCATGTCTTGAAAAAATACTGTTGAGATTAATTAAACATATTGACAATTTACTAAAAGCCAAATTTAACACATTGTTGATTACATGCCTGTTTATAGAGAGACAGAAAGAGGGAAACAGAAATCAACTTGAAATACATGAAACAATTCACAGACTGGGAAGATACATAATGTTTTTCTAGTACTTAATAGCTGGGTGGTAAGATGAAAGGAAGGGATGGTGAGGAAGTTGAAGAAAGAGAGAAGGAAAAAACAAACAAGAGAGCAGTCATAAGAAATTATGTAGGAGGAAAAAAAGTCATGTATATAATACTCCTTTCAAAGATACTCTTCACAGGAGGTTGGAGAGGCCTTCCTTATTTGTGAATTTTCATGCTCAACAGCATTTTGATTGCATTGTGTTGAAGAAATATCCATATTAAGAAGAATGATGCACCAAATAAAGAGACGTCGTATTGATTCATATCACATTTTAAACCTGTTTTTCTACCCAAAATTCCTTCTTTGTATGAAATTCATAGAAAACTTGGTTGGGTAACAATGTGAGTATGATAACTTACCTGAATTTTTTTGAAATGTCACTAAGAATTGCAAACTCAGTTGTTGCTTGGCAGATGGTTTACAATTAGTGATATTAATCCAAAAATGCTGTCTCAAATTCAAAGTCTTCGGGAGTACATTATCATCACGGCACACAGTTTCTACCGCTCTTGCACTCTGTTCTTTAATGTAGATAAAAGCCCTACTCTTTTCACATGTTATGCCCATTCTTTCATTTAAGAATGTCAGCTGTGCAACTTGCTTTGGTGGGACACTGATATTCCAGTATACTGACATAAAAGGAAGAAGGCCTTCCAGCCAGTTAGGAGTCTGTACATAAATTTTGGTCTTTGGATCCGGACTAAGGGTGAAAATGCAATCTTCTGTAGAGGCAAGGAAGCAAAGAAAATCATTAATTTTTTATTCCTATAACATAATCTGAGACAATAGTTGCTTAAAAATGACAGTAGCTGTTTTACAGTAATCAATAATGATCTCAGATCTACAGGTGCCCTTCATAAGTTATTCAGAGACTGATTGATTAGAACTCTATAATTGTTGCTTATATCATAAGATCTGAAAATAAGATCTATCCCAAAATTGAGCCCTAGCTTGAGGAATGTGCTGGCCCCTCTGGCTCTGTACTTGCTGACAAAGGGTTGCTTTTGTTTTTGTTTTGCAAAGGCTTGCCAAAGCCTAGAGGGAGATTGCATCCCTCTAGGCTCCAATTGTATTTGCAAAAAGTCCTTGTTGGCAAAAATGGAGCTCAAGAAGAGCAAGCACATCCCTCCTGGGCTCTGTTTTTGGCAGCAAGAGCTTTTTGCAAAGATGATTGGAACCTAGAGGGGCATAATCTCTCTAGGCTTTTGCAAACCTTTGCAAAAAGCCTTTGTCAACAAGAAGGGAGCCTGGGAGAGATTGGCAAGTTCACTCTGGGCTCTGTTTGTGGCAAGGGCTTTTTGCAAAGATGACCAAGCCTAGAGGGAGATTGCAAGCTGAACAGGGTGTACTCATCCTGCTCTCCTTTTGCTCTCACTGCTCCTCTTTTGGAGCATTGGAAACAGGCAAAGAAACCGTGGCAAAAAGGCTGGAGAGGAGACAGCTTGCTAGCATCCTTATAAGGAGAGACTCCATAGGCCCAGTGCTTGTAGAGACCTGGCCAAGGGGAGGGGGTAGAATAGGCAGGGTGAATATTGCAGTGCCTCTCTGAGTGTTCGTGAAGGGTGAATGACTGCCTTGGTGCTGCTACATTCATTGGTCGTAAGTAACGGGGAGGTGTATGTCATAACTTTGAACAGTTGCTAAGTGAACTGTCATGACTCAAGGATTACCTGTAAAAAAACACTAACTTACCTTGCAGAACTGGCTTAAAAAATAGCTTCAGATCCCCTTTCTGAGCATTAGACTCATTGAACCATCTCTTGCCAAATGTTTTAAGGGTTATGGTGATATTATCTTTAATCTGGATTTTTTTAATGTCTCCAACAGGACAAAAATAACCAAGACTCCATGGCCTTCCTGGATTGGAGCCATTAATAATGTAACTATAACTTCCATTGCACCTTTGATCCCGGTTTGGAATATGTTGCTTGAGTTTCAAGGTGGAGGACCTGATTTCTATATTCACTGCTTCGAGAGCTTGAATTTTCCATGTAAATGTCTCAATTAAAATTGGCAGCTGGAGAAGAACAGAAGGTACAGCCAACTGGAAGAATAGATTTTCACATGTTCTGGCATTCCAGCAAACTGTATTCAGAAAAAACAGAACACAGTAGATTTGAATCTGAAACTAAAGAGAAAAGTAGGCAATTTTCTAACTTTCCATTACTGCTTTTTCTACGTGGCAAGCACCTTTTTTCACAAGGCAAGTTTTCTGGTAAATCAATAAAACTTAGTATTTGAGAGATCTGTATTTGAATAATTACCTGTATATTAATCTTCCAAAGCTGGTACCCTCCAAATATTTTAAAGTTCAGCTTTTAATTCACTAGTTATATTTTTCACTGCAACAAACTATCATTAAACTATTTTCAACAACCCAACTACATTGGTTCAACAATCACATTAGTTGCCAATTAACTCTCAATATTCCATCTCTTAATTTATACTGAAATGTGAACTATGGCATACATGATTATTTGATTATATAACATCCTAATCACCCATATAACACCTTAATGTGCAAGCTGCATTGGCTGCATCTGCTAATTTTGGATCCAATTTAAGGTGTTGATTATGACCTTTAAAGCCCTACATAACATGAGACCAGGTTACCTATGGAACCATCTTTGTCCTATTATAATAGCCCATCCCATCCATTCAGGCAGAAAAGGCATGCTGCAGACTATCAGTAAAAGAATTCCGACTAGTGGGACCCAGAAAAAAAGCTTTCTCTGCCATTGACCCCAACCTGTGGAACATTTTCCCCAGACAGTGATGGTGAATCTTTTTGGCACCAAGTGCCGAAAGCACACGTGTACCTCCAAAATGCAATGCATGCATGTCCCCTGCCCCCACGCATGCATGACAGACATCTGAAGACCAGCTGGCCTGAGGGAGATGGTGCACATGCATGGTGGAGTTGAACTGGTGCGATGGCACACGTGCCCATAAGTGTGCCACCACTGCCCTAGAGGGAAGGCCCCCCACTCTCCTGCCTTTCGAAAAGGAGTGAAAGCATGGTTCTGTGGCCTTTATTGGGGCTCTTAGAAACATGAAGCTGTGTGGCTGGCTGATGCCCTGAAACTCTTCTCCGTCTTTTAATTATTTTTTAATATTAATATTTAATCAATCTTTGCATTTTTAATTTGTAAATTTTATATTTTGCTTTCATTGTTTGATATTTTATCTGCATACTGCCCAGAGGCGGTGAGGGAGATGACAGTTCTGAGAAAAAGAGAGAAGGGGGGAGAGAGAGAGGGGGAGGGAGGAAGAGAGAGGAGGGGGAGAGAGAAGGATATGAATCTAGTGATTTTAGAAAATCTGTAATTTTGAGAGTTGTATGACTGCCCTTTTATCCTCAATGTTGCAATGTTTTAGCAATTTTTGGAATAATTTCTGAACTATTTATTTGTCTCCCACAGAAGCAACGATGAGCCTCAGGTCACTATCATTATGTTTAATATATTGCATATTAATAAATATCAAATTGATATATTAGAAAATATTACAAGACATTTGGAAAAAAATGGCACTGATATTCCTTCCATGTTATTGACTTTTAAAAGGCACTTTTAATTTGCCTTTCGGTGTTAACAAAAGAATTTTTCAACAATCTTTTTGATATTATTGTTACAAACATAAAACATTTGCACTGAAATAATGAATGGGGGCTGGGGAAAAGAGATTTTTGTTTTTTCCATGATTGAAGAGAGTAGCAACTGTATGGATAGGACCAAAAAGACTGTTATAAGAAATAAGGAATCATCACAGATTCCTTATTTCTTACAGAAGTCTTGCCTTCTCCAAGACTAGGGAAACCAAAATAAGGCTTTTGAAAAACGAATTGGGTAAAATTGAGTTTGCCAATATACCCTTCACAAAACTGCTTCCATTTTAGGTCAAGAGAAACCAGAACTTTTGATTCAATCTAATAAAAATTGGAAACTTCTGCAGTTCTACAAGTATTGAAGAAATGTTCTACTCTTTCTAGTTAACTACTGCATTCTGAATTTTGGATCCTATCTAAAGCATATATTGTGGCAGCGATCAGAGTCAATTTTTGTCTTTATAGTATATTTAAGACTGATTTTACAATCAGTGTAACATAGGGATGAATGCTGGAAAACACAGCTAAACTTGCATCCAAAAATTATTATTCATTACTACAGACTATGTTTCTAGCATGTGCTACATCTCAATAAACATTTTCTTCCAATCTGATATATTACAAATATATTGTACATATACAGCTTTTATAATCTATAGCCTTCATGTCATGTGTAAAGATAACAAGGATGGTAATTTAACACAAGTGCAATTTTCAGATTGAATCAGATTATAAAAATGTAATGGCAAGGCATCTTGGGGTAGTCTGGTTTCTCCTATAGGATAATATGGTGCTCAGTTCTACTTGTTCTCTGAAAGAAAGAACAAAATACATTCTCAGTGGATAACTAAGATACATCTTCCATGTAACAAAAATCGAACTATTTTTCTCATACCTATACTTTGCTCAGCAATTATCCTTATATTCTCCAAATTTTGGCACAGGAAGGTAACAAAATATGTGCGACCATATTCTAAAGTCACATTTGGTCTGCAGTTTCTGCTAGAGTGAACACAGATCAAGCATTCATTCATTGATGATTTTGAATAAACTGTAAGATTAGTCTTCTCGTGTGTTAGATCAATTTTGTAGGTTACATCTAAAATAAAAATACACAAGATAAAATTTTAAAATAATTGTCATATTCCTACAAGAAAATGATACTGTTGTTATCTTGGGTTTCAGATAGATCTATTGAGGGATAGACTGTAATTATGCAGGTTTGCTATGAAAGACTCTGAAGCAATGAAAGATTTGCAAATGAAAAGGCAGGTAAAATTGCCTGGTTTTTTAAAAAATCTGAAATCTGATTTAACAATAGATTCAGGCAAGAGAAACTGATTTTAACATTGTATCCACATACTAAAAACCCAAGATTGAAAATCTTAATTTTAATATTTAGGTGATCTGTTTGTCTTGAAAAAGAAAAAAATAATTTCCAATAGCAATTAAAATATTATATACTCAAATTGTATAAAATCTGTATGTGAATGCGTGTATATCTCGAGTTGACTAGAATTGTAAGACAACACAAATAGAAGATACTAGTTGGAGAATGCTTCTTCAAATTTAATTAATATGCAAACATTAACCAAACAAAATGGTCATAATAGAGAGAAGAAAGGTTATTTACTCTCTTCATTTTTAGGGTAATCCACTACCACTTTAAATAAGAGTCTGAGGAGCCCTGGGTTCATATCATCTTGGTCACATCCATACAGGGAAAGATTGAAACTGCCAGGAATATTGACAGGTTGCACATCATCCAGAGGTAACACTCTAGCATCAGGAAAATAATCCGGTAATGAGTATTCCACCCGCTCATATTTCCGTTCACAGTTTGGTTTTGTATAATTGATGAAGTTGATATCTGCTCTTAAGCTTGATGGAAGAACAAATTGCCATGTCATAAGTTCATCTTCTGGTAATCCGAATGGATAATTCGCAGACATCAAAGTTGCTGATGATTTGCTTTTAAAAGTAGATTCTATAATGCAGAGTCCTATATTAAAAAAGGAAGATTTACTTTGAAGGAGAAAAACTCTATGTACAGTATTCAGATTCTCAAAATTTAAGGCATCGAATTAGAGATTGGAATCATTGCAGTAATTCATCTCACTTTCGATCATTCAAAACTCAGTGAAGCCATTGACCAATTTCTCTAGTCAATTTAGATAGTGAAAATGCTTTGCTATAGCCTCTTTGAAGTCTGACAGCAGCATTCAGTTTGCCTCCAAATTAATGCCTTTTTTCATCTGATATACTATATCCAGACAAAGTCCTCAAATCTTACCAAAGGGCAAGAAAATATATGTACATTGAAACCTTCTATTGGTAGCATTAAGCTGCATTTACTGTTATTTGTAGACATTCTCATATATGAATATGTTGTTAAATAGCCCAGCTTTTCCTTCCTAATCAGTCTTCTTTACTCTCAGTAACAGCTTTGGTCTAGAAATGGAAAATATTTTCTACTGTCTGATGAAAAGGGTGACATTTTCTTCTTACAGACTAAGAAACAAGATACACATGAATACTTCCTGATTATCACAAAAAGTTTTAATGAAAATCTCTCAGTGAAAGAGGTTTGACTTTGTTTATTATGTACATATAGCAGCCAAGGTTGTTCAATGCATTTTGGAAATTTTAAAATGAAATTTCATTTTAAAAAGCTCATTAAAAATCTGATGGTACAAAATAATGTGAATTTTTTTTAAAAAGCACTAAATTTAGTTAAATAACAAACTGAGCACTTAAAAAGAAGCAAGATTTTCTTTTCACCATCAAATAAAAAAGAGAACATTATTTGCTTAATGCTAGATCAACTTCTCAGAGCAGATTTTTGAGGATACACCTCCTAAAATATGTGCAAAAAGGTGGCATAGATCTATTGTTGGCAGCTTTTGAGTTTGAACAAGTCCATATTTCATATATTAGTCCATATTTTTCAATAAACATTTGCTCAATCTGAACTAGGCATTGTTTACAATGTTGGTTTAATCCCTCCCGCATTATCCACAAATAGACAAAATGAAGCTCAAAATTGTAAACTTTCTGCTTCAAGTCTGCAACATTCAAAAACTGTGGCACAGTGGTTAGAATGCAGTACTGCAGGTTACTTCTGCTGATTGCTGGCTACCAGCAGTTCAAATCTCACCAGTTCAAGGTTGACTCAACCTTCCATCCTTCCGAGGTCGGTAAAACGAGGACCCAGATTGTTGGGGGCAATATGCTGACTCTGTAAATGCTTAGAGAGGGCTGTAAAGCATTGTGAAGTGGTATATAAATCTAAGTGCTACTGCTACATTCCCATATAATCCTTAAAAATAATAATAAACTGAAATAATCTATACAAAAATTATCATTCATTAAACAGCAGAAATAAAGGAACCTAGTAGGTCCATGGTTCTGCCTCTTTCCCCTTAACCCCAGTCACAGAAAAAAGTTAAAAAGACTGTGTAAGGTAGGGGTCTCCAATCCCGGTCCATGGACTAGCACCAGGCTGTGGCATGCCAGAAATCGGGCCATGTAAACAAGTGAAGCATGGATGCAGGCAGCATGTGATATCACTCTCTCTCCAGTCTGTGGAAAAATCCACAGAACCAGTCCTTGTTGCCCAAAAGGTTGGGGCCACTAGTGTAAGGCATCTCATTTAAATATAGCAAATTGCAATGAGGCTGTCAATGGAAGCAAAGTATTAATTCCCTATGCTTACGTTGTATGGATGATCTGCTTTCAAGCTTAACTCCAGAGGTTGCGAGTTTTGAATCCCAAGGAAGTTGTAGACTCAAAATAGCGTCACCCTGTGCCTTTACCCGTGACACTGAACCATTTCTGCAGAAGGTTCCAATGTGGACTCTATCTTTTCCCAGACGACTGCCAATGTTGTAAATAGTTTGATCAGGGCAGGTATCTCCAGGCAGAATTTGTCTTAGCCATGGAGAGAATTTCAATTCAAGTCCAACTCTTCGGTTAGCTTTAGCCTCCCAAATGAAAGTCCTATTAAGATGTGGCAATCCAGGAGGCTGAAGCTGAACATCTCCAAAAGGACATGGACTTGACAAACAATCTAGAAACATAGAGAAATGTGTAAGACTCAAATCTGAAATGCTGTCACTAATCATAGTGATTTGGTCTATAATTTTTCTATCAACAATCCATAATTAATCAGTTTCTACGCACACATAATCTGTTTTTTAACTACTTTATAGGATAATAGTCTTATTCAGAACTTAATCAGCAATAAATTCTATAGGAATTCTGGGAGCTGTAATCCAACACAGCAAGCTACCAAATTTAGTAAATATGCTTAGAATTGTACTCTATACATTTTTGCCCTCAAACTGTCATTACACTTTGAGGGCAAAGATGTATACCAAACCATCCTTTTTTTAAGTGGCAACCTTAGCCTCTGCCTTGTTCAAGCATTATTCAAGAAAGCTCACTATGGAATTTTGAACATGACATATTTGTACTCATTTATTGGGGGGATGGGGAACGTCCCATTAAATAAAAAGTCCAAAAGTTATATTATAAAAATGGTGAAAAAAATCTGAAGTGTAAACTTCAGATTCTTTTAAAACATTAAGCAAGAAAAAGATTTTAATACATTTCACTGATGGGGTTGTACAAGTTTATTTAGACTTATGACAGAGTTGGTACATAATCCAGTGCTTTGAAAAGCTCCCAGTAATCATAAATACAATTTATGTAACATTGCTTACCAATGTTTTTCTCCACAAGTATGGACCAATATTTCTCTGGTGTTGAACAATCAAAGGTAAATTGAAACTTCTGTCCAGGCTTTATGATTTGCTCAGAAAAATGAGTTTTTTTTCCTTCATGCAGTGCACAGGTATTTAGAGAAGAAAATCCAGGTTTTATTTTAACTGTTATGTTTCCACCCAGCTGAAGAGATATTTCAAAAGCACCTAAGATTAAAAGAGAGAAAAGATATGGACTTCTGACTTATTAAGACCTAGACATTTATTACTGTATCAGCTTTTATGCAATAATACAATCATCTTCATCTGATGAAGTAGATATACATGATTAATTAGACCAGTGATGGCTAATCTTTTCCATGTTGCATGCCGAAATTGCACATGTGCGCGCGCCTCCTGCACCCATGATGCAATGCACGCGTGACACCCTGCACGTGCACGTGCCTCTGCGCATATATATGCACCCTCATGCACTGCATGCCGATGCGCCTGACCCCCCCACACCCCATCCCCTGCACATGCATCTCCTGCACATGCGTCTCTCCCCATGCATGTGCAGCAGATACCAACAATCAGCTGGCTGGCAGGGAGTGCGAGTGGGGCTCTTCCAGGCAACCTTTGCGTGCCGGCAGAAATGGCTCTGTGTGCCACACGTGCCATAGGTTCACCATCACGGAGTTAGACTATTAAGATGCTTTAAAACTCTGTTACTGTGCATTGAGGGAGGGAAGGATGGAAGGATGGAGAGGAGGAGGAGAGAGAACCAACTATTTTGTATATATGTTATTCTACCCCTATCAGGGGTGGGATGCTACCGGTTCGGTCCAGTTCTATAGAACTAGTAGCTCTGAGGAGCAACTGACACCAAACTGGTTCGCTGCAATAATCTTCTGATCGTCTGTTTGGCCCACCCAGTTGCCTGGGCTCTAACTTGTCTTTTATTCTTGGTTTTGTCCTCCTCAGTTCCTTTGCATGGCACAGCTGAGTGCCACGTCAGCTGGAGCAGGTGAATGCTTGCTGGACCCAGTAATTTGTAATGCACATGTGCGTGTAGTGTGCACGTGCATGAAATGCGCATTTGGTGTGCATGTGCAATAAGCGAACCAGTTGTTATACCGGTAGGATCCCACCCCTGACTCTTATACAATCTGAATGAATGAATTTCTTTTCTTTTTCTACACATTTGCCTGGACATGTTTGAGAGAAACTCAATACAATACCAATATATTTATGTAGGTGCTACACTCCTCATATTTTGCTTTCCATTACTGAAAAACCATCCTGAAGAATGCAGAGGAAGGAAATAAGAAAAAAAAGAACAACTTCCTCATCTCACGCAGAAAGCCTCCCAAATCTGATAGAGATTGGCTTTAAAGTAAATGTTAAAGAGAAAGCTACCACTGTCTCGGTTTGAAAAAAAAATCAATCTTTTAAAATCAATCTTTTAAGTGACATTTTTTTCCAAAAAAAAAAGTAATTTTTACATTAACACAACTTTCTTATAATCACCATCTGAAGTGCTAATTAAAACTAACAACCTGTTACAATTATAAGTAAAAACCATTGTCTACATGTAGATCAACTGTTTTGTGGGCCGATTCTGCCTGCTGATCGCACGAACTACTACCACTCAGTCGCGGCCTGCACACTTGGGGCTGAAGCCCCAGCAGTCTGCTGAGTTTGGTTAAGGTGTTAAAAACCCATTTTTTGCCATATTGTCTGGGCTTTTCCCTCGGGGAAACTAAAGCCTGTGGTACTGATCTATTTCTGCTGTGAAAAAGAATCAAATGCAATAGAAAATCTCCACTCCCAGTGAAACCGAAAGTAGAACTGCTGAAAAACATGCCCGTCCTGGCTGAGAGACTGTGTCAAAAGCTGGGGAAGAGCCAGCAACAGAGGTGGATAGCTTTGACAGACTCAGTCCAATCAGCAAGGACAGGAGTCACCCCAATCACGGGACTCTTGTAACCACAGAAAGAATTTCACAGTTTCAGTCACAAACTGACTTCCATGGACCTTACATCATACGTAAGTGGTTAGTTGAGGAGGCGTGCATACGTTAACGTGCCTATTGTCCCTGTCATTGTATTTTTATTATTTTATTGTTTTTGTTTGACAAATTCTAATAAATAAATAAATTCTCCCCACCACATCTCATGTCTTATTGTTTACAGTACTTTAAAGGAACAACAACATAAAGGATACAATACAGCCACTGCTTTTAATTATCACCTGCAAGAAGATGTAAAGATCACCTCCAATCTATAGCTAGTAGCAAAAAATATTGACTATTAGAATTATTATTTTATATTCTTTGTAGCCTAATAGCAAAACTAGATATTTCTAGTGCCAAGCTGGCTGGGTGATTTTGGGCCAATCACTCTATTACAGCCCAACTCACCTCACAGGTTGTTGCAAAAATGGAAAAAAGAGTACTATGTGTTCTCTGCATTGAATTATTTACAAAAACAATTTACAAAATAATAAAGGTAGTTTATAAATAATAATAGTACTACACCATAGGAGTGCATAATAAATTATTTAAGTTCAATACATTCTGAATTTGCTTTAAGCAATATCAAGAAATAAAAGATTTTTTTTGCTTTCTTAAACACAGCTCTTTCTTTATCTACTTGAGTAATTTCCCATCCTCAAAAATGTGGAGGGGGAAGCTGAAAGATTTTTGAATGAAAAAATCATGAAGGGAAAGTGTTAAATAGGTTTTCCCCCCTCAGTTTTATCACTGAGCAATCCTCCAATTATATTTATAATTTACTGTCACCTTTTTTTTAAATTAAAGGAAGGAAGTATATGAAGAATTCCAATTTTTAAACACCTCTCATTCAGTAAAAATCTAGTTTGTTCCAAATCCTCAATATTGTGATTACATGAAATCCTTTCCTTCTTCTTTTTCTCCCCTTTTTCCTATGGGGAAAAATAGATCAAAGACTTCCTAGGAAAAGGGACAGATCTTAAGAGTAATCTGGATATGGCATTCCTTTCTTTGCTACTACTTGTGTTAGAGACGTGCATGACTTCATGATCTCATTAAGTCAATGAGCAAAAGTACACTTAAATGGATTTGAATTTTAAAGTGAACAAAATACAGTTAACATTTAACAATAAAGGAAACCAAGGTCATTCAGTAAAGAAATTAAAATTATTTCACTGCAGTGAAGCTAAAGCTTTTCAGAAATCTCCCATTCTTAACAAGATGCTCAGTTTGGAGTATTCAATTCCATGCCCAAGTCTGCGTTTGAGGGTAATCAAACAAATGCTGTCATTTTTTACTTTCCCTTCCTCTGCAATTTCTTGGCTAAATTAACCTAAATTAACAGGTTTTCCATTTTCTTCCCAAACACACTATCTTTTAAGACCAGATATATGAAGTCATGAATGCACATATACACAGAGAGGGAGGGAGGGAAGGGGGGGAGAGAGGAGATAGAGAGTTTTCTGAAAGTTCAGATGACTCAAGATCAGGGGTCCCCAACTCCTGATCCATAGTCTAGTGCCAGGCTGCAGCCTGTTTGGAACTGGGTGCAAAAGTGGCGGTTAGCACAAGTGCGAAAGCTGTATTTCCTATCCCCAAATAAAAAATTAAGCAACTTAAAAGCTAAGAAAGCAAATTAAAGTGGCTTAATTCATATCATGAATACATTTAAAGTTTTCTAGATAAAAGCAAGAGGAGGGGGGGAAAGGTGAACCCAAGCAATACAACAGTTCTGTACCATATAATACCCTACCCTGCAATTAGATAGAATAAGGAAGATTATTTTTTCATATAATATGAAAGAGTAATGAATTACCCCTTGGAATCCCCTACTACAGCTGGCCCTATTCAGAAGAAATCCTGCAATACCTAGAAGCATAGGAAGGAAGTTGGAAGATGCAACAAGGAAAGATGGATGAATCACTTCCACCAAAGACATTTTATTTATTTATAGAATTTCTATACCGCCCTTCTCCCTAGGGACTCAGGGCGGTGTACAGCCAAATCCGAACTCCAAAATACAATACAAAAATTAAAAAAGAATTAAACACTGGCTGATTGCAATTAGTAAAAACCCACCCCCCCAAATTTAAAACCCCAATTAAAATCCAAAATTCGGAGACAAATTAAAACTATCTCAGCCCAGGCCAGCCTGCTCAAAGAGCCAGGTCTTCAACGCACGCCTGAAGGCCCTCAGGTCCGTGCTGGTACGAAGTTCAGGTGGCAGAGTGTTCCAGAGGGCAGGGGCCCCCACAGAGAAGGCCCTACTTCTTGGGGCCGCCAGACGACACATAGCGGCCGACGGCACCCGGAGAAGGCCCTCCCTGTGCGAACGCACCGGCCTGCTGGAGATCACCGGTAGAATGCGGTCCTGCAGATAACCTGGCCCAATGCCATGGATCGCCCTAAAGGTCAAAACTAGAACCTTAAAGCGAACCCGGAGAGCCACCGGCAACCAATGCAGCTCGTGCAGGAGAGGCGTCACATGGGTGCTACGTGACGCCCCCATGATCACCCGCGTGGCTGCATTTTGCACCAGTTGGAGTCTCCGAGTGCTCCCCGCAGGGAGCCCCATGTAGAGGGCATTACAATAGTCCAGGCGAGAGGTGACAAGGGCCTGAGTGACCGTGCGCAGGGCGTCCCGATCCAGAAAGGGCCGCAACCGGTAGATCCGACGGATCTGATGAAACGCCCCCCTGGAGACGGCCGCAATATGATGTTCAAGCGACAGCCGTACATCCAGGAGGACTCCCAGACTGCAAGCCCTCTCTGTGGGGGGCAAAATTTCCCCCCCGATAGCCAGCGAAGGTGTCAGCTGGCTATATCAGGGCGCCGAGAACCACAGCCACTCGGTCTTGGATGGGTTGAGCCGGAGCCTGTTCCCGCCCATCCAATCCCGCACGGCCTCCAGGCACCGGGACATAGCCCCCACAGCATCGTTGGGGTGGTCCGGGGTGGAGATTTACAATTGGGTGTCATCTGCATACAGATGACACCTCACCCCAAGACTATGGATGATCTCACCCAGCGGCTTCATATAGATGTTGAACAAGAGAGGGGAGAGGACCGACCCCTGAGGCACCCCACAAACCAGGGGCCTAGAGGTGGACCTCTCCCCTCCTGCCAACACAAAGGGCGAGCGGTCGGAGAGGAAGGAGGAGAATCATCGAAGGACGGTTCCCCCAATCCCCAACCCCTCCAACCGCCGCAATAGGATACTATGGTCGATAGTATCAAAAGCCGCCGAGAGATCTAATAGGACCAGGACAGAGGAGAACCCTCTGTCACGAGCCCTCCAGAGATCATCAACCAACGTGACCAATGCCGTCTCAGTGCTATGTCCAGGCCTGAAACCCGATTGGAATGGATCGAGGTAAGTCGTTTCCTCCAGGTACTGAGGGAGCTGACGTGCCACCACGCTCTCAACAACCTTCGCCACAAAGGGAAGGTTGGAGATTGGACGATAGTTGTTTAAAACAGCTGGATCAGGTTGAAATCCCCCATGACCAAAAGCCTAGGGGTCTCAACCGCCAGCCCGGCTATTACCTCAAGGAGTCCGGGCAGGGCTGATGAGACGTGGCAGGGAGCCAGGTATGCCATCAAAAGACCCATCTGAACCCCTTGCCCCCACTTCACAAAAAGAGATTCACAGCCAGCCGTCTGAGGGATAGTGGCCTCCCTAGGACAAAGGACTTCCTTTATAAGCATCGCCACCCCCCCACCCCTTCCCTGAGCCCTAGGCTGGTGAAATGCAAGGAAACCTGGTGGGCACATCTCAACCAGAGGGACACCGCCCTCTGGGCCCAACCAGGTTTCAGTAATACCTACCAGGTCCGCGGCCTCCTCCTGAACCAGATTGTAAATCAGGGGAGCCTTATTAACCACGGACCTGGCATTGCACAGCAACAGCTGGATATTCAGGGCCTGAGGCTCCGGACAGCCAGGGCTGCAGGATGGGTGAGGAGGGTCGGAGCGCGCTACCGCTTGCAAACTTCGGGAGCGCGATCCCCTTACCGGATACGGCCCTCTACCCCCAGCATATCTTCCTCTCCCAGTCTCCGTGCTAATGAAATTGGCCCCCGGCATCCCACCCCGTCTGCCACCCCAACACAGAGGCCCCCGAGGCCCCCCAGGTGCGCGGGCTGGCCCGGCTGCCCCCAATTCCATGCGGGCTGTCTCCCACACCCGCCCTGGATCCTTCCAACCCCTTAAAAAACCCCATTAAAAATTTAATAACCCCGGGTTTCCCACGCTTTCTCTGGCCCCACCATCGCTCAGGATCCCAGGATCCTTCATTACGGAAAGTTCTAGAGAGCCTTGAGGGCCACCTAAGGGAGAGGGGGACATCCCTCAGGGCCCAAAGCTCTGCCCTCGAATATGTCCGTGGCCCCGGCCACCTCGTCACGACGGTACTGGAGCATTCTCCGTGATCTCTGCCATCCCTCGGCCACGAATGATGTAATCCAATCAGACTGGGGTATACGCCCCCTCCCCCCGGTCGTCCCACCTCTGCCACCAGTGGAACCCCCGGAGGGAGAAGAGTCACAGGCAGAGTCAATCACCCCCCCCGGGCCCACCACCTCTGCCACCGGGGGGGGCCCCAGGGAAGAGAGGGAAATAGCCACAACTCCACCTAACAGGCCCTCGGGGGAGTCGGAACCACCACTCCTCAACCGAGCCACTCCGTGGGCCCCCCAGTCTCCGCACCGTCTTCGGGGCCGCCAGGGCTGCCCCGGGTCCAGTCCAGGGCCACCATGGCCATAGCAAATCCATTCCGGAACCGCCTGGGGCCCCCCAAGACCCAAGCAAGGCCGCCGAGCCTACCACGCAGCCGTGCCTCACCGGGGGTATCGAGGCCTCTCCACAATCCTCCGAAACTCTGGGGTTGCCGCGGCAGCTGTTCCAAGGCCTCGGCGGCTTTAACAGAGCCAAGGCCGGTCCAGGGCTCTTCAAGCGGCTCCCCCAAGTCTGCGCCGCTCCGGAAAGTCCAGGATTATCGCGCTCCTCAGGGGGCCGCTGGGGCCATGCCACGGCGATATCTCCACCCCAGAGACTGCCGGGACCGTCAGCGCTAAAAGCGCTAGAGGCGCCGCCACAGCCGCTCCAGAGGCCACCACCACCGCAGCCACGAGCATCATCGCAGCCGCTCCACTCCTTCGACCGCCAAACGAGGCCTCCGGGGCCTCCGTGATGAACTCGAGGCCGCCGGGGCCGTCGCATCCACACCGTCCTCCTCGCCGGTCCCGCGGCTCCGGCAGACCCCCGACCGGCTTCTGATGGTCCTAGCCGGCCTCCCCCGATCTTCCCCCGCCTCTGCCACTGGCGGGGGGACCTAGGGGACAAGGGGGGCCGCGACTGAAGCCGCCCGGGCCAGAGAGAGCTCCGGCGAAGACGCGCATCCGCCATCTTAGAAAACCCGGTTTCTTCTTTATTAAGTAGACACATTTTTTATTTGTCTTTCCTTTATATGCTTAGACATATAAATCTTGACGTTGGCAAATCTGACTTCAACACCATAGTGAAGAACATTGAAAGTAAGTGTAGATGAGAATTTTTTTAATAATGCAGTTTAAATAATTTGCCTATATTCTAAAGATATGTAACACTTATTTAGTTATTATGAAAATTTACATTGCTGCCCAATTCACTCATGGTGACTTATAGAAATAAAACCCCGAGTACAAACCCAATAGCCTCCCCTTCACATCTCAATGTCAACAATCAAACCAACTATTCGATGGACTCCATATTATCCTTGGATCTCCTGATTCATTGGAAAACCATGTCTTCAGGGCCTTTCAAAAGAGTGACAAGATGGGGGGGGGGGGGATCTGATTTCTAAAGGGATGATGTTCCACAGGGACCATAAAGAAAGCCCTTCTTCTTGGTCCCACCATATGGACCTCCTTAACAGAGGGGACCTGTAACATACCCTGCCTCCCTGCTCTTGGGGTCAGATAGATATGGCTGGAGAAAAACAATCCTTCATATCATTACATTAACATCACATCATACTAAGTGAAAATGAAATAAAATTCATAAGACATAAAGAAAAATAAGGCAAATATATGGCTGTTTATTAGAAAGTCTAATCTTGGCAAAAGCAAAGGAAACTGTTGCAACATTCGCTTTCACAATTTATTCCAGTGATCTTGGGAATAATATTGTGCAAACTTTGTGTATACGTGCTTATGCAAACATAAAGATGCAAAGATTAACATGTTTTCAAGATTCATATCATTTATGGGTTTCTAGAAGCTTTCTTTCAAGAAATGAAAATGTTTTGTAATTAGTCTTATGTTAGAAACTTAATACAAATAAACCTGTAGAATAGAATGGGAAGAGACCCAGAGTTAGTTTTACAAGATATAAACCACAAGTAATTTTCAATTATGGAATAACTGAAAAGTGATAGAAACGATTAGCTGACTAGACCTGACTTCCACTAATCAAGTTTTCATGTTTAGAATTTGCTATCCCTTCATTTCTCCTTGACAATGTGAAAGCAATTCAACACAGAAGAAAATCCATGGAAAAAAAGATTAGGAAACAATCAATTGTTTTTCCTTTGTCCTATTTTTTTGTTTTTTGTGTCATCAAGCATAATTATTATTATATACAATGTGAAATCAGAGCTGTCAATTGTTTAGCTGGTGTTGGCCTTCATACACATTAAGTTCTTCCAAAGAATCTAGGATATTGTAATATAGTAGTATATATATGGATTTAAGCAGAGTGGCATTTTGTAATTAATAGATGAAAATTTTGTCAACATGAAGATTTTCTAAGTGCTATCCCAAAAAATTTTTATATAGTGCTCAATACACCAACTAGGAATACTACGGCCAGTGTATATCCTAATTTTTCAACATCAGTTTTCAGATCTTGATACTCTGTGATCTCCAATTCTTTGTCTTCTCTTTTACTACCTCCTTGTATGGCTACATCAATTGTCCACACTTTTCTTATTTTCAATCACATTTCAATCACGAAGTATCAGGTTTGTTTTATTTGGAAATCCACAACACTTTAACTCTCACATTTTAAACTACTTTTTCAAGTATATTTCCTATCTATTTTTCACTACTGGCACATGGTAAATTTATAGATATTCCAGTGAATTATTTTGGTGACTGTGTAATGTTATTACAGGTAGTTCTCAAGTAATGAATGAAATGGAGCCTGCCTATGACATGCATAACCCGAGAATTTGTGGGAGTAAATCTCATACCTTGAGCGTGATCAGTCCTTTTGCCCATGCATTTGCTAATCAAGGTTTGTTAAGTGCACATGAGGTATTTCAGGGCGGGGAAGGCCATTCAGAATGGACCTGCCCCTCTGAACTTCCAATTTGGCTGGCAAAGTGCCAGGTGAGGCCTGCACAAGCCAAAACAGTGTCAGAAGGACAGGCCCGCCCCTCCAAAGCTCTGTTTTGACCAGCAAAGTGCAGAGTAGAAGGGAATAGGCAGGACAAATGTTACAGAATATCTGCAGTTATTTGTAACAACTTCTATGGTGCTGCAACATTCATAGTTTGGGGACTTGTTCATCAACACTAGGGGGCATTTATCGTGTAACTTTGAATGTTCACTAAAGGAACGCTCGTAACCCAGGGATTACCTCTATTTATAATCAATTTGTGCAATTTTCCTGCGTGAGTGGAGTATATGATCTTCTGTTTCTTTGTACAATTTGTACTTTGAACCATTTGGTGGTTTTTCAATTCTGGGATTATAATTTTCATATTTCTATTCTGCCTTTTTATATTTAATTCAAAGCAACTAATATTTCTCCCACCTTCTATTTTCCCATAATCCTGTGATGTAGGTTGAGAGAGTAACTGGCCCAAAATCAACCAGCTGGTTTTCAGGCCTAAGTGAGACTTAGAACTCATAATCTCCTGGTATCAGGATTCCGGCAGTTACCCCCATTTAAATCATGAATCTTGAGCCAAACTTCCAAAACTTAGAAAGGATTTATTGAGAGTTAACATGCTGGCACTGCCTGGGTGTAGCTAACTTTCAGACACATAATTCATTGTCACCTTTGACCCTAGTTTCTCCCCATCCCCTGGGTCTATCATAATTCATATTCTCCAATGGGACACATCCATAGCCAAGAATCATCAATCATGCTCTCCAGTTAGAATTTTGCATGGCAGAAAGTTCAGTCACCTAATTACTATATTTGAAAACATTTATGGAATGCAGTTTTGGTTTTGCAAGCTGCTCCACTTCTCTCCCCTCCCTTTCTGTGGGAAACTCTAAAAAGACCAGAGAAATATTTTGAGTTGACACCTGGTTTCTATGACAGCACCTTCTTTTACAGATTGACAGAGTTGGATTGACAGAGTTGAAGGATCTGTACAGTGGTGTCAGCCTCCAAGAATCCTTCTGCTTGTTCTCTTTCCGGCTGCCATAGAAATAGGGGTGGGGGAAATAATTGGGCTTCATGGGGTGAAGGGTGCTGGAGGATAAAGTTGGCATATTACAAAAGTTGGGATGCTATCTTGATTATGCTTACTTGCTTATTACGCAAATGTAGTCTCTTATCTCTCTCGGTGAAGGTCAACCATCTTGACATACCAGATGTGTGAAATGCCACCTGAAGATGCACCCACATGACATTATACACATCTCAGATTGGATGGCCAGTTTGAACTATTGGGAGTGGGAACATGGGATAACTTTCTATATGTGATTATCGCGCCGATTGCCTCAGATTCTGTATTTCTTTTGATGCTACCACTTCAAATTCAGTAAAATTCCCTTTTCTCTATAACAAAGGTTTTCTTTCTTGGATTTTGAATGGAGCTACACCTGACATTATACAAGAGCTCTGTTTTTACCAGCCAACCCAGAGATTTACTTTTTTAATCTTCTGAGGGGGTCTGAAAACAATGTCTAACTCAGCTAGCAATTAAGAAGATCTGGGGGCTTCTGGAAATACAACCTCACTGCTTTTCGATACTCAAGAGGAGGCTGAGTTGCTGCGGGGTTGCACCTTGAAGAGAAACCGGTGGTCTGACCCAAATGGTCTCTGGGAGTCGGATGGAAATTGCCAGAAGAGATCTCCTCTGGGATGTTGACTGCCAGACATTGGTGTGGAGAAGCTGAGTAGCAGGAGGAAAACCAAAAAGATCCCAAGCTTTGCATCTGTTTAGTGAGGCCATGGAGGCTTGCAGAGCTGAAGATAGGTATGAATTGCTGACCTGTAAAGAGCCTGGGGGAGAGAGGGAGGCAGAAGCAATTGGATCTCTTCTGGCCATTCCCATAACTCCCAGCTCAGCTCAGCTCAATCCCATAACTCCCAGCTCAGCTCAAACAGCTACCATAGCCCAAGCACCCCCTGGGGAGGGCAGCCCCACTGAGGTACTGAATTCCAAAAGTTCCTCCACTGGAAGTAAAATATGGAGGGGATCCCAAGGAATTGGGATTCTTCCTAGCCCAAGTTTGGAACCTTATGGAGGAATATGGTGATGATTTCACCTTAGAGGCAGTTAAGATGAGATGTGTCACCAGAGCATTAGAGACCACAGCAAAATGGATGGTCATCCTGCAAAATGATGATGCCTCTCAATTGAGGAACTATGACCTGTTTATGGCAGCCTTGTGCACACATTTTGAAAATTCTCTTGCTGAATGCAAAGCTAGAATTAGGATGAAAACCATAAATCAGGAGGGAAGATCTATGGCTGAATACACCCAGGAATTCAGAGAGCTGGTATGCCATATACGAGGGTAGTCACAAGAAGCCCTGATAGACGCTTTCAAGGATGGATTGAATGAAGATGTTTATCAAAACTGTATCTCCAGAAGAGATCCTAGAGACTTACAGCTCTGGTACATGTTGGCTGCAGATGTGGAAATCAATTTAACTAGAAACAGATGCAGGTGTGGTCCCAGCTGGAGCAAGCCCTCTCCTACCAACCCCCAACAGGTCCCTAAAGTTCAAAAGGGTGGATCAGCTATGAAACCCAAAACCATAGTTTGCTTCTGATGTGGAAAGGAAGGTCACTGGGCTGCAGATTGCCGTGCTAAGCTGGATACAAAGGGGACACCGGCAGGAAGGAAAAAAGTTGAAAAAATCCCAGCCAAGCTGCAGGAAACAGCCCTGAAAGCAGTGGAGGTCATTGAGATCGCTCCTCCAAGAAGAGGGGAACTCTGATCCCTTCTTGTGAAGCTGAATCCAAATCCTGACGATCCTCTGGTAAGTCCTCAAAGGGGTCCCATGACCCTCCCAGTAGAATTAAGGGTGCCTATCTCTGGCACCAGGGGAGAATGTTGGCCCTGCTGGTCTCTGGGTGTACTAGATGTGTAATTAGCTCAGAAGTCATGGAGAAACTGGAATTGAGATTAAGAACTTTAAAAACTCCCCTAGCCTTTTGCCAACTAAATAGATCGGTAGCTGGGGGGATCCTGCTCATTTTATAATGGAGCCAATGGAAATGTCAATGGGAAGACATTGAAAGACTTTGTGTTTTATTGTGGCCCCTGGGATGGAGCACTCCTTATTACTTGGATTGCCCTGGCTTAGGAAATGGAATCCCCAAGTGAACTGGAGGAAAGGGCTGCTGCACATATGCATTAATCAACTACCAGAAGGAAGCAGTCTCTAGTAAGGCCCCAGAATTCCACAAGTGGGCGTCGATGGCTAGCAAATGAATTGTGGGGGAGGAAAAAATTCCTGAAGTATATTGGGACCTAGGGGAGGTTTTCTAGCAAGAAAGTGTCAAATGCACTCTCCCCTCATCACCCCACAGATTGCAGCATTGAGATTCTGCCAGGGATGAAGCTCCCTAAGCCTAAATTATATTCGATGACACCGCAAGAATTAGAGGAATTGTGTTTGTTTATTGATAAGAACCTTGAGCAAGGTTTCATCCAGCCTGCCAGGCCTCAAGTGGTGGCCCCAGTGCTGTTCTGAGAAAAGATGGCTCTCTTCGCTTATGTGTTGACTACCGGAATCTGAATGCAATATGCATAGAAAATGGTTACCCACTCCCCTTAATGAAGGACATGTTAGCTCATGTCCAAGGGAATTTGCCAAGGGAAAATTTTTCACTAAGCTTGATTTAAGAGAAGCATACTACTGAGTCCGAATTAAGGAGGGAGATGAATGGAAAACTGCATTCAATTGCCCTTTGGGTTGTTTCCAATTCAATGTTCTCCTGTTTGGTCTGCAAGGAGCCCCTGCTGTATTCATGCAGCTGATAAATGAGGTGCTGCATGAACATTTATACAAAGAAGTCGGTTTATCTTGACAACATTCTTATCTATTCAGAGACCTTGGAGGAGCGTGTGAAATTAGTGCTGTGAGTTCTGAAAAAACTTCAGGCGGCTGAACTGTATGCTAAATTGTCCAAGGGTGAATTTTACCAAGAGAAAATTGACTATTTGGGTTACCACATATCGCATGAAGGGATAGAGATGGACTTGGAAAAAGTCTGGGCCATTTTGGAATGCGCTTCTCCTCGCACCAGAAAATAATTGCAGAGTTTTGGATGGGATGCTACTATTCATGGAATGGGAAAGTTCATATATTACATTAAACCATGGTTGTCTTTATTGAATAAATCACAGTTGCCATAAACTATGGCACAATGTGCTTATACCATAAATCATGGTTTCAAAACCACAGTCAACAATTTTTTTACAAAACAAGCCATTTTACACAATGTTTATATTAAACCCGTCCCACAGACAAATGGTTGGAGTTCTGGAAATTATTTTCCTAAGGCAAAAGGAAGAAAACAAGCCACTGCAGATATTCATTACTCTGTTCTTTCCCTTCAGTGCAATTCTCACTATCGAGCCAGTACAATGCACTTTCCACAATTTAGACTTCAAATGAACCCAGCCAATTATAACTGGTAGAAATGTGCTAAACATAATATAAATATCTGCAAAGTATCTGGTAGTTTTTGAACAACAGGGATTCATAGGTCAGGAAAAGAAAGGAGACCATGCTGATATATATCATAGAACAGAAGAGAAAAAAAATTATTCAAGAATTTTTTTGGAATTTATACAGTCAGGAAAATATAATGGAAAAGTACGTTAAAGAATATTTGGATAAGAAAAAAATAAGCAAAATTGAAGAGATAAAAAAAATGATGTTAAATGAAAAAATAATGATGATGGAAATGGTGGAGGGGTAAAAAAAACAAAAGAACAATAAAACCCCGGGCCCAGAGAGAATACCTGTACAACTTTATAAAACCCTGCTGATATTTCATTCACAGCTGGTACAATGAAATCTGCACAAAGTGCGATATAGGTAGTCCTCGACTTACGACCACAATTGAGCCCAAAATTTATGTTGCCAAGTGAGACATTTGTTAAATGAGTTTTGCCCCATTTTACGACCTTCCTTGCTAATTAAGTGAATCACTGAGGTTGCTAAGTTAGTAATAGAGTTGTTAAATGAATCTGGCTTTCCCCATTGATTTTGCTTTTCAGTAGATTGCAAAAGGTGATCACATTACCCTAAGATACTGCAACCTTTCTAAATATGAATCAATGGCCAAACATCCAAATTTTGATCACATGATCATGGGGATGCTGCACAGTCATAAGTGTGAAAAATGATCATAAGTCAATTTTTTCACTGCCATTGTAACTTTGAATAGTCACTAAATGAACTGTTGTAAGTCAAATATTATCTGTATTATATGAAACAAATCCTCAATGAAAGCATAGGTCTGTATAAATCTATTAAAAATATGGATACTCCTCAACTTACAATAGTTGTTTAGTGACCTTTCAAAGTTACATTGGTACTGAAAAAAGTGACTTTTTCACACTTACAACAGCATTCCCCATGATCATGGGATCAAAATTCAGATGCCTAGCAACTGATTCATATTTATGAAGGTTGCAGTTTCCCAGAGTTATGCAATTGCCTTTTGCAAGCTTCTGACAAGCAAAGTCAATGGGAGAACCAGGTTCACTTAACAACTATGTTATTCTTAACAACTGCAATGATTTACTTAACAGGAGTGGTAAGAAAGATCGTAAAATGGGCAAAATTCACTTAACAAATGTCTCACTTAGCAACGGAAATTTTGGACTCAATTGAGTAAGTCAAGAACTACCTGCAAAAGACATTCCCCCCATGTAAATGGCTGCTGGTCTATAGCTTTAATTTCTTTTTATTCCAAGTTTTCAATATAATGTTATAGCTTCTTCTTGACACAAAGGTGCAAAGCAAATGGACTGAAGAATTGAAAAAGTTTCCTGGATGATAAGCAAAATGCTTTCAAGGGAAAAAAACCAAGGAAGTCCTTGGCTTTTGGAAAAAGCAACTTTGGAACAACTATGGGGTTAGCTGATTAAGAATCTCCAAGACAGGGAGCTATTGATTTACAAGAGTTCATTTAGTGAGCACTTAAAATTACACTACTACTGAAAAAAGTGACTTATGATCATTTTTCATACTTACAAGCACTGCAGAGGTAGAGTCACCTCAAAAAAGTGAGGTTGTATGCCACTATGCCAACTGGCAGAACCAGTTTTTCACTGGTTCTTCTGAAAGCCCAAAATATACTAAATATCACTCATGAATGTGTGTACAGGTAATCCTCAAGTTATGAATGTAATGGAGCTTGCCAATTACATTTGTAATGAATCTGAAGATTCGTTGGGATAAATAACATCAAATGAACATGATCACTTCCTTTCACCCACACATTTGCTAATCAAATGCACAGGTCATTAAGTGCATATGAGGTATCTCAGGGTAGAGAAAGCTATGGGTGTGTATGGAACACCCAAGGTCTCCCTTGACCCACTGAGATACCTCATGCTCCCTCCTCTGGGGTCCCTACAATTACTCCTCCCATCCTATTGTTAGAAATAAGAAAATTCAAAAATAAAATGTAGGTGAATGAACTAGTATATTATAGTATCACATTTACTAAATATGCTTTCTAATACATTTAAACATGTACCTGCAATCAATTATTAAGTAATGCCACCCCTATTTCCTCCTGGAATTGGTACATATCTCAAACTGTCAAGGCAATTCACATACACATTTGACATAACAAAAGAACAATTAGGAGGAGAATAGGAGAAGAAATAAACTATTGCCCTTTCTTTAAAGTTAGATTTTGTTTTTCAAAATATCAGCTTACTTTTACTTTGCATAGATGTTAGAAATGCATATAAGAAGTGCTGAATGTAACATTAATATATAACAAGTGTGGTGTTAGGAATAGATATTTCTTTGTTCTCAGACTGTTTGAAAAGGGGCCCTGCTGAAGGGACATTTTTTTAATGCCAAGAAAGATAAGATGTGATGGAAGATCATTGGGAGTATCAAAGGAGATGATGTGGTCTCCATAAGGCGTCTTGGATTAGCTGTTCTCGGTCACTGGGTCGATGTAGGGGTGTGTGTGTGGGTGTCTGGACAGAAGAATTGTAAAATGTAATGTATTGAAATCTTAGATATGGTTCTTGGCTCAAACTTCATGTTGAAGTCAGCTGAGATCCCCTGCTCTTTGCAAACAGCTTAACAAAATAAAATCTCTGTGTTTTCACCGATCCAAGTTTTTGTCATTTGGATTTATTTCAAACACTATCACGCCGATTCCCTTACCTTGTGAAGATCTAATGAGCTGTCTCTTCTCCAACCCCTCTGCCATGATTTCCTTGCCCGTTTCCAATTTCAGTAAGAAAAGTATTTGCAAGCTAATGGGTGGCTTGAAGTAAAGTGATTTCACTGCTCCAAAGACTTGTCGGCTTGCAAATGCTCTTGTATGGATCTGAAACAAATCTTGATTTGCTGAGAACATAGGCCTAAAGTAGTGCATGTTCACACAAGATCAGTAGATTTCATAGATCAGTTCTCTGTGAATGCACAAGAGTAGGCAAAGGAATTGACAGCTCCTTAGATTGTCACAAGATAAATGAGTCTTCAATGGCCCACTGATCTCGTACTACCTTAGGCCTCTGTTCTTGGCAAACCAAGACCTGCATGAGATCTATGACAAAAGGCTTTGCAAACGGAGAGGCCTTCCCTCCATTTGCAAAGCCTTTTGCCATGGATCTCATGCAGGCCTCTGTTCTCTGTGAACTGAGGCTAAAGTAATGCGAGATCACTAGGCCTGTGGAGTTTCATTTATCTTGTGACAATCTAGTGAGCTATTTCTTTGCCTGTTCGGTGCATTCACAGAGAATTGATCTATGAATCTACTGATCTCATGTGAACTTGCACTACTTTAAGCCTCTGCTCTCCACGAATGCACCTGAGTAGGCAAGGAACCAACAACTCGCTAGATTGTTGCAAGGTAAGTCTCCACAGGCCCAGTCCTGTGGAGACCTGGGAGTGGGAGAATAGGCAGGGCAAACCTTCATAAATGTGAACAACTGCCATGGTGCTGTAACATTTATAACTATGGGACTGTGTTGTATATATTTTGGGGGGTTATGTCATGATTTTGAATGGTTGCTAATTGAACTGTTGAAATTCAAGGATTACCTGTACGTCATGTAAATTCTATTCTGCGTAAGACAGTGTACATGCCTTGAAATCTCTAGCCTTATAAGAACTTTACAAAGTAAATTAAGGAAAAACTTAAAGTAATTGGCATTAAGCCATCCAGTGAAATCAAGTGGTAATTTGACCCCAAGTTTCCACATTATTGGTTGAACTCAGAAACGGAAAATTTGGTGTTTTACACCACATATTTCATCCCCTCAGGCTGGATGTGGTTGGTGCAGTGCAGTGACAGAGAAGGCACCACTGCTGGTCTACTCATTGTCTTATATTCCATATTTAATCTCTTGTAATTTTAATATGCTTTTATTTTTTAAATCATTTTTATATCTCTATTTTTATTACATTTCAACCAGCTTAGAGTCATGCCAAACAATAAGATAGGAGGCATATAAATTTAATAAATAAACAAACCTCTTGCCATTGGCCATGCTGGCTGGGATTGGTATATATAAAAATTCAAAATGTCCAGAAAGCTTTTGACAGTTTTAGGCTATTATGCCAAAAAAAATTTTTTTTCTTTATGCTTTATAAAGGAACAAAACTTACTATTTAAAGAGACGTTATTAGCCATAAAGGCTAATTATGCTTAAAAATATTTCAGAAGACATAAAGGTTATACTTGTCAGGATTAGCCATGTCAGTTATTACAGAGCATAATTATGTTATTTATAATCAACCATAATTAGTTCTAGATTGCAGGACAAAGCTGGAAAGCTTTGCATTTCAGTTCAGAACTTCCCAAAACAATCTGTTTTCTACTGTAGGAAGTAGAAAATTTTGGTTTAAATGAATAGGAATGTGGGGTTCTTTATCCAATGAAAGTCACTTTTCAGAAAAACAACTCATATCCTTTGGGAATTTGGGGCAAAACCTTTCAAAGGCTTAATCATAATGTCAACATGAAGCTATGCTTTTGCTCAAATACCCACCATAATTAACTGATACAACACAGCTTATCCTTAATGCAGTGTACTAGACTTACTCACATTATAGATATTTTTCTTACTGTTTTTCCATAATATCTTGCACAGTCCAACCACTACTCCGGACACTGTGGTTCAGAACATCCAAAATAGCCTTATCAGGATTTATCAGAACTATTTAAATTTGTGGATGTGCAAAAGTATCAGACTGTTCTGCTTGCCTTTATTTATTTTAGGATTAAGGAAGCTTTCCAAACCCAGAATTGAGGAATCTGGATTTTTCCAGCGAACAAACAAAACACTGGTATATTCAGCATGATAAACATGTGCAGAATCAAGACAATTAGTAAGCAAAATATGGTAGTACTAAAAAAAATGCAATTTCATGCCTCTCACTATATGTCATTATATTTCGGGACCTCTTTGTGTTAGAAATTTCAATTTTATGTTGCAAAATAAGAACTCTTTTTAGAGCACAAAATATGGAAGATTGTAATGAGATTTTGTTTAATGGTTCAAAGGATTCTGCAAGAAAGAGCGTTGATCATGCCTGAGACGCATCTTCTAGTTGTACGGGAGGAGAATCCAAAGTGTGGGCTGTCTCCTGCTTCCTTGCTTAAAGACGGAGTCAATCAAAGTTTAGTCCAGCCCCCTTTACACTGTGCATGCCCAGTTTTTGATGAAGGCTGATGATTAACTTGGAGAGTTCTTAGTGCTCTTTCTTGACCGTTCCGTGCTTGGGACTAACTATCTAAGGGTGGGATTTGGATTCTCAATTGTATGGGTCGGAGAATCCAAAGTGTGGGACGTACCCAAGCTAATTGTCCTGAGGGTGGGCCAACTCCTTGTCCCAAGCCCCCATCTTCATGTGAACTTTGTAGCACCCTTCTTCCAAAGGATGCTTCCTCTGATGCAAATGTATTCAGTTTATAATTTCTGATGAATGGAGATGGCGATGACCACATTGCTGCCCTACAGATCGCTTCAATCGAGGCCTGTGTGTTCCATGCTGCTGATATGGATGCACTCCTGGCTGAATGTGCCATTATGTTACCCGGCAACTGCAATGATTGGTTTTCATAAGCTTTTGTGATACATGTCCTGATCCATCTGCCTATGGTTGATGGTGAAACCTTCTGTCCCAACGAACTTGGTTTAAATGAAATGAACAATGCCTCCGTTTTTTCTAATGAGCCTTGTTCTCTTAATATAAATGTGTATAGCTCTCCTTACATCCAAGGAGTGCCATTTCCTTTCTAGGCTATGGACCGATTCCAGGCAGAAGTCTGGTAGTACTAACTCCTGTGCTTTCTGGAATGTAGAATTGATCTTTGAGATAAAGGTCGATCTAATCTTAATACTACCCTGTCCAGGTGGACTATCTAGAGGTCCTCCCTCACGGATAATGCTGCCAACTCTGATAATTCTTCTGGCTGATGTAATGGCTATTAGAAAGGCTACCTTAAGGCGAGTGAGGGTAATCCCACTGATTTCAGCGATTCAAAGGGCTCAGTCATGAGCGCCCTTAACACCCTTGTCAAGTTCCAAGTAGGGTACCTGTGTATCACTGGTGGCTTTAGATTGGTTGCTTGTTGTTCTGCTGAACCAATCTGCCTGAACGTTTTCCATTCCCCATATGTGTTCTGCCCTGATCTATAGAAAGTGTTTCTCCACCCAGTGGCCCAATTGCTCTGCTTCTTGCATGAGTGCTAGGGAATTAGTACCCCCCTACCTGTTGATATGAGCCTTGGCGGTCACGTTGTCCGTCAGGATAAACACATGCTGTCCCACTATCACTGACCTGAAGGCTCTTAGAGCCAGGTGAAATGCCCTGAGCTCCAACCAGTTGATGTTGTTCTTGAGGTCTGACTGAGACCACTGACCCTGTATAATCTGGTTCTGATAGTGGGCTCCCTAGCCTACTAAACTTGCATCTGTTGTGATAGTCACTGCCTGTGATCTCCACCACTGGAGTGACTGCTTCACTCTGGGGGGGACTCGTTCCTTGGCTCCCGTATTGCCCTTGCCTGCTCTCTAATAGGAACCATTGCAAGGTCCTTGTGTGCAGTCTGGCCCAAGGTTCTATCGAGATGCACGATATCATCTTCCCTAATATTTGTGACAGCAAGTCCAGGGTCAACCCCAGGGCTGTGCTTACTTGATTTATTGATGACCTTATGCTATCCTGTCTTCCCTGTGACAGGTAACTCTCACAGGAGTTGGTGTCTATTACAGCTCCTAAATGTTGTGAACGCCTTGTCGGTTTTAAGTGGCTCTTCGAAATTCACCAAAAAGCTATGATCTAGTAATGTCTGTATTGTGATTTCTAGATCGCTCTTTGTTCTTAGAGTCGATGTTAACTATATTAATATGTCATCCAAGTAGCATTGGACCCGTATGGGCTTTGTCCTGAGGAAGGCTGCTACCCACTGCCAGTACCTTGGTGAAAGTCCTCGGTGCTGAGGACAGACCAAATGGAAGAGCTCTGTACTGGTAGTGTCTCCCTGAGTAACAAAACCACAGGAACTTCCGATGCCTCTGTCACTGCGTTTATTTTGTTTGCTCGAGGAGCTTCCACATAGTTTACAGAATAAGCTGGACTGGTTATCAAGTTTCCATAGTAACAAGATATGAGAGTCTTGTGAAGTTCTGTTTTACTACGCATGTGTGCAGGGGAGGAGTTTTACTTCCACTTCATCTTTCATTATAGCTTTCTTTTGCTTGCTTAGTAGAATGAGTAGAATGGCACTGCTATTCCTTTTGTTTCTTAGTTATTTTGTAAATAAAGTAAGCTGGCAACAGAAAAACACGATTCATTTCCTCTACTTTATAAAACTGAATGTTTTCATTTTGACATGGTAGCAGAGGATGGTTCCTTATCTGTTGTTTTGATAATTAGATCACAAAGTCTGAGGAATTTGTGATTAATTTTGATAAACTCTACAATGCCATGAAAGAAAGGGAAAGCAAAGCGGAAGGCTCGGTCGGAGGAAGATTTATTGTCATTATCTGAAATTTCTGAGGAAATAAGAAGTCCGCTGGCTACCGCTATTCATCTGGAGGAAGCTGCCGTGGAGGACAAGATAGCAGGTCTGTACCAAGTTTTATTTATGATGCATGCTATCAAACTCAGCCTGAGAAGCCAGAAGCCCAAGAATTTGAGAAACTTGGTGCTAATTCTGAAGTTATACAGACAGCTGATAGTTTTTCACCAAAAGAGAAAGGTGAAATTTATTATTCTCCATTAAATCCTGAGTCAACAATGAGTCAGAGAGCTATGCAGGATTATATGCAACAGATTGCAGTTTATGAACAAAGCCTACAGCAAGCTAAAGCGTGTGCACTGTCTATTCAGCGAGATAAGGGTGTGAGTCCTCCATCTTGCCTTCTTCATTGAATACAAGGGTCCACCCACAAATTGGTCACATGGGAATGGTATCAGACCAATTAGAGCAGAGAGCTATGCCTACATCACAGATACCTCGTGATATGTCTTGTGATGCTGACTCAGTTGAAAGAGCTTCTGCCATTTCTAATGTTGCAGCATCATCTGCTGGTGATTTGTGTGAAATACAGGAACAGTTACAAAATTTGCAAAGTGCTTTTACAAAATTGTCAAGGAGTCAGTCTGCTGTACAGATGTCTCCATCAGGCCAGCCAGTGCCAGTATTCATGCATGCCACGCCACATTTGAGAGGACCAACTGCATCACAAGCTCCAGATACAAGGCGTAATTTCCGAGGAAAAGCCTTCATTCCAAGGATGCCAAGATGCTACGTTTGGTGGTCATCTGGGACATATCATCCATGATTGTCCCCAGCGATCTCCAGCACTTGTCACATACCAGCCCAGAGGAACAGATTCCAGAAGCAAGGGCAGAGGTGAAAGATAAGGTCATCATGGTTCCAGGCATGATCTACAAACTCCACACATCACATTGGCATTAACCAACGAAGGAAGTCCGGATTATGACAGAAGACATCTCTGGACTTTGGACAGTGGAGCAGCAGTGCATGTTACCTATAGAAGAGATGCACGAGCATCTCTTTTCACAGAGATGCACGAGCCTGAACCTGACATGTGTGAACTGTACACTTTTTCCAATAATACTGTTCAGGTCAAGGGAAAAGGAACTGTTTATATTGAAGAGCTAGATTCCTGATGTTTATTATATTCTAACAGCAGCCAGCAGTTTGCTTAGTCAGAGTCATTTGTCGAGAGTTTCCAAGTACCAGGTTCACCATTTTGAAAAAGCAAGTTATGTGATGAAAGAAGGTAATATTGTTGCTGAAACCATAGTAATTGGTGGTGTTTATTACCTAAAGCCGAAGTCTACTTCGCAACCACAGGCAAGTATACCTGTTCCAATAGGAGGGAGCACAGGCCCAGAGAGAGATGTTCCAGAGAGAGATCCTGTTGCTATCCCAAAGGTTCCTAGAACCAACAATAGTCAGAAACAGGTGCTCAAAGCAAGCTTAAGGTTCCTAGTATGAATGTTGAAAATTCACTAACAGGTAAACTTTTGCATTCCAGGTGTATCCGTAAGTGGCATAGAAGATTGGGGCACGCCAGTTTTCATGTTTTTAGCAAGATGTCAGAATTCATAAAAGGTTTGGATATGAAGGGGTGTAAGGTGTTTTTGGATGGTGCTATCTGCAAGAAAGCCAAGTCCAAGGCAGCAGCCGTTCCAAAACACGCTACACGACTGTCAACACACATTTTTGATTTGGTACATACTCACATAGTAGGTCCATTTGCATCAACACTTGGTGGTAGAAAATATTTCTTAACAATTGTTGACAATTATTCTAGATATGGATTTGTGTTTCCTATGAAGGGAAAAATCAGAGACATTTCAGATCTTTAAAGACTTTGCAACTTATGTCAAAATTCAACATGGTGTTCACATCGCTAGAATTCAAAGTGATCGCGGTGCTGAATTCATGTCCCAGCGTTTTCAGGACTGGATGCGCAAGAATGGAATTCTGCACCAGACCTCAGCTCCTTACGTTCCTGCGGAAAATGGAGTGGTGGAATGCAGAAATGGAGTATTGCAAACAATGATGTGTTGTCTCTTAGAAGACGCTAATCTGAGTTTCCCATACTGGGGTGAAGCAATTAAATATACAAACTATATCATAAATCATGTCTGGAGCAGTGTAATTAACCAGACACCTTTCTTCATGTTATATATATTTATTATTTCAGTTTATATACCACCCCCCTCTCCCAAAAAAGGGCAGTCGGGGCAGTGAACAGCCACAATAAAACATATAAATTACAAAAGTTAAAAAAGAGTTTAAAATTGATTAAATGGCTGAAGCCAATAAAACCCCATAAAATCTAAAATTGAATTAAAAATTTAAAACCCTGCTCATAACGTTAAGCCAGACCGGCCTGTTGGAAAAGATGGGTTTTGAGTGCGTGTCGGAAGGCTCGCAGGTCAGCAATGTCCCGCATCTCCACTAGTAGTTCATTCCAAAGGGAGGGTGCTCCCACAGAGAAGGCCCGCACCCTCAGAGCCTCCAACCGACATCGTCCAGCTGGCGGCACCCCAAGGAGGCCCACCCTGTGGGAACGCACTGGCTGGCGGGAAGCTGAGGGTGGCAGTAGGTACCTGGGTCCTAAGCCATGGAGCGCTTTAAAGATGGTCACCGACACCTTGAATCGCACCCGGAAGCCAGTGCAGCTTGTGCAGGAGCAGTGTAATATGGGCGCTCCGAGAAGCCCCCAAGATCACCCGCGTGGGCGCACTCTGCACCAGTTGAAGCCTCTGGACGCTCAAGGGGAGCCCCATGTAGAGTGCATTGCAATAATCTAGGCGGGAGGTAATGAGAACAGAAGTGACTGTGCACAATGCGCCCCGATCCAGAAAGGGCCGCAACTGGTAGATCTGACGGACCTGATAAAAAGCCCCCCTGGTGACGGCTGATATATGATCATCTAATGACAGCCGCACATCCAGGAGGACTCCCAGATTACGTGCCCTCTCCGTGGGAGCCAAAATTTCACCCCCCAGGGTCAGCAATGGAATGAGCGGACTGTATCTGGGCACAGGGAGCACAGCCACTCGGTTTTGGTCGGGTTGAGCTGAAGCCTGTTGACCCTCATCCAACTCCGCACGGCTTCCAGGCACCGGGTCATCACTTCAATGACTTCGTCGGGGTGGCCCGAGGTGGAAATGTATAGCTAAGTATCATCAGCATACTGATGAAACTAAACCCCAAAGCCACGGATGATCTCACCCAGTGGCTTTACATAAATGTTGAACAGCAAAGGCGAGAGCACAGACCCCTGAGGCACCCCACAACACAAGGGCCTCGGGGTCGATCTCTGCTCCCCTGCCAACACAAATTGCGAACGGTCGGAGAGGAAGGAGAACCACCATAACACGGTGCCTCCCACTCCCAACCCCTCCAGCCGCCTCAATAGGATACTGTGGTCGACAGTATCAAAAGCCGCTGAGAGATCTAATAGGTCCAAGACAGAGGAACAACCCATCCCGTGCCCTCCAGAGATCATCCACCAACGCGACCAATGCCGTCTCCGTGCTGTACCCAGGCCTGAAACCCGATTGGCGCAGATCTAAATATATCGCTTCCTCCAAGTGCTGAGGGAGCTGTCGTGCCACCACACTCTCAACAACCTTCGCCACAAGGAGACCGGACGATAATTTGATTAACAGCGTTGGGTCCAGGGATGGTTTCTTGAGGAGGGGCCTCACCACTGCCTCTTTCAAGGTGGCCGGCAAAAACCCCTCACACAAGGAAACGTTGATAATGCCCTGGAACCAACCTCGCGTAACCTCCCGAGTAGCCACAACCAACCAGGAGGGACATGGGTCCAATAAACATGTGGTGGCATTAAGCTCACCCAGTATCCTGTCCACGTCCTCCAGGGTCACAGTATTGAACTCCCCCCAAATGACCTCACCAAAATCCACCCCCGCCCTCCCACCCAGAGTTGCCCAGTCAGAGTCCAAACCGTCCCGGATCTGAGCGATTTTGTCCTGCAGAAAAATAAAAAAATCCTCGGCCCGTCCTTGCAAGGGGTCCTCCCGTGCTCCCTCATCAAGAGGGAGTGGGTCACCCTAAAAAGGGTGGCCGGGCGATTTTCTGTGGACACAATAAGGGCGGAAAAGTATGAACGCTTTGCCACCCTTATCGCCACTAAACAGGTCCTAACATAGGACCGCAATAGTGTCTGGTCAGATACAGAATGGCTAGTCCTCCAACCACTCTCTAGGCATCTTTTCCGGGACTTCATCTCCCTCAGCTCCTCGGAAAATCAAGGAGCCACATGGGTCAGAGGCCGTAAGGGCACGACCTGGTCAAGAGCCCCGGTCGCCATCCTATCCCAGGTGGCCATCAGGTCCTCAACTGAGTCGTGTGTGCGAGTCTCAGCAAACGGCCCAAGTTCCATCAGGAACCTATCTGGGTCCATCAGGCGCCTGGGGCGGTACCATTTAATTGGTCCTGCCTCCCTGTGATGAGGGGGTGCGGAATGGAAGTCCAGCCTAAGGAGCGAATGATCCGACCATGACAGGGGCTCTATCAAAACATCCCCTACACCAAGATCATTCTCCCACTGACCAGAGACAAAAACCAAATCCAAGATGTGACTCTCTGTGTGTGGAATCCCTAATTAATTGGGTCAGGCCCAAGGCTGTCATGGAAGCCATGAACTCCTAAGCAACCCCCGAGGTCCCGCCGGCAGAGAGTAGGTTGAAATCTCCCATGACCATAAGCCTGGGGGTCCCAACCGCCAAACCGGCTATTACCTCAAGGAGCTCAGGCAGGGCCGATGTCACATAGCAGGGAGCCAGGTATGTGATAAATAGGCCCATCTGAACCCCAGAACCACACTTCACAAAGAGGGATTCACATCCGGTCGTCTGAGGAACAGTGGACTCCTATGACACAGATCTTCCTTAATAACCACTGCAACCCCCCGCCCCCTTCCCTGGGCCCTCGGTCGATGAAAAACCTGAAACCTGGGTGGGCACTAGCAAGGTTTCGGTAACATCCGCCAGGTCCGCTCCCCCCTCACAGATCAAATCATGAATAAGGGGGGCTTTGTTAACCATGGACCTGGCATTGCATAACATCAGCCGTGATACAGCCGCAGCGAGGCCTCCGCCGTCCCCCCGGCCACCCGCAGCGCCATTCATCACTGCCATCTGCGGCCACCGCAATGGCCGCAACAGGGCCATCTGGATCGTCGGAGCTGGAGGTGAGGCAGCTGGCATCGAGGTAAGGGACCGCGACCAAGCCCACATCTATAGGGTGGCCGCGGCCACTGCAGCAAGGCCGCCACTGCCCATGACAACCTGAGCCACTCGGGCAGCCCGGGCGGCCATCTGGCGGCTTGTCTGTCACCTCCGGCGTCTCTGGCACCCTCCCCGGCACTGCCAAATCCTTCCACACCCCTCGGTACCCTTACCGTACATGGGGACCAAGGGGGGGAGGCAGGCTCAGCCGGAGATCCAAAGACCGCGGCAGAACTCCTCACACCCAGATATAAACCTGATTTGAGAAATATCCATATTTTTGGTTCATATGCTATGGTGAATATTTCATTAGCTCAAAGAAGGAAAGGAGGTCCATTAGCAAAAAGACTGAGATTCATGGGTATCGATAACAATTCCAGATGCAGCAAGTTCGTTGACTCCAGAAATGTAATTGTGGTTTCTCAATCCTTTATTTTTGAAGAAGATGCTGACTGGTCCAGAATTCACTCAAATGATCCCAGAGTTTATTTTCCTAGAGATGATGTAACGCAGTCTGATAATCAAGATTATTAGGCAGATATTCCATCAACTAATTATTTTCAATCTGAGGTACTGTCTTCACATGCCATCGATGCTGAGGCTAGCGATGAGAAAGAAGACGAGGACGAAATGGAAGAAGAATGGACTGTTGTTCTGAGACGTTCCGAGAGGGTCAAGAAGGGGATCCCTCCGCAGCCATTTTCATGGCAATTGACAAAAGCAATCTTACCTTGGCATAAGGAAATGCAGGCTGAAATGGACAGTCTAAAGCAACTCAAGGTGGTTACGCCTGCAATTCCTACTGGATAAAGAAAAGGTTCTCCAGGGTTCCGGAAGCAAGAAGGGGATACCTGGCTCTTAAACAAAAGTCTTTATGGTCTGAAACTGTCTGGTTTAATGTAGTATTAATGTCTTACTGACAAACTAAATTTAATGGATTTTATTAAATCCGAAACTGATGAATGTGTGTTCACAAAAAGATCTGGGAATGCATATGAGATAATTGTTTATGTTGATGATATTGTTTATATTGGTCTAAATAAGAAAATGAGTGAGAATTTTGCTAATGCTTTGCAGAATTGTTTTATATTGCAGTTTTTAGGTTACATCAACAGACCACTTGCAGCTGTTCAGCATGAATACTCTGAGTAAGAAGATGTGCCTTACCTGATGTTAGCTCATCAGACAAAGAAGGGGGTGTCACTGCGTTTATTTTGTTTGTCTGAGAAGCTGTCACAGAAGTTTACAGAATAAGCTGGACTGGTTATCAAGTTTCCATAGTAACAAGATATGAGTGTCTTATGAAGTTCTGCTTTATTGTGCATGTGTGCAGGGGAGGAGTTTTATTTCTACTTCATCTTTCATTATAGCTTTCTTTTGCTTGCTTAGTAGAATGGTACTGCTGTTTCTTTTGTTTCTTAGTTATTTTGTAAATTTATTTATTTTAGTATGCTGGCAACAGAAAAACACAATTCATTTCCTCTACTTTATAAAACTGAATGTTTTCGTTTTGACAGCCTCCTGGTAACAGGTATGAGTAGGTAAGCATCTGTGAGGTCTGTCACTGCATTTATTTTGGGTTTGTCTGGTGAGCTCCCGCAGAAGTTTCCAGAATAAGCCGGACTGGTTATCATGTTTTCTATAGTAACAAGATATGAATGTCTTGTGATGTTTGATTTACTGTGCATGTGTGCAGGAGAGGAGTTTTACTTTTATTTCACTTTTATTATACTTCATTTTTGTCTTCTTTTGCTTGCTTCTAGAATGTGCAGTTTTCTCTTTTGTTCCTAATTATTTGTAAATAAAGTATGCTGGCAACAGAAAAACACGATTCATTTCCTCTAATTTATAAAGCTGATTTTTTTTGCTTTGACAAGGTCTACTAATGTCAGGACATCCCCCACCCGGATGCTCCCTAGTATAGCTTGCAGGGATTGCATCTTTAATCTCCTGTATACTATATGCCTGTTTAGTAATTTGAGATCCAAAATTGGTCTCCACCCCCCCGACGCCTTCTGCACAATGAACAGGTTTGATTAGAATCTTTGTCCTTGTTCATTCTTTGGTACCACTTGTACTACCTGAATGTCCAGCAGATGTTGAACTGCTGTTTCCATAATTACCTTTTTGGTTCTGTCCCTTGGCGTTGGTCATCTTCTGAATCAGCTCGGGGGTATGGAGATGAATTCCAGAACTAGGCCTTTTCTTAATGTGTCTAGGACTCACTTCTCCATTGTTGTTGTCTCCCATCGGTCGGTGAATAGGCCCAGTCTCCCACCGATGGGCACACTGTTCCGGCCGTCACTTTGTATGGCGGAAAACCCTGCTGGTCGAACTTCTGAAGGAGCGCCTTCCCTGGGACCATTGTCCACCCCTATCTCTAAATCCTGACCTATCTGGATGTCTAGTGGGGTCTGTGTGTACTGTCTCTGTGGGTACGGGGAGTGGCTGAAGCCACCCCCCAAAATAGGAAAGGGCTGTTGCCGTGTATATGCTGAAGACTGCCTAACTGCCTGACCAAGTTTCCTTGGTAAGACCTTCCTCTTGTCCTTGGTTTCTACCAACAATGGCTCAATGGCCTCCCCGAAAAGTTGGTCCCCTTTAACAGGAGCTGATGCCAGTTTCCATTTATGTTTCAGATCCATCTGCCAGTGGCGGAGCCAAACAAGTCACCTTGCAGCCACTGAAGCTGCGATGGCCTTAGTTGCATACTTTACCCCATTAAGTGTGGCATCTGCTATGAACTCTGTTGCAGAGTTATTTTGTTCAAATCCTGTTGCAATCGAAGATTGGCAGGTGGCATCCTTTCCTTCATCTGCTCAATCCATATCAGGACTGCTCTATTGAAAAATAATGCTGTGGATGTTGCCTTTACCGACTATGTCACGGCCTGGTGTATCTTTTGTAGGGTCTGTTCCGTTTTCTTATCCTCCCCTTTTAGACCATCCTCAGCTTCATTAGCCAGCACTGTAGCCGATGTGGAGGCTGCCACAGGGCTGTCTATCGTGGGAACTGGAATTAGGTCTGCTAGTTCCGTGTTATAAAATCTCCTCTCATTTTCCCCTGGTGTGGGGAAAATAACTGGTCTGTCCAACTGTCCTTCCATCACCTCCCTGAACAATTCAGATGAAGGTATGGATTCACTTTCAACCTTGGTTCTAGCAAAAAAAATCTATCTTTGGGATCAGATGGTTCTAACTCTGACCCTCCTGTCCCTGTGATTCTCCCCAGACCTGTTGCTATCTTGGCCTTCCCCAGCATCATCTTAAACAGCTGGTGATGAAATTGTGAACGTTGGGATCTCTGCTTCATTTGCCTCTTCATCTGAAAAGGCCGACTCCCCGTATTCTTCCTCTTCTGATACAGAGGCCTCACTGTGAGTGTATGATCTACTGGAATTATCTCCTGCCCGAGTAGGATGATGAGCATCCTGCCTCCTCTCATTATGTATCAAGCTAGGTCTGTTACCCTAACTGTCTCTGAATTCTGCCATCATTTCTCTCATCATGGCCTTCATTTCCTCTTTAAAGGGCTGTTCCCTGACTCCCGTTGCTATGGGAGAACAGCTAGCCTCTGTTGAAAACCTCCTTCTCTTGGGCGAGGGCTCTTCATTGCATGCCTGAGAGCATTGTCGTTATGATTCATTCATTCCTTTGTCCACACAAGGAGCAGGCTGAAAAGACTGATCTTCCGTGCCTTCTAGTGTTGTTGCACTCTTTTCCTGATACTTCATTGTCACTAGCTTGCCTGTTGGAGCACGGGAATTTCCATTCTTCTCTGCCTCCTTTTCAGCCCTTGAGAAGCACTTCTCAATGGCCTTTTGTCTCCTTAATGCCTCTCTCTCATCTGCCTTGGACACCTTTCTGAGAGGCCTTTCTGAAGGTCTCCCAGCCTCTCTGGGTTCCTTTGTGTTTTGCTCTCTGATCAGGCTGGGGGCAAGGAATTCTTGTTCCTCTGGGCCTGTCTCCGTTTCAGAAAATTCAGCCATAATATTTCTTTGGCTCTTCCCGACAGCTTCTCCCGTTTATGAGTATGCACAGACCGGCCTGAGTATGGACTCTAGCTTCCCTTTCTTTTGGGTAGGCTTGTGTGGCTGTTTTGGGAGCTCGCTCAGCCTAAGACTGAGTTTGCTCCTATTAAAGAGAGGGCTGGAGACTTTGTGCAGCTCCTGGCTTTTTAAAAAAGCTATGGGAAGACCAAGTGCCCTCTTTCTCTGCTAAGTGCCCTCTTTCTCTGCTAGCCGATCCAGAGCCCGCCTGCTCTTACTGAGGCTGCTGCTGCTTATCCTTTTGAACACTAAACAGCTATGTGGGGCTTTCCCATCTTGGAATGAGGTTTTGGCTCTTTTGCTTACCATTGGTTTGCTCACTTTCACTCTTTCTCTTTTATCTCTTTTTTCTTGAAGAATCCAAAGTGTTAATCCTATATTTTCTATCTTTCTTTCTGAGCACTCTCTCCTTGTGTCCTCTTTGCATGAAGACGGAGTCAAAAACTGGGCAAGCACAGTGGAAAGAGGGCTGGAGTAAACTTTGATTGATTCTGTCTTTAAGCAAGGAAAGAGGAGACAGCCCAGGCTTTGGATTCTTCAACCCGTACAACTGAGAATATACTATTTATTAAAATAATGACTAAATAAGTATAAAAACATTGTTTTGACAGAGAGAATTCAAATCACCAAAACCAGGAAGAGGGCAAGTCAATTAACCAATATATCACTGTGTTGTAAAAGGCTGCAATATACTGTGAGTTCAGGGAACTCAATGAAGTCCTCCTGGATAGAATTGTCTGTGGGGTGAGGTACATAAATCTCCAAAGGCACTTGCTTGCCAAGCCTAACCTTATGCTGCAGACAGCATTAGATGAAGCCCAAGCCACAGAAACTTCAAACAAATCTATGGCGGCAATTCAAAAAGCTATCAGCCATGTTCACACAGAACTGTCACTGTGCATCAAGACTGCACCGAGTGTGAAGAATCAACTGACGAGAATGATGAGGTTTGTCACCTCTGATCAACAAAAAAGAGGACCGCCAAAACAGAAGAGTCGGACTGTGTGTGCTGGGTGCGGCAGTATCCACCCAAGATCGGTATACAGATTTAAAGATGTCATTTGCCAGAGGTGTGACAGAAAGGGGCAGTTGGCAAGGGCCTGTCGCGTCAGTCAATCTGCTATCTACCATGCAAACCAGCCTGCCAACCAGATGGGTCTCAAGAAGCCATAACTCCGGAAACCCCAGCAGAAGGAACAACATTACACGGAGCCCAAGAACACATATCAAAGAACCATTAAGCAAACGAGTTTACCGCATGCAAAGAAAATCTATGTCATGGTCCTCATTGAGAGTTCACTGTGAAGCATGGAAGTACACACTGGGTCATCTATTTCAATTGTTTCCTGGGCAACAATTAGAAAAATAGTGCCAGGAATCACTAAAAAAACAGCTGAAGTAGCAGCATATTCAATTGAAGGACTATCAAGGGAACCTCATCCCTGTCATAGGGAGCCAAACCTTTCAAATAGCGTTCAAAAAGTTTGTGGGGCCTCTGAAGCTGACCATAGTGGACAGCGACCTGCTCGGCCTGGATTGGTTTGCATCTCTTGGCTTGGGAATGACTGGTGTTCATGCCGTCCATGATGACAGCGTCGAAGTGCTGATCCAGGAGTTCACGGATGTTTTCGACGGGAGTTTGTGCAAGTATACAGGGACACCCATCTCCTTCAACCTCGACCCCCAAGGTCCCCCCCATAAGGATGAAGCCATGCAGGGTCCCTTTTGCCTTACGGCCCAAAAGGATCCCTTTTGCCTTACGGCCCATAGACAGTCAACTAGATAAATTAATTGCCCAAGGAGGGTTGGAGCTGGTAGACCATGCAAAGTGGGAGACACCCATAGTAACACCGGTCAAACCAGATGGTTCAGTCTGCATCTGTACAGACTACAAATGCATGATTAACAAGGCATTACAGCAGAATGTCTTTTGCATGCCTGTCGTGCAACATTCTCTCAGCAAGGGAAAGACTTGCAAAATTAGATCTTGCACAGGCATATCGACAGCTACTGGTGGATGATGCCACCGCAGAAGCACAAACTATTGTAACCAACTGGGGGGCTTTTAAATGCCACAGATTCGGCATAAGTGTGGCATCGGAACTATTCCAAAGTCTCATGGAACACCTTTTACAAGGCATTCCAGGGGTCATGCCATATTTTGATGACATCCTAGTCTCAGCTAACTACAACAAGGAACTCTTCAACTGACTAAGAATAGTCCTTAGTAGGTTCCAAAAGGTTAGTTAGTAGGTTCCAAAAGGGTCTTCAAACTTGGCAAGTTTAAGACTTGTGGACTTCAACTCCCAGAATTCCTGAGCTAACAAGACTAGAGGAGGAATTCTGGGAGTTGAAGTCCACAAGTCTTAAAGCTGTCAAGTTTGAATATTCCTGGACTAAAGGTTAAAAAGAAAAAGTGCCAGATAGCAGTATCCCGGGTTGAGTTTACTTGATAGATGGCTCAGGACTGCACCCCACTAAAGACAAGGTCAGAGCCATTCAAGAAGCTCCCACGCCCAGAAACCAAACAGAACTCCAGGCATTCCTGAGACTGTTGAATTTTTACAGTGTGTTTCTGCTACAGAAGGTGACAGTGGAGAAACCACTGCACCGACTTCTGGATAAAAAGGAAAGATGGATTTGGGGCCGAAATGAGGTTGCAGCATTCACTGCTGTTAAAAAACTTATCATCCGAAAGTATTTTAATGCAGTATAATGAGACTCTTCCAGTCATCCTCAAATGTGATGTCTCCCCATTTGGCATCGGGGCCATCCTCAGCCACTGAATCCCGAATGGGGTTGAGGCCCAATTGCTTTTTATTCGAGGACATTGTCGATGGCTGAACAGAACTAGAGCCTGCTGGACAAAGAGGTGCTGGCTGCAGTTGCAGGGTAAAGTGTTTTCATGAGTAGTTCTATGGCAGGCAATTCGAACTGGTAACTGACCATAAACCTGGACCTGCTTGCTGGGGACCCACCCAACACCAAAACATTTTGTCATTGCGCATTACACGATGGACAATCTTTCTGGCGGTCTACAACTAACAACTAGTTCACTGACCTGGCAAATCCCTGGGCCATGCTGATGCCCTCAGCTGATGCCCGCTTCCAGTGATTGTGGAAGACCCAGCACCTGTCGCACCCATATTCCTCATTGAGAAGTTTGTTTCCGGCCCCATTACGGTGGCTGAAATAGCAAGACACTCTGCCAAGGACAAAACCTTGGCCCAAATACTCATCTGGGTATGGAGGGGGTGGCCAAAGGGGCCAGTTGGTGAAGACTTAGAGCCATTTCAAACTCGGCAACACGAGCTATCTGCCCAAAAGGGTTGTCTGCTGTGCAGGGATCAGGTGATAGTACCACCAAAACTAAGATGACCAATATTAGAGATCCTATACCTGAGTCATCCTGGCATAGTAAGGATGAGGGCACTAGCCAGAAGTTATGTGTGATGGCTAAATATGGACAGGGAAATAGCCGAGTGGATTGCCGTATGTAAACCATGTCAGGAATCCAGACCAGCATCCCCCCTCTGCCCTGGCGCACGAGTGGGAGACACCAAAAGCACCCTGGTCAAGCGTGCACATAGATTTTGCAGGGCCAGTCCAAGGCCAAACATTCATGGTAATAATGGAGGATTATTCAAAATGGCTAGAAATAGTACTCATGTCCTCAACAACAGCTGAGGCAGTCATTAGGGTATTAAGAAAGCTGTTTTCAACACACGGCCAACAGATGTCCTAGTATCAGATAATGGGCCCCAGTTTACGGCCACTCAATTCAAACTCTTTTTACGTGAACAGGTTATCTACTATGCCCTGGTCGCACCGTTTCACTCCACCAGTAATTGGCAGGTGGAAAGAATGGTGCGATCAACCAAGGAGGCACTATCAAGAATGGGCCCAGGGAACTGGCAAGCGTGGATTGATAAAATTTTTTTAGTCCAAGACCTAGCATCACCACAAATCGAAGCCCATCTGAGTTTTTAATGGGTCACTGGCTAAGGACAGAGCTAGACTGGCTACATCCTTATTATGCAGCAGAAGCACTCACTGACTCAACCAGCCAGCTCCAGTCATTTAATGTAGAGGATTTAGTCTATGCCCACAACTATGCCGGGGGTACTCCCGTTCATATAGAGTAGAGTTAGAGGATGGTCAACTATGGCAAAGGCACATTGACCAATTCTGAGGCTGATTGGGTATCTCAGTTCACCAGCACAAACACAAAATAACAAAAAATAAAAACACCACCACACTAGAAAATAATAAAAGTCCCAAAATCCCTCCAGCAGCAGACACGACCTCAAATGACCGACAGGTGCATGCAGGAGAACTGGGAGTTCAGCAAGGAGTCATCGAAGAACTGGTTCCAAGAGAGTCGGCTATGCCCAGGGTCGAGTTCCAGGCAATTCCATTGGCTAACCCAGGAGCAGCAGTTGCCCTGACTGACCTGACCGCCGCTCTAACTGAACAGCGCAGGTCAGAGCAAGCTCACTGCTGGCCCGCCTACCTGTGTGACTATGTCAGCTAACCATCTTCTGATTGTCCTGTCTAGTGAAGCCAAGGAATAAAGACTTCACTCAGGTCCATCACCAAGGCACGAAAACAGTTTGTTTTCATCGGCTAAGCCATCTGACAGCTCCCTATAAAAGGGCAAGCTGTCAGACAGACTGTGGCTGGGTTTTGCTGTTGCAATAAAGAGTTTGAAGTCAAAGATCTGCCTCTGCCTCTTCAATCAGCCCACTATCTAACAACAATGACAAGAAAAATAATAAAATGGGCAAAACATATTTAACAACTGTCCCATTTAGAAACAGAAATTTTGGATTCAATTATGGTCATAAGTAGAGGACTACTATACAAATGAAGAAAGAAAAACATTGTATCATTCACATTTTATGAAAAATCCAAAACATATACTGAACTAATTTACACATTCACAATAAAAAATAGTAATAAAATCAGACCGATTATATGGATGCCTTGACTTACAACTGTTATGACTTACAACTGAAATTGTAGGTTGTAGGTCAAAGACTACCTGTATAGATCAAAATTTAACTTTGAAAAAGAGTACATTTATTTCTTGTCTAATCATTAATCTTGCCCAAAGAATCATTAATTTTATTCACATGTATTTATTTATAATTTTAAGAGACTTGAGGCATTATAAAATTTTAGAATGGGTGTTGTTTACCTGAACGTCACTTTTCCTTGTAGGCAAGACAGGTCAGGATAGGTGGCACTCTTCCTTATTCTGTTTAGGACTGAGTCTGTGCAAAAGGCTTATTAGCCTAGCTCCGCCCACTCTGGGTAACTCCTCCCCAGTTTATGCAAAGTCAGTGCGACAGACTGGATTGTCTCTAAGAAAGGAGAAAGGAAAAACAAGAACATTAGCAGGACCCCCCCTCCCCCCAGAGTCCCATGAAAGGAAACTACCCCTATGGTGGGGCTGACTTAGCTTGCCTACAAGGAAAAGTGGTGTTCAGGTAAACAACACCAATTTTCTCTTGTAAAGCTGTGACAGGTCAGGATGGAACATACCAAAGCAGAGTTGTCCTTGGGAGGGTTAAGACTGGTTCTGGCTGGCACATACCGAAATAACTCATTGGAGGACCAGTCTACCAAATGCCACATCCTCTGAAGTGAAGGAGTCCAGGTGATAGTGACGAATGAAAGGCAAAGGTGAAATCCAGACAGCAGACCTGCAGATTTCTTCCGATGCCTGTGTAGCCCATGCTGCTGTCATAGCCACTCTACGAGTGGAATGGGCTGTAATGCTCCTGGAAACTGACACTGAAATGGGCTCGAGCTATGCCTGCCTTGATCCCTCTACTCACAGTAGATGGAGAAATCTTACCCCCCACCAAGGTTGGAATGAGCCAACTGAGACTCCGCCCTGTGAAAAATAGCAGTATGATTAATGTAAATTTTGTAAAGCTATGCACACCTCCCAAATGTGCCAAAGTTTTTCTCCTCAACTCATGGACTGGCTGAGGACAGAAATCCGGAAGCAACAGCTCCTGAGCCCTGTGGAAAAGAGTGTTGACCTTCAGAATGAAGGCTGGGACCAACCTTAAAACCACCCGATGAGGATGGAAGATGCCGGGGTCAGAGCGAATCGAGACAGCCACCAACTCCAAAACTCTCCTCACCGAAGTGGCTGCCAGTAGGAAAGTTATTTTCAGAGTAAGGAGTTGAAGACTGGATTGTTGAAGCGGCTCAAACAGAGGTTTTGTGCAGGACTGCAGAACCTTGGTCAGATTCCAAGTGGGGTACCTATGTGCCATAGGAGGGCAAAGGTTGGTCGCTCCACTGAGGAACCGACGGACCGTAGGGTGCCGAGCCAAAGATTCCACTTCCCACCAGACAAGACTGATGAGATGGCTAACACCTGCCTGTGGAGGGTGTTGGGGGAAAGACCCCGTCCAGGCCAGCCTGTAAGAATTCCAAGATTGCAGCTACCGAAGCTTGCAGAGGAGAGTTGTTGGACTTAACACACCAAATTGAGAAGGATTGCCAAGTAGCTTCATAAATACGAATTGGAGAAGGGCACCTGGAAGCCTGAATGGTTTGGATAACCTTGTTGGAAAGTTGGCGTTTTTTAAAGATGACCCACACAATCGCCAAACTGCCAGTTGAAGCCACTGGGACTCTGGATGAGACAGGGATCCCTGGAGAAGAGAGACGTCCTCCTGAGGAATCCGCCAAGGAGGGATCACTGAAAGGCCCATCAAATCAGCAAACCAATGCCGGTGATGCCAAAAAGGAGCCACTGATATGATTTCAGTCCTCTCCAACAAGAGCTTTCGAATCACCGCTGGGATCAGTAGAAAAGGTAGAAAGGCGTAGAGCAATCCAGGAGGCCAGCTGCAACGTTAGGCGTTAGTGTCTCCAGCTGCTTGGGAGAAATACCTAGTATAATACCTGGGCTGATGCGCACTAAGGGATGAGGCAAATAAATCTACTACTGGCAATCCAAACCGCAGGAAGATTTACTGAAATAAGGAAGGATGTAGTTGCCATTTGGAATGGTCAACCGGCTGAGCAAATCTTCCTGTATATTATCAGAACCAGAAATATACTCGGGTCTAATTGACCGAAGATGTTGTTCCGCCCATCTGACCAGGGACTCCGCCTCTGTCATAAGAGAAAAGGACCTGGTACCTCCTTGTTGATTAATATGGGCTTTTGAGACCACATTGTCAGTCATAACCAGAAGATTGGATCCCTCCACCTGGGAGAGAAACTTTCTGAGGGCCCAAACTAATGGCTCTAAGCCCTAACCCACTGATGCTATGAGCCTGATCCTGGTGTGACCACATTCCTTGAGCCCAGGGGGTACCTGAATGCCCTCCCCAAACATATAAGGAAACCTCAATGGAAAAGACCAGGCAGGATTCCAGCTTGAAAGACTGCCCCTTTGGACATGGCCCTGGACAGCCCCCAGTGGAAGGAAAGCCAAAATTTGATTAGACGACGTTACTTTCCTGAGGGAATGACTGGACCCCATTCTCTGGAAAGGAAGCAAAAATCGCTGTAAGGATCTGGCTTGTAGCCTGGCCCAGGGAACAATACTAATACAGGATATCCTTTTCCCCAAAGGCTGAGAAGGTCCAAAGAGACAGAACTCCAGCCCTGAAAGCCCCTATTCAACCCCTGAAGGCCAACGAGTCACTTCTAGGAGAGAAATACCTGACACACCCTAGTGACAGTTATTGCTCTCAAATGAAGGAGGCGAGTAGGAGAGAAATAGCTCTTTTTTCTATTAATAGACAACTCCAGGTCCTGCAGAACTGAAATTGTGACTTGCAGATCCTGCTGAGCCCTCAGACAAGAAGATGAAATGTCATCTAAATAACATGGTAAATGCACCGGAAAGATACGGAGGTGTACTGTTAAGGGGCCAGAATCTTGATGAAGCCCCAAGGGGCAGAAGACAACCCAAAGGGGAGAGCCCTGTATTAGAAAAGACACCCCTGAGGACAAAACCTAAGAAAAAAACCCTCCTGTGGGAGGAACAAATAGGGACATGTAAATAGGCTTTCGTGAAGTCTACTGATGTGAGGAAGTCCCTCTGCCGAACGCTTTCCAAGATGGAAGCAAAAGAGTGCATTTGAAAATACCTGTACACAACAAAAATATTGAGTCGTATCAGATCAAGAATTGTCCTCCAAACACCCCCACACCTCTGAGACTTTAGGAAAAACGAAAATTCTGGACAAGCATGCCATCCCCTATTGTTGAGGGGAACCTCCCAAATGGCTTTGAGATCCAGCAAATGCTGGATGGCCGACTCTCTCAAACTCCACCTCACAGCATCTGTAGATACTGGGCAGGAGAGAAAAAACCTCGGAGGAGTGGAGTAGATTCTAGTGAAAGACCCGATCTAATGGTGGACAGACCCCAGGCGCCTGAAGTAATAGCCTCCCATTGGTCAGCCAACCACGCTAAATGAACACCAATGGGGATAGACTGTGCACTAGCACTGGCGACAGAATGGGCGACTTCTCTTTGAAAGGGCCGTTTAGAAAAAAACTGCTACTTACTCTTGTCTGAGCGGTCAGGACAAGGTTCTGATTGTTGATAAACAAGTTTCGACGGCCAGTGGAAAACTGGAAGTTGACTCTCCTCTGAACTGCAGGCACTGGAGAGAGAGAGCTAAGATGGCGACCGGAGGAGGTCGGTTTGAAGAGCTCCGCCGCGACGGCCGAAGGGTGCGGTGAGTTCCCCCCCCCCCGGGTCCTCACCTGTGGCAGGGGTGGCGAAGGGACCCGTGGGGGGGCGACCCCCGAGGCCATGGTGCGGCGCTGGGCCTGGCGCTGTGCCCAGCGGTTTGCGGTGTGACTGGAGGATTGCCGCCGGGGCTGGGGCTGGGACCGCTTTAAAGGCCCCAGCCGGAGTTGGAGTTACCGCCGTGGTTCGAGCAGTCGGAGCCGGGGCTGGAGGACGGCCGCCGCGGTCAGAGCCGAGGAGGCTGGAGGACTGTTGTCACTATTGGAGCCGGGGTTGGAGAACTGTCACCGCGGTTGGAGCCGGGGCTGGAGGACTGCCGCCACGGTTGGTGCCGCGGTGGGAGCCGGGGCGGCTGAAGGACTGCCGCCGCTGCTGGAGCCGGGGCTGGAGAACTGCCACCTCGGTTGGAGCCGGGGCTGGAGGACTGCCGCCGCGGTTAGAGCCCTTTTTCTTCTTTCCAACTATTTGGAGGCGGCAAGGGCAGCCTGGACTGGGGGCCGGAGCCGTTGCAGGAGGCCTGCGGACGCCGGCGGCGGCAGCCCCGTTTTTACCATCTCTACCATCTTGGGGCCAAGGCTCGATGCTGCCCCCCCGGCCCCAGCAGCGGAGGCAAGTGAGGAGACTGGAAGGACTATGGACGTGCCCCGAATGGTCTCGACCTGGACTCGGGCCCCGGCTGGTTGGTTCCCAGCTTTGTCGGGGTCAGTTAAAGAAGAAGACTCAGTCCGGGACACTATCCTATTCTATGGACGATCTGTGGGCCCTGAGATGTGTCCCCCTGTCTCAGGAATGGCCCTCTACTCTCTCGAAGGTCCATCTCAAGGACGGATCTTGGGATCCAGAGAGATGGTGGGGTTGTAGGAAGCGTGGGAGGGAGGAGTGTTTAAATAAATTTTTAGTTAGGTTTTTAAAGGGGTTAGGAATGTCCGGGCGGGGGTCGGGGGACAACTCGCCGGGGGCTGGGATCAGGCCGTGGGTTTGGCGTGGCCGGGAGAGTCAGGATCTGGATAAGACTGTATTGAGGATGGGGGGGTTTGCCGGGGAGGGTGGAATTAAACCCATTAGTACAGTGAGCGGGAGAGGCAGATTTGGCGGTTATAGGGGGCCATATTCTGTATTGGGAGCGCGCCTCCGCTGTTTGTCTGCTGTGGCGCGCTCCGACCCCCTTGTCATCTTCCGTTCCCCAGGGGGTCTGAGCAATCGGGCCCTGGGCCTTCGGCTGATGTTATGTAACGCCAGGTCCGTTGTTAATAAGGCCCCTCTCATTCACGATTGATTTGTGAGGGGGGTGCGGACCTGGTGGGTGTTACCGAAACCTGGCTGGGCCAGGAGGGGGGAGTCCCTCTGGTAGAGATGTGCCCAGCCGGGTTTCGGGTTTTTCATCGGCCAAGGGCCCAGGGGAGGGGAGGGGGGGTTGCGGTGGTTATTAAGGAGGATCTGTGTCCGAGGGAAGCCACTGTGTCTGACGACCGGGTGTGAGCTCCTTTTCGTGAAGTTCGGTCCCAGGGTTCAGGTGGGCCTGCTGGTCGCATACCTGGCTCCCTGCTATGCGGCAGCGGCCCTGCTTGAGCTCCTTGAGGTCATAGCCCGCGTGGCAGTTGGGACCCCCAGGCTTATGGTCATGGGGGATTTCAACTTGCCTTCTGCCGGCGGTGCCTCGGGGACTGCTCAAGAGTTCGTGGCTTCCATGACGGCCATGGGCCTGACCCAGCTAATTCGGGACCCTACTCATGTGGGAGGTCACACCTTGGATCTGGTTTTTGTCTCTGATCAGTGGCAGAGTGATCTGGGTATAGGGGATATAGTTGTAGAACCCCTGTCATGGACGGATCACTCGCTCCTGAAGCTCAACTTCCATTCCACACCCCCTGACCGCAGGGAGGCGGGACCATTAAAATGGTACTGCCCCAGGCGCCTGATGGACCCTGATAGGTTCCTGACGGAGCTTGGGCCATTTCCCGAAGCTCGCACACACGACTCGGTTGAGGGCTTGGTCGCCACCTGGGATAGGGTGGCTGCTGGGGCCCTTGACCGAGTCATGCCCTTGCGGCCTCTGACCCGGTGCCGATCGCAAGTGGCTCCTTGGTTTTCTGAGGAGCTAAGGGAGATGAAGCGCCGGAAAAGACGCCTAGAGAGCAGTTGGAGGGCTAGCCGCTCTGGGTCTGACCGAACACTATTACGATCTTATATTAAGACGTATTTAGTGGCGATAAGGATGGCGAGGAGGTCTTACCTCTCCACCCTTATTGTGTCCGCGGAAAACTGCCCAGCCGCCCTGTTTAGGGTGACCCGCTCCCTCCTGGAGGTGGGAGCGCGGGAGGACCCCTTGCAGGGGCGGGCTGAGGAGTTTTCCAGGTTTCTGCAGGACAAAATCGCTCTGATCTGGGACGAACTGGACTCCGACTGGGCATCTCCGGGCGGGGGGGCGGGGGTGGATATCGGTGAGGTCAATTGGGTTGAGTTCGACCCTGTTACTTTGGAGGACGTGGACAGGATACTGGGGGGGCTTAATGCCACCACCTGTTTGTTGGACCCGTGTCCCTTCTGGCTGGTTTTGGCCACTCGGGAGGTGACGCGAGGCTGGTTCCAGGGTATTATAAACGCTTCCTTGAGAGAGGGGCTGTTACCCGCCGCCTTGAAAGAGGCGGTGGTGCGGCCCCTCCTCAAGAAACCGTCCCTGGACCCAGCATTGTTATCTAATTATCGTCCTGTCTCCAACCTTCGCTTTGTTGCGAAGGTTGTTGAGAGTGTGGTGGCACGTCAGCTCCCGCAGTACCTGGATGAAGCGAGTTATCTTGACCCCCTCCAATCGGGTTTCAGGCCCGGGCACAGCACGGAGACGGCGTTGGTCGCGTTGGTGGATGATCTCTGGAGGGCTCGGGACAGGGGTTGTTCCTCTGTCCTGGTCCTGTTAGATCTCTCAGTGGCTTTTGATACTGTCGACCACAGTATCTTATTGCGGCGGTTGGAGGGGTTGGGGGTGGGGGCACCGTGCTGCGGTGGTTCACCTCCTTCCTCTCCGACCGTTCGCAATTCGTGCTGACAGGGGGGCAGAGATCGGCCCCGAGGCCCCTACTGTGTGGGGTGCCTCAGGGGTCGGTGCTCTCACCCCTGCTGTTCAACATTTATGTGAAGCCGCTGGGTGAGATCATCCGTGGCTTCGGGGTGGAGTTCCATCAGTACGCTGATGATACTCAGCTGTACATCTCCACCCCGGGCCACCCCAATGAAGCCATCAAAGTGATGTCCCGGTGCCTGGAGGCCGTGCGGAGTTGGATGGGTCATAACAGGCTTCGTCTCAACCCGACCAAAACCGAGTGGCTGTGGTTTCCTGCGCCCAGATACAGCCAGCTTGTTCCTTCGCTGGCCGTGGGGGGAGAGGTCTTGACCCTCGTGGAAAGGGCGCGCAATCTGGGTGTCCTCCTGGAAGTACGGCTGTCCTTAGAAGAACACATTGCAGCCGTCGCCAGGGGAGCTTTTTATCAGATTCGTCTGATCTACCAGTTGCGGCCCTTTCTGGATCTGGGCGCACTTCACACAGTCACTTCCGCCCTCGTTATCTCCCGCCTGGACTATTGCAATGCTCTCTACATGGGGCTCCCCTTGAAGAGTCTCCGGAGGTTGCAGTTGGTCCAGAATGCAGCCGCGCGGGTGATTGTGGGTGCCCCTCGGAGCTCCCACGTTACACCGCTTCTCCGCAGGCTGCCCTGGCTTCCTGTGGCCTTCCGGATTCGATTCAACGTGGTACTGATGGTATTTAAAGTGCTCCATGGCTCGGGACCTGGGTACTTACAGGACCGCCTACTGCCATCGTCAACCTCCCGCCGCCCAGTACGCTCCCACAGGGTTGCCCTACTTGGGGTACCGCCGCCCGGCCGTTGTCGGCTGACGGCCCCGAGAGTCCGGGCTTTCTCTGTGGGAGCTCCCTCCCTATGGAACGATCTCCCCCCGGGGATACGGGCCATGACGGATATCCTGACCTTCCAGCGTGCAGTGAAAACCCTATTTTTTAGACAGGCTGGCCTGGCCCAGTAATTGGGCTCCGGTTTTAAATTTAATTGGGTTTTAGTAATTAATTTTGTATTTTTAATTTTTAATTGAATCCCTGATTTTATATTGTTAAATTTTCAATTAGATGGGACACAGCCGGACTAACGTGTTTAATATATTTTTAATTGTATTTATAGTGTATTTATTATGTGTTTTTAGTAGGCTGTACACCGCCCCGAGTCCCTTTTTGGGAGAGGGAGCGGTATAAAAGTTTGATTAAATAAATAAATAAATAAATTTGAAATAAGGAGCAGATTGATGTTCCACTCTCTGTAGAAGCAAAGGAAGAATTTCCCTCTTGTCCTAGGTCTCCATCAGAAGGGGCTCAAGGACCTGACCAAAGATCTTATCCCCCTAGGATCGGGGCAGATGCCAACTACCCTCTATGTCTGCCATCAGCTTGCCAGTTGCGTAGCCCGCACCTACCCTGACTGCCACCAAGGAGGCAATGGCCATCGTGGCAAATCTAGTGCTAGGCAAGGAGGCACCTGCTGTAAATTTCAGTATCCACCGTGATCTTGTTGATGTCCTGGTGGGTACGGACATCCGATGAGGGAATCCCTTCCCACAGCTGCTTCAATAACTTGAGCAAGGTATTCGTAAAGGAAGAAGCCACTGTAGAAGCCTGAACAGCCCAGGCAGCAGGCAAATGGGATCACTGTAGCGACTGTTCCACTCACTTTTCTGCCTTGAGGACTTCCTCTGGGTCTGAAGTGTAGACGAGGAGGAGGTCAAAGCAGTAACCGGATAAACTGTGGGTACCTGAAGGGTCTTTGTAAGTGCAGGCCTCATGTTGAAGAACTTGCGATCAGAGGCCAAAGGATTGGGCCCTGTGGCAGGAGCTTCAAGCTGTTTCTTGATAACTTCAGGAACAGCTTTGGTGATGGGACCACTTCCTTCTTGACTGCAGGCTCAGTAAACAGGACCTAACTCCTCCGGAGGGAGCGTGGATGCTGTTTCCTCATCTGTGTTTATCAACCTTGCGGTGTTTCTGGCCTTGAACAACAAGGGACTAAACAAAAAATGATTAAAACAACCCATACACTGAATCTCGCTGTGAAGGGCTTTCATCTAATGACCTATCAGATTAAGGCCAATCAGGTTCACCCATCAACGATGGAACCACTGAGGCCGCAGGAGCAAGGTCTTCAGCCAATCCAGAAACTGGATCCTGGACAAAGGAGCCTCATTCTGACAAGAGAGCTTCACTAACCCTGGATCTATTTTCTGACGAATCAGAAGTTGCAGATGAATGACAGGTAGCTCTCTGCAAGCCTTCTGAGATGCCCTTCCTGGTTGCCTGCAAATTAACAGGGACATTCGGATCAGAAGGATCAGTAGGTCTGGCTGCAGGGTCAGTAGAAGTAAAGGAGGTTCCACTCCCTGTTTACTATGCCCATGCTCCTGCCAAGGTGCCACTTCCACGTGAAGATCCTCAGCTTGACTGTAGCCATCTGAAGGAATGGGAGAAGGGCTTCTTCTTGAAACACCAGCGGGCCAAGTTCGGATCCCAGATTTGGAAGAAGGCCCAGGCTCTTCCAAATCCACTTCACTGATGAGTGATACTGACAGGGGGGGGGGGGGGGGGCAGATGTAGATCGAAAAGAGGCCTGATGCACCTTGGCTATTTGCTTCTCGATGGCCTGATGGAGCTTGGAAGCATCCCTCTCCTCCGCTCTCGAGGCCTTTTTTATGGGCTGCTTCCCTTTGGTAGAAGCAGCAGGAGCCACCTTTTGAGTCTTGGCCACTTTTGAAACTCTGGTTTCCCTTGGGGCTTCAGCCATCTGGAGCAGCAAGGCCAAATGTGGACTGGGAGTCCTGGGTCAGGAGGAGAGTACTCGAAGGGATTTACGAAACCATCTTCAGAGAAAATCTTCTCTATCTCCACACCACCACCACTTTCTTCAGCCCAAAACCATGTCAGTAGAAAGATTTCTCTTCCTACTCAAACCCTCCTGGGCTTTGTAAGGGCGATATAGAGAGAACAGACCCTGCCGGGAGCCCAAGAACCCTGGTCTACTTCGGGACAGAGAAACCAATCCCCTACCAGGAAAATTGAAATTTATAGCACCTACCCTTCGATGTCGTCCACAGCTCCAAAGGCGGTGGTAACCAAAGGCGCAGAAGTAGTGGGAAGAAGTCTCCTTGAAATAGATATCTGAGTGTGAAATGGTCGACTGTGTCTTCAAAATGGCCACCGGCCACGAGGAGTCTTCAAATTGGCTGCCTTCTTCTTCCCCAGGGAGAGGAATGGATCCTCTCTGGCTTCCGATGCTCTGCCAGGCAGAGAAAGGTAAGAAACTCAAATTCACAAGGCAGCTGCAGGATCCAAGCAGCTGCTGCCACACCGTGGGGTAGAACAATCCTTGCAGTGAAGAGAGTGTGGTCACCGCCCATGCTCCTCAAAACAAAATGCCTCCTGGCAAGAAAATTGCTTCCTCTTCACCGCAGAGCGCTGAAAAACGGCCCCGTGGCTTCCCAGCAATGGCGGAAGCCTCCGCTCTCGCTTTCTGGCCACCTGGCCGATCTCTGATCTGATCTTCACCTCAAAGGGCTGGAAATGGCCCCTGCAGCCCCTGCAGGCTGCTCCGGATCCCCAGAGCAGTCCTCAGCTGTTTGGCACTCCCGTTCATCAGCTGTGCAGTGAAGCGCCAAATTTAAAATGGGAAGCAAAAAGGAGGCTTTTTGTAGTAAGAAAGGAACAGAAACAAAAAAAATCAAGAAAGGCTACCTTTGGAAGGAAAATTCCAAAGGTAGGAGAGGCAATCACACACAACCTATTCTGTTAAGGACTGAGCATAAACTGGGGAGGAGTTACCCAGAGTGGGCAGAGCTTGGCTAATAAGCCTTTTGCACAGATTCAGTCCTAAACAGAATAAGGAAGAATGCCACCCATCCTGACCTGTTGCAGCCTTACAAAGGAAAACCACCATGCCAAGCCAAACCATGATTTATAGATTAGAATAGATATTAATTTTATTAGTTTCATCTATGAGCTGTGTTTGTATGATAGCTTATAAGCTCATTTACTAGTATTTATTTAATCCAGTTTTCTGAATCCAGCCAACAGAGAATTATACACTAATCACATGGGTAGGTTCAGTTTATTTTTTGAACAAGATATCTGTGGACTGCAGAAAACAGCAAGATTCTAGAACTAGATCAAAAACCTTCTTATGTCTGCAACAAAGTACCTCCATGTTGTTTTCTGGTCAACTGGACACTGTTCCCAATCCTAACCTAAATATTGTATATTGGGCAACTAAATACATTGTGAGCATTTTCTGTATTAACTAAAGAAAATTTTATATAATCATGATTTACTGAGTAAACCATAAGTGAGTCCACACAACATGCTACGTCAAAACCAAATAATAGTAATCAAAGTATTTTACAAATAAATGGAAGGCACATCAAACTCTATAGCTAGAATTCTTATCATACTATTTGTACTTGTAGATGTTTTTAAAAAATGGGAAGCAATATAAAAATGTTTTAGATCACAGGTGTTTTTTCCCTTCATGGAGCTGGGGTGGATATGGCCTGCACGTGACATATCCAGCCCACGGGCCGCCAATTTGACATCCCTGTTTTAGATGAATTAACATGAGAGTCCTTCAAATTGTTTTACATAATAAGATATTTTCCTCAGCTTCTGTTGGTGACAAAAGTAAAAGACAAAAAGATCTTTCCCAAATCAATACATGTAGCAATTTAAAGATACATTTTAAAATATAGATATACATTTTTAATGTAGAGTAGTTTAAGTAGAAATTCAGATCAGGTGTATTCATGCAAATCTTGCAACATGTTGTTTGTTCCTTTATTTTCCTTTATCTAATAACATACCTCAGATGAAGAAAAGTTGTACTGTAAAACTTTCTTACAATATCCATACTGGAAAGCATATTCAAAACAAAGAGTATTCACTTTGATTAAGACTTTGACAAAATGTTGCTTTGGTGTGTTGCTTTTGGTCTGCAAAACTAAGTGGGGCCACTTCCAAGTTACAACACCCAAGTTACATGCAACCCAGCAGATCTTCTGCACAACTGTGCATGCATGGAAGATATTCTTTCAAATGAAGCAGTTCATTTCAATGCCTTGAAGATGTCAAGATGGATATCTTCAAATGTCTGCACTGTGGTACCATCTTAAAATAGGACTGCCATTAAACCTAATTTGAACAACCATGCTAGATAAATGGGTTAACAAATAAGCATGTGACAATAAATTAGCTTGTTCTGATGAGTTGACTCACCATGAAATGATGCATTGGAACAGACTGACATAACTTGTTTCAAGACAAAATGTTTCAGGCACACAAGAATACTGGAGACAAATAGAATGATCTAGTGAATCCAATACATCCTTTTCATCGAATGTCAGAGTAATGCTTTTACCACAGCACTTTAGTCAGGGCAGCTATCACTTCTCTGGGTCTGAACATGCACTGAACTAATGATGCATGCTTTTCAGAATCAGTACTAGATATCTTTGACTTAGAACAGTTCATTTAGTGACAGTACAAAGTTCAGTGGCACAGAAAAAGTGACTCATGACTTTTTCAAGCTTACAACCATTGTAGCATCAGATCATGTGATCAAAATTCAGTCGCTAGGCAACTAGTTCATATTTATGACAGTTGCAATGTCCTGGTGTCATGTAATCATCCTTTGTGACCTTCTGACAAAGTCAATAGGGAAGACTGCTTCACTTAATAACCAATTATTGTAATAACTAATTTAACAATAACCAATTAATTAATAACCAATTACTGTAATAATCAATTTAACAACTGCAATGATTCACTTAACAAATGTGTCAAGAAAAGATCTAAAATGGGGCAAAATTCACTTAACAAAGTCTCACTTAGCAACGTAAATTTTGGGCTCAATTTTGGTCATAAGTTCAGGACTACCTGTATTTAATATCTAGTATCAGAGGTGGATTGCAAAACTGGACTCTTAACCAGTGCAGAAAATCAAGAGTTACAGCGGCATTTATCAGTTTGCAAGACTATCCAGTCTGGATTGAAAAGCTCAAATCCGCTAAAATTCTAATTAACTAGGTCCATTGTTTCACACTTCCTACATTCAAAAAATGAGATTTCTGTAATGAAAGCCTGTGGGGTCTGTTTTCTAGGACAACAGCTAAATTATATCCTTCTATTAAAACAAATAAGCTGTAATAAAGCCTCTATCCCATCCTAATGTAATAATCATATATTACAAAGCCATAGTTTAACCAGAATTAAGTAAATCTAATTGGCTGGGCTCCCACATATCAGTGGATGCTCCATCTTAATTCAATTTAATGGATACAATTTAAAGTTTAATACAAACATGTAAAATATCTCACAAATGTGTGTGAGATTTAGTATCTATGCCATAATACTAAGCCATAATGTGGTATTTTTGGTTGAATTTACTGAGATATATGTGAGCTTGGTAATTGTGTTATAAATCATTAGTTTTGAATAAACTAGATCATCATAATTTATTAAACAACCAAAGTTCAATAAACCATGGCTTAGTACATGTTAACTACAGTAATCTTTTCCATTCCATAGCAAAAGAACAACACAGAAAGGAATTAAGCAACTAAAATATCTGAGAATGGTTGTCTATAAAAAAAAATGGCCTGAAAAATTATCACTTCTTGTCTAGCTATAAGTTATCTTAAGAAAAAAAGGACAATAGATGCATGGCCCAGAAATGGAGGAATTATATGTTCTTAACATTTGGGAGCAATAAATACTATTTGTCTTCTCCAGGGTATAGTCCTACAAACAATTCCCACCGGCTGTACTCAAAGGGGAATGATGAAAGTTGTAATCCAATACAGGTAGTCCTCAATTTACCACAATTGAGCCCAAAATTTCTGTTGTTAAGGGAGACAATTGTTAAGTGCCCCATTTTGCAACCTTTCTTGTCACAGTTGTTAAGTGACTCACCGCAGTTGTTATATTAGATAATAAAGTTGTTAAATGAATGAATCTGGCTTCCCCATTGATTTTGCTTATCAAAAGGTCACAAAAAGTGATCACCTGACCATGGGATATTGCAACTGTCATAAATATGAACCAGTTGCCAAGCATCTGAATTTTAATCATAGGATGTTGCAACAGTTATAAATATGAAAAATGATTTTAAGTCACTTTTTTCAATGCCATTGCAACTTTGAACAGTCACTAAATGAACCATTGTAAGTTGAGGGCTACCTGTATCTCTTAAGGGTTCTGTTAGAATGAGTAACACACAACAGAGGAGAGGCTTCTGACACCTCTGTAAATACCATCTATAGAATCTTATGTTTTATATAGATCAGAGGTGTCAAACTCAAGCCCAGGAGCCTGATCTGGCTGCAGGGTGCTTAGATCTGGCCTGCAGGCTACCCTAGAAATAGCAAAGGACCGTCCCATGGTGCCTCTGCCAGCAAAAACAGGGCGTGGGAGGGTCGTGTATAGCAATCCTCTCAGGCTCCAGGGTATCATAAATTATCAGAGAGGCAAACCACTCAGAGAGCAAAAATTCACTAGAGATGGTCACAGTAGTGGAATCACCACTTATGGCAGTGTCATTAATCATGTTCAAGGTCTGGACTCAACCTTTCCCAGTTCTATGCATGTAAGCATCATAACATTTGAGTGAGCCTGCGATGGCTAGGAGACCAATGTCCATGCAGTCCCTGCGGCTCAAGCTCAAAGTCCATAGCCCAGAGCCGAATGGTTCATAAAGCAGTCCCTGGTTAGAAACAATGACAAGGAGGTGGTGGACCGAGACAGAAGAGAAAACGGCAGCCCAACAGTGAGTATCAACGATGTGATCAGACTGTCTGTATTTGGAGATCTTAATGTCCCAGGTCTCCCGCATTCGGTAACCGGACACAACGGAGACGTCCAGGACCCAGAGCTGGTTCATTGCCTCCACAAATAAATCTGATTTAATGAATGAAGTGCCGAATGTGATGATGGGCTTGACACTTGGACGGAGGCCTTGCTGGCACAGGAATTGACCCAGGCGCTGCACAACACGGTTGTGCCGCGGGCATCATGCATCACCTCACAAGCTTGCAGTTGATCATCTCCAGGGCCCAGCAGGTTCCCCTACAAGTCTTATTGGTAGTCTGGCAATCGGTACTCTGCGCACTCCTTGATCTTGTAGGAAGCACACCACCCCTTAACTGGATCCTCCTTAGGTACAGGTGGGGGAGCACTCAGGAGGGGCGTACTAGCCAATCGTGGCTGGCTGCGTCGATCCTGGGGACCCCCAGCTCCCGACCATCAAAGGATATCAGGAGTGCAGTTTTCCACTCCTCCCATGCCTCAGCCTTCGTTGTTACAACAGTAACGTTAACTCTGCATGGCTGGTTCATCTGGCGCCACAGAAGACTAAATGCATCCTGGCACTGAACAATCTGAAACAGCATGGTGGGACGGGATGCTATCTTCTCAAGTTGCGATGCCTGGAGCAACGGGATAGAAGTAGAAAAACAAGGCATCCCAGGCCTCTATCTTTGATGTGTGCATGGAAGTAGCCCATGGGGGTATCTTTGAGCAATCACAGCCAGCGCCGCACTGCCGCACGGATCAGACAGTCCAGTTTTTGGTAGAGTGTTCCTATGCGCATGACCCAGTATGAGCTCGTGCATGAATTTGGGCACCAAGAATGTTCGTAGTAACAGCATCCGCTGCTTTAACAGCACCCATGAGAGCTCCTGGAGCAGAGAGTCCAATTTGCCGGTGTGCTTGGGGATCACACAACCCTTCCAGTTAACCTGAAGGCCGAGATAGCGAACCGAATCCCTTGGCCCAAGTGGGTTGATGCTGCCACTCTCACATTTATAGGTGGTGGGTAACAGGGCCACATACTTTCTCTTTCCATCCCTGGCAATGGTGAGGCCCAGGGACTTCTTGGCATTCAATGCCATTCCAGTTTGAGTAAGGGCTTCTGATAAAAGATGTAGTTTTTCTTGAAGCGAGGGGACTTCTCTGCAAACAGAACCAGGTCATCAGTGTAAACAATACTGCTGATCCGATGGTTGTCAAGGTCATACCCAACGCTGGGCAGAGAAGCTGTGACAATGTCGACGACCATGATGAACAGAAGCAGAGACAGAGGATCGCCTTGCCGGACACCCTGACCACAAGTAATAGTGGTTCCTGCAAGTTGGACCATGGACTGCTCATAAAGATGCCAAAGGTACGACACCAAGGGAGGTGGTAAACCAGCAGCTTCGGCAACACAAAACAGTGTGTGATGGGATACGGTGTCAAACGCCTTGGCAATGTCCAGAAACAGCATCGCACAAGGCTCACACGTCATATGGACCCTTCGAAGAATGATGTGGAAAAGGGTTGTTGTCTCAAGGCAGCCGTCCTGCTGGAGAAACCCATGTTGAAAGGGTGAAAATTGAAGGGTATTGCAGAGACACCATGCCAGGATCTTATGAAAGGCACAGAGGATGATAGAGGCAATTGAGATAGGGAGGTAATCTCCCGGAGCCGATGGGTCATCCGGCTTAGGCAAAAAAAGGGCACCCTTGAACAGGCTAAATGTTCTGGTAGGCCCCCAGCAGCTAGCAGCAAGTTGTAATAAGCTGCTAGAAATGGCTGGTGCCAGGTCAAGAGATCGGTGGCAGGAATGCGATCCAAGCCCGGAGCGCTAGATGTCATGCTCTTAAGCACTGCAGTGACCTCAGATGGAGTAACTCTGTACAGGAGTGATCAATAAACAGACGTTGGTGTGGCTGCAGCCCTCGTCAATTACACTTGGAGTCTTGAATACTGTTCACCAGTAATTCTCCATCTCCGACGGTAGCAGTTGAAATCCACGATACGCATTCTTCCATTGCCCAGTTTGGAGACATGTGACACTAATGCTTCCATCTATACTGCCGGAGTCCTGAAATCCAGAGAGACCAGGAAATTTTCAGCCATGACAGCCTCCTGCTGCCTTCTGCCAATGAGCTCCATTTTTACTGGCAGAGAGTGGCAGGAGGCTGTCACAGCTGAGCTTGGGAGCCTGTTTTCGTTGGCAGAGTGCTCGAGCCACTACAGATACCCGACACGAGTGAGGTCAAGCTGGCCATGGTCACCCTGGCCCCCAAAGTGAAACACAACCCTGATGTGGCCCTCAATGAAATTGAGTATGAACTTGTATAAACTAATACTGTTACTTGTAAACAGCAACTACCTGAACTGTCACATGGTAAATATATCCAAATATAGAACAGAGTTAAGATTCTTAATCCATACACCAGGAACCATTTTCCCCAATCTAAACATTGTGGGTAAAGAGCTGGTGGCAAAAAAAAAAAAAATCATAAGGAGACTGGTAGCACCTTTTTCAACTTACAACTTTTATTAAAAAGCATAAAGATTTAGTGAGATGCAGCCTAGTGTTATCAGACTTTTTCCAAATCTTTTCCCCATAGTGGGATTATCATATGTGTACAATAAACCTAGGTTGCATCAGATCGTCAGAACAATGCATTCAGAAATTGCCTAAAAGATATAATTTGGAAAATGAACAGATCTGGGACTCCAACCTATACAAGAATATCTGAAAGAATTATACATGAAGCGAAGTAGGAAAAGCTTTCTTTTAGGAAAGCCAAGAGCCACCAGATTCAAGAGACAAAATTTCAGGGAAGGAGGTATAAATAGATTTTATACCAGTATCTAGTTTCAGATGATACCTTTCCTTCAATTTTGTCATTATCTTCGTAAGAATTTGATTCTCTGAGTCCTAATAGCTATTGAAAGAATCAATGTGCCTTAGCATGACATGAGAACGCAATCAGCGAATCATGTTCTCAAAGTAGCAAAAAAGGCAACCGTACCATCAATAGAAAAAACTTCCTGGATATATTTCAAAAACGAAAAAGTTCTAACCAACAGCGCGAGCGTCAGCACACCGTTAAAATGTCGATAAAGAAAAGCGTCGAAAGTTCCAAATCCTTCTTCAAACACAAAGAGCGCGCAGGTAATTTGTTTTCCACGTACCCGTCGAAGGCCGCCATCCTGGCTACCTGAATGTATCCCAGTTCCCTTCAACTCAGGAAACAGCAGTATGATTTGCCTTCCACCCCTCCCAGAGATCGTGCGGAGGAGGAAAGAAAAAGAAGCAACCGATCCCCGCTTACCTGTCCCTAGTAGGGCCAACACTGCAACAAACACAAGCCTGGCCAGCGGCTGTGCGACCCACCGCGACGCAGCCATCTTCATGCGTTTGTTCCGCGGTTGCCCTAAATTCAGTAGCTGCGGCCCTCACAGGCTAAATTGCTTACGTGTGGATCACGCAGCTGCAAGAACTCCTAGCAACTTCGACGATCTCCTCTTCCTCCCCCGTGTGAAGTCAGACAGGAGGCACCGCCAACTCCTCCCTCTCCCTGATCCCCAGGTAAAGCTCCTCCTCTTCCTTAACGCTTTCCTCCCCGCCTCTCATACTGCGTCAAGTGATGAGGAAATGTCACTCTTTCCTCGACCCCGATCCCCGCCTTAGATATCCTTTCACGGGGTGGGATTCTGTCTAGCACAGAAGGGAGAAAATGATTAGATTACAGGAGTGCTTCGGCTGTTCTCACAGGTATCAACTTTTAAGATGAACAAGGTTGCCTTCTTTAAAAGTGGTGTAGTTGACTTAAGAAAACAGCCCACACTGGTACACAGCTGCCTGGATATTAATGGATCTTTTGTTGATGAGTGGGGATATTTAAAAGGGTGGACTTCGTAAGTAAATCATATTTCCTGAGTTCATGGGATGGTTCCATGGCGGCAACTAACATTCCCGTTTGTTGATTTTAAAAACTGCTGTGGGCTGTGATTCATACCCTGCACGCTTACTTAGAAAGGAAGTTTTGCTGAAATAGGAATTGTTTTCAAATAAGTTTTTTGCAAAGATAAGTTTTTTGGAAAAAAAATTTATCTGTTGCTACAGTGAGAACAAGGAGGCTTCCTAAAGACTGTATTTTATCATCAGGGAAACTTTGCAATCTAGCAGTAGTGGAAGAAGAAACTTTGGGTGTAATAGTTATTTGGATGAACTGTTTATTTGCTTCTGAAAAATTCTAATAATTTGTACAGTGTACAATGCAATAGAAAGTTCCAATATGCAAGCCTTCCTTAGCATTTTCTATTTTGATATCTTACTGTTGCCCACAATTCATTTGATTATTCAGTGCAGAGCAGGCTAAACTAAAGATGAACCAAATGCATTTTTTCTGGCATGTTGTGTGAATACAGAAAATGGGATTTATTTACTAGTGTTTAATTATTCATGCTGCTAATTTCATTCCAACTCTGTAACTGAATAAACCACAAGTAAGTATATTTTGTGAACCCAACCATTGAAATACAAACTCTTGGCCACATATGTTGTAAAACTAGGAGGTATATACTGTCCAAACACCAAAGACTGGAATGAGTTGGCTGGTGTTCAGCTAATATAGTTATAGCCTAGAGAAAAGTGCCTTTTCTTAATTTATAGCTGCCTTCTGAATATTTGCAGATGTATGTACAGGCAAGAAACGATTGCTGAGATCCTGTCTTAACATATGCAAAGATTTTATATTCTGTTTTTATAAAAGGTGTGATGCTGCCATCAGAGATGAACTAACATTTTGTCCTTTACTTTATAGAATACAATATAATTCTTTATTGGCCAAGTGTGATTAGACACACAAGGAATTTGTTTCCGGTGCGTAAGTTCTCAATGTACATATAACAATAGTGGTAAGCAACAAAGTTAGTCATAAATTAAGAAGCTAGCTAATAGGGAAGATGAGAATAATGATGGTAATACTGCCTTTTTAGGTAGTTTGACAGTGTTGTGGGAATTGACAGTGTTGTATGGGGGGAACTGTCCTTGTGTCTAGTTGTTCTGGTGTTCAATGCCCTATAACAGTAGTGGTAAACATTTTTGGCACCCAAGTGCTGAAATGGGAGTGCGCATGCATGCACATCGGAAATCGGAAGAGCAGCTCTCCAGTGCGCTGTGCGAGAGCACCAAAAACCAGAAACTCAGTTATGGCCACTTGGTCTTCTAGTTTCTAACATGCATGCATATATGAAGTCCAGCTGGCCGATGCACACATGTGCGTTGGGGAGCTGCTCTTCTGATGTTCCCGTGTATGCGAAGACCAGCTGGCTGGCGTGCATGCACACACCAGAATCCAGAAGAACAGCGGGCAACAGCTGGTGTGCCAGAGAGATGACTCTGCATGCCACTTCCAGCACATGTGCCAGAGGTTCGTCATCACACCCTTATATTGTCATTTTGAGGGTAGAAGTTGAAGTAGTTTATGTCCAGGATGTGAAGGGTCTGTAAATATTTTCAAAGCCCTCTTTCTGGCTCGTGCAGTATACCGGTCTTCAGTGGAAGGCAGATTGATAACAATTGTTTTTTCTGCAGTTCTAATTATCCATTGAAGTCTCTGACTTGTTTGATTGCTGTGCCAAACCAGACAATTATATAGGTAGAAATAACAGACTTAATAATTCTTTTATGGAAATGTATCAACAGCTCCTTGAGCAGTCTAGCTTTCTGAGTGAGCACAAGAAGAACATTCTTTGTTGTGCTTTTTTCATGATGTATTTGATGTTAGGTATCCATTTTAAGTCTTGAAATATAATAGAATCTGTGTTGTCTGGTATTGTGTTGTTTACTGTGTTGTCTAGTATTGTGAGTGGCGATAATGTAGGAGGGCTTCTCCTAAAATCTACTATTATTTATATATTTTAAGTCTTATATATATATGGCTTATTTCTATAATAAAACTTAAAATAATGACTGTTGCAACTTTTCATATGTTTTGTAAAACACATTTTATATTGAAAAATAAAGTGTAACTACTGATAACTCTTAGTTAGGTTCAGCCTAATATTTGCATTATTTAGCCTAACATTTGCATTATTCAACCTAACCTAGATTTGTAGCTATAGGGAAATTGTGGGCAGAGGGTTAAAGAAAAAATAGTGATCATCTAGGTTTTATTTTTAAAAAGTTCCTATAGCAAACATTCTGTCTGACCAAATCTTAATATATTCCCTGAAAAATATGGGTTGTGAATTGATTAAATCATACTCTTTTATAACCAGTCTAAAATTTATTTTTGCCAAAATGATACTTTTTTTATAATATGGTAATTCCACTTGACTGAGCAACTGAAATATGTGTTGGGGAAATTAGAGAATGAATATAGTCCTCTGACTCTTCATCCAACCTGTTTTGAAATAAAAGTCCTAATAATTCATCTGTGGTTGCAGTGTTTTTGCATTGAGTCTGTTGCAGTGTACTTTTGGCTGGAGGAGGAGGAAGGCCTCATACTTTCTATCTTCAAACTTCCATATGAAGGTCTGAAATATTTTTTTTCATTATTCCACTTCTAGAAGATAAAAAAAAAAGATGCCTTCAGTATGGCTGTTCCTTCCCAGAAAATCTCAGAGATAGAGAAATGAAAGAATACAGGATGTCCAAGCCTTTATATTTGCTGTTTTTCCTGTTTCGCTCTTGTGGGTGAAGTCACTGAATCACCCATGTAAGCAAGATATTGGAGAGGTCTCAGGCTGATGGTACATATATGGTCTCATGTCAAAGGATTGTAGATTAGGTATTGTGTGATTAGGTAAGAAGCTGCCACATTGGAAGCTAATTAGTGTTTCATCCATGCAACATCTCACTTGATTAGGTTTCCATTATACTAAATCACAGTAAGTATTCATACAACATGACAATCTAAAAATTAAACCACATGATGATTAAATCTAGCCCTTTAGTAGCCATCAACCATACATGAATTTGCTCTAATGAAAAATAAATTACTATGGATAGTTACGGTCATAGTTTTAATAAATATCCTTCATTGGTCTCCAAATCTAACTCTTTTATTTTTTTTTTATTGTAATTGAAAACACTTTCCCCACTAAAACAGCCACTGTACAATAAAAGCTTTTCTTTCCTTTTACCAGCAATTTGCTGAATTTATTGTCAAAGCTGGTTCTCTGGCAATGCTACTCCCTGAATTGAAATGGGAGTATTTAGGAATGACTCAAAATGACTTTTGGACAACCATGGACCCAGTTGGGAAGAGGAATCTTGAAGACCCAGTTCCCTCTGGAAGCGATCAAAAGTCATTGGGTGTATACATCTTCCTATCAGCAGTTTTGTTTTCTTAAGCATATCTGGAATCTTAACTTTCACTTTTCAAATTTATTGTTTTATTTTGTTTTTTGCTTTAAAAGTTGATCAGCTGTTGAATGCTGATTTATTTCAACTCCTTTTTTGTTTGTTTGTTATTCTTTTTCTTTTCCCTTTGATATGTGTTCTTTTGGATAACTAAAAAATGTTAAGACAAGTTGTAGAGCCAAAATAAAGGTTGGAGCTATCGCTTCCTTGTCCCAGGAACTTGCAGGGAAGCCACCATCAGCAAATCAAGAAAAGAGCAAACCCAACAAATACAGCAAACCAAGCGTATTCAACATGTGTTCAGTCCATTTAGGAGAACAGGTCAGTGAGGGAAGCTTGAATACAGCAAAGTTTCAGCTTGAGTCCTTCTAGATGTTGGGCTTGCCACCGCTCAAAGGGCTTGCTGATGTGCTTGATCTTGAATCCGTAACCCCATGCTTTGACATCTTCCACCTTCATAGGCTTTGGAGCGTTTAGGAGCACCTCCAGGGGGGTGGACACTTGGGTTTGATGCAAGCAGGAGACTGTTCTTTCATTCTTACCCACTGGCTTCGTTTAGCTAGTGGTGATGCATTAGCAGCCGGAGGTAGAATGGACTGGACCTGTTTAGAGATAGAGGACAAAATCTGCGCCAGATTATGCAAATATTGTGAGATATTTCTTTCCCCTTCAAGGAGCCCTGCAGGGTAGTTGCAACAAAGGGCCTCCTGTACATCATTTCAAAGGACAACAATCCCAATGTCCCTGAGGGCAGGATCTTAATTCTGACTAAGGCTATAGGTAACACTGTAGGCCATGGGAGTTGGGCTTCCTGACAAAGTTTGGATAGCTGTATTTTTAAAGTCCAGTTCATGCATCCCACTTTCGCAGAGGCCTGGGCCCTGTATCTGGAGTGAAGATGCCAAAGGATGTCTAGGAACTTACTAATATCCTGAGTAACTTGTAAGGTGAAATGCCTTCCACTGTCAGTCTTGAGGTCTCTAGGGATTCCAAATCTTGGAATGATTTGATGATTAGTTGAAGGCATTCACCACCTCTCTAGCTTTTTGGGTGGATGTTGGGATGGCTTCTGATCACCCAATGAATAAATCTACAAATAGGTTAGATTTGGCTCCAATTGCTAGGCCTTCCCTGGATATTGGACAGTTCAGAGATGGCTGGAAGGAATTGGACTGCCTTCTTGGGGTTGTTCCTCTGGTAGAGATTACATTGTGAAACAACAGTCCTACAAAGGCTGCACAAGTTTGGGTTGAAATTTGGGGATGTTAGCCACTTTTGGAGTGGGTGAGAATCATAATGAGACATTCAGTGAGCCCTTAGAACAAGTTTCCATACCATGTTCTGGGATAGCTGAACCTTGTTCTAGACAACCCACCATCCATCACATCATTTGCCTTTGGGATCTAACTTGTCCCTGTCATCGTATAAGACAGGCATGTGTTGTGGGGGGAGTTACAAGGAAGAAGGGCTAGGAGATTGGTTTTCTCTGGATGGCGGAGCCCCATTCAATGGCTTGATGCGTCCAGTAGTCAGCAACACGGTTTTTGCAAGAAATCTCGCTGCAGTCCATCTAGTGGACTTGACAATGGATGATGGCTAAATCAGATGGTTCCTTGATGAACCTCATTTTTAAACTTTTCCCATTAGCCCCAATAAATCCATGAGCCTTCCAAGGGGCTGTATGGGGGTCCTGGGTATATGCAGTTCTTCCAACAGGTGGCATGCTTTGTTCAGGGCCAGAAGCTCAACTGAATGGATCAATGGGATAGGATTGTCACAGAAGGAGGGGCCCATCCATGAAGACCACAGCCAAGTCAGTGTATCTTTTCCTATTCTTGACGAAAGATGAGCCATCGATCCAGAGGTGAGATTCAGGATTCTCAAGGGGCTCAGTTCTAAGGTAAGCATGAATACCCACTATAGATTCTAAGACAGTTAAACAATCATGTCTTTGGCCTTCAGAGGGTCAAGGCAAGAGAGGAGCAGGATTCAACCCTTCACACCTATGAAGTTGAACAGAGTCTGTTTCTAAAATCTGGCTTGCATACTTATTTCAGTTTCAAATCTATATTGTCAGAATACAATGTGTACAATGAGATTGGCCGAGCCTCCCTCCGTGCACCCCCCAAACACAATCCAACTCACATTGAAGACAGAAAATCCCTTACCCAGTGAATCCTACTAACAAACACAAATCCCTATTGTACCATGTGACCTTATTGCATATCACGCTGGACCCACAAGTCAATTGTACTATGTTGTAAAGTTATTTTTCATTCAGGAGTCAGACAGATAAAAACTGTTCTTCAGCCTGTTTGTGCAGCTGCCTATGCTTCTATATCTCGTTCCCAATGGTAGGAGAATAAAGAAGTGCTGACCAGTGTGTGAGTCATCCCTGAAGATTTTCCTCATTCTTCTAAGGCAGCCAGCTCTAGCGATGTCATCTAGTGGTATCAGGACAGCCCATGATGTTTTGTGCTGTGCTTACCACCCTCTGTTATGTCTTTCTATCCAGGGCTGTCAAGCTGGCATACCACACTGTAATGCAGTAGTGAGGATGCTTTCTATTGTGAACCAGTAAAAGAAGATCATCAGTTTTTGTTCCACTTTTTTGCAAGATCCTAAGGAATTGAAGTCTCTGTTGGGCCTTTCTGGCCACCTGAGTCATGCTGATTTTCCAGGTGAGATCTTCACTGAGGTAGACTTCCAGGAATTTAAAGGAGGAAACTCTCTCCACCCAGCCCCCCTCAATGTAAAGTGGGGTAGGTTCCTCTCTCTTTTTCCAGAAATCTCCTTTTTTTTTGCAATATTTTTTTTTTGGTTATAACAAAAACATTGTGTGAACAGTGTGGTTCCGTACTGTCTTACATTTTGATACAAATATTATAATCCTTTTGTTTAATATAGGTGACAACCTTTTAAAATTTGATATTAATACATATATTTTGTTCAATTATCAATTTTGATTATTCAATATTGCAATATGTTATTTTTGTGTCAATCTCTATGTCATGTTTTCAGCAGTTACTCCAATTAAATCATGAGCCTTGAGCCACACTCCCAAAACTAAAGATGATATATTTGAAGGTAACATTCTACATCTGACACTAATCTGGGCGGAGCCAACTCTGAGATACGTAATTCACTGTCACCCTTGATCCTGCTTTCCCCCCCCACCCCTCTGGGTGTATCATCCAATGAAAAAATGTCCATAGCCAGGAATCATCAATCATGCTCTCCAATTAGATTTTTTTGCAATAGAAGCTTCAGCCATCTAATCAGTCTTAGAAAAAAATATGAATGGAATGTACTTTCGATTTCACACTGTTGCCTGCTCTTTGAAACTCCTCCTTTCTGTTGTCAACTATAAAATGTGTATACAAAATGTTTTATGAGTTGACATTCGGGTCCCCTCACTTCTTGAAGGTAACTTGTACAACACACACAAAATCAATTTGATTGCAGATATGGAAGCTTATTACTCACGAAACTGCCCGCAAGCTTGGTTGGATTTTCTGTATGGAACCTTGCTACAAGGTGATTGGCTTGGATGTTCCTACTCTTTACCCATGATGCCTCTGATAAGGGGTAGCCCTTCCACTTGATTAAATATTGGAGTTGTCTTCTGTACCACCTCGAATCGAGGATTCGCTGCACCTCCTAATGGGTTTGGCCTCCTATGACCATGGGATCTGGGGGCTCATGAAGTAGGGCCTCAGCATTGATCCGATTACGAGTTTTAATCAGCTACTATGGAATACCGGGTATTTTCCCTAATAATCGGGTCAACTTCTATTGCACCGTGACTGAGTTGATGATCTTTACTATAGGGAATGCTCCAATTTCTTGCTAGGGAGTCTTAACCTCAGATATTTGGTGGAGAGATAGACCTTCTTCCCCAACTGGAATGGTCGTTGTGGGGCTCGGTGTTTGCCTGTCTCTTATAGATCTGTGCCACTTTTGCCAGTGCTTTTTTGACATTCTTCCAAGTTGTTTTCTCCCAAGTTGCATTGACATCCAGTCGGTCAGACTGATTGAGAAGGGGGGGTCCCTTGGCTACTCGGGAATTGGGACGAAGTCCATGCCACTCACTACCTTGAAAGGAGTTAGTCCCATGCTACTGTGAACAGCATTATTGTACGTGACCTCCGCGAAAAGCAGGAGGTCTGCCCAATTGGACTGCTAATAATTCATGTAGCACCTCAGATAGTGTTCTACCATAGCATTCAATCTCTCTGCCCCCCCATTGGTGCTTGGATGAAAGGCCGAGCTAAGACCCTGGGATGACCCAATAGACTGCAGGAACTCCCTCCAAAATTTAGCTGTGAATTGGACCCCTCTGTCTGAGATAATTCTCAATGGAACTCCATGCAGGTGGTAGATGTGCTTCAGGAACAGCTTGGCTAACTGGCAGGCTGAGGGTTGTCCACTGCAAGGTATGAAATGTACCTGTTTGGAAAATAAGTCTATTACAGTCCAGATCACCGTGTTTCCCCCACTTTTCGGCAACTATGAAGTCCATTGCAATTTCCTCCCATGGCCTCGTCAGTTCCGCTACCATTTGTAGCAGTCCAGGAGGTTTTCCTGCTCATTTTTTCATCGCGATGGAGATGGTGCAACTTTTTACATAACTGTCTATGTCTTTATTCATGCCAGGCAACCAGAATTACCTCTGAGTCAAGAATAAAGTCTTTAAGAACCCAAAGTGGCTTGCCGGTTTGGCATCGTGGCTTCTCTGAAGAACTAGGGTGTATAGGGATTCTGGGAGATGGAGTTTTGTCTCCTTCCACACCAGGTTATCTCTTTTTGTCAAGGTGTGTTGATTGTCCCAGAATCAGGGGTCTGCTAGCAGTTTCGTGGTTAGATTGTCTGCAAGTTGGTCTTGCCGATCACGGCGTTGTCATCTGGTGGTTACTTGGGAAGTTATTTGGGCAGGGGGGATGATGGCATATACGACTTCCTCCCTTTCGCACTTATACTGGGGCATGTGGGAGAGGGCATCAGCTAGAAAGTTCCTCCCCACCCTGGGATGTGTTTTAGCACAAAGTTGAATCGGTTGAAGTATTGAGCCCATCTGACTTGTTTGGGTGATAGTTTTCGCGAGGTCCTAAGGGCTTCCAGGTTTTTATGGTCGGTCCAGACTTTGAATGGTCTCTGCCCCCCTTCCAGCAGGTGACGCCAGGTTTGCAGTGCCCATCTCACTGCAAAAGCCTCTTTCCTATGCAGCCCATCATCTCTCTGTGTCCCTGAGCTTTCGGGAGATATAGGCGCAGGGCTGTAGGCTTCCTTGTTGTTTCTTTGGAGTAACACTGCTCCCACATCACTGGCATCTGCTTGAATGATGAAGGATTGTTTGGGGTCAGGATGCTTCAGTACTGGTTCTTTTGCAAACAGTTCTTTCAGTGTTTCAAATGCTTTTTGGCAGGTTAGGTCCCACTGTAGGGGTTTTCCCTGGCGGGGTTTTGTTCCTGGACTCCCTGTTTTTAGGAAGTCCATCATGAGTTTGGCAATCCTTGCGAAGGAGATGAATTGTTAGTAGAAGTTTGTGAACCCCAAGAAGCTTTGTAGCTGTCTGTAGATACAAGGGGGCTGCCAGCCCAGAACAGCTTGTACTTTGGCTGGGTCCATCTCTATGCCCTCATTGGAGACTCAATAGCCCAGATAGTCCAACTGTGCATGGTGAAATTTGCATTTTGACAGCTTGACATACAGATTTGCTGCTAGATGTTTTTCTAGTACCTGGTGGACTAGGGGTATGTGATCATCCATTGTCTTAGTGTAGATGAGAATGTCACCACGTAAACAAACACCCCTTATAAAGATGTTCGTGTAGCACCTCGTTAATTTACTGCATGAACACTGCCTGCGGGGCCTGTAGTCCGAAAGGCATGACCTTGAATTGGAAGCTCCCTAGGGGGGCAGTTGAACGCTGTTTTCCATTCATGCTTCTCTGAGATATAATTTGGTAAAGACCTTCCTTTTGGCCAGGTGGGATAGCATGTCCTTCATGAGTGGAAGGTCTAAATTGCTCTAAAGTCCATGTATAATCTCATAGTTCCATCTTTTTTTTCTTTGAACAGGACTGGGGCTGCAACTCGTGGTTCAGCTGGCTCGATGAACCCTTTTGCTAAGTTTTTGTCTCTATATTTGTGCATTTCTTGCATTTCTGGGGCGTCATGGCATATATTTTGGATTTTGGTAGTTTTGCCCAAGGAATGATTTTTGTGGCGCAATCCATCTCACGATGGGGAGATAGGATGTCACACTCAGTCTCGCTGAATACCTCTGTGAGCTCTTGATATTCTCTTGGGATCTGTCCCACTCTGGGGCTTTGTGAGAGGTGGCTGCCAGTTGTTCTGGTGAACCATCTGAAGGGTTTTCTATGTGGGTGGTGCTTCTATTTGATGGTGAGGAAGGGGTTGGGTCCCTTTGCTATCCTCAGTCTGCAGCTACCCCCTTGCCACCAAACGGTCGGGCCCCACTTGTCTAGCCAGGAAAGCCCCAGTATGACTGCATCTGTTATTTTGGGAGCCACTACGAATCGAATGGTTTCCCAGTGATCCCTTAGCTCTAGTCTCACTGATTCAGTTAAGTGAGTGGCATAGGCTCACTATAGATACACGGATCTGATATCCTGCCCTCCTTAAAAAACAGATAGGTCTACCTGGAAAAAAAATCATGCATTACATTTACAATTCAAGATGGTTTATCAGGGTATTTTAGGTGGAACTTACATAGTAAGGATGTGGGTACTTTTACGGGTCGTTTGGCTACCCACTCATTTTCTGAGGAAGGAAGGTGTTTCCAAGCTACTAAATATTGTGTGGATCCAAAGTGAGTGCATGAATCAAGGATATCTTTAATTTCAAAATGTTGTTCCCCATGGATTATGATGGGGGTTGGAGCTGTGAGAAGGGGGTGGGTCTGAGGTTTGAAGTGATCTCCGATTTGAACAAGCTACAGTGAAATACTGGATGAATCTGCCTAAGTGTTTTTGGAAGTCGAAACTCTACCGTCATGGGGTTAATAATTCTGGAGATGGGGAATGGGTCAATGAATTTGGGTGCTAATTTCTTAGAGGGTTGTAATGATTTTAAGAATTTTGTGAACAAATATACATGGTCCCCAATCTTGAAAGGTTTAGGTTCGCAGTGTTTTTTGTCTGCTTTGAGTTTTGTATACTGCTCTAGCTTCCTGTAAAGTTAATCTTACCACTGGCCACATGGCTTGTAAGTTATCCATCCACTCCTTAAGGGAGGGGATTTCAGGTTCTTTGGTGGATAGTTCCGGCATGGAGTTGAATTCTTGGCTCATGGCTACCTGGAATGGAGTGAACCCCATGCTACTATGGACTGAGTTATTGTATGCTACCTCTGCAAAAGGAAGAAGGTCAGTCCAATTGTCCTATTGGTAATTAATAAAGCATCTTAAATATTATTCTAATATGCTGTTCACTCTCTCCTTTGATCTGTCAGTCTGGGGGTGACTTCCTGACGACAACCCCTGGGTGGAGCCTAATAGATTTAAAAATGCCCACCAAAATTTGGATGTGAATTGAACACCACTATCTGACATAATCCGTTGGGGGGCTCCATGAAGGCGATAAATGTGTATTAGGAACATCTTTGCCAATGCCTTGGCAGTTGGGATCTTTTGGCATGGAATAAAGTGAACCTATTTGGAAAAAAGATCAGTTATAACCCAAATGACAGTATTCCCAGCACTCTCGGGAAGCTCCACTATAAAGTCCATAGAGATCTCTTTCCAAGGAGCAGAAGGGTCTGCTACTGTTTGTAAAAGTCCAGGATATTTTCCTTGTCTTCTCTTTGCAGCAGCACAGATGGGGCAGTTCGCAACATAGTTTTCAATGTCCTTTTTGAGGGATGGCCACCAAAATTGTCTTTTGATGAGGTGCAGGATTTTTACAAAACCAAAGCGTCACGCTATTTTGGAGTCGTGGCAGCGTTTCATGATGTCTATTCTCTGCCTTGCAGGGACATAAAATTTGTTTTCTACTCAAGCCAGTCCATCTTTGAGTAGACAAGTGTTTTTGTTAGCCTGGAGCCAGTCGTCCTTAAGTAGTGCCTCCTTAAATATTGACGTCATTGTGTCTTCAGTCAGGGATGATTTTTTTTCTCTTGTGCCCGGGTGATTACTTTGGCTGCTAGTTGGGTCAGTTGGCTCATCGGTTTTATAACCTCAATCTTTTTGCTGTTGTATTGGGGTTTTGTGGACAGTACATCTGCTAAGAAGTTCTTTCCCCCAGGAAAATATTTGAGAGTGAAATTAAATCGTTCAAAATATTGAGCCCATCTTGCTTGTTTTTCGGAGAGTTTCCATGGATTTCTCAGAGCTTCCAGATTTTTGTGATCAGTCCATACTTCAAAGGGGATTTGGTTTCCTTCCAGGAAATGTCTCCATGTGAGCATTGCCCACCGCACAGCATATGCCTCTTTCTCCCATATGGCCCATCTTTGCTTGGTTTCTGTCAGTTTCTTGGATGTATAAGCGCATGGTAGTAATTGTCCACTTCCATTCTTTTGGAAGGGGACTGCTCCAACTGCAACATCACTGGTGTCTGCTTGGATGACAAAAGGTTGTTCGGGATCTGGATGCTTAAGGACTGGTTCTGCTCAGAATAGATGTTTCTCGAATGCCGCTTGGCATTTCATTGTCCAGGTAAGGGATTGCCTTGGTTTGGGTTTCTCCCCCCCCCCTTCATTGTTAGCAAGTTTGTGATAGGGAGGGCGATGTTTGCAAAATCTGGAATGAATTGGCAATAAAAATTCACAAACCCCAGGAAGCTTTGCAGTTGTTTGTGGGTGTGCGGTGGGTCTCAGTCCATTACAGCTTTTACTTTCTGTGGATCCATCTCTATTCCCTCGTGGGATATTCTGTATCCCAAGTAGTCAATTTTTTCTTGGTGGAATTCACATTTAGTTTAGTGTCTAAGAGTTTTGTGAGGACTGCACGGAATAACTTGATGTGTTCTTCCATCGTTTCCATGTAGATTAAAATATCATCAAGATACATTAGAACCCCTTTATATAAAAATTCATGAAGGGTTTCATTGATCAATTGCATAAACACGGCAGGTGCTCCTTGCAGTCCAAAGGGGAGCACTTTAAATTGGTAGCATCCCAATGGTGTGTTAAAAGTTGTCTTCCACTCATCCCCTTCCTTTATTCTTATGCAGTAATATGCCTCTCGTAGGTCTAACTTTGAAAAAACTTTTCCCTTTGAGTGGTGGGCTAACATGTCCTTCATGAGGGGTAGTAGATACATATTCTCTATGGAAATCATGTTTAAGTTTTTGGTAATTCATACACAGATGCATGAAGCCATTTTTCTTTTTGCGGAATAACACTGGGGCAGCTATTTTTGGTCGGGTGGGTTCGATGAAACCCCTTTTTAAATTTTTGTCTATTAATCCTCAGTTCTTTAGTTCTCTGGGAGACATGCAGTACATTTGTGGTTTTGGGAGTTTATCCCCTGGTAGGATTTCGATAGCGCAGTCTGTGGTGTGATGGGGTAGGAGTTCATAACAAGCTTCCTCGCTAAATACCTGGACCAGATCCTGGTACTCATTGGGGATGTTAATGGGTTCAGCAGATTGTCAGGTCATGGCTGACTCTCTGTTTTTTGTTCCTTTCTTTATCCTTTCCTCTGAACTATTTGCAAATACTATGTCTCTCTGGAATTGTATGGTTCCTCTCCTCCAATTTATTTTTGGATTCTATTTCCACAGCCATATGAGACCTAAGACTAGCGGCTCTTCCATTCTTGGGGCTACAATAAATGAGAGCATTTCACTATGGTTTCCTAATCTTATTTTCAGTGGTTCTGTGGTAAACCTATCTGGCTCCCCTCCCCGCTATAGTTTCATCTAATTGGCAGAAAGCAATGGATTTTCCATTTCTTTCAGTAGAATCCCCAATTTCTCTGCAAGGGAGGGATTTATTAGGCATCGGGTGCATCCCGAATTCAGCAATGCTGCAACTTCCTCCCCCTTCCCTCGGCTGGGGATAAACAGTCTTGGGGTAGAGTGATTGGTTCAATTGGGTTGCTTACCAGCAGGTCATCTTCTGGATCGCTTTTGGACTGGCTCAAGTCCCCTCGTAGCATTGGGGGTTCTTCCTCTGGGTTGGGGGGATCGGAATCCCACAGCTACTCGGCCTCTCAGGCCAGTCTCCTTTCCTCAAGGGCTGGATGTTCCAGGTTTCCTCCCTGATAGGTGGTCTAGCTTTCTGGCAGGGGTTTTTGAATAGCATTCTGCTGCGTAGTGTCCCTCCTTTCCACACTTAAAGCAACCAGACATTCTTGGAGTCATGGTGGTTTGGGGTTTGAAAATTTCCCATTTCCCCAGGGGTGGGGATCTTTTCCAAAACTTGCCACTGGCAAGTTATGAGTCATGTCTATCTCCACCTCCTCTGCCATTATGTACCATTCATGCAGGAGGTTTGGGGCCCCACGAGCCAGGCAGGCAGTGTATAGATCATCATTTAGTCCATCTTTGAACCAACAGACTAGGATATCCTCTGGCCGACTCGGCCAGCCAGGTTACAAAATTTCTCGGTGTATTCAGCTACTGGGCGATGGCCTTGCTTTATGACTGATGCAGTCTCGGGCTTTTCTATTGCCGAGAGGGTCTTCGAAGCGGTGGCATAGAGCCATCATGAAGCAGTCAAGGTTCCTTAATTCTGGGGCATTGATATTTTGGAGTGTCACCATCCATCTGGCTGCTGCCCCTTCAGGGGCCAGGGTGACAACTCGTATTCGGGATCCCTGGGTTTGGAAATTCTATCCATATTCTTGCATGTAGGTGAGGATGCTGCTTTATGTCAGGCTACAGAACTTTCTCCCATTCAATAAACAAGAATGAACTTCTGAACACCAAATGTATCAAAAGAAATCCTTTACTGATGCAAGACAATTCATGGAGGAGTTCAAAACAGCGTCTGAGGTCCCTCAGGTATACAGAGATAGGTAAGGGAGTTTAGAACCCCTCCCCTTGTCTCGATGTGTATTTAGTGAAACAAAAGCCAGTATGTTAATTCCCCTCCCACCCCTTCTGTACGAACGATCTTTCTCACAGTTTCCGAGGACATACCTAATTTCCCCCCACCCCCTTTTTAGAACGAACTTTTTCCAGAGATTCCCCGGACACATCTCACTGTGGAATATTTATGATCTTCTCATCTCCTGGCTGTGCCTCTCAGAGGTGATAGGTTCTGGCCATCTGGCTTTTCTCCCTCCATTATATCATGTGTGGGTTATACAAATTCGATATAAGGTTAAATATATTCAGGTTACATCAAGAAAGGATTTCTTGAAACGTTGTCAAGATACTCTCAATCTTACACGGGAAAAGACACAAACACTCCAAGACTTGCACACACACACACACACACACACACACTTTCACGGTTACAAGTATGCAGGTCATGGCATGTTCGGGTCTTTTCCCATGTAGGATTGAGAGTATCTTGGCAACGTTTCGACGAGATCTCACTCGCCATCTTCAGGCTGGTGCTTTTGGCTTCATGCTTGTGCAAGCAAAGCGTGATCAAAGCTGCCGTCTCCCTATATATACTGGTGGGGATGTTGGCTGTGTTGCCATTTCTTGATTGATTAATGGAGTTGATGTTTGCAGATTGGTTGGTTTTTTCTTAAGAACATGTGTGGCTGAGGTATTGGCTGTGTGTCCATCAGCCTCCTGTGTTGTAACAACCTGGGTAATGGGCTGTGTGATGATCTTCTGAATTCTATTGTTGTGACATCCTGGGTCTTGTGTTGTAATCTCCTGGGTCGTTGGCTGTGTTGCAACATCCTGAGCTTTTGTGGTGTAACCTCCTGAGTTCCGTAATGTGATATCTTGAGCAGGTGGCTGTGATGTGACATTCCGGGTTTTGGTCTGGCTATGTGTTCATGGCATGTGTCAGTTTGCTTGGTTTGGGGGTCAGGGTGTGCGGCAGCTGGTGATGCAGCCGTGGTCTGGTTTCTGGATGGTGGTTGCCTTTCATCTATGGGGTGGGTTTGGGTTTGAGTCTGGTGAGGGAGATTGGTGGTGGCGTCATGTGTTGTTTTGGGTCCGGTGTTGGTTTTCATGGCTGGGACTCTGCTCCAGCAGTCCACCCAGAAGCAACTTACACAGAAAAGAACAAAAAGCACTTACCAACTTGAGGAAAAACAACAACATATTCATTCTCCCAGCAAACAAAGGCAACGCCATGGTTATGATAAACATATCAGACTACCAATCCAAACTATCCAATCTACTCCAAGACCCTGCTTACAAACCTCTAAATACTGACCCCATCACCTACCTGGAAAAAACCACCAAATCCAAAATAAAAGCCTTCCCCATTAGTGAAGAGATCCAGCAAAGAATCATCCCCAGAAAAAAAGCATCCAGATGCCCTAAACTCTATGGCCTCCTCAAGATACACAAAGAAGGAACACCACTCAGACCCATAGTCAGCTCCATAGGCTCACCCCTACAGAATCTTGCCAAATTTCTCACCAAACAATTCCAGCCGTACACAGAATCCATCACCTCACATGTACAAAACTCTTTCCACTTCATAGAAACAATAAAGAAACAAAATCTACAACCCGGTGACCTATTCATGAGCTTTGATGTCATATCCCTCTTCACCCAAGTACCTATTAAAGAAGCCTTGACAGCCATCCGAAACAAATACAACCCTTCTAAGCACATCCTAGATCTGACCAACTACTGCCTAACCAACACATACTTCATCCACAAGATACAAACAGATAGGAGCACCTATGGGATCACCCCTCTCACCCATCATCGCTAACCTATACGTAGAACACTTTGAAACCAATGTTCTAGACAAATCCGAACACAAACACAAACTCTGGCTTAGATATGTAGATGACACTTTTGTAATTTGGCCACATGGGAAAGAAAAACTAGACAACTTCCTTACACACCTCAACAGCCTACATCCCAAAATACAATTCACCATGAAAACAGAAGCCAACAACCAACTTCCCTTCCTGGACGTCCTAATTTACAAAAATCGAATGGCTCCCTAGGACACACCATCCATCAGAAGAAAACATACACCAACCACTACTTAAACACACAATCCCATCACCACCCTGCACAGATCAACTCCATAGCCAAGACCCTCATCTCCAGAACCAAATGCCTAGCTGACAAAGACCACCTGAGAACAGAATTACACACCCTCACTAACGTATTAATTTCCAATGGATTCCAAAGAATTACCAATCTAATCCTAAAGGAGACACCCCCCCGAAATTAAGGCATAGAACAGGATAACAGTATCACTCTCCTCCCCTACATCAAAGACACTACAGATAAAATCAGCAAAATTCTCCACACACCCCAACCCCCAAACCAAGCAAACTGACACATGCCATGAACACATAGCCAGGCCTCAAACTCGGAGCCAAACCAAAACCCGGAACGTCACATCACAGCCACTCACTCAGGATATCACATCACGGAACTCAGGAGGTTACACCACAAAACTCCAGGATGTTGCAACACAGCCAACAACCCAGGAGATTACAACACAAGACCCAGGATGTCACAACAATAGAACTCAGACAGTCATCACACAGCCCATTACCCAGGTCATTATGACCTAGAAGATTACAGCACAAGACCCAGGATGTCAAAACAATAGAACTCAGAAAGTCATCACACAGCCCATTACCCAGGTCGTTACAACACAGGAGGCTGATGGACACATAGCCAATACCTCAGCCACACATGTTCTTAAGAAAAAGCCAGCCAATCTGTATATATACACACATACACACACGCATACATATATAATTTTTTATCTTTTATAAAACATCTCGTTAGTTGAACAATGTGTTTCCAGGTTTTACATTTCCATACAAACGTGACCATAATTACATACCAACTTTTATATCCAAATTAAAACCATAATATTGCTTATTACCTTTTTCTTTAAATAATCTCATACATTATTTAACAATATTTTCCATCTTCTTATTCAATTTCTATATTCATAGCTCTTATTTTATACAATCTCATTTCATATTGTAGCTTTTCATTTTTCTTTAAATATTCTCCTGTCATGTAGAACAATATTATCTATATTCTCATTCAATTTTTATAATAATTATTCATATATTCTTACATCTGTCACATTTGCAATTTTTCCATGTACAATTATTCCATTCAAAGGTTTTTCCCCTTTTATTACCAATTCAAGCTTGCCACCCCTTTACTTATACATTTTCCCCATTCACTTCCTTTAACCCATTATAAAAATGTATGACAATATAACCATAATAGTCCCTTAAACTACTATTGGATAAACATAATATATATGTAATATCAATTCTTATGTAACATCAATTCTTACACACAAACACACACACACACACACATTCTTAATCACATTATACTTCCCTGCAGAATCTCTATTGTCTCTAATCCTCTGAACTACATAATTTCTTTTCATTTTGATTTGTTTTCTCTTTCCTGTCATTTTTTTGGTCCTTTCCCTTCTTTTCCCTATTATTTTCATTAAATTACTTCTCCAACTATTTACTTTGTCACTCTCCCTTTTCTGATCCTCTGCAATTTCCTCTTCTGTTGTTTCTTTTTCTTTTGCTCAACCTTCAAAATAGTTTCCCTTTTGTTTCTCACATCAAACTTTAATTTTTTAATTTTAACTCCTTTTTTATCCTGTCTTAGCGTTCTTTGCTCCACTTGTTCTTTAAGGCGAGTTTCTTCTTTATTAAGCTCCTCCCTTTCTGGTTCTCTTTGTTCTTCTTTGATTTATATCACCATTTCCAGTTTTTATAACATTGTACTCCATAATTCCAAATTTTCTTTCATCATGTCCTTTGTGCTTTGCAATTCCAACCTTATTTCTGTGTATATTCCACTCATCTTGTTAATCCAAATGTCCAATAATTTATTTCAACCAGTGTCTTTTTTTTATATATTTTAGCAGAGCAGTCAGTGTATATAAATCTTATATCTCAGTTCTATTCAATTACTTCTTTTCAAATTCCTTTTCAAAACCAATAGTCAAATCCGGGGTAAAATCTTCCTGTATCTCTTTACAATAATATTTTCATGTATCTCTTTTTTCCCCCTGTGATGTTCTTCTATTTCACTTTTGGGGTTTTTGTTTATTATAACAGAATTCCTCTTATTTCATTTCAAATTCCAAGTTTAAATAGACCAAGTGCTTTTTGAAAAATCACTGATATTTTTCCTTTACTTTGGCACTTTCAATTCTGTTTCCATGTTCCACCCTTTGTTTTTTCTTTTTTTCCTTTTTAAAACTTTATTTAATCTTGCTTCCAATTATTAGCTATTATTTCTTTTTAACATGTTCAATTCCAGCATTTAATTAATGTCTATTTAGTGCCGAAATCCATGTAATTATCCAGTTCAATTTCCAAGTCTTTTATAGTTAAATATTTTCATTTAGATTTCCCATCTCTAAATTAATTCTTTTCAAAGTCCAAAACCAATTTCACAAATTTCCAATTTTCTTCTGTCTCTCTCTGGTTGCCGCTTCTACAATCTTTCATTAAAAAATATTTGTTTTTAAATTCCAGGGTACCTTTTACTGTCCATGTATTTCCTCTGGTTCCCACACCATTCACAGCTTCACCGTTCCAGCACAGTCTTATTTTCCCAGACTGCCTTCCATCTTCATGATGGCCATTTTAGACCACCGCTGCTACTCATCTTCGGAAGGGGCTTTCCTTGACGGATAGGGGAGATGCCTCAACCCTCAATCCTCCATGCCTCAAACCTCCAGTGGATCCTCCTTTCTTCACCACCCCTCCAGGGTAGTTCTGGTCCCAAATGGGACCCTCCAATAAGTGAGCACAGAGCGAAACAGTGCAGATCACAGATTCCACTCTGATTCGACAGGAGCATAACCAGAAGTCCTAAGTCTTGCCATGCTTTCTGATGTTCTCCTGTCCATTCCCAGGTCATGTCTTTTGGGGTCAACTGGGGTTTAGCAATGACAGAATACATTGTAATCCATAGTCGTTCATAGCCAGTGATACCCAGAAAGGTTTGCAGTAGTTTAACATTTGTTGGCACAGGCAGAGCTGAGATGGCTGTCGGCAGCTCTCACGAAGCAAACAGCCCTGACGCAAAATGAAGCCTAGGTATTGTACTTCCTGAATGGCCCACTGGACTTTTATTTTCGACACAGTGTAATCCTTTTTGGCTAAATGATTGAGGAGAGCTATTGAAGTGGTTTCAACATCTTTCTGACTTCTGCTATCTATTAGCAAGTCATCTATGTATTGCAAGAGGGAAGTTTATTGGATATCAAAGACTTTAAGGTCCTGAGCAAGAGTTGCAGTAAAAGCTCTTCGGCTGTTACGATAGACCTGCAGCAGCCAAGTCCAAATCAGTTGGCACTTGGAAGCATCGGAGGGGTCTTCCCATTCAAAAGCTGTTAGATTTTGCAGCATAAACTCAAATCCAGAAAACACACACAGATTCAGCAGGATTCATTAACTTCTTTATATACACAATAACATTTGAAGTGTAAAATACCAATAGTAGATTCTCCAACATGGTAAATGTTACCAGCAAAAACATAAGCAGCTTCTTCAGAGTTCAGAGCAGAGATCATTTTCAATTTTGATTCAGAGTTGCAGACAAGACTCATAGCTTAACACAGCTTCAGAACTGCAGAGCTTAATATAGAGCCATGCCTAGGCTCCTTCCAGTTTCACATTCCAATTCAGCTCCCATTGGCTGGTCTGTTGCCATGCCTATTCATTGGCTGACTTTGTTACTAAGCTCTATTCCAGTTCATGAATATACTCCGATACTCCTCCCTTCATAACTGATATAGAAATAAATCCAATTAACTTAATATTCCTTAGATACCTGTATTTGAAGACCCACATTCATAGTTCCCTTCAAATACCTGAGAATCCTTTTTCTGCGATAACGTCCTTTGCAATGAAACAAATATCATCCATAAATGCTAATAGTTGGCAATCTCCACCGTTTAACATTCCAGTGTATATGCAACCATCAGTCTTACAATTCTTGAACCCAAGACCTTTCAATGCCTTATCTAGACATATATTCCAATTCCTGGATGACTGCTTCAGCCCATAAATGGCCTTGTTCAATTTATAAACTGTATTAGGTTTTTTACTTTCATACCCTGGTGCTTGAGCCATATAAATTTCTTCCTCTTAATTCTGCATTGAGGAATGCAGTGGTTATGTAAAAATGCCAAATTTTATGGCCATGTGTTGCTGCCAACGCTAGTGCCAGCCTGATGCTTTCACTCTTTACAGTTAGCGTGAATACCTCTTCGTAGTGCATATTTTTCATCTGTGAAAACCCTTCTGCAACTAACCTTGCTTTATATTGTACCTCATTATTGGGCAGTACTTTCTTCTTGTATACCCACTTGAAGATGGCAGCGCCCAACTAGGAAGGTGAAACTCTAACTCCTGGAGCACTACCTCTATAAAGCCACCAACTGCATCAGAAATCATCTTTAAAGCTGCCACCTGCATCAGAAGTCACCTTTAAAACTACTGCCTGCCAGTAACCGTGAGTAAAGCGGAGCCCAAAAAACAAACCCCAAAAATGCTGGATTCCAAAGCCCTGGAGCCCGTATCACACTGGCAGAGCTCCTGTTAACCGATCTGGAGCCCTCCTCTCCTTCTCCAGAGAAGTCGATTGAGCCCTATTAACTACACCGGTTGAGCTCTTGAACTGGATTACTTGGAGCAGAGCACAAACATACCTTCATTTAAATCCCCCACACAGCTGATCGAAGTATCTTCCACGATAGACAATGTGTCTCCATTAATATCCCCCAAACAATTTCCCCGTAGCCACATTGGACTGCTGGCAGGGAGAAACAAGGAGGGAGGATAGAGAGACCAAGTCTTTAAGAAGTTTTTTCAGTCCTTTCTTGATCAGAGTCAGCTGCATGTTTTGCTCTTATTTCAGTGGAATCCTCTCCCTGAATTACTTCTGCTTTCTGAGCCAAAAACTTTCTTTAAAATTCAAAGAGAAGGGGCCATCGATCACCCCCTCCAGCATCTTTGCATCTTTACTATCTCAAACAATCAAATCTACAAAACAACAACTGCTTTCCCCCTGCTGCCCCTCCCTCCCTCTTCCTCAGCACCAAATTGCTAATCAGGACTTCCTCTTTAAAAAGAACAGTAACTTTGGATTTTCAATAAGTAGAGAAGTATTGTTATATCTCCTGTAAAGATTGGAAGCAATTTTATTTCCTGTGATAGAAGCAGAAGTATATTGAAGCCAGGAGCGAGTACTCAATACAAATCTGTCTACAAAGTAAAAATATAAACTGTTCAAATTGCCAGTGCAAGGTTATCTACATGCCTCTCTCTCTTAAAAGCAACGAACTTTGAAAGTGTATTTAAACTAACTAGGAGGGGGCCACAAAGAAATCCCATTCATCAAGGGAAAAAAAAACAAAAAGCTTCCACTCAATCTACAAAACAAGAAAGAGAGTGCAAACAGCCCAGGAAAAGAGACCTCCTGCCAGTTTATCAACGGTTATAAACTTATTCTCAGATTACTTCATACTACTTCATTACTTTCATTATCTCAAATAATCAATTTCTTTAAAATAATTAATTTTATCAAATGATCAATTGATTTTTTTATTGCTTAGTATGATTGACTGTTTAGTGCATATAGTGTAATTACTGAATATCTGATTAGTAAAATCAGTGATTCAGTTAATTTAATTGACCAGTGTGTTTAGTAATTACTGTAATAAATTAGGCTGTTTGTTGCTTAGTAAAATTATTTGATTAGAGATATTTGAATAACCAATTGATTGATTGATTGATTTTTAGTAATAAGCAACCTTACTTTTGATTTGTTCTTTAATATATCAATTAACATTTATTAATTACCAACATTCATTAAGTAACTGTCTACCTATCACATTAACTAATTATTGTAATTGATTACTGTATAATTGCCTTCAACCATGCCAGCCAAAAACTCCAAACTAAAACAAAACAAAAATATTTCTACAAATGACTTCCCAGACTCCTGTACATGTTTCAAATGTCTTAAAACCATCAATGAAAGTGAAATTTACATCAAATGTCGCCTATGCAATAATCTAGCCCATCCTGCCTGCTTAAATGCAAACAAAAACCTGGCTGATATGGTTAAAAATTCAGATAAATTCTTTTTTCTATGTCCATCATGTTCTCCTAAGCTAAACAAACTGAGTACCCTACTGGACAGAGTTGATAGCATAGAAACACTCATTGACTCAATAGAAGAACGCTTAGCAACACGCTTTGAAACAACTATACAAGCAAGCCTAATTTCTCTTGAAAAAAAAATACAACACATATAAGTGAGTACCTATCAGCTCAAAATCTAATCCCACAACCACTACTTCAACTACAATCACCACTACAACCAAAAATAAATACCAAACCACAGCCACAAACAATTACTATCCCTTCAAATAATTCCACGAATAATATCTCCTTACTCATTAGAGACACCATGGAACGTGAACAGAAACTTCCAAATGCCATTTTATTTGGTCTCGAAGACACCAATGAATCAGATGACATTATCAAAGTTTGTGATATCATAAGCAACGCAAATACATCAAACATCTCTCCTGAAGATATCATTGAAATAACCAGAGATGGCCCTGAGTTCAAATACAATGATGGCTCTGTGGCCCCAAGATTTTGTAGAGTTGTATGCAAAATGAGTCCAGCAAACATATTCATTCATACAATAAATACCATTGCAAAAACCAATACCAACCACAAAAAACTTCACTCAAGACCAGACTTATCCATACTGCAAAGAATCCGCTCCCGTGAACTCCACGCTGAACTCAAAAACCGTCTAGGCAATGGAGAAAAGGACCTATACATTGACTACAGAGCTGATTGCATCAAAAGAAAGTCATACAACCCACAACTTCACATCCAACCCCACCCCATCCAATCTATCATCACTCAAAACTAGGCATGCACACCCCAAACTACCTCTATCCCAACTACAACTGATCTTAAATGCAAGCTACTCAATGCAAGAAGCCTCGTAAATAAAATACCTGAATTTCTCCTCTTATTAAGTACGACTAAATTCGACATCATATTTGTCTGTGAAACATGGCTCAACACATCTCTCCCTGACTCCATTACCACAGTAAGAGACTATTATGTTTACCGATCAGATCGTGAAATCTGTAGAGGAGGTGGTGTTGCTATCTTCTATAAAAAGTCCTTACATCTAAAAAGCATCCAAGTTACCCAGGAGCTTGCTATTCCTGAGACCATCGTCTGTGAACTGTCCTTAAATATCACATTTCGGTTCTTACTATGTTACAGAACCCCTGATTATGACATCGAACATGCAGAAAAGCTAAATACACTACTAACATGGGCAGCATCCTGCCCACACACTTTCATCTTTCTTGGTGACTTCAATCTACCTCATATTAACTGAACCCTTAACAAATGTACAACTGAACTCACACATGCAATCTTCTACAATGCAGTAACAAATCTGGGACTAGAACAACTAGTAACCAACAACACTAGACTTAACAACTGCCTCGATCTCATCTTCTGCAATAGTTTGAATTCAATTTATGGAATACAAATTAAAGAACCCTTTTCCAACAGTGACCACAACATGATTGACTTTTGTCTCAACATATGTCCACACAAACATCATCACAACGACGGAACCCCCAATCATAACTTCAAAAAAGGCAACTATGATCTTATAAACAATGATCTCTTTGATTGGCAATTTCTATTCTTTGGATGCAATACTATAGAAGACCATTACAACATATTTTTACTTGAAGTCAAAAGAGTCATCAAACTATATATACCATTAACAACTCTCAAAACCAGAAAAAACACATTACCAAAACAATAAGGAAGCTTCAATCCAAAAAAAAATCACTTTGGCGGAAAAACAAATCTGGTCATGTTGCCAACTTCAAAAGCCGATACAAAAATTTATGCTACCAGATAAAAACTGAATGCACCAATTATCACATTAAACAAGAAGAAAACCTCCTACGCACCAATTCCACCCGTGCTTTCTACAGTTTTATAAACAACAAACTAAAAGACCCAAGGTCCATCCCACCCCTGAAAGGACCTAATGGTAAAGACTGCAATGATGACACTATTAAAGCTAACCTCTTTAACACATTCTTTGGCTCAGTATTTGTACACAGCAATGGAACATGCCCAGTATTTCCTAGTCGAACCACAGACAACTACAATGATCTAATACATATCGATTTTACAGAAGACAATGTTGAAAAAGCACTACGCAATCTAAAACCATCTCTATCTATTGGACCGGATGGAATATGTGCCTATTTCTTTAAAAAACTATCCACTGCCATAGCAGGACCTCTAAGCATAAGTTTGAAAAATCTTTCAGGACCAGCTCCTTGCCAAAACTATGGTCACAAGCCACGGTCATCCCTATCTTCAAAAAGGGAGACCCCAGCCTAGTTGAAAATTACAGATCAATCTCCTTATGCTGCATCACCTGTAAAGTCATGGAATCAATTATTAACCAATCGATCATCCTCCACTTAGAAACAAACAACCTACTCTCTAATAAACAATTTGGTTTTAGGAAAAAACTATCATGTAACCTGCAACTCTTACATTGCAAAAATATATGGACTACACAACTTGATCAGGGCAAAGCAATAGATGCAATCTACATAGACTTCTGCAAAGCCTTTGATTCAGTGGTACATGACAAACTACTCTTAAAACTAAAATATTATGATATCTCTGGACACCTGCATAACTGGATAGAAGCATTCCTGTCAAACAGACAACAAATGGTCAAAATTGGGAGAGTCCTATCAAATTCTATACCTGTCAACAGTGGTGTCCCCCAAGGCAGTGTTCTAGGACCAACTCTTTTCATGACCTCTGTGATCATATCAAGAGCAACTGCGTTCTCTTCGCTGATGATGTAAAGCTATTCAACACCACAGAAAATACCGCTACCCTTCAAAAAGACCTTGACTACGTATCAGAATGGTCAAACAAATGGCAACTTCAGATCTCAACAAATAAATGCTCTGTCCTACATATTGGCAAAAAAAATCAGAAAATAAAATACAGGCTGAATAGTCAAGACCTTGTTGATGACCCAAACTCTGTAAAAGATCTTGGAGTACTCATCTCAAATGACCTAAATGCTAGAGCCCACTATAACTACATAGCCAAAAAGGTGCTAAGAGTTGTTAACCTAATCTTACGTAGCTTTTTCTCTGGTAATATTACATTAATAACTAGAGCATACAAAACATTTGCTAGACCAATACTCGAATACAGCTCATCAGTCTGGAACCCACATTAGGTATCTGATATTAACACAGTTGAGAAAGTCCAGAAATATTTTACAAGAAAAGTTCTTCACTCCTCTACTCATTGCAGATTACCTTATGCCACCAGACTCAAAATTCTAGACCTAGAAAACCTTGAACTACGCCGCCTTCGGTCCGATCTAAGTATAGTATATAAAATCATACATTAACTCAAGGTTAATCGCACCAAACCTCATTGCAGGAAATACGACTTCAGCAACAGAGTGGTCAATGTCTGGAATACTCTACCTGACTCTGTGGTTTCTTCCCCAAACCCCAAAAACTTTAACCTTAGACTGTCTACTATTGACCTCACCCCTTTCCTAAGAGGTCTGTAGGGGGCGTGCATAAATGCACCAACGTGCCTATCGTCCCTGTCCTATTATTTCTTTTATATTTTATTTTTCTTATATGTATCCATGTATTCATAACTATGTTTTACTTATACCTATTATCTTGTAACAATTGACAAGTAAAATAAATAAAAATAAATAAATCCTACAGCTTTGATACCCTGTGGCAAAGTCATAGATGTGAATACTTCATGTACTCCCATGGATTTTATTTCCTTGTCCATGGCTTCTTTCCACTTTACTTACTCAATTTTAGGTAATGCCCATACTCCCTTATCATTTCTTGGTTCATACCATACATTACATACTTTGTCAGGAGGAATCCCTTTGTTCTGTTCAGTGTTGGGATTCAATTTTTTTTACTACCAATTCTGTGGGCGTGGCTTGGTGGGTGTGGCAAGGTAAGGATACTGTAAAATCTCCAATCAGAGGTGGTATTTGCCGGTTCTCTGAACTACTCAAAATTTCCGCTACCGGTTCTCCAGAACTGGTCAGAACCTGTTGAATGCCACCTCTGGTTCTGTTGCTCTGACCTGTGTGGCACTGACTGCTCCTGTGCTTCAACCTTCTCTTACTTCATATCTTGTTCAACTTCTCTGCGGGATTGTAGTCCTGCACAGGGTGGGCCACTCATGAGATCCGCTTGGGAGCGGAATGAAGACAACACACAGGGTTTTCCTCGAGGTGAGTGAGCCCAGAGCGTGTTCTGAACCACTCTTTTATTAAGAGGGTATTAGGAAATAAAGCACGCTGAATTATTATTGCTTACATTATTGCATATAGCCTAATATGGTTATGTTGTGCCTCTACTTGCTTAAGCGGTTTTTGCGGTATGAGTATCTTAACGGCTCTGTACCAGGTGTTTCCTGGGCTGCTGGTAACTGGCCCAGTTTGGAAAGTCCCCGTAATTTTAAGATGGTTTCGATGTCTATACTTCCTGTTGTTTGGAGGGCGCTAGTTGAGGCCAATGTTCTGCACACAACAGGTGCAGTATTCCAACATCTCCTCTCTTTTTGTTTTTTAAAGACACTCTTCTTCGTCCCATTCTTGGTTGGTTGATGAGAAGGGTGCAGTGAGCGAGGGGATGCTGCCAGAGGCTTGTTCAGTGGTGTCCTTGTTTTCATCCTCACTGTTTAAGGTGAGGGGAACTTTTGCAGACACCTCATCTTCCTGAGGCAGGAGTTGATGGGAGCCACGAGTATTTTTGTTTTCTAGGATCAGAGCTTCTATTGTGTCCATTTTTCTGTTGATAAATGTGAGAAGGCAGTTCAATAAGCATGGGCCAAATATGCAAAATAACACAAGCAAAATTAAAGGTCCTACAAGGGCGCTTAGCAGGGTAGTGAGCCAAGGAGAGAGGTTAAACCAACTCTCGAACCATCCCTGTTGACTCTCCCTTTCCTTTCTCCGGGCATTCAGGCCTTCCCGGAGCTTATTCATGGATTCCTTAACTATTCCAGAGTGATCTGCATAAAAACAACATTCTTCTTTTAGGGCGACACATAATCCTCCCTCCTGCAAAAAGAGTAGGTCTAGTCCCCTATGGTTTTGGAGAACTACTTCTGACAGGGAGGTGAGGGAATTTTGTAAGTGAGAGATAGAAACTTCTATTCTTTCCAGATCTTCGTCAATGGCAGCCCTAAGATTGTGATATTGGGTATATTGATGTGCGAAGGAGGCTATGCCGGTACCTGCTCCTGTGATGCTGAGTCCTACCAGGAGAGCTACCATGAGAGTGAGATAGGTTCCCTCTTGTATCGTATTAGTTCTGACCCTGAGTAGCTGTTAAAAATCTCGTCCTCTGTGTGAATATACATGCGTGGCATGATGTGGACAAGGATGCAGAAACCTGTGGTGTTGATCACATGGCCATAAGCGCAGGCTGTAAGGCCTGTAGAGCATGCCCACCATCCATTGTCAGGTGTAATGTAAAAAAGGGTTGTATTGATGGTGTGTTCTGATGTGTTGTTACAGTATGCTTTATATTGTGCAGGTTCCCTGTCCTGAGATTGACTGCAGTGTTTGTGTGCCCTGTTTCCATCTGCGTGTCTTGGCCTGTGAGGAAGTGTTGTATGAGGAGACAATACCCACAGCCTCATAGTGCGGTGGCTGGACGTTGTAACAAAGCCAGCAGGCTTTGGTGAGAGCGGGATTGGTGTAGTTCAATAGATCAATTGGTGTAATTGATAAGTTGCTTTGGCGATGTCCCAAAGGGGATTCCCAGGGCGATACTGTGGAGGGGGGTGTGAGTGGGCAGTGGGAGTAGGACCAGGGCGATGCTGTGGAGGGGGGTGTGAGTGGGCAGTGGGAGTAGGAGGGCTTGGCTTATGAGCTCTGGTAGGTGATGGGGGTGGTACCCTATGTTCTATCAGTACATTATTAGGGCCTATTGGTGCCGGGGGTCTCTCAGGGGCTTGTATCAGCTTTATGGTAAATATATTTCCCTCATCTTTGTGGCCCCACCTGGTTTTATCATACATGCGAGCTCCCCATGTAGCCCCGGCCTGCCACCCATTATATTTTTTCTCTTCTTCAGTAAAAGTGATCTTAACTGGATTGCAATACCCCTGTATCCCTCCCTCTTCTCTTTTTTGTTGGCATGGCAGCTGCTGGGTGGTCCTTGTGATTTTGATAAGATCCTTCTTGAGGGGAGGATCCCACCATATGTGACCCGTGGAGACGCAGCTCCAGCTCGCAGAGAAGTAAGCATTGGCCCCTCCATAGTTTTTCCTGTGAGCTGTCTCTTTGATGTGGCCTGGACAGACGTAAAAGTGATGCTTCTTGATGAAATCGTCACTGTCGGTGATGTGTAGCATCTTCGCAAAGTCAAAGTATAAATCAGGAAACCAAGAACCTGGGACCATTTTTGCTGATGTAGAGTTTAGGATGTCCGAATATGCGTCAAGGACTACCCAGGTCACGTTAAGGGGTTGATGGGGATTGCCCCTGACATGGTGCAGGAGGTAACAGACAGCAACCATTATCAATAGGAGTGCCATCTTTGCCGGGGATGGGACGTGCTTATGTGCTTTCCCAGGGTTCGGAATGTATGGTAGTTGAGCAGTGCAGCCTTCTTCGTTGGTCCACGGCAGGCAGGGTTGGGTCCAGGCTGTCCGGTGTGTCCAGCTGGAACCCAGAGCCTTTGGTCTGGTAGTTGGACTGCTGCGTAACCTTGACCCGAGGCTTGTGTCACTTCCAGGCGATTGTGTTGTTCCTCAGCGCGAATTGCTTTTAAGGCACTGGCAACTGTAGGGGTGACCTTGAGGGTGTAATCAGCTGGTTTGGCAATGTCAGTCACTAGATAATGACTGAGCACATCCTCGACAATCTTTATATCACATTTCACTGTGCAAGCAGTACAAAGGACACAGTCAATACAATGCGAGCAACAACAACAACCACAAAGACAGGGGCAAAACCAACACATCCAGTCTTTTAGTTGAACGCGGCGGTTGTCTCAAGAATTAATTGTTCTGTTGTTTATCAGTCTTTGCTTGATAGGGTCGCACATATCGACCAGGGACCCAAAGAACGGATCAGGAAGTTGAACCGCAGCGTATCCCCTGCCCCAGGTGATAAGGTCTGCTGGTCCTTGCCAAGTTGGATCTGGAAGACAGCGATAGTAGACTTTGGGTCTTGATGAATTGGCAGCTGGAGAAGTGGTAAAATGTCGATTGGCTGCAGTGGTAGGTGGCTGCCCAGTCAAATTCAGAAAATTCAGGGTATATAGGGAGAGGTTAAAAACATTTTGCACTGCTGGGAGGCTAGGGGGTACTTTTCCCTGTGTGCCAATATATCTGAATAGAGCGTGCTTCAAGGTCTGGTTTGCACGTTCTGCTAGGGCCTGTCCTTGGCTGTTGTAAGGAATGCCAAACTTGTGGACAATGTCCCATTTGTTGCAGAAATCTGCAAAAATTGTACTTGTGTAAGCTGGACCATTGTCTGTTTTGAGTTCTTTTGGACGTCCCAACAATGCAAAGGTGCGAATACAGTGGTTGATTACATGTTTGGTGGCCTCACCCCTTTGTGGGGTGGCCATTATGAAGCCAGAATAAGTGTAATGGAAACATGAAGATATTTCCAAGGGGCAAAAGAAGCGTACTGGGTGACGTCCATTTGCCATATCTGGCAAGATTGAGTGCCTCTGGGGTTAACTCCCATAGGTACTGAATGTGCCTGGCGACTGCATGTTGGGCATTGTTGAATGATTGCAGCCGCCTCTGTTGAAGAGAGACCAAATTGTTTCATAAGTGCCTTTTTGTTTTGATGGAAATAGGAATGACTTTCCCAAGGAAGGGAAGAGCAGGCTGTAGAGTCAAAGCTGCAGCAGCAGCTGATGCCGCGGCATCGGCCACATCATTACCTTCCTGGATAGGCCCAGGAAAAGGCTGATGGCTTCTGATATGAGAGACATGAAAGGAGTGTTGTCTTTTTGAAATAAGAGTTTGTAGGGAAAGAAAGAGGGATAGCAAAGTAGATTCAATAGAAGGAGAGAGATAAGCTTCATAGATGGAAGAGATAATTTGAGAGACATACAGACTATCCAAGATGAGGTTGAAAGGCTGATCAGAAAATTGTTGAAATGCTAGCAAAGAAGCATACAGCTCTGCGCGCTGGGCAGAGGACTGTGGAGGAGTAATTTTAGTATGCCATTGGCCATTCAGCTGCCAGGCACATGCACCATTTTTTTTGCTCCCATCAGCAAACACTGTGATAGCATCTGTAATAGGCAAAGGGTTGAAAGGAGAGTTCCAAAGGAAAGATACAGTTTTCAACAATTGCAGCCTGGGGTCTAGAGGAGGATGACAGGAGACCATTCCAGGCCAGTCTTCCATTGCAAATTGCAGCTGTTCAGATGCAATAAAAAGAGATTCCCAAGTAGCTAAAGAACACGGAATATAGATCGTAGAGGATTCTATACCAACTAGAGCTTTGCTACGAGAACGGCCTTTATTGATAAGCAGGGCCAACTGAGTTGGTTTGTAAGTGAGTGTGGCTCTGGATGTATGAGATAAATGGAGCCATTCTACAATCAATAGTGATGGTGTCACCTGTCCCAGTGCACCCATTGGTAAACCTGGGGTATTGAACAACAAGAGCACTATTGGGAATTTTACTTGAATCCGATCTACCCATTTAGTTCTAAGGGCTTGATTAATCAATTGGATGACTGACATCTGATCTTGCTGTAATGGAATAATATCCGCAGGATACTTTCCCTTGGTGAGAGCTGAGAACAGGGGTGAAAGCTGCATAGTGGAGAGGCCTAGGTAGGGACGTACCCAGTTAATGGCACCTAAATACTGTTGTAATTGTAAGAGAGTTGGCTTCTCAGGAAGCTTTACATGGGGCACTGTAGGTATTGCATGTGAGGCAAGCACCTTGTGACCCAAATAGGAAAAAGATTCTGCTATTTGGACCTTGTCTGGAGCTATGTGTAAACCTCCCTTCTGTAAAGTTAATCTAAGCTGGGGCAGGGTAGCCAACACTGTGCTCCTAGGGCCAGGTGCGGCCACTAGAATGTCATCCATGTAATGATATACTAAAAAGTTAGGGTGAAGCAGTCTATAAGGCTTGAGGATGTTAGCAACATAATACTGACACATTGTTGAACTGTTGAGCATTCCTTGTGGCAGTACCTTCCATTGGTATCTACAGGTAGGTTGAGAATTGTTTAATTCAGGGACCGTAAAAGCAAAAATCTGCCTGTTATCAGGATGTAAAGGAATAGAGAAAAAGCAATCTTTTAGATCAATGACCATCATGTCGTAATTTTGAGGAATCAGATTAGGAGGCCACATTGCAGCGCTCTCATGGGTTGAATAATGGCGTTGACTGCTCGCAAATCATTTAATAAGCGCCAATTGCCAGATTTCTTTTTTATTACAGATACAGGAGTATTGTAGGGGCTAACAGATTTTTCAATATATCCCTTTTGTAATTGCTCAGCCACTAGCCGATGCAAGGCAGTCAATTTTTCAGAGGGTAATGGCCATTGGTCTATCCAAACAGGGGTATCAGATTTTAATTGCAAACGTAACACAAACCTATCCATCATTGTAAAATTAATTTAGCCTGTAATTGCAACATTAGATCCCTTCCCCACAGGTTTATATGTAAAGGTTATTTATTTATTTATTTATTTATTTGAACTTTTATACCGCTCCCTCTCCCAAAAAGGGACTCGGGGCGGTGTACAGCCTACTAAAAACACATAACTGACATCAAGAATAAATATAATTTAAATACAGTTTAAAAATATATTAAATACATAGGTCCGGCTGTATCCCATCCAATTGAAAATTTAGAAATGTAAAATCAGGGATTAAATTAAAAGTTAAAAAATATAAAAATTTAACAGTTAAGACCCAATTAAATTTAAAACCCGAACCCATTACTGGGCCAGGCCGGCCTGTCTGAAAAATAGGGTTTTCACTGCGCGCCGGAAGGTCAGGATATCCGTCATGGCCCGTATCTCCGGGGGGAGATCGTTCCAAAGGGAGGGAGCTCCCACAGAGAAAGCCCGCACTCTTGGGGCCGCCAGCCGACAACGATCAGGCGGCGGCACCCCAAGCAGGGCAACCCTGTGAGAGCGTACTGGGCGGCGGGAGGTTGATGATGGCAGTAGGCGGTCCCGTAAGTACCCAGGTCCGAGCCATGGAGCACTTTAAATACCATCAGTACCACCTTGAATCGAATCCGGAAGGCCACAGGAAGCCAGTGCAGCCTGCAGAGAAGCGGTGTTACGTGGGAGCTCCGAGGGGAGGTAATATAACAGGTTTAATAAAAGCAGTGACAGAAGAAAAGGGTGACTTGACAGGAAGCCAATTTGTGCTAACGAGAGCTGGCTGTGTTCCTCCCACCCCCCTTACTGACGGGGCTGTGTCAGTGGGCCAATCGGAAGGCCATTCAGCAGAGCGTATGACAGAAACATCAGCGCCAGTGTCTAAGAGACCACGAAAGGAACGGCCATTGAGTGAAAATTCTGCCATTGGTTGGGCAGACTGCATATTTTGTTCTAAAGCTAAAGTATCTGCAGCTATTTCCAGCAGAATCATGGTGGCTACAATATCTCCCTGGTTGATTGTAACCGGAGAATTCACCATTATAGACAAAGCCAGGTCAGAAAAGGAATCTGAGGAGCCTGGCTCCTAGGGGGCTGCAATGACCCCTTGGGAGGTAAGATCCAGGTTTGGGAAAATAAGCACAGGCAACGCTGGAGAGAGGTTAAGCTTGAGGTGAGGTGATATAAAGAGAGGGTAGACATGGGCAGGAAGCGAATAAGTCACAGTCTCGTTTGCAACCATTTCAAAGGAATGAGAGAGAACCTGGTCATCAAGGGTTTCAACCTTTGGAGCGGGGCTGGTTGAGCGCCCCACCTCTAGTTTCCCGTCTGTGAATTTTGAGGAAAGAATCGACATTGGTTTGCCCAATGGAATCCCTTCTTGCACTTTGGGCAGACGGTCTTTGGTTTAGAAAGTCTCTGCGGGTTGCTTTTGTTTGCACCGCCCCCAGGGTGCAAACAAAGCAGGCTGCAAATAAAGGCTGCAAACAAAGGCTGCAAACAAAGCAGGCTGCAAACAAAGCAGTTATACAAAGAGCTCATTCATTGTTCTGTTTAACTTCTTGGCATCATCCTCATCATTTGGATCCCAAGCATTTACATCCGGTGGATCTTGAACTAAGTCCATAACCCTTCCTTATGCAGAAATAGACTGCACTTCATAGACCAGGAAACAACTGGGTTATCAGTGATAGACTTGTTGACGGGTTTTGTGCCATCTTTACCAGGACAGTAAACCACAATTAAACAGTAAACAGCTGTCTGTATACAGTATTGTGTATTCATACTAACTCTCAGTTATCTGAGCCTGGTATGGCCTGGGCCATAACCAGTGTTGAGTTAATTCCCCGTTAGGAGAATGAGTGCACACAGGGAGAGGTAGTGAGAGTAATGTTGAATAACACACACACACAGCACACAGCTGTATAGTAAAATGTAGGTTTTACTTCCAGTAAACGGTTAAGCAAAGTCCAACAAACAGTCCAAGTCATAAACGATTATAGCAGTCAGTTTTCAGTCCAGGGTAATCCAATAACAAAGTCCAGTATCAAAAACAGTTCAGTAATAGACTCACATCTATCCAAGAATAACGACGATCAGCAACAGTCAATAGGGAAATGCAGGAACCGAAAACAGCGAACATCAGAACATTGACCAACTAGCAACTAGCAACACTCTGGGTAACCAGGCCTCTGGCTCCATCTTATGGCCGTTTGAGGAACCACACCCAATTACAATTTTAGCATTCTCTTAAAGAGACAGTATTAAAATGTCTATCCTGGTTTATATATTTCCAACCCAACTTAACATAACTCCACAAACAAAGTTTGCATGTTTACAAGATGCTGCTCGGTGGATTCTCCTGGTTGCAAACTGGCTCTGTACAACTTCCTTGATAATTGTACAATATTGCATGCAGACACACTCACATGCACACTTCTTAGCTTCAGCCAGACCTCTTTTGCAGTCTTTAAATCAGCTACATTGATAAACTGTTCATCTTCTAAATCTAAACTTAAGATGATATAAGCCATTGCTTTATCATGCTGTCTCTGACCTGCAACAACTAATGGTGGTTGGGGTGGATTTTCTACAATATCCCACAGTTCCTTAGCTTTCAGGAAACATTCAATCTTTGCAACCCAAATAATATAATTCTTCTGATCCAAACGAGGCAGAGAGTTCCTTAATTTTCTTAGCCATCCTGCAAGGCTTTGCCTGGTTTCTCCTTTTAAACATAGGCAGTTTCTTCAGCTTAAATTATAATGCAGTCTTTTTGTGTGCTGTAGGCTGCTGGGCCCATAATCTGTTAGATTTTGAAGCAGAAATTCAAATCCAGAAAGCACACATAGGTGACTGATTCAGCATGATTCATTAACTTCTTTTTATACACAATAATATTTGAAGTAAAGTTTACAATACCAGTAGTAGATTCTTCAACATGGTAAAGGTTACAAGCAAAAAAAACAAGCAGCTTCTTCAGAGTTCAGAGCAGAGACCACTTTCAGTTTTGATTTAGAGTTGCAGACAAGACTCAGAGCTTACAGCTGCAGAGCTTAGTACAGAGCCAGGCTCCTTCTAGTTTCACTTTCTATTTCAGCTCCCATTGGCTGGTCTGCCATGCCTATTCGTTGGCTGACTTTGTTACTAAGCTCTATTCCACAGGGGTGGGATTCAAATTTATTAACAACCGGTTCTGTGGGCATGGCCTAATTTGTGGCTGTGGCTTGGTCATGTGACTGAGTGGATATGGCTTGCTGACTAGGCATGTCTTGGTGGTCATGTGACTGGCTGGGTGTGGGTAGGTGGTCATGTGATAGGGTAGGCATGGCTAGGTGGTCATGTGATGGGTGGGTGTGGCTAAGTGGCCATGTGACTGGCAAACTAAATATAAGTGGTCCTCGCTTAATGGCCAGTTACTTAGCAAGTGTTCTAATTTAAAACTGATCTCCCCAGAGCTACTTGACTTGTTTTTGGTATTTTGACAGCGATGCACACACACACATGCACGCACACACACACACACACACATACACACACACACACACACTTAGGACCAGTTACAACATCCCATACAGTCTTGTGACTGAGGTTTTCTATGTTTTTTGCCAGTTTCCAACAATTCCTTCTGGTGTCTGGTTAAAAATGCCCATTGGGGGAAATTGACTTGTTTAACAACCAATGTTTGCTTAATGACCACAAGGTTCATTTAATGACCATGGTGTTTGCCTAAACCAGGAATCTGCAACTTTAAACACTCTAAGAGCCATTTTTCTATTTTCTTTTAAACAGGTATCTCTGTCTGTCTCTCCCTCTTTCATCTCTCTCTCACTCTCTCTCATCTCTCTTTCTCATCTCTCTTTTTCTTTTTCTCTCCTCTCTTTTTTACTCTCATTTATAATTGCTAATATTGGAAGCTGTTTTTAATAATCCCATTTTTTTGCAATTTTTTTCACACGCATACTCTTTCTTCCTTTCAGCTATATATTCAAAATGGGCAATGATAATATATATTTGTGTGTGTTTTGCATGTGTATATGTGTTATGTATGTATATCGATACATTTCACTATTAATGTGTGAAATATATATATTTCACAATTAATGTGTGCCAGTGTACTTACTGTAAAAAAATGACAATAAAAGTTATCTTATCCTTCTTCCTTCTATCTTATCCTATCTTCCTTCTTTCCTTTCCAACCCCATTCCTCCCCACACCCTATTTTATGTTGGCTTCCCAGCCAAGTATTTACCAGGTCTGATCCTGTTCAGTTTTCTAAAATCAGCCTACTGAAATAAATACCAAACTAAACTGCCCAATAATTTACCTACCATCACTATCTTGCACCTGATTTCAATGTAAACAGGCAATCTGCAGTATTATTAAATTTTGCTAGGCATCTGCTGCATGTTATTTTCTCTTCCTTGATAATCTAGTCTTAGCTGGGGAAAACAGTCTGGAGTCACTGGCGAGAGCAGCTCAGTGCAGAGAAAAGTCATGCGTCTCCCCAAATTCCTTTCTCTGCAAGCAGCCTCATCCCCTCCTCCTCATTTGTGAAGCATGCTAAGTTTAAAGGGACTGCGAGAGGCTGCTCACTGAGAGAGGAATATGGGGAGATGTGTGACCTTTCTCCATGCCAAGAGGGCTGCTCTCTCTCTCAGCTCCACTCTTGGCACAAAGAAAAGTTGGTGGGAGCAGCAGTTGAGGTGGTCGGTCACCCGTCCTGGGGCTCATGCTCACCATACCTGTGGGAGATGCAGCAGCAGCAAGCAGCAATGGTGATGGCAGCAAGGAAGGCAATGGTGATTCCAGCAGCATCAGGCTTCCAGGACCAACTCCCCCCTCCAGCCATCCATGCAGCCACACACATGGTGCATCAGGGCTTCCAGTCTCCACTCCCTGCAACTGCTATCAGCTATCCCGGACTCGATCAAGGGACAACTTGCTGGCACGAGCCTCTCCACACGTTCCTTCCTGCTGCTCTTGCTGGGAGAGCAATAGTTTTTCCAGGCACAGTGAAATTCTTGCAAGTCTCCCTCCCATTGAAAACTGCTCCCAAGCAGCAGAGAGAAGCAGGATTCAACCTGGCTGCTTCTCTGCTTCATGGGAGCCGCTTCCAATGAGAGGGGGACTTGCAAGCATTTCACTGTGCCAGGATACTCTCTTGCTCTCCCAGCTAGAGCAGCAGGTGAGAAAAACCGCCATTTATCTGGCTGGAGCCTACACAAGCCTCTCCACGTGTTCCTTCCTGCTGCTCTTGCTGGGAGAGCAAGAGAGTTTTTCCTGGCACAGTGAAATGCTTGCAAGTCCCCCTCCCATTAGAAATGGCTCCCGAGCAGGAGAGAGAAGCAGGATTCAACCTGGCTACTTCTCTGCTGCATGGGAGCCGTTTCCAATGGGAGGGGGACTTGCAAGTATTTCACTGTGCTGGGAAACTCTCTTGCTCTCCCAGCTACAGCAGCAGGTGAGAGAAGCAGCTGCTAACCTGGCTGGAGTCTACACAAGCCTCTTCACCTGTTCCCCAGTGGAAGGCAAGTGGGGGGGAAGACGACTGGCAGTGGCAGATAGGCAACCAAGACTTGCAGAGCCTCACTCACCCAGGGAGATCAGTTCACGCAGGGCCACAGCAGAAGGTAGGCAGCAATGGCTGGCTGCAGGCAGCAGTGTCAAGCATGCACACGATGTCACACGCGCATTAAGGACTGACTAGGCAAGTAGCGGAGAAGCGGGCAGAGAGGGGCCAGGCAAAGGCCTGATTTACTGGTTCTCCGAACTACGGAGAATCATAACAACCGGATCTCCCGAACTGGTCTGAACTGGTAGAATCCCACCCCTGAGTGACAGTGCTGAGTTTTGAAGCCAGAGAGTGCTTCCTGGAGATCTAGGACATGTACTCATCTCTGCTTCCATTTTTAACCCCACTTCTCTACACTCCAGTGGCAACGATGCACAATGATAGAGTTGGAACCTGTGGTTCTGGGCCCTTTTATACAATTTGGCAAATGAAAAAGACCACTGTGGGTTTCAAAAGCACATTCCTATTTAAAAATGTTTAAGGATGGATTGGGGAGCCTATATAGAACCATTAGCTTCATAAGGTTGTACTGCTACAATTCAGTTGCTAAACAACTTAATTGCAAGGGAGTCCACCTTAGCCAAGATCTCACCTGGAAAAATAACATGATTCAGGTGGTCAGGAAGGTTCAACAGAGACTCCATTTCCGTAGGATCTTGCGGAAATATCAGGTAGAACAATGACTGATTACTTCCTTTTACCGGTTGACGATAGAAAGCTTCCTTACATATTGTGTCATGGTATGGTATGCTGGCTTGACAGCCATGGACAAAAAGACAGAGGATGATGAGCACAGCACAAAAAATTATGGGCTCTCCCCTGATATCACTGGATGAAATTGCCAGGACCCACTTCTTCAGCAGAGTTTATCCTCAGGGAAAATCCTTAGGGATGATTCATACCCTAGTCAGCGCTTCTTTGCTCTCCAACCATCGGGCAGGAGATATAAAAGCTTAGCCAGCTGAACAAATAGGCTGAAAAATAGCTTTTATTCGTGGGCTGTCAGACTTCTGAACACAACATAACACTACAATTAGATTTAATATGATAAACTTGCAGGGTCAGCACCAGGGGAGGCTCATTTCAATTTCATGGTACACATGTTGTTGACAATGTGGTTTAGTTTGATTTGATTTGTAAGCAATACAATATTAATCTTGCCACTTCTATGATGATAGCATCCTTTCAGGGACATCAACTGTGGAAATCTGATTGGTTGGGGCAGCAGGCTATGGGAAATTGCCTACCTTTGGCTTAGAAAATAGGAATTTAAAGAATACCTGTTTCCAAATCATAGTAGGTTCTGTCTCTCCAATGCAGTGCAGTGCAGATCCACTTTGAGAGTGGCGGGGTTTGGGAGATGGTCAATCCCCATTTGTGGCATGGCTGCTGACCACAGCTGCAGGGAAGGCAGAAGACAATCCTGCCCACCAGACCAGCCTGGCAGAGATGGGGTGGGAAACTGAGCAGCACCCAAAACAGCTGAAAATGTGACATTCAAGCCCCGGAAGATTGTTTAAAAAGGACAATATTGCCTGAAATTCTCGTTACTGGGAAAGGTTGTGTGTTGCTTCTAAGTATGCATATCCCGCAGTCTTCCAGGGCTTGATTGCACAAAGGCAATTTGCTCTGGAAGGAAAGTGGGAAAGAAGTTTCTGTTGGGAGAAGTCCCATCTAGCAATCAAACTTCAACACCACATGGATTGCCCTGTGGGGGGAGGCTAGAGCTAGGGTTAGGCATTGTGGGTTAAGGTTAGGTGGCTGGCTGCAGGGGCCCTGAGGTAAGCCAGTGTACATGTGTGGCAGATCCACCCCCTCCCCATTTGCTTTACCTCATCTTCCACCACCCACTTGCCTTGTCTCGTGGCTGCAGCACCAGCACATCGCTCAGCCTCCTTCTGCAGTGCCACACTGGTGCCAGAAGAAATGGGCTGGCAGCCACCTGGGTTCTGCTGCACATGGCTGCCAATGCTTCTGCTACAAGGCAGTTGCTGGGACCTGGAGCCACGGGGATCTTGAGGCAAGCCAGTGTGTACATCGGATAGTTCCACCACCACCATGCCTCATGGCAATGGCATCCCAAAAAAAGAAGACAGTCCCCAAAATAAGCCCTAGTGCCTTTTTCTTATTTTCTTACTCTTATTTTTGTGGAAACATGGTGCTAGGATTATATCCTAACTTATTTCACAGATCCAGGTAAAATAAAGAATTTAGATTGTATTTATTGTCCTGTTAATGATAAACCTTATTTACCTATTAATTTTTAAGGTTTTTTATGGTTGAAGAAGTAGTTAGATTAAGATAACCTTTATTGTCATTTTTCACCGGCACACATTAAAAATGAAATTCTGTTGCCTGCTCTCAAAATAGAGCAGGGGTATCAAACTCAATTTCATTGAGGGCCACATCAGGGCTGTGTTTGACCTTGGGAGACTGGGGGGGGCTCAACAACCGCAAGAACCGGAAGAAGCGCGGGAAACCGGGGGTTTTTAATTTTGTAATGGGTTTTTTAAAGGGGTTGGGTATATCCGGGACGGGTTCGGGAGACAGCCCGCGTGGATTTGGGGGCAGCCAGGCCAGCACGCGCGCCTAGAGCGGCTCGGGGGGTTCTGTGCTGGGGTGGCAGACAGAGGGTGGGATGCCGGGGGCCAATTTTATCAGCACGGTGGCTGGGAGGGGTAGATATGCTGCGGGTAGAGGGCCATATCCGGTTAGGGGATCGCACTGACGATATCTGCAAGCGGTAGCACGCTACGACCCTCCTCACCCAACCTGCAGTCCTGGTTGTCCGGAGCCTCAGGCCCTGAATACCCAGCTGTTGCTGTGCAATGCCAGGTCCGTGGTTAACAAGGCTCTCCTGATTTGTGATCTGGTGCAGGAGGAGAGCGCGGACCTGGTAGGTATTACCGAAACCTGGTTGGGCCCAGAGGGCGGTGTCACTCTGGTAGAGATGTACCCACCAGGTTTCCTTGCATTTCATCAGCCCAGGGCTCAGGGAAGGGGTGGCGGGATGGCGGTGCTTATTAAAGAGGTCCTTTGTCCTAGGGAGGCCACTGTCCCTCAGATGGCTGGTTGTGAGTCCCTCTTTGTGAAGTGGGGACAAGGGGTTCAGATGGGCCTTTTGATGGCGTACCTGGCTCCCTGCCATGTCTCATCGGCCCTGCCCAGACTCCTTGAGGTGATAGCCGGGCTGGCGGTTGAGACCCCTAGGCTTTTGGTCATGGGGGATTTCAACCTGCCATCGCTCGGTGAAACCTCGGGGGTTGCCCGGGAGTTCATGGCTTCCATGACGGCCATGGACCTGACCCAATTAGTCTCTGCCCCCACTCATATAGGAGGACACACGCTGGACTTGATTTTTGTCTCGGGTCAGTGGTTGAATGACTGTAATTTTGGGGATTTAGTTATTACACCCTTGTCATGGACAGATCATTCCCTTCTTAGACTGGACTTCTGTTCCGCCACCCCCCACCGTAGGGAGGCGGAGTCACGTAGATTGTTCCGCCCCAGGTGCCTGATGGACCCGGAAGCGGTTCCAGAGGGAGCTTGGGCCATTTCCTGAGTCTCTGGCTCACAACTCGCCTGGAGACCTGGTAGCCACCTGGGATAGGTTGGCTGCCGGGGCTCTAGATCGAGTTGCGCCTCTGCGACCTCTGACCCGGCACAGATCCCACTTGGCTCCATGATATACGGAGGAGCTACGGGAGATAAAGTGCCGGAAAAGACGTCTAGAGAGCATTTGGAGGGCGAGCCGGACTGAGTCTGACTGGACACAGGTAAGATCTTATATCAAGACTTACCTTGTGGTGATAGAGGCGGCGAAATGTTCGAATTTCTCCGCCCTTATTGCGTCGGCAGCAAATCGGCCTGCCGCCCTGTTTAGAGTGACCCGCTCTCTGCTTGAACCGAGAGCACGGGATGACCTCTTGCAGGGTAGGGTAGAGGAGTTTTCCCGATTCCTGCACGACAAAATCGCTCAGATTCGGGACGGGCTGGACTCCAATTGGGTGGTCCCGGGGGAGGTGTCTGGGGCAGGTCTTGAGAATGTTATCTGGGGGGAGTTTGACCCTGTGACCGCCGAGGGTGTGGACAGATTGCTGGGGGGTCTGAATGCCACCACCTGTTTGTTGGACCCGTGTTGTTCCTGGTTGGTTTCGGCCGCCAGGGAGACGACACAAGGCTGGCTCCAGGGGATTACCAACGCTTCTTTGAGAGAGGGGTCGTTTCCTACCGCCTTGAAAATGGCGGTGGTGCGGCCCTTCCTCAAGAAGCCTTCCCTGGACCCAGCTGTTTTAAACAACTATCGTCCAGTCTCCAACCTTCCTTTTATAGCGAAGGTTGTTGAGAGTGTGGTGGCACGTCAGCTCCCTCAGTACCTGGAGGAAACTACTTACCTCGATCCGTTCCAATCGAGCTTCAGGCCTGGGCATAGTACCGAAACAGCATTAGTCGCGTTGGTCAATGATCTCTGGAGGGCCCGTGACAGAGGGTTCTCCTCTGTCCTGGTTCTATTAGATCTCTCAGCGGCTTTTGATACTATCGACCATAGTATCCTATTGCGGCGGTTGGAGGGGTTGGGGATTGGGGGAACTGTCCTGCGATGGTTCTCCTCCTTCCTCTCCGACCATTCGCAATTTGTGTTGGCAGGAGGGGAGAGGTCCACCTCTAGGCCCCTTGTTTGTGGGGTGCCTCGGGTCAGTCCTCTCCCCTCTCTTGTTCAACATTTATGTGAAGCCGCTGGGCGAGATCATCCGTGGTCTTGGGGTGCGGTGTCACCTGTACGCAGATGACACCCAACTATACATCTCCACCCCGGACCACCCCAACGATGCTGTAGAGGCTACGTCCCGGTGCCTGGAGGCCGTGCGGAATTGGATGGGCGGGAACAGACTCCGGCTCAACCCATCCAAGACCGAGTGGAAGTGGTTCCCGGCGCCCCGATATAGCCAGCTGACACCTTCGCTGGCTATTGGGGGAGAGATTTTGCCCCCCACAGAGAGGGCTCGCAATCTGGGCGTCCTCCTGGATGCACGGCTGTCCTTAGACCATCATATTGCGGCCGTCTCCAGGGGGGCGTTTTATCAGGTTCGCCTGATCTACCGGTTGCGGCCCTTCCTGGATCGGGACGCCCTGCGCACGGTCACTCACGCCCTTGTCACCTCTCGCCTGGATTACTGTAATGCTCTTTACATGGGGCTCCCTGTGGGGAGCACCTGGAGACTCCAACTGGTGCAAAATGCGGCCGCGCGGGTGATTATGGGGGCGTTGCGTAGCTCCCATGTGACGCCTCTCCTGCGCGAGCTGCATTGGTTGCCGGTGGCTTTCCGGGTTCGCTTTAAGGTTCTAGTTTTGACCTTTAAGGCGATCCATGGCATTGGGCCAGGTTATCTGCAGGACCGCATTCTGCCGGTGATCTCCAGCAGACCGGTGCGTTCCCACAGGGAGGGCCTTCTCCGGGTGCCGTCGGCCTCTATGTGCCGTCTGGCGGCCCCCAGGAGTAGGGCCTTCTCTGTGGGGGCCCCTGTCCTCTGGAATACTCTGCCACCTGAGATACGCACCAGCGCGGACCTGAGGACCTTCAGGCACGCGTTAAAAACCTGGCTCTTTGAGCACGCTGGCCTGGGCTGATACAGTTTTAAATGTCTCCTCTAATTTGGTTTTAACCGGGGTTTTAATATTCTTGGGGGAGGGTTGTTTTAGCTTAAACAGCCATTATTTAATCTCTTTTTAACTTTTGTATTGTTTGGGTCTGATTTGGCTGTACACCGCCCTGAATCCCTAGGGAGAAGGGCGGTATATAAATGTTATAAATAAATAAATAAAATAAATAAATTTGTGTCAGGGGCACCAGTGGTGGCCAAGTGCTAAGACAGGACTTCTCTCAGACCCTCCCTCCCTCTCATAATCTTCCTTCCTTTTTCTTTCCCTCTTTATTCTTCTTTTTTCTTCCTTCCCCTCTTTCCTTATTTTTCCTTCCTTTGTCTCTTCCCATTTTTCCTTTCTCTTTCTTTTTCTCCTTTCTTATCCATTCTTGCATGCTCAAATGCAAAATGGGAAATATTTTTCCTTTTGTTTTTAGTTTGTTATGCTAGTCTTCTGTCAGCAAAAATAAAGCCTGGGAACTACATGTGGCCCCCTGACCCATTTTCAGCCACGATGGCTTCCTGCAGCCCTCTGCCACTGAAAATGGACCTGCACACAACCCCCTTCAGATCCATTTTCACTAGCAGAGGCACTGTGGACCGGTTCTTTGCTGTTTCCAGGGCCAGATCTAAGTTCTCATGGGCCAGATCTAAGTACCCCATGGGCCAGATCCAGCCTGTGGGGTTTGAGTTTGACATCCCTGAAATAGAGTATATATCTACCCATACACGGTGGTGGGATTCAGCCAGTTTGCGCCTATTCAGGAGAACTGTTTGTTAACTTTCTAAGCAGTTTGGAGAACCGGTTGTTGGAAGAAATCTCCTTTTGTTTTTTCCACTTTACAGGGCTAATCCTGTAAGGAAGGCAGGAAGGAAACATTCTGGTGTTGTTTCTAGCCTAATCTTTATTGCCCTGCTTACAGAAACTGCCTCTCCGTTAACCCTTATTACATTATAACAGCTAAAGGTTCTTGGCAGTATGTCCAGACTTACTATCACCTGAGCCTCTCCAGAGTTCCTTTTGTCTTTGCTGGTACTTTGCTTTATTAAAGGCTTGACTTTCTTAAAGGGGAAGGGTTGTTTTAAGTTTTTTATACTGCTTTATTGGCACTGTCCTTTTGGAGCGTACTTCCCAGAGGCAGGATGCAAGCTTGGCATTGATTTTTTTACTGTCTTTCTGGGGGCATGTGATCTTTCCTTAAATCTGGATAATTTCCTTGGGATATCTTGTGAGGCGAGTGAGACCAACCAGTATCTTTAAGTGGTGCAAATGGATCTAAGGATTGCTTCCCCTGAGCATGAAATGTGCTTTGTCAGTTCACTGAGCACTGGAGTCTCTTGTCTATGTGGATTCTTCAGTCATCCTGGTCATGATTGTCCCAAAAGTACTATTTCAAGAGGCAATTGGATTTCCTTGGTTTCCAGAAAGTCCAGTTGCCTCTTGAAAAGCCACCCTTGGTGTTTTTGCATTACTTTGGAGTGGCCAAGTTGCTCACTGATAGTAAGATTTTTTTTTTAAAAAAAAGTAGGGGTGTGGATCCTCCCTCCAATTTATTTTAGTTTTCTCTCATGATAATAAGACTTCTAACATGGCATCAGGCTTGAAGTTTATTTAAGTATCTGTGGCATGTACAAATTTTATTGTGATCCTGACAAGCTTGGGAAGCTTGAACCTAGGTCCCCTATAATTTGTTAATTTGTCTCTGTAGCTCAGCATTTTGTAGCCCAAATATGCCCACCCACTTTGTGAAGAGCTTAAATGATCTCTGTGCTAAGGGTTTCACTTTATGAGCAAGAGTTGGTAGTTATCACTGCATTTTAACTATTTTAATTCCTGAATATGTTCTGGCACCCTGCCTGCTTTGTAACTCTGGCTTGCGAGTATTTCTAATCTAATGACTGGTATTTAGGGCAGCTTTTTGCAAGCAAAGAAGCTTTTTGTATTTTTGTACAGGTAATCCTTGACTTACAACAATTCATTTAGTGAAAATTTACATTCAAAATTACAATGGCACTGAAAAAGTGACTTATGACCATTTTTCACACTTACGACCGTTGCAGCATCCTCACAGTCATGTGAGGTCGGGCGAGGCAAAGCGCCCCTTGACATAAGTGCCACTGAGTTGGCCACACCCACCCAGTCACATGACCACCCAGCCACGCCTATCCAGCTTGTCATTAGGGCAGAGAACTGGTTGTTAAATTATTTGAATCCCACCACTGCCCATACACATATATAATACACATGCTATTTACATATATATATACAGTATATTAGTACAATTGGTTTAGTACAATTGTGAATCTATGTGAAGTCCATGCAGTGTAATATTAACAGCAACTTGTAAAGACAGCAATGATATAATCTGCAAAACTGCAAATACTTTATTCATTGAAACACAGTTAAATAATCTATATTCCTCCATAAAGTAAGGATCATATCAGAAAGTAATTGGCTTAAAGTTACTCAACAAGCTTTGCTTGAATGGATCTTTAAATCTGGATTTCCTTGAGAGTGGGTTGACATCCTATTACATCTCTGACTGTGTTTCATTTGGGCCTGTTTTCTCCAACCAAGAGTCGTAACAGATCAAATGAATTCCAGTTCTCATGAATATTTAGCAGGACAACCAATGTCTTTTAGTTAAAATAAAGATTATTTGCTTGCCTGGACAATCCTATCAATGTGACTATTCTGAGCCACTTGCTTTATCTCATGACTTAGGAGTTCTGAGAAAGTATTCTAGAATTTATAAGATCTTTGGATCTAAAACAGGCACTGAAATTAATTCCATGATTTACAATCTTTTGAACTGACACGTATAAAACCCTAATTGGAGAACAGCTTAAAGTTTTGTGAAGCCAAGTTTCAAAAGTCAATTTAAAGTTATATTGTACTTAAACTTTATATAAAATTAAAATTAAATGGATTTAATACAGGGGAAGGCAAATGTTGCACTTCCAAACCTTTTTTTTGTTCCTGGTTACCTTTGCGTCTTTCATCAGTGGTAATGCAAGATTTAGTAGTATGAATGTAAAAAAGCAGCAATGTCTTTTCCCATTCTGGGATGGGAAGCACACAAAACTGTATAATATAGTCCCTAAAATAGTTTTAATTCCGTTAACAGAAGCTAGGAAATCCACCAAAAACTTGATGACATAAGCTTGGCTGAGATGCAGTGATTCTCACATAATTCCAAGCATTGATTTGTTTAGCCCTAGTTTATTATATAAGTCATAATTTATATGAATGACAGATCAGAACAGATGAGTTAACGTAACTTTTTTGATCAAATCAAATCAAATTATAGCATGGCTAAGGTCAGACATATATCAAAACTAATTCTGCTAGTTTTGTAGCTGAATGAAAATATAACTGGATCTCTAACCCTAACATTACACTACATCTCAATTAGAAATGGAGTAACAGTGATCTGGCTCAAGTCAACATTGCCAATGATCATTATACAGATAACTGTTGTCTAACAACATTTGTAAACATTTCATCAACCATGATCTAACCAAGGGATGTGGAATGCTTAGGCAGATAGCCATTCAGTTTGAGTATTTTATTGTATACATAGAGTTGTAAACCCAAATTAAGTACCAATTTAGTTTGACATCTGTTCTTTATAGCACGGATTTTCTTACCTCTCAATATTTACAATCTGGAATACATAACGACATGAATATTTATCAGCAGAAAGTATTCTATATGAAGTTTAATTTATTGCAACATCTGGGCATTATTCAGTTTCCTCCCTGACAATAGTGACTGACAAGGTAATCTCTCTAATTGCATTCTAGCCAGTTCACTGGAGCTGATTTCTACATTTAAAAATCCCATCTGGTTACACTTCTGCATTTTACTTCTGTTAGCTTGCTAAACCACAAACTTTATGCCAAGTTGCACTTGTATAATTGCTGAAAATTTCCTAACATCTCTTCTTGACTGCTTGCATACATCAGCCACAAACTAAGATACATTTGTTTTGAATGTGAATTACCCAATTTCTGAATGGTGAAGTGAAGTGACCGATCTGCTGTGCCTATTTCTTGCAAGCCAAACAAGTTTACCCTTGAGGAAGAAAAAATTCCATAAATCCGTGTCCTTAGGAATAATAATTGAACACCAATATATCAATAACTCTTCAAATGCAGTCCTTTCTTTGAAGTTAATGCCTGCTTATTTTCCACTTTGCATGCAAAGGTATTACAAGTAGTCCTTGAGTTACGAATGTAATGGAGTGTGCCTATTCCATTCATAACCCGAGGATTTGTGGCAATGAATCTTGTACCTTGAACAAGATCACTCCCTCCTTTTGCCCACACATTTGCTAATTAAATGCGTTGTTCATTAAATGCAAACTAAATAACCCTAACCCATGGGGGGCACTACTGATGGAACAGACCATCTGCTTAAGAGCACCCAAGGCCTCCCTGACCCACTGAAATATCTCATGCTCCCCACAACTGCTTTCTTCCCCACCCAAACTGCCACACCGGGTCACTTATTGTGCCAAGATCTAGAAAGCTGTCCCCTCTCCAGCCTCTCAGCTGTCCAGTCTCTGCAGCTCTCCAGCCTCTGCAGCTTCCCTTTGGTGTGCACAGGCCTCACCTGCCAGCCAAAATGCAGGTTTGGAGGGGAGGACCGGTGTGGGGCCACTCCTCAGATGCTCTGTTTAGGCCTCCACTGGCCTTGCTCAGCACTTTTCTGGCCAAAACCTAGCTCTGTTTAGGCCTGCATAAACCTTGCCTGGCACTTTGCAGTCCAAAATGAAGCTTTGTTTAGGCCTGCACATACCTCACCCAGCACTCCACAGGCCTAAACGGAGCATTGGAGGGGCATGCTTGCCCCTCCGAACCTCCATTTCAAACCTCCATTTTGGCCTGCCAAATGCAGGATGAATGTTGCAGAACCTCTCTTGGTGTTGCAAGATTCGTCCTTTCGGGACTTGTTCTTAAACACTTGGGGCACTGATTGTGTAACTTTGAACATTCAGTAAGGGAATGCTCATAACACAAGGATTACCTGTATAACATTTTTCTGGACTAGAGACACATGTGGCCTTTCAGAGGTGTCCCAGAGGCTGTTCTTCAAAAATTAACATGTTGGGCCAAGTGAGAAACTAAAGTTCATTTCATTTACATTTAATTAATTTTAAATAAACTTAATACAGTTACCCTCCTGTCATGCATTTTATTAATTTTGTCACTTCCACTATTTCCCAAAATACCGGAAGTGACAAAATGGGCCCATTTTTCGGCCTCCAAAGGCTGCAGATGCTTCCCTCGAGCCTGTAGGAGAGCAAAAACAGCCTCCCCCAGGCTCCAGAGGCTGAAAATGGGCACTTCCAGTATTTCTGGAAGGTCCTTTTTTCAGCCTCCCGAAGGTGCAGAGCCTCCGGGAGGACGAAAGCGGCCTCAAACATACCAAAAATCAGCTGGAAGACACATGCATGCGTAGTGCAGGTAAGGGGGAAGGGGGCATGCACAGGAGGCACAAGGTGCATTGCATTGTGGGTGCCGGCACGGGTGCTATCATGTGCAGGCACGTTTTCGGCACACTACAACAAAAAGATTTGCCATCACTGTTTTAGATGGTCATTACCACAGTCATACTGTATTGTAAAGTATTTATTCCCACACCATTCAAAAGAATAATATGATTTGTCTGGATTTCACATTGTGCAAAATGTGAACTCATCCTTTGTAATTTCTATATTTAGAATGTTACATTATAGAAAACCATACTGGCTTGTTCAGGAAAGATGGTTAACACACAGCTTTTTGCAGTGTGTGAATCTAATGGGCTCCAGTTGTTTTTTTCCCCTTTCCTGACCTCTTGTGGTCTTTATATATTCTTCCTGTTGCAATGGGTGCTGTTTACATCTTTTTAGTCCTGGAATGGGGTATTTTTAAAAAATTGAAAATGAAAATGAAAGCATATTTTCCTCCTAGAAAAATAAATAGCAGATTTATGTCTAAGTATTGTAAACAAGGCTACAATTATTTGCAATCTTTGATTTTTCACCAAGCAGTGAGTTAGGAAATTTCTGATTCTCTATTACACAACCAGATAAAACAATTACAGAAATTAGTTATGTTTGCAACCTCTCCCTTCCTCATGTGGAAAAAAGAACCTGGTTCAGTTCCAACCCTGGAGAAAGACACTGGAAATAAAAAGGAGGCTGGCTGGTTGGAAAGAAAGTCTCTTTATTTGATTTCCAGAAACTTCAGTGACAGCAATGTTTCTGGGATAGCCAAAAAAATGGGTGAATGGATGGATGATTTTTTATAGGATTCTGATGATTGAGATGCTCCAAGGGGTTGTGTAGATGTAACTTGAATATATTAAATCTTATATTGAATTTGTATAACCTACACTTGATATACAACTGAGAGACTGAAACCAGATGCCCCGGAAACCTGTCACCTCTGGAAGAGACAGCAAAAGAGAAAGGGCCATAAATATTCCAGCTGGGAGATGTTTCCTGAGAAACACTTCATAAGATCGTTCTCAGAAAAGGGGACGGGGAATTAACATGTTGATTCTTTGTTTTATAAAATACACATCAAGATAAGAGGAGGGGTCCTAAACTCCCTTATCTATCACTGCATGCCTGGGAGACGTTAGACGCTGCTTTTGAATCCCTACTTGAATTGTCTCATATCAGTAAAGGATTCCTTTTGAAACACCCAGATTTCAGAAGTTCATTTTTGTCGATTGAAATGGGAAAAGTTCACTAGCCTGACATAAAGCAGCGCCTAGCATAGAGGTCAGCCCGGAGAGGAGTTTTTTTAAAAACTACCTAGGGGACCCTTCAAAAGAGGAAAAGTGTCTAAATATAGCAAAGAGCAAGGGAAAGCCGAATGCTGGGGAGAAACATCGACAGTTACCCAGCCGGACATTGACTCGATGCACCCAATTGAAGATAGTGAAGCTGCCTGCGAAACCTCCACAAAGCCCCGGTGGTTTATAGGCGTAGGAAAGAGAGACAGCTGGGACGGAAGAAACAAGGGAGTGACCCTCACCTGGGGTAATCGTAAACCCGGGTGGAAATTGAAACCAGAGGAGCCGGAAGAAGAATTGGTTGAGGAACCACTGTCCAATGATCGACTGAAATGGTACATAAATCGCCTCGTGAGGGAAGCCCTGGGGGGTCTCGATGTGAGGATGCCAACGGAGGAGAACGAGGGAACCAGAAGTTGAGAGAACCCGAGCTGAAACCCCGGATCCAGCTGAGAACGATCAGGCAGTGGACAAGCTGAAGAACCAGCAGCCATACTAGATACCTGATCTCTGACCGCCCCAAGACGGGGGATTAACCCTGGCCAACCCAGAGACATACAACTGCAGAGGAAGGTCCTGCCCTGGGGATAAAATTCGATGGGGACCCCCAGGCACTGGGATTTTTCCTGGTGCAAGTCCTCACCTACATGGAAGAATATGGGCGGAATTTCCCGACCCAGGGGGCCTGAGTACAAGTGATCACTCTGGCTCTAGAAGGGGCAGCAGCCAGATGGATGGTGACGATCCACAACATAAACGCCCCAGAACTGAGAGACTTTGATTGGTTCATAATGGCCCTATGCCACCGTTTCGAAGACCTCTCACCAATAAAAAAGTCTGCAACCACATCAGAGTCATAAAGCAAGGCCGTCGCCCAGTAGCTGAATACACCAAGGAATTTTATGACCTAGCCGGCCAAGTCGACTGGCCAGAAGATATCCTAGTCTGTTGGTTCAAAGATTGACTTAATGACAATCTGTATGCTGCCTGCCTAGCCCGTGGGGCCCCAGATCTCCTGCATGAATTGTACCTGATGGCAGAGGAGGTGGAGATAGACATGACTTGTAACCGGTACCACAGTGGCAAACTTTGGAAAAAATCCCAACCCCAGGGAATATGGGAACTTTTCAAACCCCAAACCACCATGACTCCAAGAACATCTGGCTGTTTTAGTGTGGAAAGGAAGGACACCGCGCAGCAGAATGCCGTTTCAAAACCCCTGCCAGAAAACCAGATCACCCATCAGGGGGGAAACCTGGAACATTCAGCCCTTGAGGAAAGAAGACTAGCCTGAGAAGCCAAGAAGCTGTGGGATTCTGAACACCCCCAATCCAGAGAACGAATCCCCAATGCTCCGAGGAGACCTGAGCCAGTCCGAAAGCATTCAGAAGACTACCCGCTGGTAAGCGACCCAATTGAAAGTATCACTCTACCTCTAAGACTGTTCATCCCTAACTGAGAAAAGGGGAGGGAAGTTGTAGCACTACTGGATTTGGGGTGCACCCAATGCCTGATCAACCACTCCCTAGCAGAGAAATTGGTAATCCAACTAAAAAGATTGGAAAATCCCATCGCTTTTTTCCAATTAGATGGAACAATAGCGGGGGGGGGGGGAGCCAGCCAGGTTTGCCACAGAACCATTGAAAATAAGACTAGGGAACTATAGTGAAATGCTCTCATTTATTGTAGCCCCAGGGATGGAAGGGCCACTAGTCCTAGGTCTCACATGGCTGAGGAAATGGAATCCAAAAATAAATTGGAGGACCAGAACCGTACATTTCCAGAGAGACGTAGCATTTGCAAATAGCTCAGAGGAAAGAATAAAGAAAGGAACAGAGAACAGAGAATCAGCCATGACCAGATGGTTGGCTGAACCCATTAACATCCCCAACGAGTATCAGGATTTAGCCCAAGCATTTAGCGAGGAGGCTTCGGATGAACTCCCACCCCATCGTGCCACAGACTGCACTATCGAGATCCTACCAGGGGCTAAACTTCCAAAACCGCAAATGTACTGCATGTCTCCCAGAGAACTAAACTCAGAGCATTTATCAATAAAAATCTAAAAAAGAGCTTCATCAAACCCACCTAATCAAAAATAGCTGCCCCAGTATTATTCCATGAAAAAAAAGATGGCTCCTTGTGTCTGTGTGTGAATTACAAAAAATGAAACGCAATTAGCATGGAGAATATGTATCCACCCCCCTCATGAAGGACATGTTAGCCCACCTCTCTAAAGGGATTTTTTTTTCAAAGTTAGACCTATGAGAGGCACACTACCACATCAGAATAAGGGAAGGGGATGAGTGGAAGACGACCTTTAACACCCCACTGGGATGTTACCAATTTAAAGTGCTCCCCTTTGGATTACAAGGTGCAGTGGCCATGTTCATGCAATTTGTTAATGAGACCCTTCATGAATTTTTATATAAAGGGGTTCTTGTTTATCTTGATGATATTTTAATCTACACAGAAACGGAAGAAGAACACATTAAGTTACTTCGGGCAGTTCTCACAAAACTCTTGAATGCCAAACTATATGCAAAACTCTCTAAATGCGAATTCCACCAAGAAAAAATTGACTACTTGGGATATCTGTTTTTTAAAGGAGGGCAGGATGTCAGATCCGTGTATCTGTCATTTCTTCAGAGGAAGAAGAAAGCAGAGGGGGGGGAGACTGATAAAGAAATCCTTTCTTGATGTAACCTGAATATATTTAACCTTGTATCGAATTTGCACACCCACACATGATGCAATGGAGGGAGGGAAGCCAGATGGCCAGAACCTAACACCTCTGAGAGGCCCAGCCAAGAGATGAGAAAACCATAAAACTCCACAGTGAAGTGCCCTACGGAACTTTTTCCCATTCAATCAATAAGAATGAACTTCTGAGAACCAAACGTATCAAAAGGAATCCTTTACTGAGATGAGATAGTTCATGTAGGAGTTCAAAGGTCCCTCAGGCATACAGTGATAGATAAGGGAGTTTAGAACCCCTCCCCTTATCTCAATGTTTATTTAGGGAAACAAAAGCCAATATGTTAATTCCCCTCCCAGCCCTCTGGGAGGGATCCTTCCCCTTTAGGAAGTTTCTTTCTCACATACATTTCCCAAGACGTACCTAATTTTCCCCCACCCCCTTTTCAGAACGGACTGTTTTTTGGAGATTGCCCAGAGCACTTCACTGTGGAGTTTTATGGTCTTCTCATCTTCTGGCTGGGCCTCTCAGAGGTGTTAGGTTCTGGCCATCCGGCTTCCCTCCCTCCATTATATCGTGTGGGTGTGCAAATTCGATATAAGGTTAAATATATTCAGGTTACATCAAGAAAGGATTTTATCAATCCGTCCCCCCCCCCATTTTCTTCTTCCTCTGAAGAAATGACAGATACACGGATCTGACATCCTGCCCTCCTTTAAAAAACAGATAGGTCTACCTGGAAAAAAAACAAAAATCCTGCATTACATGTGCAATTCAGGATGGTTTATCAGAGTATTTTAGGTGGAATTTTTGTAGTAATGTGGGTGCTTTTACATGTCTTTTGGCTACCCACTCATTTTCTGAGGAAGGAAGGTGTTTCCAAGCTACTAAATATTGTGTGGATCCACGGTAAGTGTGTGAATCAAGGATATTTTTAATTTCAAAATGTTGTTCCCCATGTATCATGATGGGGGTTGGGGGTGTGGGAAGGGGGGGTCTGAGGTTTGAAGTGATCTCCGGTTTGAGCAAGCTACAGTGAAATACTGGATGAATCTACCTAAGTGTTTTTGGAAGACGAAGTTCTACCATCACGGGGTTGATAATTCTGGAGATGGGGAATGGGCCAATGTATTTTGGTCCTAATTTCTTAGAAGGTTGTAATGATTTTAAGAATTTTGTGGACAAATATACAAGGTCTCCAATATTGAAAGGGTTAGGTTCACAGCGTTTTTTGTCTGCTTGAGTTTTGTAAACTGCTCTAGCTTCCTGTAGAGATAATCTTACCACTGGCCACATGGCTTGTAAATTATCCATCTACATGGAATGGGGTGAACCCTGTGCTACTTATGGACTGAGTTATTGTATGCTACCTCTGCAAAAGAAAGAAGGTCAGTCCAATTGTCCTGTTGGTAATTAATAAAGCATCTTAAGTATTGTTTTAATACGCTGTTCACTCTCTCTTTAGCTCCATCAGTATGGGGATGGCTTGATGACGACAATCCCTGGGTGGAGCCTAATAGGTTTAAAAACGCCCGCCAAAATTTGGATGTGAACTGAACACCCCTATCTGAGATAATCCGTTGGGGGGCACCATGAAGGCGATAAATGTGATTAGGAACATCTTTGCCAATGCCTTGACAGTTGGGATCTTTTGGCATGGAATAAAGTGAACCTGTTTGGAAAAAAGATTAGTTACAACCCAAATGACAGTATTCCCAGCACTCTCGGGAAGCTCCACTATAAACTCCATAGAGATCTCTTTCCAGGGAGCAGAAGGGTCCGCTACTGTTTGTAAAAGTCCAGGATATTTTTCTTGTCTTCTCTTTGCAGCAGCACAGGTGGGGCAGATCGCAACATAGTTTTCAATGTCCTTTTTGAGGGACGGCCACCAAAATTGTGTTTTGATGAGGTGCAGGGTTTTTACAAACCGAAAGTGTTCCGCTATTTTGGAGTTGTGGCAGCGTTTCATCAGTTCCATTTTCTGGCTTTCAGGGACATAAAGCTTGTTTTCTACCCAAGCCAGTCCATCTTTGAGTAAGCAAGTGTTTCTGTTAGCCTGGAACCAATCATTCTTAAGTAGTGCTTCCTTAAATATTGACGTCGTTGTGTCTTCAGTCAGGGATGATTTTTTTTTTTCTTGTGCCCAGGTGATTACCTTGGCTGCTAGTTGGGTCGGTTGGATCATCGGTTTAATAACCTCAACCTTTTTGCTGTTGTATTGGGGTTTCCTGGACAGTGCATCTGCTAAGAAATTCTTTCTCCCAGAAAAATATTTGAGAGTGAAATTAAAACGTTCAAAATATTGAGCCCACCTTGCTTGTTTTTCGGAGTGCTTCCGTGGATTTCTCAGAGCTTCCAGATTTTTGTGATCAGTCCATACTTCAAAGGGGATTTGGTTTCCTTCCAGGAAATGTCTCCATGTGAGCATTGCCCACCGCACAGCATATGCCTCTTTCTCCCATACGGCCCATCTTTGCTCGGTTTCTGTCAGTTTCTTGGATGTATAAGCGCATGGTTGTAATTGTCCACTTCCATTCTTTTAGAGGAGGACTGCCCCAACTGCAACATCACTGGTATCTGCTTGGATGACAAAAGGTTGTTCGGGATCTGGGTGCTTAAAGACCGGTTCTGCTGCGAACAGACGTTTGATTTTCTCGAATGCTGCTTGGCATTCCATTGTCCAGATAAGGGGTTGTGTAGGTTTGGGTTTCTCTCCCCCTCTTCGTTTTTAGCAAGTTCATGATAGGGAGGGTGATGTTTGCAAAATCTGGAATGAATTGGCGATAAAAATTTGCAAACCCCAGGAAGCTTTGCAATTGTTTGCCTGTGTGGGGTGGATCCCACTCCAATACAGCTTTCACTTTCTGTGGATCCATCTCTATTCCCTCATGGGATATTCTATACCTCAAATAGTCAATTTTCTCTTGGTGGAACTCACATTTGGAGAGTTTTACATATGTTTTAGCATCAAAGAGTTTTGTGATGACTGCACGGAGTAGCTTGATGTGTTCTTCCATCGTTTCCGTGTAGACTAAAATATCATCAAGATACACTAAAACCCCTTTAAATAAAAATTCATGAAGGGTTTCATTGATCAATTGCATAAACACTGCAGGTGCTCCTTGCAATCCAAAAGGGAGCACTTTAAATTGGTAGCATCCCAATGGTGTGTTAAAAGCTGTCTTCCACTCATCCCCTTCCTTTATTCTGAACCAATAATATGCCTCCCGTAGGTCTAACTTTGAAAAAAAAAATTCCTTTTGAGAGGTGGGCTAACATGTCCTTCATGAGGGGGAGTGGATACATATTCTCTATGCAAATTGTGTTTAATTTTTGATAGTTCACACACAGATGCATGGAGCCATCTTTCTTTTCACGGAATAACACTGGGGCAGCTATTTTTGGTTGGGCGGGTTTGATGAAACCCCTTTTTAAGTTTTTATCGATAAATGCTCTGAGTTCTTTCAGTTCTCTGGGAGACATGCAGTACATTTGTGGTTTGGGGAGTTTAGCCCCTGGTAGGATTTCGATAGCTCAGTCTGTGGCTCGATGGGGTGGGAGTTCATCACAAGCTTCCTCACTAAATGCTTGGGCCAGATCCTGGTACTCATTGGGAATGTTAATGGGTTCCGCCGACTGTCCGGTCATGGCTGATTCTCTGTTCTCTTTCCCTTTCTTTATCCTTTCCTCTGAGCTTTTTGCAAATATTATGTCTCTCTGGAATTGTACGGTTCCTGTCCTCCAATTTATTTTTGGATTCCATTTCCGTAACCATGTGAGACCTAGGACTAGTGGCTCTTCCATTTCTGAGGCTACAATGAATGTGAGCATCTCCCTGTGGTTTCCTAGTCTTATTTTCAATGGTTCTGTAGTAAACCTGGCTGGCTCCCCCCCGCTATCGTTCCATCTAATTGGCAGAAAGCGATGGGATTTTCCATTTCTTTCAGTTGGATTCCCAATTTATCTGCAAGGAAGGGTTTGATTAGGCATCGGGTACATCCCAAGTCCAGCAACGCTGAAACTTCCTCCCCCTTCCCTTGGCTGGGGATAAACAGTCTCAGGGGTAGGGTGATTGGTTCAATTGGATTGCTTATCAGCGGGTCATCTTCTGGATTGCTTTCGGACTGGCTCAGGTCCCCTCGGAGTGTTTGGGATTCTTCCTCAGGGTTGGGGGAAGTCAGAATCCCACATCTACTCGGCCTCTCAGGCCAGTCTCCTTCCCTCGAGGGCTGGATGTTGCAGGTTTCCTCCTTGATGGGTGGTCTAGCTTTCTGGAAGGAGTCTTCAAGTGGCATTCTGCTGCACGGTGTCCCTCCTTTCCACACTTAAAGCAATCAGACATTCTTGGAGTCATGGTGGATTGGGGTTTGAAAATTCCCATTTCCCCAGGGGTGGGGATCTTTTCCAAAACTTACCAGCGTGGTACCGGTTTCAAGTCATGTCTATCTCTGCCTCCTCTGCTGTCATGTACCATTCATGTAAGAAGTTTGGGGCCCCACAGGCCAGGCAGGCAGCGTATAGATCATCATTTAGTCCATCTTTGAACCAACAGACTAGGATATCCTCTGGCCAATCTACCCGGCCGGCCAGGTCACGAAATTCCTCGGTGTATTCTGCTACCGGGCGACGGCCTTGTTTCACGATTCTGATGCGGTCGCAGGCTTTTCTATCGGCAAGCGGGTCCTCGAAACGGTGGCGTAGGGCCGTCATAAAGTGATCTAGGTTTCTTAATTTTGGGGCATTGACGTTGTGGAGCCTTACCATCCATCTGGCTGCTGCCCCTTCAAGAGCCAGGGTGACAATTTATACTCGGGACCCTTGGGTTGGGAAATCCTGCCCATATTCTTGCATGTAGGTGAGCACTTGCGCCGGGAAAAATCCCAATTTCTGGGGGTCTCCATCGAATTTTACCCCCAAAGGCGGGATCTTCCTCTGTAGTTGTATGTTCCTAGGTTGGCCAGGGTTAGTTCCCTGATCTGGGGCATTTAAGGGTCGGGTACCTGCTGTGGCTGCTGGTTCTTCAGCTTGTCCCTCTTCCCACTCAATCTCCGCTGGATCCGGGGTAGCGGCTCGGGTTCTCTCACTTTCTGGTTCCCTCGCTCTCCTGCATTGTCGTCTTTGTGCATCCCCCATGTCGAGGTTCTCCAGGGCTTCCCTCACTAGGTGATTTATGTACCGTCTCATTCAGTCATCGGCCGGTGGCTCCTCGTCCCATTCTTCCTGATTCGACAGGGCCTCTAGCTCCAGTTTCCACCCGGGTTTACAATTTCCTCGGGTGAGGGTTACTCCCCTGGTTCTTCCATCCCAGGTGTCTCTCTTTCCTACACCTATAGACCACCAGGGCTTGGTGGAGGTTTCGCAGGCAGCCTCGCTGTCTTCGATGGGACGCATCGAGTCAGTATCTGACTGGGTAATTGTTGACATTTCTCACCAGCATTCAGCTCCCCCTTGCTCCTTTGCTGTATTCAGACATTTTTTCTTCTCTTGCAGGGTTGAAAGGTTTTCAAAAAAAAAAAAATTTCCTCTCCGGGTTGACCTCTATTGCAGACAATGCTTTATGTCTGGCTACAGAACTTTTTCCCATTCAATCAATAAGAATGAACTTCTGTGAACCAAACATATCAAAAGGAATCCTTTACTGAGATGAGATAGTTCATGTAGGAATTCAAAGCAGCGTCTGAGGTCCCTCAGGCATACAGTGATAGATAAGGGAGTTTAGAACCCCTCCCCTTATCTCAATGTTTATTTAGGGAAACAAAAGCCAATATGTTAATTCCCCTCCCAGCCCTCTGGGAGGGATCCTTCCCCTTTAGGAAGGTTCTTTCTCACATACATTTCCCAAGACGTACCTAATTTCCCCCCACCCCCTTTTCAGAACGGACTGTTTTTTGGAGATTGCCCAGAGCACTTCACTGTGGAGTTTTATGGTCTTCTCATCTTCTGGCTGGGCCTCTCAGAGGTGTTAGGTTCTGGCCATTCGGCTTCCCTCCCTCCATTGTATCGTGTGGGTGTGCAAATTCGATATATCAGGTTACATCAAGATAGGATTTTATCAGTCCCCCCCCCTTTTCTTCTTCCTCTGAAGAAATGACAGATACACGGATCTGACACGTAGCATTTGCAAATAGCTCAGAGGAAAGGATAAAGAAAGGAACAGAGAACAGAGAATTAGCCATGACCATATGGTCAGCTGAACCCATTAACATCCCCAACGAATATCAGGATTTAGCCCAAGCATTTAGCAAGGAGGCTTCGGATGAGCTCCCACCCCATCGCGCAACAGACTGCACTACCGAGATCCTACCAGGATCCTACCAGGTTCCAAAACCGCAAATGTACTGCATGTCTCCCAGAGAACTAAAAGAACTCAGAGCATTTATCAATAAAAATCTAAAAAAGGGCTTCATCAAACCCACCTGATCAAAAATAGCTGCCCCAGTATTATTCCGTGAAAAGAAAGATGGCTCCTTGTGTCTGTGTGTGAATTACAAAAAATGAAACGCAATTAGCATGGAGAATATGTATCCAGTCCCCCTCATAAAGGACATGTTAGCCCACCTCTCTAAAGGGAATTTTTTTTCAAAGTTAGCTTATGAGAGGCATACTACCACATCAGAATAAGGGAAGGGGATGAGTGGAAGATAGCTTTTAACACCCCACTGCGATGCTACAATTTAAAGTGCTCCCCTTTGGATTACAAGGTGCAGTGGCCATGTTAATGCAATTTATTAATGAGACCCTTCATGAATTTTTATATAAAGCGGTTCTTGTTTATCTTGATGATATTTTAATCTACACAGAAATGGAAGAAGAACACATTAAGTTACTCCGGGCAGTTCTCACAAAATTCTTGAATGCCAAACTATATGCAAAACTCTCTAAATGCGAATTCCACCAAGAAAAAATTGACTACTTGGGATATAGCATACCCCATGAGGGAATAGAGATGGATCCACAAAAGGTAAAAGCTGTTATCGATTGGGAACCACCTCATACTTGCAAACAACTGCAAAGCTTCCTGGGGTTTATTAACTTTTATCGCCAGTTTATTCCAGCTTTTGCAAATATCGCCCTCCTCATCATGAACTTGTTAAATCCAAACCAAGGCAACCCCTTATCTGGACAATGGAATGCCAAGCGGCATTTGGAAAACTCAAACATCTGTTCTCAGCAGAACCAATCCTGAAACACCCAGACCCCAAATAACCTTTCGTAATCCAAGCAGACACTAGTGATGTAACAGTTAGAGCAGTCCTACTCCAAAAGACTGTTCCATGCCAAAAGATCCCAATGGCCAAGGCCTTGGCAAAGATGTTTTTAATACACATTTATCACCTTCATGGAGCTCCCCAACGCATTATCTCAAATAGGGGTGTACAATTCATACCTACATTTTGGTGGGCATTTTTAAACCTATTAGTCACCACCCAGAGGTTGTCGTCATCAAATCACCCTCAGATGAATGGCGGTTCTAAACGCACGAACAGCATATTAAAACAATATTTAAGATGTTTTATTAATCACCAACAGGACAATTGGACTGATCTCCTTCCTTTTGCAGAGGTAGCATATAACAACTCAGTCCACAGAAGCACTAGTTCACTCCATTTCAAGTAGCCACAGGCCAGGAATTCAATCCCATGCCAGAAATACCCACCACGGAATCTGAAATTCCCTCCCTTAAGGAGTGGATTAATAAATTGCAAGCCACTTGGCCAGTGGTCAGACTAGCTTTACAAGAGGATAGAGCACGTTTAAAGCTCAGGCGGACAAAAAACGTTGCGACCCTAAACCTTTCAAGGTTGGAGACCGTGTATATTTATCCACAAAATTCTTAAAATCATTGCAACCCTCTAAGAAATTAGGACCAAAATTCATTGGGTCATTTTCCATCTCCAGAATTATTAACCCTGTTACGGTAGAGCTTTTACTTCCCAAAACACTTAGGCAGATTCATCCAGTATTTCACTGTAGCCTGCTCAAACCAGATATTACTTCAAACCTCAGACCCCCCTTCCCACACTTCCAACTCCCATCATGGTACATGGGGAACAACATTTTGAAATTAAAGATATCCTTAATTTGCACGCTTATCATGGATCCAGGCAATATTTGGTAGCTTGGAAACATCTTCCTCCTTTAGAAAATGAGTGGGTGGCCAAACGACATGTAAAAGCACCCACATTACTATGAAAGTTCCACCTGAAATATCCTCACAAACCATCCTAAATTGTAAATATAACGCATGTTTTCTGTTTTCCAGGTAGATATACCTGCTTTTTAAGGAGGGCAGGATGTCAGATCCGTGTATCTGCTATTTTTCAATGGAAGTAGGGGGGAGGGAAGTTGGTAAAAGAAATCTTTTTTTTGATGTAACTTGAATATATTAAATCTTATATTGAATTTGTATAACTACACTTGTTCCTACACCTAGAGTGATTTTACTGCTTTTCTTTTGCCCAGGTATTTTTCAGGGTTTACAATACATGCATTCAATGTCTATAATTCAGAGCATAAATACATGTGTGTTTAACAGAGTTGAAAGGGAATTTGAAGGTCTTCTAGTCCAACCCCCTGCTCAGGCAGGAAAACTGAGGATGCCAAACTGAGTAGAGGTCCTGGGAAAGGTGTCAGAGTAACAGAATAATCATCTGCGCATGACTGGGATGTCGGCTGTCTGAATGGAAACGTCCCGGAGGGCTTCGTTCGGTCTGGGCGGAGAGCGTCGGAGGGAGAGTTTTCCCTCCTGGTCTTCTGCCAGCTGGTAGGGATGGATCTAGCCGTCGCTTTGAGGCCATCCTGGAGTGTGCTGGAGTCGCGACAGCTGAGCGGTGGGTCTGTGATGCAGAGCCTGTAGGACTACAGCTGCGCCCGCCATCTTGGATGGCGGGATATTTGAATTCCAGCCGAGAGGATCGGCCGAGGTTTGTCTTGCTGCGATGGAGATATTCCGGAGGGCTTCATTCGATCTGGGCGGAGGACGTCGGGGGGAGTGTTTTCCCCCCTGGTCTTCTGCCAGCTGGTAGGGATGGATCCGGCCGTCGCCTTGAGTCCATCCTGGAGTGTGTCGGAGCTGCGACGGCCGAGCGGTGGGACTGCGACGCGGAGCCTGCAGGACTACAGCTGCGCCCGCCATCTTGGATGGCAGGATATTTGAATTCTAGGCGAGAGGATCGACTGAGGTTTGTTTTGCTGCGATCCCCTCTCGCTCTCGCTTTAGTGGGTGGACGAGGCTGCTGGCATTTGCTGTCTTGCCTTGTCACCCTCTTTTATTTGCAGCGTTTTGCCTGGCAGCGTCTGACATCATTGCTTTCCCTGTCTGAGCTCTGGAAACCTGTTTGCTGATTATCATCAATTCCAGGCCATTGTCACCCTTAGTGGAACAACATCTCCCACCAGCCAGCAAATGCCCCTATCTGACTATCCCTAACCAGGAGAAAGGTGCCAGAGGAGGAGGCTTTTAGACTGTCATCGTGGTGAGAGGACGATGGCGGTTGTATATCATCTCTCTCCCCACTGTTGTGAGAGGACAGAGGGTTGAACTTTAACCTCCACCTTGAGGTCCGTGTGATCTGGTCCCTCACCATCGTGAGAGGATGATGGGCCTATTATCATCGGGACTCCCCAGTGACCGTGAGAGGGTCATAGGAGTAGGGGATCTCTTCTTTTGCAGGACAACTTATTCTGGCCCTTGCTTTGTTATCAGGTCTTACTGCCCAGAGATGATGAAAAGCTGAAGTTTACTTATTCGGCAGCCGAACTGTGGGCCCTGAGGAATGCCCCCCTTTCTCAGGTGTGGCCCTCAGACCTTTCCCTGTCATACCTCGAGGATGGTTCTTGGGTACCAGAGAGGAGACATGGCGCAGTTGGGGGTTTTAATTATAGGGATTTTAAGGGTTCTTTTAAATTATTTAAATTCCTAACGAAATTTTTAATGGGGTTAGGGAAAAGGAATTTATTATTGGGGTTAGGGAGGGGGCCCAGACTGGGTTTGGGGGACAACCCGTCTGGGGATAAGGCCAGACCGGGGCATGCCTGCGACCGGGAGGCCTTGGGATCAGGGACGGTCGATCCGAAGATGGGGGCTTCTTCTGGGGAGGGGGATGAAAGGGCTATCCCTACAATTGGTGGGAGAGGCAGGTATGGTGCTGACAGGGGGTCTTATCAAGTTATGGGAGCCCGCCCCCACTGTTTACAAGCGGTGGTGTGCTCCGGCCCCCAGGTCACGTCTCGCCCCCTAAGTTGTTTGAATGATCAAGCCCCGGGCCTTCGGCTGATGCTTTGCAATGCCAGGTCCGTAGTGAATAAAGCCCCCATTGTTCACGATCTTGTCACGGAGGGGGGTGCGGACCTGGCTGGCATTACCGAGACCTGGCTGGGACAGGAGGGGGGTGTCCCTCTAGTAGAGATGTGCCCAGCCGGGTTTCGGGTTTTTCATCGGCCGAGGGCCCAGAGGAGGGGTGGGGGGGGTTGCAGTAATTATTCGGGAGGATCTGGATCCTAGGGAATCCACTGTTCCTCAGACGACCGGACGTGAGTCCCTTTTTGTTAAGTGTGGTTCCGGGGTTCAGATGGGCCTTTTGATCACATACTTGGCTCCCTGCTATGTGACATCAGCCCTGCCTGAGCTCCTTGAGGTCATAGCCGGTCTGGCGGTTGAGACCCCCAGGTTGATGGTCATGGGGGATCTCAACCTGCCTTCGGCCGGTGGGGCCTCGGGGATTGCCCAGGAGTTCTTGGCTTCCATGACAGCCTTGGGCCTGACCCAATTAATTAAGGAACCCACGCATACTGGGGGTCACATTCTGGATCTGGTTTTTGTCTCTGGACAGTGGCAGGATGATCTGGGTGTTGGGGATGTTTTTGTTGAACCCTTGTCATGGTCAGATCATTCGCTCCTTAGGCTGGACTTCCAGGCCGCTCCTCCCCATCGCAGGGAGGCGGACCAAATACGTTGGTACCGTCCCAGGCGCCTGATGGATCCAGATAGGTTCCTGATGGAGCTTGGGCCATATCCCGACATTCAAATTCACGACTCGGTGGGGGACCTGGTCGCCACCTGGGAAAGGGTGGCGGCTGGGGCCCTGGACCGGATCGTGCCCTTGCGGCCTTTGACCTGGCGCCGCTCTCGCTCGGCCTCCTGGTTTTCCGGGGAGCTGAGGGAGATGAAGCGCCGGAAAAGACGCCTGGAGAGTATTTGGAGGACTACTCGCTCCGGACCCGACCGAACACTTTTACGGTCTTATATCAAGACCTATTTAGTGGCGATAAGGGTGGCAAAGCGTCTTTACTTTTCCACCCTTATTGCGTCCGCAGGAAACCGCCCGGCTGCCCTGTTTAGAGTGACCCGCTCCCTCTTGGAAGGGGGAGCGCGGGAGGACCCCTTGCAGGGACAGGCTGAGGATTTTTCAAAGTTCCTGGTGGATAAAATCGCTCGGATCCGGGATGGGTTGGACTCTGAATGGGCGGCTCTGGGTGGGGGATCGGGGGCGGAACTTGAAACAGTCATTTGGGAGGAGTTTGATCCTGTGACCCCCGAAGACGTGGACAGGTTGCTGCGGGGACTGAATGCGACCACATGTTTATTGGACCTGTGTCCCTCCTGGCTGGTGTTGGCCACCCGGGAGGTGACACGAGGTTGGTTTCAGGGTATTATTAATGCTTCCTTGAGTGAGGGGTATCTACCCGCCGCTTTGAAAGAGGCGGTGGTGAGACCCCTCCTCAAGAAACCGTCCCTGGACCCAACTTTGTTATCTAATTATCGTCCTATCTCCAACCTTCGTTTTATGGCGAAGGTTGTTGAGAGTGTGGTGGCACAACAGTTTCCCCAGCACCTGGATGAAGCTGTCTATTTGGATCCACGCCAATCGGGCTTCAGGCCTGGGCACAGCACAGAGACGGCGTTGGTCGCATTGGTGGATGATCTCTGGAGGGCCCGTGACAGAGGTTATTCCTCTGTCCTGGTCCTCTTAGATCTTTCGGCGGCTTTTGATACTGTCGACCACAGTATCCTATTGCAGCGGCTGGGGGGTTGGGAGTGGGAGGCACCGTTATGCGGTGGTTCTCCTTCCTCTCTGACCGCTCGCAATTTGTGTTGGCAGGGGGGCAGAGGTCGGCCCCGAGGCCCTTGGTTTGCCGGGTGCCTCAGGGGTCGGGGCTCTCGCCCCTTCTGTTCAACATCTATATGAAGCCACTAGGTGAGATCATCTGTGGCTTTCGGGTAGAGTTCCATCAGTACGCTGATGATACTCAGCTCTACATTTCTACCCCGGGCCACCCCGATGAAGCCGTCGAAGTGATGACCCGGTGCCTGGAGGCTGTGCGGTGTTGGATGGGGCGGAACAGGCTTCAGCTCAACCCATCTAAGACTGAGTGGCTGTGCTTCCCAGCACCCCGGTACAGCCAGCTGGTTCCATCGCTGGCTGTGGGGGGGGAAATTCTTGCCCCCACAGAGAGGGCCCGCAATCTGGGTGTCCTCCTGGATGTACGGCTGTCACTGGAAGACCACGTGGCGGCCGTTGCCAGGGGGGCTTTTGGACAGGTCCGCAGGATCTACCAGTTGCGGCCCTTTCTGGATCGGGATGCGCTTCGCACGGTCACCTCCGCCCTGGTGACTTCCCGCCTAGACTATGCCAATGCTCTCTACATGGGGCTGCCTTTGAAGAGCATCCGGAGGCTCCAGTTGGTGCAGAATGCAGCCGCGAGGGTGGTAATGGGAGCTCCTAGGGGCTCCCATGTTATGCCACTTCTGCGCGCGCTGCATTGGCTCCCGGTGGCCCTCCGGGTGCGCTTCAAAGTCTTGGTCACTATCTTTAAAACGCTCCATGGCTCGGGACCGGGATATTTGCGAGACCGCCTCCTGCCACCATCGGCTTCCCACCGACCGGTACGCTCCCATAGAGCCGGTCTCCTCGGGGTGCCGCCGGCTGGACGGCTGGCGACCCCGAGGGCGCGGGCCTTCTCATTGGGAGCACCCCCTCTCTGGAATGAATTACCCCGGAGGTAAGGGCCGCCCTTACCTCATGGCCTTCCGTCGGTTACTTAAAACTCACCTATTTTGGCAGGCCGGACTGGCCTAGGGGTCTTTTAAATTTTAACCTGGTTTTAACTCTTGTTTGTATTTTAATTAGAGCCACACTATATTCAATTTTTAAATTTTAATATTATCATGTTATGTGTTGATGTGTTTTGTATATGTATTTTTATTGGCTGTTCACCGCCCCGAGTCCTTTTGGGGAGAGGGGGGCAGTATATAAATCGAATAAATAAATAAATAAATAAAAAAAACAGAATAACACTTAGAAGGGATCTTGTGGGGAACCCTATACCATTTCAGAGAAGTGGCTGTTCAGTCTTTCCTTAAAAACCTTCAGTGTTGGAGCACCCAGAACTTCCCAGTATCCATTGGTATTCACCTGGCTAGTGTCCTTGCAGTAAACAGCAAACAGCCTGGTCAGTTTCATGTTAGAGTTTGCAGCAATCCAACCAGCACACAAGTAAATAATTTACCAGGATTCATTTATAGAAGAAACTTCTTTATATACAATAATATACAGTATGATGCATGTATACAATACTCAAGTCAGAACCAGAACTCTGGTGCTGTTTCTTAGTAACCAACAATTCTCACTGGCTCACATGTTTGTTTATTTTATTTATTTTATCATATTTTTATACCGCTCCCTCTCCCAAAAAGGGACTCGGGGCGGTGTACAGCCTACTAAAAACACACAATAAATACACTATAAATACAATTAAAAATATATTAAACGCAGTTGTTCCGGCTGTATCCCATCAAAATTAAATTTAACAATGTAAAATCAGGGATCTAATTAAAAATTAATTATTAAAACCAAATGAAATTTAAAACCAGAACCTGATTACTGGGCCAGGCCGGCCTGTCTTAAAAAATAGGGTTTTAACTGCGCGCCGGAAGGTCAGAATATCCGTCATGGCTCGTATCTCCGGGGGGAGATCATTCCATAGGGAGGGAGCTCCCACAGAGAAAGGCTGAACTCTCGGGGCCGTCAGCCGACAGCGGCCGGGCGGCGGTACCCCAAGGAGGGCAACCCTGTGGGAGCATACTGGGCAGCGGGAGGTTGACGATGGCAGTAGGCGGTCCCGTAGATACCCAGGTCCCGAGCCATGGAGCACTTTAAATACCATCAGTACCACCTTGAATCGAATCCGGAAGGCCACAGGAAGCCAGTGCAGCCTGCGGAGAAGTGGTGTAACGTGGGAGCTCCGAGGGGCACCCACGATCACCCGCGCGGCTGCATTCTGGACCAACTGTAACCTCCGGAGACTCTTCAAGGGGAGCCCCATGTAGAGAGCATTGCAATAATCCAGGCGGGAGATAACGAGGGCGGAAGTGACTGTGCGAAGTGTGCCCAGATCCAGAAAGGGCCGCAACTGGTAGATCAGACGGATCTGATAAAAAGCCCCCCTGGCGACGGCTGCAATGTGTTCTTCTAAAGACAGCCATACGTCCAAGAGGACACCCAAGTTGCGCGCCCTTTCCACGGGGGTCAAAACCTCTCCCCCCACGGCCAGCGAAGGAACCAGCTGGCTATATCTGGGCGCAGGAAACCACAGCCACTCGGTTTTGGTCGGGTTGAGACGAAGCCTGTTACGACCCATCCAACTCCGCACGGCCTCCAGGCACCGGGACATCACTTCGACGGCTTCGTTGGGGTGGCCCGGGGTGGAGATGTACAGCTGAGTATCATCAGCGTACTGATGGAACTCCACCCTGAAGCCATGGATGACCTCACCCAGCGGCTTTACATAAATGTTGAACAGCAGGGGCGAGAGCACCGACCCCTGAGGAACCCCACGTAGGGGCCTCGGGGCCGATCTCTGCCCCCCCGTCAACACAAATTGCGAACGGTCAGAGAGGAAGGAGGTGAACCACCGCAACACGGTGCCCCCCACCCCCAACCCCTCCAACCGCCGCAATAGGATACTGTGGTCGACAGTATCAAAAGCCGCTGAGAGATCTAACAGGACCAGGACAGAGGAACAACCCCTGTCCCGGGCCCTCCAGAGGTCATCCACCAACGCGACCAACGCCGTCTCCGTGCTGTGCCCGGGCCTGAAGCCCGATTGGAGGGGGTCGAGATAACTCGCTTCATCCAGGTACTGCGGGAGCTGACGTGCCACCACACTCTCAACAACCTTCGCAAGAAAGCGAAGGTTGGAGACAGGACGATAGTTAGATAACAATGCTGGGTCCAGGGACGGTTTCTTGAGGAGGGGCTGCACCACCGCCTCTTTCAAGGCGGCGGGTAACAGCCCCTCTCTCAAGGAAGCGTTTATAATACCCTGGAACCACCCTCGTGTCACCTCCCGAGTGGCCAAGACCAGCCAGGAGGGGCACGGGTCCAGCAAACAGGTGGTGGCATTCAGTCCCCCCAGTATCCTGTCCACGTCCTCCACAGTAACAGGATCGAACTCAACCCAATTGACCTCACCAATATCAACCCCCGCCCCCCCGCCCGGAGATGCCCAGTCGGAGTCCAGTTCGTTCCGGATCTGAACGATTTTATCCTGCAGAAACCTAGAAAACTCCTCAGCCCGTCCCTGCATGTTGTTATGTTTATCTCAGTTCATAATTTCTCATATACTGACACTTCAGCATGTTATTGCAGCCTGATTTAGCATGAGCAGCTGATTGGCAGTTGGATCTGCCTCTCAGAATACAGCTGATTTAGGTGGCAGGGATCGCTGCCGCCAATTGCTGCTGTCACTGCCGATCTGCTGCCGCCACTTATTGCCACCTCTGCACTCCCCATTTTCTGTCTCCATGCACCTCATTTGTAGCCTCCGTGTGCCTCATTTTTGGCCTTCACATGTCCCATTTTTGTCCCGTTCCAGGCGGCAAGGATTGCCACTGCCATTACCTGTCACTGCTGATCGCCACCATGGCAATAGACGGCAGTGATCGGTGGCAATAGGCAATGGCGGCAGCAATCCCTTCCACCTGCAACAGGCCAAAAATGGTACGTATGAAGGCCAAAAATAGGGCACACAGGCCGAAAACAGGATGCACAAAGGTTGAAAATGGGGTGTGTGGAGGCTGAAAATGGCTGAAGGGTGGGGGCTGGTGGGTGGATGGGTCTTCGGCAACATTCGCTCCATAAGATGCACAGAAATTTCCAGTCACTTTTGGGAGACAAAAAGGTGTATCTTATGGAGCAAAACATACAGTAATAAAATAAACCAAGGAATAGAAACTGCATCAGTCATAGTGAGCTAGATATACAGTTATTAATGTAATGCCATTCCATTCGTAACCTGAGGATTCATGAGAGTGAATCTCATGTCTTGAACGGGATCACTCTCTCCTTTTGCCCACACATTCACTAATCAAATGTGCGGTTTGTTAAGTGCACATGAGGTATTTCAGGGTGGGGAAGGCCATGGGGGGTGATGGTGATGGTGATGGAATAGGCCAGCTGCTTAAGACCACCCAAGGTCTCCCCAACTCACTGAAATACCTTGTGCTCCCCCAATTGCTTTCTCCCTACCCAACCTGCCACACTGAGTCACTTATCATGCAAAGTTTTAGCAAGCTATTTCCTTTCCCGCCTCTCAGCTGTATGCACTCCTCTGCAGTTCTGTTCTGGTGTGCGCAGGCCTTGCCAGCCACTTTGCCGGCCAAAATAGAACTCCATTTAAGCCTTGCCCAGCACTTTGTAGGCCAAAATGAGGTTCAGAGAGGCAGGCCAACCCCATCCCTCGCCTCCCATGCTCTGTTTAGGCTCCACAGGCCTTGCCTGGCACTTTGCTGCCCAAAACAGCCCGACACTCTGAACCGCCATTTTAGCCTGTAAAATGCTTGATGAGACCTCCGCAGGCCTAAACGGAGCTCCGTTTTGGCCGGCCAATTCCAAGTGAGACCTGTACAGGCTTAAAGAGAGCATTGGAAGGGTGCACCTGCTCCTTCAAACCTCCATTTTGGCCTGCAAAGTGCAGACAAACATTGCAGAGCCTCTGCGGTTTTTCGTAAAGGCGAACATCTGCCGTGGTGCTGAAAGATTCTTAGTTTCAGGGCTTGTTCTTAAACATTAGGAGGCACTTATCACATGACTTTGAATGTTTGCTAAGGGAAGACTTGTAATCCTGGGATTACCTGTACTAATGGTATGATTCCATATTAGGCAGCTTTCAATATTTGTAATATAGATCATACAATTTTTTTCTTTATTCAGCAAGTATGCATGATTCACTATAAAGTACAGGGACAGTTTAAAAAACTTTCAAACTAGAAAAAAATAATCAGAAATGATTTTGGGCCAAATGAGAATCTTGACTCCTTTACCTGGTCTATTAGCCTTTGAGAATTCTTACTCTTATTTTTTTACTATTCAGCAGATCAGTTGTGAACAAATAACTAGTTTCAGGCTGCCAAAGTATCAGGAAATCAGGACTTTATACAGTAAATGTTTTTAATTTACTATACAAGTAAATAGAATTTTCAATAGAAATACTGGAGGAAGGAGAAGGCTTGTTATTTTTGTGCTTTCTTCCCAATGATCTTTGTTCCAGAGAATATGTTATGACAAAGAATATATGCTATGGCTGTCAGCGAAGACCAAAAGCTTATCAAGTAATCAGTGAGACTTATATTCATTTATGTATAACAATTTAATCAATTAACATCCAGAAATTATACATGAGTTTATATATTGGACTATAGTGATCAAACTAATATTGGCTTTTTGCTTTTATTGTGAATTGCTTATGCTACTATATATTTGTTATTGATTAAACCAATATTTGCTATTTGCTTCTGATAAGATATACTGCTAGAAATCATTTGTTATGAATTCACTGTTATTAGCTTCTGCTTATACTGTCAGAAATTAATTGTTAGGAACTAATTCTAGTTTAGTAAATTGTAACCTTGATACTGGTTGGCATTAGTGCAAAGCTTGTTATATTGCTTCTGTGTCTCTCTAGGCACATCCTTGGAAACATAAATGGTTACTTAGGAATATCAGGCTCATAGATAAAGGAACCAGAGTAGGAAGTTTCTTGCCTCATAGATAGCAAAACAGCAGGGAATTACCTGAAAACATTCTGCTGAATAAACAAATTGTCCAGAGAGGGAAAAAATCTCTTACACAGGCCTATAGGGATGCACCATAAATAAAGTAAACAGAGACAGGGACCTGAACAAAGAATGCTTTGAAGATAAAGACCCATGTTAGTAACGAACCTTTGTCTTTGATTGGGTAAACTTTGTCTCTAAATGGGGAAAATGTATATAAGACTCTGAGCCACTCTTGCAGAGGTGTGAATATTCCTTACATGCTTTTGCCTATGTTTTGGAAATAGTTTCACCCAATCTTTTTGCTTTGGCCATAAGTAAAAAGCTGTTATTTTTTGCAAGGCTCATCTCGAGTCACACTCTCTTTGGCATTTCAGTGGATCGGGGAAACTTGTGGGGCCTTACATTTTCTGGCACCCAATGTGGGGCTCAAAAGCATCAAGGTGGCTGCATTCAGCTCCTCACAAGCTGAACGCCTTTAAAGTTCAGTGGCCTTCACAATGGCGAATGGAAAAAACCAGCTGGGACCAGCGGTGAAGTCAAGAGTGCTCCTGGAAAAATTTATCTGGTGACTTTGACCTAGTCATTTTCTGGCAGGCTCTGATTTGCTGAACCTGAATGCCCTAACCAAAGAGGCTTCCACCAAGGATTGTGAAATTGTGCCCTCTGTGAGTAGAAATCCCTTATTTTGGAGGGTTGAGGAGGGTATTGCCTTGTATGTGCATGACTGAGATGCAGGAAATTCCTACTAGAGGTTTGCCTACAAAGTGAGTGTGGAGATCTGTGTTTTTGTTTTCCTGAGAGGAGACCGGCCAGAAAAAATCACTTTGAAAGGAGTGTGGAATAATTGCCAAGCCCCATACCAAAGAAAGGTCAGAGAAAGGGGAGGTTTTTAACTAGAATTCCAGATACAAGAGAGAGCTTCTTGTTCAGAGTACTGCAGCATAAATTCAGCACCAGAAAAGTAAACACAGATGACTGAGGCTTCATTTAACTTCTTTATATACACAAGTAAGTTTTACAATACCAGTTGTAGATTTCTCCAACATGGAGCAAACTCAAACAGAAGCAGACATGTTACAGGTTCAGAGCAGAGCTCTGGTTTTCAGCAAGCAAGCAAGTTACATACAGCAGAGGAGAGAAGCAGTTTCATTTTCAATAGACAGACTCAGAGTTTAACATAGCTGCAGAGCTGTAGAGCTTAATATAAAGCCACGCCTAGGCTATTTCTCATTTCAGTTTCCAAACAGTCCTCATTGGCTGACCTTGTTACCATGCTCTATTCCAGTTCATGAATACTACTCCCTTCATAGACATAAATTCAATTACCTTTAATGTTCTTCAGATACCTGTATTTAAGACCCACATTCACAGTTCCCCCCAAATACCTGAGAATTCATTCAAAAGCCGATACAAAAATTTATGCCACTAGATAAAGACTGAATGCACCAATTATCACATTAAACAAAAGAAAAACCTATGCACCAATTCCACCTGCACTTTCTACAATTTTCTAAACAACAAACTAAAAGACTCAAGATCCATCCCACCCCTGAAAGGACCTAATGGTAAAGACTGCAACGATGATACCATTAAAGCCAACTTCTTTAACACATTCTTTGGGTCAGTATTTATAAACAGCAATGTATCATGCCCTGTATTTCCTAGTCGAACCACAGACAACTACAATTATCTAATACATAACGATTTTATAGAAGACATTGTTGAAAAAGCACTGTGCAATCTAAAACCATCTCTACCTATTGGACTGCACAGAATATGTGCCTACTTCTTAAAAAAGCTACCCACTGCCATGGCGGTCATCCCCATCTTCAAAAAGGGAGACCCCAGCCTAGTTGAAAATTACAGACCAATCTCTTTATGCTGCGTCACCTGTAAAGTCATGGAATCAATTATTAAGCAATCCATCATACTCCACTTAGAAACAAACAACCTACACTCTAATAAACAATTTGGTTTTAGGAAAAAACTATCATGTAATCTGCAACTCTTACACTGCAAAAACATATGGACTACAGAACTCAATCAGGGCAAAGCAATAGATGCAATCTACATAGACTTCTGTAAAGCCTTTGATTCAGTGGTACATGACAAACTACTCCTAAAACTAAAATCTTACGGTATCTCTGGACACCTGCATAACTGGATAGAAGCATTCCTGTCAAACGGACAACAAATGGTCAAAATTGGGAGCATCCTATCAAATTCTGTACCTGTCAACAGTGGTGTCACCCAAAGCAGGGTTCGAGGACCAACTCTTTTCATACTCTACATAAATGACCTCTGTAATCATATCAAGAACAACTGCGTTCTCTTCACTGATGATGTAAAGCTATTCAACATCACAGACAATACTGCTACCCTTCAAAAAGACATTGACTATATATCAGAATGGTCAAACAAATGGCAACTTCAAATCTCAACAAATAAATGCTCTGTCTTACATATTGGCAAAAAAAATCAGAAAATAAAATACAGGTTGAATAGTCAAGACCTTGTTGATGATCCAAACCCTGTCAAGGATCTTGGAGTACTCATCTCAAATGACCTAAGTGCTAGAGCCCACTGTAACTACTTAGCAAAAAGGCGTTAAGAGTTGTTAAACTAATCTTATGTAGCTTTTTCTCTGGTAATATTACACTAATAACTAGAGCATACAAAACATTTGCTAGATCAATACTCGAATACAATTCATCAGTCTGGAACCCACATTATGTATCTGATATTAACACAGTTGAGAAAGTCCAGAAATATTTCACAAGAAGAGTTCTCCACTCCTCTACTCATTGCAGAATACCTTATGCCACCAGACTCGAAATTCTAGACCTAGAAAACCTAGAACTATGCCGCCTTCGGTCTGATCTAAGTATAGTATATAAAATCATACATTGCAATGTCCTACCTGAATGAATACTTCAGCTTCCACCATAACAAAACTAGGGCAAACAATAGATACAAACTCAAAGTTAATCACACCAAACTTGATTGCAGGAAATATTACTTCAGCAACAGAGTGGTCAATGTCTGGAATACTCTACTTGACTCTGTGTTTTTTTCCCCAAACCCCAAAAACTGTAACCTTAGACTGTCTACTATTGACCTCACCCCTTTCCTAAGAGATCTGTAGGGGGTGTGCATAAGCACACCAACATGCCTACTGTCCCTGTCCTAATGTTTCTTTTATATATATATATTTCTTATATGTATCCATGTATTTATAACTATGTTTTTACTTATACCTATTATCTTGTAAGCAATTGACAAATAAAATAAATAAATAAAATAAAATAAATAAATCAAATCAGACTTTCCAGTTCCAGTATTTTCAAGGTCACTTCAATCTTCTTTCTTTCAACTTCAACTCCAGGCTCCGGCTATCTATAGTTTCCTGTATAAACAATCTACCATGCTCATCCCACTATCTTTTTCAGTAAAAAGCTCAGAGTCCTTGAATGTAAAACCAATACACAAACAAGTAAGAGAGAAAAGAAAACAATATATCCAAGTCTCTAGATGGCAGTGCTACTTATTTTCCTTCACTTTCACTTCCTCTCATATATTCAAAGCCAAGAACAGATAATAAAATTAAAAAATATTAAAAAGAGAAATAAATAAATCTCAAATCAGAAAGAAAGTCTTAATCAAAACAGACTTTCAAGAGAATTGTTAAAGAAAATTAAAAATTAAAAAAGATCAGTTTAAAATTGAGAAGCTTTGCCAAATTCCAAGTTCAATAAAAAGGGGGGGGGGACCTTCAGTTTAGCTTAATCTTGCCGCTTGACCTCTTTTCTCTTCACTTTTGATTTCACTTTAAGTCTTTTAGGGTGTTCTTTTCTTTAGATTTCTTCCGTTCTGGAGCTGTCCCAGCTTCAGCAGTTTGAATGGTGCCTCTCCGCCGGCGGCAAAAAGGGCTTCTCCTGGATCTACCAGGGACTTTGCGGTGTTCTGGGATCAACAGGATGTGCCCTTATCAATCACCATCTCTATGGGATGGTTTAGGTCCAGTGGAACCATCCAACAACAGAGATATTGACGGCGATCTTGGAGCATCAAGATCACGCATCATACCATTGTGATGCCAGCTCCTCCCTCCCCATCTTTCCAATTTTCTAATATCATTCTGTAACTCATTACTTTTTTTCTTTCTTTTTTCTTTCTAGCATTATATGCAATTGTTATTCCTCTTAGGTAGGCTTTCGTTGTATTCCACAGATTCTGTAAAGAGGTGTGTTCTTTTTTATTTACATCAAAAAACATTTCTAATTCTTTTTTTACTTTTGTTATATATTATTGTCTCTCAGAGTCTGTGGGTTCAATGTCCACCTTCATCTTTGTTTTGATTGACCTTTTCATATTACTATTATGGAGTTATGATCTGCCCACACATTTGGTGCTATTTCTACTCATACTATATCTTTCATTAGGGTTTTACTTATCCATGTCATGTCAATTCTCAACCATGATTTGTGGGGAATAGAATAAAAGATAAACTGCTTTTCTTTGGGTTGTAAATTCTCCATATATCAATTAGGTTTTGTTCTTCTATCATGTTAAAAAATATTTTTGGAAATGTGTTTTTCTTTTTCTTTTTTTTACTGGTACTTTGGTAATCTTTTTTTGTATCCAAGACTTTGTTGAAATCCCCTATTATTTAAATTTCTTCTTTGCCTAATTCAAAAAAAATTTCATGTATTTTTTGTAATAAATTTCTTGTTGTTTGTTAGGAGCGTATATTACAACTAATAAAATTTTCCTCTGTTCCCATACTACTTCTAATATTAATGTTCTCCCCACCGAATCTGTGTATAATACTTCTACCTCTACTCCTTCTCTAACATATATTGCTACTCCTCTTTTTATCCTCCTCTAATGCTGCATATAATTTTCCTAATTTTTTATATTGTAAAAATCTCTTATCTTGGGCTCTAACATGTACTTCCTGGAGGCATACTATATCCATTTTTTGTTTTGCCAATTTCTTCAGAGTTTGATTCTGTTTCAATGGGGAGTTAAGTCCATTTATATTTACTGATAATATCTTCAAATTATTTTCCATTTTCTCTCTTAGCCTTTACCAATTAGTTCCTGTTATTCCTTGCTTCTCTTTGTGCTCTTATTCTTAGTCTGTTTTCTTCTTGTGGTCTTTCTTCCTTCTTCTTTTCCTCCTCTTCTTGCTCTTTTCCATTCTTTTTCAGTTATATATAAACATTGGATAAAAGTACAATATAAATTTCATAATAAAATCTAGAATATCTTATATAAAATGATGGTATAAATAGTTTAGTCATGTATGATTAATAACTGATAAATATATAAGCATATGTTAGTTTGAGAATGTGAGAATTTATGTAAACTGTGAGTAATGACTATGAAAGGATAGTACAAAAGATTTGTAACCAACTGATACACTGTATGTATATAAAATGGAAAATGGCTTTATGTTTTTATGTTTTGTTTGTATATGTTTGATTTTATATATATATATATTATAAGATATAAGAAAATTGGAAAGACGAGCACAATTAGCATCAGAGAATGAGCAAATTATAGATAAATGTAGTTAGCTAAACATAAATTGAATATATTAGAACAGGAAAGAAATTTAAGAGCATTGAAATTAGTAAAGCAAAATTATTTCGAAAATGCAAATAAGTCAGGAAGGTGGCTTGCATATAGGTTAAGGAAGGAAAAAGAAAAGAGATGGATTCAGCAACTACAGGATAAGGAGGGAAAGATACAAAATAATATGGAAAAGAAAAAATAAATAGTACTGGAATATTTTTGTGAACTTTACAAACAAGAAAATATGAGTAAAGAGAGAAGTAAACAATATCTAGAGGAAGAAAATATTCCAATACTAACAGAAGAAGAAAGGGAAAGATTAAATGAAGAGATTATTATGGAGGAAATAAAAGAAGCAATTAGTAAACAAAAAACAATAAAACTCCCGGAATAGATGGTTTGCCTGCAGAATTATATAAAAATTTAGGGGAAATTTTTGATCCCATTCTTTTAAAAATTTATAATGAAATACTTAAAGGGGCAGAGATACCAAGGTCGTGGAGAGAAGCATACATTATACTAATACCGAAGGAGGGTGCAGATACCACCCACAAAAGCAACTATAGACCAATTTCCTTGTTGAACGCCGAGTATAAAATATTTATGAATATAATGGCTAAGAGACTAAAAAAATACTAAGTAGATATATGCATACAGATCAAAATGGTTTTCTTCCAACAAGACAATTTAAAAACAATACAAGAATAGTACTTGATACCCTGGAATACTATGAGGCACATCCAGAAAAACAGGCTACACTAGTTTTTCTGGATGCCCAAAAAGCCTTTGATAAGGTAAATTGGGAATTTATGAGGCAACAAGTAAAGAAAATGAAATTTGGGGATAAATTTGAAAAAAAATGTTAGCGTCAATATATTCAAGCCAAAAAGCCCGGATAATAATCAATGGAGAAATGATTAATTCATCTGAAATAGGAAAGGGATGCCCACTTTCACCTCTGCTGTTTATCACGACACTAGAAATTTTGTTGAGAAGAATTAGACAGAATATGGAGATAAAAGGATTAAGAATCAAAAATGAAGAATACAAGGCCCAAGCATTCACAGACGACCTTATATTCTTTGTAGAAGAACCAATAAAATCAGGACCAAAATTAATTAAAGAGATAGAGATAGATATGGAGAGGTGGCAGGTTTAACAATAAGGATAAAACTAAAATGATAACAAAAAATCTAATAGAAACAAAAAAAGAAATTAGAAGTGGTAATTGGCATACAAATTGTAAAAAGAATTAAATATTTAGGAATTTGGCTCATGGCAAGATGTTCAACAATAAAAGAAGATAATTGTGTAAAGTTGGTACTAAAAATAAAAAAAAGATTTAGAAAAATGGGAGAAACTGCAATTATCAACGTTAGGAAGAATCTTGACTATTAAGATGAAATTAAATAAAATTACCTACAAAATTTATTTGGTCAGGGAAAAATACCTAGAATAAAATTAAGCTCCTTACAAGATAATAGATGCAGAGGTGGATTTGGGCTCCCTGCCTGGGAAGTATATTATAAAGTGGCAATCTTAACATGGATTAAAGATTGGGCCAATTTGAGAAACAAAAGAATTTTAATTCTAGAAGGGCATGATTTGGAGGTGGGGTGGCATGCCTTCATGTGGAACCCTGGAAACAAAAGTTATACACACTTTAATAGGCATATAATTAGAAGTTCACTATTGAAAGTGTGGAAAGAGATTAAACACAAACATTATATGAAGATCCTAGGATGGGTTTCTGTCATGGAGGCGTTGATCCACCCCAATGCATTAGAAACTGGAAGAAAAATTAGGTATTATGCTATACTAAATTCCCAAGGAAGATTAAAGACGAATCAAGAAATTAGAGAGCAAGGGATGAAAATAGAGTGGTGGCCATATTTACAACTCAAGACAAGATATAAAAAAGACATGGAAGAGTTTGGAATTGAGATAAAACCGAATGAAGTAGATAAAATATTGGAGGGAACAGATGAAAAATTAATCTCTAAAATGTATAACTACCTGTTAGATTATGAAATGGCGGAAGAAATAAAGGCCCAATGATCACATGGGCAGGGAATGTTGGGCACAAGATTAATTTGGAAGTTTGGGAAAAAAAATTGGAATCAAAATTACAAAATAACAAAATCAGTGATCTATAAAGAAAATCAATATAAAATGTGTTACCAATGGTATCTGGCACCCTCAAGTTAGCTAACATATAGCCAAACATAAGTCCGATGTGTTGGAAATGTAAGCAAATGAGGGGTACCTTCTTCCACACCTGGTGGTTCTCCCCCAAAAGTAAAAAATATTGGAAAAAAATTAGACTGTGGAAAAAATAAATTACAAGTATTCAATTAGAATTTAAACCTGAAATATTTTTGTTGAGAATATTAAAAGGGGACTATGCAAAAGAAACAAAATATTTAATTCTCCATATAATCACAACGGCAAGAATTGTGTTGGCACAATGTTAGAAGGGTGAACAAATGCCAACAAATAATTTGATTACTTAGAAAATACTTGATTGTGCTGAAATGGACCTATTTACATAAAAACTTAGGGATAAGGAAGACTCAAGCTATATTACAGCTTGGGATAAATGGTATAAGTGGATTAAAGAGAAAAAAACAGGAAATTAAAAGATAAGGATTTGATGAATGGAGTGGTTAAATTAAGAATATTTATCAAAATAGTAAATGAATAGTAGTAAAATTGTTATCAATAAAAAAATCACACCATCTTAGTTGATTAGAAACTTATATGTTTTTAATGTTTATCTATTATGTATTTGTATATATAGATTTTGTCTGCAACGTAAAGTTGTATTCTATGCATTGTACACAGTGTTTTTTTTTAATCTTTAATAAAGTTCTCTTTTAAAAATTAAAAAAAAAATTTCTTCTCTTGCTGGGTTGTAACCTGATATCCTCTGCTGCAGAGGTGGTTTTCAACCAGTTTGCACCAGTTTGAGTGAATAGGTAGCAGTGATTTGGTATGAATCACCGAACCAGTGGTGATCCCTGGCTGGCCATGCTCACAACCTGGTCACCCGGTCACTCACTTGCCCCGGTCGCTCTCCTAGCTTTCCCTACCACATGGCAGCCGTGGCACAGTTTGGACGGAGGTCCCATGGCTGCTGCACATGCGCACTGCACACCAGGACGTCCGCCCACCTGCCCATTCTCCCAAAGCATGCTTTCTTCATTCTCCCGGCAGACGTGTCTCTTCCAGACTGGCCTGGCCTGGCCAGCCAGCAGATGGCAACATGTCCAGCCACCCCTTTTTCAATGCCAGAAGCATCTCCCAACCTGCCATCTGCTGTCCTCCTTTTCTGCCTGTTTGTTCTGTATGGCCAAGGAGGAAGAGGAGAGCAGCCAGATGGTTGGGAGAAGCTTCTTATACTGCGAAAGAGGGGGCTGGAGACTGAAAAAGAGTTGCTTCCAGCCCCCCTTTTTCAGTGCAAGAAGCCTCCCCCAACTGACTGGCTGCTCTCGGCCATACAGAACAAACAGGCAGAGAAGGAGGAGAGCAGTCAGCCAGTTGCGCTAAAAAGGGGGTGGCTGGAGGTGACGCTTTCTCGGTCTCCAGCCACCTCTTTTGCAGTGCAAGCAGCCTCCCCCAACTGGCTGGCTGCTCTCCTCCTTCTCGGCCATACAGAACAAACAGGTAGAGAAGAAGGAGAGCAGCTGACCAGTTGCACTGAAAAAGGAGTGTCTGGAGGCGACTCTTTTTCAGTCTCCAGCCGCCTCTTTCAGATTGCTGCACCATTCCACTCAGACTTGCTTGGGCAAATCCCCCCAGTGCAATGGGCCCAAGGGGGTGGACCGGTGTGGCCGGCATCTAGAACGTGGCTGCAGTGGTGCATTGGAGAAGTGGAGCAAAGCCGGAGATTGGTAATTTTTGCTGCAAGAAGCCTATAGCTGCTGCGTGTTTTTTCGATGCAGCTGTAGTTCAGCCACATGGGAAAAAAAACATGCAATGACTGCAGGTATCTCATGACAAGGGCAAGATGTGGGCTGGCAGGGAGCCCAGCAACAACAATGACTCAGTCCTGGCTTACCTTCCCTGGCAGCCAGTCGTGGGAGGAAGGTAAGATTTCAGGCAGGCGGGAAAGCCAAACCCAAGCTGCCTAGCCCAGAGCTGCTTGGCGGGTGTAGGGGGGCAAGGCTGCAGCATACACTTTGCTTGAATTTCCGAGCCCCAAAAGTGTGAGGGGAGGAAGTCCCGCCCACAGCCCCTTTGTTGGACCCAGAAGCCTTGCCTGCCACCTTTTTTTTCCCCAAAATTTTATTATTTTTTAAACAAACATACACAAACACAACATAAAAACATCAAGCCATCTTCCACTTAACGTACATACAGTGTGTCGGTTGGTTTACAAATTGTTTTGTGCATCCACTTCATAGTCATCACTTACAATTACTTGTATATGTTCTCATATTATCTATCAAATATTCCTAAATACATTAATATCATCGTTAATCAATCATTTGACTATACTATTATTTATTCGTGTTATGCAAAATAATCCATATTTTAATTGATTTATTTTATGACAATTCATATTATCATCCCAAATCTATCCCATAGTTATATTATGATAGTACATTTTTATATATTCTTTATATTCTATATTTCATTACCATATTTTATTATCTAACCATTGATAAAATAAATCCCAAATCTTATAAAATTGTTTATCTTCTTGTTCTCTGGTTTCAAATGTCAATCTACTCATTTCAGCACAGTTCATGATTTTCTTAATAACTTACTCCTGCATTGGTATTTTCTCATTTTTCCAGTTTTTAGCAAATACAATCCTAGCAGCTGTTAATATATTTACAATCAAATATTTAAATTCCTTACTATATATTTCAGGTAAGATTCCCAATAAAAAAATCTTCAAGTCTATATTTTTTTTTGTCATTTTTTTCCAACTATGTGGGGATTTTAGTCCAGTATCTTTTAGCATCTGCACACGTCCACTACATATGGTAATATGAATCAGGTATCTGATGACATTTCCAACACTTTTCTGATTTGTTCTTGAACATTCTTGCTATTCTTGTTGGGGGTAGATGCCACCTGTAAAACATCTTATACAAATTTTCTTTATATGTTGTTGACATTGTCATTTTATAATTTTGAGACCACAATTTTTGCCATTTCTCTAAATCAATCCCATATCCAAAAATTTTGCCCCAAGCAATCATTGTTTCTTTAACTTGTTCTTCTTCTAGCTTAATTTCTAGTAAATATCGATACAATTTTTTAATCATCTTTTCATCAGTACCTGTCAAAATCTTATCTAAATCGGTCAATTTATCATAAAAACCTGTTTTGGAATCTTTATCATATCTAGAATGTATTTGCGCATATGAAAACCAGTTCATCTTTATACCTTGCTCCTCTAGTTTTTGCATAAATTTAAATTTACCCTTTTCATTCAATATTTCACCATATCTGTTTGTTCCTTTTTATATGTTATAGGATAAGAAAATGCTTCAATAGTCGATAGCCAGACTGGAATTTTCAAATAACATTGCCTTTTAGTCTTCTCCCAATTTAACCACAAAGCCTCCCATATATAATGTCTTCTAAAGTACCCCTGGTGTTTTAGTTCCCTTGTACCATAAGAAGGCATGCCACCCCAACAACAAATCATATCCTTCTAATGTCAACAATCTAATATTTCTTAATGTTATCCATTCCTTAACCCACATCAGATTTGTAGCTTGGTAGTATAATTCCCAATTAGGCAGGCCAAATCCTCCTCTTATTCTAGCATCTTGCAGAAGTTTTAGTTTTATTCTCGCTTTCTTTCCCTGCCATATATATTTCAACACAATTTTATTTAAATCTTCAAAATAATCTTTCCCTAGCCTTATTGGAATTGTTTGAAACAGATATAGAATTCTAGGTAATATATTCATCTTGATTGTTGATATTCTCCCTATTAATGATAATTGTAAATTTTCCCATTTCACCAAATCTGTCACTATCTGTTGCTTGTTTAATATAATTATTCTTTTTAAGTGTGCTACATCTTGCTGTCAAATGTATCCCCAAATACTTGATCTTATTTGTGACTTGAATTTTCAAAACATCTGCCAATTCATCCTTTTGTCTTAGTAACATATACTTCGTCAAAATCTTTGTTTTATCTTTATTTATTTTCAAACCAGCTATCTTTCCATATACCTCTATCTTTTCTATCAGTTTTAATGCTGTTTCTAATGGATCTTCTAAAATGAAAACCAGATCATCTGCGAATGCTTGCAATTTAAATTCTTCCTTTTTAATTTTCATCCCTTTTATATCCTTGTCTTCTCTAATATTTCTATTTAGCACTTTCAAAGTTAACACAAACAACAGAGGTGACAGTGGACAACCTTACCTTGTTCCTTTTCTTATATCAATGGAATCCATCAATTCTCCCTCTTACATTACTTTTGCTGTTTGTTTGTGGTGTATAGCTTTTATTGCATGGATAAATTTTTTACCGAAGCCCATTTGCTCCAACTGTAATAACATAAATTGCCAATTCACATTATCAAAGGCCTTCTGTGCAGCTAAAAATATCAAAGCCATTTGTTTTTCAGAATGTGCCTCATAATATTCTAAAGTATCCAAAATTATTCTCATATTATCTCTAATTTGTCTCTTTGGCAGGAATCCATTTTGGTCTGGATGAATAAAGTTATTTAGATATTTTTAAAGTCTTTCTGCTAATATTGAAACAAAAATTTTATAGTCTGAGTTTAGTAGGGAAATAGGTCTATAGTTCTTGATTTGTTGTGGATCGGCGTCTTCCTTTGGGACAAGTGTAATATAAGCTTCTGACTATGATTGGGGTATCTTCTTCTTTGACATAACTTCATTCATGACTTCTAACAATGGAAGGTTTAATGATTCTTGTAATGTCTTATAAAATTCCACTGGAAGTCCATCTGGACCTGGTGCCTCTCCATTATTTTGCTTCTTAAGTGCTTCAGTTAACTCCATCATCATTATGTTACTTTCTAACATTATTTCAATCTCTTTAGGTATCTGAAGTAAATTAGCATTCTGTAAGTACTGTTTAACTCTTTCATCATTGATATTCTCTTGTTTGTATAGTTTCCCATAATAATCTCATATAATTTTTTTCTTCTCTTTACTTCTGTACTGAATGTTGTCCTCCAATTGGTGAAGAGGAAGAAGTAGGAATTGAAGAACCAGCTCATTTCAAACATTTCAGAATCTTCAAATTTTTCTACACCTTAATCCACTCATGTAATGACCAATTGCAATTCCAAGTAGAAATAGTGGAGAAAAAGAAAAAAGCAGCGTAAAAGAAAAATTTATTCAGGTTCTTGTACACCCTAATCCAATCAATAGCAAGAAAAAAACAAAAAAAGAAGAAGAAAAAAAAACCTTAAAAAGAAAAAGGAGAGATTGTCAGGTACTGTGCATGGCAAATTCTTCAGGTTCTTCAACACCTTAATCCAATTGAAAAATCTCAAGTATGGAAAGGAAAAGAAAAAAAAAGTCACAAAAAGAAAAAAACCCTAAAAAAGTGGGAGAGGAAAGAAAAGAAAAAAACCTCCCTTAAAAAAAATAAAAATTAATACTAATAATAGTACCAAAAAACCAAAAAGCAGGTAGATGATATAAGATTTTCCCTTTAAAATAAAATATAAAAATAAAAAATAGACTCAAAAACAAAAAAAGGTAAAATGAAATTCCAAAGAGTCAAAGGTCCAGATGATTATCAAAAATTGTAAACTAATAAGGAGGGGGTTTGTTGAAATAGAGAATAGCCCAATGTAAAAAGAAAGAAAAAACACACTGCATCTATTTAAATGTCCAAGGCTTTTTGTTGATTTCCAAACAATTATATAACTCTCTTTTCTAAAGTCTTATAATCTTCTTTCTATAAATTTCAATATCAGACTTCAGCCACTGATAGAAACCCAGAGGAGTACCTGCAATAACCACTCTTCTGTGCTCTTCCCTCTATCTTATCAAACAGACTCAAAGTCCTTGAAAAGAAGCCTCTTTCTCAGCTTTGTCTAATCTTCAATAGTAAAGAAAAAGAAAACAATGTTTCCAAGCCTCTAGATAGCAATGTTACAAATTTCCCTCTACTTTCACTTTCCCCCTCCTTTTTCAAGCAAAATGTGTTTTAAGTAATAAAAAAAATTAATTAAAAATTTAAAAAAAGCTTAAGAAGGAACACTAAAAGGGAATCTCTAACCTATAATATTATAAAGACAAAAAGGAAAAAAGAAAGAAAAAGTAAGGTAAAAAAAAAACAGTCCAGTTTCAAAGTAAAAAATCAAACATTAAAAGTCCAGCAATAAAAAAGAAATACTAATTTTGACTTCCTGGCAGAATCGCTGCTTAATCACTTCTGTCTTAAATTTTACAAATTATTTCTTTCCTTAGGGCGTTCCCAGATCATATAATGAAAAAAACTCTCACCAAACCGGCACACTTTCCATTTTCTTCCGTTTCGGGGCTGTCCCAACTTCAGCAGTTTCAAAGGCTGCCTCTTTGCCACTGGCAAAAAGAGCTGCTCCTGGATCTACCAGGGATTTTGCGATGTCCCTGGGATCAGCAGGATGCTCTCTTTATATTCACCATCTTTTCGGGATGGTTTAGGTCCGTTTGAACCGTCCAGCAACAAAGATATCAGCTGCGATCTCGAATCACCAAAATCGCATGCAGTACCATAGTGACGCTAGCCCTACCCCCCTCTTCCACCTTTTTTGGGCAACACAGAACTGGAGACTGGCCAGGAAGAACCCTCGTAATGAGTGACACTGCCAGGCACTTGGAAGCGTGTGTGTGTGTGTGTGTGTGTGTGTGTGTGTGTGTGTTTGTTTCAGGTGGGTCTCATCTAGCTTTAGAAGGAGTGACGGAAGGAGGAAGGGAAGGGATAGAAAGAGAGAGAAAGAGGGAAACAGAAAAAGGGAGAGAGAAAGAAAAAGAAAAGGGAAAGAAAGAGAAAGGAGGAAAAGGGATAGACAAAGAAAGACAGGATGTAAGGAAGGAAGGAAGGAAGGAAGGGAGGGAGGGAGGGAGGGAGGAGAAAGTAAATGAGATATATGGATGAATGAATAGATAGATACACGGAAGGAGGATGTAGGGGAAGCAGAGAGGAAAAAAGGGAAAGGACACCAACCCTGACTTCAGAAGACTCTTTGAAGCAGCACAGCAGTCTAAGGCTAGAAGGAATCTCGGAAGTCATCTTCTAGTCCAAGGGTCTTCAAACTTGGCAAGTTTAAGATTTGTGGACTTCAACCCCAGAATTCCTGAGCTAACATGACTGGAGGAGGAATTCTGAGAGTTAAAGTCCATAAGTCTTAAAGCTGTAAGTTTGAAGACCCCTGTTCTAGTCCAACCCCCTGCTCCAGCAGGATATCCTTACAGAATCATAGAATAGCAGAGTTAGAAGGAACCTTGGAGGCCATCAAGTCCAACCCTCTGCTCCAGCAGGAGACCTTATACCATCTGGAATCTGGATTATTTTTGTGCCTCTAACAGAGAGGAAAATTTGCAGAGGAGTTTACTAGGACAAGGCTACCATGTAGAGGAAGGCAAAGATAGTCATTCACTTATGACCACAATTGAGCCCAAAATTTTGATTGCTAAGCAAGAGTGTTGTTAAGTAAATTTCACCACATTTTATTCAATCCATAATATTTCCTGGGTCTAACTGTCATGTGCAGGCTAGGGAAGTAAATCTGAAGGTATGTGCAATATTCTAATATACAGAAGTTATAGTTAAATGTGTGGCAGACTATGGATGTGTTTTTCCAAACACAGTGAGGTTGAATGTGTATAGTTTTAGAAGAGTTGTGTGTGTGTGTGTATGTGTGTGTGTACATACACATACAGTATATATAGTAGATAATATATCTTTTTGTGAGCCTATACACACACTATACTATGTAATATGTATGTACATATATGGCTTATACAGTATACATAGGATTAAATAGTGTATTTTGGATGTTCAGTAGTAGTAAATAAATAGAAAGAGAAATTGTATCTCTTTGAGGCCAGACAAGGTACCTCTTGACGTGAGTGATGTCAAGTTGGCCACTCCCACCCAATCACATGACCACCAAGCACGCCCACCAGGGGTGGAATTCAAATTTCTTAACAATCGATTCTGTGGGTGTGGCCTAATTTGTGGGTGTGGCTTGGTCATGTGATAGGTGGGCATGGCATGTTGACTGGGCATGGCTAGGTGGTCATGTGACTGGGGTGGGTGTGGCTTGGTGGTCATGTGACGGGTGGGCATGGCTTGCTGACTGGGAGTGGCTAGATGGTCATGTGACTGGGGTGGGCATGGCCAGGTGGCCAGGTGATTGGCAAACCAAATGTAAATGGTCCTCACTTAATGACCAGGTCCTAGCTTAATGGCCAGTTGCTTAGCAAGTGTTCTAATTTACAACTGACCTCCACAGAACTACTAGGCCTGTTTTTGTTGTTTTGACAGCCATACACACACACACACACACACACACACACACACACACTTATGACCAGTTACAACATCCCACACAGTTTTGTGACTGAGGTTTTCTGTTTTTTGCCAGTTTCCAAGACCTGGGGAGCCCTGGAGAGGGCAGGGCGAGGCCCGGGCAGCTACGAGGAGCTATGGGGAGGGCAGGGCAAGGCCTGAGGGGAGCTACGGGGAGGCCTGCAGAGAGCCCAATGTTGGGCATGCGTGAGAGGGATTGACTGAGCAGGGAGTGGAGAAGCGGGCAGAAAGGAGTGGGGCCAGCTGGAGGCCTGATTCTCTGAACTACCAGGAACTATAACAACCAGTTCTACATACACACACACACTCCCTTCTAACCCTGCTGGAGCAGCGAGTTGGACTAGAAGATGATCTCTGAGATTCCTTCCAGGCTAATCCTAGATTGTTGAGCTGCTTCAAAGAGTCTTCTGAACACAGGGTTTATGTCCTTCCTTCCTCTCCTTTTTTCTCTCCCTCCCTCCCTCCCTCCCTCCCTCCTTCCATGTGTTTATCTATCCACCCATATATCTCATTCACTTTCTCCTCTTTCTTTCTTTCTTTCTTTCTTTCTTTCTTTCTTTCTTTCTTTCTTTCTTTCTTTCTTTCTTTCTTTCTTTCTTTCTTTCTTTCTTTCTTTCTTTCTTTCTTCTTTCTTTCACTTTCTTTCTGCCCCTTCCATTCACTTCCTTTCTCTCTCTTTTTCTTTCTTTCCCTTTTCTCTTTTCTTTCTTGTCTCTTCCTTCTCTTTTTCACTTTCTTTCTCCTCTCTTTCTTTCTCTCTTTCTCTCTTCCCCCTCCCTCTCTCTCTCTCTCTGTCCCTTCCCTTCCCTTTCTCCTTCTAAAGCCTGGAAGCCCACCTGAAACACACATATACACACCCACCCAGGGTTGGGATTCTACCAGTTTGGCCTAGTTCTATTGTAGTCTTCCTATCAGAGAATAAGCTTGCAGGCAGGGGCTGTGCTTTTTAATCTTTGTGCAGGGTCTTCAAAAAAAATACATGCAATCAACAGAAACAAACGAGGCAGCTTAGAAACAAGAGGATGCTCAGAGCAACCCCAGTTCTACAGTATCATAGAATAAGAACAGCCCAGAAGAAAGGCAATAGCAAGAAGGAAGGAAGGAAGGAAGGAAGGAAGGAAGGAAGGAAGGAAGGAAGGAAGGAAAGAAGGAAGGAAGGAAGGAACCACTTTACTGAGGGCTGCATAATTCTGTATATGTCTGTCTTAAAAAAAATATTTTTTTTAAAAAGAAGCACCAGTTGGGTCTAGGAAAGGTCACCAATCTGAAATGTTAAAGGCTGCATAATTCTGCAGCCTTTAACATTTCAGATTGGTGACCTTTCCTAGACCCAACTGGTGCTTCTTTTTTAAAAAAATATTTTTTTTAAGACAGACATATACAAACAAAAACATAAAAAACATAAAACCATTTTCCAATTATATACATACAGTGTGTCAGTTGGTTACAAATCTTTTGTGCTATCCTTTCATAGTCCTTACTCACAAATTACATAGATTTTCAAATTGTCAATCTAGTATATGTTTATATATTTATCAGTTATTAATCATTAATTTGACTAAACTATTATTCCATCATTTTATACAAGATATTCTAGAGTTTATTATAAATTTATATTATATTTATCCAATGGTTATATATTTTGTATTATATTCTATATCAATCTATTGATCTTCTATTACTTAGTCTATTTCATTGCCATGTCTTTTTATCTAGCCATTGATAAAATAAATCCCATATCATATAAAATTGTTTATCTTCTTGTTCTCTAATTTCAAATATCAATTTACTCATTTCAGCACAGTCCATAATTTTCTTAATAACTTCCTCCTGCATAGGTATTTTTTCATTTTTCCAATTATTAGCAAATACAATTCTAACTGCTGTTAAAACATTTACAATCAAATATTTCAATTATTTATTGTATATTTCTGGTATAATTCCCAATAAAAATATCTCTGGTTTAAAGTTTATGTGTTGTTTTATCATTTTTTCCAACCATGTGTAGATTTTAGTCCAATATCATTTTGCATCTGAATATGTCCACCACATATGGTAATATGAACCAGGTATCTGATGACATTTCCAACATTTATCCGATTTGTCCTTAAACATTCTCACAATTCTCATCAGGGGTAGATGCCACCTGTAAAACATACAAATTGTCACTGCGTTTGTTTTTGTTTGTCTGAGGAGCTTTCCACAGATAGTTTACAGAATGAGCTGGACTAGTTATCAAGTCTCCATAGTAACAAGATATAAAGTGTCTTGTGAAGTTCTGTTTTACTGTGCATGTGTGCAGGGGAAGAGTTTTACTTCTACTTCATCTTTCATTATAGTTTCTTTTGCTTGCTTAGTAGAATGGTACTGCTGTTTCTTTTGTTTCTTAATTATTTTGTAAATAAAGTATGCTGGCAACAGAAAAACACGATCCATTTCCTCTAATTTATAAAACTCAATGTTTTCGTTTTGACATGATAGCAGAGGATGGTTCCGTATCTGTTGTTTTGATAATTAGATCACAAAGTCTGAGGAATTTGTGATTAATTTTGATAAACTCTACAATGCCATGAAAGAAAGGCAAAGCAAAGTGGAAAGCTCAGTCAGAGGATTTATTGTCATTTTCTGGAATTCCTGAGGAGATAAGATGTCCGCTGGCTACCACTACTCATCTGGAGGAGGAAGCTGCCGTGGGAAGACAAGATAGCAGGTCTGTACCAAGTTTTATTTATGAAGCATGCTATCAAACTCAGCCTGAGAAGCCAGAAGCCCAAGAATTTGAGAAGCTTGGTAATTCTGAAGTAATACAGGCAGCTAATAGTTTTTCACCAAAAGAGAAAGGTGAAATTTATTATCCTCCATTAAATCCTGACAATGAGTCAGAGAGTTATGCAGGATTATATGCAACAGATTGCAGTTTTTGAACACAGCCTACAGCAAGCTAAGGCCTATGCACTGTCTTTTCAGCGAAATAAGGGTGTGATTAGAGTTCCTGGGTGGTGGTGGGAGACGCGGAAAGATCCCGGGTGGTGGGGAAGGTGCAGAAAGATCCCGGGTGGTGGGGGGAAGTGCAGAAAGATCCCGGGTGGTGTGGGGAGGTGCAGAAAAATCCCGGGCAGTGGGGAGAGGTGTGGAAAGATCCTGGGTGGTTGGGGGAGGCCCAGCAAGGTCCCACGTATTGGGGGAAGGCCTGAGAGAAGCAGCCACACAGGAGCCTCTCCATGTGTTCCTCGGTGGAGGGCAAGTGGTGATGGTTGGGGAAAGATGACTGGCAGCGACAGCAAAATGCAAGTGGTGGAGTGGGGAAGGGGCAAAACAAAAGGCAAGTGGTGGTGGGGGGGAAAGGTGACTGGGGCTTGCACTTACCTAGGGAGATCATCAGATCAGGCAGGGCCGCAGTGAAAGGCAGGCAGCAATGGCTGACCTGGCGAGGCATGTTGCGCATGAGCACAATATTGCACATGTGTGATAGGGACTATCTGGGCAGGGAGCAGAGAAGTGGGGGGAGAGGGGCGAGGCCAGACAGAGGACCGATTTACCGGTTCTCCGAACTACTGGGAATGGTAACAATCAGTTCTATAGAACCGGGCCGAACCAGTAGAATCCAACCACTGATGCCCACCCAATCACATGACTACCAAGCCATGCCTACCAAATAAACCACACCCACAGAACCAGTTGTAAATTTTTTTGAATCCCATCACTGCCCTGCTGATCTTCTCTTCTCAAACAAAGTTTGCATATGAACAAAATGCTGTTCCATTGAATCGCCTGGCTTCAAATGAGCTCTATATAACTTTCTTGATAATTGTATGATGTTGCATGCAGATACACTCACATGAGATCAGTCCTCAATTTATCCCAGACTTCCTTTGAAGTCTTTAAATCAGCTACATTGATAAACTGATTATCTTCTAAACTTAAGATGATGTAAGCAAATGTTCTATCATGCAGCTTCTGATCTGCAGCATTCAATGGTGCCTGGAGTGGATTTTCAACAATATTCCAAAGCTCTTTAGCTTTCACGAAACATTCCATTTTTGCAGCCCAAATAATATAGTTCTTCTGACCCAAACTGGGTAGAGAGCTCTCTTTAATATTTTCAGCCATCGTACAAAGCCTCTTGCCTTGTTTCTTACTTTTAAAACAGGCAGTCTCTCAGCTTTAATTACAATTCTGGGCACATTCAGAGTTTTGCAGCGTTGATTCAGCACGCAAAAAATAAATACAAATGGCTGGTGTTTCATTTAACATCTTTATAAACATAATAAGTAGATTTTACAAACCAGTTGTAGATTTCTCCAATATGGAGCAACTCAGACAGAAGCAGAGATGCTACAGGTTCAGAGCAGAGCTCCAGTTTTCAGCAAATAAGTTAGTTTCTCTTTCACTTTTAAAGTTCAGCACAGAACAGAGATAAATCACACCCAGATTCTCTCTTTTTCAGCCCTCAATTCAGCTCTCATTGGCTGACCTTGTTACTAAGCTCTATTCCAGTTCATGAATATACTCTGATGCAACAAAATAATTTTCTCCATTTCTCTCCCACATTCTCCATGGGATCTTTCTCATTTATTTTCCTTACAACTTGTTATTGCCTTTCCACTTACTTCACAACAAAAACAAAAACCGTACAACCTTTATACGAAAGGGAATCAAAATACATTCATATCAACTTTTACCATCAACATATTCACATTTACACTACAGTCAGACTGCTTGTGTAAACCAATTTCACATGCAAAAATTCCATTTCATGCTTTCTCTCTGAAAACAATCATTATAATTATTTTCTGTGAACTTTTTCACAAGCCAATGAGCTCCATTTTCTAAATAATTTTAGAAATAATTTTCTAAATAATTTTGTGTACTATTATTAGAGGGTCTATCTTCCAGGTTTGGAAATGATTACACACAGACATACACACACACCATTAAACAACATTTCCAGACCTGGGAAGATTTTGTCCCTTTAAAACTCCACTTTTTCTTTCCTTGGGCAACCTTAGCTCATTCTTCAAGCAGGGGGAAAACTCAGGAAGTAGTTTCAATCATAAATGTGATTGTGATCCCTTAACCACTTCCTGTTTCCCACAGCTTCAAGCCCAAGCAGAGAAGCTTACTTGATTTGCTGCTGGCCAAATATATCACAATCAATTCAATCCCTTTCAATTCTACATGCTATTATTATAGATGCATATCCAAGAATTTTTAACAGAAATAATATCAAATTGGTCAAATCAAATTATCTGAATCTTCCCATGTAGACAGGCTTTACTTTTTTATTACCTGCTAAACCCTGGGTAGGAAGAGCAATGAACTTTTTCTTCTTTACTCTTACTCATGGGTAGGATTCTACAGGTTCACACCTATTCGCTAGAACCAGTTGTTAACATTCTAAGCAGTCCAGAGAACCAGTTGTTAGAAGAAATTACTAGCCTAATCGTGTAAGGAAATCAGGAAGGAAACATTCTGATGTTGCTTACAGAAACTGCCTCTCCGTTAACCCATATTACATTCTTGGCAGGACTAGACTTCTGTCTCAGGAACTTCTCTGGAGTTTGTTTCCCCTCCTTTGCTGATATTTTGCTTGTGTGGAGTGACTATTCAGAGTTACAATGGAACTGAAAAAAATGACTTATGACCATTTTTCACATTTACGACTGTTACAGTATCCTCACAGTCATGAGAGGCCAGGCAAGGAGATGCATGCCTCGATATGATATTGAATTGGCCACACCCAGCCAGTCACATGACCAAGCCATGCCCACCAACTAAGCCATGCCCACAGAACCGGTTGTTAAAAGATTTGAATCCCACCCCTGCTCTTACTGAACTTTTCTGGCTCTTTTGAGAATAGTAAATTCTAGAGATCTTTCTAACACTGCAGTATTTCTTTATGACAGCATAAATTAACCATATCTTCTTTAGTCAGTCCCAACTATATTTTCCCTAAAGAACTAGTGAGGTCTACTTACAATTTGGGATTCTTCCTAATTGCTTTAGTGAACTTCTCACTTTTACTCGAAGTTACACCCATTGTTTTATCTCCTTAAGTACTGGATTGTTACTACCTGTCTCTTCTCTTTCTAGCTTAAATCTCCAAGCAAGCACTGGTTTAATTTTTAAAGATCCAAACTCTTCTTTATCTACCTTAAATCTCCCAGCAGATGCTGGCCTATTTTAAAGATCAAGATCTATAGAGACCTTTATTCATAAACACTACTTTTAATGTGTCCCAATGAGCTAACACACAACCCAATAGAGAACATAGCCCTAATGGTTTTGCTAGGTCATCTGTTCCAGATAGACTATTAGCCTTGTTGCTCATGAGTCCTAAGGGATTTCTTGGACTTGGCTTCAGTATGGAGCCTGATCAGACCTTTCCTTGCCAAGGGATTTCTCGAACCGTTCTTCAGTATGGGTTGTGATCAGAAGTGTCAGAGTATATTCATGAACTGGAACAGAGCATGGTAACAAGGTCAGCCAATTAATAGGCATAACAACTAAGTCAGCCAGTGAAGATTGTTTGGAAACTGAACTAGAAGTAGCCTAGGTATGGCTCTATATTAAGCTCTGCAGCTCTGAAGCTATGTTAAGCTCTGAGTCTGTCTATTGAAAATGAAACTGTTTCTCTCCTCTGCTGTGTGTAACTGGCTTGCTGAAAACCAGAACTCTGCTCTGAACCTGTGAGAAAACTTTTCCAGCCACAGATTGTTTACATTAAGAGAAGATAGCTGAGTACTGAAGAAATGTTTGTGCAGGTGTTCCTCTTGTAAAATAAATTAAACAGCTGGACGTTGAGGTTGAAAGAAAAAAGTCTACTGCAACCGTGGACTACATTTTGCTGAAACTTGTCTAAACCTTGATAGTGCGCCTTGGACATTGTATGGTGACAGTGATTTACTTTGTGATATATTTTTAAAATTATTGTTGAACTTTTTTTTTCTTCACTTTGTTTTGATGACTGGTAGTCATTCTTGGCTTGATCTTTTTGGCTTTTTTTAAACCTTCAATTTGGCCTTGGTTTTATTGTTGGGATTTAATTGTTTCTTTCTTTTTCTTCTTTTTTTTTTCTTGTTCCTTTTTTAATACTATCAGTGGATTACTTTTATATTTTTATCCTTTTTCTTGTTTTTTATGTGTTTTTATGAAACTGGGTTTTCTTCATAATTTTTATTTTTATTTTCACTTTTAATTATTTTTTCCCTTTATAATTGGATTGAGATAAAGAAGAACCCAAAGATTGTTTTTGGTGTTATAAACTGATACTTATTGACTAGGTTTGCAAGTAATGGGAAATGAGGAAGGCAACTGCTACAGGCTCATCAATCCCTACTTCCTTCTCTCTGCTCAGTGGTCAGCGGTCAATCCATACTATGCTGCAGCAGGAGAAAGAGAAAGAGAGAAAGAAGTAGAAGGAGGTCACATTACAAATGATAATGCAAGCAATACAAAGAATAGAGGAGAGAAAGAAAACAGACAAAAAAGTAGAGAATATACAACAAATAATGATGAAGAATGAAGAAAGATTTCAAAAAATAGAAGAAAAAGGTCAGAGAGATAAAAAAAAATGGAGAAATTGACAGCAGGCTGACAGTTGTTGAACACAACAAAGTAAGTGGAATGTTGGCCTGGGAGATGGATAGGGCAACTTTTTATCTTAGATTTCAAAATATTGAGGAAGAGAAGGGAGAAAACCTTGCTGAAATAATGATAGAAGTGCCTTGAAGATATCCAAAGATATCCAGAGAGAAAATGATCGATGGAATAGATGAAGCGTTCCAAGTGTATACAAGATATGCAATGAGAAATAAACTACCTAGAGAAGTCCATTTTACTATGGATTTACTATGAAAGCAATTAAAACACAAATATTATGGTTTCCGATTTGAGCTTCTTCGGCGACAGACCGAAATCCATGATTGTGTGCAGTTTCAATCCATGCTCACCGCCAGAGCGCCCCAAGTCTGCTGGATTTGGGGCTAAGCCATCCCATAGAGGTGGTGAAGAGGGGGGAGACTGCCAGCAAGGAAGAGGAGAGCCGCATCTCTCCTCTTCAGCTGGCCATTATTCCCTTTCCTGAAGGCAGTTGCAGCAGTGGTCAGAAATGGCCACCTCAAAGAAGAACTCGACCGGAAAAGAACGTGCAGGAGGAAGATAAGAAGGGAAAGTTTTGGTTGATCATGTTGAACTGAAAAGGCAACAATGTAAGGTACCCTGGAATTTGAACTATAAAAAATAACATTGTTTCCAAAGAAGATTCTGAAGCAGCGAAAGAGAGAGGGAAGGAAAAGGGTTTGGCTTATTTTTCTTCCCTTCCTTATACTGACAGCTAAGAGATTTAAGTAAGAAATTGACAAAAATCCACTTTGACATCAATGGGCATTTAAGCTGAAAATAAAACGTCAAAGGGATAATAAGGGCTTTTGGATACTCAAAAACCTTTAAAAGAAGGAAAGGAGAGAAAAGGAAAGAATAAAAGGACAGGATCTGGAAAAATGGGGGAGACTGCCTGGAACTAAAAGGAACTTACAGTGAAACTTTAACAAGATTCCTAAAAGGTACATTCTGACTGAAACTTTATAACAAAATAATAGAACCCCAGGAAGAGAAAGTGGAAAAAAGAAGCAAGAAGAAACAGCTTTGGATTATTTGGATTACTTGGTGATTTTTGGATTTTTGGCTATTGGATTTAAATGACTAAAATCAATTGAGTGGTTGTTTAAAAGTGTTCAAAATAGCACCACTTTTGGAAGAACTGAAAATGGAACTTAAAAATCAGAAAGAAGATGCACAAGAAGGAAGAGGTTCTTTTGGCTTCGTATTTCAATTTTTAGAAATGGAGATCTGGAACTATGAGAAACAACAAGAAACACTTGTAGTACAAGAAGGTCGGGACAAAGAAGAAGCCATCTTTAATGATCAAGTAATTTTATGTGGAGGAAAAAAAGAAAAGGGGGGGAAAGAGAGTGGAAAGTTTAAGATTTGAAAAAACAAACAAAAAAAGAATAGTTTGAAAAATAATTACAATGTTAGGAAGCAACAGAAGAGAGGATTACACAAGAGAGAATTAGAAATAGAGAGACAAGGGGGCAAAAAGGAGATGGAGAAGAAGAGGGGGAAGAAGGAAAGGAAAAGAAGTTATAAAAGACAGAAACAAGATATAGAGAAACAGGGAAAATGTATAAGGATTGAAAGTATAAGCCTATTTAGAGATAATGGGTGAACATTTAATTGAAAAAGAGATTCTGCAAAGGTACATAAGATAGTATTGTTATATTAGAAATAGAAATAATTTTAAAAAATATGAAACAATGTATGATTAAAATGATGGATAAAATATTTATTGTAATGCAATGGAATGTTTGTTAATAAATAAATGAAACAAAGAGAATGAGAGAATGAAATTAGGAAAGGATGGGGACATTTTAATTATTATTAATGATTTATGGAAAAAAAAGAATTAATTATGGAAAGTTTATAAGTGTTCCCAAGGAAGTATGATATTCAATTGAAAAGAAACGTTAAAGAAGTTAAGATTGTAACTAATATTAATGATAGAATTGAATTGGAATGGAATGAGTGTCTTATTTACTATTGTTATATATATGTATTTTCAAAGAACATAGTGTGTATTTTTAAAATGTACCAAGCAGAATCCGATTGGAAGTTATGTACTATATTGAATGTTATAATTTTAAAGCCATAAATTGAAGTTTAAATAAGAGGTGAATGGATAAAGTTAAAAGATATAAAGATTTCATACTCCAATTAGTAACTACAGGGGAAAATTTGTTTAGTGAGAAAAGATAATATGAAATTGAAATAGGACAGACAAAAGTATAAATATAATGATTAGAAAGACATTGAAACTTAGAAAAATATATATAATTATATTTAGATATGAGATAATTAAAAATAAAATTGAGAAAACCAAGGGAGGGGAAAAATTATGTAGAAAATGTTAAAATAGTAATAACATATAGAATAGAACACAAAGATTAATATGAAATTGAGTTTGTGTCTGAATGGAGAAGTGATAACCCGGGATCATGCTATTCTCAGAAAAAGATATTTTATTTGTATTGTGTTTTTGTGAAAACCCAAATAAAATTTATATTAAAAAAAAGCACAAATATTACAAAGTGCAAGGGATGACCCACTGAAATATAAAGGAAAGGAGATCACGGTCATAAAACAAATACCAAGAAAAGTAAGAGACATGAGAAGAGAATATCAATTCTTGACAAAAAAATTAATTAAGAAGGAAGTGAATTACAGATGGTTGATTCCAGAAGGTCTCATATTCACTTGGCAAAAGCAAAGACACAGATTGGATTCAATAGAGAAAGCAGAACTATTTTATGATGAATATTTTAGAGGAAAAGAAGAGGAGTGAATACGAGAAGAGGAAACAGTTAAACTTCAAGAGGAAATGGTTGAAGTAAGAGACAAGGAAACAAGAGATGAAAAGACACATGAAGAGGGAACAGTAGGTGGAAGAGTGGAATTTAAAGAAACGAGAGCAAAGAATTACAAAAGCAATAAACCCTATATATAAAGTATAAACAATAGAAGAAAAGAAATTGGTTATAATAAATATAAAAGGATTGAATCCATCCATCAAGAGGAAAAAACATTTCATAAATTAGAAAAATTAAAATTAGATGTAATCTTCTTGCAAGAAGTTCATATTAAAAAAACATGTTCAAGTTCTGAAACATCCTAAAATTGGGAATGTATATACTTCACTGATGCAATAAAAAAAGTTGTTTTATATATATAAAAAAAGGATGAAGGAAGAATATTAATGGTGGAAATAATTAATAATAATGTAAAGATGCCTTTAGTAGCAATTTATGCTCCAAATGAAAAGCAAGAAGAATTTTACAGAAAATTACATAAGAAAAAAATAGAACTGGAATATGATAATATATGCATCTTGGGAGATTTTAATGTGATAGTAGATACAAAATTGGATTATACAAACAAGGAAAGTTGATAAACAAAATAGAAAGATACTTCTTAAATCCTTCTTTAAAATGGTAGAGGAATTAAGCATTCAAAATGTTTGGAGAGAAATGAATGCCAAGAAGAGATAATATACATTTTACTCCAATAGACATTTATCATGGTCAAGAATAGATATGATTTGGATGTCAACAGAACTAATCTCTAACATACAAGAAGTAAACATAGAAACAAGTACTTGGGTGGACCATAATCCAATATGGGTCAAGTGGCAAGGACAAAGGAAAAGATCAAGATGGACTTTAAATAACTCAATATTGAAAAAAAAAGATTTTATACAAAAAATGGAAAAAGAACTTGCTTTTTAAAGAAAACAATAGGGAAGAAACTTCATTACAAAATCTATGGGATACCATGAAGTCTATGCCAGTGGTCTGATTATAGAAGAAGAAGAAATATTTAAAAAAGACTAACACAACAAATACTAGAGGAAAACTATAAAAAACTCGAGAAAGATACACAAAAGAAGAACATTAAAAGTCAAATGGAAATAGTTAAACACAAAATGGGATTGATGGAAAAAGAGAAATTAGCTCAAAAAATAATGGAGTGCTAAACAGAAATTCTTTGAAAATGCAAACAAACTAGGCAGATGGCTGGTATATAAGCTGAAAAAGGAGAGAGAAATGAAAAAGATTAATAGATGATCAAGGAATGGTTTGTAACGGAACTGAAGAAAAGAAAGAGATAGCACAGAAGTATTATGGAAAATTATATAATCAAGAGAATATTGAAGAAGAAAAAGTTAAACAATATTTGTAAAAAGCAGGGTTACCTGATGATATCAAGATAATGTTGGAAGGGAAAATAGCAATGATGGAATTGATAGAGGCGTTAAATAGACAAAATACTGGAAAGGCTCCGGGCCCAGAGGGGCTACTAGTAGAATTTTACAAGACTTTATAGGAATCTTTAAGTATTACAATGCTTGAAATGATGAATGAGATTTTGTCAAAAATTAAAATACCTAACTCATGGACAGAGGCTTATATTACTCTTATAACCAAACGAGGATACCGACCTACAACAAATAAAAAACTATAGCCTTATATCTCTGCTAAACGCAGAATATAAAATTTTTGCCTCAATAATGGCAGAAAGACTCAAAAAGATATTTGAACTATTTTATACATGCTGGTCAAAAATGGATTTCTGCCTAAGAGGCAAATTAAAGATAATATGAGAATAATTTTGAATACACTGGAATATTATGAAACACACCCAGAGAAGCAAATGGCCTTGGTATTCTTAGATGCACAAAAACCCTTTGATAATGTAAATTGGTAGTTTATGATATTACAAATGGAACAAATGGGCTTTGGAGAAAGATTTATTAAAGCAATCGAGGCGGTATATAAGCAATCTGCTAAAGTAATGATAAATATAGATTTGACAGATAATATTAACATTAAAAAAGCAGATAGACAAGGATGTCCTCTGTTACCACTATTGTTAGTATTGACTCTGGAGGTGTTAAATAGAAATATTAGAGATAATAGAGAAATAAAGGGAATGAAAATAAAAAAGGAGGAATATAAATTACAAGCATTCGCAGATGATCTGGTCTTTATATTGGAGGAACCATTGGAAACAGTGCCTAAATTGATAGAAAAGATTGAAAAATATGGGCAGGTGGCAGGATTGAAAATAAATAAAGATAAAACTAAGATTTTAACTAAGAATATGATTGAAAAACAAAGAATTGACAGAGAGATTGAATATCCAGATCAGAAACAAAGTAAAATACTTAGGAATGCAGCTAACAGGAAGATGTGAAACACTAAAGGAAGATAATTATTATAAACTAAAACAAAAGGGTGCGACAGATCTGAAAAAATTGGAAAGTTTACAATTATCTCTAATAGGGAGAATATATACAATCAAAATGAATATATTACCAATAATATTATATTTGTTTCAGACAATTCTAATTAAACTAGGGAAAGAATATTTTGAAGACTTAAATAAAATAATGTTGAAATATATATGGCAGGGAAGGAAGGCAAGAATTACATTAAAATTGTTAACAGGATGCTAGAATAAGAGGAGGTTTTGAATTATCCAATTGGGAATTGTACTATCAGTACAATGTTATGAATGAAAGAATGGGTTGTTTTGAGAAATACTAGATTGTTAACATTGGAGGATCATGATTTGCAATTGGGGTTTTGAGGTAATTCCCTGTTAGGAGAATGAGTGCACACAGGGAGATGTACTGAGAATAATGTTGATTAACACACACACAGCAGACAGCTACACTGTATAGTAAAATGTAGGTTTTACTTTCAGTAAACGGTTAAGCAAAGTCCAACATAGTCCAAGTCATACATGTTTTTCAGTCCAGGATAATCCAATAACAAAGTCCAGTATCAAATACAGTTCAGTAATAGACTCACATCAATCCAAAAATAACGACGATCAGTAACAGTCACTAGGGAAATGCAGGAACACAAACACCGACCATCTAGCAAACTCTCTCTCTTGCTCAGTCAGCTCAGCAGTGAGAAACCAGGTTTCTGGCTCCATCTTATGGCGGTTTGGGATACCACACCCAATTACAATTTCAGCATTCCCTTAAAGAGACAGTAATAAAATGTCTATCCTGGTTTATATATTTCCAACCGAACTGTTAGGTGACTTACATTCCTAACAGGGGTGGCACACATTATGATATAAGGAAAGTAAAACACATGGGTATTTTAGGAGGCATTATATTTGAGATGCGTTATTGTCAATATGGGAGAAAATAAGAAGACAACACTATATGAAGATACTAGTCTGGTTGTCAACTATAGAGGCATTTGCATATCCAATTGTTTTTAAAATGGAACATATTAGTTAGATATAGTGAAGTATTAAATGAAAAGGGTGAACTCAAAGCAAGAACTAGATGGAGAAGAGATAAAGATGAACTGGTACTTATATGTACAAATACATTCTAGATATGACAAAGATAGTAAACAAGGGTTTTACAATGAATTTACTGAACTAGATAAAATCTTAACAGGTACTGATGAGAGGATGATTAAAAAATTATATGGTTATTTACTTGGAGTGAAATTAGAAGAACAAATTAAAGAATGATTGCTTGGGGGAGGGGAATTTTGAATAGGGGATAGATTTAGAAAAATGGCAGAAACTATGATCTTGAAACTATAAATTAACAATGTCAACAGCATGTAAAGAGAATTTGTATAAGATGTTTTACAGGTGGCATCGACCCCCAGCAAGAATAGCAAGGAAGTTCAAGTTTGATTAATATAATATTAATATAAATGTAAATGTAAGAGGGAAGACGATATTGTGCACAACTGACACACTGTACAACTGAAAGAAGGTTTTATTTGTTGTTTTGTGTTTATGTTTGTTTGTCAAAAAAATTAAAAAAAACTTTTTATAAAAAGAAAAGGTATTGGCTAAACCCAAGGCAATTTTATAATGATGAGGATGGAAGGATGTTATTTATAGAAATTACTTTAGATCAAAAGAAGATACTGTTGGTAACAATATATGCTCCAAACACAAACCAGAAAGAATTTTATAATAAACTTCATTGGAAGATAATAGAAATGGAACAGACGAATATTTGTATTGTAGGAGACTACAATGCAGTCACTGACATAGAAAAAGATTACAAAAGTAGCAAAAAGAATAAAAAAAGAGAACTGTATTTGACAGAATGGCATCAGAATTGAATTTGAAAGATGTTTGGAGGGAATTAAATTATCTTGAAAGACAATCCACATTTTTTTCCAATCCCCACAAATCATGGTCTAGAATAGACATGATATGGATGGACTCAGGATTAATGGAAAATATAGAGGAAATTGAGATTATGCTGAATACCTGGGCCGATCACAATTCAATCAAAATCAAATGGAGAGGAAAGAGGAGGATTGGAAGGTGGACTTTTAATAAAAACTTGTTTAGAGATAAAGAATACATCTGAATGATAAAAAAGAATTAAAAGTATTTCTTGAAATCAACTTGAAAGAGCAGGCAACAGTGCAAAATTTATGGGATATAACGAAGGCTTATGTAAGAGGCGTAACAATAGCATATGCTGCAAAAAGAAAGAAAGAAAAACAACAGAAAGAAAGGCAGGAGAAATTGAAAAACTTGGAAGCCGACATATAGAAAGAGCCTCATAATAAGGAACTCAAAAGAGAAATAGACCTGGTGAAACATGAAATAAACTTAATTCTACAGGAAGAAATGGCCAGAAAACTTAAATTCGTAAGGCAAAACTATTTTGAGAACGCGAATAAATCAGGGAGATGGCTGTCACACAAGTTATTATTGGAGATAACTGGATTATCAAGGAAACATCAGGAAAGAAGGAAATTGTAAATCCTTTCCGTGTTTAGTGTTCGCTTTGTTTCTCTTCCTCCCTTAAAAGTGATTGGAATGGTATAATTTCATTTGCTATTTATACATGTTATATATTTAAACAATAAGAAAATAAGATTGATTGGTTATTTTGAAATAGAATTTAATTTGAGTAAGTGATACTTAACCCCTTTGGATTATATTGTATATTTTTCTTTTCTTCCCCTCTTTACATATATTTGATTGACTAAAGACTAATGAAATTAATATACTGACTAATATAATGATAAGATAATTAACTATTCCCTCCCTCTCTTTCTTGTATCCTCCTTATATTAAATATTGTGAACTATTGAAAAAAATATATTAATTAGAAATTTAAATTTTCATTATATATCTAAGGTAATAATAATTGAAATAGAGTAATTAATTTAAAGAAGCAACTGGGATTATAACATTGTTTATATGCTTGTCTGATCTGTTAGATGATTTAAGAACTGATGATTTATTGAATTTATTAAGATTAGTTATAATATTAATACAAGATGAGGTGAACAATTAGAGTAATATTGAGTAAGGTGGGCTGAAAAGTTTGAATATATAGTTAATTAACTGATAATAATCTCCTTGCCTAATAGTGCTAAGTAATTAGATTAAGTAGATAAATAGTAATATAAAATCTTAGAGAATTGAGAAAATAGAATTGTAAAACACAGATAAGGTTGATGGAAGTAGGCAATACAATGTGGGAGAATATAGCTAGGATAGTGAAGAAACAACAAAGAATTATTAAAGATATGACCAGCACATCTACCACCATTACAAAAGTAGGAAAAAAACCACCCACCCCCACAGCAATATTGACTCAAAAAATGATTGAAGGGATGTTGGCACCAGAAAAAGCCACGGCTCAAACCAGTACGCAATCAGTTCAAACCACATTATTAACTATCCAAAGTATGATGCTGACATTACAGGAATCAATGTCTAAAAACCATACGGAAAGTAAAGAAGAAAGAGAAACGATGAAAGAAGAATTAAAAAATAATTAGGGGAAATGAGAAGTGAATAGAATAGAATTAGAATAGAATAGAATAGAATAGAATAGAATAGAATAGAATAGAATAGAATGCTTTATTGGCCAAGTGTGATTGGACACACAAGGAATTTGTCTTGGTGTAAATACTCTCAGTATACATAAAGAAGGAACATTCGTTAAGAATCAAGAATCATAATGTACAACACTTAATGATAGTCATAGGGTACAATCAACATCAAATCATACTAGGAAACAGGATACAAGCGACAAAGTTACAGTCACAAGTGGGAGGGGATGGGTGATAAGGAGTGATGAGAAGATTAACAGTAATAGTAGTGTACACTTTGTAAATAGTTGAACAGTGTTGAGGGAATTATTTGTTTAGCAGAGTGATGGCTTTCAGGAAAAAACTGTTCTTGTGTCTAGTTCTGGTGTGCAGTGCTCTATAGCGTCTGTACTGCCTTCCACAGAGGTAGACTTAATAGCTCTGTAAATGCAGATAGATAACTCAACAAAGCTTCCATAACAAAGTTCATTTATTGGTACATCAGGTATCCTCGTAACTCACATTTGTGACGAAATTCCTCTTTCAATGACCAATCCTTTGTATATCTGCCTTGCACGTGGAAAATAGTTATCTCCTAACCCATCTTGTAACAATAGAAGAAAACGATGTTATCAGTAATGAGTGCAGGTAAGAATGGAGGGCAACCTCCTTTAACCCCTTGAGGGTCGATTTAGTGGCCAATCAGGATTACAGATGTGGCCATGTGATATGTACGTTTCCCAGGATACCCTTACCTACATTTCCTATGATGCATTCCCTTAAGGGGACAGCTCACAAATCCTAAGTAACTAACCCATTCCATGGACTGGCTGGGACAGCACACTCCCCGCCTGGAATTATAAATTCCACTATAAAAGGGAAGAGAAAAAAAGAAAAGAAAAGAAAAAAAAATTACCTATAAACTAAGATAAGCAGTTAGCTATATAACATTAATAAGCATCAAACAAAGCAAAACATGCAAAGCTTGAGGTTCAATCTTCAAGTTCGGCCCCTTGGTGCAAATCTGCTGGTCGCCTCTGGCAGTTTTTTAGGTACTCTCTTAGGCAAAGGTGAAAGTCTGGAGGTCGCGTCTGGCGGCCTTGTAGGATTGACAGGTTCATTCGGTGGCAAAGGCGAAAGTCTGCTGGCCACCGCTGGTGGCCTTTTAGGGTGGGAATGGTATTCTTGCTTCCACGGTGTCAAAGGACATCGGGAACGTCGGGGGGCTGTTAGAACGGGTGTTGAGGAGGCATATGCCTGTGTAGAGTGTCTTAGTGGACGTCTAGTGGTTGTTGGCGGCCGTTTAGGGTGTCCTAATGAATGTGTGCTAATCGGCAGTGGCCTTTGAGGCGGGAACTTCATTCTTGATTTTGGTGGCGCCAACGGGCGTCGGAAAGCGGGTGGAATGGATGCTAAGGTATTTGCCAGGGTTGGAGCCTGCATCTGGGCGTCACTGACAATTCCTACGATCCCCCATCCTAGAGGAGATTTCATGGCCACAGGGCCATCTACAGGACCGCCTACCGACTCAGAGAAGAGAAAGGCGTGTGGGACATTATTTCCCAGCAAGAGTAGGATATCAGCCTCTGGATCTAGAGCGGGAAAGTGTGGAGCAAGGTGCTGTAGGTGAGGAATGTTACTTATGACTTCAGGTGTTGCGATCTGACTGCGGTCATTCGGAATCCCATCGCATTCAAATATGGGTGGTAACGGGAACTGGGTACTCCCATCTAAGGATTCTATGCAAAGTCCAGTAGCTCTCCTCCCCGCCATGCTTCTCGGTCCATGGCATGTTGATACCGTGAAGGGAAGCATGGCCTGTTGTACCTCAAAGAGGTCGAAGAATGCGGGTCTGGCCAGGGTACAGGTGCTTTGAGTGTCTATCCGCACATACATTTTCATGGCGGCTTCAGGGCATCCGTCAGGGTACACTTTGGCTAAGCAGATGGGAAGACATGAATGAGGGGCTGGTGTGTCGGTGCGCAGTGCTGTGCAGTTGACGCTCATCCGTGGTTTAGGTTGTGGTTTGTCAGACTGTTGAGGAGCCCTGCATGCTTCTGTGTCACATTGCAGTTCCTTGTCTGAAGGTATCTGCCATGGCAGCTCGTCGTCTGGATGCAGTGCAGTCGGGTGTTGGTCACTTTCGCAGATGTGACATTGCATTTTGGCTGTACAGTATTTGGGTGAATGTGTGGATTCGCAACACTTGTAGCAGTATTGGTACTGTCTTAGCAATTCTTTTCGTTGTGTCAGTGATTTCGCTGCGAATCCAATGCAGCTGTTCAGCGAGTGACGAGTGTTGTGCATAGGACAAAACTGATGTCTCCTTGTAATGGGAGATGTAGATTGGGGTGTATAGGATGAGGTGTTGATCTCGGTGTCCCGGGCCACCCTGGAGGGTTTGTCTCTGGTATTAAGTATGGGGCCTGAGGACGATATTTGGTTGCTGTTGTATTTTCTGGTATTAGGAGGACTAACAGCTCTGAGGCCACGAGCACGGTATGTGTTGCACACTGTGGCTTGGTGGGAGACAAACTCTTCCAGAAGTGTGAAGGGTACAAAGCGGTGGCGACCTTTGGCCAGGAAGGTGTCAGTCAACTGGATCCACTTTTCAATTAGCACATGAGGAAGTTTTCGAACAATTTTGTTCTGTGTGTCAACATGATCGAGATAGGCGAGTGTCGGTAAGTTGGGATCCCGTTTTGCCGTTCTCAGCTGGACGAGTATGTTAGCGAGGTCTATGATCCGGTGAGGCTTGTCGATAGGAATCTTAGGAAAACTGTTGAGGCTATCCAAGAGTGTGGCTTCTACGTCCTCGGGAGCGCCATACAGTTCGTCAAGCCTTTGCCATGATAATCGTAGCACGGCGGCTGGGTCATCATAGTGGGATATCATAAGAGCCCTTGGTATGTCAGAAGACTGTGGCCCTAGCCATGCTATCAGGTGTCCGATTATTTCATCGGGGTTGAGGCGTGCCGCCTGAATGGGGCGTAGGAAAAGTTTCTTCCAAACTATATATTCTCCGCCCGGCTTGTCAGAGAATCTGCGAACTCCGTGGGCATGCAAATTGAGCTTTCCGCTCTGTACAGCCATGTTTCTCCAGTAATCTTCAGCATTTGCTGAGATGGGGGGAGGTGTTGATGTAGAGGGTTCTCCTCCTGGATTCTCGTAGGGTGGGTTTGGTCTGGAAGGTGATGATGGGATGTAGTCTTCTTCCCAGTACTTACGGAGAATTTCGTCCTCCCATACTGGGGATGATGGTTGAGCGTCATGCTGCTGTGTAGGCTGGGCTCGGTTACCTTGTAGTGCCTGGGACCCATACTGGTGATGAGGTTGGGGCAGGAATGCTGTTGCCTGTGGGTTGAGTATGGCAGTTGTGGTTGATGGCATGTCGACTCGTCGAGAAGTTGGTGTGAGTACTGGTGGTCTGCTTTGTTCACCTGTTAGGCCATGTGATATTGGAGTAGGGTTGGTAGTGCTGGGCAGAGAATCGCGGACCTTATTACGTACAGCATCCGTTGGGGGAGGTTTGCTGTTGGAGGGAAGCGAACCTCGTACTTTAGGACGTACGTCATTAGCGTAACTCACATACAGAGTCTGTGGTTGTGATTCTTCCCTGTGCTTCCCTGGTTGTGGGGGACTGCTAGGCAACTGAGGCGGTTGTATGTATTCATTGCAAAGTGAATGCTGCTCATTCACGTAGGCCTGGACCCGTGTATCTGGGCTCTCTTCTCCCAACCCTTCGAGGTCGGATTGAAGGGAAGTGTTGTTGGCCAGCTTCCGCCATGCTGCAGCACGTGCTGCTTTTGTTGTGGCTTTTCTTTGCCGTTCGGCCAACTCCAATTTGGCTTGGGCTTTGGCCATTGCCGTCTTCTGCCGTGTTACCTCCTCTGTGGCGTGTAACTCTGCGTCTGCTACTGCAGCTTCTACCTCAGCTTCTGCAGCTCGTTTAGCGTAACTTGCTGCTTTGGAGGCCTGAGATGCTCCGCTACGATGGGAGGATGTCCTGGAAGGATGGTGTGAGCCAGCAGCAGAGACTTGGCGCGAGACACTAGAACCTGCCTGCGATCTAGCCCGTATAGAATGGACAGAGGAAGACACATGTGATTGAGGAGCTAAGTCAGATGCGGCCTGCTCCCATGATGCAGCTCCCCGCCGTAGCACATCGTGGAGCGCTGCTTGGAGGGCTGTCTTGCTTTCCTGGACTTTGTCTTCACATTCCGTGTGAATTTCCTCGAAGTGTTGGATGTGTGTTAGGAGTTTGGGGTCACCCAATCTTGACTGGATGGACTTGAGGTTGTCTTTGCTGAGTCTCCATCGTGCGAAAAGGGTATCTAGATCATCTAGCAATGTATGGAACTTCTCGGGGGGCAGCCCATGTTTTGGGACATCATGGATCTTCTCGAGCTTTGCCCATGTTTCTGTGTAGCAACGATATTGCTGCTGCCAATCGTTCTTCAAGGATTCCTTCATAGGTTCGGTAAGCTTCTTACTCTGTCTAAGGTTGTAGGTCCTTGGAGGTATCGCGGTTTCTCCATAGGGTTGGACATCTAAAAGCGATTGTTGGGAATCTGGCTCCATGTCTACATCAAGGGTGGGTGGAGGATTTGTGTCTTCTGGTACATCTATCATGGGTGAGGAGGTTGCCATGCTGTAAATTGGCAAAGGAAAAATTCTAGAAATTTTAGTGGTTGTTTGTGCACTTCCTTTCTGTAATAGGGTACGCTACAAGCAAGGAGCAGAAATAGAATTGTTGCTGCGGTCAATACTTGAGTACGTAAGCGGTACTGCAGAATCTGGCTAATGCCAACACAGCACACAGAATGGCTGCTTCTAGGGTGCGGTGTGAGCTTGCGACAGAAGGGGGCAGTAGAGGTTGCGTTGCAAAATATTACTAAAGGGTCGCTTGCTTCACAGGGTGGCAGCAGAGAGTCTGGAAGATGCTGTTGCTATACCCATGTTAGGTTGCAGCTAGGCTTTGAATTAAATTGATCCAAAGGTGCACAATAGTTTCATAATCGCTCTTATCGATTTTTGAGAAATTGTGGGAAAATCACATAAGAAAAAAAATCTTTTGTTGACTACCAGATGGGGCTAGGGCTGAAGAAAAGGAATAAATGATTTTACTTTAAATTTCTTCTTGACCACCAGGTGGAGCTGGTAGGTTGTAAGTAATCCTGAAACATTCGAAATAAATTGAATAAATGTTTACAATAATTTCAAAGGAGTTATCATGCAAAAATGTGCTACTGTGGGCTGCTCTAATATTCAGAAATATTAAAAAATCCAGATAATATTCCCCTGTGTAATCCAGACAGACTCCATAGAGAAAAGGGGAAGGAATCCTTCCTAACAGCCACACGGTTTCTTTGAAAGTTGAGCACAGAGGGGGGTTAGAAAGTTCTTTATTAGTAGCATGTGGGGACTTCCAGTCCCTCCCACCATGCAAACAGTATGTAGAGAGTATAAGACACAGGGGTCTGAAGAGGTATTTTTATTACTGACTTCCTGTTGAAATTCCTGGCTGGCTAGATGCAGTCTTTGTCTTATAAGGAAAAAGAGAAAAGGGAATAGCAGATCGCCTTCAGTTGCTAAAAACTGTAGAATCAGCCGTAGCAGGAGGGGAGAAGTCAGGCAGATGGGTAACTCTGACTCCTCCCTTTGTTTTACAAATTGAGTTTCTTCTCTCGTTGAGGGGGGGGGCTTTCCTGTAACTCAAACTGGTTTTGCAGCTTTGTTGGAGGTAAAGGGTTCGATGAGGTAGTTTAATGAGTGACTTCCTGTGGAAGAGGGATTAGCCTTTTAGGATGTACCTTGATCAGTTTTAAATGGGCTGGAAAGAGTCTGTTTGAGGTTTCTTTCCTGCAAGATGAGTATGGCAAAACAGCTTCTGGTTTACATTTAAAAATACAAGCAAGATTCCTTCAAGGTTCAAACTGAAGGTTTGATGATCTTTTGGGAACTGGGTAATTACATTCCTTGTTATGCAAATAGGGTCTCTGAGATAGCCAAAGCCAAATTGAGTAGAGGAGGGGGTGGGTGGGTGGGGATAGAAACTTCTCTTTGTCTGTAGCTCGTGGGGGAATCCGATCCCTCCCACCATGTAAACAGCTTCCAAAGATGCTCACAGAGAGAGATGATGAAGCATGCAGTTTCAAGTCAACATTGCATATTCATTCCTGGCTTCAATATCACTAGCACATCATAAACTCATTAAACTTTAATTTTGTGATGAATCAGGATATATTTTCCACTGTACTGCCTTCCACAGAGATAGACTTAATAGCTCTGTAAATGCAGATAGATAACTCAACAAAGCTTCCATAACAAAGTTCATTTATTGGTACATCAGGTATCCTCGTAACTCACATTTGTGACGAAATTCCTCTTTCAATGACCAATCCTTTGTATATCTGCCTTGCACGTGGAAAATAGTTATCTCCTAACCCATCTTGTAACAATAGAAGAAAACGATGTTATCAGTAATGAGTGCAGGTAAGAATGGAGGGCAACCTCCTTCAACCCCTTGAGGGTCGATTTAGTGGTCAATCAGGATTACAGATGTGGCCATGTGATATGTACGTTTCCCAGGATACCCTTACCTACATTTCCTATGATGCATTCCCTTAAGGGGACAGCTCACAAATCCTAAGTAACTAACCCATTCCATGGACTGGCTGGGACAGCACAGTGTCATTTTGAGGGAAGGAGTTGAAACAGTTTATGTCCAGGATGTGAGGGGTCTGCAAATATTTTCACAGCCCTCTTTTTGACTCGTGCAGTATACACGTCCTCGATTGAAGGCAGGTGGGTGATAATTGTTTTTTCTGCAGTCCTAATTATCCTCTGAAGTCTGTGTCTGTCCTGTTGGGTTGCAGAACCAAACCAAACAGTTATAGAGGTGCAGATAATAGACTCAATAATTCCTCTGTAGAACTGGATCAGCAGTTCCTTGGGCACTTTGAGCTTTCTGAGTTGGCACAGAAAGAACATTCTTTGTTGTGCTTTTTTGATGACGTTTTTGATGTTAGGTGTCTATTTTAGGTCATGTGATATAGTAGAACCTAGAAATTTGAAGTTCTCTACTGTTGATACTGTGTTGTCTAGTATTGTAAGAGGTGGTAGTATGGGAGGGTTTCTTCTAAAGTCTACCACCATTTCTATGGTTTTGAGTGTGTTCAGTTCCAGATTGTTCCGGTTACACCATGAGGCAAGTTGTATAACCTCCTGTCTGTATGCAGATTCATTGTTGTCTCAAATGAGACCAATGACTGTTGTGTCATCAGCAAACTTCAGTATTTTAATAGATGGATCATTTGAGATGCAGTCATTGGTATATAAGGAGAAGAGAAGTGGAGATAGCACACAGCCTTGGGGGGCCCCTGTGCTGATTGTACAGATATCGGATGTGATTTCGCCTAGCTTCACCTGCTGCTTCCTGTCTGTTAGGAAGCTTATGATCCACTTACAAGTGTGCTCAGATACTATTAGTTGGTTTAGTTTATTTAGAAGAGTATCTGGAATGATGGTATTGAATGCTGAACTGAAGTCTACAAAGAGGACCTTTGCATAGGTATTTGGAGATTCAAGGTGTTGTAGGATGTAGTGCAGAGCCATGTTAACAGCATCAACTATCGATCTATTTGCTCGGTATGCAAACTGCATGGGATCTAACAGCGGATCTGTGATGGTTTTTAGGTGGACAGCACAAGCCTTTCAAAGATTTTCATAACTACAGATGTTAGAGCAACTGGTCTGTAGTCATTCAGTTCCTTGATGGAAGGCTTCTTTGGCACTGGGATGATGGTAAAACATTTGAAGCAGGAAGGAACATAGCACATCTCTAGTGATCTATTGAAGATTCGGGTGAAGATGGGGGCCAATTGCTCAGCACAGATTTTTAAGCAAGGAGTTATCTTGTCTGGCCTTGATGCTTTTCCTGACTTTTGTCTGTGTAATAGATCTTGCACTTCTTTTTCTGTGATCACCAGAGGTTGTGAGCCCAATAGATTGGAGCCAGTTGTAGGAGGCTTGTCTATTGTTGGTGTGTTTGAGATGTGTGTTGTGGAGATAGATGGCTGTAGTTTCTTTTCAAACGTGCTGTAGAACACATTCAGGTCATCTGCTAGTTGTTGATTTCCTTCTGCCTGGGAAGGAGGTTTGCTGAAGCCAGTGATGTTTTTAAGAGTTTTCCACATGTTTGCTGGTTCATTTGTTGAGAATTGGTTCTTTAACTTTTCAGAGTAGCTTCTTTTTGTTGCTCTGATCTCTCTTGTTAATATGTTTCTGGCCTGGTTGTATAGCATTCTGTCACCTTTTCTGTAAGCTTCCTCTTTGGAACGACGTGGCTGTTTAAGTTTAGCTGTGAACCAAGGTTTATTGTTGCTATATATTTTCAGGTTCTTTGTTGGTACACATAAGTCTTTGCAGAAGCTAACATATGATGTTATAGTATCTGTGAGCTCATCTAGGTCTGCAGAGGCATCTTCAAAAACATTCCAATCAGTGCAATCAAGGCAATCAGTGCAATCAAGGAAGTTAAAAATTTGGATGGAAAGATAGGCCGGATTCAAGAATTGATTAAAATAAATGAAGAGAAGATTAAAGTGATTGAAAAACAAGCTAATCAAATGGAAAAGAAGTTGGAAGGCATGGAACAAACAATTAAGCAGCAAAATAAAGAAAATAATGAATCCCTGACTCATCTTGAGATGGATAAGGCCTCCTATTATCTTAGATTCCAGAATATGGAGGAAGAGAGGGGAGAGAACTTAACATTGGTGATGGCGGAGATGTTGGCAGTGCTTCTGAACAGAGATAAGGATGAGATGGTGAATGAGCTGGATGACATATACGGAGTGTACACAAGCTACGTAAGATGACATAGACTCCCCCGAGAAGTGCATATTAGATTTGCAAGGAGGCAAGTGAAGGATATAATATATAGAGTTACGAGAGATGAAGGAATAAAATATAAAGATAGAGAAGTGATTTTCTAAAACAAGTACCAAGGAGAATTCGCGAACAAAGGAAAGACTATCGATTTCTCATGAATTACTTAAATAAAAAAAATTTTTTAGATGGATTACCCCAGAGGGTATACTAGTAATATGGAAGGAGAAAAGGGTGAGTATAGATAGTCTAACCAAAGTTCAAGAATTTTTTGGCCAAATAGGAGGAATAGAGGAAGAACTGAGCAGCAGAGATGACCATGAAACTTCGAGTCAAGAAGAGTTACAACCTAGAAACAAGGGGCGGGATAAAGAGAAGGAGAGGGAAGGAGATGAGGAGACGTTGGGAAGAGAAGAAATAGGAGTGAGGACGAGAAGTCAAATGATGACCAAAAATATTGAGGGCTAGAAGTAAGAAAGGAAATGGATAAAGGAGTTAATTTAATATCCATAAACATTAATGGGTTAAATGATCCATTAAATGATGTGTATATTTGTAGATATTGTACTCTCAAATTGCAAATGGAGACGTGGGTACTCTATTTTTCTTATTTTTATTTTTTAAGTGATTTGGTTTCATTTTATCACAAACAGTTGCTAGGGTGCATCCACAGTTTCAATGTACTTGTACAATTATTATTATTATTATTATTATTATTATTTACACATTTATATACCGCTCTTCTCCCGAAGGACTCAGGGCAGTGTACAGCCAACTATAAAACATTCCGCTTTACAAAAGTTAAAAGAAGATTAAATCTTAAGGCTGCCACTAAAAATTATGCCCAACCCCAGTAAATTAACAATAAAAAACCCGAATTTAAAACCCCGAAATTTAAAACCCAAATTCTAAAATTACTCTTTAAAACTCCCATTTCAGCCCAGGCCGACCTGCTCGAAGAGCCAAGTTTTCAGCGCATGTCTGAATGCTCTCAGGTCGGTGTTGTTACATAGCTCAGGAGGCAGCTCATTCCAGAAGGTGGGCACCCCAACAGAGAAGGCCCTATTCCTTGGGGTCACCAGGCGGCATATAGATGCCGTCGGGACCCGAAGGAGGCCCTCCCTGTGGGAGCGCACAGGTTGGTGGGAGACTACCGGCAGAACGCAGTCTTGCAGATAGCCTGGTCCAATGCCATGGATCGCTTTAAAGGTCAAAACCAGAACCTTAAAGCAAACCCAGAAGATCACCAGCAACCAATGCAACTCGCGCAGGAGAGGCGTCACATGAGAGTTTCTTGACACCCCCATAACCACCCACGCAGCCACATTTTGCACCAGTTGAAGCCTCCGGGTGGTCCCCACAGGGAGCCCCATGTAGAGAGCGTTACAATAGTCCAGGCGGCAGGTGACAAGGGCATGAGTGACCGTGCGTAAGGCGTCCTGATCCAGAAAGGGCCGCAACTGGCGAATCAGGTGAACCTAATAAAAAGCCCCCCTGGAGACGGCCATAATATGGTCTTCTAAAGACAGCCGTGCATCCAGGAGGATACCCAAATTGCAAGCCCTCTCTGTGGGAGTTAAGATCTCTCCCCCAACAGCCAGCGACGGAGTCAGCTGACTATATCAGGGCGCCGGAAACCACAGCCACTCAGTCTTGGAAGGGTTGAGCTGAAGCCTGTTTCTGCCCATCCAAATCCGCACGGCCTTCAGGCACCGGGACATAGCCTCCACAGCATCGTTGGGGTGGTTTGGGGTGGAGATGTAAAGCTGAGTATCATCAGCATAAAGATGACACTGCACCCCAAAACCACGGATGATCTCCCCCAGCGGCTTCACATAAATGTTGAATAAAAGAAGGGAGAGGACCGACCTCTGAGGCACCCCACAATGACAATAAACTTCTTCTCCTTCTCCTCCTCCTCCTTCTCCTCCTCCTCCTCCTCCTTCTTCTTCAGAGGAAAAGAATATTTTTTAAGTTAGAAAAACAAAAAGCAGATATAATATGTATTCAAGAGGTTCATATAAAGAAGGAAGATAAAGGGTACTTATTAAATAAAAAATTGGGGAAAATGTATTCAACATTGGCGGAAGAGAAAAAAAGAGGGGTAGCATTATATATAAAAGAAGATATAGCCTCAGAATTTATTTATAAAGATGAATTGGGAAGAATGGTAATGGTAGAGGTGGTAATGCAAAATAAAAAGACATTATTAGTGGGGATATATGCCCCAAATAAAAATCAGAGTGAATTTTAAAAAATACTATATGAAAAACTAATAGAACTCAGTAATCCAAGCATTTGTATTATAAGAGATTATAATGCAATTACAGACAATAGACAAGATTACGCTTGCAAACAAAAACAATATAGGAAACTGAATACAGTGCCTAAGAAATTCATAGAGATGGTCGAAGAACTAGAATTAGTGGATGCATGGAGAAAAAGGAACCCAGGAATATCACAGTTTACTTTCTACTCCAGCCCACACAAATCATGGTCCAGGATAGATATGGCTTGGGTAAATAGTGAGCTATGTAAAGAGATTCAGGACATAAAGATTTTGGCTAATACGTGGGCAGATCACAACCCAATACAGATAGTCTGGAAAAATAGCTATTACAAAAATGGTAGATTGGACACTCAATTCGCAATTATTGAAAGAGGAAGAATATATTCAAAAGGTTAGGGAAGAATTGACTAGTTTTTTAAAATTTAATAAAAAACAGGATACCTCATTGCAAAATCTATGGGACACAATTAAGGGGAATATCGATAGCTTTTATAGCAAATAGAAATAAAGAAAGAGAGAGGAAGCAGAAAGCCCTGACAAAAAGAATAGAGAAATTGGAATATAAGCAAATGGAAACACTGGGAGATGAGCAAATTAGAAACGAAGTAGCATTAGTTAAACATGAAATAAATATTCTAGACCAAGAGGAATTAATTTAAAAATTACTATACACAAAAGAAAATTATTTCGAACATGCAAATAAATCCAGAAGGTGGTTGGCATATATATTAAGAAAAGAAAATCAGAAAAGAACAACATATCAACTACAGGATAAAAATGGATTCATAGAGACAGATCAGGAGAAAAAAAAGGAAATTGTGAGAGAGTATTTCGAACACCTTTACAAAGAAGTAGTAGTTGAGTTAAATAAAATAGAAGAATATTTGAAAGAAGGGACTCTCTATCCAATATTGGATGATAAAAAAGAGGTGCTTAATATAGAAATAACTTCAGACAAGTTAAAGGTGGCAATTCAAAAACAAAAAAGAAACAAAACGCCAGGTCCAGATGGGTTACCAAATGAGTTATATAAAGAAATAGGTGATATACTAGAGAATATGCTATTAGAGGTTTGCACTGGGGTATTACTGGAAGCTAAAATTCCAGAATCTTGGAAGGAAGCATATATAACATTGATTCCAAAAGAGGGTGCAGATGCCAATCAAACAAAGACTACAGACCAATATTCCTTTTAAATTCAGATTACAAAATTTTTATGGCAGTAATGGTGGAAAGATTAAAGAAAATAACTTAGTAATAAAATTCATCCAGACCAAAATGGATTTCTTCCCATGAGGCAGATCAGATATAACAATAGTAGACATATTGGAATACTATGAAAAACATCCAGGAAGCCAAGTGGCCTTGGTCTTCCTGGATGCACAAAAGGCTTTTGACAACTTAAATTGGGACTTTATGAAAAAGCAGATTAATCTGATGGATTTTGGAGACAATTTTGTAAAATGTTAAATGCAATTTATACCACACAACAGGCTAATGCATTAATAAATGGAGAAATTACCAAACCATTAAAGAAAAGGAAGGGAGTTAGACAGGGGTGCCTGCTTTCACCTCTGCTTTTTATAACAATTTTAGAAACTTTACTAGATAGAATTAGATCAAATAAAGAAATCAAAGGAATTAAAATTAAAAATCAAGGATATAAACTACAAGCCTTTACAGATGATTTTTTTGTTTTTGTTATAGAAGATCCAATAGACTCAGGACCAGTTTTATTAAATTAAATAGATAAATTTGGTAAATTAGCAGGATTAAAAATTAATAAAGAAAAAATCAAACTGTTAGTTAAAAATGTAACAAATAGTAAACAAAAAAATTGGAAGAAAAGATGGAATTACAAATTGTAAATAAAATTAAATATTTAGGCATCTGGTTAAGAGCTACAACATTAAATCTGTGAGAGGATAACTATATTAAATTACTGAAACAGATTGAAAAGGACTTGGAAAATTAGAATAAGATGCAAATTTCATTATTAGGTAGAATAGCAACAATCAAAATGAATGTTCTACCTAAAACATTATATTTGTTTCAGACAATTCCGATACTACTGGACAAATTTTTTTTCAAAGAGTTAGATAAAATTGTGACGAAATTTATCTGGGCTAAGAAAAAAACAAGGATTAAAAAAAACATATTTACAAGAGAATAAAACCAGAGGTGGATTTGGGCTGCCTGTCTGGGAGATATATTATAGTGCAGCAGTATTGCTGTGGATTAAAGATTGGATTGATTTGAGGAATAATAGGATTTTACCATTGGAGGGACATGACCTACAGTTAGGTTGGCATGCTTTTTTATGGAACCCGAATAGTAAAAACAATCTATATTTATAAATAAAAGTTAAAATAAGCAAAAAATAGTAAGAAAACACCTGTCTTATTTCAATGAACATAAATCATCGGGGCCTGATGGATTACATCCCAGAGATTTAAAGGAGCTGGCAGAGGTCATCTCAGAACCACTGCACCATATCTTTCAAAAATCCTGGAGCACTGGGGAACTACCAGAGGACTGATGTGGTTCCCAACTTCAAAAAAGGGAAGAAAAACAGACCCCGGAAACCATAGACCAATCAGCCTAACATCAATACCCAGGAAGATACTGGAAAAGATAATAAAAAAATAGATCTGCCAACATCTAGAAACAAGTAAAGTAATAACTAGCAGACAGCACAGGTTTGTTAAGAACAGATCATGCCAAACCAATCTTATTTCATTCTTTAACATAGTGACTGAATTAGTAGACCAGCAAAATACTGTGGACATAATATATTTAGATTTCAGCAAGGCATTTGACAAAGTAGACCACAACCTACTTCTTAGTAAGCTAGAAAAAAGTGGAATACATAGCACCACCACTAGATGGACTCGCAACTGGCTGACAAACTGTACTCAACGAGTAGTCCTTAAGGGGTCTAAGTCTACAAGGAGGAAAGTAAGGAGTGGGGTGGCATAAGGTTCCATCTTAGGCCCAGTACTCTTCAATATCTTCATTAATGACTTAGATGAGGGAATAGAAGGGGAACTTACCAAATTTGCAGATGATACTAAGCTGGCAGGAATAGCTAACACCCAAGAATATAGGTGTCAGCTTTAAAATTCAGCTGCCACAATTCATGGAAAGGGGGGTAGAGGAGTTGAAAAGTTCAAAGTTATTCTGTATGTCGTATTAAGAAATCCCAGTTGCAGTTAATTGGGTCTCATGATTTATGAAGTGTAGAAGTGGGAGGGGAGAAGGGGAGAGAAGTTGGATTCTGTGTAACGCACAAAAATAATTTCACTTTGGGAAATTGCCTTACACATACCAAATCTGTTTCTAAATAAATCAATTGGAGAGAAAATGTCTCAGAGTGATTGATATCATGGATACTTTCTGGATGACTTACATTTATTTCCCAAAGTCCACTTTTATTTTTTGAAGGGGCTTGGCTGATACCCTAGAGTTCTTTTCCCAGAGGTGGAGAAAGATCAACAATCAGCCGAAGTTGGAGATATGCAGGGAGGAGCGTATGAGGGCCCTCCCTCCGGAACGTTAACTGGATCTGTCAGCCCTTGTTTTGAGGAGATGATGGATGCTTTCAGAATGGCAGTAGAAGAAAGAGATTTGGGAACAATACCAAAGTGTTTAAACCCAATAAGTTGTTATAATCCAGATGTAACCCAGCTGTCTGAAGAGAAATCTTTCTCTAGCCCCAGGCATATTGCTATTCTCTCAAATTGGAGGGACGAAGAGACTATACAGATGCCAGCTGGAGGAAGCCAGAAAGAAGCATCAACTGACAGAGATATGTTGCAGCCTCCGAAGTAATCCCCTCATTTTCCAGAAGGAATTTTGCCCCCTAAAGAGAGTATCCTTCAAGGGTGGAGATTTTATCTAGGTCAGGGGTGGATTCAGTGCCAATGGCAGCCAGCACCAACACAGCCCTTGTCTGAAGGGGGGTTGCCCAGACAGCAAACAGCAGCCACTTCCCCTCCATCCGACCAGGGAACCAGGCCACACCCATCTTCCTCCTGGCAACCACAAATGCAGCCCCAACCGGCAGCGAGGCCACAAGGAACCCCAGCCAGGATTCAGGGTGTCTATCCAGCCTAGATACACTACCCGGCCTGTTCCTTTCATTCCAGTACAACCTGCATGGGCCTGGCATGTGCCACCTCCACAACCATGACCCAGGCCAGACCAAATACCCTTTGAGATCATATTTGATGGCCGCCATGAACATTTCAATTACTTCCTCACTCAAATCCAATACGCAACAGAGCATGATTTGGTTATGGCCATAACAAATTGGATGAATGAAAGGTATGCTTCAGACTGGGTGGCCCAACTACACAATGAACAAGCCCCCAAATTACGCAATATAAATGGATTTATTCAATTATTAAGACTCAGATTTGAAACTCCAGACAGGATAGCAGAGAATGAAGAGAAGTTAATGGAAATGAGGCAAGGCAAGTGACCCTTGTCAGAATTTATTTGAGACTTTAGAAGGGTCACAAGCCACCTCATGGATTGGCCTGAAAGAATGACTTTACACTATTTTTAAAACGCCATTGATCCAGAAGTAAAGAAGGACTGTGAAATTAGCCGAATCCCAGAGACTTACAATTGTGGTATGCCACCTCCCTCAGCTTAGATCGCAGCATCAACCCACACAGGAAACCCCTTTTGTCAGCCCTGCCTAAGAGGATTATGGCTAGGAGACAGCTGATCAGATCAGCAGAAACTGCTCGTACCCGACCCACCAGGCTGCTGAAATGTTACAGACGTGGCCAAGCCAACCATAGAGCAGCAGACTGTCTGGCCCCTGCTTCTGTACCACAAGCTCCACAATTGAAGTCTAATCCAGCTGTTAGAGTCAGAAGAATCAAGGAAGACCTCCGGGCAGGAGAGGGTTCACCAAACACAGCTGGGAAAGCCCCCTCTTCACCAATGGGAGTAACAGACCACCAGACCGACACCACATCTCCAAGAACACACCCTGAAAAGATGATCCAATGGTGAGTGATCCCATCATACAGTCAAGGTCAAGTTAGTGGTACCAAACACATGGGAGGCCGGGAAGTTAGAAGCTATCATTGATACTGGGTGTTCTAGATATCTTATCGGACTCCCCATTGTTGAACAATTAGGCATAAAGACTAACCTGCTAAAACGCCCAATCAGATTTGAGCAAGTGGATGGAACCTTAAATGGGGGGCCCACCCACTCAAATGCAGAATTGATCAAGATGGAATTAGGGCTCCATCGCGAACTCATATGCTTCATAGTGGCTCCCAAGATGTCAGAATCAATCATACTTGGACTTGCTTGGCTAAATGGGCCCTGACAATCAAATTGGCAGATATATTCAGGAAAATCCTCATTGGACCGGGCCCACCCACTACAAAGCCAGTAGTCAGCTAGAACCCAGAGCCTGAGCCTACATCCACAGCATTCCACCTTCTCCCAGATAACCCCGAGGTACCCAACCAATACAAAGACTTGGCTCAAGCATTCAGTGAAGAAGAGTGTAATGTTTTACTTCCCCATCAAGCCACTGATTGTGCCATAGAATTAGAGCCCGGGGCGAAACTACCAAAACCAAAGATGTATTCCATGACATCTGCAGAAATGACAGAATTAAGGAAATACATTGACAGCAATTTGGAATGAGGTTTTATTGAGCCAGCCAAATCAAGACTAGCTATTCCCGTGTTGTTCAAGAAGATGGCGGGTTGCGATTGTGTGTTGACTTTAGAGGTGTGAATGCTGTATGTATCCTCTCCCCCTCATAAAGGACTTATTGAACCAACTGTTGAAGGGCGAGGTATTCACCAGCAAGATCTCAAGGAAGCTTACTCTCTCTGCATCAAAGAGGGAGACAAGTGGAAAACTGCTTTTAACTGCCCTCTGGGTAGTTTCCAATTCAAAGTCATGGCTTTCGGACTTCAGGGGACTCCTGCAGTGTTTATGCAGCTCATCAATGAAGTGCTACTCCCACACCTTTACCGGGGGGTCCTTGTGTACCTGGTAACATCCTTATCTTTAGCAAAACCATGGAAGAACATGTTCAATTAGTCCGACAAGTTCTAGAAAAACTTCTAGCCGCCAAATTATATGTGAAACTCTCAAAATGCGAATTCCACAAAGAGTCGCTGGACTATTTAGGCTACCGAATATCCAACCTGGGGATTGAAATGGACCCTGGAAAGGTGAAAATGGTGCTGGATTGGCAATCCCTCAAAACCCCAAAACAACTTCAAAGTTGCTTGGGGTTTGCCAACTTCTATAGACAATTCATTCTGTCCTTTGCTGAAGTTGCCCTCCCGTTGATGGAGCTATTAAAAACGGGCCCATCACCCATCAAACCGAAGCCAAATCAACCACAGGCTTGGACTATGGACTGTCAGAAAGCTTTCAAGACCTTAAAATGCCTATTCGCAGCTGAGCCCATCCTCCAGCACCCAGATGCGACCAAACCTTTTATTGTCCAAATGGATGCAAGTGACGTAGCGGTGGCAGCTGTTTTGCTGCAAAAAGACTCTCAAGGCCGACTGATACCTTGCGCTTATGTGTCCAAAAAGCTGACAGACACAGAGCAAAGGTGGATGGTCTGGGAGAAAGAAGCATTTGCCGTATGATGGGCTTTATTGGCTTGGAGGCATTTTCTAGAAGGGGCGCCAGAGGCCTTTGAGGTATGGATTGATCATAAGAACCTCGAGGTTCTAAAGACCCCTAGGAGATTATTGCCCAAACAAGTCCACTGGGCCCAATATTTCAAGCGGTTCAACTTCAACATTAAATATATCCCCAGAGGGAAAAACGTACTGGCAGACGCTCTGTCCAGAAAACCTCAGTTTGACAGCCACCGAGAGGAAATAGTACAAACCTTAATTTCAGAAACTCAATCGGCAGGTTAAGTGACCATTTGAGCCCAAGCCAATCACAACCCCAACCGCCTGGAAGATAAGCTGACTGCAGAATTGAAAACGGTCCTATTGATTGATCCATAGTTCCTAGACCATCAAACAGAGTTGACAATGAATGAGGACTAGCTTGGAAAGGGACTAAGCTTTATGTAACTACAACCCTGAGACTAATAGTACTAAAGTGTAGTCACGACTCCCAGCTGGGAGGCCACTTTGGATTCCTAAAAACCCTACATTTACTGAGAAGACAGTTCTGGTGGCCAAAAATGAAACCTGATGTTGAGGACTATGTAAAAAGTTGCTCAATTTGTGCCACAATGAAACACAGAACTGGAAAAACCCCTGGCCTCCTGCAACAAGTTGCTGAATTAACCCAACCTTAGGAAGAGATCGCAATGGACTTTATTGTGGAATTACCTAAGAGTGAAGGGAATACAATCATCTGGACTATAATTGACTTATTCTCTAAACAGGCCCATTTTATAGCCTGCAAGGGACCTCCATCTGTGAAAAATCTTGCAAAGCTGTTTGTGAAACATATCTATAGACTACATGGAGTACCTCGTAGAATAATATCAGACAGAGGGGTACAATTTGCCGCAAAATTTTGGAGGGAATTTCTGAAATCTATTGGTTCCTCCCAAGGATTATCCTCAGCTTTCCATTCTGCTTGTAACAGAGCAGCAGAGAGGGCTAACGCCATGATTGAACAATACATTAGATGCTATGTAAATTAGCAACAAGAAAATTGGGCTGAGTTATTACCTTTTGCAGAGGTTGCTTACAATAATGCAGTATATAGCAGCACGGGATTGACTCAATTCCAAATCAACACTGGAATGGATTTTGTCCCAATGCCAGAGTTACCTAGACAACCTCTCTCATCCATGTCCCTAACAGAATGGATGAACTCATTAAAGAAAGGATGGGAAGATACAAAAAATGCTTTGACTGAAGCTGCAAAAAATTATAAAAACAGGGATAAACATAGATCCCTTCAACCACTTTTTAAAGTAGGGGACAAAGTATATTTGTTGACCAAGTATCTTAGGTTGAAACTGCCCAGTAAGAAGCTGGGGCCAAAATTTTTGGGTCCATTCCCAATTTCAAAGATAATCAATCCGGTCACTGTCCAATTAAGTCTTCCTCAACTATTGGGGAAAATTCATCCAGTGTTCCATTGTAGTTTACTAAAACCAGCTACTTCATCAATGATAAGACCACTGCCAATTGCTTCCGCTAAACCGTTAACGGTACAGGGGGAAACACATTATGAAATTCAAAAAATTGCTCAATTCTAGATTACACCATGGCCGATTGCAATATTTGTTCTTATGGAAATGATACCCCCCTCTCAGATGCTAGTTGGGTAAAGAGTTGGGATGTTCATGCTGATCAATTGGTTAATCAATTCCATGAGGATTTTCCCCACAAACCAAAGGGTCCTCGTGGAGGGGAGAGAGGGGGTTAAGGACAATGTATTAACCCCTGTATCTGTTTTTTCCTTTTCTTTTAGGAGGAGGAATTTTCAAAGGGGGATGCCTGTCAGCTTTAAAATGCAGTTGCCACAGTTCATGGAAAGGGGGGGGGGAGGAGTTGAAAAGTTCAAGGTTATTCTGTATGTCGTATTAAGAAATTCCAGTTGCAGTTAATTAGGTCTCATGATTTATTAAGTGTAGAAGTGGGAGGAGAGAAGGGAGGAGAAAAGCTGTATTCTGTGTAACACGCAAAAATAATTTCACTTTGGGAAATTGCCTTAGACATACCAGATCTGTTTCTAAATAAATCAATTGGAGAGAAAATGTCTCGGAGTGATTGATATCATGGATACTTTCTGGATGCCTTACAATAAGCTCAAAATCCAGATGGATCTTGACAGACTAGAACACTGGCCCCTATCTAACAAGATGAAATTCAGTATAGAGAAAAGTAAAGTCCTACACATAGGCAAGAAAAACCAAAAGTACACATATAGACTGGGTGAAACCAGGCTCAATAGCAGTAACTGCGAGAAGGATCTTGGAGTCTTAATGGACAACCAGTTAAATATGAACCAGTAGTGTGCAGCAGCTGCCAAAAAAGCTAATGCAATCCTAAGTTGCATTAACAGAGGGATACAATCGAGATCAAGTGTGGTACTAATGCCACTCTATAAAGCCTTAGTAAGACCACATCTAGAGTACTGCATCCAGTTTTGGTCACCACATTATAAAAAAGATGTTGAGACTCTAGAAAAAGTACAAAGAAGAGCAACCAGGATGATTAGGGGACTGGAGACTAAGGCATATGAAGAACAGTTACAGGAACTGGACTTGGCTAATGAAGAGAAGGACCAGGGAGACATGATTGCAGTGTTCTAATATTTGAAGGGCTGCCACAGAGAGGAAAGGATCAAGCTATTTTGTAAAGTGCTGTAGGCCAGACAAGGAATAATGGATGGAAACTGAACAAGGAGAGAATTAACCTGGAAATAAGTGAGAACAATCAACCAATGGAACAGCTTACCCTCGGAAGTTGTGGGAGCACCAACTCTTGAGACCTTCAAGAAGAGGTTGGACTTCCATTTATCAGAAATGGTGTAGGGTCTCCCACTTGGGCAGGTGTTTGGACAAGTTGACCTATAAGGTCTCTTCCAACTCTGATTATCTGTTATTTTGTCTTATATTTACATGCAAGAACAAAGTCATAGAATAGATTCAACTGAAAAAGTGGAATTACTTTAGGCAGAATATTTCAGAGGGAGAGAAAAATAGATAAGAGAAGAGGTAATAATTAGATTTCAAGAAGAATGCCTAGAAGTGAGCAACAAAGAAGAGGCAGTAGGAGGCAGAATGGAACCTAGAGAACAATGAGAATAGAGATCCACTAGAGCAGTAAATCCTTCTTATAAAGTATAAATATGGAAGAGAAAAAATTGAGTACTATTAATGTAAATGGACTTAATTCGGCCGATAAAAGAAGGAAAATATTTCACAAATTAGAGAAATTAAAACTTGATATAATCTGCCTACAAGAAGTACATATTAAAAAGCAACATGAACAAATATTGGTACAGCCAAAATTAGGGAAAATATATATTTATATATGCATTGACACAACACAAGAAAAGGAGCGTGGTTCTATATATTAGAGATACAATTATAGCTGAACAAATTTATACAGATGATGATGGAAGAGTCTTGATGATGAAAATAATTAACAACAACATGAAAATATTTTTAATAGCAATTTATGCTCCAAATGGCAATCAAGAAAATTACATCAGCAAATAATTGAGTTAGACTATGATAATATATGCATGATGGGAGACTTTAACGGAATAGTAGATGCGAAATTGGACTATAAATCACAGAAAATAACAAAGCAAAGTAGAAAGACTAAAGAAAAATATTTCATTAAAATGACAGAGGAATTAAACTCAAAAGATGTTTGAAGAGAAAGAAATGCAAAAAATAGACAATGCACTTTTTATTCAAATAGACACTCATCTTCGTCAAGAATAGACATGATATGGATGTCAATGGAATTAATTTCTAACATGCAGGAAATTGATATAGAAGGAAGTACTTGGGCAGACCATAATCCAATTAAAATCAAATGGAAAGGACAATGAAAAAGATCTAGATGGACTTTAACAATACAATACTAAAAGAAACGGATTTTGTACAGAAAATGGAGAAAGAATTGGTGTTCTTTTTTAAAGAAAATAAAACAAAGGATACATCAATACAAAACTTTTGGGATATAATGAAGGCCTATGCCAGAGGATTGATGATAGACTATACAAGAAAAAGAAAAGACAAATGTTGCAAACATTAGAGGACTATAAGAGACTTGAAAAAGAATTACAGAAATATTCACAAAAAAGGACATTAAAATACAAATGGATACAACTAAATATAAAATGGAGTTAATGGAAAAAGAAGAATTAGAAAAAATTAGAAGTGCTAAACAGAATTACTTTGAAGACGCAAATAAACCAGGTAGATGGTTAGTATATAAATTGAAAAAGGAGAGAGAATCAAAAAAGATAATGCAATTTATAGATGATCAAGGGAAAATTTGTTATGAAAACAAAGAGAAGAAAAAAATAATACAGGACTATTATGGAAAATTATATGAACAAGAGAATGTAGAGGAGGAAAAAAATAAACAATACCTGCAGAAATTGAATTTACCTCAGATTTCTAAGGACACTGAAATGATGCTAGAAGGGAATATAACGATGATGGAATTCACTGCAGCATTAAAAAAAACAAAATAACAGAAAGGCACCAGGCCCAGATGGATTATCAGCTGAATTTTATAAGACATTACAGGAATCGTTGAATCTCCCATTACTAGAAGTGATGATTGAAGTTATGGCAAAGATGAAAATACCTAAATCATGGACAGAGGCATATACAGTGGGGCAAAAAAGTATTTAGTCAGCTACCAATTGTGCAAGTTCTCCCACTTAAAAAGATGAGAGAGGCCTGTAATTGTCATCATAGGCATACATTACCTATGAGTGGAAAATAAATATTTGGTCAATATCAAAAGTTCATCTCAATACTTTGTTATATATCCCCTGTTGGCAATGACAGAGGTCAAACGTTTTCTGTAAGTCTTCACAAGGTTGTCACACACTATTGCTGGTATGTTTTTACAGAAGAGGTGGGGAGGAATTAACATACTGGCTTTTGTTTCACTAAATACACATCGAGATAAGGGGAGGGGTTCTAAGCTCCCTTATCTATCCCTGTATGCCTGAGAGACCTTAGACACTGCTTTGAACTCCTACATGAATTGTTTCATCTCAATAAAGGATTCCTTTTGATACGTTTGGTTTCAAAAGTTCATTCTTGTTAATTGAACGGAAAAAGTTCTGTAGCCTGACATAAAGCAGCGTCTGCAACAGAGGTCAGCCCGGAGTGGAATTTTTTTTAAAGAAAAAAGAAAAGAAAGAAAACCTTTCACTCTACCGAGGGGACCCTACAAAAGAAGAAAAATTTCTGAATACAGCAAGGAGCAAGGGGGAGCCAAATGCTGGGGAGAAAGGACAACACTTACTCAGCTGGATACTGACTCGGTGCACCCCATCAAAGACAGTGAAGCTGCCTGTGAAACCTCCACCAAGCCCCAGTGGTCTATAGGTGTAGGAAAAAGAGACAGATAGGACGGAAGAACCAGAGGAGTAACCATCACCCAGGGTAATTATAAACCAGGGAGGAAATTGGAGCTGGAGGCCGAATGAGATGGTATATAAATCACCTCATGAGGGAAGCCCTGAAGAACCTCGAGGTGAGGGATGTACCAGGATGACAATGCAGGGCAGCGAAGGAACCAGAAAATGAAAGAACCCGAGCCACCACCCCAGATCCAGTGGAGATTGAGCGGGCAGAGGGACAAGCCGAAGAATCTGCAGCCATACCAGGTACCCGAACCTTAAATGCCGCAGATCAGGGGATTAACTCTGGCCAACCCAGAATCATACAACTGCAGAGGAAGATGCCACCCTTGGGAGTAAAATTCGATGGAGACCCCCAGAAACTGGGATTTTTCCTGGTGCAAGTGCTCACCTACATGCAAGAATATGGGTGGGATTTTCCAACTCAGGGGCCCCGAGTACGAGTCGTCACCCTGGCCCTTGAAGGGGCAGCAGCCAGATGGATGGTGACACTCCACAACATCAACGCCCCAGAATTAAGGAACCTTGATCGCTTCATGATGGCATTACGCCACCGCTTCGAGGACTCCCTCACTATAGAAAAGCCCGCGACTGCGTTAGAGTTGTAAAACAAGGCCGTCGCCTGGTAGCAGAATACACCAAGGAATTTTGTGACTTGACCGACCTGGTAGACTAACTAGAGGATATCCTAGTCTGTTGGTTCAAAGATGGACTAAATGATGACCTATACACTGCCTGCCTGGCCCATGGGGCCCCAAACCTCCTGCATGAATGGTACATGATGGCAGAGGAGGTGGAGATAGACATGACTCGAAACTGGTACCGCACTGGCAAGTCTTGGAAAAGATCCCCACACCAGGGGAAACGGGAAGGTTTCAAACCCCAATCCACCATGACTCCAAGAACATCTGGTTGCTTTAAGTGTGGAAAGGAGTGACACCGCACAGCAGAATGCCGTTTAAAGACCCCTGCCAGAAAACTAGACCACCCACCAGGGGGGCAACTTTGAACATCCAGCCCTCAAGGAAAGGAGACTGGCCTGAGAGGCCAAGTAGCTGTGGGAAGCTCAGAGGAAAGGATAAAGAAAGGGACAGAGAACAGAGAATCAGCCATGACCGGACAGTCAGCTGAACCCATTAACATCCCCAATGAGTACCAGGATCTGGCCCAAGCATTTAGTGAGGAAGCTTGTGATGAACTCCCATCCCATCAAGCCACAGACAGCCCTATCAAAATTTTACCAGGGGCTAAACTTCCTAAACCACAAATGTACTGCATGTCTCCCAGAGAACTGAAAGAACTCAGAGCATTTATCGATAAAAACTTTAAAAGGGGCTTCATCGAACCCACCCGACCAAAAATAGCTGCCCCAGTATTATTCCGCAAAAAGAAAGATGGATCCATGCGTCTGTATGTGAATTACCAAAAATTAAATGCAATTATACAGAGAATATGTACCCACTCCCTCTCATGAAGGATGTGTTAGCCCACCTCTCAAAAGGAATTTTTTTTTCAAAGTTAGACCAATGAGAGGCATATTACTGCATCAGAATAAAGGAAGGGGATGAGTGGAAGACAGCGTTTAACACCCCATTGGGATGCTTCCAATTTAAAGTGCTCCCTTTTGGACTGCAAGGAGCACCTGCAGTGTTTATGCAATTGGTCAACGAAACCCTTCATGAATTTTTATATAAGGGAGTTTTAGTGTATCTTGATGATATTTTAATCTACATGGAAACAACGGAAGAACACATCGAGCTATTCCGTGCAGTCCTCACGAAACTCTTAAATGCTAAACTATATGCAAAACTCTCTAAATGCGAATTCCACCAAGAAAAAATTGACTACTTGGGGTATAGAATATCCCACAAGGGAATAGAGATGGATCCACAGAAAGTAAAAGCTATAATGGACTGGGACCCACCGCACACCCGCAAACAACTGCAAGGCTTCCTGGGGTTTGCAAACTTTTATCGCCAATTCATTCCAGTTTTTGCAAACTTTGCCCTCCCTATCATGAACTTGCTAAAAACAAAGGGGGGGGGGCAGAAACCCAAAGCAAGGCAACCCCTTATCTGGAAAATGGAATGCCAAGTGGCATTCGAGAAACTCAAACATCTATTCTCAGCAGAACCGGTCCTTAAGCACCCAGATCTCGAACAACCTTTTGTCATCCAAGCAGACGCTAATAATGTTTCAGTTGGAGCAGTCCTCCAAAAGAATGGAAGTGGACAATTACAACCATGCGCTTATACATCCAAGAAACTGACAGAAACTGAGCAAAGATGGGCCATATGGGAGAAAGAGGCATATGCTGTGTGATGGGCAATGCTCACATGGAGACATTTCCTGGAAGGAAACCAAATCCCCTTTGAAGTATGGACTGATCACAAAAATCTGGAAGCCCTGAGAAATCCACGGAAACTCTTCAAAAAACAAGCAAGGTGGGTTCAATACTTTAAACAGTTTAATTTCACTCTCAAATATTTTCCTGGGAGAAAGAACTTCTTAGTAGATGCACTGTCCAGAAAACTCCAATACAACAGGAAAACGATTGAGGTTATAAAACTGATAATCCAACCAACCCAACTAGCAGCCAAAGTAATCACCCGGGCACAAGAGAGAAAAAAATCATCCCTGACTGAAGACACGATGAATCAATATTTAAGGAGGCACTACTTAAGGACGACTGGCTCCAAGCTAACAAAAACACTTGTTTACTCAAAGATGGACTGGCTTGGGTAGAAAACAAACTTTATGTCCCTGCAAGCCAGAGAATGGACCTCATGAAACACTGCCACAACTCCAAAACAGTGGGACACTTTGGGTTTGAAAAAACCCTGCATCTCATCAAAAGACAACTTTGGTGGCCGTCCCTCAAAAAGGACATGGAAAACTACGTTGCGAGCTGCCCCACCTGTGTTGCTGCAAAGAGAAAATATCCTGGACTTTTACAAACAGTAGCTTCTGCACCCTGGAAAGAGATCTCTATGGATTTTATAGTGGAGCTTCCTGAAAGTGCTGGGAACACTGTCATTTGGGTTGTAACTGATCTTTTTTCCAAACAGGTTCACTTTATTCCATGCCAAAAGATCCCAACTGCCAAGGCATTGGCAAAGATGTTCCTTATAAACATTTGTCACCTTCATGGAACTCCCCAATGGATTATCTCAGTTCACATCAAAATTTTGGTGGGTATTTTTAAACCTATTAGGCTCTACCCAGGGGTTGTTGTCATCAGAAATGGATGGCTCGATGGACAGAATTAACAGCATATTAGAATAATATTTAAGATGCTTTATTAATTACCAACAGGACAATTAGACTGCCTTCTTCCTTTTGCAGAGGTAGCATACAATAACTCAGTCCATAGTAGCATGGACTGAGCCATGCTCAGGTAGCCATGGGCCAAGAATTCAACCCCATGCCGGAACTACCAACCAAAGAATCTGAAATCCTCTCCCTTAAGGAGTGGATGGATAACTTACAAGCTGTGTGGCCTGTGGTAAGATTATCTTTACAGGAAGCTAGAGCAGTTTTCAAAGCTCAAGCAGACAAAAAACGTTGCGACCCTAAACTTTTCAAGATTGTGGACTTTGTATATTTGCCCACAAAATTCTTAAAATCATTACAACTCTCTAAGAAATTAGGACCAAAATTCATTGGGCCATTCCCAATCTCCAGAATTATTAACCCTGTGATAGTAGAGCTTCAACTCCCCAAAACACTTAGGCAGATTCATCCAGTATTTCATTGTAGCTTGCTTAAACCGGAGATCACTTCAAACCTCAGACCCCCCCTTCCCACACCTCCAACTCCCATCATGGAACATGGGGAACAACATTTTCAAATGAAAGATATCCTCGATTCATGAACTCACTGTGAATCCACACAATATTTAGTAGCTTGGAAACACTTTCCTTCCTCAGAAAATGAGTGGGTAGCCAAACAACACGTAAAAGCACCCACATTACTATGAAAGTTTCACCTAAGATACCCTGATAAACCACCCTGAGCTGCAAATGTAATGCATGATTTTTGTTTTTTCCACATAGAAGAAAAGGTGGGGGGGGGGGGGAGACTGATAAAGAAATCCTTTCTTGATGTAACCTGAATACATTTAATTTTATATCAAATTTGTATAACCCACACATGGTACAATGGAGGGAGGAAACCCAGATGGCCAGAACCTATCACCTCTGAGAGGCACAGCCAGGAGATGAGAAGACCATAAAAATTCCACAGTGAGATGTGTCCTGGGAACCTCTGGAAAAGTTTGTTCTGAAAAGGGGGTGGGGGGAAATTAAGTATGCCCTGGGAAACTGTGAAAAAGATCATTTCTACAGAAGGGGTGGGGGGGAATTAACATACTGGCTTTTGTTTCACTAAATACACATTGAGATAAGGGGAGGGGTTCTAAACTCCTTATCTATCCCTGTATGCTTGAGAGACCTTAGACGCTGCTTTGAACTCCTACATGAATTGTCTCATCTCAATAAAGGATTCCTTTTGATACGTTTGGTTTCAGAAGTTCATTCTTGTTAATTGAATGGGAAAAAGTTCTGTGGGCTGACAATGGTATGCTATGGAAATGAAGAAAAGAAATAGTGCAGAAGTATTATTAGAAATTATATGAGACTATTGCAGAAAGGAAAGTTAAACAGTATTTGCGAGAAGCAGAATTACCAAAAATACCTGATGAAGCTAAGACCATGTTAAAAGGGAAAATAACAATGATGAAACTAAACTGGCAATTTATGTTGTTACAACTAAAATTTATACATTTTGGGGAGAGATTTATTAACATGATTAAGGCAAAATGAAATAAATGGCAAAAATTATGGTAAATGGAGATATGACAGAGAATTTTAATACAGTGGTACCTCTACTTACGAAATTAATTCATTCTGGAAGCTGTTTTGTAATGCGAAAATTCCGTAAGTAGAGATGCATTTTACCTATAAATGCCCTAATCCATTCCAAGCCCCCCAAATTCAGACAATAATTTTTTATAAATTGTAATATTTTGTTAATACCTGTAATAAAAACATGTTACATTACCATTATTGCACAAAAAACATAAAAATGAGTACAGTACTGTATTGTAGGAATAATATTCTTTAATGTAAAGAATAAAAAGAGTTTCATTTACCTTTCGAGTCAGCCGGCTATGCGATGACAACAGTGACGTTTAACATTTAACATTTTTTTTTACATTTCTGTTTTTTTTTTTTTTTTTTTTGCATTTCATTTTTCTTTTGTTTTAACTGCTATCGATGTCACCTTTCGCCTTCTTTGGTTCAGGTTCACTCTTGGCGTTAGTTTTTGCCTGACATTTCATAAAAAAAATAATCTAAGGACGACTGCTTTTGTCGGCTTTTATGTCTAAAATGTGCAAGGCAAACATCATCAAAATGAGCGATAGCCCGACCAGTGAACACTTTTTCTGGGTGTTTCTTTTCAACGAATTCCACAATTCTATGGTATTGTCATAAAATTTCTTTGATTTCGGATGTCGGAATGGCTGCCTCCTCCTCCTCATTACTGAACTCCTCCTGCACTGCCGTGTGTTGCATCGCCTCCAACTCCTTCAGCTCCTCCATCGAAAGCTCCTCGTTGTGCTCCTGAATCAACTCATCGATGTCCTCATCATCCACCTCAAGCCCCATGCACTTTCCCAGCAAAACAATTTCGTTAACTTCAGGCTCAACATCACCCACGGCCTCTAACCCTTCAAAATCTCGTGCGGAAACAGCATCAGGCCACAGCTTTCTCCAAGCCGAATTAAGGGTATGTCTGCTCACCTCCTGCCAAGCCAAGTCGATAATCTTGAGGCAAACAACAATATCTAAATGCTGTTTCCAAAACTCACGAAGGGTCAGCTGGGTATTTTCGGTGATGTCGAAACACCTCTTGAACAAGTGTTTCGTATAGAGTTTCTTGAAGTTCGAAATCACTTGTTGGTCCATGGGCTGGAGGATGGGGGTGGTGTTTGGTGGGAGGAACAGCACTTTAATGAGGGAGAACTGCACCAGGATATCATCTTCGAGGCTGGGCGGGTGGGCAGAGGCATTGTCAAGAATGAGGAGGGCTCACCCACATTCCCTTACTAACCTGCTTTCCAGCTCCCTTCTCCTCCATGCAGAGCAACTAAAGAAGACCATGTGACTACCAGTTTAAAAAAAGTTCAGTCAGACTTCCAACTTCTTGTGGGGGGAAAGATCTCCTGAAGTTGTAAGGTCTGGCTGAACTGATTGATTAGTCTCCCAGCTGATGAGGCTGCCGGTCCATTGCCACCTCCCAGCTGATCATCACAGCTCATGCAGCCTAGTAGTCCCCTGGGAGGAAGAACAGGGCATTGGGGGTGCCACATACCCCCACATACCCTGTTTTGGGCCTAATGGGTCTCCCTATACTTACCTGGGAGCCAAATTGGGGCAGTGGGGACTCCTGGAAGGGGCAGGGCAGGTGAGGGCAGGGCCAACCAGAATTTTTCTTACTGGTTTGTCCGAAACAGCTAGAACTGACTGAATCCCACCACTGGTTTCATTCCTCTAATCCAGTTTATGGTTAGACCTCCCATTACTGGGATGACTGCCATCGCCTTTTTGGTGACTTCTACCACCCCTGGTCAGCCAGCTAAAATCATGGTTCTTAATACCATCCTCTAAGAATATGCTCTTCTACTTCATCGTTGCTCGGAAGTATCCTATACCAAAAATAAAAGGAATGAAGAGTATAGTGATCAAACTAAAATTGGCCATTTGCTTTTATTATGAATTGCTTATGTTACTATATATTTGTTATTGATTAAACCAATATTTGTTATTTGCTTCTGATATGATATATTTCTAGAAATCATTTATTATGAATTAACTTTGTTATTGGCTTCTGCTTACACTGTCAGAAATTAATTGCTAGGAACTAATTCCACCTTAATAAATTGTAGCCTTGATACTAGTTGGCATTAGTGCAAAGCTTGTTATATTGCTTCTGTGTCTCTCTAGGCATATCCTTGAAAACATAAAGTGTTACCCAGGAATATCAGGCCCATAGATAAAGGAACTAGAATAGGGAGTTTCTTGCCTCATAGATAATAATACAGCAGGGAGTTACCTGAAAGCATTCTGCTGAATAAACAACTTGGCTAGGGAAGGGGGAAAACCCTTACATAGGGATGCACCATAAATAAAGTAGACAGAGACAGTGGCCTGAATAAAGAATGCTTTGAAGATAAAGACCCATGTTAGTAACTGGTTAGACAATATATAGTTAGACAGTATATAGTTAGATAATATATAGTTAGTTTGGGAATGAGAGCTGTCCCCTTAAAGGAATGCTTCATGGAAAATGTAGTTAATGCCTTTGGGAGATGTAGTTCATGTCACGTGGTCACCTCTGTAATTCTGATTGGTTACTGAATTGATCTCTGGTGAGTTGAGGGAGTTTTTTGGGCATTATTGTGCATGTGCAAGATGGCGGCCGGACGCGAAAAGACGAGCTCCGCCGGCCGTTTCACGTTCTAGGTTGGGCTTTCGCCCTCCCCGGGAGCCTGGCAAGGTGAGACTGGCTGGACTCTTGGGGAGGGTTGGCCCGACGGCAAGGACGCAGGAACGGTCGACGGGGTTGCCTGGACTGCCACGTAGGCAGCCCGGGCGGCGGGCAGGAATGACGGCGCTCCTTTTTGCCCCTCCCCATCATGCCTCGTTTGCTGTTATAACTGAAGTTGGCCCTGAGGTGTTCTTTTCGCCCTGGATTTTCGGCAGCCCTATCCTCCGCCTCTGCCTCACCTCAGTTCCCTGTGGTCCGATGGCTTAATCTGGCACCCCGGCGCCACTGGCGGTAATGCTGGTGGCGCTGGCGATGGCACGATCCGACCAGGGTTGATATTTCCATCTCCAATTACCATGACTGGAGATGGCAATTTGGCAGTAGTCAGGAGGGTCGGTTCTGGCCACAACCAGACCCGCGGTTTGACTTTGGATCCGGGTAGCGATGGCGAATATGGTGTTGGCCAAGATCGACAATGGCTGCACTGCCTGGCATTTCAAATCTATCAATCTCGGGAATGGGACCCCAGGCCTGGAGGGCCCCGGCAATGGCCCCAGCGGCGACACTGGCCCCAAGAATGCTGTTAAAAACTCAGTGGTTATATTATCCTGAGTGGCAAGAACGGGGGTATGGCCTGGTGGTGACCATTCTGGGGAGATGGACTCCGATGACTGTGATGGCAGCGGCCCCGACTAGATTACCCCCCCCAAGGATGATTGAGATAGGGGTGCCCAGAATGTTTCACCGGCATCGTCGACGTCGTCGGTGGAGGCCTGACCCTGCATCATCAAATTCGGTGAGGGGATCATCTGGTCAGAGGACAATGATAATCTCGACGACGAGGACTCCGGTCTCGTTGACTCCAGTGGCAGTACCAGGGCCAGACTTACTCCAATCCTGTCCCTGCCGATACCGACGATGCCAGCATCGACGAGGACAGAGACCACAAGTACCATCGTCAGATAATGGGGCCTGGATGAGCTGGCCCCAATTATTTAGGCCTTCCCATCCCTATCTGGGATGCCAAGACCACGACCAGCTGGTCTTCAGAGGACAGGATGAATTGTTTACACTTCAGCAGAATTATGGGCCCTCAGGGGAGTTCCCCTATCCCTGAGATGGCCCTCCAGTCTTTTGATGGCATTCCTTGATGACGGATCCCACTGGGATCCTGAGAGGTGGCACAGTCAAGGGAAGAGCGCAAGAAGTTATTCCTCCTTATATTCTTTTATTTCTAAATTTTTAATGGGGTTAGGGAGGGAAACCAGACTGGGTTTAGGGGATAACCTGGCTGAGACAAGGGCCAGACGGGTTGGTTGGTCCTGGGAGCGGAGTTGGTTGGATCGAGGATAGGGGCTTCTTTTCAGGGGGAGAAGGGGATGGCTATTAGCACGGTTAGCGGGAGAGGCAGGTATGGCGTTGACAGGGGGCCGTATTATGTTATGGGAGCCCGCCCCCGTTATTTACGTATGGTGGTGTGCTCCGACCCCCAGGTCATCTCCCATTCTCTAGGTTGTCCGATCCGGCCCCGGGCCTTTGGCTGATGGTCTGCAACGCCAGGTCCATTGTTAATAAAGCCCCCCTTATCTCCGATTTGATCACTGATGGGGGGACGGACCTGGTGGGTGTTACTGAGACCTGGCTGGGCTGTGAAGGGGGTGTTCCCCTGGTAGAGATGTGCCCAGCTGGGTTTCAGGTTTTTCATCAGCCGAGGGCCCAGGGGAGGGGTAGGGGGGTTGCAATAATTATCAAGGAAGATCTATGTCCTAGGCGACCGGATGTGAATCCCTTTTTGTGAAATGTGGTTCCAGGGCTCAGATGGGCCTATTGATCACATACCTGGCTCCCTGCTATGTGACATTGGCCCTGCCTGAGCTCCTCGAGGTCATTGCCGGCTTGGCGATTGAGACCCCCAGGCTTATTGTCATGGGGGATTTCAACTTGCCTTCAGCTGGCGATGCCTCGGGGATAGCCCACGAGTTCTTGGCTTCCATGACAGCCTTAGGCCTGACCCAGTTAATTAAGGATCCCACTCACATTGGGGGTCACATCTTGGACTTGGTTTTTGTCTCTGGACAGTGGCAGGATGATCTAGATGTAGGGGACATAGTTGTTGAGCCCCTGTCATGGTCTGATCATTCACTCCTTACACTCGACTTCCATACTGCATCCCCTCATCGCAGGGAGGCGGAGCCAATACGATGGTTCCGCCCCAGGCGCCTGATGGACCCGGATAGGTTCCTGACGGAGCTTGGGCCATTTCCCGGCGCTCGGATACACGACCCGGTTGAGGACCTGGTCACTGCCTGGGATAGAGCGGCGGCTGGTGCTCTCAATCAGATCGTGCCCTTGCGGCCTCTGACCCGATGCTGATCCCAATTGGCTCCCTGGTTTTCCGAGGAGCTGAGGGAGATGAAGCGTCGGAAAAGACGCCTAGAGAGTCGTTGGAGGACCACCTGCTCCGGATCTGCCTGAACACTATTGCGGTCCTATATTAAGACCTATTTAGTGGCGATGGAAGCGGCGAAGTGCTCTCACTTCTCTGCCCTTATTGCATCCGTGGGGAATCGCCCAGCTGCCCTTTTTAGGGTGACCCGCTCCCTCTTAGAAGTGGGAACGTGGGAGGAACCTCTACAAGGGCGGGCTGAGGATTTTTCGAATTTACTCCAGGACAAAATCACTCAGATCCGGGATGGGTTGGACTCTGACTGGGCAACTCTGGACGAGGGGACGGGGATGGAGTTTGGTGAGGTTATCTGGGGGGAGTTTGATCCTGTGACTCTCAAGGATGTCGACAGGATGCTAGGTGGGCTTAATGCCACCACATGTTTATTGGACCCGTGTCCCTCCTGGCTGGTTTTAGCTGCCCGGGAGGTGTCACGCGGTTGGTTCCAGGGCATTATAAATGCTTCCTTGAGTGAGGGGTTCTTACCTCATGCCTTGAAAGAGGCAGTGGTAAGACCCCTCCTCAAGAAACCATCCCTGGATCCGACCTTATTATCTAACTATTGTCTGGTCTCCAACCTTCGCTTTATGGCGAAGGCTGTTGAGAGTGTGGTGGCACGACAGCTCCCCCGGCACCTGGAGGAATCATCCTATTTGGATCCATGCCAATCAGGCTTCAGGCCTGGACACAGCACGGAAACGGCATTGGTTGCGTTAGTTGATGATCTCTGGAGGGCCCATGACAGGGGATTTTCCTCTGTCCTGGTCCTATTAGATCTCTCAGCAGCTTTTTATACTGTCGACCACAGTATCTTATTGCGGCGACTGGAGGGGTTGGGAGTGGGAGTTACCGTGTTACGGTGGTTCTCCTCCTTCCTCTCCAACCGCTCGCAATTTGTGTTGGCAGGAGGGCAGAGATCAAGGCCCCTGATTTGTGGGGTACCTCAGGGGTCGGTGCTCTCGCTCCTCCTGTTCAACATTTATGTGAAGCCGCTGGGTGAGATCATCTATGGCTTTGGGATAGAATTTTATCAGTATGCTGATGATACTCAGTTGTACTTTTCTACCCTGGGCCACACTAACAAAGCCATGGAAGTGATGACCCGGTGCCTGGAGGCTGTACGGGGTTGGATGGGGAGAAACAGACTTCAGCTCAACCCAGCCAAGACCGAGTGGTTATGCTTTCCAGCGCCCCGATACAGCCAGCTCACTCCTTCGCTGGCCGTGGGGGGGGGATTTCTACCCCCCACGGAAAGAGCACGCAATTTAGGTGTCCTCCTGGATGTACGGCTGTCATTAGATCATATAGCAGCCGTCACCAGGGGGGCTTTTTGTCAGGTCCGTAGGATCTACCAGTTGCGGCCCTTTCTGGATCGGGACGCACTTCGCACGGTCACATCCGCCCTCATCATCTCCCGACTGGATTATGCCAATGCTCTCTACATGGGGCTCCCCTTGAAGAGCATCCGGAGGCTCCAGCTGGTGCAAAATGCGGCTGCATGGGTGGTCTTGGGGGCTCCTCTGAGCTCCCATGTTACACCACTTTTGCGTGAGTTGCATTGGCCTTCCGAGTGTGATTCAAGGTGTTAGTGACTACCTTTAAAGGGCTCCATGGCTTTAGACCTGGATACTTACGGGACCACCTGCTGCCACCATCAGTCTCTTGCCGACCAATGCGCTCTCATAGAGCGGGCCTCCTTGGGGTACCACTGGCTGGATGGCTGACGGCTCCGAGGGTTCGGGCCTTCTCTCTGAGAGCCCCCTCTCTCTGGAATGAATTGCCCCTGGAGATAAGGACCATCCCCGACATGTTGACCTTCTGGCGCGCACTAAAAACCCACCTAATCCATCTAGCCAGTCTGGCCTAGAGTTATATAAAATGATTATAAATTCGGCTTTTAAATGGTTTTTAACCTTTCTAATTCCCCACTCTTAATCTCTTAAAGCTTATCTATTTCATTCTTTTAATTTATTTTAAAAATTTATTATATTTGTATTTATTTGTTTTTATCTCGCTGTGAACCACCCTGAGTCCTTAGGGAGAGGGGGTGGTATACAAATTTGAATAAATAAATAAATAAAATAAATTATCACCTGGACCCCAGCATCGTGCTCGAGTTTTCCTTGATATAACGCTGTGGGATGAAGAAAACCATCTTTTCACACTATTGAGGCGACTATTGAGGCAATGACTGGATGTTAGATGAATCTCTGCATAACTGTGAGTTATATTTGAGGATGCCTAATAAAATCCAATAAATGAACTTTGCATGGAAGCCTTTGTAGTATTGGACTGCTTATCTCAGGAACTTTGGGGATGTAAAAGCATTGCCTAAGGCAAGAAAATGAAAAGATGACTGTTCTGATTTCCTCTTAAATTTATTTATTTATTTATTTTTAATTTTAATTTATTTATTTTTAATTTTAACAGCCCACTATTTAATTTCATTTTAACTTTTGTATATGTGTTGGGGTAGATTTGGCTGTGCACCGCCCTGAGTCCTCCGGGAGAAGGGCGGTATATAAATGTTAATTTATATACCGCCCTTCTCCCGGAGGACTCAGGGCGGTGCACAGCCAAATCTACCCCAACACATATACAAAAGTTAAAATGAAATTAAATAGTGGGCTGTTAAAATTAAAAAATCAACCCTCCCCCTGATATATTAAAAACCCCAAATTTAAAATCCAAATTAAATTAAAAGGAGACAATTAAAATCTCATGTCAGCCCAGGCCAGCCTGCTCAAAGAGCCAGGTTTTTAACACACGCCTAAAGGTCCTCAGGTCCATGCTGGTACGTATCTCAGGTGGCAGACTATTCCAGAGGGCAGGGGCCCCCACAGAGAAGGCCCTGTTCCTGGGGGCCGCCAGACGACACATAGAGGCCGACGGCACCCGGAGAAGGCCCTCCCTGTGGGAATGCACAGGTCTGTTGGAGATCACCGGCAGAACGCGGTCCTGCAGGTAGCCTGGCCCAATACCATGGATCGCTTTAAAGGTCAAAACTAGAACCTTAAAGCGAACCCGGAAAGCCACCGGCAACCAATGCAGCTTGCGCAGGAGAGGCGTCACATGGGAGCTTCACGACGCCCCCATAATCACCCGCGCGGCTGCATTTTGCACCGGTTGGAGTCTCTGGGTGCTTCCCACAGGGAGCCCCATGTAGAGAGCGTTACAGTAATCCAGGTGAGAGGTGACAAGGGCATGAGTGACCGTGCGCAGGGCGTCCCGATCCTGATTTACCACAACTGGTAAATCAGGCGAACCTGATAAAACGCCCCCCTGGAGACGGCCACAATATGGTGTTCTAAAGACAGCCGTGCATCCAGGAGGACACCCAGATTGCGAGCCCTCCCTGTAGGTGGCAGAATCTCTCCCCCAATAGCCAGCGAAGGTGTCAGCTGGCTATATCGGGGCGCCGGGAACCACAGCTACTCAGTCTTGGATGGGTTGAGTCAGAGCCTGTTCCCGCCCATCCAATTCCGCACGGCCTCCAGGCACCGGGACATAGCCTGCACAGCATCGTTGGGGTGGTCTGGGGTGGAGATGTACAACTGGGTGTCATCTGCGTACAGATGGCACCGCACTCCAAGATCACGGATGATCTCGCCCAACAGCTTCACATAAATGTTGAACAAGAGAGGGGAAAGGACCGACCCCTGAGGCACCCCACAAATAAGGGGCCTAGAAGTGGACCTGTCCCCCCCCCCCACCAACACAAATTGCGAGCGGCTGGAGAGGAAGGAGGAGAACCATCGTAAGACAGTTCCCCCAATCCCTAACCCCTCCAGCCGCCGCAATAAGATACTATGGTCGATAGTATCAAAAGCCGCCGAGAGATCTAATAGGACCAGGACAGAGGAAAACCCCCTGTCCCGGGCCCTCCAGAGATCATCGACCAACGTGACCAATGCTGTTTCGGTACTATGGCCGGGCCTGAAGCCCGATTGGAATGGATCGAGGTAAGTCGCTTCCTCCAGGTACTGAGGGAGCTGACACTCCCTCCACCACACTCTCGACAACCTTCGCTAAAAAAGGAAGGTTGGAGACTGGACGATAGTTATTTAAAACAGCCAGGTCCAGGGAAGGCTTCTTGAGGAGGGGCCGCACCACCACCATTTTCAGGGAAGTAGGGAGTGACCCCTCTCTCAAGGAAGCGTTGATAATCCCCTGGAGCCAGCCTCGTGTCATCTCTCTGGCGGCCGAAACCAACCAGGAGGGACACGGGTCCAACAAACATGTGGTGGCATTCAGCCCCCCCAGCAGTCTGTCCACACCCTCGGCGGTCACAGGGTCAAACTCTTCCCAGATAAAATTCTCAAGACCTGCCCCGGACACCTCCCCCGGGACCACCCAATTGGAGTCCAGCCCGTCCCGAATCTGAGCGATTTTGTCGTGCAGGAATCGGGAAAACTCTTCCACCCTACCCTGCAAGAGGTCATCCCACGCTCTCAGCTCAAGCAGAGAGCGGGTCACTCTAAACAGGGTGGCAGGCCGATTTTCTGCCGACGCAATAAGGGCGGAGAAATGCAAACGTTTCGCCACCTCTATCGCCACAAGGTAGGTCTTAATATAAGACCTCACCTGTGTCCGGTCGGACTCAGTGCGGCTAGCCCTCCAAATACTCTCTAGATGTCTTTTCCAGCACTTCATCTCCTGTAGCTCCTCCGTAAACCACAGAGCCAAATGGGATCTGTGCCGAGTCAGAGGTCGCAGAGGCGCAACTCGGTCCAGAGCCCTGGCAGCCAACCTATCCCAGGTGGCTACCAAGTCTCCAGGTGAGTTGTGAGCCAGAGTCTCAGGAAATGGCCCAAGCTCCCTCTGGAATCGCTCAGGGTCCATCAGGCGCCTGGGGCGGAACCATCTACATGGCTCCACCTCCCTGCAGTGGGCGGTGGCGGTACAGAAGTCCAGTTTAAGAAGGGAATGATCTGTCCATGACAAGGGTTTGATGACTAAATCCCCGAAATTACAGTCATTCAACCACTGACCGGAGACAAAAATCAGGTCCAGCGTGTGTCCTCCTGTATGAGTGGGGGCAGAAACTAATTGGGTCAGGTCCATGGCCGTCATGGAAGCCATGAACTCCCGGGCTACCCCAGAGGTTTCACCGAGCGATGGCAAGTTGAAATCCCCTATGACTAAAAGCCTAGGGGTCTCAACCGCCAGCCCCGCTATCACCTCAAGGAGTCCGGGCAGGGCCGATGACATGTGGCAGGGAGCCAGGTACGCCATCAAAAGGCCTATCTGAACCCCTTGTTCCCACTTCACAAAGAGAGACTCACAACCAGCTGTCTGAGGGACAGTGGCCTCCCTAGGACAAAGGACCTCTTTAATAAGCACCGCCACCCCTCCACCCCTTCCCTGAGACCTAGGCTGATGAAATGCAAGGAAATCTGGTGGGCACATCTCTCTCAGAGGGGCACCGCCCTCTGGGCCCAACCAGGTTTCAGTAACACCTACCAGGTCCGCGCCCTCCTCCTGTACCAATGACAGATCAGGGGGGCCTTGTTGACAACGGACCTGGCGTTGCATAACAACAGCCGGGTACTCAGGGCCTGAGGCTCTGGACAACCAGGTCTGCAGGATGGTGAAGAGGGTCGGAGCGCGCTACCGCTTGAAGATATCGGCAGCGCGATCCCCTAACCTGATATGGCCCTTTACCCCCGCCATATCTGCCCCTCCCAACAACCATGCTAATAGAATTGGCCCCTGGCATCCCACCCTCCGTCCGCCACCCCAATACAGAACCCCCTGACCCCTCCCAGACGTGCGTGCTGGCCTGGCTGCCCCCAGATCCTCGCGGGCTGTCTCCCAAACCCAGATCGGATTTCCCCAACCCCTTTAAAAAACCCATTAAAAAACTAAAAACTTCTGGCTTCCCGCACTTCCTCCGGTTCCACCATCTCTCGGGATCCCAGGATCCATCATTGAGATATGTCCTGGAGAGCCTTGAAGGCCACTTAAGGGAGAGGGGGACATCCCTCAAGGCCCAAAGCTCTCTCCTTGAGTACCTCCGAGGCCCCAACCGCAATGTCCCGGCAGTCCAATGATGTCTTCCACGGCCCTTGATGTTCCCCAGTGGCACTCGATGGGATCCGGCTGCCTCGGGGTCCGCGTCCCCTCCCCCCGGTCCATCCACCTCTACCACCGGTGGAGACCCCGGGGGGAGGAAAGTCACAGACAGAGCTGCCGATCCCCCCCCTCCCGGCCCCACCACCTCTGCCACCGGTGGGGGCCCCAGGGGAAAGGGGGGAAAGTCCACAGCTCCGCCGGCCGTCCAGGAGCACCGCCGGCCAACGCCACACACCACCGTCCAACCTCCGAGGCCGTCGAGGCCGCCGCTCAACCACCATCTCGCTCCGAGGCCGCTGAGTCCGCCATGCCACCGCTGAGGCCACTAAGGCCGCTCCGAGGCCGCCTAATCAGTGACAAGAGTCAGTAGCATAAGGACTTAAGCCTCCCTGCACAGAAGAGTAAAAAACCTACGTATTTGAATCGTTCCTTAGAAGATACAAGGAAGGGTTAAATCCCTTTATTGGCAAGAAGACAGAAGAGGATCCATTAAGCAAATAGATGATTGCATCCCTGCTCTTTTTCCCCCTGTTACCCCTTGAGTTGGTACTAAGAAAGTTATTGCCTTCAGTCTCTTTGCATAACTGCAGTTGAAAGAGACTCTGTGATCCTTTCTCATGTCTTAAAACAAAGAGAGTGAGGAAGCAGTATTATCCCTTGTCTCTGATGTTACTAAAACAAAGATTTGATTCCTCTTTGTTGGTTCCATGGAGGAAACAGGCAATAAAAAAGGGCCCATCCTTGCCTTGAGTTTTATGACAGTGGTCTCCAAGCAAACCAAGTCATAAATACCTTTAGCCACTCTGCATGCAAACCAATCCCCCTAAAGAGGGAGTCTATGACTGTAATGCTTGCAAGAACATGCTTAGAAGAAAAGTAATCAAATCCAGCCTGTTGTTTTAACTTTGTCGGAATTGCTGAACATCTGCTATGCACCCAAATGCAAGTTGTCCCTCGAGAGCATCCACTTATTGGAAAATGAAATAGATGAGCTTCTCGCACGATGGAGAGACAGTGAACGTGGCCTCAAATCCGTCCAGTCGAGGCTGTGTGACTCAAAGCTCTAAGACCACATACAAAGCTTCAAGGAGTTAAAAAAGAGTGTGAGGCCCACATTCAGAGAGGCAAAGACTCCCTCCACACAGCGCTCCACACCGCGCTACAGGTGGAGGAAATGTTGAGGGAAAAGGTCACATCCAAAGTAGCCCCTTGATCACACGTGGCTTCCTCCCACCACTGTAAAAAAGCCATCTCCCTCCATCCCAAGACAACCAGATCTCAGGCAGTTTCCAGCATATCACAGCAATTTTCTGCTGCTAGCTCTTCCATCATTCCAGAGTATCCTCCCATTGCAGTGATGTATCCAAGGCCTCATGAGCAGCGAGTTACACCGAACAAGCTGCAGAAACTCAAGTTGAAGTTGAGGTAGTGAAAGCAGAATGATGTGCAACAAAGAAGGTGACATGGCAGAAAGAGGCAGTAGCAGCTTTGGCAGAAATGGCCAAAACTCAGGCCAGCCAACAGGAAGAAATGGCAAAGGCTCAGGCCAAATTGGAGTTGCTCGAACAACAACGGGAGATGGCAGCAAAGACAGCATGGGCCGCAGCATTGCAGAAGGTGGCTGATGATACTTCCCTCAACTTCTTGGAGAGTTGGACAGAGAGATCCCAGATAAATGTATCAAGACCTATGTGGACGAGCAGTATTCGCTATGGCATGAGCAAGTGGAACCAGTACAGTTAGTCAGGAGACTCCCAAAACCAGGGGAGTGAGGAGGAGAATCTCAACCACAGGATCTAAACATCAGTCAGAAAACTGATGCTGTACAACCCAAAACTTGAGACTCTTTCCCTACAATCAAAAAACCTACCCTGATAAATCAAGACCCATAGGGCACTCGGATTAGTCCATCAGGAGCAACGAAGGCTTCTCAACAGGTAGGCATACAAGCAGCCACAATTGCCACACTCAATCCAAAAGCAAAAGAGTTCCTGCCAGACCTTTGAAGCAACTCTAGTGCAAACATATGGCAAGATGAATGTGGTAGCCATACCCAGCAGCAAGAGGGACAACCATCTTATGTGTCAAGGGATCACGATCTTATCACGAACCATCTATGACACACACCCTCGATCCTGCATGCCATGCCTACGAGGATGCAGCTCCAAGGGATGATCCAATGCCCCAAAGAGGAAACAGAGAACAGTCACCATGATGGGAAAGCTGGACTTGGTAGCTAATGGTCTATATACATTTCCCAACAAGCCAGACAGAGAATACCTATTGTGGAAGCATGTTTTCACAGGTACCATTCAAAATGAAAAGCTGCACCCAGCCAAAGAACTTAAACATACATTAGCATGGAAAGGACCACAGTCTGTAGAAGTAGTGAAGAACATCTACTCAGCACAACTAGCCGACCTAGACACCATCCTGAAAAAAGCATGGAATATGCTTGACCAGAAGTATGGCGCTTCCACATTAATGGAGTGCTCGTTCTTGGATCACATTGACAAATTCATGGATATCAGCCACAACTAACCCCAAAGGCTAGAGGAATTTTCCACCATTCTTATGCAGCTGCAGGTAGCCAAAAAATATCCCAACTTAGCAAGACTTGCTTGCCTTGATCAGTTCAGAACGTAAGAGACAATCATTACAAAACTATTGCAGCAGCTAATTGAACAATGGATTGATTTATCTGATTATTTCATGGCTGTGAACCAAAACAAAGAACCATCCTTTGCTCTTCTTGAAGAATTTGTTACCTGCCAAATGAAGTCATGCAACAACCATTTAAACCTCCACCTCAGGGAAAAATATCTCCTGACAAAAAAGACAACTGAAACTCTACACGGTTCAAAAGTATAGTGCAAGCTGCAAAAGGAAGAACTCTTGTGTCTGTAAAACATAAAATGGGGGTCGCTACCTCGTCCATAAAGAATATGGGTGGAAACCCATCGGGGACAACCCAATATAGATTTCTGAAAACAAAGAAAGATCAGATTTGTCCAATCTACAAGTCCTCACACCTGCTGAACAGGTGCAGGGAATTTGGAAAGAAACCCCTAGACAAAAGAAAAGCTTTAATTGGAGAGTACAAAGTCTGCTATAAGTGTTGTGAGTCTACGGAACACATGGCTAAAGACTCCACAGCTAAAGTGTGATGTTACCTATGCAAAAGCAGCAAGCAACCAGGTGCCTTGCACCCAGACTCTGAGCCACCACAGCAGACAACTCCTAACCCTCTCTCAACCAAGAAGCCTCAGCGTGCTACCAAAGCACACCTGGAGTCAATGGCGAGTGTCAACTGCATGGCAGTGTGGGCTGACACACTATCCCCTTGCTCATGTCATCAGATCTGTTTAGTCAATGTCTACCTCGATGGATGTCAAGAAGAAACTGTGAAGATGTATGTAATACTGAATTCTCAGGTCCACATTCTTCAACTTCTTTGACATTCAAAAGGAAGAAGTGCACTTCATGATATCAATGTGCACTGTACCACAGTGCATGGTGGGGAGGAAAGTTACTGGACTCTACATAGAGTCATTAGATGGGAATTCATGGTTCCCACTGCCGCCTTTGTTAGAATGGGATGGGCTACCAGATGACCGCAGCAAGTTTGTAACACCAGAGATGGCAAGCAACATACCTCACTTGAAACACATGGCTCATTGCCTTCCCATTCTAGATCCTGAAGCCTAAATTCTGCTCTTGCTGGGAGTAGATGCCCCTGATGCTTTAGCTTGCATTGAAGTAATCAGAGGTCCGAGAGGCCTTTGCCTTCAAGACAGAACTGGATTGGGAATCTCAGGAACAGCATGTGTTGATCGGCTGCAGGCCCCAACCCAGGCAAATGTCTTTGCAACATCCATTCTCAAGAATGGAAGAGCATCCCATCTGACACCATGCCAGGAACACTTCATGCTTTCAACAGTCAAACCTGTTTTAGGAGAGGCACTGTTCCAGACTAGCAAAGAAGACAATGATTTGGCCTTGTCGATAGAGGACAAAAGATTTCTACAGCTCATAGATAAGGAGTTTCAACAGGATGCCACGGGGAGCTGGGTCACCCCACTACCCTTTCGCATACCCAGGCAGTACCTGCCAAACAACCAAGAACAAGTACTTTCTTGCCTCTTCAGTCTGAGAAAAATCATGAACCGGAAGCTGGAAATGAAAGCTCACTTGGTTCATGGACAAGATGGTACAGACCAGACATGCTGAGCTTGCCTCACCCCTGGGGAAAGATGAAAAATGTTGGTACGTGCCAACATTTGGAGTATACCATCCTCAAAAACCAGGTCAAACACATGTAGTCTTCGATGCCAGCATGCAGTTCCAAGGCCACTCTCTGAACAAGGCTCTTCTTACGGGGCCTGATCTTACCAACAGTCTGCTTGGAGTGCTCATCCGCTTCAGAAAAGAAGCCATAGCCATCATGGCTGAATCAAGCAGATGTTCTATTCTTTCCTCTTCAGGGAAGATCACCTCAACTACCTCCATTTCCTGTGGTTCAGTGATGAACAGCACAACCAACAGATATCGGAATACAGAATGTGAAAGCATGTCTTTGGAAATGGCTCTTCCCCTGCAATTGCCAACTACGGTCTACAATGCACAGCTCGAGAGGGTGGGGACAAATACGATACAAATGCCACATGCTTCATGGAACACAACTTCTATGTGGATGATGGCCTGAAATCTGTACCCACCACAGCAGAGTCCATAGACCTATTGAAGAAAACATTCCAGATGCTAGTGTCAGCCAACCTTGGGCTGCACAAAATAGCATCCAACAGTGAGGAAGTTCTGAAGGCCTTCAATCCCAAGGACCATGCCAAGGGACTACAAGACCTCGATTTTGGAAGTGACACCCCCTTATCCAATGCAGTCTTAGCCTGAGTTGGGACTTGAAGAAAGAGCCTTCAGAGCCCCAACCCAGAGAATTGACTTTACAAGGAGAGGAGTACTGTCAATAATGAACAGCCTGTTCGATCCTCTAGGGTTTACGACACCTGTGCCAATCCAAGGTGGACTCCTTCTGCACACGCTCTCCCAAAACACTAAAGATTGGAATGAGCCACTTCCGCTAGAACAGAAGCAAGAATGGGAGATGTGGTGCAATTCTTTAAGTTGTCTCCAAGATGTCCATTTGCAGCGCATGTTTGTTCCTATTGTCAGCTCTGAGATTCAGCTGCCAAGTATGAAAAGGGGAATGGAGGAGTTGGAAAGTTCAAGGTTATTCTGTATGTTGCATTAAGAAATTCCAGCTGCAGTTAATTGGTTCTTGTGATTAATGAAGTGTAGAAGTGGAAGGAGAGAAGATGTATTTTGTGTAATGCGCGAAAATGACTTTCACTTTTGGAAATGCCTTAGAAGTACCAGAGCTGTTCCTAATAAATCAGTTGGAGATTATATTGTTTCGGAGTGATTGATTACCATGGATAATTTCTGGATGCCTAACATTTATTTCCAAAAGTCCTCTTTTCCTTTTTAAAAGGGGTTTGGCTGATACCCTGAATGTCTTTTCCCAGAAATGGAAAAAGATCAACAATCAGCCAAAGTTGGAGATGTGCAGGAGGGAGCTGGTGGGAGGGGGGGCCTCCACAGCATTAGCTGGGTCTGCCAGCCCCTGTTTGGAGGAGATGAATGGCAGTAGCAGAAAAAGATTTGGGAGCTATACCAAAGTGTTTCAGCTCAGGGAGTTGTTACAACCCAAATTTAACCGAGCGCTGTCTGAAGAAAAGTCTTTCTCTACCCCATGTATACTGCTATTGAACCAGATTGGAGGGAAGAGAGACAGTTGGAGTTGGAATTCTCTCAAGAAGACATCCCCAAAATTTATCATGGGAGTCCATCGAAGGCAGATTTACCACAACAGTTCCAGAATTTAAAGATGACAGACTCGGTCTCACAGCCTGTTTGGATGAGTGGGAGCCTGAGATCACCCATTTTCACTTATCCAAGTATTGTGAGGGATGAGGAGATTATATAGATGCCAGTTGGAGAAGCCCAGCAAGAAGCATCGACTGATAGAGGTATGTTGCAGCCTCCAAGGCAATCCCCTCATTTTCCAGAAGAAAGATTACCCGCTGCAGAGAGTATCCCTCCAAAGTGGGGATTTTATCCAGGCCAAGTACAGATTCAGTGCCAATGGCAGCCAGCACCAACACAGGCCTGGTCGGAAGGGGGTTTGCCCAGACAGCAGACAGCACCCACTTCCCTCCACCCGACCAGGGAACCAGGCCACACCCATCTTCCTCATGGCAACTGCAATTGCAACCCCAATATGCAGCAAGGCCACAAAGACCCTATTCCAGAGAGGCACCACCCAGCCAGGATTCAGGGGGCCTGCCCAGCCTAGATACACCACCCAGCTGGCTCCTTTCATTCCAGTTCAACCTGCAGTTGTCTGGCATGTACCACCCCCCCAACCATTACCCAAGCCAGACCAAATACCCTTTAAGGCCATATTCGATGGCCACCATGAACATTTTAATTACTTCCTCACTCAAATCCAATCCCATATAGAGCAATTCGGAGATCAATATGCCACAGAGCGCAATTTGGTTATGGCCATAACAGATGGGATGAATGAAGGGGATGCTTCAGATTGGGTGGCCCAACTACAAGCCCCTGAATTACACAATGTCAATGGATTTATTCGATTATTAAGATTTAGATTTGAAAATCCAGACAAGGTGGCAGAGAATGAAGAGAAGTTAATGGGAATGAGACAAGGCAAACGACCCTTATCAGACTTTATTTGGGACTTTAGAAGGGTCACAAGCCACCTCATAGATTGGCCTGAAAGAATAACTTTACACTACTTTAAAAATGCCATTGATCCAGTAAAGAAGGCCTGCGAAATTAGGGGAATCCCAGAGACCTTACAATCGTAGTATGCTGCCTCTCCCAGCTTAGACCGCAGTGTCAACCCACACAGGAACCCCCTTCTGGTGGCCCTGCCTAAGAGAATTATGACTAGGAGACCTCCGACCAGACCAGCTGAAGCTGTTCATACCCCACACTAGAATGCTGAAATGTTATAGCTGTGACCAAGATGGCCATAGAGCAGCAGACTGTCTGGCCCTTGATCCTGTACCACAAGCACTACAGTTGAAGTCTAGTACAGCTGGTAGAGGTCAGAAGAATCAAGGAAGACATCCGGACATTAGCCAGTTTGCTAGGAACAGCTGGGAAAGTCCCCTCTGAGCAGATGGGAGCAATGGACCACCAGACCGACACCACACCCCGAGAACCTGACCGGTGAAGATGACCCAATGGTGAGTGATCCCATCATGTCTTTTACAGTCAAGGTCAAGTTAGTGGTACCAAACACAGGGGAGGCCAGGGAGCTAGAAGTCGTCACTGGTACTGGGTGCTTTAGATGCCTTATCGGACTCCCTATCATTGAACAATTGGGCATAAAGACTAACCCACTAAAACACCCAATTAGATTTGAGCAAATGGATGGAACCTTAATTGGGGGAGACCCCAGCCACTCAAATGACATAATTGATCAAGATGGAATGGGGCCTTAATTCCATCTTGATCAATTATGAACTCATTATGAACTCATACGCTTCATAGTGGGCCCCAGGATGTCAGAATCAATCATATTGGGACTTGCTTGGCTAGGCAAATGGGGCCCTATGACAAAATGGGAGGAAGGATTCAGAAAAGTCCTCATTGGACTGGGCCCATTGCCCCCTCTTTCTCCCACTACAAAACCACCAGTCAACTTGAACCTAGGTCCTGAGCCAGCATCCACAGCATCCCACTTTCTCCCAGATAACCCCCAGATACCCAACCAATACAAAGACTTGGTTCAAGCATTCAGTGAAGAAGAATGTAATGTTTAATCTCCCCATCGAGCCACTGATTGTGCCATAGAACTCTGGGCAAAACTACCAAAACCAAAGATGTATGCCATGACACCTGCTGAAATGACTGAATTAAGGAAATACATCGACCAAAATTTGGACCGAGGTTTTATTGAACCTGCCAAATCAAGATTAGCTGCCCCCGTGTTGTTCAAAGAGAAGGATGATGGGTTGATATTATGTGTTGACTTTAGGGGCGTGAACGCCGTGTGCGTCAAAAACATGTATCCTCTCCCCCTTATGAAGTACTTATTGAACTATCTGTCAAAAGGCAAGGTATTCACCAAGCTAGTTCTCAGGGAAGCTTACTACTGGGTCCACATCAAAGAGGGAGATGAGTGGAAAACAGCTTTTAACTGCCCTTTGGGTAGTTTCCAATTCAAAGTCATGCCTTTTGGACTTCAGGGGGCTCTTGCAGTGTTTATGCAGTTCATCAATGAGATGCTACACCCACACCTTTATCAGGGGTTTAGTGACCATCTTTAAAGTGCTCTATGGCGTGGGACCTGGGTACTTACGGGACCGCCTACTGCCACCATTGGTCTCCCATTGGTCAGTGTGCTCCCATAGGGTGGGCCTCCTTGAGGTGCCGCCGGCTGGATGGCTGGTGACCCCGAGAGTGCGGGCCTTCTCTCTGGGAGCACCTTCCCTCTGGAACGAATTGCCCCCAGAGATGAGGACCATCCCTGACCTTTTGACCTTCCGGCGCACTTTGAAAACCCACTTATTTCATCAAGCCAATCTGGCCTAGAGTTCTGCGCAGGGTTCTTAATTGGTTTTAATCGGTTTTTTTATAACTTTTTTATAACTTTTAACCTTGATTGTTCTTATCTATCAGTTATTTATCAGCCACCTAATTTAATCTTTTTAAATTGCTTTTAAATATTGTATTGTATTTTCTATTCTATTTTATTCGGCTGTACACTGTACACCCGAGTCCCATCGGGAGACGGGGCGATATAAAAGACTAAATAAATAAATTATCACCTGGACCCCAGCATCATGCTGGAGTTTTCCTTGATATAATGTTATGGGATGAAGATAACCATCTTTTCACACTATTGAGGTGACTATTGAGGCAATGATTGAACAGTAGATGCATAACTGTGAGTTATATTTGAGGATGCCTAATAAAATCCAATAAGTGAACTTCACATGGAAGCCTTTGTAGTGTTGGACTGCTTGTCCCAGGAACTTTGGGGATGTAAAAGTATTGCCTAGGGCATGTCTCTGATTGGGTAAACTTTGTCTCTAGCAGAGAAAAATGTATAGAAGACTCTGAGCCTCTCTCGCTTTTCCTATGTTTTGGAAATAGTTTCCCCCAGTCTTTTTGCTTTGGCCATAAGTAAAAAGCGGTTATTTTTTTGCAAGCCTCTCAGGCATCTCAGTGGTTTGGGGAAACCTCTGATATGATTTATATTTAGGTTGTCTTTAGAGCAGCACAGTAGCCTAATGATGAAGATGCTCATTTCCCACTTGAAAAGTTCGATTCTAGATACCAGCAGATAGTTTCTGTCCTAGGATCCAAAGAAAAAAATATCTGCTGCAAATTCTGTATAGGTGTCAGGAAGGACATCTGCAGAGGCAATTACCCAGTTTCATCCAATTGTCCTGATTATACCCTAAATAGGGACTACAGTACAGAGTCATAAAAAGAGAGGGTTTTTAAAAATATATTTGAATAATCTTTCCTTGCATTTGGAAGAATACCACTAATCAAGATGAGTTTAAATCATTACACCCTAGATCAGTGGTTCCCAATTTGTACTCTATAGATCCCTGGGAGGCTGTGGGGTTGTCATAGGAGGTCCGTGAAAACCTGAATAAATATTCTGATTTAAATCTTGAATTAAACCTTGGTGGTCCATGGCAATGGTTTGTGGCCACAAAAGGTATTTAAAGGGTGATTGTGATGAAGAAACTGCCCCAGACTGTTTATGATTAGTAACATGGCTAAATTTGTGCTGAAACAGCTGAACTTTTTTCACTGTCACTCAACCATATATGAAACTATTCTTTTAGGGATGGTTCTTTGACAGCATAAATCAATTCATAGCTTGTTTTTCCAAAGGTTTGCTATTACTGGAAATAGCTTACTTTGTACTTAAATGGTCAGTAGAGGGGAAGTGCACTAATGTGCCTATCATCCCTATCATTGTATTTTCTTTTTTTATTCTTGTTCTCATTTTTGTTTGACAAATTCTAATAAATAGATAAATAAAATATACATCTTTGAATGTGAATATGGAGAATATCACATTGGCCAAAGACGCAAACAGACAAACAAATAAAAAAAAAATCATCAAAGATCTTAATCCTTTCATTGAGCATTCTATTATGCCCCAAATTATGGATGTGATTCTAATAAATTTTACTACAAGTACTTATTAATAACTGCACTGTTACTTCACCATCTGTAAATGAAATATATATTCCCAATGAAAATATTACATTGATAGAACTACTTGACAACTTCATGGCTTTCTAACAGTTTTATCACCCCAGAAAACATTAAAAATACAATTCTCAATCTTTCTCATCTATACAACATACCATGGAAAGAAAAGCTATAAAAGTCTCATATTTTATAGTGTTCAGTGAGCACAGATCTGTTACCATGGAAACAACTTTAACAAAAAGACATATGCATATTCATTTACGAGCAGCATTTAAAAAAGAGTGGTAACCTATTCTGGGCTACTATTCTTCTCCCATCTTTTCTGCTAAATGAGGAAAAAAGTCCAAATCCATGAGAATAGAGTGATTACAATCTGTGAAGACTACACAGCATTCAGATCTTCTGATTCAGAGGTGGGATTCAACCGGTGTTACTACCGGTTCAGTGACTACGTTTTGCACAGGCATGCGCGCTTTGCGTGCATGCGCACCTGACACGTGCTGCATGCACATGTAAAAAACTTTAAGCTGTGCCTCCTGGACAGCTGAAAAACGCTGTGCACAAGTGCGCAGCATTTGAAAAGCCACGTTTTCCCTGCTTTTTCAACTTCAGCTGTGCAGCACTTTTTCAAAGCAGGAAATAAAGCCCGGGCGAATAAAGAACCGGTTCCATGTCTGCTGCTCTTCAGAACTACCGGTTCTATAGAGCCAGGCAGAACAGGTAGCATCCCATACCTGTTCTGATTCTTTATTGTATAATGTTCCTGCACAGTGAATTTTAGTCTGTGTTTATAATAAAGATACCTTAACTTAAACGGTCCTTATAATCATGATTCCTTTAGCTATGATTTTATTACTGTCTGGACAAAACATTCTTAGTTCCATTCAAGTTTAAAGACAAAATTTAAATTCTATATTTTTTTCAATATGAGAAAGCCAATATAATCTACAATTGACTGGATTATACATCTAATCTTTGTTATTTCATTTCATTTGTTCTGGCAGGCCATAATTTAACCATAAGTAAACATTTACTTATGAAAACCTAAGTTTCTTATTTACATAAGAAAACATTTACTGTACAAAATGCTAGCCAATTATGCATGCACAAACTGCTAATGGTTCTGCTCTAAAGGTGTTAGTCCGTTAGCCTGATTTCTTTTCAGTAACTTTCCAGTGGCGATCACAAATTTGACATTTAAAGTAAGTATAAGTCTTTTCACAGTTGTTTCAATTCATATGGATTACTCAAGAGCAATACCAATTAATTATGAGAGAGGGGTGGCAGTGTGTTACTTGAATTTGAGAGTTATCTCTACATATTTGATCTTAAAAATTTAGATGATCAGTTGAGATCAGGAAGGCTTAGAGGATGGTTTTAAACATTGAAGATCAATTTGGTTTATGTATCTTGCTGGTTCTGGTGAATTTGTTTCTATTAAATGTTCAAAGACCAGAACCTATTTGAAAAATAATAGAAAACTGTACTTTTCCTCCCTTTCAGGGATAATTAAAATGCAGAAATGCTGCTGAAAAGTACTGATGTAAATAATAGAGAACAACTATTTGTTCTTGTAGCCCTAAGGTTTGCATAATAGTGTAATTAGTAGGAAAAGAGAGAGGGCATTTCATTGAGATAGAGAACCCTCTAAGACAGGGGTGTCAAACTCGCCTTATCATGGTGGCGTCACATGACATATCATGACTTTTTCCCTCTTTGCTAAATTAGCGTGGGTATGGACAATGCGAGATGCATTTGGCCCATGGGCTGCGAGTTTGATAGCCCTGCTCTCAGAGCATTTTTCTTTTTAACTGCATCTCATGTAGAAGACATGTTAATCTGATGAATATTTATTTTGATGGTGGGTTACAATTGTGTCTGAATGACATAATAGGAGTCATACAGAGGCTACAAAAGTAGATGTCTTGTTCTAAGTGCCATAAGAAAATTGTAATAGTCCTGCTAGATCAGACCAAAGCCCATTTTATTCCAGTATTCTATTTCATACAGAGGCCAACTAGTTGCTTCTGTCAAGAAATGCAAACATATATTTCTCCTGTTGTTCATCTGCAGGTATATTTAGAGGCATGCAATATGTCATATTCAGAAGAAATAACAAGAGTTGAGCTTAGTGTAATAGCTCATGATACAGGTGCCTTCTGTCCAAGTTCATACCAGCTTAGACAACAGTACAGGTTTCCAGAACACTTGATCTTTAGGCAGTGATGGGATCCAACTAATTTAACAACTGGTTCATCCTAAAGATGAGGTGGGCATGGCTGGGGCATTTAACTGAGTGGGCATGGCCAACTCAATGTCACTCCTGACAAAGTGCAGTGTGCAGGCAGGCCGAAGCGGCAGTGGCTGGAGTCTTAGAATTACTTTTGTGCAGCAACAGCAATGGTCTTTTGCAGCACAAGAAGCCTGCAGCCGCTGGCCTTTTACAGTGTGAGAAGCCTGCAGCCACTGGTCTTTTTCAGCACAAGAAGCCTGCAGCCGCTGGCCTTTTTCAGTGTGAGAAGCCTGCAGCCATTGGTTTTTTTCAGCATGAGAAGCTTGAAGTCATTGGTCTTTGCCAGCACAAGGAGCCTGCAGCCGCCACTCTTTGCTAGCACGTAGAGTCTGCAGCAGCTGGTCCTTTGCCGGCTGGAATTGAGCTAGCAATGACAGCTACAGGCTTGTCATGCCAAAAAACACCTGTGATTGCAGGCTTCTCGCACTAAAAAAGACCAGCAGTTGCAGTCTTCTCATGCTGAAAAAGACCAGTGGCTGCAGGCTTCTCACATTGGCACAGACCAGCAGCTTCAGGCTTCTTGCACTGACAAAGACTGGCGGCTGCAAGTTTCTCAGTGGGTGGGGGCACGGTGAGGCTCAGCTGTCTTTCGGGCCCTGCTCAACCTCTGTTCTGCCTCAGGTCCTGCATCCAACCCATGACAAGGGGACATGCTGCTTCCAGACCAGCCCGGTCAGCGGATGAGCTAGAAGCTGGCCCTCACAGAGACATTTTCTCTTGGATCTCCCACCTGGAAGGCCCAATGGAAATGAAGCTGGGCCCAAAATGCAACTGAGCCTTGTTGTGTGTCCCCCCCATTGAGGCAGTCCTTTGGTTGAGCACAGCAAGCCCAGAGTGGTTTTTCCTTTCCTGCCATCAGCCTTACCTTCTAGCCCTTCACACCATTCTCACAGCAGCAGCCCAGCATGCAGGCGGAGGCCTTGGGGAGGGACTGGTGCATCCCTTGAATTGAGGTGACAGACAAGGGGCAGCATGTGGATGGAGGACCCAGGGAAGGCCCAGAGCCAGGGACTGGTGCATCCCCCAACCCCAGGTGAAGGGTGAGTGGGCGGCATGCAGGTGGAAGGATGACTAGAGCCAGGTGCTTCGGCAGAGTGCCTGATCTTCACAGGCAGCTGTGGTGAGCAAAGCAGGTGAGGCATGGAGATCAGCTGGGCTGCGTGGTCTGGGCAAGCAAGTGAAGGAGCAAAGCAGGTGAGGTGCTGAGAGTAGCTGGGTGCATGTGTGACTCTAGTCACTGGCCAAGGTAGATGAAGCGAGATGGGGAGGTGAGGGGGCAACGGGAGCAGCCAGTAATAGGATTTGCCACTTCGTCGAACTGTGCAGAATCTTAACAACTGGTTTGCTTGAACTGGTCTGAACCGGCTGATGACGACCTCTGTCTTTAGGCCAATTTTTAAATTTGATTTAGGAGAATTCTCCTGCATATAATTTGGGTAAATTATAATCTGGATTGTTTTTTACTCCAATAGTTGATTGTCAGTGCAAAGATGGGAGTGCAAAGTTGTCAGAGAGAGTCAGATATGTATGTATGTATGTATGCATGCATGCATGTATGTATGTATGTATTCTTTGGAGACTAAGCTGTTTCTCCTAAACTTCCAAATTAAGGGATATTTGGCAGTTATTTGATGGCTTTGAATGATGGAAGTATGTTTACATAACAGCCATCCGTTGCCTGGAAAGCATTGATTCTTGCCTTGCCAACTTAAGCCTTTACATCCTCCATCTTACTTGATTTTGTCCAATCCTCTTTTAAAACAATTCAAATTAGTATTTGCAGTACTTCCGAGACGGCCATTTTTCATCCTCCCAAGGGTCCGGACACCTCCCCCAGGCCTCTGGGTGGGCGAAAACAGCCTCCCCTGGCTCTGGAGACCCTCCAGCCAGAAACAGGCCTGTTTCTGGATTTCTGGAAGGCTTGTTTTCCCCCCTTCCCAGAGCCTCCACACGGACCCTGCACTTACCTGCATTATGTGGAGACTCCTAGGAGGGGCAGGGAGGAGTGGGTGGGGCTGGTCAATTGGTTGAAATACTGGTTCAGCGAACCAGATGTAACTTTAACATCTGGTTCACCCAAACCGGTCCGAGCCAGTAGAATCCCATCCCTGATTTTAATAGGAAGGATATATTGTTGGCAATTTTATTTTAGTTCCTTTCCTAATGATCTAAAGAATGAAATTTGCATTTTTAGCACTTACTTATCTGACATCCTCACTAACTGAAATCTCATCAGTACACATGTATAATGTGTATCATTCTATATTTACATAATTCAAACTCAATTTGGTATTTAATTTACAATGTTTAAAAAGATCTTTCTGGAGGTTGTATTGTTTGGTATTATCCATTATCCACAAACTTAAGCAGCTCACTGCTTATCTATCAGTCAAAATAATTTATGAACAGTTTAAAAGCATTAGTCCCACCATTGAAGAGTTTACTCCTGACAAACTTTTAGATTATGGCGAAGACATTAATCACCTCACCAATTGCCAACAACTTCAACAACGAAGAAGCTGGAACCAGGAAACAAACCACAACAGTTTCCTACAGCGCAGGTCATTTGTTTAAGTTGCGGGGGTAATCATTTAAGACCTTTCTGCCCGTTTAGAAATGCTATTTGTTTAAATTGCCAGCAAAAGGGCCATATAGCCAGGGTCTGCAAATCTGGAAAGAGAACACCACAATCGCAGCCTCAGCTGCCAAATAGATTCCAAAAACAAAGGGATGAATGTTTTACTGTGACTAGAGCATCTTTCACTGACTCTCTCAACAATTTATCGCAACAGCTGCATATTAATAAATTTCATGTAACCATCTTATTAGAAGGTAAAGACTGTCCAATGGAGATTGACACCAGTTCATCTCTGTCCATATTTTCCTGGAGCACCCTGAAGAGGCTGATTCTGACCATCTCAAAGAGACAGCTTCAACCTTGCAATCTGTCTCTCAAAGACTATCAAGGATGGAACATACCAGTCATAGGAACAGGCACATTTGCAATTAAATTTCAAGACTTCAAGGGATGTTTACCCCTTATTATTGTAGAAGGTACCTTGCCCAGATTAATGGGATTAGATTAGTTTGACGCTTTAGGGCTTAAAGTGACGGGTATACATTGCACTCAAAACGAAGATATTGAGGCATTGTTAGCCCAATTTAAGGACATTTTAACCACCAGTTAGGCCATTATGTAGGCACCCCAATTTCTTTTGCGTTAGACCCTGCAGTAACTCCTATCAATCCTATCAGATTGAAGCCCCGCCATGTCCCTTTTGCATTAAAACCAAAGGTTGATTCAGAAATTGATAAATTGATATCCCAAGGGGTACTGGAGCCTGTGGATTATGCACTATGGGAAACCCCTATAGTGACCCCTCTTAAACATGATGTCTCTATCAGATTATGTGCAGACTATAAGAGCACATTAAATAAGGCCTTGCGCACTAATGCATACCCTATGCCTGTAATTCAACATGTCCTCCATTCAATGGAAAAGGGCTCCATATTTGCTAAGCTTGACATGGCCCAAGCATATCAACAGCTGCCTGTCGATGAAACAACTGCTTTGGCTCAAACCATTGTAACACACAGGGGAGCATTTAAATGTAAATGCTTGCAGTTTGGGGTATCTATGGCTCCTGACATATTCCAATGCCTTATGGAGCGATTGCTGCAAGGTATCCCTGGCATTATACCATACTTTGATGACATCATCATTTCGGCACAACACAAGTGAAACCTTCTGCAATGCCTTAGACAAGTCCTCACTTGCTTCCAGACCTCAGGACTCAAATTAAAAAGGGACAAATGCAAATTTGGTGTTTCCCAAGTGGACTTTCTGGGGTACTGCATTGATGCTCAAGGGATTCACCCTACAGATTCTAAGGTCACAGCCATTAAAGAAGCACCTGTTCCTAGTAACAAAAAGGAGCTACAGGCCTTTTTAGGTCTCCTAAATTTCTATGCCCCATTCCTTTCACACAAGGCTTCTATTGCAGAACCGCTTCACAGGTTATTCTCTCAAGCTCAATGGTCTTGGGGAAAACCACAACAGGATTCTTTTGACGCTATCAAAGCGATGCTTTCTTCTGACAGTGTTTTGATTCAATTTAACCAATTGCCTTTGATCTTATGTTGCAATGCATCTCCTTATGGTATAGGTTCTGTCTTAGCTCACATATTGCCTAGTGGGGTGGAAGCCCCGATAGCTTATTTTTCCAAGACTATGTCAGCAACAGAAAGAAATTACTCACAAATTGATAAAGAGGCTTTGGCGGCCATTGTCTCGGTTAAATGATTCCACAAATTCCTTTATGGCCTCCACTTCCATTTAATAATGGACCACAAACCTCTCCTGGGTATCCTGGCCGGTGATCGACAAAGCCCCCCTATTTTGCCCCCTTGGATGACCCGCTGGGCATTATTCTTGGCTGAATACTCCTATACCTTGCAATACGGGGGGCGGGGGGGCAATCACCTTGGACATGCAGATGCATTGAGCCGTTGCCCCTTGCTGGACAAAATTATAGACCCTGCCCCTTCCTCATCTATACTACTAATTGATGATCATCAATTACTTATTACAGCCGCAGATGTTGCAAAAGCCTCTTCTAATGATCTTATTCTCTTACAGGTATTAGACTGGGTGAGAAGGGGTGGCCAAAAGGAGCAGTAGAGGCCCCATTTATGCCATTCAGAGCTAAGTTAAGACCTTGCTGTTCAAACAAGCCGGTCTAGCCAAATAAGATCATTGGGTTTATATTTTGTAATTTTATAGGGGTGATTCTTGGCCATCTTGATTATTTACCTGTTTTCGCTTCTGTTTTCTGTATTACCTTGTTTGTTGAGTGTACATCGCCTTGAGTCCCTTTTTGGGAGAGGGAGCGGTATAGAAGTACGAATAAATAAATAAATAAATAAATAAGCAGCATAAATTATCCATCCAACAGGGCTGCCTACTGTGGGGAGGTAGAGTAGTAGTTCCCAACTTCCCGAGACCTAAGATTTTAACCAGCTTGCACGAGGGCCATCCGGGAGTAGCCCGCATGAAGGCTTTAGCTTGGAGCTATGTTTGGTGACTTGGCATAGACTCTGAAATCACCACAAAAGTTAGGGCGTGTCACGCATGCCAAGCGTCTAGAGCAGCACCTCCAGCCGCTACTGCTGGTGAATGGGAGTCTGCTAAGTCGCCATGGGTCAGGGTCCATATCGATCTTGCTGGGCCATTTGGGTCGCACCTTCTTTATCATTGTGGACTCATATTCGAAGTGGGTAGAGTTGGTCCTCATGCATTCTACCACCTCAGAGATGATTATCAAGGTGTTAGATCGTCTTTTTGCAACCCATGGTTTTCCCGACATCCTAGTGTCGGATAATGGTCCACAGTTTACCGTGGTGAACTTTGAGCTATTCCTGGCATGCCAGGGCATAAGGCACACCCTTGTCGCCCCTTACCACCCAACATCTAATGGTCAAACAGAAAGAGCTGTGAGAGCCACCAAGGAAGTGCTGGGGCAGTTAGAGGGTGAGGACTGGCATTCTAAATTGGCAAAGTACCTGCTAATACAACATATTACCCCCAGCACAGTTACCAATCATTCTCCGGTGGAGTTATTAATGGGCCAAAAGTTGAGGAACCATATGGACAGACTCCACCCCAGTTATGCCCCAAATGTTCCCTTAAATTCCTTTAGTGGCATTAGAGTTTTCCGGGTTGGGGATTTGGTTTACACCCAGAATTTTGTGGGTAATCCATTGTGGCTGCCTGGGAAAATAGAGGCCGTTACCGGCCTGAAATCATATAAAATAAGTCTGTTGGATGGCCAGGTTTGGCACCAAAATGTAGACCATGTAAGGGGGCATTAGGCTGAGTTCATGGAGGACCTGTCTGACAGCAAGCCAGCCGGTGCACAGCAACATGAACTCAGAGTAGCTGACATGCTGAGGTGCAAAACAACTGACGACGAGCTGCCGCAAGAGGGCGACCTACCTTTAGAAGTTCCTCCATCTGAGTCTGAATCATTTGAGGAGAAGGGTCCAGCGATGTCTCAGTCGTCGTCTGCTGGCCCTGCAAGCGATCATTCTCCAATGGCGGGGCAAGCCGAATTGCATAGGTCCAGCTAGACTAGATTAAATGACTACGCATGTGCCTGGCTGATGGGAAGGGGTATTATGTTCGGCTGAGCTGAGCAGGAACCGAAGTTCATTCTCATTGGCTGAGCTGTCTGACAGCGAGCGATATAAAAGCGAGCTGTCAGACTGCATCAGGTGTTGCTTGTTCCTGTCAGCCAACTCACACATATAACTCACACATATAGCGGCTATTGCGGTTACCATGGCTACAGTTAATAGTTAATAAAGGTTGAACTCATCGAGATTGTGGACGTCATTTGTGCCTCATAAAAAACCTAAGTTACTTCAAATTCAGATGTAATGTGGAATATGAAGCCATTCAAAAGGGAAACCTAGCCTCATAACCATACTAAGGAAAAGGAAAATGCAAACCCAAGGCTTACTATTGTTCAGGTACATAGTGAGAAAGTATGATTTGTCACTGCATGTGAAGCAGACCTTTTGATTTTCAGTAATATATAGCTGAGTTTTCTAAATTACATTGCATTACTATTGCTCTATAGATATGAGTCGGCAATGTTTGATACGAGTAGGCAATGTTTTCAAAATAGTCTTTGAAGGCAGTTCTTATGTAGGTATACTTTGTTGAAGCTCACCTATGCTGAATACCATACAGTGTCAGGTTTTCTATACAGAGACACATAGGATTTGGCCATAATCACAAACAGATCTTCTGATACAGTATTTCATGGCTTAATTTAACTACTCAGCTAGACTGGCAGAAGACTTTCTAAAACCATTCAATTAGATTAATATATTTAGAAAGATGGAAGCCTTATACAACAGTTGATTGCTCACTGGAGGTAAGAATATAGTTTTGAAGTTTAAACTTCTTATTCTGTTTTTCTGAATTCATTGCTATTTGACACAATGCTTGATGGCCTTAAAGCTGAGTGGTTTTATATGTATACATAAAAGCCATCTTTGATCAGGAAATGCTGTTTAATGTTCAAAAACATTTTTTAAAAAAGTGTATGATAAAATTGCTAGCATTTCAAAACAGATTTTTGTGGAGCTTCAAATATGTTTAATTAGAACTTTGATTTCAGCTAGTATTACCGGTATTTCTAAAATCAAACTGGTGATCTCCAATTACAGTATATTGAACTGAAAGTTGGTATTGTTCACATAGAATTGAAAAATTAGTCAACAACTGTCTATGTAATTCTCAACAACTAAAAGTTAGTAATAATTATTAAAAGTTTCTGTATTTTTTTCCTGCTGAGGTTTCATTTGCTAGTACTTTTAAAAATTCCAGCTACATGTGAAAACTATCTAAGTATAGGATACATTGCACTTGATTTAATTCCCTTCAGTAGTTTTAAAGAGAGCTCTTATGCACAATGTAATTTTCATATATTATTGCTTGCCAACTTCAAGGATTTAAAAGATACCTACCATTTTAATCAGACAGTTATAAAATTACAATAATTTTCACATGTAATGTTCCTTTGAGATTTTATTTATTAGTTATGCTTGGTTGGTCTGACACTGTCATATGTCTTGAGTTCTGATTTATTTACACAGTTTCAAGCCAGATTTCCCCTGTGAAAGCATTTCAGTTCATTTGAAGCTTTTCAAAGCAGAGAGAATTATTTCCTTTGGGTTGGAAGAAAAATGGGGAATTATGTGTTATGCACCACACTAGTCTTAATGTGTATAATTCATGATTGTACCTCCAAGGCACTACTATAATAAATAGATCCAACTTTGTTATATTTCATGTTTTTCTTGTGTCTTGGCATTCTGCTATCCTGTTCCTCAAACCTTTTAAAGCTAGAGAGCAAGGACTCATGGGATATGGAGTTCCATAATAGTCAAATAAATAAAAACCTGTGAGTATATATGCATTTAGGTCCAATAGACAAGTCAGTGATTAGCTTCATAAAACTTTGACTCAAATTCTGGAATAACTGAAACCAGTTGCAGGGAAAGTATAGGCAGGCAAGAATATCAATTTATATATTTGTTTCTTTTCCTATCGGCTGCTGATTGCTAGCTTGTGTGTGTGTGTGTGTACACAATACACACATTTATTTTAAAAGATTTTTCATTTTAATGAAGACAACCAAGTGGGGAGTAAACTGAGCTAACAAGTGTGTATGTGTGAAATGAAAATCCTTTCTCTTCTATTACTCTAGGCTTAGATCTGTACAATACCAAATTTGCCACTCCAAAGCTTGGGGATAATAAAGGAAATAAGGGAAAATTGGAGCCATGTGTTTAAAAGTTTAATTCTGGGGAAAGGAGGAAATGGTAGCTTATCAAATTCAGAAAAAATGTGGAAAGAAAAAACATCTTCCTATTCAAGAATAGGTACTGATGTTTTAAATATTTTAACAATTCTCCCCAAAACCCTGGAATTTATGCAGAGGGGGTGGGAAGATGGAGACCCCTGAAATGATCTGTGTTTGGGAGAGATACCCTGCAATTTATATACCCTATACATATGGTGTTATGTAATCAGCATCCTTCTGTCAAATGGTATATGCTTTACCTGTCAGCCTTCCAAGCATTTCAAAATAGAACTTTGAAGCAGATTCTGAAAGAACAGTTTTTATTTAGGAGACATCATCGTGACATTAACTGGTGGAAAGCCAACTCTGAAATTTCCCGGGCTTTCCCCCTTAATAAAACCAACAGTTTCATTTTCCCCCAAAACAATAAATCACATGGTCCAATCCGGCACCAGCTGGTTACCTGGCAACTCTTTCCTTCGCCTCCAGCTAGCTGACAGTTGGAATGCCCTTGACCCAGGAATGAACTAGTTTGTTTTAGTTATATGCCCCCCTTCAGCTCCAAGCTTTTGACAAGCCCAAAGCCACGTGAAAGAACCCCTATTAGGAAACTACAGAAAAGGAAAGAGGGGGAAAAAAAACCCCGCAGCCGGACCAGCTTCAAGGCTGACATTATCTCTCATAGTCAACGTATACTATTCCTGGTTCAGTCTGCTTTTCATACAGCATCCTTATTTTGGATCTACTCAGAAGAAAAAGGGTTTTAAAAAGTTAAAAAAAAGAAATATAAAATTTCCATCTATATCTCTTCCATCTGCAGTCTTTATCAGTACTCAAATATGAATGTGCACAAAAAAGGGCAGTTTGCTATTCTGAGCGTTGGTGAAAATTTAGAGTTGCTAAAACCCTAAAGCAGCTTCAGTGGTATGTGGCTCATGCATTGAAGAAACACTCATTTGCCCTTAAAAATTATCTTGAAGTGTTTTCTGCTTTTCCCACAATCTGTTCTTTTATGTCTTTTCTCTCTAAATCTATATTCTTTTTTAAAAATAAAATATGGCAGTTCTTATTTTTCTTTGCTGGGATGTGCTTTTAGCACTCTTTGTCTCTCATCTTCATACTGACTAGCAATTTCCAAAAGTTCTTCAATAATCTGAAAGGCAGTTTTTCCAGGAAAGCCTTGCTTTCACTGAATAAAATGTAATTTGTCTTTACAAAGGGAAATCTATCAAAAGATATGTAATTTGGCAGGCATGGTTCAGTAAGCACTTACAGCAGGAATTATATCCAAATGTTATCTAATGATAGAAGAAAAATATCATGCTGACATTAAAACTGATTCATGCAAAAATATTCTTCAAGATAGTTAAATAATTATTTTTCATTTAAGAGAATCTAAATCTAGATTCCTTGTATATATGGCTTTGTAGAATGTGGTAATTTCTAATTTGAAATAGCCTCAGAGCACTGTAAAAATCTTAAATAATTTAAGTAACAAATACTAACCTCTAAAATAGCCTTTCCTGTCCTGACAGCAGCAGTTAGGCTGTGACTTCCCAAGCAGCATCAGGACATTTGATTTAGAACAGCATTCTAAATAGTGAAAGAACAGCAGTGATATTCAATCCATTAAACCATCTATTACAGTATTTCCTTTTATACCAATATCCTATTTCCACTATCTGTGAAGCAACAAACCTTCTAATAAAAATTCCCCCAGTGACTGATGTTCACAGGCACCTGTTATTGAACAGAGAGCTCAGTAACTAATAATGTTCATAGTAGCTAATAATGTTCACAGTCTAGGACAGTCTAGGACAGGGGTGTCAAACTCAAGGTCTGTGGGCCTGCAGGGTACTTAGATCTGGTCCGCGGAGCCACCCTGGAAGCAGAAAGGCCTATGATGCCTCTGCCAGCGAAAATGGAGCTCGGGAGGGCCACACACTGGGCTTTGTTTTCACTGGCAGAGGACTAGAAAAACAAACTAAAAAAATGAAAAAGAGAAATGCATTTGAGCATCCAAGAAGGGACAGGAAAGGAGAAAAAGAAAGAGGAAAAACAAAGAAAAAGAAGGAAAGATGGGAAGAGAGCAAGGAAGAAAAAAGAAGGAAGGAGGAGAAGGAAGAAGAAAAGAGAATGAAGAGGGAGGGAGGGAGGGAGGGAAGGAAAGAAGGAAGATTATAATGAGGGAGGGACTAATAGTGGAACTTCTGTCTTACACTTGGCCATCACAGGTGTCCCCAACACGAGTGACGTCAAACTGGTGACGCCCACCCCAGCCATACCCAACCCAGTTCCCCAAGGTCAAACACAACCCTGATGTAGCCCTCAATGAAATTGAGTTTGACACTCCTGGTCTAGGGTAATACTCTTTCACTTACACTACTGCAACAAATTTTGATCACCATACTACAAAAAAGATGTTGAGACTTTGGAAAAAGTTCAGAACTAAGATAATCAAGGACCTGGAGACTAAACCAAATGAAGAACGGTTTAAGCAGGGGGATGGACTAGAAGATCTCCAAAGTCCCTTTCAGCTTCTATTCTCATCAGATTTTAATATTTAGTATTTTCATTGCTCTAAATTATTGTGTAATTTTAAAAAAACAGATGCTTTTCTCATAAGTAACATATTTTAACACAACTTTTTTTTATTTTTTGTTTCAATATTTACTTAGTAATATTGGCATTTTTTTTGCCCATTTTCCATGGTTTTTTTAAAATGTTTCACTAGTTTGAAAACTGGTTCTTTCATTGAAAGATCAACTATCATCCAAAAATTGGATATCTTGATTCTAGTTTTTTGCAAACTGAATATTTACCTACATTAAAACAAGATTAATTAAAATCAGGACTTCAGAAAATTAGCGTCCATTTTCATCCAGAATTTGTGTTTTTCATGCAGATTGTATTACATACTTGTAAATATTGATTACAAATTAAAATGAAATATAAATTCAAAGGCCAAGGAAATTTTAAATGAAATCAGATGTTAGCTGATATTAACTTTGCCAAAATCTTAAATTAACTGTTCAAATTTATCATTGGGTGCTGAAAGCGAAGTGGGCAGGACCTCTCTATCTGAGAGTTGAAGCCAAAGGGAAGGAAAAGTAGGAACTGTTGCCATCACCGCTGCTTTTTCTGGTGCTCTCTGCTCTTTGCTCCTATGTGCACACTTACCTCATCTTTTGATACAACCTACATTTTTCTAACTATACATTTCAGAGTACTTTTAGCTCAAGCAAGATATGAATGCATGTTCTTGAGAAGTTGCCAGAAAATAATGTAAAACAACCTTTTTGTAAATCAAATAATATTCAACTTCAAAAAGAAAGTTAACTTGCATGCAACCTGATGCTGTAAATAGTTAGAAATAACTGTTGTTATATTATATTATGTTTATTTTAACAAAGATAATTCAGATTACAGTCTTACAGCTGAATCTTTAAAACATTTCTACTGAAATCTCTTAAAGTCAAATGAAATCTTTAGCATATCATCCAGCTGCTTGTTTTACCCCACAGAGAAAATACGTTATAAAATAATGCCATTCCATGAAAATAATCAAACTAAATTACAAGATTTAATTTCTTTACAATATAATGTAAATTTGTCCCAGTTTATTTGCTGAATTTGGCTGTTTTCCATTACCTAACACTATTGATGAAGGAATACATAGTTTTCATAGTGGACCTTGAATATTATGTGATTAAATAGGAATATATCTCACTCTATATATTTTAAAAATATCTAGGGCCAAAACAAAATTGCTCTTTCAGTTTTTCCTCTTGAGAGTCCAAACTCTTAATTCAACTATAGTAATAATTAGTAATACTTTTGTAATTACAATTACCCCAAATGCATTTGCAGTTCCAAAGTACACTTGTCATATTCAAAAAGGTTCATATTAACATTATGATGCAAATCAGAAGACAAGCAAATATATCTGCACACTTCTCTCCATAATTTTCTCTGAATTGACTGGGAAGCAATTAGAAAAATGGATTATTATTTTGAACAATTTCAGAATAATGTGCAGGAACTTGCTATAAATTAAATTACACAATGTGTGACTATTTTTTTAATTTATCCAGGTTGAACCCTAATTTTCCAAATTTAAGTTAGAATTAATATTCTGAATTAGCAGAATCTTATTGAATGTACATTTAGTTGGCAATTGTCTCAGAGTGGTTTTTAACAAATGGGGTAGAGGGTGTTAGGCTAACTATACTTATTATAAATTACATACAACCATGGATTCTGCATACAACGTACTCTTTATCTGCAACCTATTAATGGTATAATTCTTGTTACTATAAAAAGGGAGATAAAACATCAGAAATTAGACAGCCTTATCCTTGTGGCATCCCCTAGATATGCGGCAACTGTTGAATTATTTGCATATTAAGTTGGAGAAGGAAGCTTTATCAATCTTTTCAAAGATCTGACTTACCAAATCAGAAAAATAAAAGAATGATTATCCATCATTCCACAGTGTGTTTTATATTGAATGTTAAGGGTAAAGAGAGCCCCAATGCTCTGCTTCTTCCTCTATTTGATTTGTATTTGCAAAATCACTTTGATAGAAAAATACCATGCAAGGTCTGGACATTTCAGCAAAGAAAATCTGTATTAATGTTTGAACATATTTATATAAGAAAGTATCTCTAATAACCAACAATACACACACACACACACAATTATAAAATTCAAATCCATCAAATACTATGTTAGCAAATTTAAGTACTGCCAAAAAGTTTCTTTTTAGTAAATTTACATTTGCAAAGACAAATTGTATTTGTATACAAATAACTTATAACTACTGCAAAATGCACTGGACTTCTGTGTGCGTTGCTACTAAAATATTGACTTAAAAGAGTTTCTTTTTAATATATAAAGCAAATACACAGCTTTTGGTCATTTCATTATACGAATTTGAGCATTATAAATATACCTATAAACTTAGCTAAATTAACTAGAAGCAGGTATAGGTTCTTCAATACAGTTTGAAGATTTCTACCTAACTCCAGCTTTTTACACCCAACATCAAGAAGATGGCTTTAACATAATAATTTACAAAATAGATTTCTTTTAAATTACAAAAAATAATTAATTTATAGCAAGATTCTCAATCCGGAGCCCCTCAACTATATAATTCGGGTGACATTGGACCAGATACGGGAGGAAGGCGGTCATTTCGATGCAGCTGTTCCAGATATCGAAGTGGGGGCACTCCTCCGCTGCTCCATGCCGTTGGGCAAAAAGCCGGCAATGATGGGCACCGGCCAAATGAGGGCGGCCACACTCCACACGATGATGACTAGAGTCATGAAACAGGCCACTAGGGTGGACTCGATGGGCTTGCGGTTCATCCTCCAGCCTGGATCTCCCTTGAGATCCTCCAAGCTGAAATCCAGACAGCAGAAGTGGAGCCGTTCCCCTTGCTGCCAAGGCTGTCCGTGGTCCGGAGTGGACCAGGAGTAGAGTGCAGCCGAAGGAGAAGACGACACTGCTGGTTTGGAGGCGCCCGGGCGAAAGCGGCCGACGTGCCTACCTCGAGCCCAGCTGCAGCCCACGCATAGGCGGAGGTCCTGCTGTATGCCGCCAGCTGCTAGCCCAACATGCTCGATGAGCAGCGGCGGCCCGACGCGATGAAAGGCGGCCGAAAAAAAGGCTCGCCCGCCGGGACCACTGGTGGAGAAGAGCACGAGGTCACACTGGAAGCCCAGCGGGCTCCAGCGCACCAGCAATGAACTCAGCATCTGTCTCTGCACGCTTATGTTGCACGCCGGTTCCTCGCGGGGCTGCTGCTCCTGCTGGGGCGCGGGTCGGGGTGCCTCAGGTGAAAGTGTAGTTATAGCCGCCGCCGCCTTGGTGGCCTCTCCTCCCCCTTCTTCAAAGTCTGTCGGAAAGGACTTGGGGGAGGAAGAGGAGTTGAGAGGCGGCAAGGTGAGTCTTGTTAGTTCTTTTCGTCCAGATTCTGAAGAAGCCGAGGGAGAGCAGCCTCGGCAAGGAAAGGATGGAGCGAAAACGGCCAACAGCGCCGGGAGAAAGGGCAGCAGCATGGCATGGGCTTAGAGGAATGCCCGAGGAGGAAAATGAGGTTGCATGGCGCTGCTGCGGCGACGGCTGTCGGTTTCCATTAAGGAAGCGCTAGCGAGGCTGGCCGCCAGGAAAGGAAGCAGCGGCGAGGTGGAAGAGAGGCGGTCGCCGTCGAAAGATGAGGCAAGTGTGCGCGGGAGGGGGGGCGCGGAGAGCTCCAAAAACAGCAGAGGCAGCGGCAACAGTAACAGTTCCCATTTTTCCTTCCTTTTGGCTTAAACTATCAGCCGGGGCGGGGCGGGCCCGCCCACTTCGCTCTCAGCAACCAATAGGCAACTCCTCGGAATCTCTAATTCCGCTGGATCACCATCCAGGCTGCAGTTCACCCTCTCGTTTAAGTCACCGCCCAGGATTCCCTCCCGCTGCCTAGCGTTAGGAAGGAGTTCCCCTGATTTCGTCACTGTAGGATCTATCTTCACTCCCATCGCCCCAAATTGAGGCGTCTGGCGCGGGGCTTCTTCCCGGGAAGACAATCCTTATTCCTTGCTTCATCTTTCATGCGTGGGACATCTTCTCTGCCACCCCAAAGGCCACTTCCACTCGCAGTTTTTTTTCTGCTGTAGAGCTTCCATTTCAGTTTTCAATCCGTTTCCCCACCGCAACAACCTTGATAACAACCTTTGACGCCATTCATCGCTGGTCCTACCTATCCTCAGCCCAGCATTTAATAGCACAGGGTGCAACGTCGATGCTCAGTCATGTCGTTCACAATTGTAGTCAGATTTCTTCCTTCAGGCTATTTGGGCAGCAGCTGTGGGGGCTCAATGGTTAGAAAGCAGTGTTGCCAGGAGGAGTTCTACCCGCTCAAGGTTGACTCAGCCTTTCATACTTCTGAGGTTGGAAAAATGAGGACCCAGATTGTCAGCAATATGAAGCGGTATATAAATTCAAGTGCTATTGCTGTCCATTTGCAGGAGAAGAGAGGGAGGGAGGGAGAGAGAGAAAGTTAAATGTGAGCAGATCCAGCCAGCAGCTGTAAAAGAACCCACTGCAAGATTATGGAAGAGGCAAAGACTGCTGTGCCACAGTTTAAGCCTAGCTTCTACTGGGAATCATGATCATAGGGTCCCTAATAGAAACAGTGATCATAGGGTCCCTAATAGAAACAGTGTTTGATGAGCAGTGAGGAGGCCAAAGTTTCAGTGCACCCTAAATGACAATAGCTATTGATATAGTCTTTTTCTCAGCCCAGCTTGCCACATGCGTTGTTGTGGGGGTGGATATGTGTGAAACAAGCATTATGTTTCTTGCCTTGAGTTTTTGAATGAAAGGCAGAATATAAATGATGATGATGATGATGATTACAGATAGTCTATTGAATGCTTCCTGTTATGCACATATACAGCTAAATAACAAATACAACATTAGTGTACAACAGGAATACATAGAGACCACACATAAATATGGACCAATCCTGATTATTTCCTAGGAACACACACACACACACACACACACCAAAGCAACATTTTGAATTTGTATCTACACATAACAAACTTCTATAGCACTGATGGTAAAGGGACTAGAAAGAATTCAGGAAACCAAGCTCCATCTGCCTTTTAAAGTTAGGATATTTATCTGTACTGCATAGAAGTTCCATTGCTTCTCTCAAGCTATGTTACTGACTCTCACCTTCCCTCATCTATCTGGAACAAAACACAGAAAAATATGGTTCATAAAGCAATAAAAATAGAGCTGAGGAATGAGAGGGAAGTGGTAGAAGCAGCCTGGAATTAAGGAGAAACTTCCTAACAGTGAGGACAATTAACCAGTGGAACAGCTTGCCTTCACAAATTGTGGATGCTCCATCTCTGGATGTTTTTAAGAAGAGTCTAGAATGTAGTACAGAGCCATATTAACAGCATCATCTGCGATCTATTTCCTTGGTAGGCAAATTGCAAGGGGTCTATCCATGATGGTTTTCAGGTGGGCCACATAGAGGTGGTATTTATCAGGTTCTGACCAATTCTGGAGAACCAGTAGTGGAAATTTTGAGTAGTTCAGAGAACTGGCAAATACCACTTCTGACTGGAGATTTTACAGTATCCTTCCCCTGCCACACCCACCAAGCCACGCCCACTGAACCAGTAGTAAAAAAAAATTGAATCCCACCACTACACCAGCACTAGCCTTTCAGAGGTTTTCATAACTACAGATGTTACAGCAATCAGTCTGAAATAAGTCAGTTCCTTGATGGAGGATTTCTTTGGCATTGGGATGATAGTAAGGCGTTTGAAGCAAGAAGGAACAAAGCATATCTCTAATAATTTATTAAAGATGCAGGTGAAGATGGGGCCCAGTTGGTCATCACAAACTTAAGCAAGAAGGAGTTATCTTGTCTGGGCGTAATGCTTTTTCTGGCTTTTGTCTGTGAAATAGACCTTACACCTCATTCTATGTAATCACATAGATTACATAGTGATAGGCCCAATCATGAGGTGATAGGCCCAATGGGATGGGGTAGATTGTAGGAGGCTTGGCTGTTATTAGTGTTTGAGATGAGGATTGTGGAGATAGGTGGCAGTAGTTTCCTCTCAAATCTATAGTAAAACATATTCAGGTCAGCTGCCAGTTGTGAATTTCCTTCAGCATGGAAAGGAGGTTTGCTGTAACTGGTGATATTTTAAAAAGTTTTCCATATGTTTGCTGGTTCATTTGTTGAGAATTGATTCCTTAGCTTTTTAAGATGAACAAAGAGAGGGGGCTTCCGGTTGAGGCGCCACATCAATGTGGAGCAGAGGAGCGAATTGCCGCTCTGAAAAATCTGAAGTTCCATGCCTGATGGCTCCTAGGAATGAGTCGGACCCTGGAGGGGTCAACAGGGAAAAGGGGAAGATACGGAGATCTTAGGGAAGTGCCGCGATCCTGGAGACTGCAAAGAAAACCCCCAAAAACTGGCAGTGGAAGACGAAGATCGTGATGATTGGAACCAGAGAAGTGGCTGCCTAGCTGTCTAAAGAGGGAAGCAGAAAGTAGATAACAACAAGTTGAGTGGTGGGAAAGTGCAATTAAGAAAGAGTATCAGGGTATCTGATGACAAGAGGAGAAAAGGGAGGCTCCAAACCGTGTGGTGTCAACAAGAGGCAAAAGTAGCGGTAGGAATGCTGATCATGGATCGAGCGACTGAGCTGTATATTGAATAATAAAATGGTGAAAGCTGAGGGGAAGAAAGACGAGACAGTATATTCTTTTTCTTTATTATAGATATAGATGATAGAACTATATTATTCTGGTGAATAGCGAGGAAAAGAAGTGATTGTAAACAACTAGAACGGTGGAGAAGTGAAGAAGAGAGAAAACCTTTACTGACTGTGCATATCTAAGAGAGGACATTTTGAAATATTGGAGGAAGAGAACTGAAGGATTTTTGAATTAATTATAGACAATCATAGCAATCGTAGCAGTGAAAGGAGGGAAGATCTGATCTGTCTGGAACTATTGAGTGGAAAGATTATTAGAACTGAGACTGTGAAAATGCTGCAACGCTAAGTGCAGACAGAAGGGAGAAAAACTGTTGACTGTGCACTTTTGAAAGAAGACTTTTGAGATATGAGTCCTCAACAGAGTAAAGAGTAAAAGGATTTTGGAAACTATCTAAATAATATTTGTAAAATATATACTTAATATACTTAACTAATACATCAGAATATTGAATATTGAACACTGAATATTGAAAAACAACTGTTTGTTTAAATAATTGCCCTCTGCCTTTTCCTTAATTTATTTCAAATTTCTCTCTCTTTCCCCTTCTTTTTCTTTCCTCCTTTCTTTGTATGTGCTTAAAACTATTATATATTTAAATTAGGAAAAAAGAGTAGATAAATTTATATGAATTGATTTAAATACTGTATCTAAGAATATTTAGGTGTTGATCTAAGCTTTGTATATAATGAATTGTGTGTTCTACTATTTATATTAATTAATTAAGAGCATATGAATTATTGATTATTGGTTTTTTATTTGTAACTAAATATTCAGCTGTAATTGATATTTAAAGAATAGAACTTAGATTTGAGGCAGTGTCCCTAAAATAGAAGAACAATAACTAACAACACATATATTAAATATTAGATAGGAAAGATATCACTATTATACACGATAGAAAAGGATCAAATAATAGTGATAATTGATGATAGATTGGAGGTCCCTTTCTACAGGTAGTAAAAATGGCAATGACAACTACAACAGTAAAAACAGGAAAGAAAGGAACAGCAATGATATCATCCCCTTCGGGACAGAGGTCCCTATACGCAATGTTAGTAGCAGAAAAGCCAGGCCTAACACTACAGACGGTACAGACAATATTATCCATGATTCAAGAGATGATGGTGAGGAACTGATAGCGAGGAACCATGAGGATCTGAAATTAGAAATGAAGAGTGAAATAGGACAAGTGAAAAATGACATACAGAAACTAGACAATAAAAAACGATGCAAGAAGTGGTGATGAAGAATGAACAGAAGCTAACACAATACAAGCGAGAATGAATCTGGTGGGAAAAAAAGTAGTAGAATCAGAACAGAACTGGAAAGTATTACATTGTGAATTCCGGGATTTGGTGGTCCATATGGAATTGGAGAAAGCGGCATTTTTCCTCAGATTCTAAAATGTTATTGAGGATAGAAAGGAAGATTTATGATCAATAATGAAAGATTTGATAGCAGCAGCCCTTCAGAAAAATAAACAAGAGGTCTGCAATAACATCAATGAGGTCTACGGGGTATATACACACTGTGTGCATAGACATAAACTACTCCATGAGGTCCATATCCATTTTGCAAGAAAGACAACATGTGACCGCTCTACGGAAAGACCAGAGATGAGCCACTAGTATATAAAGGACATGAAGTAGTGACTCTGAAACAAATACCTAGGAGAGTCAGAGAGCAAAGAATAAATTATAAGTTCTTATCATCTCAACTGATTAAGAATGGAATAGCGTTGAGATGGCTCATGTCGGAGGGACTTCTAATATCTTGGCAGGACAAGAAATATAAGATTGACTCATTAGATAAAGCACAGGAATTTTGTGACCAATACCTAGGACCCAAAAAGGAGCAGAAAAGCAGGGAGGAGCTAAATACCAGAAGTCAGGAAGAACAAGCCTCTGAAGAGAAAGAAACAGAATGGCAACTAGAAGGCCAGAACAGAGAGGAAGAAGGTGACAATAGACCTAGAAGAGAACCAAGAACAAGAAATGAGACAAGAACCATTCTATACAAGCAGTAACATGGACAAAGAAACACCTTACTGTCAATTAATATAAACAGTTTAAACTTACCATCAAAAAGAAAGCAGACAGAAAATCACACTGGCTGGGATGAGGTAGGACGAGTGGAGGTGCTGAAGCTCGCTTGGGGCTTTATGCTACCTTTTCTTGTTGTTGGAGCGACCCTCAGGGGTGCACGTATCCTGTAGAGAAACGTGCCAGTGTGGGGACACTCGAGTTGCAGTGTGGAGAAGGCAACTTTCATCACGATGCAGAGAAACCCTGTAGAGACCAACAAGAGACTGCCACCCAGTAATGGCGGTCCTGAAATCCGGATCGTTATCTATAAGAGGAAGTGAATGAATGACAGACTGTGGTGAACGAGGAGTGTGAGTGAAGGAATCTGCGAGCTTGATAGAGTGTTGATCTTTGGAGAAGTCTAGTAGATGACAACAAAATCAGTCAGAGCGAATGTCAGCCTTCAAGATTTTCTTCTTTTGCTTTGCATCTTTCGACTGTCACAAGTAACGGGGGGAGGGAGTGGGCCATGGTTATGGGAAGCAAGCTGGAGGTGTTACAAAACAGAACTGTATAAGTTGGAGGGGGGAGATTCTTGCTTAGGTTTCTATTCTATGCTATGCGCAGCCACAACTCTTTATCAAAATATGACAGAGGCCTCATCACCACCTGAAGATGCCCACATGATGTTATACGCAACTTTTAATTGGATGAGCAAGCTGAACTATTATGGGGTGGGAACATTGCCATCACTTTGTATATATGATTTACATGCTCATTTTCTCAGATTCAGAATTCTTTTGTTGCTACCACTTGATTTCCAGTAAAAGATATCTTTTCTCTAACTAATGGAGTCTAAGTATTTCTTTCTTGGATTTTGAATGGAGCACCAGCTGACATTATTCTGAATCTCCACTTACCAGCCCACCCGGAAAAATAACAAACTTTCTTCTGAGGGGGTTTGAAAACAATGTCTAATCCAGCCAGCAACCAGGAAGACTTGGGAGCGACTGAAGGACCAGACTCCCTGTTGATGGAGGAAGCAGGGGAGGCCGATTTCTTAGCAGAACTAAGTCTTGGTGAAAACCCAGCTACAAAACCCAAAAGGTCCCTGGGAGTCGGTTGGAAGGATCCTGAGGAAAAGCCTCCTCCAGGAGTGACTACTACCTGTTGGTGAAGAAGGGAAGAGCCATGGCAAGAGAAAGAAAGAAGGAATTTCTTACTAACACAAGCCATGCACCTTCTGCATGAAGCTGTCAGAGAAGCTCAAACTGATCAAAGGTATGAGGGGGAAGAGGGGGGAGGTAGCCCCAGGCAAAAGAACCAGAGCAGCCACCCCAATAAATCAACCTGGGCCGGCGCAATAGGCAGCAGCAGCCCAGGGGCCCCCAGCTAGGGGAGTAATTGCCAGAAGGTGTAGAACTCCGAAGGTGCCTCCGCTGGAAGTAAAATATGGAGGAGATCCCCAAGAGTTAGGATTTTTCTTAGCACAAGTCTGGAGCCATATGGAGGAATATGGACAAGATTTTTCCTTGGAAGCAGCCAAAGTCAGATGTGTGACCAGGGCTCTGGAGGGAACTGCTGCAAAGTGGATGGTGACTTTGCATAATGATAATGCCCCCCAACTGTTGAATTATGATCTGTTCATGAGAGCCCTATGTGCCAGGTTTGAAGATCCTCTAGCTGAGCGCAAGGCTAGAATTAGGATGAAAACCATAAATCAGGGGTGGAAATCAGTAGCTGATTACACCCAGGAATTTAGAGAGCTGGCGTGCTATATTCGAGGCTGGTCTCAGGGAGCTCTGATAGAAGCTTTTAAAGATGGCTTAAATGAAGATGTTTATCAACGCTGTGTTGCCAGACGAGACCCCAGTGAGCTGCAGCAGTGGTATGTGCTGGCAACAGAGGTGGAAATTGATCTGACCCAAAACAGATGCAGGGGGGGACTTTAGTTTGAGGAAGTCCCCCTCCCAGCCCTCAAGAAGCCTTAAAACCTCAAAAGGGAGGAACAGTGGCAAAACCCAAGACCACTGCATGCTTCCGATGTGGGAAGGAAGGTCACCAGGCTGTGGACTGCTGTGCCAAGCTGGAACCAAAGGGGGCACCAGGAGGAGGGAGAAAATCTGAGAAACCTCCAGCCAAGCCTCATGAAACGGCACTTAAAGTGGAGGAGGTTGTGGAGGTCGCCCCTCCGAAAGGAGAGGAGCTGGGAACTCCAACCTCTTCTGAAGAGAGTGAATACGAATCAGAAGATGACTCACTAGTAAATCCAAACAAGGGCCCTATGAGTATTCCAGTGAGATTAAGGATACCCATGACAGGACCCAAAGGGGAAATGTTGGCTTTGTTAGACTCTGGGTGCACAAGGTGCGTAATCAGCTCGGAGATGGTAGAGAAAATGGGCTTAAGGCTAAAGACTTTAAAAACGCTCATAGCTTTTTGCCAATTGGATGGATCAGTAGCCAGGGGCGGCCCTGCGCACTTCATAACAGAACCAGTAGAGATGACAATGGGGAAGCATAGAGAGACTTTGTGTTTTATTGTGGCTCCTGGGATGGAGCACCCCCTAATACTGGGTTTTCCCTAGCTCCGGAAATGGAACCCCCACATTGATTGGAGGAGGGGATCATTGCATATACGTACTGACCAACCCCCAGAAGGGGAGGGGCAATCTCAACCGAAACCCAATAATCCCACAGAGCTGGCTTCCACTGGCATTGAGAATCTGAGGGGGGAGGAGAAAATTCCAGAGGAATACTGGGACTTAAAGGGGGTATTCAGTGAGAAGGCCTCAGATGAGCTCCCCCCTCATCGCTTAACAGATTGTAGTATTGAACTTTTGCCAGGAGTGAAACTCCCAAAACCAAAACTGTACTCGATGACACCGCGGGAACTAGAAGAGCTGCAGTTATTCATTGATAAAAATTTGGAACGTGGTTTCATCCAACCTGCTAGGCCCCGAGTGGTGGCTCCAGTATTGTTCCGGGAGAAGAAAGATGGCTCCTTACACTTGTATGTGGACTATCAAAACACCAACGTGATTTCGGTGGAGAACGTGTATCCCCTCCCCCTGATGAAGGACATGTTGGCCCACCTAGCTAAAGGGAAAATTTTTACAAAACTCGACCTGAGAGAAGCATACTACCGAGTTCGAATTAAAGGAGATGAGTGGAAAACTGCTTTTAACCGTCCAATAGGTTGTTTCCAATTCAACGTTCTTCCATTTAGCCTACAGGGGATGCCCACAGTATTCATGCAAATGATAAATCAGGTGCTGCAAGAACATTTATACAAAGGAGTGTTAGTTTATCTTGACAATATTCTTATCTACACGGAGACTTGTGAGGAGCATGTGAAACTAGTGCGGTCATTCCTGGAAAAACTTCGAGCTGCTCAATTGTACACAAAGTTGTCCACGTGTGAATTCCACCAGGAAAAAATTGACTATTTAGGCTATCGCATGTCACATGATGACATAGAAATGGATCCGGGGAAGGTTCATGCAGTCTTGGAATGGACCCCACCCCATACGAGGAAACAACTTCAAAGCTTCTTGGGATTTGCCAACTTTTACTGCCAATTTATTCCTGCTTTTTTTTGCGAAGATCGCAATGCCTATCACAAATCTCCTAAAAACCAAAGGGGAGGTGAAATCAAAGCCTAGTAAACCACTGGAGTGGTCCATGGAGTGCCAAGCTGCTTTTGAAAAACTGAAATGACTGTTTGCTGCTGAACCAGTGCTCACGCACCCGGACATGGATGCTCCTTTTGTAATCCAAGCCGATGCGAGTGACGTAGCAGTCAGAGCAGTGTTACTACAAGCAAACGAGACAGGGACTCTGCAACCGTGTGCCTATACTTCCCGTAAACTAACTGAAACTGAGAGAAGATGGGCCATCTGGGAAAAAGAAGCTTTTGCTGTTCAATGGGCTCTGTTAACCTGGAGGCATTTCCTAGAAGGGGCAAAACACCCTTTTGAGGTGTGGACAGATCATAAGAATTTGGAGGCTTTGAAAACACCTCAGAAACTATCTCCCAAGCAAGTTCGCTGGGCGCAGTACTTTAAACGTTTTAATTTTTCATTGAAATACATTCCCGGGGGAAAGAACTTCATGGCGGATGCTTTGTCTAGATTACCTCAGTACAAGTGGTACGGCCTATTGTCCCAACCGAACAGTTGGCAGCTCCAGTGATTACCAGAGCCCAGAAAAAAAAGGAAATTGATTTATCAGATGATTTATCCACACAATTAAAAGAGGCTCTAAAACTTGATGATTGGTTCCTTGCTCACTCAAATAACTGTATGGTTAGAGATGGAATGGCATGGGTGGGGGCCAAATTATATGTGCCAGCAAAGCTGAGAAACCAAATATTACATCAAGCTCATGACTCTAAAGTTGCTGCATGTTTTGTCCTATCTGTGCCTCAGCGAAACGGCCTCCTGGTAAACCAGCAGGCTTATTACAAAATGTGGCTAGGCCAACTGCTCCATGGAAGGAAATCTCCATGGATTTCATAGTGGAATTACCTGAAAGTGGGGGAAATACAGTTATTTGGGTAATAACAGATTTGTGTTCCAAACAGGTACATTTCATATCTTGTGCGAAGATCCTGTTGGCGAAGATGTTGGCTAAACTGTTTATTTTACATATCTACAGGTTACATAGAATTCCTAAATGCATAATCTCAGATAGGGGTGTTCCATTTACCTCGAATTTCTGGAAGGAGTTCCTAAAGTTATTAGGCTCCACCCAGGGCTTAAACTCCGCCCACCACCCACAAACCAATGGGACTTGTGAGAGAACTAATTCAGTTTTGGAACAGTATCTTAGATGTCACATTAATTATCAGCAGGATGATTGGGCTGACTTACTGCCATTCGCTGAGGTAGCATATAACAATTCGGTGCATAGCAGCACTGGGTTTACTCCATTTAAAGTGGCTTCAGGACAAGACTTTGTACCCATACCTGAACTCCCACAGGAGAAACCTAACATTCACTCATTAGATGAATGGATAACACAGCTCCACTAATTTGGCCAGCTACCCGCAAAGCATTAGATGATGCTCATCAAGCTCATAAAAAATTTGCAGATAAAAAGAGAAATCCACAAAAACCATATCACGTTGATGACAAGGTCTTCTTATCAACCAGATATTTGCAGATCACACAAAAGTCAAAAAAGCTTGGATCTAAGTATGTGGAACCTTTTCAATTGAACAAATTGTGAACCCTGTGGCAATCCAATTGAAATTACCAAAAACCCTCCAACGGATCCATCCTATTTTCCATGTTAGTCTTCTAAAACCTGAACATACTTCTGATTTGAGACCGACTCAGGTAGATCCCCCTGTGCCGTTGCTAATTGAAGGTGAACAGCATTTTGAAGTTAAAGAAATTTTGGATTCTCGGAAAAAAAGGGGTCGAATGCAATATTTGGTTGCTTGGAAACATTTTCCTCCTTCCCAGTCTGAATGGGTGAATGAGAAGGATGTTAGCGCTCCTACGCTTGTCAAGGCCTTTCGTACTAAGTATCCTGATAAACCTGAAACATAATATTATGTTGATACATTTATATTCTCTGTGATCTTCTATTCTTATTTTTTTCCCTAGGACTAATGCCTCTTTTGCAGGAGGGCCGAAAGTCAGCCTTCAAGATTTTCTTCCTTTGCTTTGCATCTTTCGGCTGTCATAAGTAACGGGGGGAGGGAGTGGGCCATGGTTATGGGAAGCGAGCTGGAGGTGTTACAAAACAGAACTGTATAAGTTGGAGGGGGGAAGATTCTTACGTAGGTTTCTATTCTATGCTATGCACAGCCGCAACTCTTTATCAAAATATATTAAGGACAGAGGCCTCATCACCACCTGAAGATGCCCACATGATGTTATACGCAACTTTTAATTGGATGAGCAAGCTGAACTATTATGGGGTGGGAACATTGCCATCACTTTGTATATATGATTTACGTGCTCATTTTCTCAGATTCAGAATTCTTTTGTTGCTACCACTTGATTTCCAGTAAAAGATATCTTTTCTCTAACTAATGGAGTCTAAGTATTTCTTTCTTGGATTTTGAATGGAGCACCAGCTGACAGTGAAGCCTGAAAGCAGTGGCTAAAAAGCAGATGCGAGTGGCGATGAAAGCGAAAGTGCTCATGAGATGGAGGAGGATAAGGACGCAAGCGATCGGACAGAGAAGATAAGAAAGCTGTAGAGGCTTGTGTAACAGGGGAAAAAGAGTTTACCTCCTGGAATTTGTTAACGATTTGGTTTCTAACTTTCAGGAAGATCGGATCAACAAACCTGAGACCGGGGAAAGATCGGAAGTGAGGAAGTAAACAACCTTATCATATTTCAATGGACGTTAAGAATTTATTGGAGTCTTTTTGGACTAGTGGCTTGGAGGTGTAATAAGTGAAGGAAATCTGTTATTTGAAGAGACCATATGGAAAATTGGAAAATTGGACTGCAAAACTCTTGAACGAGAGGAATGGCTATAACGAAAGGTGCAGTGAGACTGTGAAACCAGAGACATTACTCAGCAAGACTACACTTCCGGTGTGTTTGGTGATGGATCTTTCTGACTTTAGAGACAAAGAATTGAACAGTTACATTAAGATATTTCATACCCTGTAGCCTCTGCTGTGTGGACGAACTATTTTTTTATATCAACTTTCTATTTACTTCAGGTATTTGACTGTGATGTGATTTATATCTGATTTATTAGTAATATTGAAGTTCATATCCTGCTTTAATAGATAAGGGAAATGAGGGGAATGATAATAGTTAACTAGCTAAGTATTGATATTAGATTATATGTGCTGATCATATTAGATTAAATAATTAATTGTGATTATTATATTTTAAACAATTAACTGTTGTACAGTAAGATCAATATATTTCTATTTAGATTTGTAAACACTTAAAATATTATTTTATAATATTGATATTTAGATTAAGATTAACATTTAGATTAAGAGCTCCATAGCGTTTATAGATATATGGATTAGTAGTACTTAGAACTTAAGTAGCGGAAACTTGATATAAATACTAAGATTTATCAATTCAGGTATTTGATTTGTAATTTAACTTTGAAATTGTTTTGGATATTAATTATACTTATAAGAGTGATTAGTTCACTAATACACTAAGGAAATTAGGAATTAATCATTTAGAGTAGTGGCTACTCCTATCTGAGACTATTGAATAATGAATGCTAATTTGGGATAACATATTTAGTATAATACAAAAACAGAAACAAATCCTCCAAGAAATGACTTCTAATACAATGTTTAAATCTGGGAAGAAGACTACCCCAGCATCAATAACTGCAGCGGCATCACCTTCAATGATGGCACAAAAGACAATTGAGGAAGCACTGACTGGAGAGAAACAACCCTCTATCACAAACGTTAATATCCAGTCGACACTCCTCACCTTACAAGAATCTATGTTGAAGCTTCAAGAAATAATGACAAAAAAACATACTGAGACAAGAGCTGATACAAATGAATTAAAAGAAGAGATGGGGAACTTAAAGGTGGAAATGAAACTAGACATTGCAAAGTTGGACCAAATAATTGGAACAATCCAGCAAACACTAGAAACAAATGAATTAACAATAAAGGAGGTAGAGAAAAGGACGGAACAAACTGAAAAGAAGCTGGAAATGGTTAATGAACAGCTAAGAAACGTGAGCAAAGAAATGGATGACTCCCTGGTCTATCTGGAAATGGATAAGGCTGCAGCATATTTGAGATTCCAGAATATAGTGGAATCAAAAGAAGAGGATTTAGAACAAGTGATAGCAGGAATACTAGCAGAACTGTTGGAAAAAGACAAGGATGATATTCTGAAAGAGTTAGAAGAAGTTTATAGAATGAGTACAAATTATGCAAGACGTCATAAAGCCCAAAAGAAGTTCATGTAAGATTTGCCAGAAGAAAGGTCTGGGATGTTATATACAAAATATCCAGAGAAGAAACAATTACATATAAAGGTAAAGAAGTCTTGGTGCTTAAACAAATCCCAAGAAGAGTGAGAGAGCAAAGGCAAGACTATAAATTTCTGGTGGCCCAATTAAATAAAAAAGGCAGTGTATTTAGATGGCTAATCCCAGAAGGGATGCTAATCACATGAGAAGAAAGGAAAATTAAAGTAGATTCCGTGGAAAAAGCACAAGAATTCTATGAACGACTGGTAGGCCCAGAAGAACATAGTAGTAAAGATGAACTAGAATCAAATTCACAAGACAATCAAGATTACCAAAATAATACAGATAGGAGTCCCAGGAATCCGAAAAATATACAACAACAACGAGAGAGAAGAACTGAAGACACATTATCAGTTACAAAGAGAGACAGGAGTAATTACAAGACAAAGAGCAAGAATCAATTAGATAATGGAAGAGGAAAAGAAAATACTATCAATTAACATAAATGGCCTGAATTCTAGGATAAAAAGGAAAAGAATACTAACTAAATTAATTAAACAAAATGCAGATATAATATGTTTACAAGAAACCCATATAAGGAAATTAGATGAAAAATATTTAGAATGCCCCAAGCTAGGAAAACTGTATACGTCACCAGCAGACCTTGGGAAAAAGTAATATAGTAGCTTTCAGACTAGGTGCAAACACCTCATCACAGTTGTTTGCTGTCTGATTGAACCCTTGTGCTACTAACCTGGCTTTATGGGTAACAGTCCCATCTACACCTGTCTTTAGCTTATAAATTCATTTACATCCTATGGCATGTTTACCAGGTGGTAATTTAACATTTTAGTATACTTCCAACTTTCTTAATGATTCCAGTTCCTTATCCATTGCTTCCTGCCAAGCAGCCTGATCCTTAGCAGGATACAGTTTTAGTTCACTGTTTGCAGGAATAACCTTGCTTTTCTCCTGGTTACATGCATTACAGTTTAAGTACTTACTACAGGGTTTTAATTTTACTCCCTCTGATAATTTAACAGTTCATTTCAGCATTTTGAAATTAATGTGCCCCAGACATCTATGCAGTAAATATATACATTCATCATGTGGCTTAACATTGTTATAAACTGAGTTAGCTATCTTCCACTTGTCATCATGTATCACATATAAATCATTCTCTAAATTAGCAGTAACACTTTTACCCTCTTTTTCTATTATACAGTTATCTCCCCTAAAGGTTACTATATAACTAATATTAACTAAAGCCCTTACTGATAACAAATTAAATTTCAGTTTAGGTATATATAACATAGTTAAATGCTCGTTTATACATGAACAATATACAGTACCTTCACCAGACGCTTTCATCTTTCATTCATTCGCCAATGATACAGGTTGCTTACTCATAGACATCTTTACAAACCTTTCTCTATTTCTAGTAATGCACTGTGATGCTCCACTATCAACTACCCACAAATCATGGTTTACTATATTACTATATTACGAGCAGCATTAGTGTGGGCAGCTTAAGGAGAAATACATTGTAAATCATTTAGATGTAGAGACAGCATATCTGCATGCACCGTTGCAACACACTATATATTTAAAGAAACCTTTAGGTATAAAAGATGATAATATAACTGATTGCTGGAGATTGAAAAAGAGTCTTTATGGCTTAAAGCAATCAGGATATGAGTGGAACCAATGTATAGTTAAAGAATTAACTAAGATAGGATTTGTAGCTGGCATGGCTGATCCATGTTTATTTAAAAAGGAAAGTGATGATGGTATAATTTCACTGTTGCTATTGTTTACTGATGACATAGCATTAATCACCAAAACTGAACAAGAAGCTACTAAAATAATGTCACTGTTAGAGAAGAAATTTACGATAAAATAGTTACGAGAAATTAAACAATATCTTGCGTTAAAGATAGATAGAACTAGGGGAGGATACAAGATCTCACAGGCAGATAAAATCAACCAAATTAAAAAAAGAATAGGAAAAAAAATGATAGTAGCCCTCCAAGATCAAGAAGGAAAAATATGCTCCCAGATGCAGGAAAAGAAGGAAATTGCCCATTTTTTTTGCAAATTTATACATGCAGGAAGGAACCCCAGAACAGCTCATTAATCAATATTAATGAGGAAAAATTTACCAGAAATAATGGATGAAGAAAAAGACATTTTAAATGACAAAGTATCTATAGAAGAAATCAGAAATGGAATTGGGAAACAGAAAATGAATAAGACCTTCGGTCTGGATGGAATTCCGTCAGAATTTTATAAAGAATTTCTTGGATTATTAGAGGAACTAATTTAATGGTGGACCTGTATAACAAAGCCCTCAAATGCGCCAATATACCAAAATCATGGATAAAGGCATATATAACGCTCATTCGTAAAGAACAGGCAGACCCACAACAAATACGGAATAATAGGCCAATTTCCCTTTTAAATGTGGATTACAAAATACCAGCCATGATAATGTCTGAGATGCTAAAAAGGATATTAAATAGAATCATCCATCCTGACCAGAGCGGATTTCCTCCACATAGGCACATGAAAACAAATACAAGAATAATTTTGGACGTCTTAGAATTTTATGAAATGCACCCAAATAAAATAATGGCACTGATGTTCCTAGACTCCCAGAAGGTCTTGGATAATTTGAATTGGAGATTTCTTATTAATCAAATGATTGGTATGAAATTTGGCGAAAATTTTCTGGGATTCATCAAGACAATCTATAACAGTGGTTGTCAACTGGTGGGCCACAGCCCACTGGTGGGTCATTAGAAAATTTTGGTGGGCTGCAGAGAAATCTCACCCCCAGAGCACCTCCTTAAAGCAATTTTTTTAAAAAATTGGTTTGTCAATTGCTTACAAGATAATAGGTATAAGTAAAAACATAGTTATGAATACATGGATACATATAAGAAAAATAAAAAATAAAAGAAACAATAGGACAGGGACAGTAGGCACATTGGTGCGCTTATGCACGCTCTCTACAGACCTCTTAGGAAAGGGGTGAGGTCAATAGTAGACAGTCTAAGGTTAAAGTTTTTGGGGTTTGGAGAAGAAACCACAGAGTCAGGTAGAGTATTCCAGTCATTGACCACTCTGTTGCTGAAGTCATATTTCCGGCAATCAAGTTTGGTGCGATTAACCTTGAGTTTGTATCTATTGTTTGTTGTTGTATTGTTATGGTTGAAGCTGAAGTATTCATTGACAGGTAGGACATTGCATTGTATGATTTTATATACTATATTTAGATTAGACCGAAGGCAACGTAGTTCTAGGTTTTTTTATGTCTAGAATTTCGAGTCTGGTGGCATAAAGTATTCTGCAATGAGTAGAGGAGTGGAGAACTCTCCTTGTGAAATATTTCTGAACTTTCTCTATTGTGTTAGTATCAGATACGTAATGTGGGTTCCAGACTGATGAGCTGTATTTGAGAATTGGTCTAGCAAATGTTTTGTATGCTCTAGTTAGTAGTGTGATATTACCAGAGAAAAAGCTATGTACGATTAGGTTAAAAACTCTTAATGCCTTTTTGGCTATGTAGTTATAGTGGGCTCTAGCACTTAGATCATTAGAGATGAGTATTCCAAGGTCCTTTACAGAGCTTGGATCATTAATAAGTTCTTGACTATTCAGCTTGTATTTTATTTTCTGATTTTTTTTGCCAATATGTAAGACAGAGTATTTATTTGTTGCGATTTGAAATTGCCATTCTGACACACAGTCAAGGTCTTTTGAAGGGTAGCAGTATTGTCTGTGGTGTTGAATAGCTTTACATCATCAGTGAAGAGAACGCAGTTGCTCTTAATATGATCAAGAGGTCATTTGAAGTGAGTTGGTCCTAGAACACTGCCTTGGGGGACAGGTTGTTGACAAGTACAGAATTTGATAGGACACTCCCTACTTTGACCATTTGTTGTCTGTTTGACAGGAATGCTTCTATCCAGTTATGCAGGTATCCAGAGAGGTATAAGGTTTTGGTTTTAGGAGTAGTTTGTCGTGTACCACTGAATCAAAGGCTTTACAGAAATCTATATAGATTGCGTCTATTGCTTTGCCTTGATTGAGTTGTGTAGTCCATATGTTTTTCAGTATAAGAGTTGCAGATTACATGATAGTTTTTTCCTAAAACCAAAGTGTTTTTAGAGAGTAGGTTGTTTGTTTCTAAGTGGAAGATGATGGATTGGTTAATAATTGATTCCATGACTTTACAGGTGACGCAGCATGAAGAAATTGGTCTATAATTTTCAACTAGGCTGGGGTCTCCCTTTTTGAAGATGGGGATGACCATGGCTTGTGACCACAGTTTTGGCAAGGAGCTGGTCCTGAAAGATTTTTCAAAGATTAATTACTGACCTCTGGCTTTGCTCTAACGTGCCATCACTGCCATGAAGAGAAAGAAAGAAAAAGAAATAAAGGAGGAGGGAGGAAAGGAGGAGAAAGATAATGAGATATCTATTCTAGTCCAATCACCTGCTCCAGCAGAGTTAGAAGGAAGTGTGTGTGTGTGTGTGTGTGTGTGTTCTCCTTGTAATTTACCAGTACATTTTGGTTTTGCTTTCTTCAGAATTGGCATTGTAATACATTGGGGAAAAATAATTTTTTAGGGAAGAGATCTGGTCCAATGGATCCTGTTTAAAGCCTCAACAAAATGTGAGAACTTCCTGATAGTCTTGACCATGTTTCATCCACAAAACCTTTAATAGAAGCCAAAGATGTTTCAATGTGCTGGCAAAGATGTTTCAGTGTGGAAAAGGGCCACAGTCTAAACTAGGCCTCATTTCAATCTGATGCATTAGGTCACTCTCTCTCTCTCCCTCCCTCCCTCTCTCCCAGACTGGCTTTGCTCTACTTTCCCAATGTGCCAGTGCTTCGAACATGGATGGATGGATAGAGAGAGAGAGAGAGAGAGACAGGTAGATAGATAGGTAGGCAGACTGGCTTTGCTCTACTTTCCCAATGTGCCAGTGCTTCGAACATGGATGGATAGATAGATAGATAGAGAGAGAGAGGTAGATAGGTAGGTAGATAGGTAGATATATTGGCTGGTAGGTAGGTAAATAGGTAGGCAGGCAGGCAGACCTTTTGGATGCATGTATGGATAGGTAGGTAGGTAGATTAGTAGATAAGTAGATAGGTAGGTAGATATATTGGTAGGTAGGTAGGTAGGCAGGCAGGCAGGCAGACCTTTTGGATGAATGTATGGATAGATAGGTAGTTAGGTAGGTAGGTAGATCTATATTGGTAGATAGGTAGGTAGACAGGTAGGTAGGTAGATAAAAAGACAGGCAGGCAGGTAGGCAGGCAGGCAGAGAGAGATAGACCTTTTGAATGGATGTATGGATAGGTAGGTAGGTAGGTAGGTAGATAGATCTATATTGGTAGATAGGTAGGTAGACAGAAAGGCAGGCAGGCAGGCAGACCTTTTGGATGAATGTATGGATTGATAGGTAGTTAGGCAGGCAGGCAGGCAGGCAAGCAGACAGAAAGACAGGCAGGCAGACAGACCTTTTGTATGGATGTATGGATAGATAGGTAGCTAAGTAGAAAGATAGATCTATATTGATAGATAGGTAGATAGGTAAGTAGGTAGACAAAAAGACAGGCAGGTAGGCAGGCAGACAGACCTTTTGGATGGATGGATGGATAGGTAGGTAGGTAGGTAGATAGATAGATAGATCTATATTGGTAGGTAGGTAGACAGAAAGACAGGCATGCAGACAGACAGACAGACCTTTTGGATGGACGGAAAGACAGACAGACAGACAGAATGCGACAGCGGCAGCACCTTGAGAAAGTAGAGCAAAGCCAGAGTGACTTTCCCAACGTGCTACCGCTGCTGTGTTTGACACGACGGCTCCGGTGCAACAGTCAATGGGATGAGCCTGCAGTGCCAGTGCCTTTGACCCTGCTGCCCCTTAGTGGCCCCCCTTCAGCAGCCACTTCCGAGCAGAGCCCGGGGTTTTTAATTTTTTAGTGGGTTTTTTAAAGGGGTTGGGGAAATCCGAACCGGGTTTGGGGGACAACCCGCGAGGATCTGGGGGCAGCCAGGCCAGCACGCACGTCTGGGGGGGCTCGGGAGGATGTGTGCTGGGGGGCCGGACAGAGGGTGGGATGCCGGGGGCCAATTTTATCGGCACGGTTAGTGGGAGGGGCAGATATGGCGGGGGTAGAGGGCCATATCAGGTTAGGGGATCGCGCTGTCGATATCTTCAAGCGGTAGCGCGCTTCGACCCTCTTTACCCTTCCTGCAGACCTGGTTGTCCAGAGCCTCAGGCCCTGAGTACCCGGCTGATGTTATGCAATGCCAGGTCCGTTGTCAACAAAGCCCCCCTGATCTGTGATTTGGTTCAGGAGGAGGGCGCGGACCTGGTAGGGGTTACCGAAACCTGGTTGGGCCCAGAGGGTGGTGTCCCTCTGAGAGAGATGTGCCCACCAGATTTCTTAGCATTTCATCAGCCTAGGTCCCAGGGAAGGGTTGGAGGGGTGGCGGTGCTTATTAGAGAGGTCCTTTGTCCTAGGGAGGCCACTGTCCCTCAGACGGCTGGTTGTGAGTCTCTCTTTGTGAAGTGGGGACAAGGGGTTCAGATGGGCCTTTTGATGGCGTACCTGGCTCCCTGCCACATGTCATCGGCCCTGCCTGGACTCCTCGAGGTGATAGCCGGGCTGGCGGTTGAGACCCCTAGGCTTTTAGTCATGGGGGATTTCAACCTGCCGTCGCTCAGTGAAACCTCAGGGGTAGCCCAGCAGTTCATGGCTTCCATGATGGCCATGGACCTGACCCAATTAGTTTCTGCCCCTACTCATATAGGAGGACACACGCTGGACCTTATTTTTGTCTCTGGTCAGTGGTTGAATGACTGTAATTTTGGGGATTTAGTGATCAAACCCTTGTCATGGACAGATCATTCTCTTCTTAGGCTGGACTTCTGTACCGCCACCCCCCACCGCAGGGAGGCGGAGCCATGTAGATGGTTCCGCCCCAGGTGCCTGATGGACCCTGAGCGGTTCCAGAGGGAGCTTGGGCCACTTCCCGAGACTCTGGCTCACAACTCACCTGGAGACCTGGTAGCCGCCTGGGATAGGTTGGCTGCCGGGGCTCTGGACCGAGTTGCGCCTCTGCGACCTCTGACTTGGCACAGATCCCACTTGGCTCCGTGGTTTACGGAGGAGCTACGGGAGATGAAGTGCCGGAAAAGACGTCTAGAGAGTGTTTGGAGGGCTAGCCGCACTGAGTCCGACCGAACACAGGTGAGGTCTTATATTAAGATCTACCTTGTGGTGATAGAGGCGGCGAAGCGTTCGCATTTCTCCGCCCTTATTGCATCGGCAGAAAATCGGCCTGCCGCCCTGTTTAGAGTGACCCGCTCCCTGCTTGAGCCGGAGGCGCGGGATGACCTCTTGCAGGGTAGGGTGGAGGAGTTTTCCCGATTTCTGCATGACAAAATCGCTCAGATTCGGGACGGGCTGGACTCCAATTGGATGGTCCCGGGGGAGGTGTCCGGGGCAGGTCTTGAGAATATTATCTGGGAGGAGTTTGACCCTGTGACCGCCGAGGGTGTGGACAGGTTGCTGGGGGGGCTGAATGCCACCACATGTTTGTTGGACCCATGTCCCTCCTGGTTGGTTTTGACCGCCAGGGAGATGACACGAGGCTGGCTCCAGGGGATTATCAACGCTTCATTGAGAGAGGGGTCAATCCCTACCGCCCTGAAAATGGCGGTGGTGCAGCCCCTCCTCAAGAAACCTACCCTGGACCCGGCTGTTTTAAACAATTATCGTCCAGTCTCCAACCTTCCTTTCCTAGCGAAGGTTTTTGAGAGCGTGGTGGCACGTCAGCTCCCTCAGTATCTGGAGGAAGCGACTTACCTCGATCCATTTCAATCGGGCTTCAGGCCCAGGCATAGTACTGAAACAGCATTGGTCGCGTTGGTTGATGATCTCTGGAGGGCCCGTGACAGGGGGTTCTCCTCTGTCCTGGTCCTATTAGACCTCTCGGCGGCTTTTGATACTATCGACCATAGTATCTTATTGCGGCGGTTGGAGGGGTTGGGGATTGGGGGAACTGTCTTGCGATGGTTCTCCTCCTTCCTCTTCAACCGCTCGCAATTTGTGTTGGCGGGAGGGGAGAGGTCCACCTCTAGGCCCCTTATTTGTGGGGTGCCTCAGGGGTCGGTCCTCTCCCCTCTCTTGTTCAACATTTATGTGAAGCCGCTGGGCGAGATCATCCATGGTCTTGGGGTACGGTACCATCTGTATGCAGATGACACCCAGCTTTACATCTCCACCCTGGACCACCCCAACGATGCTGTGGGGGCTATGTCACAGTGTCTGGAGGCCGTGCGGAATTGGATGGGCGGGAACAGGCTCCGACTCAATCCATCCAAGACTGAGTGGCTGTGGTTTCCGGCGGCCCGATATAGCCAGTTGACGCCTTCGCTGGCTATTGGGGGAGAGATTCTACCCCCTACAGGGAGGGCTCGCAATTTGGGTGTCCTCCTGGATGCACGGCTGTCTTTAGAAGACCATATTACGGCCGTCTCCAGGGGGGCTTTTTATCAGGTTCGCCTGATTTACCAGATGCAGCCCTTCCTGGATCGGGACGCCTTACGCATGGTCACTCACGCTCTTGTCACCTCTCACCTGGATTACTGTAATGCTCTTTACATGGGGCTCCCTGCGGGGAGCACCCGGAGACTCCAACTGGTGCAGAATGCGGCCGCGCGGGTGATTATGGGGGCGTCGCAAAGCTCCCATGTGACGCCTCTCCTGCGCGAGCTGCATTGGTTGCCGGTGGTTTTCCGGGTTTGCTTTAAGGTTCTAGTTTTGACCTTTAAGGCGATCCATGGCATTGGGCCAGGCTACTTGCAGGACCGTGTTCTGCCGGTGATCTCCAACAGACCTGTGCGTTCCCACAGGGAGGGCCTTCTCCAGGTGCCGTTGGCTTATATGTGTCGTCTGGCGGCCCCCAGGAGTAGGGCCTTCTCTGTGGGGGCCCCTGCCCTCTGGAATAGTCTGCCCCCAGAGATACGCACCAGCACGGACCTGAGAGCCTTCAGACGTGTGTTAAAAACCTGGCTCTTCGAGCAGGCTGGCCTGGGCTGATACAAGATTTTAATTGTCTCCCGTTTTTAAATTGGGTTTTAATTATTTGGGGTTTTTTAATTAGTTATGGGGGAGGGTGGACTTTTAATTTATTACAGCCCAAAATTATTTAATTCATTTTAATTTTTGTATTGTACATTGGGGTAGGATTGGCTGTACACCGCCCTGAGTCCTTCGGGAGAAGGGCGGTATATAAGTGTTTGTATAAATAAATAAATAAAATCCCACCTCCCATAATCCCTGACATCGCTTGACACCAATTTCTAGGCCTTGGCCCACCAAGCAAAACCTCCCGACACTCACCTCAACCAGGAACGCTCAACAAGCTGAAAGGCCCACCATACGTAATTCCTGCAACACAAATATGAGGTGGCACGTGAGCTTTTGCCACGTTTCCTTAGGGGTGCTAAGAGGCAGCAGGGGGGCATTCGAGGCACCAGCTCCGCAGGCTCCGGTGCAACAGTCAATGGGGTGACCATTGACTGTTGCACCAGAGCCTGCGGAGCCGGTGCCTCAAGTGCCCTCCTGCTGCCTCTTAGCACCTCCTGCCGGCCCCCTTGCCTCTTAGTGCCCCCCTAAGGCATCCCACCACCACCCAGGGGGTGGTACTGCCCACTTTAGGAACCACTGGTCTAAACTCTTCTTAGAAACATCCAGTGATGGAGCACTTGTGATTTCTGGAGGCAAGCTGTTCTACTGGTTAATTGTCCTCACTGTTAGGAAGTTTCTCCTTAATTTCAGGTTGCTTATCTCTTTGATTAGTTTCCAATATTGTTTCTTGTCCTGCCCTTGGAGATTAATTTGACCCCCTCTTCTTTGTAGTAGCCCCTCAAGTACGGGAATACTGCTATCATGTCACACCTATTTCTTCTTTTCTTTAGACTAGCCAAACCAAATCCTGCAACCATTCTTCATATGTTTTAGTCTCCAGGCCTTTGATCATCTTAATTGCTCTTTTCTGAATTTTTTCCAAAGTCTCAACATTTTTTTTGGTAGTATGGTGACTACTTTGATTTTTTCCTACCTAAATGTAAAACTTTGCTTTTCTCCACATTAAAATTCATTTTGTTGGATAGGGTCCATTGTTCAAGTTTGTCAAGATCTTTTTGGATCCTGAACTTGTCTTCAGGGATGTTAGCTATTCTTGCCAGTTTAGTGACATCTGTAAATTTGATGAGTTCATGTATTCCCTCATCTAGGTCATTTATGAAGATGTTGAACAGTACTGGGCCTAAGATGGAGCCATGTGGTACCCTACTACTTCTTTCAATTTGAATGTAGTACTTTTAAGGACTACTCATTGAGTATATTTTGTCAACCAACTACAAATCCATCCGGTGGTAATGTTGTCTATTCCAAATTTTTCTAGCTTACCAAGAAGTTTCTACTTTGTAAAATGCCCACAGCATTTTGCTGATCTACTAATTTAGTCACTTTATCAAAGAATGAAATAAGATTTGTTTGGCATGATCTGTTTTTAACAAACCAGTGCTATTAGTTATAAATTTATTTGCTTCTAGTTGTTTGCAGATCTGTTTTTTGATTATCTTTTCCAGAATATTCCCAGGTATTGATGTTAGACTAATTGGTCTGTAGTTTCCTAGGTCTGTTTTTTCTTTCTTTCTTGAAGATGGAAACTACATCAGTCCTTTTCCAATCATCTAGTCCAATCCCCTGCCCAAGGAGGAGACCCTACACCATTTCTGACAAATGACAGTGCAATCTCTTCTTGAAAGTTTCAAGTGATGAAGCTCCCACAACTTCTGAAGGCAAGCTGGATTCAATGGGTTGATTATTCTCACTTTCAAAAAATTTCTCCTTATTTCCAGGTTAAATCTCTTCTTGTTCAGTTTCCATCCATTATTCCTTGTCTGGCCTACAAGTGCTTTAGAAAATAATTTGACCCCTTCCTCTCTGTGGCAGCCCTTCAAATATTAGAACACTGCAATCATGTCTCCCTGGTCCTTCTCTTCATTAGCCAAGTCCAATTCCTGTAACCGTTCTTCATATGTTTTAGTTTCCAGTCCCCTCATCATCCTGGTTGCTCTTCTCTGCACTTTTTCTAGAGTCTCAACATTTTTTTTATAGTGTGGTGGCCAAAACTGGATGCAGTATGCTAGATGTGGTCTAGATGCTGTAAGGTTTTATAGAGTGATATTAGTATCTCACTTGATCTTGATTGTAGCCCTCTGTTAATGCAATTTAGGATTGCATTGGCTTTTTTGGCTGCCGCTGCATACTGCTGGCTCATATTTAACTGGTTGTTCACTAAGACTCCAAGATCCTTCTCACAGTTACTAGTATTAAGCCTGGTTTCACCAGAGGTGGTATTCAGCAGGTTCTGACCAGTTCTGGAGAACCGGTAGCGGAAATTTTGAGTAGATCAGAGAACCGGCAAATACCACCTCTCACTGGCCCCACCGCCATCTATTCTCTGCCTCCCAAGTCCCAGCTGATCAGCTGGGCCTTCTTTGGTTGCCCTGCACAGGAGAATGGAGCTGGAAAGCAGGTTAGTGGGGTGAGGAGAGAATGGGATTTTGCAGTAACCTTCCTCCAGGAGTGTGGTGGGATTGGAGTTTTTACAGTATCCTTCCCTTGCCACACCCACTTACCCATGCCTACCAAGCCATGCCCACAGAACCGGTAGTAAAAAGTTTGGACTCCCACCACTGGATTTCACCCAATCTATATGTGTGCTTTTGGTTTTTCTTGCCTAAGTGTAGGACTTTACTTTTCTCTACATTGAATTTCATTTTGTTAGATATGGCCCAGTGTTCAAATCTGTCAAGATCCATCTGGATCTTGAGCCTATCTTCTAGGGTGTTAAAAATGCCAGTTTAGTATTATCTGCAAATTTGGTAAGTTCCCCTTCTATTCCCTCATCTAAATTGTTTATGAAGATATTCAAGAGTACTGGGCCTAAGACAGAACCTTGTGACACCCACTGTTTTCTTCCTTCCATGTAAACTTAGACCCATTAAGGACTACTTGTTGAATATGGTTTGTCAGCTGAGTGAATCCATCTGGAGATGATTCTATCTATCCCACTTTTTTCTATTTTCCTAAGAAGTAGGTTGTAAAATGCCTTGCTGAAATATAAATATATTATGTCCACAGAATTTTGCTGGTTTACTAATTTAGTCACTATGTTGAAAAATGAAGTAAGATTGTTTTGGCATGATCTATTTTTAACAAGCCCATGCTGAGTGCTAGTTATTATTATTTTTATTTCTAGATGTTGGCAGGTCTGTTTTTTATTATTTTTTCCAGTATCTTCCTGGGTATTGATGTTAGGCTGATTGGTCTATAGTTTCCTGGGTCTGTTTTTTTCTTTTTTTGAAGATGGGAACCATATCAGCTTTTTCCAGTCCTCTGGTAGTTCCCCAGTGCTCCAAGATTTTTGAATATTTTTTTTTGAAAAAACAGTGGTTCTGAGATGACCTCTGCCAGCTCCTTTAAAACTCTGGGATTTAATCCATCAGGTTTGTGTTCATTGAGATCAGACAGGTGTTCGCTTACTATTTTTTGCTTATTTTAACTTTTATTTCTAGTCTGTATTTACAGTTATCTTTTTGGTAGATTGGGCTATAGTTTCTTTTTGCTTGAAGATCGGTGCAAAGAATGAGTTAAACAGCTCTGCTTTCTCTCTAATGCCTGTTACTTCCTTCTCTATTTAGTGAACTGACTATTTCCTTGATTTTTTTCTTATTATATATATGTTGGAAGAAATCTTTTATTATCTTTGACTTTTGTTGCAAGTCTTTAATCATTCTGAGCCTTTGCTTTCCTGACTTTATCTTTGCAGATTCTGGCTATGCTGATATTCTGCCTTAGTTGTTTCCAATTTTTGTAGTTGTCCTTTTTGTCTTTCAGTTTGTCACAGATCTTTGTGCAGCCATGCTGGTTTCTAATTGGATTTCTTATTTTTCTTTCTCAGAGGTATTGTGCTGGTCTGGGCTTTTATGATCATATTTTTCAGAGTTTCCCAAGATTCTTGAGTTGTTTTCCCCTTTAGGATTTTCATCCATAGAATCTTTCCCAAGTTCTTCTGAGTTTATTGAAATCAGTACTTTTAAAATCTAAGACTCTGGTGTCATAATGTTCTATTGTTTGTGTTATGTTGAATTCTAGTATGACATGGTTGACCACTCTCACCCAAGGTTCCTGCAGTTTCAATTCCCTCTATCACTTCTTTTCTGTTCGTAAGTATTAAGTCCAGTATGACTGTCCCTCTAGTTCCCTCCTCTACCTTTAGGACAACAAAGTTGTCAACTAGGTTGGTTAGGAACTTATTTGATTTCTCACTTGGTGCAGAATTAGTTTTCCAATTGATATCAGGGTAATTGAAGTCTTCCATTACTATTATAATGTGTTTCCTACATATATTTGTTAATTGGTTGGCAAAAAGGGCATCTATACACTTATGGCTATGTCATTTTTTTTCTTTTGTATTCACCTATATGCAGGTTTTTGATTTCTGTAGCAATATAGTGGTTCTTTACATACAGTGCAACTCCACCTCCTCTTTTATGGGGTCTGGTTTTTTTTAACAGTTTGTATCCTTCTATCAGTATGTTCCAGTCATGGGTTTCATCCCACCAAGTTTCTGTTATTCCAACTACTGTATATCATATTTGCCCTCATATATTAGTAGTTCAAGTTCACCCTGTTTGTTCCTCAGACTTGGTTTTTTTTTCAGAAGAAAACTATCTTGTAATCTGCAACTTTTACACTACAAAAACAACTCGATCAGGGCAAAGCAATAGACACAATCTACATAGACTTTTGTAAAGCCTTTGATTCAGTGGTACACGACAAACTACTCCTAAAACTAAAATCTTATGGTATCTCTGGACACCTGCATAACTGGATAGAAGCATTCCTGTCAAACAGACAACAAATGGTCAAAATTGGGAGCCTCCTATCAAATTCTGTACCTGTTAACAGTGGTATCCCGCAAGGCAGTGTTCTAGGACCAACTCTCTTCATACTCTACATAAATAACCTCTGTGATCATATTTAGAGCAACTGCGTTCTCTTCGCTGATGATGTAAAACTATTCAACATCACAGACAATACTGCTACTCTTCAAAAAGACCTTGACTATGTATCAGAATGGTCAAACAAATGGCAACTTCAAATCTCAACAAATAAATGCTCTGTCTTACATATTGGCAAAAAAATCAGAAAATAAAATACAAGCTGAATCGTCAAGACCTTGTTGATGATTCAAACTCTGTCAAGGATCTTGGAATACTCATCTCTAATGATCTAAGTGCTAGAGCCCACTATAACTACATAGCCAAAAAGGCATTAAGAGTTTTTAACCTAATCGTACATAGCTTTTTCTCTGGTAATATCACACTACTAACTAGAGCATACAAAACATTTGCTAGACCAATTCTCAAATACAGCTCATCAGTCTGGAACCCACATTACGCATCTGATATTAACACAGTTGAGAAACTCCAGAAATATTTCACAAGAACAGTTCAACATTCCTCTACTTGTTGCAGAATACCTTATGCCACCAGACTGAAAATTCTAGACATAGAAAACGCAGTCTTCGGTCCGATCTAAGTATAGTATATAAAATCATACATTGCAATGTCCTACCGGTCAACGAATACTTCAGCTTCAACCATAACAATACAAGAGCAAATAATAGATACAAACTCAAGGTTAACTGCACCAAACTTGATTGTAGAAATACAACATCAGCAACAGAGTGGTCAATGTCTGGAATACTCTGATTCTGTGGTTTCTTCTCCAAACCCCAAAAACTTTAACCTTAGACCAGTGGTTCCCAAACTTTTTCAGTCCACCGCCCCCTTGGTGCTACAAACTAATCCTCGGTGCCCCTCACCCAGGGGTGGGATTCAAATTTCTGTGGGCATGGCCTAATTTGAGAGTGTGGCTTTCTGGTCATGTGACTGGGTGGGCATGGCTTGCTGGTCATATGACTGGGTACGTGTGGTTTGGTGGTCATGTGACTAGGTGGGCATGGCCAGGTGACTGGCAAACAAGTGGTTTTCACTTAATGGCCGGTTGTTTAGCTAGTGTTTTAATTTATGGCTGGCCTCCCCAGAGATACTTGACCTGTTTTTGGAGTTTTGACAGCTATGCATACACATATACACACACTCCCCTCTAACTCTGCTGGAGCAGGTCATTGGACTAGAATCAGCAAAGCATCTCTGATTAGATTCTATTAGTGAATAAAATCTAATCGGAGATGCTTTGCCAATTCTTGTTGATTTGTTTTATTTGTATCTCTTTATTTTATGTTGCTGAATTGCATTGACATATGTGTCCCTTCTTGTGCACAACCCAGAAGCTTTTGTGATTCTTTGCAGCAAAAATTACCGACCTCTGGCCTTGCTCTACTTTTCAAACATGCCGCCACTGCCACGTTCTAGGTGCCGGCCCTGCAGGTCCACCCCATTGAGCCCACTGCATTGGAGGGACCTGCCCAAGCAAGTCAAGTCAATGGGGTGAGCCTGAGAGAAGAAAAGAGAGAGAGAGAAAAGAGAGAGAGAAAGAAAGAAAAGGAAAGGGACAAAGAAAGAGGGGGGATGGAAGGAAGGGACAGAAAGAAAAAGAAATAAAGGAGGGAAGGAGGGAAAGATAATGAGATGTCTATTCTAGTTCAATCACCTGCTCCAGCAGGGTTAGAAGGGAGTGTATGTGTGTGTGTGTGTGTGTGTGTGTGTTCTCCTTGTAATTTACCAGTACATTTTGGTTTTGCCTTCTTCAGAATTGGCACTGTAATACATTGGGAAAAGTAATTTTTAGGGTGGAGATCTGATCCAATGGATCCTGTTTAAAGCCTCAACAAAATATGAGAGCTTCTTGATAGTCTTGACCATGTTTAGTCCACAAAACCTTTAATAGAAGCCAAAGATGTTTCAATGTGCTGGCAAAGATTTTTCAATGTGGAAAAGGTCCTCAGTCTAAACTAGGCTGCATTTCAATCTGATGCATCAGGTCTCTCTCTCTCTCTCTCCCCCTCCCTCTCTCCCTCCCTCCCAGACTGGCTTTGCTCTACTTTCCCAATGAGCCTGCGGGGCTGGCGCTTCAAACATGGATGGACGGATGGCTGGATGGAGAGAGAGAGAGGTAGGTAGATAGGCAGATTGGTAGATAGATAGGTAGGGAGGCAGGTAAGCAGGCAGACCTTTTGAATGAATGAATGGATAGTTAAGTACGTAATTAGTTAAATTGGTAAATAAGTAGGTAGGTAGGTAGATCTATATTGGTTGGTAGGTAGGTAGGTAGGCAGGAAGGCAGGCAGACAGACAGACTTTTTGGATGGATGGATGGATGGATGGATGGATAGACAGATAGACAGACAGACAGATCGATCAATCGATCTATATTGGTAAATAGATAGATAGGTAAATAGGTAGACAGAAAGATAGGCAGGCAGGCAGGTAGGTAGGCAGGAAGGAACCAAGCAGACAGACAGACCTTTTGGATGGATGGATGGATAGATCTATATTGGTAGGAAGGTAGGTAGGTAGGTAGGTAGAAAGAGGCAGGCAGGCAGGTAGGTAGGTAGGCAGGATGGCAGGCAGATAGACAGGCAGACCTTTTGGATGGATGGATGGATGGATGGATGGATGGATGGATGGATGGATGGATGGATGGATGGACAGAGAGAGAGAGAGAGAGAGAGACAGAAAGAATGCATCAGCTGCGGCACTTTGGGAAAGTAGAGCAAAGCCAGAGTGGGAATTGAAGTCCACACAAATTGCCAAGGTTGAGAAACACAGGCTGAATATATCAACCCAGCCATTCTGGTTTAGAGTTTAGCATGCTGTTTGATTCTGGCTTAGTCAATAAACCATGGCTAAGATCTTCCGCTCCTTAATGCAGCTGTCCTTCTGCCCCTTCTCCAGCCCCCTGCCCCAGTTCTTTCTTTGGCATCCAATTTTGCAATGCCAAACTCCCTGGGGCAGCGATGTGGATGACTTCACCTTCTTTGCTTCAACCCAAGGCCCACTTCCATTGGGCCAAGCAAGGGGAGGTACTCTGCACACGCTCAGAGACTCCCAACTTTGGGGAAGCATTCTGCCCATCTTTACGCTCCACCCGGGAGGAGGAAGGTGTGCAGAAGCAGCCCAGACCGGTGGAGGCAGAGGGAACGATCTCTTGGAAACCAAGCAAGCAAGCAAGCTCAGGGCTCGGTCGGAAGAACTGGGCTGCAGAGGGAGGCTAGGTTTTAGGTGCAGGATGGCCACATAGAGCCGAACCAAACCGAGCCATGTGCCTTGGAGAGCCACAGCTGCACCCACCCCCATCCTGCGTGAAGCCCAGCTGGCTGGAGAGGAGGAGGCTGGGCAGGCACTGCACTTTTCCTTGTTCTCCTCCGGAGGAGGGAGCCCTAATGCCGGACCACCCACCCCTTCCACTACGTGCCTTGGGAGGGTTTTGCTTTCGGGCTTCTGGCGTGCCTCCGCCACTTCCACCAAAGAGGGCAGCCTGCAAGCTAAGGCACCTCCTTTCCGCCACCTCCCACCTCTCTCCTCCCCCAGGCTTGGCAAGGCTCACCACGCGCAGGTTTTGCATTTTAAGCACCGGCTACAGAGCGATGAAACAGTCAATGCATGGCCAGCAGTCAGTGAGCCTGCGGGGCCGACGCCTCAAACATCCCCCCCCTTGCCTCTTAGTATCCCCCTGCCGGCCCCCTTGCCTCTTAGCGCCCCCCTAAGGCATCACACCTGGTGGTACTGCCCACTTTGGGAACCACTGTGTTAGACTGTCTACTATTGACCTCACCCCTTTCCTAAGAGATCTGTAGGGCACGTGCATAAGTGCACCAATGTGCTTACTGTCCCTGTCCTATTGTTTCTTTTTATTTCTCTTATATGTATCCATTTCATGTATTCATAACTATGTTTATACTTATATTTGTTATCTTATAATCGCTTGACAAATAAATTAGCAAACAAACAAATAAATAAATAAAGTATATGGGCACTTGAAATCTTTATGTCTGATGCTGGGTATGCTTCCTATGTCTCTTATTTGGTGTTTGAGTTTGTCTTCCTTCCCATCCCTCTTTACTTCATTATTTTACTTGCTTTCTAGGGGTTTTTGCTTGGAATTAGGTTTTGGAGATTTTAAAGATTGGTCTCCCTCCAACCTCAATTTTAGTTTAAAGCCCTCTTGATAAGTTGAGCCAGTCATTTTCTCAAAACATTCTTCCCAATCTTTGTGAGATGCAACCCATCCCTTGCCAGAAGCTTATCATAGAGATAATACAGACCATGATCCAAAAATCCAAAGTTTTTTTGGCTACACCAACTCTTTAGCCAGTGGTTCATTTCTAGAGTTCTTTGTTCTCTTACTGAATGTTATCCTTTTGTTGGCAGTACAGATGAAAACACTACTTGTGCACCTATGTCCCTGACTTTCTTGCCTAGCTGCTCATAATCATACAATATTGTTTCCAAATCCTTTTTTGTGTCATTCATCCCTACATGTAATAATTGAAAAGGGTAGTAGTCTGTGGGTTTTATTATTTTGGTTAGGTTCTCAGCCACCTCTTTGATTTTAGCTCCAGGGAAATAACATACCTCTCTGAATAGACAGGTCTACAGATGGCAGGTTCTGTTCCCTTGAGAATTGAATCTCCTATCTCCAAAACTTGCCTTTTTTCTAGGGAGGTTTGGGGTGTTTTTCTATCTGTCACAGAAGCATTTGATGGTGTTACTTTTTAGGGACATTTGATGGTGCTTCTTTTCTATGTGTCTGCAAGTTTTCTTCTAGTGACAGTCCATGAAATTGATTGCTTAGCACTAGTGGGGCTGCATCAGAGTGGGTTGGTTTGGACAGGGGTTTTGTACTAGGTTTGTGTTTTTTTCTATGGGTGACATATTTCCATCAGTCTTCTTCCTCTAAGGGGCCAATTCTTTTAGAAGTTGTTTGATCATTATTATGTTCAATTTGGGCATATTCTTTTTGCAAGGTTTGGGGTTTCTCATTTTGTGGGTTGAGTTTCAGAGTGGTTAGAGTTTCCTCTAGGCCAGTGAGGGCTAACATTTTTGTCACTGCATGCTGAAAGTGTGTGTGTGTGTATGTGTATGTATGTGTGTGTGCGTGCGCGCACATGCTCATGTGCACACATGCCTGCACCATAATGCATGTGACCCCCCATGCACCACATGCCTCTGCACATGCACGTGTGAACACCCCGTGCATCACACACCTCTGTGCATGCGCATACAACCCCCTGCACATGCCGCATGCCTCTGCATATGCTCACACATCTCCCCTGTACCCCCTGCACTCCACGCATGCGCAGAAGATATCTGACAATCAGTTGGCTGTTGGGAGGAGCGTGTACATGCAGTGTCTCTGTTTCGGGTGATGACTTGCATGCAGGCATATATGGCTCTGTGTGCCATTTCCGGCATGCGTGCCATAGGCTTGCCATTTTTTCTTCTAGTAACTTGGTTAGTTTACATTTGGTACATATATATAGTTTGGGTGTTCTATTGGCATGTGCACACATGGAACATGTTCTGCAGATCACAATAGTATCAGTTTCTTCTTCCATGAGTGGATTTAAAAAAATTAAAAGTGGAAATGTAGAAGGTTTTACCACAGATTTTTAAAGGGAAAATGTCCAATTTGGAATATATATATTCTAAAAGATCATTTAAGTTTCAAATCTGAAGGGAAAAGTGTAGCTAAAGTTTAAGGTTCTAGCAGTTAAATAATGTCTAGTTTAAGGATTTAAAGTCCTATAGTTCAAAATTGTCTAATTTATAAATTTGAAGTTCTAGCAGATCATTTAAATTGTGCACTTTAAAAATTTTAAGTGTTGAGTGGGCTTAAATGCGAAGTTCGTTCTTAGCCTGTACTAGAATGTTCTATGACTGCCCCTTCCTCCCTTCCTTCTTATGATCCCTCTCCCTGCCTTCTGGTAGGCTTAATTTATCTCTTTCTTTTCTGCCTTTATATATTCCTTGCTTGCTATTGTCTACTTGCCTTTGATTTTTTAGTCTTTGTCCTGTGTTGTCTTTTTATCCTCCTTTCCTACTTGCTTTTCTCCTGCCACTACTGGATATTCAGCTCTCCCTGATTTCTCAGTTCATGGCTCCGCCCCCCCCCCCCCCCCCCCGCCCCTCGCCTGTGGATCTCCCATGCTGTTCTGTTGCCGTTCTCAGTCACCAGTTCACTGATCCTCTTTGCTGAATACTGGCAGCCTCCGGTTACACTGAAGCTCTCCCATTGCTTTCCACGGTCCTCTCATGATCTGCTTTGTTGTGTTACACCTCACTATTGGCCTTTTCTATCTGCTGCGCTGCTGCTGCTACTGGCTCCCCAGCTAAGTGTCTCCTGTTTGCACTGCTTCTCCCAGTGAACAGGACCACCTGGATAGCCTATGGTGAGCTTGCCTCTTGTCTCCTCTCCATAGCCAGTTTTCCTTCTCCTCCCTGCTTCTCTCTCTCAACAGCTTAACTTTTTCTTCTTTGCTAATTGTTTGCTTTGCCCTCAATTCTCCTCTCTTCCTCCCTGCTCCACAGCTGGGCCCCACTCTCTCACCAACTTTCCTTGTTGTTCTCCACCGGTTGTTTTTGCCTCTCCGCTCACCTCACGTCAATGGGTTTCTGAGTTCTTGCGTAGGCCTCTCAGGTGCAGCTGGACTTCTCTCAGCAGGTCAAGTTCACTGTAGGTTGTTTTCCTCCTATTTCTCCAATTTTCCTCTCCTTTTCCTTTCTCTACCTTTTTATTTCTCTATGATTTATTCTATCTTTCCTCTCCACCTCTCCTCCTATTATTTATCTTAGTATAATAATAACTTTTCTCTTCTTCTAACTCCCTGCAATGTAACTATGCTTCCACCGTTACTGCCACCTTGGGTCCAAAGCTGGAAGATAACATTTGCCAGCTCCTTCAGAACTCTGGGATGTAATTGATCGGGATGTAATTTAATTACCAATTAAATTAAAGGCCTGTAGAGTAAAACATATGACAAATAGTTATAGGCTTTGAGTTTGGCTAGTCTAGAGAAAAAAAGGATTAGGAGTGACATGATAGCAACATTCCAGTATTTGAGAGGCTGCCACAAAAAGGAGGGGGTCAATTTATTTTCCAAAGCACCAGAGGGCAGGACAAGAAACAAGGGATGGAAACTAATCAAGGAGAGAAGCAACCATTGAAGCAGTCATTGTGGGTTCTTCATCACAGATTTTTAAGAAGAGACTGGACAGTCACTTATCTGAAATAGATCTCTTGCTTGAGCAGGGGGCTGGACTAAAAGACCTCCAAGATCCCTTCCAGCTCTATTCTGATTACAATTTTATACCAATTGATCTACTGCTGTAATTCAATGGAAAGAAGTTAGAACAAGATATTGCAATAGGTCCAACTGACTTGACTGTAGACACCTATCTTGGTGTGTTTATTTTTTTAATTGGGATTTATCTTTGCTTTTCATTTCTTTTATATTGCTCTGATTTGGTTTTTATTAAATAAGTAAGCTTTTAGTTTATTTGTTGTTAATGTTGTACATTGCACGATTTCTTTGGGTAGTTTATAAATAATATAGCATTATAAACAAAAAATGCTGTGCAATAAAGTTAACCACATTAATACCCTTGGGTACTGAATATATTCTGCTTAAATGTATAATATATGCAGGATCCCAATTTGTTTCCTGATATACATATCTTCCAGAATCAAGCAATTACCTCTTTGGTTCTTAATACTAGCCTTGTAAAATATAGGATGGTTCCTTGCTTACAACTACATTCCTAGCTAGGAACAATTTAAGATCATTATTAAGACTTATTTTGTGAAAAAATAATGTAATTTGCAACAGTTACTTAGTATTGTAGTGGGGTATAAGATGTAAAATATATGCACAATGATTTCCATTGTAGGTGTGCATGCATGAGTGTGTCTGGGTTTGTATACACATATATGTGTGTATACATCAAGCCAGAAATGTATTAACAAGGGAGATCAGAGCAGCAAAAAGAAGCTACTCTGAAAAGTTAAGAAATCATTATTCAATAAATGAACTAGCAAACACATTGAAAACTCTTAAAAATATTACCAGCTATGGCAAACCTCCTTCCCAGGCTGAAGGAAATCAACAACTGGCAGATGGCCTGAATGTGTTCTACTGCAGGTTTGAAAGGAAACTACAGCCACCTATCTCCACAACCCGCATCTCAGACACACCAACAACAGCCAAACTTTCCACAACTGACCCCAACCCATTAGTTTCATAACCCCTAGTGATCACAGAAAAAGAAGTGCAAGATCTATTTCACAGACAAAAGCCAGGAAAAGCACCAGCACCAAAATAACTCCCTCTTGCCTAAAAGTGTGTGCTGACCAATTGGCCCGAATCTTCACCCGAATCTTTAATAAACCACTAGAGATGTGATAAAGCTTTTAGGGCATTAGTTATTGATCTACTAGCTGATTATCAGACAGAGAAAAAAATGGGGAACATGGTATACCAGAAGTAAGTTGAAAAAAAGACACTGGAAACATGGAGGCTGCTTGGAAGGATTGGTTAATGGTGAAGTAGAACCACCAAGCACATGTGATTCTGGATAGATGAACACATGGAGTGGAGTGCAGAGTGAAATATATGTATACCCTCTCTTGGGCCTTGCAAGAAATGTATTCTATTGGTTGCCAGACTCCCGGGGAACTATGCAGAGGTCCAGCTAACCTTGTAGGCTGTCTATGTCCCCGGCATGGTTGAATCTTGCTGGGTGATGATGTAATGAAGAAGGTTGTGTTATGAAAGGGTGTTGGGCACTTCCTATTATGGCTTAATGGCCTTGTCCTGGTTTGGATCTTGAGTGAGGGCTAATCCTATCACTTTGGAGCTGATAGACTGGATGGCTCAGTATTTCTGCGGATATTAACAAAGGTGGGGGCTGAGCATGTTTCTCCTTTTCTCATCCAGGGAGGTATAATATTCTGCCTTTTTAATATTTCTTATACTATTTCATTCTTCTAGGAAAGGGGTGGGTACTAACTTTTTACAATCCCTCCTTTTTGCCAAAATATGTGGATGGAACACACGTTATTGGCAAAAGATCAAAAATCGATCAGGTCAAGAAGCCTTGATGGATACTTTTAATTTTTCTGATGCAAAGAGGAAGAAATTGATAGAGCCAGTAGAGAAGGATTCCTTCAGTGGCTCCCAAAAGTAGAGCTTTCAACCATGAAAGTCTAGCAGGTAGGGCAAAAGTTCTGGAAAGAAATTTACAGTATCCAACTTTCTATGCCAATTATTTTCCAATGTTTGATGCCACTTTATGGTTTTCCTTAAAATAACTACAGGGTGCCTATTTCAAGGGTTGTTTCTTGAAACCTGCCCCAGCTCTTACTTTTGTGAAGCCAAATTGAAGTTATCATTGTGCAATCTAGGCTATTTAGTATTTTTAAAATTACACACAATGAGCCCTGGGACTCTGATGAGACCACCAGTGAAACATATCCTGCTTTACTGGGCAGCTGGGCAGCATTGTTTTTTTAAAAAAAATATTTTATTGACTATATCATTAAAATATTGGACATGATGTAGTCGTCCTGACACCATTTTTGCCATACATACTAAAATATATGATATATATCTTATATACATTTATACAGTTAATTTATATCCATTTTATCCATCATTTTCCATTATAATTATTTACATAACTTCAACTATCCATTCTATAAATCCTAATTATTTTTTATTCTGGGTCCTTCCTTTCTGCTTCCAACATTAATAAAATTTATTCCATATCTTGTAATATTTTGTCTCGTCTTTATTTCTCAACTCCAAAGTCAGTCTATCCATTTCAGCACAAGTCAGTATTTTCTTTATCACCTTACCTTCTTCGAGGATTTCTCTATTTTCCATTGTTGGGCAAGAACATTCTTGCTGCCATGATAATATGTATTATTAAATATATCATCTCTTTACTATATTTCTCTTTCATGATTCCTAATAGGAATAGTTCCAGTTTGTATTCTATTTTTTGTCCAATCATCTCGTCCAACCACATCTGGATCCTATGCCAAAACTCCTGTATTTTTTTACAAGATCATCACATATGGTAATATTTGCCTGGTTCTTGGTTACATTTCCAACAATTTAGTGATAGGTTTCTAAACATTTTGACCAGCCTTGTTGGAGGAAGATGCTACCTATAGAACATCTTGTATAGGTTTTCTTTGTACAATGTGGCCAATAGTTCTTATTCCCATAGTCCTTGCCATTTATCCAATTTGATATTATACCAAAATTTTTTGGCCCATACCACCATTGTTTCTTTTACCTATTCTTCCTCCATCTTATAGTCCAATAAAAATTTGTAAATTTTCCTTATCAGCTTGTCATCTATCCCCAATAAAATTGTATCTAGTATTGTAGCTTCTCTGCTGATTCGCTACTCTTTCATATTTTTCCTATAACGTGATTGGATTTGTAATTATGCCCACCACTCCACTACCATTACCCCTTGTTCTTTTACTTCTTGTCTAGATTTCAATTCCCCTTTTTCATTTGTAATATCCTTATATATAATTTTTCCCTGATTAATGAGGTTTGGGTGTACCAATGCCTCTAAGGTGGATAACCAAACTGGAATTTCCATATAATTTTGCTGTTTACTTTTATTCCATACTGCAAGTAGAGATTGTCTTATCTGGTGTCTTTGGAAATATTGGTATGCTACATATCTACCATACCACAAAAATGCATGCCATTCTAGCTGTAAGTTGTGACCCCCTAATGATAATAGTCTCTTATTCTTTAAAGTTATCCATTATTTCACCCAGGTAAGTGTCGGTACTATATTTCCCAATCTGGCAAGCCAAACCTCCTCTCTCTTTAGCTTCTTGCAGAAGTTTTAATTTAATCTTTGATTTCTTTCCTTGCCAATTTTGTTCAGATTTCCAAAATATTTTTATCTAATTTTATAGGTATATTTTGAAACAAAAATAGTAGCTTTGGAAGAATATTCATCTTAATTACTGCTATTTCACCCATTAAGGACAGCCTCAAATTTCTCCCTCTCTCCAAGTCCTCTTTTATTTGTTTCATTGATTTGCCATAGTTGTCCTCTTTAATTGCTGTATATCTTGCTGAAATATAGATCTCTAGATATTTCAATTTCTTTACTATCTGAATATTTATTCCCTTAGCCAAATTCTCTTTCTGCTTATTTGTCATATTCTTAACTATCTTTTTAGTTTTTTTTCTTGTTTATTTTTAATCTGGCTACTTCTCCATATTCTTCTAATATCTTTATAAATTTCAACCCCAATTGTAATGGTTCCTCCACAATAAAAACTAAATCGTCTGCAAAAGCTTGCAGTTTATATATATTTCTTTCTTAATTTCCAGACTTTTTATTTGTGTTTCTTTCCTAATTATCCTTGTTAAAACTTCCAAAGTTAGTATAAACAATAGTGGGGATAATGGGAACTTTTGTCTCATACCTTTCTGAATTTTGAAATTTTTTGTCACCTCTCTCATTTACTATTATTTTGGTCTCTTGTTTAGAATATATCACCAAGAACATATTTAAAAAATTATCACCAAAATCCATATACCTAAGTTGCCATAGCATGAATTCCCATTTGACACTGTCAAATGCTTTTTGATGTCCAAGAATAGCAGTCCCACCTGTTTTTTGCTGTGTTTCATAACATTCTAGAGTATCAAATATTGTTCTTATATTAGTTTTAATTTGTCTTTTTGACAAGAAATCATTTTGGTCAACATGTATAAAGTCATTTAGGAACTTTTTAAAGCATTCAGCTATTATTGATGTAAATATATTGTAATCCGAATTCAGAAGGGATATTGGTCTATAGTTTTTAATTAGTGTCTGATCAGTATTCTCTTTGAGTATCAGCATGATGTTAGCTTCTATCCATGATGATGGTATCTTCGCCTCATTTAGAACTGCATTAAATACTTCAAGTAGAGCTTGCCCTAAGTTGTCTTGCTGGTCTTTATATAATTCTGTTGGAAGCCCATCTGGGCCTGGTGTCAGCTGGTGCTCCATTCAAAATCCAAGAAAGAAATACTTAGACTCCATCAATTTAAGAGAAAAGATATCTTTTAATGGAAATCAGGTGGTAGCATCAAAGGAATTCTGAATCTGAGAAAATGAGTGCGTAAATCACATATCCAAATGATGGCAACGTTCCCCCCACAATAGTTCAAACTGTCCATCCAATAAAAAGTTGTATATAACATCATGTGGGCATCTGCAGGTGGTGATGAGGCCTCTGTCCATTGACCTTGACATATTTTGATAAAGAGCAGCGCTTGCACATAGCATAAGAAAGAAATATAAGCAAGAAACTTCCCCCGACTTATACAGTTATTTTTTGTAAAACCTCCAGCTCGCTTCCCATAACTATGCCCCCCCTTCTCCCTCCGTTACTTATGACATCCGAAAGATTCAAAGCAAAAGAAGGAAATCTTGAAAGCTGAAACTTGATGTCTTATTGTTTTTTTTGTTTGTTTATTGATTGCCGATATTACTTCTGACATCTTTATTTCTTCATTTAACATATTCTTCAGTTCTTCTGGGATTTTTGGTAACTCCGCTTTCTTTAAACATTGTACCGTTTTTTTCCTCTGAATAATAGTCATTTCCATTATTTCTCATAAAACTCCTGGATTATGTTCTTTTTCTCCTCATTCAGATGATTTATCCTCCCTTGTTCATCCTGTAATTTGCTAATCCAACTCTTTTCTTTCTGTTTTTTCAGTTTGTGTGCTAGCCATCTCCCCGTTTGTTTGCATTCTCAAAAAAAATTGTTTGGTCCTTTTTAGTTGTTGTGCTAAGTCCTCTTTCTCAAGGATATTCAGTTTAAGTTTAAGTCCATTTGTTGTTTTAAATTTCTCTTTTGCGGCTCTTTCTGGAGATTTACTTCCAATCTTTTATATTCATCTTCTAGGCATTTCTGCCATTGCTTTTCTCTCTCTCTTTTTGCCAGGTATGATATAGCCACTCCCCTCATGTACACCTTCACTGTATCCCAAAGATTTTACAGGGGTGTATCTCCTTTCTTGTTTTCCTTGAGAAAAGACTCAGTTATCTATCCATCATTAACCTAAATTCTTCCACCTTTAAAATCGATCTTTGTAATGTCCATCCTGGTGTTTTCGTTTGCCCTTTCCAACTGAATTTCATAGGATTATGGTCAGCCCAAAGATTTGTCTCAATTTCCACTTGTTTACTTCTGAGTTTAGTTCCCTCAACATCCAAATCATGTCGATTCTGGACTATGATTGGTATCTATTCGAATAATAATGAGTATATTGATTCTTCCCGAGTTCTCTCTCTCCAGATGTCTTGAATATTTAATTCCTCTGCCATTTTAAAAAAAGTTTTCAGGAGGGTTCTTCTTATTCCTTTCCTTATGTTATTACTTTTGCAGTCTAATTTTTTATCTGTAATTGCACTGAAATCTCCTAGGATGCAAATATCATTACACTCTATATCATAAATGATATGTAGTTTTCTATAAAATTGCTACTGTCCTCTGTTTGGTGCATAAGTTTCTACTACTATAACTTTTTTATGATTTATTTCTATCTCTACAATCAGAATCCTCCCTTCTTTATCCTTATAAATTTGTTTAGCCAAGATCGTCTCTTTAACATATAACACCATCTCTCTCTTTTTTTGTTGAGCTAATGAAACAAATATATTCCCTAGTTTTGGATATTCTAACAATTGTTTCTGTTGTTCTTTTATGTAGACTTCTTTTATTGCTATTTTATCCAAGTTAAAGCGTTTTAATTTGTTAAAAAATTTCCTTCTTTTTGTGGGAGAGTTTAATCCATTTATGTCAGTGATTCTTCTTGCATTGCTCTACTTGTATCTGGGTTTTGTAATTCTTGTTGTTCTGATCTCTTTTGGTTCTTTGAGTCTTCTCTCATAGTTCTCTACTCTTTTCTTCCATTTCCCCTTTCCTTGGGTTGTTGTGTTTTTTCCTCCATAACCAACAGTCTTGTATCTCTTTCTTCTATTGTATTTCTCTCTTCTGGTTCTTCATTGTCAAAATGTTGATTATAAAATTCCTCCACTTTGTCCAGAGTGTCCAATCAGTACCTTTTGTTTTGCAATGAGACCATGCCTTCTAATGTCAACCATCTAAAATTCACATTGTATTTGGTCAACTTTTACGTCAAGAATTGGTAGTTTCCCTCTATGTTCTATCAGTTCATCCCTTGTCCTATGCAATATTTCATCCCGGATCGACTTCTTTACAAATCTAACGTGTATTCCTTTGGGAGACTATGTCTCCTCGCATAGTTTGTTTGCAGTCTATAGGTCTCATCTATGCCCTCAACATCTCTTCTTTCTTCGTTCCGATTGCTTTCGCTATAAGATCTGCTCTTGTGTCCGGTAGATCTTCCCCTTTCTCTTCTTTTATGTTCTGAAAGTGTAGCTAATGTTCTGCTTTCTTGACTTCTAGAAAAATCACTGTCATTTCTAATTCTTTGTTCACCTGTATTAGTTTTTCACTTAATTCATCTACTTTTTTCTTCTGTCTCCATTCTTTCTTCCATTTCTTGTAATTTTTGTTCATTTTTTGTGTTTTATTGCTGAAAAGCTTCAAATTTTTATCCAACATCTGCATCTTTTCCTTGAGTTCTCTTATATCATTCCTTGCCCTCCTATCTCTTTCTTCATTTCTTCATGATTTCTTGTCATCGCCTCCTGAATAAATTGCAGCATGATTTACAGATCTTTAAAGAAATTCAATGGATCTCTGATTGGATAGACTCAATGACATCGCTGATGCCTGGGCGATTGTTTTTCTTCCTGCCCCAATTTTAGTTAAATTCATAACACTTGTCATGCTTAGCATCCCTTCACAAAGTTATTCTTTATCAGACACTCCCACCATTTCTTCCCACCTGTATAGCCCTCCACAGCTTTGACACCATTAGATTCTTAATACTGTGTGTGTGTTTGTATCATATCTCTCTATCTCTATTTATATCTATCTATCTATCTATCTTATCTATCTATCTATCTATCTATCTATCTATCTATCTATCTATCTATCTATCTATCTATCTATCTATCTATCTATCTATCTATCTATCTATCTATCTATCTATCTATCTTACTAATAAATATAATTTTAGTTCCGGAGATCGCAAGATGTCTGTTTCTTCACATACATACATACATATATAATATAATATAAAAAGAAATTATTGATGTAATTATTACAATCTTAAGTCAACATTGAAAACAATAATAACTCCCATCGAGCACAATACTATATTAACCCTTACAATAGTAATCTTGACAGAGTTTCTGATTCTATTAATAATACTGCTAATAATAATACTTAATAATAGTAATATTCATACTACAAATAATACTACTCACAATAGTAGTAATGGATAATAGTAATAATAATGATAGTAGTAGTATAATAATAGTTTCAAAGTACTTAATGTATTTCAGTTTAACTCAGAAGCAATGCAAAAAATCCCTCTGCTTGGTTTTTAGTTCTTCTTTTTTTTCCTTTTGTTAATAACCAAGTGTCCACCAACACAGTTTATGTCACTAAAATAAGATATTCTTCCTTCTCTTCTTTTCAATTTCCACTTTTGCAAGTCTCTTTTCCTCTTTGACCAGCAGGTGTCTCTCTATCTCTTATTTCTGTTCTAAAAATGCTGTCATTGTCCCTGAAGAAACTCCATTTTATTTCCAAAGTTATCCAGTTCTGCCACTTACACCATCCACATCTTCTTTCCACAATTCCACAGCCATCCCAAATAGAATCCACCTTATTTTTATCACAAACTAGGCTTTTCAGTTATTCCCGCTCTTCCTGGTCTTCCTCTCCTTCTAAGTCTATTTTTATTTTATTTTCCATTATCCTCGGTGCTTTTCTTCTGAGGGAGAGATACCCACCTCTTAGCTGAAGTTATCTCTTTTTCACCAAATTCCAGGGATCCCTTCAAAAGCGCTCCCTTTCATCTCTTCCCAAAAAGATTGGGACTGATTTTGGCAGCTCTGATCCACCATCGTTCCACTAAGCCACCACTCGCTCTGTTCCTCTGTCACATCTTCTGGTTGACCGTTGCTGGCTGTCTTCTTCCCTGTCCTCTCTCTATGGACTTTCTCCTGCCTTCTGACATGGACTGCTGCCCACATGCACTCAACAGGATGCCCACTTCTTCAGCTGTCCCTCCAGGACCCCCTTCGGCTTTGAGAAACCCATGGGACAGCTGGAAAGGGGTTGTGTTCTGTGGAGCTACCAATTCGCACAACCACTCGATCTGAATAGCCTCACCTCCTGGGCAGCATCATTTGCGAGTCACAATAAGGGCTTGAGTTTTGGAGATCTCTTTTCTGCTACTTCTTCAGTGAGGGAATTGCCTGATGAAGATGCTCCTCCCCCATGGAATTAGCAGGGAGATATGACTGCTTGGGCCTTAGTACCACAGAGCAAAAACTAGGAGAAACTTTGTGTGGAGGTAGGTGAAGGGGATAGCCTCAGTCTGATTCTGAATGGGGTGTGTCTCTGAGTCTGTGTGTGTGTATGTATGCAGACATTTTTACAATACAATTTCATTTGTCCATGAACATGCTGGACAAATTTTCCTCCCACCAGACAGAAGTACAAGGTGTTCAGAACTTGCTGAGCCAACTACTCATGAATGCAATCCCTCCAAGAATCCATTTAACTGATTACAACATAAATGAGACAAGAAAGACAACCTTACAATGAATTTCCACCCTCCTCTATTGTCTTTCTAGCTGTCTTATGGAGATTGAAAAGACATGTCCATCTCAGGGTCCTTTTTTTCATGTCTGCTGGCTGGCATTAGACTTGGCTTGGTGGTAAGAGTGGGAAGGGTGGGAAGGTCTGCTCCACTCTGGTTGCTGTGATGATTTCCAGGTGGATGGCTGGATCCAAATCCAGTTTCCTGGCTCAAGTGGATGGAAGGTCTCCTCTGGAGGCAGCATCTGGATCAGCTGCTTCCACAGGTTGCAGAGCTATCTGTACAGGGCTAAGAGACATGAGAACAAAAACCCCTGACCCCTTTGTGGATAATCCTTCTAGGAAAGGCATTGTGAGAGGATTAGAGATGGACTGTGGAATGAGGGTGTGTAGATAGCTTGCATGCAGAATTTGAGGGGGAAACATCAGTACTAGTAGTATTAAACAGATAAAGCAATTATAACAAAATGGAGACATCATAGATGAGGAAGGAAGAAAAACTGGATTCACATGCTTCAGAAAAAGGATGGACAGATAAAATCACTTAAATACATAGTAAATGCAAGAATGAACTTTTTCTTGTAAATGAACTCAAAAACATCCCCTCATCACTTTGGGCTTTTCTTAAAAGTACAGATAGAGAAGGGGGAAAATGAACAGTTTTCTCTTCACCCTGTTTTGTGGGCCAGACAAAACAGAATGAAGGCATTTTCTTTTTAGTGGTTTATTTTTTTTCTAGCAATTTAAATTTTTTGTCTTTTGGAGACATTTTACAGTTTCAATTACCTTTTTTATATATATTTTTTATTTTTTAAGACAAACATATACAGACAAAACATAAAAAACATAAAACCATCTTCCAGTTATATACATACAGTGTGTCAGTTAGTTACAAATCTTTTGTGCTATCCTTTCATAGTCCTTACTCATAGGCTGTATAGATTCTCACATTGTCAATCTAACATAGTACATAAAATTATATATTGCAATGTTCTACCTATCAATGAATACTTCAGCTTCAATCAAAACAATACAAGAGCACAAAATAGATACAAACTAAAGATAAACGCACCAAACGTGATTACAGGAAATACGACTTAGCAACAGAGTAGTCAATGTCTGGAATACTCTACCTGACTCTGTGGTTTCTTCCCCTAATCCCAAAATCTTCAACATTAATTAGACTATCTACAATTTACCTCACCCCTTTCCTAAGAGGTCTGTAGAGGGCGTGCATAAGCGCACCTAATCGTGCCTACCATCCCTGTCCTATTGTTTCTTTTTTTCTTATTCATATCCATTTCATGTATTTATAACCATGTTTATACTTATATCTGTTATCTAATAATTGTTTGACAAAATAAATAAATAAATAAACATATGCTTATATATTTATCAATTATTAATCATTCATTTGACTAAACTATTATTCCATCATTTTATATGAGATATTCTAGATTTTATTACACATTTATATTATGCATTCGTCCAATGGAAATATATTTTTATATTATATTATATTATATTATATTATATTATATTATATTATTATATTATCTTTTCTATTAATTTAGGTGCTGTTTCCAGTGGATCCTCTAATATAAATATCAGGTCATCTGCAAAGGCTTGCAATTTGTACTCTTCCTTTTTAATTTTCATTCCTTTTATTTCCTTTTCATCTCTAATGTTCCTATTCAACACTTTCAATGTTAACACAAACAATAGAAGTGACAGTGGACAACCTTGTCTGGTACCTTTTCTTATGTCTATCTGTTAACTCTCCATTTATCATTACCTTTGCAGTTTGCTTATAATATATCGTTTCTATGGCTTGAATAATTTTGTTACTAAAGCTCATTTGTTTCAATTGTAATAACATAAATTGCCAACTCACATTGTCAAAGGCTTTCTGTGCATCTAAAAACATCAAAGCCATTTGCTTTTCAGGATGTGCCTCACAATATTCCAAAGTATCTAGAATTATTCTCATATCATCTTTAATTTGTCTCTTTGGCAGAAATCCGTTTTGATCAGAATAAATAAAGTTATTTAAATATCTTTTCAATCTTTCTGCCAAAATTGAAGCAAAAATTTTATAGTGTGAGTTTAGTAGGGATATTGGTCTATAATTTTTAACTTGCTGTGGGTCTGTGTCTTCCTTCGGCACAAGTGTAATATATGCTTCTGACCATGTTTTGGGTATTCTCTTCTTTGACATAATTTCATTCATAACTTCTAGTAATTGAAGATTCAGCGTTTCCTGAAATGTCTCATAAAATTCCACTGGTAATCCATCCAGACCTGGTGCTTTTCCCATGTTTTGTATTTTTAAAGCTTCTGTTAGTTCCATCATTGTTATGTTTCCTTCTAATATTATTTCAATATATTTGGGTATCTGGGGAAATTTGCTTCCTCTAGATATTCTTTGATTCTTTCTTCCTGAACATTTTCCTGATGATACAATTTTTCATAATAATCTTGTGTATTTTTCTTCTTCTCCACATTTCCATAGTAGATATGTCCTTGTTCATCTATTAATTGACTTATCCTTCTTGATTCTCTTTCCTTTCTCAGTTTATAAGCTAACCATCTGCTTGGTTTATTTGCATCTTCAAAATAATTCTGTTTAACATTTTTAATTTTTTGTGCTAATTCCTCTTTTTCCATTAGTCCCATTTTATGTTCAGTTATGTCCATTTTAATTTTAATGTCTTGTTTTTGTGGAAATTTCTGTAGCTCTTTCTCCAGTCTCTTATAGTTGTCTTCCAGCATTTTAAAAGTTTTTTTCTGTTTTCTGTTTCTTTTTCTTGTATATTCTATTATCAAACCTCTTGTGTAGGCCTTAATCATGTCCCATAGATTCTGTAATGATATGTCCTCTTTATTTTCTTTAAAAAAGGAAGCCAGTTCTCTCTCAATTTTCTGTTTAAAGTCTTTTTCCTTTAATATCGTATTATTTAAAGTCCATCTAGATGTCCTCTTTGTCCTTTCCATGTAACTGTTATTGAGTTATGATCTGCCCAAGTACTTGTTTCTATTTCAATTTCTTGTATGTTGGAAAACAATTCTGTTGACATCCATGTAATATCAATTCTAGACCATGATGCATGTCTATTTGAATAAAAAGTATATTGTTTATTTCCCACATTTCTCTCTCTCCATGCATCTTTTAAGTTTATTTCCTCTATTATTCGAAAGAAGGATTTTGGTAATGTCTTTCTAATCTTTGATGTTTTCTGTGTTTTGTAGTCCAATTGATCATTAATTATTCCATTAAAATCTCCCATTATACAAATATTAACAAAGTCCAGTTCAATTATTTTCATATGTAATTTCCTGTAAAATTCTTCTTGGTTGTCATTTGGAGTATAGATTGCTATTAAAAGTATTTTTACATTATTGTCATTATCTCCACCATCAAGATCCTTCCATTATCATAGATTTTTTCTGCAGAGATTGTATCTATAATATATAAAGCCACTCCTCTCTTTTAACATTGTGTCAACGCTGTAAATAACTTCCCTAATTTTGGGTGTTTCAATAAGTGTTCATGTAGTTTTTTAATATGTACTTCTTGTAAGCAGATTATATCAAAATTTAATTTCTCTAATTTATGAAATACTTTTCTTCTTTTAGTAGCTAAATTGAGTCCATTTATATTAATTGTAATCAATTTTCTCTCATTCATTTTAAACTTTATAAGAAGGATTTGTTGCTCTAGTAGATCTTGCTCTTTGGGTACACCACCTACAGCTCCTTCTTCTTTTTCAATTGCTGTTATACACTCCTCTTGGAATTCGATTAGTGATTCTTCTTTTCTTGTATCTTCCTCTTTTCCTCTAAAATATTCTAGATAGAATAGCTCAGCTTTTTCAGCTGTGTCAATTCTGTGTCTTTGTTCCTGCCAGGTGAACATGAGACCTTCTGGTATCAATCATCTATAGTTTAATCCTCTCTTAAATAACTCTTTAATCAGAAATAGATATTCTCTTCTCATCTGTCTCACTTTTCTCGGTACTTGCTTCAGTACCACAATTTCTTTATCTTTATACTTTAATGTTTTCTCTCTTGCCACCTGCAGTATCTGTGTTTTAATAATTTTCTTACTGAATCTAATATGAACTTCTCTTGGTAATTTATTTCTCATTGCGTATCTTGTATAGACATGGAACACTTCATCCATTCCATCCATCATCTTCTCTTTAGTTATCTCTAATGCTTCCACCAGGATTTCTGTCATTATTTCAGCAAGGCTTTTGGCCTTTTCTTCTTCTATATTTTGGAATCTAAGATAAAATTCTGACCTGTCGATTTCCCATCCCAATGATTTGCTCTTGTCTCTTTCAACTTCACTCAATCAAGTATCAATATCTTCAATTTTCTTATCTCTTTGTACATCTTGTTCTTCAATTTTCTTGAATCTATCCTCATATTTCATCATCATCTGTTGGATATTCTCAACTTTCTCATCTATCTTTTCAGTTCTTTGCTCAATATTTTCCATTCCCTTTTCAATATTGTCTGTTTTTGCTGGTATCTTTTGGATTCCTTGCATAATCATCTGGAGTGTTACTTCCTTTTTTCCTCCTGTTGCAACATCGTCTGTATTGATTGCTGTCCTCCAGATGGTGAAGAGGAAGAAATTGGTATTGAGAAGGCTGAGGCTGCTGTCTTTCTACTCATCTTGTAGTGCTTGATAAAAAGAGAAAAAGAAAAAAGAAACAAGAGCAGACAACTGCCACCCCAATAAAAATAAAAATAAAAAAGGGAAAGGGAAAAAATCTTCAGGCACTTGTATACCTTAATCCAATTGATTCCAATTATATAAAAGAAAAAATACAGAGAAGAAAGAGTGGAGAATAAAAAAAATTAAAAAAAAAAGAAATTTAAAAAATAGAAATCTATGTATTTCCCTTAATAAAAAAGTAAAACAAAAGAAGAGGAGGGAGGAAAAATATACTCTAATTCCAAAAGGCTAAAGTCCAAAGATAAAAATCCAGCTGGAGGGGAAGTAAAAAAAAAGGATAACAAACAGTTTTGTCAGAAAGCAAACCACTTCCACTAAATGTCCAAGGCTCTTTAATGAATTTAATGAAATTCAAAACAGAATTTCCAGGTCTCTTTTCAAAGTCATTTCAATCTTCTTTCTTTCAATTTCAACTCCAGACTCCAGCTATCTATAGTTTCACAGAGGAGCACCTGTATCTGCCATGCTCATCCCACTATCTTTTCAGTAAAAAGCTCAGAGTCCTTGAATGTAACTCCAATGTATAAACAAGCAAAAAATAAAACAATGTATCCATGCCTCTAGATGGCAGTGTTACTTATTTCCCTTCAGTTTCACTTCCCCTCATATATCCAAAGCCAGGAATAGATTAAAAAAAAAAGTAAAGTTGTTAGAGAAAAAGAAAAAAGTAGACCTCAAATGAAAAAAAAAATCCTAATCAAAAGAGACTTTCAAGAGGTTATTTAAAAAATGAAAAATTAGAGAAAAAGACCAGTCCAGTTTAACGTTGAGAAGCTTTTACCAAATTCCAGGTTCCAATAAAAAGGAAAAAAATATTCAGTTTAATTTAAGCTTAATCTCACTGCTTAATTTCTTTTATCTTCACTTTTAATTACACTTTAAGTCTTTTAGGGTGTTCTCTCCCAAAAAATAGTAAGTAGAAATTTATCTCACCGGAGCTGTCCTAGCTTCAGCAGCTTGAATGGTTGCTTCTCCGGCGCCCAAAAAAAGGGCTTCTCCTGGATCTATCAGGGACTTTGTGGTGTCTGTGGGATTGACAGGATGTGCCCTTCTCTGTCACCATCTCTACGGGACAGTTTAGGTCCAATACGACCATCTAGCAGCGGAGATATCAGCAGCGATCTTGGAGCATGTCCTACTGCCAAGATGCCAGCTTCGCCCTCTGTTTCAATTACCTTGAGTGCATACAAAGACTTACATACACATATACATACAAAGACAAGGAAAAGAGAAAAGGAGAGGAAAACAGAACTCTCATGTTTAAATTTATGGTGGTCATAAATGGGAAAAGCACAATCTTAACAAACATATCACGTGGTTGCATGGAAGACAGAGAGGAAAAGAAAGAAACAAACCACCAAATAAAAAACAGCATTCCTATTTATATATTTTCCTTTTCTTTTAAGTACCATTATTTAGCCAAATTGGTTTTCCAGCTTCATCCCTGAGCAAAGCCCACTTCTCACACAACCTTTTTTCTTTTTCTTGTCATGCCCACTTGGACAGGCAACTGCCTCTTTTCATCCCAGGCATCAAGCAAGTTTTCTCCCAAGGAGCCTACCCTGACCCTCAAGCTACAGCCATCCCATGTTTCCATTTCCAATGTAGGGATTCAATTTGGCTCTGCTGGGTCTTTGTGAATCTTGGGCTTCCTAGTGAAACCCTTGCCCCATCTCAGTTTTCAGACCAAAAAGGGTCCAGGAGGACTCTGCTTCCCTCTACAGAGTAAGCACCCCTCCTCCGAGGAAACTCCACTCTCAATTTGCAGATCAAAAAGCGATCTGGGAGGACTCCATTGCTCCCCGTAGTGAGTATGGGCATCTCTTTCCCTGGCCATTTTCATTTTCCCGCCTCAATTTTCAGACTCACTAAAGTCCAGGAGGACTTCTACTTGCTTCCCAGAAGGACCCCTTCTTTTTAGGGCTTTACTCAAGTGACTTCCCAGCTAATTGCCCTGTTTCAACTCTCATTCATTTTTCCTCTCCTTTTTCATACACTCTCTCCTTTCTCTAACAGAAGGTCCTGTGCTCTGGGCTGACCCCCTATCCAAGCTCTGCTTTCTGTGGTTAGGAAAGGCACAGAGGAAGCAAGATCCAGCTGTGATTGGAGAAGGATCCCCTCCCACACAAATAGGCATACACACATTTCCCTCACTTTTCTGGGGTATAAAATTAAAATTTAGAGGTACTCACCTTCTTTCCAAGCAGCCTTTGAGTTCAACCCTCAAACCCCCTTTAAAACCCTATTCCAAATTGCCAAGGTCTGGGAAAAAATCTACCCACAGACTCAATGGGGTTTTTGCCAGCAAGGGAGGCTTACCTTGCTGGTCAGGTTAGCTTGCAGTCCCATCTTTGGTGCCAAATTGTTGGAAGAAATGTTCATCTGGGTTCAGTTCCAACTGGGAAGAAAGACACTGGAAACATGGAGGCTGCTTGGAAGGATAGGTTAATGGTGAAGCAGAACCACCAAGCACGTGTGATTCTGGGTAGATGAACATATGGAGTGGAGTGCAGAGTGATATATGTATATCCCCTCTTGGGCCTTGCAAGAAATGTATTCTATTGGTTGTCAGACTCCCAGGGAACTATGCAGCTAACCTTGTAAGCTCTCTGTGTCCCAGGCATGGTTGAATCTTGCTGGGTGATGATGTAATGAAGAAGGTTGTGTTATGAAAGGGTGTTGAGCAATTCCTATTATGGCTTAATGGCTTTGTCCTGGTTTGGATCTTGAGTGAGGGCTAATCCTATCAGTCTGAAGCTGATAGAATGTCTTGTAGATTGGATGGCCCAGTTTTTCTGGGGATATTAACAAAGGTGGGGGCTGAGCATGTTTCTCCTTTTCTCATCCAGGGAGGTATAATATTCTGCCTTTTTAATATTTCCTATACTATTTCATTCTTCTAGGAGAGGGATGGGTGCTAACTTTCTATACATGGAAAAGCTCAACACAATGAAAGATGAAGTGAGAAAACTATAATTTCATCTTTGAAATAATCTGGGGATGATCATATTTAATTACATAAAATCATGCGGATTGTAAGGACATAAAAACTTTACTAGAACATGAAAAACAAAAAAGGAAGTTATAATTAGCAAGAACATTACTTGCTATAATGCAATCGGTCATAAAATATAATGACTAGACCAGAGGTCTCCAACCTTAGCAACTTTAAGCCTGGTGGACTCCAACTCCCAAAATTCCTCAGCCACAAAAGCTGGCTGGGGAATTCTGGGAGTTGAAGTCCACAAGTCTTAAAATTGCCAAGATTGGAGACCCCTGGACTAAACTACATGAACAACCCTTTAATATGATAAACATTCAACTTTTTCTTACAATCACAAAGATTTCAGAGAAATGTTAAACAAGGAGCAGTATTACAATATCTGCAAAGACAATGAAGATAAAAACAGAAATGGAAAAGTGAGGAAAATCTTCCAAATGGTATCTAAATTCAGGAGGAGGTTCCAACTCCAAACTCCAATGCAAAAGAATGTCAATGGATAGGAGAAGATCAAACACATGTGAAAGGAATATACTAAAATACTGTGCAGAAGAACTAGAGGTTATGGTAAGCAAAAGTATTTTTGATGTTTTGATATACAATGTTTCAATGTACTTCTTCCTTCCTTCTCTCCCTTCCTTCTTTCCTCCCACTCTCCCATCCTTCCTCCCTCCCTGAAGTGAAATACAGCAAAAAATTAAAAGCAAAATGAGAAAACTGGCAGTTTCAAACTAGCTTAAGCTTATGTTTGAGGAGAAAAACGCACAATTTAGAGGTATTTAAAACCATTTTAAAGAGGTATTTTAATAACCATTTTTCAATATTTTAAATAAAAGTACATATGTATAAACAGAATTACTTTATTAGAACTTGAATCATCTAAAAAGTTTCCCTTAGCTAAATGATATTTCAAAATTATCTGCTGCTTCATTATTTTAGCCAGTACTGTTTCCCACACTTCTAAATACCATTGAAAGCACACTGAAAGCATTTGTACCAAGACAAATTCCTTGTGTGTCCAATCACACTTGGCCAATAAAGAATTCTATTCTATTCTATTAATTGATCCAAAGATCAGTGTTTTCCAATAAGGTGCCACAGTAAATCTTATAGCTAATTGCAACAACAAAAATGAGTTATATTTGTACCCAGAATTCTCATACTTTAAAGATAAAACATTTATTTGATTTTCTTCTCTACTGTTGAAGAGATTCTTTTCATTTTAAGTAATGTGGATATTAATCATTCTTCTTGATCTGGAATAGTTTAAAACTTTAAGAGGTAATTATTTAACTTGTATCATTTGAAACATTTATGATTAGTACTTCAACTTCTTATCAGAAGAGACAGATTTCCCTTGAATAACTAAGTCTCTAATCCTATAAAAACTTTTTTCAATTCTTTTACTAATCAAATTTTTCATATATTTAAATTTTTAACAGATCAAGTAATGGGGTGACATAGAAGGATTTTGGGTGGAAATATTATTCTCTTTTCCATGCTGTTTCAGTTTGATTTGCTATCATTGTTAAAACTCATTCATATGTCCTTCTTATCCCAGTGCCATTATGGCCAGCTTGTTTATTCATTGAGTAGATGTCTGCACCACAGAGTTTCTATGTCAGAGCCATCATGCTGCTGAAGCCAAACCAAAGTATTCCACAACAGTTCCCTTTACAAACTTTCTTATCCTTTCTAGTTATGGGATCTGTTCCTCTGTGGCTATTTCTGTTTTGAATACCAAAATGAAGACTTTTGATTAAATTGTACAGTTTCCTTTTTATCAGTGAAAAATGGCATTATGAAACCAAGCAATAGGCAGTAAGATTGCAAAAATCTGAAAGAGGAATATAATAGAATAGTTATACTAGGTGTGGGTGTTCTACCAAGCAGCAATCATGAAAGATGTTGTCATTATGCTAGGCAGGTTTTTGCAATAGTTATTCCTAAATTTCTAAATCCACCTCAGCTTTGATATGAAGTACTGTATTTTAATGGTTTTAGCTTTATTCATGTAAAACCTATTTAGAATTAATTTTAAGGATATCCATTCCATTTAGGGATGTAACAGTTATGCTGGCATCATGGGTGTTATGTTGATGGTCCTGACTTACTAAAATGTGGATCAATCTGTATCTTGTAAATATATCTTGGATATATTTTGGAATGGGGCATCTTGGTATTAAATAATATTTCAGAAATAACATATTTAATGTTTATTCAACAATTAAGTTTGCAGTTTATGTTTGGCTGAATAATTATCTTTACAAATATTCTCAATTTTAATTTGGATGTTAAGAACATTTTTGCTCAAGTTCCAAGATATAAAAAGCATTGGCAAAAACATTTTCTGATATATCTCCAGGCTACATAAAATAGAAAAGAAAGTTTGTAGCAAAGACTTATATGAAAGTCTTAAAGCTGCAGTGTATTAGAGATATTTTCAGACAAGGAATTTATTATTCTGTTTTCTGCCTCATAATCCTATCTCAATTTCCCATTTCTCTTTCCAAAAAAACTGCTGCACAGATTTGAAAGCATAGTAGCTTTCAAATGATAGCATAGTAGCTTTCAAATGATAGCTTTAAAGTTCTCTGGTCCCTTTTTAGTACAGAAGCTAATACAATACTTATACAACTACAATAGTTAGTACAGTAGTTAATATAATAGTTATCCAATATAACAGTAATAAAGAGAGTTTTGAGTGATGCTCTAAAGACAGCATAAATCACTACTGAGAAAATAGCCTCTTTCTGGAAGCCATAGAGGAAGCAGACATATTGTCTGAAAGCTCTGTCTGGCGGTCTCATATCTGACTACCCTATTGTTCCTTTCTCTCTCTTCCAAAAAATAAATAAACACAGAAGTTCATGTGATAATGTGACTTAACCTTCTGCTCATAGATCATCAATGGAGATTCACTTTAATAAGTAGTAGAGATTGTCTTCTGCTCTGCTCATGGCAATCTTAGGCAGAGGTTTATTCTTCTGTTACTTTTCCTTATTGCCCCTTATGCAATTCTGTTAAACTTCGAGTTTATATTTTTATGTTTGTTTAATTTAAAAAATGTTTCTGATGAGTAGCAGAAATATAGCCAAATCTGACATACAGGACAAGTCTTATTATTAGAAAGAATAAATGTCTTACTTCAGTGTGTTGGAAGAAATGTCCATCTGGGTTCAATTCCAAGTGGGGAGAAAGACACTGGAAACACGGAGGATGCTTGGAAGGATGGCTTAATAGTGAACAGATGGGTTTTAGGTCCTGGGCACTGAATATATGGAGAGTGAGTGTTATTTATATCCTCTCTTGGGCTTTCAATTTGAGCTTCCTGTTGCTGTGGCATGTATCTATTGGTTTCAATATATCCTATTGGTTTCAGACTCCCATGTGGAGTCATGTTTGTCTGAACAGAGTTTGGTTGAACCTTGCTGGGTAATGTAATGAAGGGGCCAAAGCCTCTTCATTACATCACCCAGCAAGGTTCAACCAAACTTAATTCAGACAAATAATTCAGACAAACAATTCCTATTATGACTGAATAGTTAATCCTACCTTTGTTGAATCTTCAACGAGGGTATTTGTTAATGAATAGATCTAGCCATCTCTTTATCTCTTAAGTGTGACATCTGCTGTGTGTTATTGAGTCTGCTTCCTGCCTCAAAAAAAACCCATGTTTCTCCATTTCTCATCCAGGGAAATATAATATTCTGTCCTTTTAATATTTCCTAGAATATTTCATTCTTCTAAGGATGTGGTGGTTCAGTGGCTAAAATGCTGAGTTTGTCAATGAGAAAGGTTGGCTGTTCAGTGGTTTGAATTCCTAGCATCGTGTAATAGAGTGAACTTCCATTATTTGTCCCAGCTTCTGCCAACCTAGCAATTTGAAAGCATGTAAAAATGCAATAGGGACTTTGGTGGGAAGATAACTGTGTTCCGTGCACCTAGGGACCACTTTGGTGGGAAGGTAACTGCATTCCGTGCACCTTTGGGGTTTAGCCAGCCACATGACCACGTCTTTGGACAGCACTGGCTCTTCGGCTTTGTAACAGAGATGAGCACCACCCCCTAGAGCAAGAAATGACTAGCACGTATATGCAAGGGGAACCTTTACCTTTACCTCAGTAGAGGGATGGGTGCTAATGTTCTACAGGTATTACTTAATTTCTTTGTTATTTCTTTTTTTAAATACATTTTTATTGTACATTTTGCCTTAATATATATAACAGTTCCAATTATACAATGTCATTGTGTACTGATTATATCAAATCCTCTTTTTGCCCCCATCATATTATACATCCTAGTTACAACTATCACACAGCATAATCTCTTTTGACTACATTGTGTTATACATCCGAATTATAACTATTATTTATTTAATTCTACCATAATACACTATTACAGTTCTTATTTTGTGCTTTTCATGCTATATTCACATACAATTCAATAATATTTCTTACATTGTTTAACCCTAACCCTAATAAATGTAGAGATAAGGGTTGAATAATGAAAGAAGATCAACAAAATAAAAATAAATACAGAGATAGGGAATTTTTTTGTTATTTCAGTAACATGTACCAAAAGCAATGTGGCTGGCTTGGCCCTATTTCCCTAATTGGAATGCAAAAGTGAGAACATCATTTTCTATTTCCTCTCCACTAGTAAAATATTTTGGGCTAACTCTGCTACCATCTTACTCCAGAGATTCCAAAAGGTGGCAAACCATAGACAGGGCTCAGGGGTTCAACTAGAGCTGAATTGTGACAAGAGATTCTCAGTCTTGTACCAATGAACTGTAAATCTCAACATAACAAGTTCTGAGTTGACTGACATTGAGTGAAATGCTGTCTAAATGGCAATCCATCCTTGCTCTTTTAGGAACCAACTAAAAGTTTTCCAGCAAAATAATCAAAGAAAGGGGATGGAAAGAATTAAGCACATAGCGGCTGCTAAGTTACCATATCACTTGATCCTAAGCACCTCTACATTTATTGAAAGGCAATTATATTTTAATAGCACCACTAGTATCCTTTTACCTGACTGTAGCAACATGGCAGAATATAGAATCTTTACAAGCTTGAGTAGTAAGTACTGTAGTAGTATCAGGAATCTCGGAGATATTTCCATACATTCCAAACAATACGCTGATTAATAAAATACGTGTTATCAACCTGCCTTTTTAATACATTTGCTCCTGATTTGAAAACCTATTCACAGATCAACTGAAACTAATGAAGAAGTCCTCCCTCTACTTCTGTCTTCACATCAAATCATGAGTTGTAAACAACAATTATGCTGTCTCTTGATTGATATTCTTTGCTGTCATTTTACTCTGCTTTGTTTTTTACTACTGAAACTATTTTGCTCTTATATTTTTGAATTGTATGCTTAATTAAATTAAAATAATAAAATAAATAAAGTTTCCAAATTCTAAAAAGCAAAGCATCTGCAAGAAGTGACATCATATTAAAACTAGAATAAGAAAATGCCATAATTTTATATAAAAAACTCTCTTCTAACACAAATCCAATTAGATTCATTCTCACTTATGTGTTTGGTATGTATTGTTTTTTCCCCCCAGTGTAGAACAAAAACCTAAGAACTATATTACACTAGCTTTAATATAGTTCTAATCTCAGCTTCTGGGTTTGCTTTTAAATATAAATTAAAATCTAAAATTAGATGTAAAGTTAACTGTTACACTTAAATATATAATTCAAAGGGGTTATTGGCAAATCTATGCATGCACATCTTCTCCCCCTTTCTTTCCATAAAACATTCATACCCAAATGCTAAAAAGCAAATGGATCTAATGGAATAGTTGGTTGATGTCTAGAAAGAATTAAAACTAAAATAAAGGCTATGGTACAGGCCTACAAAATCCAGATGAGAACTAGAAGGAAATTCAAAAGATATTGAAGCTTATACTGCTATGTAGTGGTTGTTTGGATTATTTTGGACCAATAGCAGGATGGTTCATATTTCTCAAGATCTAAGATATAATTTGTACCTCCTTTGTACTGTAGATTTTCTTGCTGTGATTAATAATATAATCTTCTCAAAACCATAGCTTGCAGATGTGTTGGACTTCAAAATTATGATTCCCATGTTTGTTTGTTTGTTTATTTATGTTTGTATGTATGTATGTATGTGTACCACATCTTTATCTAAAAGATATCTAATATCCATATAAATGGAAAAAATTAACTGCGTATTAAGATTAAATAGTATTTTCTGCCATAATCAGCTAACAACATTTTTTATCAAAACAAGGAAGTACTATCAACTCACAAAACTGCAAGCCAATCATCAAAGAAAATTAAAATATTATGATTAACAATAAAACATTGCTTGTTAGTTACGCATATCTATTTTTTAGAAACTATTCACTTTGCAAAAGATCAGAATTGTCAAGCAATCACATTTCCTGTGATTCCATGGAAGTGAAAGTTAAGATTTTGAAGGAGGATAGAAAGAGCATTGAAGCTTTAAAACTTCAGAGTTAGAAAAGACTTCTAAGAATACATTGGACAAGAAAGCAATGGATCATTTAACAAAACAACTCATATTTGCTGGAAGCAACAAGAAGATACAAATAATCTCAGATTATTCAACTTCAGACACATTGCTCTGGCTCCAATGTTGAGGAAGGTGGAAGGAAAGAAAAATGGATAACCACCAGCAAGAAGAATGGACTGAGTTCAGAGGTGGTATTCAGGTTTGACCAGTTCTGAAGAACTGATAGTGGAAATTTTGAGTAGTTTGGAGAACCAGCAAATACCACCTTTGACTGGAGATTTTACAGTATCCTTCCCAGTAGTGGGATTCAATTTTTTTTACTACCGGTTCTGTGGGCGTGGCTTGGTGGGTATGGCCATGTTGACTGGGTGGCCATGGCTTTTTTTTTTTTTTTTTGCTTTTTTGCAGCCCCCAGCCATTTTCTGGGCCTTCTGGGCATCAGAGGAGCCTCTGGGAGGCGTTTTTGCTCCTCTGAGGCTCAGGAAGAAAAACAGAGCATGGGAGGGGCACACAACACCCCTCCAAGCTCCATTTTTGGGAGCTTCCTAGCCTCAGAAGAGCCTCTGGGGAGGACATTTTTGTTCCCCTAAAGCTTCTCTGGGGCTGTTCTGACCCAACCCGTTTCCAATAAAATACAATAACCAAAGGGAACAGAAACCTTTTAATGAGTCTTACAAATCCCCGGTTAAAAGGCTGCTGCAAACTAATTAACTTTGATAAGCACAAACCTCAACAAAACTGTGCAAGACTGCCAAGAATCACAGATAAGAAATATTTCACAACACAAGAGTCTTCAAATACCAACTTAAGATACTGTAATGTCCTCGAGGCTGAGTTTCAAAACGTCTTTGCTTCCTGCAAAGAACATTCATTTCACAGCTGGCTTTTATCTTCTTGAAGGAGGGACCATTACTTTGCAGCCTTGCTTCTGAGTTGCCCATGCTGTTGCAGCTGCTCTTTCCTGCGAACAATCCTGCATGCATGCACACTTGGCACAGGCTCCTCAGGAACATCATCATTGCTACTACCAGCCCACCAATCTCTGAAGGCAGAAGTCTACTCCCTAATGGTCCTGGCCCCTTATCCGAGTCCTCACTCTCCTCAGCCATCTGCACCTGCTGCCAGCTAACTACAACACTATCCCTCATCGCAGGACCCTTCCCCTGGGTCTGACGGTCCGGATGAGGCCGGGACGGGAATTGCGTGTGAAATGCATCCACCAAAGCTGGAGCATGGATGGAAGTCACATCCTCCCAAGTAAATGCATCCGGACTGTACCCCTTCCATTCAATCAGGAATTGGAATCACCCTTTCATCCATCAAGAGTCTCAAATACTGGCGACCTCATACTTCAACAGACCTTCTGGCTTGATGGGTGTGGTCCACACACTGCATGTGATCATGTCTGGGACCAATAGATTTGGGGGTCATGAGTCTGGAGCCATGCCAAGCCCAAGACCACAGGGAAGTGAGGTAAAACTGGATCACCTCCTCATGCAAGCTGACAGTCAGGCACAAGGGCTGGGTGGCGGCCTTTATAGGCCCAAACAGAAGCACCTGGCCATCAATGGTCTTGACAAGTAAGCGAGGTTCTACAGAGTACTGGGGATTGCATACTGTGCTGCAAAGACCACATCCATGAAGTTCATAGTGGTGCCAGAATCCACCAGAGTGAGCACCAGAATCTCCTGGGAACTATTGGCCAGGAACACTTGGGCCACCAGGATCAAATGCCGAGGGGGTCCAGAATCCACGTCTGCAGGATGTGACTTGAGTCCTGTGTGTGCCTGACCCAGGGTCTTCCCTAGATTGGGCTCCCCTTGTTTCCTGACAAGATTTTCTGGGTCCGGGGAGCAGGCACAGGAACCCACCAAATGCTGGATCCAGGAAGCAGGCACTGGGGCCAACACCCCTCGTTGCTTCTTGGGGCATAAAGCAGCCATATGCGCAAGTTCCCCACAGTATAGACACAATCCCTTGATGTGCTGTCTGTTGTGCTCCATCACAGAAGGCAGGGTCTGGCAGTGCCTAGGTCCATGGGCTCCTCCCATGGGAATGGAGTCTCACACACAACAGAGGCCACAGGAGTCTCTCAGGAAGCACAGCAATGGTTCCACCTCTGCAGGCGGGTGTCGATTCTCAGGTACAGGTGAATCAATGTTGAGGGTCACAGGACAATCCACCTATACCAGCTCATCCTGCAACTCATCTGACAACCCATCTTGGAATGTGTCTGTAAGTGCTACCTCATTCCAGGCTGAATCCTGGCTAAGCAGCCAGAACTCATTGATGTACTCCTCCAAGTATTGCTGTCCCTGCTGCAAGTCTTTTAAATGATAAGCAGCAGTCTGGGTCTTGATGGGGTCCTCATACATCAACCAGATGGTCACAAAACCCCCAGAAGTCATTCAGCAGATCACTATCTTGCACCAACATAGGTGTGACCCAGCGTGCTGCAGAGCCAGAGAGCAGGCTAATTACAAAGCCCACCTTATCCCGGTCAGTGGGGAAGTCCTCTGCTCTCAAACTAATGAATAGCTGGCACTAACCCAAAAACACTGGGAACATAGCCTGGTTGCCGTTGAACTTATCCAGCATAGCTACTGGGCATTTTCTTTGGGGAGGAGAAGGTGGAGCAGCTACAGCCTGGAGCTGACCTACCTGGTTAGCCAACAAGACCAGTTGTTGTTTTAACATAGCATTCTCTGCTTGAAGCTGATCCATCTCGCAATAAAAAAAAGTAGGTTTCATTTGGGCAGGAAGCAAACTGTTCTGACCCAAACCCTTTTCCAATAAAATAAACAATAACCAAAAGGAACAGAAACCTTTTAATGACTCTTACGAATTCCTGGTTAAAAGGCTGCTGCAAACTAATTAAATTTGATAAGCACAAGCCTTTCCAAAACTGTGCAAAGTTGCCAAGAATAACAGATAAGAAACATTTTACAACACAAGAGTCTTCAAATACCAATTTAAGATACTGTAATGTCCACGAGGCTGAGTTTCAAAATGCAACTCTTTTTTGTTTTCTGCAAAGAACTTTCGCTTCACAGCTGGCTTTTATCTACTTGAAGGAGGGGCCATTACCTTGCAGCCTTATTCCTGAGTTGCCCGTGCTGTTGCAGCTGCTCTTTCTTGCGAGCAATCCTGTGTGCACACACACTTGGCACAGACTCCTCGGGAACCTCCTCATCCCTGCTGCAAGCCCCCACAATCTCTGAAGGCAGCAGTCTACTCCCTAATGGTCCCGGACCCTCATCTGAGTCCTTGCTCTCCTCAGCTGTCCACACCTGCTGCTGGCTAACCACAACAGAGGCTCAGGAAGAAAAAAAAAACAGAGCATGGGAGGGGCATGCAACACTCTTTGACGCTCCAATTTGGGAGCTTCCTGGCCTCAGAGGAGCCTCTGGGGGGGCGTTTTTGCTCCCCTAAGGCTCCTCTGAAGCTCAGGAAGGCAAAAAATGGGAGGGGGAATCCTGAGTCATTTTTTGCCTTCCTGGGCCTTCAACAAGGGGAATCCTGGAGCACAGCTGATCTATGTACAGTTGATTGTTGGGAGGGAAAAAGAAATACCTTAGGCGAATGTCAGGCGGGTGGGGTGAACGAGCATTGGGTGAGAGGGAGACCAGGTTAGGGGCATGGCCAGCCAGAACTTACTACCGGTTTGGCGACCCTTGCCAAATTCTTGCTACCGGTTCGCCTGATCCGGTGCGAACCAGTTGAGTACCACCATTGATCCTTCCCCTGCCAAGCTCACCAAGCCACACCCACAGAACCAGTAGTAAAAAAATTTGAATCCCACCACTGACTGAATTATAATGATAATGAGTGCACTGTTGGAAATCCTGAAAAACAAACTTAGGGACTGTTCTGGGAGGAAACCTATCTATCTGGTCATAAGAATTGATAATGAGTCAATGGTCCATAATAAATCAATCACTCAGTAGCATTGCAGAACATCATACCAAAAGACTTTAAAACAATCCAGGCAAATAGAAAGGTTAATCAACTGTAAAATTCATATTACAATTACAACATTTAGTATTTAGTATTTATTGACACATTGAACATGAATTTGGGTGCAGGCTATGGGAGATGAGAGGATAGAGGAGCTTAGCATGCTGAAGTCTATGGGGTCATGAGGAGTTGGATATAACTTAATAAATGAACAACAAATGTATGTGTATCAGAAAACAATGAGTACAATATTCAAAGATAAATAATCATTTTGAATAATTATTACAGAATACTTTTAACTAATTATTGTCTTAGTCATTTACTGTTTTATTGGATTGTTATATATCACAGAGCGAATTTGAATTCGCTGAATTCCCCTGAATGATTAATAAATGATAAAATAAAAATGATATAAAAATTGACGAATAGTATCCAGACAGTTAATAGAGTCACATATTGTACAGAGGATGGGACAAAACTGGACAACTTGGGAGAATATTTTTGAGTCGTCTGAAAGAAGTAACAATAAATAGAAACCCTATGACTATGTCCCCTATGACTATTATTAAGTGTTATACCTGATGATTCTTGACTCTTGATGAATGTATCTTTTCTTTTATGTACACTGAAAGCATTTGTGCCAAGACAAATTTCTTGTGTGTCCAATCACACTTGGTCAATAAAGAATTCTATTCTATTCTAAATCACACTTCCTGCCTGAAAATTTTCTCAAGATTAGATAAATGAAGATCTGTCTAGAGTTGTTATAGAGAGAGCAGCAAAATGGCCTTGGAGTTTCTATTGAACCATCACCTCATGGAAATAACCAGAGAGACATAGGGGTAGTGTCAAGATGTTCAAAAAGGATTGCTGAGGGCAATATGTCCAACTTGGCTAAGATGAAAGCCTTATAGTCAAATGGTGATTTGGAAAAATTGAATAGGAAACCTAGGAATGAAATCTTCATCTTCTTCTGATATGACCATATTGTTCTTTATCACATAGTTGGGAACCAAGCACGATAATAGTATGGTTTGGTGTTCTACACTGAATAGAATCACAGACCGTTTCTGTTTGGAAGGGACATTTTAAGCATGCAATGTCTATAGAATATTGTAAACATTCTCAGACAGAACATTTGGATAGCTCCTTAGTACTTCTTTTGGCTTTTCTTCTTTTTAAAAAAATTATTGTACATTTTGTCTTAATACATATATATATATATATCATTATACAACATCATTGTGTACTGGTTATATCAAATCCCCCTTTCCCCCATCATATTATACATCTTAGTTACAACTATCATACAGCATAATCTCTTTTGATGACATAATTTTATACATTTGAATTATAACTATTATTTAATTCTACCATAATACACTATTACAGTTCTTATTTTGTGCATTTCATACTATATTGACACACAATAATATTTCTTACATTGTTTATTCTTACATATTTCCCTATCTCTGTATTTTTATTTTGTTGATTTTTCATTATTCACCCTAATCTCTGCGTCTATTATTTATCCAATTATACAGTGTATCCCATGTTAGGTAGTACTCTGATTCCTCTTTGTCCTTGAGTTCCATTTTAAGTCTGTCCAGTTCGGCACATTCTAATATTTTTTTTATTACCTCCTCCTCCGTGGGAGTCCTTTCACTTTTCCAATTTTGTGCATATAGGATTCTAGTTGCAGTTATTATATGTATGATGAAATATGTGAGTCTTTTATTATATTTCTCTGCAATTATCCCTAATAAAAATAATTCTGGTTTCAGGTCTGTTTGCTGTTTTGTCATATCTTCTAGCAAATTCTTTATCTTCAATCATTTTTTTTTTTTGCTTCCAGGCAGGTCCACCACATGTGGTATTAAGATCTTGACTCTTGTTTGCACTAACATTTCAGTGATATATTTGGAAACATTTTTGCCAATCTTGTTGGTGGTAAGTGCCATAAATCTATAAAACATTTTGTATAGATTCTCTTTTATGCTGTTGACAAATTTTATTTATAATTTTTCTCCCACAGTTTTTGCCAATTTTCTAATACTATGGTGTATCCAAATTTTTTTGCCCAAACAATCATAGTTTCTTTTACATATTCTTCTTCCATTTTAAAGTTCAATAGGTAATTATACATTTTCTTTATTAATTTTTCATCTGTTCCTAACAGTATTTTAACCAGTTCTTGGGATTCCTTGTAGAATCCATATATTCCTAAATCTTTCTTGTATCTCATTTGGATTTGGGTATATGGCCATCAGTCCAAATCAATTCCATTTTTTCATTTCCTGTTAGATTTCAAACCTCCCTGTTCATTAAGTATGTCTGTATCTTAAAATCTTATCTGAATCTAGAACATTAGGGTATATTAATTATCGTGGATAACCAGATGTTTGATTTTTTTTCCCATTCTGACACCAGAATGTTTCTAATATAGTGTCTTTGAAAATATTGTGTGATTTATTTTTCCCGTACCATATGAATGCATGCCACTCCTGTAGAAGATCATGTCCTTCTATTGTCAATATTCTTTTGTTTTTTAAATTTATCCACTTTTCACCCATGTGAGAATTGAAGCCTGATAATACAGACCCCAATCCAGGAGCCCAAACCCAGTCTTGTTTTTCGTGTCTTGTAGCATTTTCATTTTGATTCTTGGTTTTTTGCTCTACCAGATGAACTTAGAAATCAGTCTGTTTAAGTTCTCAAAGAACTTTTTTTCTAATTTGTCGGAGTTGTTTGAAATAAAAATAGCAATTTCAGTAGAATGTTCATTTTTGTTGTAGCTATCCCTCCAATCAGTGACAGCTGTAGGTTTTTCCATTTATCCAAATCTAACTTTATTTGCTACATGAATTTAGTATAATTATCCTCTTTGATGGATATGCATCTTGCTGTTAGCCAAATTCCCATATATTTGGCCTTTTCAATTATCTGCATGCCCATCTTTTCTGTCAATTCAATTTTATGTTTGTGGGTCCTTCCAAGATACTAGGTCATCTGCAAATGCTTGTACTTGTATTGTTTTTATCTTATTTTCAAACCTGTTATTTCTGGGTCTTGTCTGGTCAGTCTAAGTAAAACTTCCAGACTTAATGTAAATAGAAGGGAGGATAATGGGCACCCTTGTCTTGTACTTTTATTTATATTAATTTTTTCTGTTATTTCTCCATTTATTATCACTTTTGCTGTTTGGTTGGAGTAGATTGTTTGAATCATCTTTACAAAATGTTCACTGAAGTTTATATTTTTCAATTGTAGTATCATAAACTGCCAATCCATGTTATCAAAGGCTTTTTTTTAGAAAGATTAATGCTGACTGTTTTTCAGAGTGTGTTTCATAATATTCTAGTACGTTCATAATAATCCTCATGTTGTTTTTCAGTTATCTTTTGGATAAGAAACCATTCTGGTTGGGGTTCATTTTAAAATCTTTTTAGTCTTTCCAAGATTATAGAGGCAAATATTTTGTAATCTACATTTAGGTTTTGGTTGCTTTCATTATTTCTATAGTTGTTATCCTTTCATTCAACACTGCTCTCATTGTGTCTGGTACTTTAGGTAAAGCAGCTTTTTTCCAAATATTGTATAATTATATCTTCTGGTCTTTTTTCTTAACTGTAGAGTTTCTTGAATAATTCCTGAGCTATTTTCTTTTTGTCTTCATTCTGATGCTGAAGGATCCCCTTTTCTTTTCTTTTTTATATTATACATTTTATTAAGTTTTCAAATTTTAAAAACATAAAACTTTATACATTGTTATTAAGATCAAGACATCTTTTGCATCTCCTTACATTTTTCAGTATATATATTTACTTATTCCTTTACCATTACATCTTACACTTGATATAAATCAATATCTTTTATCCTTACACATCAATCTTCTCCATGGTATATTTACATATTCCCTCATTCTTTCCAAATTGCCATTTTATTTTCTTTTTATTTCTAAACCACTCATACTAGGCATCCCAGGCCCTATAGTAAATTGAATCTTCTCTGTCTTTTATTTTCATCGTTAGCTTGTCCATCTCTATACAATCTATTATTATTTTTATAACCATGCCTTTTGGTGGAACCCTTTTTTCTTTCCAGAGTTGTGCATACGAAATCCTTGCAGCTATGTTAATATGTGTAACATGATACGTCTATCTGTTTTATTGCATTTTTGTATAATTATACCTAATAAAAAAGTTTCCGGACTAAGTTCAATTTTCTGATTCATGATTTTTTCTATCCATTGTCTAATTGTATTTCAATATTTTTTCACTTCCTGGCATGTCCACCAGGTATGGAAATAAGTGCCTTTTTCTTTTCTACATTTCCAACAATTTGGGTCTGAGTTAAACATTTTTGCCACTCTAGCGGGGGGAAGGTGCCATCTGTAGAACATTTTGTATTGATTTTCCCTGTATGCTGTAGATGTAATTAGTTTGTAATTTAATCCCCACATTGTCTCCCAATTTTCCAGGTCTATATTATGGTCAACATGTTTCGCCCATACCACCATCGTCTCTTTGACCATCTCTGCTTCCATTTTAAAATCTAGTAGAAAATTATATATTCTTGAGATCATTTTCTTTTCCATTTCTTGTAGAATGTTATCTAATTGATGCCTTTCCATGCAGAAACCAGATTGTTCTTTGTCCTTTTTGTATCTCGTCTGAGATAAAAAAGGGATGCTAGTGTCTTGCCATGACACTAGCATCCCTTCGGGTATTAACCATCTGAATAGTATATTTCTTTTCATCAATAGTGTCACCAGGAATCGGTAGTCCTTCCTCTGTTCTCTCACCCTCCTCGGAATCTGTTTCAGAGTTATTTTTTCTTTTTCCTTGCACCTCATCAGTTCATCCCTCCTTATTCTATAAATTATATCTCTCACCTTTTTTCTCGCGAACCTTATATGCACTTCCCTCAGCAATCTGTGCCTTCTGGCATTGTTAGTATTCACTCTGTAAACATCATCCAATTCTGGGAAGAGAAGGAGAACAGAGCAGCAGAGAGGAACTAGAGTCTGGAAGCCAGGAAGAGCATCAACAGGAACCAAAAGAAGGAGAACAGGAAGAATGAAAGAAAGATGGAAGAAAAGGAACAACAAGAAGGCTCAAGATCAAGACTAAGAATACAAAGAGATACAAGAGCTAATAGAAGACAAGACAAACAGACAAATAGAAGAATGGAAGAAGAAATCAAATTAATATAAATAAATATCAACAGATTAAATTCGCCGGCTAAAATAAAGATTTTTTCTTGTTATTTATATTTTATTTAGTTATATTTATATTTATTTGTTTGTTTTGTCAAGCATGTTTTAGGTAACAGATGTAATTAGGAACATGATTATAGGACTTCCTTCTGGTGACATCACGGTGAATTGGCTCAAGGAACAGGGCTCTGTTCTGATGGCCCAAATTTTCCTGTGTGGAGGCTCTTAAAGGGTGGCTTGAATCCTGGATGGAGCAGCAAAAGAAAGGGGAAGCTTCAGAGAAGTCAGGGGAAAGGCAATCTCCCTGATGGATGAGAAGAACCTTCTGAACTCCAGCAGGAAAGAAATTGGCCAGCAATGGTGGATCCAGAGTCGTGACAGCCAGAGAGACAGCAGGAAGAAAAAATAGAAAACAATGCTTTGGAAATGGTGAGAAAATTTATGATCCAGAAATAGCTGACGGCAAGAGTGAATTTTTTAAAAAAAGCAGAAGAGTGAGAGAGAGATGCCAGAAGTGGGGCAAGGAATCTGCTCCAGGAAATGCAGCAAGAAGAATATTTACTTTATTAATTAAGGGCCTTGGTGGTGCAGGCTGTTAATCATCTAGCACTTAGTGCAAGCTGCCTGCAATTAGTGCAGGCTCGAATCCCACCAGGCTCAAGGTTGACTCAGCCTTCCATCCTCTCGGGGTAGGTAAATTGAGGACCCAAGATTGTTGGGGGCAATAAGCTGACTTTGTAAAAATGCTGCTTAGGGGGGCCAAAAGCCCTAGTAATAAGCAGGCATATACAATGGAATGAAGGCTATTGCCGAGCACTTAGCATGGTGCTTCATAGACTGTAAGCCGCCCTGAGTCTCCGGAGAAGGGCGGCATATAAATGCAAATTAAATAAATAAATAAATAAATAATTATTCAATAAGTATTTATATAATTATAGAAAAGTATTAATTTATAGAAAAATTATTATATGTGTGATTATATTATTAGATATTAGATAGTACTAGATAGCAGGTTATACAAAAATAGACTGGACTAATAGTAGATTGGGAATTACGGTAAAAGAAAAAACAATGGGTACAAAGTAGTGTATGTTATTCTGGAAAAATATTGTACAATAGTAAAGATGACAAGTACCACAACAATTGTTAAAATAGAAAAGAAAACCTTGTCGAATCCTTCATCAGCAACAATATTTCCATCTAAGCAACGCACGATAGAGATCATGTTGAGTGCTGAGAAAACAAACTCAGCAATGAACTTACAAAGTATGTAAGCAATACTTCTCTTGATGACAAAAACACAAGAATCAATGGCAAGAAATCATGAGATTAAAATTGAGATGGATGAAATCAAAGGAGATATTAGAAGAATGGATGATAAAATAGGAAATATTCAAGAAGCAATTGTCAAGAATGAACAGAGAATACAATTGGCAGAGGCAAAAGCGGAACAGACGGAGAAGAAAATGGGGATAATGGAATAAAAGCTCACCTAAGCTAATAAGGAGCTCGAAGAATCAATTGTCTTTCTAGAAATGGCTATGTTTTTTCCAAGATTCGGGAATATAATTGAAGAAAAGGAGGAACTGATAGAACTGTTAGCAGATAAGTTATAGAGAACAACACAAGAGTTACAAGGGGACTTAGACGAAGTGTATAGGATAAACACAAATTATGCAAGGAAATATAGATTGCCGAGAGAAGTACACTTAAGATTTGCAAGAAAGATAATAAGAGACGAAAAGTACAAGAGAACAAGGGAGGAGCCTATGATATATAAAGGAAGAGAGATTCATACGTTGACAGATACCCACAAGGGTCAGAGAACAGAGAAGATGTTACCAATTTTTAAGAACCCAACTGAATAAATATAATGTGATGTTCAGATGGCTGCTCCTGGAAGGTATCTTGATTACATGGCAAGATAAAAAATTTAGGATTGATACACCCAACAAAGCATATGCAGTTTTTGACTAGTATTTTACGACAGAGGAGGAACAAGAGAGTAGAGAAGAGAGTGAAAGTAAAAGCCAACTAATAGAAGAGATAGAGAAAGAAGAAAGAGTAACGCGGGAAAAAGAACGAAGACAGGTTGCACAAAGCAAAATACAAAGAGAAATAAAGACTACTAGAAGGGCGAGGTCCATATACAAATAACAAGATGGAGGAAGAAATAAAGATACTCTCAATTAACATCAATGGGCTAAATTCCCTAGCAAAAAGAAAACAAACGTTGATTAAGATACAGAAATTGAATATGATATAGATATAATATGTCCTCAGGAAGTACACATTAAGAAACATCATGCTAAAATACTGGAAAATCCAAAAATGGAGAACCTCTACACATCCTGTAGAGGGGAATCACTGTGTATATTAAGGAAAGGATAAAGGTGAAACAAATATATACAGATGGAGACAGAAGAGTATTAATGATGGAAATAATAATAAATTTAAAACAAATCTTGCTTACTGTAATATATGCACCAAATAATAATCAGAAATTTTTTTATAAGAAACTACGCAAAAAAATAATTGAGACCAAATATGAAAATATGTGCCTAATATATGATTTCAATGCAGTGTGGAAGTTAAAAGGACTATAAAAGTAGTAAAAATAATAAAATTAAGAGAATATTTCCAAGCACATTTTTTGAGATGACAAAAGAATTAAACTTACAAGACATATGGAGGGAATGAAATGAAAAAAGTAGGCAGTATATCTTTTACTCAAATGCACATTGTTCATGGTCAAGAATTGATATGGCATGGATATCATCAGAATTGAGAAATGATATAGAAGAAGTAGAAATAACAACCATTATCATCATAACCCAATTATGATTTTTTTTTCCCGCTTCCATCATGGCGACCGGAGGCTGTTCAGTTGGTGTCCTCCCCCGGAATCGTCCGTTGTTGTGACGAACCCCCTCCCCCGGGTCCTCACCCATACCAATGGTGTCAAGAGGATCCTGGGGGAGGATGGGCACCCTTGAGGAAACTCCCAGGGCTCTGGAGGTGCCCCAGGACGGCATCGGCCTCCCCACCTGCCCGACCGTTATTGAGGCCATGCCTAGAACTGTCAGCGCGATCGGCGCCATCCCGTCTCGGCAGCTGATCTCCTCTGGTTCTCGACCTAGACTGCTTCCCTCATGGCCTTCACCGCTGCCGCCGCCGCGACGTTTGCATCTTGATCGGCGGCGGGGCTCGGGGACGGGACCTGAGCTCCCGTTCAGCTGGCGGCTGCCCATGCAGCCAGGACCGCCATCTCCGTTGCCGTTGCGGCGGGCATCCTGCGGACGGCGTCGGGGCCTCGGGGCGGGTCCGGGACATCCATTCGGCCGTGCCCTGTTCCCGCTGCCTCCGACTGTTGCTGGGGCCGTGCCTGGAGCTGTCGTCGCGACCGGCACCTTCCCGTCGCAGCGGCTGGTCTCCTCTCGACCTGAGCTGCTGGCGTCTTGCCTGAGGCTTCCTTTATGGTCTCCTCCGCTGCCACCGCCGCAGCATTTGCATTTTGGTCGGTGGCGAGGCTCGGGGGCGGGACCTGAGCTCCCGATCGGCTGGCGGCTGCCCATACAGCCAGGATCGCCGCCTCCATTGCCGCTGCAGCGGGCATCCTGCGGACGGCGTCGGGGCCTCGAGGCAGGTCCGGGTCATCCGCTCGGCTATGCCCTATTCCCGCTGCCTCCGACCGTTGCTGGGGCCATGCCTGGAGCTGCCGTCACGACCGGCACCGTCCCGTCGCGGCAGCTGATTTCTCGGCCCAAACTGCTGGCGCCTTGTCGGAGGCTTCCCTCATGGCCCCCACCACCGCCGCCGCTGCAATGTTTGCATTTTAGTCGGCGGCAAGGCTCGGAGACAGGTCCTGAGTTCCCGTTCGGCTGGCGACTGCCCATGCGGCCAGGACCGCCGCCTCCGCTGCCGCTGCGATGAGCATCTTGCAGACGATGGCGGGGCCTTGGGGCGGTTTCGGGACATCCGCTCGGCCGTGCCCTATCCCCGCTGCCTCCGCCACCGCCACCACCTCCGCAGTTCCAACGATCATCTCGCAATCACCGGCAGGGCCTCAAAATTCGGCCGAGACCCTCATGGCAATATTCTTCACCCATGGCTTCCGCCGCCGCCACCGCTGCAGCGAGTGTGTTTTGGTGGGCATCAAAGCCCGGAAGCAAGACTGCGGTTCTCACCTGGCCATCAGCTGCAACGAACATTTTGCGGATAGCGGCGAGGCCTCAGGGCAGGGCTGAGACATTCACACAACCTTACTTTGCCCTCGTTATCTCCGCCACCGCCGCTGCCACAGCAACAGTCATCTTGCGAACGCTGGCAGGACCTTCTAATTTGGCCGACGCAGCCCCATGGCCGTGTTTTACACCCGGGACCTCCATCACCGCCGCAACGAATACATCTTGATTGGCGGCAAAGCCCGCTGACAAGGCTACGACCCCTGTTTGACCATTGGCCGTCCCCATGTTCACACCCACTACCACCGCTGCTGTCAAAGTGGTCACCTTACACGCGGCGACGTGGCCCGGGAACAGGGCCGGGACTCCCACACAACCGTGTTTTGTCCCCGTGGCCTCCGCCTCCGCCACCACCACTGAAACCACCGCTATTACGTCAATCACCATATGGATGGCGACAAGGCCTGGGAATGAACCAGAAGCCACCACACAGCCACTTTATGCCTCCATGGCCTCTGCCACTACCACCACTGCAGCGACTATGTCTTGGTCGACAGCGAGGCCCGGAGTCAAGACCGCAGCTCCTGATCAATCATCAACAGCCACCGCGGAGACGTTACAGACAACGACAAGGCCTAGGGACTGAGCCAGGACCATCTCACGACCACTCTCCATCCTCTTGTCCTCTGCCACCATCGCAGTTGCGGCAGTTACTCATCGACCAGCAGCGAGACCCGAGATCCAGAACTATATCACCACCTTGCTTACACCCTGTCGGGAGATCTAAACCTAAACTGTGGCCATTATTCGTTCCTCCTCCAACCCCTGTCAAGATCTTAGGTCCATCATTTGACCCGCCTACTCCAGCACAAACTCACAGTCATACCCTCCATATATTATCATATTCTTCAACTGAACTGCGGGCCTTGAGATATGTCACCCTATCTCAAATCTGGCCCCCTTGTCTCATCAAATCCCATCTCAAGGACGGATCCTGGGATCCAGAGAGATGGTGGAGTCGTCGTCGGAAGCGTGGGAGGGAGGGTTTCTTAAAATTTCTAATCAAATTCCTTAACAAATTGGGGGACAACCCACCTGGGGCTCCGACCTGTTCACAGTTAGAGCGCAGCCGGAATGGTCAGGATTCCGACATGGCTCAATTGAGGATGGGGGGTTATCCAGAAGAGGGTGTCATCAAATCCATTAAAACGGTGAGCGGGAGAGGCAGATTTGGCGTTTATAAGGGGCCACATTCTGTTTCGGGAGCGCGTCTCTGCTCTCTATCTGCTGTGACGCGTTCCGACCCCATTATCACTTCCCGTTCTCCAGGTAGTCTGAGTGTTCAGGCCCTGGGCCTTCGACTGATGTTGTGTAACGCCAGGTCCGTCATGAACAAAGCCCCTCTCATTCATGACTTGATCTTAGAGGGGGGGGCGGACCTGGTGGGTATCACCGAGACCTGGCTGGGCCCAGAGGGGGGTGTCCCTCTGGTCGATATGTGCCCGGCCGGGTTTCGGGCTTTTCATCAGCCGAGGACCCAGGGAAGGGGTGGAGGTGTTGCGTTAGTTATCAAGGAAGATCTTTGTCCGAGGGAGTCCACTGTTTCTCAGACGTCTGGATGTGAATCTCTTTTCGTGAAGTTTGGTTCCAAGGTTCAGAAGGGCTTGTTGATCGCTTACCTGGCTCCCTGCTATGCATCATCTGCCCTGCTTGAGCTTCTTGAGGTTATTGCTGGCATGGCGGTTGAGACCCCTAGGCTTATGGTCATGGGTGATTTCAACCTTCCCTCTGCCGGCGGTGCCTCGGGACCTGCTCAGGAGTTCATGGCTTCCATGACAGCCATGGGCCTAACCCAATTAATCCGGGACCCTACTCACATCGGAGGTCATACCCTAGACTTAGTTTTTGTCTCTGATCAGTGGCAGAGTGATCTGGGTGTAGGGAATATAGTCATAGAACCCCTGTCATGGTCAGACCACTCACTCCTAAAGCTTGACTTCCGTTCCACACCTCTTGACCGCAGGGAGGCGGGGCCATTAAAATGGTACCGCCCCAGGCGCCTGATGGACCCTGAAAGGTTCCTGATGGAGCTTGGGCCACTCCCTGAAACTCACACACACAACTCAGTCGAGGACTTGGTTGCTGCCTGGAATTTGGCGGCTGCTAAAGCACTTGATCGGGTTGTGCCCTTGCGGCCTCTGACCCGGCGCCGCTCCCAGATAGCTCCTTGGTTCTCCGAGGAGCTGAGGGAGATGAAACGCCGGAAAAGACGCCTAGAGAGTAGTTGGAGATCCACCCGTTCTGATTCTGACCGAACACTACTACGTGCTTATATTAAGACGTATTTAGTGGCGATGATGGCGAGGAGAACTTACCTCTCCACCCTTATTGCATCCGCAGAAAACCGCCCAGCTGCCTTGTTTAAGGTGACTCGCTCCCTCTTAAAAGTGGAGTCACAGGATGACCCTTTACAAGGTCGAGCTGAGGAATTTTCCATATTTCTCCAGGATAAAATCGCTCAGATTCGGAACGATTTGGACTCCGACTGGTCCTCTCCAGACGAGAGGGTGGGATCAGATATCGGTGAGGTCAACTGGGTTGAGTTCGACTCTGTTACCAAAGAACACGTTGACAGAATACTGGGGGGACTGAATGCTACCACTTGTTTATTAGACCCGTGTCCCTCCTGGCTGGTTCTAGCCACTCGGGAGGTAACACGAGGCTGGTTCCAAGGCATTATAAACGCTTCCTTGAGAGAGGGGTTTCTACCCACTGCTTTGAAAGAAGCAGTGGTTCGTCCCCTCCTCAAGAAACCGTCCTTGGACCCAGCATTACTATCCAATTATCGTCCTGTCTCCAACCTTCGCTTTGTAGCGAAGGTTATAGAGACCGTGGTGGCACGTCAGTTCCCGCAGTACCTGGATGAAGCAAATTATCTTGACCCCCTCCAATCGGGCTTCAGACCCGGGCACAGCACTGAGACGGCGTTGGTCGCGTTGATGGATGATCTTTGGAGGGCACGGGCCATTCCTCTGTTCTGGTCCTCCTCGATTTATCGGCGGCTTTTGATACTGTCGACCACAGTATCCTGTTGCATCGGTTGGAGGGGCTAGGGATTGGAGGCACCGTGCGTCAATGGTTCTCCTCCTTCCTCTCCGACCGTTCGCAATTTGTGTTGACAGGGGGACAGAGATCGACCCCGAGACCCCTACTCTGTGGGGTGCCTCAGGGGTCAGTGCTCTCTCCCCTGCTGTTTAACATTTATATGAAGCCGCTAGGTAATATCATCCGTGGCTTTGGAGTGGAATTCCACCAGTACGCTGATGATACTCAGCTGTACATCTCCACTCCAGACTCCACTCCAGAAGCCGTCGAGGTGATGACCCGGTGCCTGGAGGCCGTACGAAATTGGATGGGTCAAAACAGACTCCATCTCAACCCGACCAAAACCGAATGGCTGTGGTTTCCTGCTCCCAGATTCAGTCAGCTTATTCCATCGCTGACCATAGGAGGAGAGACACTATCCCCTGTGGAAAGGGCACGCAACTTGGGTGTCCTCCTGGATGTGCGACTGTCTTTGGAAGACCATATTGCAGCCGCCACCAGGAGTGCTTTTTATCAGATTCGTCTGATCTACCAATTGCGACCCTTCCTGGATCTGGGCGCACTTCGCACAGTCACCTCTGCTCTCGTCATCTCCCGTTTGGACTACTGTAATGCTCTCTACATGGGGCTCCCCTTGAAGACTCTCCGTAGGCTAGTTAGTTCAGAATGCCGCCGTGCGGATGATCATCGGCGCCCCTCGGGACGCCCACATAACACCTCTTCTCCGCCGGCTGCACTGGCTTCCTGTGGCCTTCCGGATTCGATTCAAGGTGGTACTAATAGTATTCAAAGTGCTCCATGGCTCGGGACCTGGATACTTACGGGACCGCCTTCTGCCACCAACAACCTCCCGCCGCCCAGTACGCTCCCACAGAGTCGCCATGCTCGGAATTACCCAAATTGAAATTACCCAAAACTTGGTCAGAAGCGTATATAGCATTAATCCCAAAAGAAGAGACAAACCACGTAGACTGAAAGACAGGCAGGCAGGCAGGCAGACAAACAGACCTTTTGGATGTATATATGGATAGAGAGATAGACAGAGAGACAGACAGACAAATAGGTTACGACAGTGGCGGCACTTTGGGAAAATAGAGCAAATCCAGAGTGGGAATTGAAGTCCATACAAGTTGCCAAGGTTAAGAAACACGGGCTGAATATATCAACCCAGTCATTCTGGTTTAGAGTTTAGCATGTTATTTGATTGCGGCTTAGTCAATAAACCATGGCTAAGATCTTCCTGCTCCTTAATGCAGCTGCCTCTTCTCTAGCCTCCTGCCCCAGTTCTTTCTTTGGCATCCAATTTTGTAATGCCAATCTCCCCAGGGCAGCAATGTGGACGACTCCACCCTCTTTGCTTCGACCCAAGGTCCACTTCCATCAGGCCAAGCAAGGGGAGGCACTCTGCACATGCTCAGAGACTCCCAACTTTGGGAAAGTGCTCCGCCCATCTTTACACTCCGCCCGGGAGGAGGAAGGCGTGCAGAAGCAGCCCAGACCAGCAGAGGGAACGACTGCTTGGAAAGTACGAAGCAAGCGCAGGGCTCAGTCAGTAGAAACAGGCTGCAGAGGAAGGTTAGGTTCTAGGTCTGGCCCGGCCACGTAGAGCCAAACCGAACTGAGCCACGTACCTTGGAGAGCCGCAACTGCACCCACCCGCATTCTGCATGCAAGCCCGGCTGGCTGGAGAATGGAGGCTGGGCTGGCAGTGCACGCTCCCTTGTTCTCCTCCGGGGAAGGGGGTCCTAATGCCGACCCCCCCCCTTCCACTGTGTGCCTTGGGAGGGTTTTGCTTTCGGGCCTTCTGGCGCGCCTCCACCGCTTCCACCGGAGACGGCAGCTTTGCAAGTTAAGGTGCCCCCTTTCTACCACCTCTCCCCAGGCTTGGCAAGGCTCGCTGCGCACAAGTTTTGCATTTGAGGAACCATGCACAGGTTTCGCATTCAAGTCAATGGTGTAAGCCTGCAGGGCTGGCACCTCAAACGCCCCCCTGCTGGCCTTCTTGCCTCTTGGCGCCCCCCTAAGGCATCCCACCGCCCCCCAGGGGGCAGTACCGCCCACTTTGGGAACCACTGGTCTAAATAAAGAGGGTGTTTTCTTTGTGGGGAGTCCTGTTTCTTGCTTCTGTGAAGGCCACATCAGAACACCTGCTTCGCAGCTGGCCCAACTCACTCACTTGCTCTCCTCTTTATCCTCCACCGGTTGCTTTGCTATCTGCAGTCAATTTGCCTCTCTGTTCGCCTCACTTCGATGGGACTCCAGTCTCTTGGGTAGGTCCCTCCGATACAGCTGAGCTTCTCTCAGGCCTCTTGGGTGAAGCTGAGCATCTCTTTCTTTTAATTTCTCCAATCTGCCTCTTTTTCTTTCTCCAGTCTTTTTTCTTTTTCTATGACTTATTTTTCCTTCTCTACCTCTCTTCCTACTATTTTATTTTAGTAGCAATTTTTCCTCCTGCTATGTGATTATGCTTCTCCCATTGTCCGTGTAGTTGAAGTTCATGTATCTAGAAGCATGCATGCAGAAGTCCCATTAAGGAGACGCTCTACCAAATACAATAAAGCAGGGAGGGTCCAGAGGACAATCGTAGGAATCCAGCAAGGGTGCTCAATTATGAGGGGCGGGACACTGCCCAAGTCACTCAGCGAGGAGCAGAAGGGCCCATCGCCCCATCAGCTCACAAGAGTGTCAACTTATCTCAGACCTCAGCTATGACCTCTGCATAGTCCCATGGGAGTCTGACAGCAACCAATAGAATACATTTTTTTGCACAGGAATAGGAAGCTCAAGTTCAAAGCCCAAAAGCTATCCGTTCTCAACTCCATGTGGTCAGCTGCCCAGAGCCTCAAACCCATGTGGTCCTGTTCATCAATAAACCATCTTTTCAATCAGCCTCCATGTTTCCAGGGTCTTTCTCCCTGCTTGGAACTGAATCAGATGGATATTTTTTCCAACATTAGCATTTTTTGGATGCTGGATATTTTGATTATTGGCATTAATGGATTTTATCAGCATTGCTCTTTTGTTCTTGTAGTGCTTCTATTGGAGCAGATTTTATTGAGCAAGGTAACTTGTGAATGTATTTGCTTTTAAAAATGTAAATATTTTTTAATAAACACAATGACTAGATAGATAAAAAAAGATTTAAAATCTGTTTTTAGAAAAAAACTTTCTTTCAACTGAAGAATTTATTTTACTATCTACCGTATATAACTAATACAATCAATATTGCCAATATTGATGATCAAACAATGGCAAGGGGACATCTCTAAATTTATTTGGCAAGAGGGGAAAAAAACCCCATGAATTAATTATAAATTGTTGCAGGATGCCAAAAAAAGAGGGGATTTGGGTCTTCCAGGTTTAAAACTGTATTTTGAGGTAAGTTGTTTGGTTCTGCTGAAGGAATAGGGGTAACTAAAGAATAGAGGTTACTGGATATAGAAGGTCATGAATTTACCATAGATGGCACAGCTATCTATAGTAAAATTAAAATGATTATAGATTTCAAGGGTCACATTGCCATTTATAGAATTTGGAATAAATATAAAGAAAAAGTGTTTTTTTCTTAAAATATCTCTTTGGATGTTACCTAAAATGCCTAGTTAAAAAGAAAATGATAGTGAATTCCAAGTGGTAGATACAGTGAAATAATATCCTTTGTTTAAGGTGAACCTATTCTCAAATCAAAAGAAGATATGAAATTTGAAGTTCATACATATAAGTGGTTTTACCTATCTACAGTTGAAACCAAGGTTTACTCCAGATTTTTTTTAAAATGTTGTTTGAATTTGCTAAAAATGAATTTAAATCAATACTCTGTACTTATAAGCAGCTAAGGTTTATAAAATGCAGTTATAGTTAAACTTAGAAAGTGAATACGTTAAACACTGATTCAATGGGCAAGAAATTATTGTAATGTTTTTAAAATCAATACTCTGTACCTATGATGAAAATTTTACAGCTAAAGTTTATAAAAAACTTTTTAGTTAAATTTAGAAAGTGAAAATGTTAAATATCGCTTGATTCAATGGGCAAGAAATTGTTATGTTAGAGCAATGGGAAAATGTGTGGATTAAAGGACTGAAATTTATGCTGAATTATAAACTTAATGAAAACTTCTATAAAGTGATGTGTCAGTGGTGTTTAATGAGTTATCAAAATGTAAAAGTGTGTTGAATGTTTATTAGAAATTTAAGTACGTTTTATCATATGTGGTGGACGTATTGGGAATTATAGTTTAATCAGAAGATTTTATAAAAGGACTTACAATGGAAACTGAAAACTGTTCTTCTAGAATTATTAGAGAAAGAATTGAGGAAAATAGAACTTTGTTGCTACATCAAGAATTCTATATGCCCAACAATGGGAAGTGTTAACTTCCACAATGGAGGAATGAGTTGAAAAAAATGACGGAAATGGCAGAGACAGTTGACTGCACGAGTAGGGATAAGAATGTAAATAATTTTATGATTATTTGGAAACTGCTTCTGGACCTTTCCACATGAAAGAGAAAAAAATGAAAATTGTATTTTTGGGTTTTGACAATTAAGTGGGTTACTGCTATAAAAATGGCTAGTAATTACTGTTTGATATAAGTAAAAATTTGGTACTATAATTTTATTGTGTATCTTGTATACTTTTACTGCACTGAAAATCCCCCAGAAGCTCTTCTTTTCTTTTTCCTCTTTCCTCAATTTATTTCCTCTGTTCCCTTTCATTCCCTCTTTTTCCATTGTCTTTATTTTTCTATTTCATGCAGGAAATTCTCACCTTATAACAGTTCATTTAGTGACCGTTCAAAATAACAACAGCACAGGAAAAAGTGACATAGGACCATTTTTCACACTTACAACCTTTGTGGCATCTCCATGGTCACAAATTCAGATGCTTTGGTTGTCATATTTATGACAGTTCCAGTGTCCTGAAGTCATGTAGTTCACCTTTTGCCATCTTTTGACAAGCAAAGTCAATGGGAAAACCAGATTCACTTACCAACCATGTTACTAACTTCACAACTGCAAATATTCACTTAACAACTATGGCAAGAAAGACTACAAAATGGGACAAAACTCACTTAACAAATGTCTCACTTAGCAACAGCAATTTTGGGCTCAGTTGTGTCGTAAGTTAAGGACTCTCTGTATTAAGAAAAAAACTTTTAATAAAAATATATTCTAAAAAAACTAACACAATCAGTGCCAAAAGGGGGAGAAGGGAAGGGGAAAATAGAAACCTATAATTTATATGGCATCCTAATCTGCATAACATTTTATTTTTTAAAGTGGCAATATTGTTTTTCCATATTTAGTTGCTAAAAAAATACATTTTTTTTGTTTTTCCAGAGAAGTGCAAATTTCCAAGTCTGATTTGTTTTTGTTCCCCCTCCCCTTCGAACTTTGGAAGAAAAATTAACACACAACCGGACTCAAATTTATTCCAGAATGCAATGCCACGTTTTTCCAAGGATAATAAAGTGGGAAACAGAAATAATGAATGTTGTTAATGTTTATCCATTCAGCTTGTAGAGGAAAAACAAAAATATAATCAGATAATTATAAGACTGGAGGGTGGGGCTGGCGTCGCAATGGTACGGCGGGCAATCTTGAAGATCCGAGATTGCCACCGATATCTTTGTTGCTGGACGGTTCAAATGGACCTAAACCATCCCGAAGAGATGGTGAATGTAAAGAGTGCATCCTGTCGATCCCAGGGACATCGCAAAGTCCCTGGTAAATCCAGGAGATGCTCTTTTTGCCAGCAGCAAAGAGGCAGCCATTAAAGCTGCTGAAGTTGGAACAGCTCCGAAACGGAAGAGAATGGAAAGAGAAAGTGTGTCAGTTTGGTGAGAGTTTTCTTTTCTTTTATGATCTGAGAGAACACCCTAAGGAAAAGAAAGAATTTGTAAAATTTAAGACAGAAGAGATTAAGCAACGATTTTAAACAGGAAGTCAAAATTAGTATTTCATTTGTTATTGCTGGACTCTTAATGTATGATTTTTTACTTTGAAACTGGACTGGTTTTTTTTTACCTTATTTTTCCTTTTTTATTTTTTGCCTTTATAATATTCTAGGTTAGAGATTCCCTTTTAGTTTTCTTTTTTTAAGTTTTTCTTTTCTTTTTAATTAATTTTTTATTAATTAAAACACATTTTTATTTGAAAAAGGAGGGGGAAAGTGAAAGTAGAGGAAAATTTGTAACACTGCTATCTGGAAGCTTGGAAGAATTATTTTCTTGTTTTACTATTGAAGACCAGACAAAGCTGAGAAAGAACTGAGGCTTTTTTTCAAGGACCATGAGCATGTTTGATAAGATAGAGGGAAGAGCACGGGAGAGTGTTATTGCAGGTGCTCCTCTGGGTTTCTATCAGTAGCTGGAGTCTGGTGTTGAAATTTACAGAAAGAAGGCTATAAGATTGTTTGGAACTTAATGAAAAGCCTTGGATATTTAAATAGGTGCAGTGTGTGCTTTCTTTTCTTCTTTTTTCTTTTTTATGCTGGGCTATTCTCTACTTCAACAAACCCCCTCCTTATTAGCTTATTATTTTTGATAGTCATTTGGATTTTTGGCCTTCTGGAATTTGTTTTTGTTTTTCTTTGTTTTTGAGTCTATTTTTTATTTTTATTTTAAAGAAAAAATCTTTTTTTCATCTACCTGTTTTTGGTATTATTATTAGTTTTAATTTTTCTTTTTGTCTTCAAGGGAGTAGCTTTTTTTCCTTTCCCCTCCCATCCTTTGTTACTTTTTATATTGATTTTTTCTGTGGCTCTTTTTTTCCCCTTTTTATACCTGAGACTTTTTAATTGGATTAAGATGCTGAAGAACTTGAAGAACTTTATTTTTTCTGCCACCCACTTCACTTGACAACTTTTCCTCTTTCTTTTTATGTTTTTTCTTCTCTTTTTGGGGTTTTTTCTCATTTTTTAATCAATTGATTGGATTGAGGTGTACAAGAACCTGAAGAAACTTTTCTTTTATTCTGCTTTCCCTTTTCCTCTATTATTTTTACTTGGAATTACAATTGGTCATTACACGAGTGGATTAAGGTCTAGAAGAACCTGAAGATTTTGAATTGTTTGAAATGAGTAGGAAACTAATAGCAGCCGGTTCCTCAATTCCTACTTCTTCTTCTTCACCATCTGGAGGACAACGCTCAATACAGATAATGTTACAACAAGAAAAAAAACAGGAAAAGGTGATGATGCAGATGATTATGCAAGGAATTAAAAACATACAAGCAAGAACAGAGAATATTGAAAAGAGAACATTGAACAAAGAACAGGAAAAACTGATGAAAAGGTGGAGAACATTCAACAAATGATGATGAAGTATGATAGAGATTCCAAAAAATTGAAGATGATGATAAACAAGGAAATAAGAAGATTGGAGGTACTGATGGCAGATTAACCGTGGTTGAACAAGATAAGAGTGGGATGCTTGGATGGGAGATGGACAGATCAGAATTTTATCTCAGGTTCTAAAACATAGAAGAAGAAAAGGAACAAAATTTGACAGAGATAATGATAGAAATTTTGACCGAGGCTTTGGAAATAACCAAAGAGAAGATGATGGATGGAATAGATGAGGTTTTTCGAGTCTTCACAAGATATGCAATGAGAAATAGCTTGGCAAGAGAAGTTCATATCAGATTTACAAAGAAAGCTATTAAAATGCAAATATTACAAGTGGCAAGAGAGAAAACATTGAAATACAAAGATAAGGAGATTGTAATCCTGAAACAAATACCTAGAAGAATGAGAGAGATGAGAAGAGAGTATCGATTTCTGACTAAAATACTACTCAAAAAAGAAGTGAATTATAGATGGCTGATACCAGAAGGCCTAATGTTTATATGGCAGGAACAAAGACATAGAATTGATTCAATTGAGAAGGCAGAATTATTTTATACAAAATATTTTGGAGAGAAGGAGGAAGAGACAGAAAAAGAAATGTCACTAATTCAATTCCAAGAGGACTGCCAAGCAGCGATTGAAAATGAAGAAGGTGCTGTAGGTGGAAAGGTGAAAGTTAGAGAACAACGAGAACCAAGATCTACAAGGGCTGCAAAACCTACTTACAAAGTATAATCATGGAAGAGAAAAAACTGATTACAATTAATATAAATGGACTTAATTCAGCTGTTAAAAGAAGGAAAACTTTCCATAAATTAGAGAAATTAAAATTTGATTTAATCTGCCTGCAAGAAGTACTATTAAAAAGCAGCATGAACAACTATTGACACAGCCAAAGTTAGGGAAAATATTTACTTCTTTGACATAATGCAAAAAAAGAGGAGTGGTTTTATACATCAAAGATACTATTTCAGCTAAATTGATCCATACGGATGATGATGGAAGACTCTTAATGATGGAAATAATGGAAAATAATATGAAAACACTCCTGATAGCAATCTATGCTCCAAATAATAATCAAGAATAATTTTATAGAAAATTATATAATTTATGAAAATAATTGAATTGGACTATGTTAATAATCTGCATGATGGGAGATTTCAATGGAATAATAGATAATAAACTGGACTATACAACGTAGAAAACAACAAAGCAAAGCAGAAAGACTCTCCCTAGATCCTTTTTTTAAAATGATAGATGAAATAAATCTAAAAGATGCATGGAGAGAAAGAAACCCTAAGACCAAACAATATACCTTTTATTCAAACAGACTTTCATTATGGTCTAGAATAGATATGATATGGATGTCAACAGAATTGATTGCTAATCGTCAAGAAATTGATATAGAAATAAGTACCTGGGCAGATCATAATCCAATGACAATTAAATGGAAAGGACAAAGAAGAAGATCTAGATACACGTTAAATAACACTATATTAAAAAAAAAAGATTTTACACAGAGAATGAAGAAAGAACTGGCTTTTTTCTTCAAAGAAAATAAAAAAGAAGACACATCAATGCAGAATGTATGGAATACAATGAAGGCATATGCCAAAGGCTTAATAATAGACTATACAAGGAAAAGAAATATTATGAAAAGACAAGCTTCTAAGACATTAGAAAAGACTTGAAAAAGAGTTACAGAAATTGCCACAGAAAAACGACATTAAGTTAAAAATGGATACAATTAAACATAAAATGGGATTAATGGAAAAAGAAGAATTAGCACAGAAAATCAGAGGTGTGAAGCAGAACTATTTTGAAGATGGAAATAAACCAGGTAGATGGCTAGCATATAAATTGAGAAAGAAGAGAGAATCAAGGAAAATATCGCAATTAATAGATGATCAAGGCCAAGCTTGCTATGGAAGAGAAGAAAAAAACCCACACGAGATTATTATGGGAAATTATACGAACAAGAGAATATTGATGATGAAAAAGTTAAACAGTACTTACAGAATGCTAATTTACCCTGGATACCTAAAGAGACTGAAATAATGTTAGAAAGTAACATAATGATGATGGAGTTAACTGAAGCACTTAAAAAAGCAAAAATAATGGAAAGGCACCAGGGTCCAGATGGACTTCCAGCGGTATTTTATAAGACATTACAAGAATCGTTGAATCTTCCATTGTTAGAAGTTATAAATGAAGTTATGTCAAAGAAGAGGATACCTAAATCATGGTCAGAAGCTTATATTACACTTGTCCCAAAGGAGGACGCCGACCCACAACAAATCAAGAACTATAGACCTATTTTCCTATTAAACTCAGACTATAAATTTTTTGCTTCAATATTGGCAGAAAGACTTAAAAATATTTAAATAACTTTATTCATCCTGATCAAAATGGATTTCTGCCAAAGAGACAAATTAAAGATAATATGAGAATAATTTGGACACTTTGGAATATTATGAGGCACATCCTGAAAAACAAATGGCTTTGATATTTTTAGATGCACAGAAGGCCTTTGACAATGTGAATTGGCGATTTATGTTATTACAGTTGGAGCAGATGGGCATTGGTAAAAAATTTATTCATACAATAGAAGCTATATATCATAAACAAACAGCAAAGGTAATGATAGAAGGAGAATTGATGGATTCTATTGATATAAGAAAAGGAACAAGACAAGGCTGCCCACTGTCACCTCTGTTGTTTGTGTTAACATTGGAAGTGCTAAATAGAAACATTAGAGAAGAAAAGGATATATAAGGGATTAAAATTAAAAAGGAAGAATTTAAATTGCAAGCATTCGCAGATGATCTGGTTTTCATTTTAGAAGATCCACTAGAAACAGCATTTAAACTGATAGAAAAGATAGAGGTATATGGAAAGGTAGCTGGTCTGAAAATAAATAAAGATAAAACAAAGATTCTGACAAAGACTATGTTATTAAGACAAAAGGAAGAATTGGCTGATGTTTTGAAAATTCAGGTCACAAATCAGATTAAGCATTTGGGGATACATTTGACAGCAAGATGTAGCACGCTTAGAGAGAATAATTATACTAAACTCAAGCAACAGATAGTGACAGATTTGGCGAAATGGGAAAACTTACAATTATCATTAATAGGGAGAATATCAACTATCAAGATGAATATACTACCCAGAATTTTATATCTGTTTCAAACAATTCCAATTAGGCTAGGGAAAGATTACTCTGAAGATTTAAATAAAATTGTGTTAAAATATATATGGCAAGGAAAGAAAGCGAGAATAAAACTAAAACTCTTGCAAGAAGCTAGAATAAGAGGAGGAGGATTTGGCTTGCCTAATTGGGAGTTATACCACCAAGTTACACATTTGATATGGATTAAGAAATGGATAACATTAAGAAATACTAGATTGTTGACATTAGGAGGACATGATTTGTTGTTGGGGTGGCATGCCTTCTTATGGTACAAGGGAACTAAAACATATGGGTACTTTAGAAGACATTATATAAGGGGGGGCTTTGTGGTTAAATTGGGAGAAGACTAAAAGGCAATGTTATTTGAAAATTCCAGTCAGGCTATTGACTATTGAAGCATTTTCTTATCCTATAACATATAAAAAGGAACAAAGAGTTAGATATTGAATGAAAAGGGTGAACTATGCAAAAACTAGAGGAACAAGGTATAAAGATGAATTGGTTTTCATATGCGCAAATATGCTCTAGATATGACAAAGATTCCAAAACAGAAGGTTTTTATGATAAATTGACTGATTTAGATAAGATTTTTTTAAATAGTTTTATTTGAGTTTTCACAAAAAACAAAACAAAACCCAATACAATTAAAACATCTTTTTTGAGAATAGCATGATCCCAGGTTATCACTTCTCTATATAGACACAAACTCAATTTCATATTCATCTTTATATTCTATTCCATGTCTTCTTACTATTTTAACTTTTTCTCCGTAACTTTAATTTACTCAAAATTCTTAATTATTGCATATCTAAATCCATTTATATATCTTTTTCTAAATTCCAATGTCTTTCTACTCATTATATTTATACTTTATCTGCCTGTTCAAATTTCATGTCATCTTTTATCATTAAACAAATTTTAAAATATGACATCTTTATATCTCTTAAAATACACACTATATTCTTGAAACAAAAATATATAACAATAGTAGATAAGATACTCATTCCCCTCCAATTTGATTCTATCATCAATATTAGTTTATTTCTAATTATCTCATGTCCAAATTCAATTATATGTCTTTTTACAAATCTTAATATCTTTCTATTCATCACATTTACATTTTTATCTGTCCTGTTTCAATTTCATATTGTCTTTTCTCATTAGACAAATTTTCCCCTATAATTACTAATTGGAGTATGATACCTTTATATCTTTAAATTTTATCCATTCAACTCTTATTTAAACTTCAATTTATGCCTTTAGAATTATAACATTCTGTATAATACATAATTTCCAATCAAATTCTGCTTGGTACATTCTTAAAATACACACTATGTTCTTTAAATTAAAGAAAGAAAAATATAGCAATAATAGATACAATGCTCATTCCCTTCCAATTCAATTCTATTAATATCAATTACAGTCATACTTCCTTGGGAATATGTATAAACAATTATCTCATACCTAAAATCAATTATATTTATACCATGTTTCTCCAACAATACGGCCTCCACCAATAGGAAGACCCAGCATGTTTTCTAGGCATGAAATGAAATTAAGCCCCTCCCCCCAAATTTAGGCCTAGTTTAAAACATGCTGGGGGGGAGGCTGGGGGTTAAAACATGCTGGGGGGGAGGGCTGGGGTTAAAACATGCTGGGGGGGAGGGCGGGGGGGAAACATGCCTTTAACGGTGCCCTGCGCGATGCTGCCGCTGTTCTCGTGCCAGCAGGAAGTGTAGAAGCATTTCTGCTGCTTCTCAGTTGGGGGAGCTGCCTCCATGGCTTCCACAGTTCCTGCCGGCACGAGAACAGCAGTAGCGCCGGCGGGAACGTGGAAGAGTTTCTGCTGCTGCTCGGGTGTTTGCGGAGCTTCCGCACACACCAGAGCAGCAGTAGAAATGCTTTCACGTTTCCGCCAGTACTGCTGCTGTTATCGTGCCGGCAGAAATGTGGAAGCGTTTCTGCCGCTGCTCGGGTATGTGCGGAGCTTCCGCACACACCTGAGCAGCAGCAGAAAAGCTTCCACATTCCCACCGGCGCTGCTGCTGCTGTTGTGCCGGCAGGAACACCGCTGCCGCCCACCCGCTGATGGGGGGGGGAGAGAAATTATTTCACCCCCGAAAAGACAGCCTAGCCGTTTTTTCGGGGCTCAAAAAAAAATAAGGCCCTGCCTTATTTTGTGAGAAACACGGTACTTTTATCTATAAACTTTTCATGGTTAATCAAAGTGTTCCCCTCCTTTCCTAATTCCACTCACTCTTATTCAATTTACTTATTAACAAACATTCCACTGCATTACAATAAGTATTTTATCCATCATTTTAATCACACATTTTCTCATATTTTCTAAAAATTTATTTCTATTTCTAACATAACAGTACTACTACATGTACCTTTGCAGAATCCTTTTTTCAATTAAATTCTCACCCATTTATCTCTAAATAGGCTTATTATTCCAATTCTTATGCCTTTTCCCTGTTTCTCTATATCTTGTTTCTGTCTTTTATAGCTTCTTTCCCTTTCCTTCTTCCCCCTCATCTTCTCCCTCTCTTTTTTGCCCCCGTGTCTCTCTACTTCTAATTCTTTCTTCTGTAATCTTCTCTTCTGTTGCTTAGTATTGTAATTATTTTTCATACTCTTCTTTTTTTTTTGGTTGTTTTTTTAAGTCCTAAACTTTCCACTCTCTTTCCCAACTTTCCCTTTTTTCCCTCACACAAGGTTACTTGATCATTAAAGATGGCTTCTTCTTTGTCCCAATCTTCTTGCTCTACAAATATTTCTTGTTGTTTCTCATAGTTCAGGATCTCCGTTTCTAAAAATTGAAATACGAAGCCAAAAGAACTTCTTCTTTCTAATGCATCTTCTTTGTATTTTTTAAGTTCCACTTTCAGTACTTCCCAGAGTGTTGCCATTTTAAATACTTTTAAACAACCACCCGATTAATTTAATCATTTAAATCCAATAGTCAAAAATCCAAAAATCACCAAATAGTCCAAATAATCCAAAGCTGTTTCTTCTTGCTTCTTTTTTCACTTTCTCTTCCTGAGGCTCTATTATTTTGTTGCAAAGTTTCAGTTAGAATGTATCTTTTAGGAATCTTGTTAAAGTTTTGCTGTGAGTTCTTTTTAATTCCAGGCAGTCTCCTCCATTTTCCAGATCCCGCCTTATTCTTATTCTTGCTTTTTCTCTCCTTTTCCTTCTTTTAAATATTTAAGTATCCAAGAACCTTTATCTTTTATCCCTTTGACATTTTATTTTCAGCTTAATTGCCTATTATTGTCAAAGTGGATTTTTTTTTCACTTTTTCTTAACTGTCAGTATAAGGAAAGGAGGGAGAGAAAAAAACCCCAAATCATTTCCCTTTCATCTCTCCTTCACTGCTTCCGAATCTTCCTTGGGAACAAGTTAATTTTTATAGTTAAAATTCCAGGGTATCTTATGTTCTTGCTTTTCAATTCAACCCGGTCAGCCAAAACTTTCTCTTCTTATCTTCCTCCTGCACTTTCTTTTCCGGTTGAGCTCTTCTTTGTGGTGGCCATTTCTAGCCACCACTACAACTGCCTTCAGGAAAGGAAGTAAAGATCAGCTGGGGAGGGGAGATGCGGTTCTCCTCGATCCTGCTGACAGTCTCCCCCTTCTTCACTACCTCTATGGGGTGGCTTAGCTCCGAAACCAGCCGGCTCGGAGTGCTCCTGCGGCGAGCACAGACAGAAACTGCGCATGATCGTGGATTTCTGACTGTCTCCAAAGAAACTCAAACAGGAAGTCCTCTGATTTAGATAAGATTTTGACAGGTACTGATGAAAAGGTGACAAAAAAAATTGTACGGATATTTACTAGAAATTAAGCTAGAAGAAGAACAAATTAAAGAAACAATGATTGTTTGGAGGGAAAATTTTGGATATGGATTGATTTAGAGAAATGGCAAAAATTGTGGTCTCAAAATTATAAAATGACAATGTCAACAGCATATAAAGAAAATTTGTATAATTTGTATAAGATTACCCCGAACAAGAATAGCAAGAATGTTTAAGAACAAATCTGAAAAATGTTGGAAATGTCATCAGATACCTGGCTCCTATTACCATATGAGGTGAACATGTGCAGATGCTAAAAGATATTGGACTAAAATCCACACGATTGGAAAAAATGACAAAAAATCACATACTTTTTATTGGGAATTTTGCCCTGAAATATACAGGAGGGAATTGAAATATTTGATTGTAAATGTATTAACAGTGGCTAGGATTGTATTTGTTAAAAACTGGAAAAATGAGAAAATACCAATGCAGGAAGAAGTTATTAAGAAAATAATGGAATGTGCTGAAATGAGTAGATTGACATTTGAAATCGGAGAACAAGAAGATAAACAATTTTATAAGATTTGGAATTTATTTTATCAATGGTTAGACAATGAAATATGGTAATGAAATATGTAGAATTTTAGAATATAAAGAATATATAAAGATGTATTATCATAATATAACTATGGGATATATTTGGGATGGTAATATGAATTGTCATAAAATAAATCAATTAAAATATGGATTATCTTGCATAACATGAACAAATAATAGTATAGTCAAATGATTAACAATAATATGAATATTTGATAGATAATATGAGAACATATACAAGTAATTGTGATGACTATGAAAACAATTTGTAAACCAACCAACACACTGTATGTACGTAAGTGGAAGATGGCTTGATGTTTTTATGTCGTGTTTGTATATGTTTGTCTAAAAGATAATAAAATTTTGGAAATAAATAAATAAATGATAAGATTATGTAATCCCACTGAAATACTACCATCGTCTTATAACCGATCCACTAAAGAAAAAAACCCATTAAGATTGTAACTGCAGAATTATAAAAAGTACTCAATTACATTAAAAAAAATTGAGCAGTTCCGCAATTAAAACGAAGCTTAGGATCCTGGCAAGAAAGAACGTACAATAGTATTTTCGGAGAACAGAAACGTAATAAAGTAGGGGAAACAGTTTCAACTATCTAGAAAGCATTTTCCTTTAGGAAGTATTTCTCACTAGAATAAGGAAAAAGAGGAAAAGGAGGAGGGAGAGCAAACTAAACATTTCAAACCACCTTTTTTCCTAGGACTCCCGAGACTTTAGTCGAATCAAGCACCAAACTCTTTCTCAAAGAGCACAGCTTTTCCAATTCTATCAAGTTACTGGGGTAGTTGTGCGCTTGCGCGAGCTGGCCTTTTACTCGCCGAAGGAGGAGCACAAAGTAAGATGGCAGCGTCCATTCTGGTTGATGCGTTCCTGGATATGTGAACCACGTTCCTTCCTATTCCTTTGTAAGTATTGTTCTTAAAATGTTGTTTCTCTTCCTCTACTTGCAATATTCTCTCCTCCCACCCCAAGTTACCAAGTTTAAGAAACGCGGCTCTAGATACCTTAGGTTTCTTACTCCTGCTCAAGACAGTACTGCAATTTAATTTTTTAGTTGAAGAGGCCCGGAAGTATTAATATAATTATAAGGACATGTATTCTAAATTTGACACAAAAATAATTTATAGCCTTTGGGATCATTCTGGATTATAACATTCAACTTCGCTTAATATATATGGCAGTTCAGTAGATTATAAGCAGATTAACTAAAATAGTCATGAATATAAATCAAATTTCAGTGATCAGTTGAATGCTTACCTGTGTCTCACAGAAGCAAATAGCAGCTGTAATTTTTTTTTCTTTCATATATATGTGTGCACTTGCTATATTCCTGCTGGACAGTACTTTTATCTTGTCTCTATTTTCTGCTGTAATGAAAAAAGGTTGTATAAATAGGAAATTCAATATTCAATTGTGAATTGTCTATATTTACAAAAATATATTTTAGTAGAGCAAAAACTTATCTCTTAAAGGTAGATTTCAAGAGCAATTAATGTGAGAGATATCATTTATACTTTTTCAATTTGATTCTGAAGTGATAGACTCATTTCAAAAGGTATCCTCAACATGTAAATTTTAACTAATAAACATTCCTTTGCATTCTGTGGCAAACTGCCAATATTTATTATATTTACAGGATTGTAGGTGAACAAATTTCATGAAAGCACAATTACAGTAGAGTTATTGTATTGATATGCCTGCAACTAAATTTTTTGTTTATTTTAAATGTATTCTCATTTCCATAGGAAATATTGCACAGCAATAATGTTTAGAAAATATGGAATAACTTATAATATCAGTTTGCTTATTTTGTTGCCTTTTGAGTCAAATATACTTTATTATAATAATACAGTTCCATCTAGCCCAATCAAAGTATTAATAAAAACTGATGTATAGATAGATTGTAAACCTATGATATATTTGAAAAAAGTTTTGCTATTAAAAATTCTCCAAAAAGTAAAATCTTTTTTAAAAACTAAATGAATCCATCTTCTACTGAGACCTAATCATTACTGAAATAAAAATTACTTCCTGTCTTCAATAGGATTGCCAACATATTCTGCACAGAATGTTTCTTTGCAATAAGGTATTTTTGTATCCATCATGTTGGAGAAGACAACTGAATGGAGTACTAGACCCAACTAAATGGCAGAATAAGCGAATCCTAAGATGGAGCAGAACTATTTTTAGTGAAACAGGAAAGTGGGAACAAAATTATACATCAGAGACCAGGAAGAAAGTTGAAAATTGGTGGTGTTCAAGAATAAAGGAATCATTCAGCAGAATCACAGAAACAGATGTAAGTATTGCAACAACAATCAAGATTACATGTTTAAAAGATATTGTTTTTCTTCTCCCAACTACATAACCCCTATAGGAAGCCAGTTTGGTCTAGTGATTAAGGCAACAGACTAGAAAACCAGGAGACTATAAGTTCTATTCCCTTCTTAGGCACACACCAGCTGTGTGATTTGGGCTAGTCCCTTTTTTTTACCCCTAGAAAGAAGAAATGGCACACAATTTCCACATAATCTTGTCAACCCACCCCACCCCCTTTTACAGGAATTAGTCAAGGTAGCCACCAGGAGTCAACACTGATTCAAAAATACAAAAACAAACACATTTAATTTAATTCATTCATTCATTTCCAGGAGTCAACACTGATTCAAAAGTATTAAATTTGTTTGTTTGTTTATGAAAATTTATACAGCTGCCCAACTCACTATCAGTGACTGGGCAGTTTACAAAGATAAAAATCCAATATAAAATAATAAAAAGCAATAATTCCCACTCCCATAGCAACAGCAATTAGTCAATAAGCTACTTATGGGCTCCATCCCACTCTGGGTTCCCCAAGCCCATTGGCAAAGCCAGGTCTTCAGGGTCTTGCAAAGAGACCTCCTTAGGAGAGGGGACCTACAGCATTCTTTGCCTTCCCATTCTGTGAGTCAGGTACCAGGAGAAAATGCTCCTTCAAATAATCAGGTCCCAAGTCATATAGAGTTTTAACGGTGACAACCAATACTTTGAATTGGACCCAGAAGCAAATTGGCAGCCAATGCAACTCCTGAAGGAGAGATGACACATTTGCACACATAGACATATGCAAAACCATGTGGATTGCTGAACCAATTGAAGTTTCCAGATACTTTTCAAGGATAGCCCATATAGAGTGTGTTACAATAGTCAAAACAAGAGGTGACTTGGGCATGATTGATTGTAAGCAGGGATTGTTGAGCCAGAAAAGTTTGTAACTGGTGCATAAGTTGCAGTTGTGCAAATGCCTTCCTGGCCATGACTGCTATCTGCTTCCTTAACAGGATTGGAGAATCCAGGAGATTATGCACTGGGCTTGACTGGGGCAGTGCTACCACATCCAAGATCAAAGATGAAATTTTCTATGCACCAAAGAACTCAAAATGCCAAGTCATTGCATCTTGCCAGAGTTCAGTTTCAGTTTGTCTCCATCCAGCCTTAATAGTCTCCAAGCACTGTGACAAAAAGATTATGGCATTGCTTAACTCAATGTGAGCCAAGACACATAGCTGAGTATCACCAGTACATTGATGATATCTTAACCCAGGGGTCTCCAACCTTGGCAACTTTAAGACTTGTGTACTTCAATTCCCAGAATTCCTCAACCAGCTTGTTGAGGAATTCTGGGAATTGAAGTACACAAGTTTTAAAGTTGCTAAGGTTGGAGACTCCTGTCTTAGCCCATAGTGGTGGATGATCTCATCCATTGACTTCATGTAGATATTAAACAGAAGTGGAGAAACTTCTGAGCCCTGTAGAACACTGCAAAGCAGGAGATGAGGATCAGATCTTTTGTTTCCTATCAGCACCGACTGACTGCAACTATAGAGGAAGGAAGTGAACCAGGACAACACAAAGCCCCCACCCCCATCCCCAAAGCTATTCCAGAAAAATACCATGTTGATAATATCAAAGGCCATTGAGGGGTCAAGTAGAGTGAGGATGGATGCATTATTCCCATCCCACTTCCACTAGAAGTCATCAGAATGACTTCTAGGGGCAAATGCTGTTTCCATCCCATGTCCTGAATCCTGATTGGAAAGGATCTAGATAATCCATTTCCAGAAACCTGGAGCTACCACACAATCACTTTCTCAACAACCTTCCCCAGAAAGGGAAGATTGGAAACGGGATTATACTAGAGTTTAGCAATGAATTCTTAAGAAGAGGGTGGACTAATGTCTTTAAATCCTGGACATACCCTCTTCCTACAAGGAAGCATTAATTACTGCCAGAACCCACTTGCATGTCACCTCTTGAGAAACTTTCACAAACCAGAAAGGGCATGGATCTAAAATACAAATGGTTTGCATTTATACTGCTTAGGATCCTGTGTACTCTTCAGGAGCAACAGGATCAAACTTCTCAGATACCTCAGCAGGAACCTGCCCCAGATGCCTCCATTTGATCAGCAACCATACTGACATTTAATGGGAACAATCCAGGCTGTTTTTTCTTCCAGAAAATCAGCAAATTTCTCAGTGTGTCCCTTCAGGTGAACTTCTGTCTTCCTTCACCAGGAGGAGACGGCTCACAAAAAGGGTAGCTGACCAATTATCTGCAGATTCGGTTAGTGCAGAGAAGTACTTATACTTCGCTGCCTGAATCATTGTGAGGTGGGCTTTAATAGCAGCTCTTACCTGTGTTCTATCAAATTCATCCCTTGTTTTCTCCCAACAGTGCTCTGGAATGTCTCTTCATCTGTTTCATCCTTCTTAATTCTTCCATAAACTACAAGGGACAAATGTCTATGTGTTAGGAGAAGTTGCATGGATGCAATCCTATTCAGAGCCTCAATCCACTTTCCTATTCCTAGTGGTGAGACCTCAGACATGCCTTCAGTAATAACCTCCAGTTCTTTATGAAACCCATCCAAATCCATTAGTCACCAATAGGTCCTGCCTCCCACAGAGGGTATAGTTCTGGAGAACTCATCAGTACCAGGCTGTGTTCTGTATATGACAGGGGAAACCAAAGATAGTTTCACCAATTCCCAATCATGTAGGCATTGCTCCAACTAGAACACCAAATCATGTGTGTAACCATTATTCCTACTCAGGTTCTGGATGACTTGTGATAGGCTCATGGAAGTAATATTTTCCATGAAATCCCAAACTACCTCTGACCCCACCCCGAGGGATGGCAAATTGAAGTTCCCGAGAACTGTAAGCCTGAGGAACTCTACTTACAATCTGCAGTGAGGTCCAGGAACCTAGGTGGGGAACTGCAATATAACAGGGAGGCTGATACAAGTTGTACCTACTGTTTGGACTGTTTCTGCATTTCATTGCAATCTTTGAGGCATATCAGTTCTTCTAAATGCTGTTGCCACATAGTGTTTTGTTCTTGAATCTTTTTCTAGTCAGTACTTAAAGTACATATATATTTCTTTTCTCCAGTGGGATAAGCCAGGATATACAGTACATACAGCCTGCACATGCTATTACACAGTATATTTATTCACTTAGAATGTTTATGAATCCCAATACATCATAAATTAAAATTGCTTATTTGTCAGTGTATAAAGATTCATGAACTGGAATAGGCATGGCAACAAGTAAGCCAATGGGGACTGTTTGGTGACTGAGATACAGGATTTGTTGTGTGAACCATGCGAGTGGCTTAGCTTAACTGTTCTGTGTATAAAAGAGTTAATTTTGTCTGCTTGAGAGTTCTAGTGCTTCTTGTACTTGCTACTACTTCTTGTCTCTAGTACGAGCTGCATGGGTATTGTATACATGCATTGTTTTAAATTATTGTATATAAAGAAGTTTTTTCTATATAATGAATCCTGCTGAATTGTTTGTGTGCTAGCTGGATCGCTACAAACTCTGACAGTTTATGGGCCCAGAGCACACACAGCCAATCCAAACACTCAGTAAAACTGAAGTTAATCAAGCTGAGGGACAGCCTATGTTATAAGTAAAAGAGAACAAGGCTGAGGAGGCTTGCAGGATGGCTGTTGAGTTCAAGAAGTGCTCTCTGCCTTGATTGGGGCAGAAGAATTATATTATTTGGGCTGCAAAAATGAACTGCTTCCTGAAGACTAAGAAGCTCTGGGATGTTGTTATTAATCCACCCCAGGGGCCATTAGCAGCTGCAGATCAAAGGCAGCATGATAAGACACTGGCCTACATCATTTTAAGTTTGGAAGAGGAACAATTCTTGAATGTAGCTGATGTAAAAATTGCAAAGGAGGTTTGACTGAAATTGAGAAATGTGCATGTGAGTATGTCAGTATGCAATATTGTGCAATCATCGAGACAATTGTAAGAGCCCGGCTGCTACCACAAGAGAGTGTAGAGAAGCATTTTCTGCACATGCAGACTCTGTTTACTGAGTTAGAACAGTGTGAAATGCAGATGCTCAGAAAGTGCTGTTGGTGTTAAATAGTCTTGATGAAATGTGGGACATTGTTTCAGTCATTTTTGAATGCAAACCAGAACAGAAATTATGCATGGAAGCCTTTAAAGTCTGTTTGATTTCTGAAGAAATCAAACACTATTTTAGAAGAAATCATGAGAAATTACTGAGGTGGGGGCCCAAGGAACATAGAAAGAAAACCAACAGACAAGATATCTGCAGAGACCCAAGTAACAGAAGGGACTGGATTACAGCCCAGCAAAGAATTTTTAAGAAGAAAGAACAGGAACATCGACGATGTTTCATGTGTGGTTTATAAGACTCATTTTAAAAAAGACTGTTTACAAGGAAGAAAAACAACAGATTGACAAGCTGCTGTTGCAAAAGTTAGCTATTGTAATAGGTTAAAATCATAGGAAAAGGCAGAATGCTGATTCCATGTCTGCAGAAAAAGTTTAGTAACATATTATGTGTACCTGAAATGGAGCATGATTTGCTGAATGTCTCAAGTTTAGACAAACAAGATTTTGAGACCATCTTTGTAAATTGGAGATGACTCATAAAAAGAAATGGGAGTGTATATGTACAGAGCATAAAACAGGATAATCTTTATGTGTTGCTGGAACAAAAGGTGCAATGTGCCCAATTGAAAATATGGCACAACAGGATTCATCCCTTCCACAGAAAGCTTGGCCATGCCAGCTTCAGAGTTTTGCAAAAGATGCAACAGTTTGGAGAAGGATTAAACTTGAAAGGGTATAAGGCATACTTGGACTTTGCAGTATGTAAATAATCAAAGTCCAAGGCATTCCTAGTAAGCAAGAGTGGCATAAGCCAGACAGCAAGATCTCTAGAGCTGATACCTGCAGATTTGGTTGGGCCAATGCAATCCAGTTTAGGAGAAGCAAGGTATGCACTGGTCATTTTAGATCAGTGGTTCCCAAACTTTTTGGTGCCCCCCACCCAGGGGTGGGATTCAAATTTCTGTGGGCATGGTCTAATTTGAGGGTGTGGCTTGCTGGTCACATGACTGGGTGGGCATGGCTTGCTGGTTGTGTGACTGGGTGGGTGTGGCTTGCTGGCTGGGCATGGCTTGCTGGTCACATGACTGGGTAAGTGGTTTGGTGGTCATGTTACTGAGTGTGCATGGCCAGGTGACTGGCAAACCAAATACAAGTGGTCCTCACTTAATGGCCAGTTGTTTAGCAAGTGTTCTAATTTATAACAGGCCTCCCCAGAGCTACTTGGCCTGTTTTTTGAGTTTTGACAGCCATGCACACACATAGACACACATTCCTTTCTAACCCTGCTGAAACAGGACATTGGACTAGAATTGGCAAAGCATCTCTGATTAGATTTTAGTAGTGAATAGAATCTAATCAGAGATGCTTTGCTGATTCTTGTTAATTTGTTTTATTTGTATTTCTTTATTTTATGTTGCTGAATTGCACTGACATGTCCCTTCTTGTACACAGCCCAAAAGCTTTTGTGATTCTTTGCAGCAAAAATTACCGACCTCTGGCTTTGCTCTACTTTTCAAATGTGCTGCCACTGTCACGTTCTAGGTGCTGCCCCGCAGGTTCACCCCATTGAGCCCACTGCACCGAAGGGACCTGCCCAAGCAAGTCTGAGAGGAGTGGTGCACCAAGTCAATGGAGTGAGCCTGAGATTGGGAAAGAGAGAGAGAGAAAAGAAAGAGAGAAGGAAGAAAAGAAAGAGAAAAGGGAAAGAAAGAAAAAAGGACAGACAAAGAAAGAGCGGGGGGAGGAAGGGACAGAAAGTAAAAAATAAAGGAGGAAGAGAGGGAGGAGAAAGATAATGAGACATCTATTCTAGTCCAAATCGCCTGCTCCAGCAGGTTAGCAGGTGTGTGTGTGTGTGTGTGTGTGTGTTCTCCTTTTAATTTACCAGTACATTTTGGCTTTGCCTTCTTCAGAATTGGCACTGTAATACATTGGGGAAAAGTATTTTTTTAGAGTGGAGGTCTGGTCCAATGGATCCTGTTTAAAGCCTCAACAAAATGTGAGAGCTTCCTGATAGTCTTGAACATGTTTTGTCTACAAAACCTTTAATAGAAGGGTTATAAAGAGTGAATAAATAAGGGAGACTAGGATAGATCTATTTCGAGCTAGTTAGCTCTCTTCAGCTAGCCATATCCTTACTGGCATTCGAACCAGGTCTATCCTAGTCTCCCTTATTTATTATTTAAAATTATCAGCTTAAAAACCTTACACACACACACACACACACACACACACACACACACACACATATATTGGTAGGTAGGTAGATAAATGGATTGATGGATGGATAGATAGATATATTGGTAGATAGGTAGGTAGATAGATATATTGGTTGGTAATAGGTAAATAGGTAGATAGATGTATTGGTAGGTAGGTAGACAAGTAGACAGACAGATCTTTTGGATTGATTGATGGATGGATGGATGGATAGATATATTGGTAGATAGATAGGTAGGCAGATAGAAAGACACGCAGGCAGGTAGTAGGTAGACAGGCAGGCAGATAGACAGACAGACAGAATGCAACAGCGGCGGCACATTGGGAAAGTAGAGCAAAGCCAAGTGGCTTTGCTCTACTTTCCCAACATGCCGCTGCCTCTGCGTTCAAGGCACCGGCTCTGCAGGCTTACCTCATTGAGCCCTTTGCACCCTTTGCACCGCTCCAGTGCAACAGTCAATGGGGTGAGTCTGTGGAGTCGGTGCCTTGAATGCAGCGATGACGACACATTGGGAAAGTAGAGCAAAGCCACTCTGGCTTTGCTCTACTTTCCCAACATGCCGCTGCCTGCCCTGGGCTTCCAAAATCCTGCCCTGTACTGGCTCCAGGAAGGAGGGAACAGCACCGCCCTCTACAACTTGAGTGCCCCGGGAGGGGGGCAGCTTGGGAGGCTGATCCCTGGCGGGAGGGGCAGCCTGTGAACTTGTCAGGCATGGCAAATACAAAGAGGGACGTGCTTGGCTGAGTGAGATCCTGGATATTGGGCATGTGGTCAAATCCCCCCTTCCTCTGCCTCCCCTAGATGATCCACGGATGCCACTGACTGTTGCACTGGAGCGGTGCATGGGGCTCAATGGGGTGAGCCTGCGGAGCCGGTGCCTCAAACGCAGCGATGGCACATTGGGAAAGTAGAACAAAGCGACTCTGGCTTTCCTCTACTTTCCCAACGTGCCGCCTCTGCCGCATTCGAAACACTGGTTCCAGAGCGGTGCAGTAGTCAATGGGGTGAGCCTGCACGGCCGGCGCCCTCCTGCCAGCCCCCTTGCCTCTTAGCGCCCCCCTAAGGCAACCCCCCCCCAGGGGACAGTACTGCCCACTTTGGGAGCCACTGTTGTAGATATTACAACAGGTTTGGATTCTGCTATTTCCTAAAAAGTAAAATAGAGATTGTCATAAAATAAGACAAGCAGAACAGAAAATACAAGCATGCAACCTCATTTTGCTTTGAATTAAAAGTTTATTTCATGAGCAATTTGGAACATGAAAGCCATCAAAATACAAACAACAATTCAATAAGATAATACTTACATCAACAGCTCATTGCAATGAGATCCAGAGATAATAGCTAGATCCAGCAAGGAGCAGTTACCATCAGTGGCCATGATTTGAGATAAAAACGCCTTCTTATATAGCCTTTTCTCTACATCTCTTCTGTTCATTTGGATATTCTCGTAATGTCGCAAATTGTTATATCCAAAATATTGAATAGAATTGCAACTATTAGTTTTACACAATTGCAGATTGTAAATTTTCCCTTAGTTTGTATCTTTTACCAAGTTAATGCTTTAATATACTATCATATAAGAAGCAGTAAAAGCCAGGTTCAGAGGGAAGGAAGTATAGACACAGTTAGAGAGTTAAGGGTCTCACCTCACACTCCCTCCTGTTTGTCCTTCCAGGACAACACTATAATGGCTATAAGGTTGTCAGATTTCCTGATATAGGTCATACATCCCTCATATAAGATGAAAGAGGACAGCTACTTTGATTAAATTGTTACAAAGCAATATTCTAGTGGCATGGTAAATGAGCAGGCTGAAATAAGGGTTCATTTAATCGGTAGAAATCAACGCCCTTCTTCATAGTGGCATATTCATGGTCTTCCGAGTGCATCAGTGTATTGTGAGAGATCCTGTTGTCCCTCTCAGAGGAAAGGGACCTAGCTGAAGGTGCTCTGTGCTTACTTCCAACAAAGAGGAACTCCCCATTTCACCTGCTACTGCATGAGCAGTTATAATTATAAGAGGAAGAGAAGTGGTTTTAGGAATTATGGTGGAGATACATATTTTCATAATGATGATACATAACAGGAACACAACAGTCAAAATAGATATTAAGAAGAGTAAAAAATTTTCTGCTATACTAGAAAAGACTCTGCCGAGTAATCCTAAGAATCCTCCTTCAGCAAAGGATCCATAAGGGGTGACAGGACCTGATTTATAATCAGTAACAGCCTGGCAAAGTTTATTGATGTTGGCAAATAAGCTGAGGTTTCTATCTGGAATATATACATAGCATGAGGATCCTACTTGTTCACAAATTCCACCTTCCTTAGCAAGCACCATATCAAGAGCTAATCTGTTTTGTAAAACAGTAGTTCTCATTGCAGAGATTTCAGTTTCTATTATCTCAAATCCTATGGCAGTGGTATTGGCAGTGGTTTTCAGAAGCAGAGAGAATCTTTTGTATTGTACAGCATATTAATTCCTAATTGAGGGATAAGGGAACCAAATAATCTGTTCCACCCACTGGTCAGAGATGTGGCATCTGCTAAAAAAACACACTTTTGTCGGGGAAAGGGAAAGGGTACTGTAGGGCTATGAAGGTCTTGAGGTTCCATCACAGGGAGTAGAATTGATGCCAATTTTTGGAATAATCCACCTAGTGATAATGTTCCACTTAGTAACTGTAATTCACTTAGTAATGGTGTCGGCGTTCAGGGAGGAGAAGCTAAAAGAAAAAACCAAGAAAAGGAATCAGGAGAAGATGATGACTCAGATATGAAGCAAAGAGAGGGTTGAAACACAAGAGCAGTCAATGACACGCAGGTCAGAGCGATGGAACAAGGGGATTCCACCTGACAGGTATTCTGCTAGTGAAGTAAAGGTGTGTAATGTATGGTATGAGACAAGAAACTATCAAGAACTATTGGCGGAACTTCCAGTTGTGCTTCCACCGCATCGGAGTGGAATCTACAATCGTGGTTTTGCTCTGTGCTTGCTTGTTAGAGGGTCCCAATTGGGATCAGAGCCACCCTGTAGGAGTGGTGAAAAATGGGGGACCACCTCGAGGGTTGAGAGGAGCCATATCTCTCCTCCCTGACTAGGTAAATCCCCTCCGAAGACAAGTAGCGATGGTCAGAAATGGCCACCATGAAGACAGGAGGCAGTCTGGGAAACTAAGATTGTGCTGGAGCGGTGAAGTTGTGAGCGGTGTGTGAACCAGGCGAAATACATTGGAATTAAGATACCCGGGAATTAAGAAACAAAGAATTTTTTATGAAGGATTGTAGAAGCGGTGACCAGAGGGAGAGTGAAAAAAAAATGGAAAATTGTGAAATTGGCTTTAGACTTTGAAAAGAATTAATTTGGAAGTGGAAAATTCAAAGGAAAATATTGGATTACAAAAGACTTGGAAATTAAACTGGATAATTATTTGGATTTTGGCACTAAATAGGCATAATTAAATGCTGGAATTGAACGTGTTAAAAAAGAAATAATAGCTAATAACAAATTAATGAAATTAATAAAAGATTTAAAAGGGGAAAAAGTGGAAAGAAAGGGTGAAACGTGGAAATAGAACTCAGAAGGCCACCTAATGGTAAAGGAAAAATTTAAGTGACTCTTTGAAAAGTGTTTGGTCTTTTTAAAATTGGAATTTGAAAGGAAATAAAAGGAATTCCATTATTTGGTGGCTTTGGAAAAAAGCTGGAAAAGAAATCAACAGAAGCAACCTGGAAACAAAGATTTATGGACACTGAGCGTTGAAATTAAATATAAAAGATGCTGGTTGTAATAAACTACTGAACAATTGGACTGGACATAAATATTAATGAAAGAGAGGAAAAAGAAGAAGAAGAAATGGGAGAATTATGTGTGGAAATAAAATTGGAACTTCAAAATATGAAGGAAATGATGAAAGAAAGCTTGGAAATGTGCAGTATTACAAAAATTAGAAATGATGACACAGATTAAAGAAGAACAAAGAGAACCAGAGAGGGAGGAGTTAAAGAGGAAACCAGCCTTAAAGAACAAGTGGAACAGAAGATGGTTGTCCTATAGACTCAAAAAAGAAAAACAGAAAAGATTGATTTACCAATTAATAGACGAAAATGGGGATGCCCAGCAGGGTATAGAACAGAAAAAAGAAATTGCATGTAAATTCTTTGAAGACCTTTATAAAAAGAAAGAGGTAAATGAAGATACAATAAAAAAACTATTTAGGTGCAACAAAAGATAAAATAATTGGGGATGAGATGAAAGAAATGTTAATTAGAGATATTTCGTGGTTCGAGCTAAAAAGAGGAATAGAAAATCAAAAGAACAATAAAACTCCAGGACCTGATGGGATCTCAGGGGAACTTTATAAGAAAATAGGAGAACAAATAGGGGCCTCTCGTGGAAATATACATTGAGGTCCTATTGGCAGCTAGAATGCCGGATTCATGGAAGGAGACGCTAATTTCGTTGATCCTGAAAGTAGATTCAGATTCAAGATTTATATAAAATTATAGACCAATTTCTCTGTTAAATACTGATTACAAAATATTTACTACAATTACAGCAAATAGACTAAAAAAAATACTGAATGAATATATATATATAAAGATCAAAATGGATTCCTTCCTAATAGACAACTCAGGAACAATTTAAGAATAGTGTTAAACGTTTTGGAGTACTATGAAGCTCACCTGGAAAAACAAACAGCTCTTGTTTTTTTGGATGCACAGAAGGCCTTTGACAACTTAAATTGGCAATTCCTAATTCAACAAATCTACAATATGAATTTAGGCACTAAATTTGAAAACATCGTGACTACAATTTACAAAAGGCAAATATTATAATTAACAGAGAATATACGCGCTCAATAAAAATAGAGAAAGGAGTTAGGCAAGGGTGTCCATTATCTCCTCTGCTCTTCATATTATCTTTGGAAACATTGCTTACATGAATTAAGACAAAACCCAGGAATAAAGGGGTTAAAAATTAAGAAAGAATAATACAAACTGCAGTCATTTGTGGATGATATGGTCTTTTTTATAGAGGAACCAATTGAAATAGGTCAAGAATTATTGAAAAAGTTAAAGCAATTTGGGAAAGTTGCAGAACTTAAAATTAATAGGGAAAAGACAAAATTAATAACTAAAAATCTAACAGAAAAACAGAGATTAAAATTGGAAAAGACAGTGGGACTACAAGTGGTTAAAAAAAACTAAATACTTAGGAATTTGGCTGACGGCCCATTGTAAAACTCTAATGGAAAATAACTATAGTAAATTGTTACAAAATTGGGTAACAAATTGGGTCAAATTGGGTCAAATTGCAAATCTTCCTGTTAGGGAGGATTGCTACTATTAAAATGAACATTCTTCCTAAATTTTATTTATTTATTCCAAACAATACCAATAAAAATACATAAAAATTACTTAGTAGAACTTAATAGGATAACTACTAAATTTATTTGGCAAGGGAAAAAACCGAGGATAAAATTAAAGGCGATGCAAGAGCAGGGGGGGTATGGCACTTCCAAATTGGAAAAAAAAGGAAGTATGGGCATTACCCAAAATTGAATGAGTGAAGTGGAAAGAAGCCATGGACAAAGAAATGAAATCCATGGATGAACATAAAATGTTCTCATGGATGACTTTGCCACAGTGCTGTAAAGCTGTAGGATATAAATGGGTAAAAAAAAGAGTACTACCCAACAATAAGGTCCAACATAAGGCAAGATTAGTAGCACAAAGTTTTTCACAGAGGAAAAACGTGCACTATGATGAGGTGTTCGCGCCAACTGTAAAGAGTGAAAGCTTAAGGTTGGCACCAGCGTTAGCACATAGTCATAACATTTGGCATTCTGATATAACCACAGTATTCCTCAATGCAGAATTAGAAGAAGAAATTTACTTGGTTCAAACACCAGGGTATGAAAATAAAAAGCCTAATACTGTGTATAAATTGAACAAGGCCATTTATGGGCTGAAGCAGTCAGCCAGGAATTGAAATATCTGTTTAGATATGGCATTGAAGGGTCTTGGGTTCAAGGGTTGCAAGGCTGATGGTTGTATATACTGGAAAGTTTATCTAAATATCAATATGGCTGGGCCAGGAGAGGGGAGTCCCTCTGGTGGAGATGTGCCCAGCCGGGTTTCGGGTCTTTCATTGGCCGAGGGCCCAGGGGAGGGGAGGGGGGGTTGCGGTGGTTATTAAGGAGGATCTGTGCCCGAGGGAAGCCACTGTGTCTCAGACGACCGGGTGTGAGCTCCTTTTCATGAAGTTCGGTCCCAAGGTTCAGGTGGGCTTGCTGGTCCCATACCTGGCTCCCTGCTATGCGGCAGTGGCCCTGCTTGAGCTCCTTGAGGTCATAGCTGGCGTGGCAGTTGGGACCCCCAGGCTTATGGTCATGGGGGATTTCAACTTGCCATCTGCCGGCGGTGCCTCGGGGACTGCTCAAGAGTTCATGGCTTCCATGACGGCCATGGGCCTGACCCAGTTAATTCGGGACCCTACTCATGTGGGAGGTCACACCTTGGATCTGGTTTTTGTCTCTGATCAGTGGCAGAGTGATCTGGGTATAAGGGATATAGTTGTGGAACCCCTGTCATGGACGGATCACTCGCTCCTGAAGCTCGACTTCCGTTCCGCACCCCCTGACCGCAGGGAGGCGGGACCATTAAAATGGTACCGCCCCAGGCACCTGATGGACCCTGATAGGTTCCTGACAGAACTTGGGCCATTCCCCGAAGCTCACGCACACGACTCGGTTGAGGGCTTGGTCGCCACCTGGGATAGGGTGGCTGCCGGGGCCCTTGACCGAGTTGTGCCCTTGCGGCCTCTGACCCGGTGCCGATCCCATGTGGCTCCCTGGTTTTCTGAGGAGCTAAGGGAGATGAAGCGTCGGAAAAGACGCCTAGAGAGCAGTTGGAGGGCTAGCCGCTCTGGGTGTGACCGAACACTATTACGATCTTATATCAAGTCGTATTTAGTGGCGATAAGGATGGCGAGGAGGTCTTACCTCTCCACCCTTATTGCGTCCGCGGAAAACCGCCCAGCCGCCCTGTTTAGAGTGACCCGCTCCCTCCTTGAGGTGGGAGCGCGGGAGGACCCCTTGCAGGGACGGGCTGAGGAGTTTTCTAGGTTTCTGCAGGACAAAATCGCTCAGATCCGGGACGAACTGGACTCCGACTGGGCATCTCCGGCGGGGGGGGCGGGGGTGGATATCGGTGAGGTCAACTGGGTTGAGTTCGATCCTGTTACTGTGGAGGACGTGGACAGGATACTGGGGGGACTGAATGCCACAACCTGTTTGCTGGACCTGTGCCCCTTCTGGCTGGTCTTGGCCACTCGGGAGGTGACACGAGGCTGGTTCCAGGGTATTATAAACGCTTCCTTGAGAGAGGGGCTGTTACCCGCCGCCTTGAAAGAGGCGGTGGTGCGGCCCCTCCTCAAGAAACTGTCCCTGGACCCAGCATTGTTATCTAATTATCGTCCTGTCTCCAACCTTCGCTTTGTTGCGAAGGTTGTTGAGAGTGTGGTGGCACGTCAGCTCCCGCAGTACCTGGATGAAGCGAGTTATCTCGACCCCCTCCAATCGGGCTTCAGGCCCGGGCACAGTACGGAGACGGCGTTGGTCGCGTTGGTGGATGACCTCTGGAGGGCCCGGGACGGGCTGTTCCTCTGTCCTGGTCCTGTTAGATCTCTCAGCGGCTTTTGATACTGTCGACCACAGTATCCTATTGCAGCGGTTGGGGGGGTAGGGGGTGGGGGGCACCGTGTTGCGGTGGTTCACCTCCTTCCTCTCCGACCGTTCTCAATTAGTGTTGACGGGGGGGCAGAGATCGGCCCCGAGGCCCCTACTATGTGGGGTGCCTCAGGGGTCGGTGCTCTCGCCCCTGCTGTTCAACATTTATGTAAAGCCGCTGGGTGAGGTCATCCGTGGCTTCGGGGTGGAGTTCCATCAGTACGCTGATGATACTCAGCTGTACATCTCCACCCCGGGCCACCCCAACGAAGCCGTCGAAGTGATGTCCCGGTGCCTGGAGGCCGTGCGGAGTTGGATGGGTCGTAACAGGCTTCGTCTCAACCCGACCAAAACCGAGTGGCTGTGGTTTCCTGCGCCCAGATACAGCCAGCTGGTTCCTTCGCTGGCCGTGGGGGGAGAGGTTTTGACCCCCGTGGAAAGGGCGCGCAACTTGGGTGTCCTCCTGGACGTACGGCTGTCTTTAGAACACATTGCAGCCGTCGCCAGGGGGGCTTTTTATCAGATTCGTCTGATCTACCAGTTGCGGCCCTTTCTGGATCTGGGCGCACTTCGCACAGTCACTTCCACCCTCGTTATCTCCCACCTGGATTATTGCAATGCTCTCTACATGAGGCTCCCCTTGAAGAGTCTCCGGAGGTTGCAGTTGGTCCAGAATGCAGCCGCGCGGGTGATTGTGGGTGCCCCTCGGAGCTCCCACGTTACACCGCTTCTCCGCAGGCTGCACTGGCTTCCTGTGGCCTTCCGGATTCGATTCAAGGTGGTACTGATGGTATTTAAAGTGCTCCATGGCTCGGGACCTGGGTACCTACGGGACTGCCTACTGCCATCGTCAACCTCCCGCTGCCCAGTACGCGGCCACAGGGTTGCCCTCCTTGGGGTACCGCCGCCCAGCTGTTGTCGGCTGACGGCCCCAAGAGTTCGGGCTTTCTCTGTGGGAGCTCCCTCCCTATGGAATGATCTCCCCCCGGAGATACGAGCCATGATGGATATTCTGACCTTCCGGCGCGCAGTTAAAACCCTATTTTTTAGGCAGGCTGGCCTGGCCCAGTAATCAGGTTCCGGTTTTAAACTTAATTCGGTTTTAATAATTTTTAATTTTTATCCAGATCCCTGATTTTATATTGCTAAATTTAATTTTGATGGGACACAGTCGGACTAATCGCGTTTAATATATTTTTATTTGTATTTATAGTGTATTTATTATGTGTTTTTAGTAGGCTGTACACCGCCCCGAGTCCCTTTTTGGGAGAGGGAGCGGTATAAAAATATGATAAATAAATAAATAAAGTTACAAGGTGGGGATTGTCAATTATTAGCATTTGGGGATGAACTTTGTTTCATTGCAAAAGATGTGCCACAGGTAAAAGAATTTGCTAGTCAGAGAAGTTTGAATTGAAAAATTTGGGTGAAATACAAAATTAGCTTGGTGTAGTGATAAAAAAAACTGAGAAAGTTGGCTATGTTTTCAGTCAGAGAAGAAAAATTGAACAGCTGTTGGAGAGATATAACATGAAGGATTGTAATTCTGCTTCAACACCTATGAGCACAGATTTTCATATCAATTTGGGTAAGGACAAAAGTGAAGCCTGTGATCAAGAGATATATCAGTCTGCAATAGGGAGCTTGTTATATCTGTCACAGTGCTCCTTAACCACATATAGCCTGTGCAGTAAGCATCTTAAGTATTGCTGCACCAACACAGTTGCATTTGGATGGGTGTAAAATGGATTCTCAGGTATTTGAAGGAAATTGTGAATTTGGGTCTTCAAATACAGATCTCTGAAGAATTAAAGTTGAATTGTTATGTTGACAATGATTATGCCAGTGATCTAAAATCCAGGGAGTCCAATTCTGGGATTGTGGTATTATTTGGAGGAGCTTTAATTGGTTGGAAGTCCAGAAAACAAACAACTGTAGCAATTTCTACTGTGGAGCAGAATTTATTGCTTTATCTGAACTTTGTTCAAAGGTAACTATGTACAGCTGTTAAAGGATTTAAACAGAAAGGTAAATGAAGCTGTAACAGTGTTTGAAGATAATACTGCTTGCATTAAAATGGCAACAGGTGACAGAATAAAAAATAGAAGCAAGCATGTAGATATTAAATATTGTAATGCGAGAAAAGCCACCAAATGTAAATTAATTAGCTTGCTTCACTGTTCTTCAGAGGACAATCTGGCAGATATAATGACCAAGCCATTGGGTGGAGTGCACCATGGAAAAAATATTACGTTATTTGGTTTTGTGTTTATTCCATTCATAAAGAGAGGAGTGTCCGTGTTTAAGGATTCATGAACTGGAATAGACATGGCAACAAGTAAACCAATGGGGACTGTTTGGTGACTGAGGCACAGGATTTGTTGTGTGAGCCATGCAAGATGGCTTGGAGCCTGGGCGTGGCTTAGCTTAACTGTTCTGTGTATAAAAGAGTTCATTTTGTCTTTGCTTGAGAGTTCTAGTGCTTCTTATACTTGCTACTACTTCTCTCTAGCATGTTGCAAGAGCTGCATGGGTATTGTATACATGCATCATTTTATATTATTGTATATAAAGAAATTTCTTCTATATAATGAATCCTGCAGAATTATTTGTTTGTATGCTAGCTGGATCACTACAAATCCATTATTTCCAAAATCTTAATAAGTAAAATTTGACCTCTTGAGAAAGATGAGAATTCATATTATTCTCAAAAAATGTTTATCATGGGAAGGAAAAGCTGTATGTAACTTTTTGTGATCCACATTATAGTGAATCTGTAGTTATTAAAATGTATCTTAGCTTACCTTTTTAAATAAGCAGGGTTAAAAAAAAGAAAAAAATACTATATAACTTCTTCTCAAAGTGAGTTTCTTTTTAAATTTTTGTTTAGAAATCAAAGCCGAAGTATTACATCCTGTCTATGTTCCCATATCCTTCTGGAAAACTTCACATGGGCCATGTTCGAGTATACACCATAAGTGACACCGTAGCACGGTTTCAAAAAATGAGAGGATTTCAGGTACGTATTTTAGAATTTCCTTCCTCCCTCCCTCTCTCCCATTCATCCATTACCTGAGAAAGGTTTTCATATTGATATTTAGATAAAGTTAAGAGTTTAGAGAAATTAATTCTGATTAGTTTAGGGAAAATTTTATTTATGTAATAGCTATTGTACTAATGATGATAAACTTAAAGCATATTAATATTAGTTGTAAATTTGGAGAGTTGATCCCAATACATTAGTGGTACACTAAGTCATTCTCCAACTAAGAGGGATATGGAGACACTAAAGCAGGTTGCCAGGCTGCGGCTCACTACCAGGCCTTGAGCTGTTCAGAACAAGGGCTGCGGAAGTGGCAAGGCGATGCATGCACACACTTGTGTGAGTAGTGGATGAATGCACGCATGCTCTATTTGTATGAGCAGTGAGCATATGCACTTGCCCATCTTTTGTACAGTCAGGAAATACATCCTTATTTTCAAGTTGAATCTCCCCCGATGAGCTTCCATCCACAGCTTCTTGTCAGGTGCTATGAAGAATAAATTGACGCCCTTTTCCCTATGGCAATCCTTAAGTATTCTATACTGATTCTTCTGAAGCTTCTCTTCATTAGCTAAACGTACTTAGTTCCCTTAGCTGTTCAACGTATGATTTAACTCCCAGACCCTTTGACAAAAAAAATTCTCTTATATGATAAGTGGGTTGGGAGGTTGTTACAGAACAAGTTTTTAAAAGAAGCCTGTCTATACTGCAAATTTCTTTCCCCACTTTCATTATTAACAATATACTTTATTGAGATGGATTTTGCTGTTTGTGTATTTTACAAAAATGCTGCATGTACTATCAGATGCTTTATAAACATAGAATTGTTCATGGATTTTATTTAATATACATTTAAAGTAGCACAGTATTTAAACAAAATGATTCGGTTGAGATCTGCATATGTGGGATTGATTGAGGTAGACTGCAGAGGGTGACTCCGAAATATAACGTTATTATATTTTACCTATAGATAAAATATAATAACGTTATATTTCGGAGTCACCCTCTGCAGTCTACCTCAATCAATCCCACATATGCAGATCTCAACCGAATCATTTATTATTGTACATTATTACAATTTTATTTTGAATTGTATTTTATTACTATTTCATCTTAAATCGTATTTTGTCTAAATTCCATTTTAAATTGTATTTTATCAAGTTCCATTTTAAATAGTATTTTATCAAACTTCATTTTGAATTGCTTTTATTAAATTTTAGTAACAAATAGTTGCTGGAACTTTGCACTTTGATATGGCCCAAGGGCTAATCAATAAAGACTTATTATTATAATACATCAACTATATTTTTGAGCTTTGATTCAAATTCAGTAGTTTTATATAATATATCAAAACAGCGAAGAACAAATGATTCAGAAACTGGAGAACCAATGGGTGTATTCATATGTTATATTCCGCATTTGTATTCCTCTCTTCCTTGTTTCATTACAAGAAATTATAAGAAATGGTTCTCTTAATTGTGCCAAAATATATATTTTTCTCCATTGTGGTGGAGATAGCATTCAGGATTGGGTGATCAGTCTCTGCCTGTGATTGGACTGAGTCTGTCAAAACTTTGATGACACTCCCTCTGCTGCTAGGGACCTCCCCAAAAATTGACTCAGTCAGCTTGTTGGATGATGTGTTAATTTCTTCTCCTAGCAAATTTAACAAATCCTTTCAAATTGATTGGAAAAATAGGAATAAAACCACCAATCCTGAATTTTATTGCAAGCCGGAACCGATCTGCCGCTTTGACAGTTGTCAAACTGCAGCGTGGCCGGGGCTAGGTCCCGGTTGTTGGACTTTGGATCGGTTGAAGGCCAATCTACAACTTACTAAGATTCTGGTTGTGGGAGGAGTTTGAGTATCATCCTCACCTCCTTCCCGCACTTTGGCTTGGGAGGCTCCCAGTGGTTTCGGCCGTTGGAGACGCTGAGATTAACCGCGGTAGCCTTTAGGGGGGCAGAAGACTTGCAGCGAAGAGTACAGGTAGTGAGAGTAGGTTTAGGAAAGTGAAAGGCTGCAGCGTGATCGGGGTGACTCCAGAGTAAGATCGTTGTAGTCAGAGATGGCAGAATCACAAAAGGCTAGCCGCGATGTCAGGAGAGTGGAGGGGGCAGCTTGACAGCCGTCATGCTCTCTAAGCCCAGCAGCCCCAGAACAGATGGCTTCATTTTACAGCCCCAAGCCAAAGGACAAGGCTGCAGGAATCCAAAAGGGCTCCAAGGCAGCAGAATGGGACAAGCGCCGCAGGGACAAGGCGCTGGATAAGTATGGGCTTGAGGGAAAGAGCAAAAAAGGAAATGGCACCCTGCATAATTTTTTGCCCAAATGAGGAACAGCAGTTATTGAGAGAGGCAACTGCAAATTGATAGGACTGCAGTAGCAGAAGCGGCCATAGGGGGAGCTGAAGAGCTGGAATCTATTGAGGCTTCTGAGATCAGAAATTTCTTCTCTGTCTGCCCAACAACAGAGCAACTGACAGTTACTGATCAGAGGCACAGAATGGCTCCAGAAGCAACCTTTATTCCCATGTCAGCTGAGATCAGACCAGTTAGGGCACAGGAACCTGAGTTCCATGTTAATATGCAGGCTATGTTAAATGAGGCAGTGAGGCAAGGAGTGTCAGCTGTCTTGAGACAGACCAGAGGTTCTCCCTCAGAGATTTTTACTTCCTCATCCAGACGCAGTAGGAGACACAGGTCTCATGATGATGACCTTTCCCTGCATACAGAATCAGGTGCGTATATTCCTGTTGTAAGCTCCCACTCCATCACATCTGACAGTGGCCAGCTGATGGACAGGAACTATTCGGATGATGAGGGCCTCAATGAGGCTGACCAAGGCTCTATCCCTGGCTTGTTCCAACCAGCCATCTTTAGATCTCTTTAAGGCCAAAAAGGCCACAGGGCAAGGCTTAGTCCCTGAACCGCAGGAGTCTGCAGACCCCTCTGAAGACCCCAAATACCCATTGTTTTCTGAGAAAACAGTCACAGCAGATGTCATGCCTGCGCCAAAGATGTTCACACAGTCATCCAATGACAGTGGTTGTCCCTCGGGTCCAGTCCAAGCCCTTCCTCCCTAGAAAAGAAATCACTTAATGTAGGAAGCGATCTTTCCAAGGCCCTGGAAGTGCCCAATGTCGACACCCCAGTTGCAGTCCTGCAAGCCAACACAGACATCCCTGGGGAGCCTGAGGACTCACTGAAGGCTGAGGAGAAGAAGGCTGAGCAAACGTTGCAAAGAACACACCTGTCAACAGCATGGGCAGTGAAGGCTTCCACAGCTGCATCTTTCTTTAAAAGGGCCTCTCTCATCTGGCTCCAGGAGCTACAGGAGAGAATTCCACTGAATGATGTGCTGCCAGATTTGTATCCAGGGCAATAGGGGGAACAGTGACCTCTCATCACTTGCTCTGGCTAAAGCAATGGCAGACTGATATGAGGCACAAGTGGAGGTTGGCCATGGCCCCATTTAAAGGGGATAAATTGTTTGGAGAGACTCTAGTGGACTCTAAGGACAAAGGAAAGGTTTTGCCATCCAAGTCCAGAAAAAGTGATTATAGACGAACTCCCTATGCCAGACGCTCCTATTATAGAACCCCTGAAACAGAAGGGGGATTCCCCAGACCCCAGAGGTCTTTCGCCCCCAGGCAGGAAAAAAGCCAGGACAGGACAGGTAGAAATGGTCCTTTAACAATAAATGGCCCTTTCAAGGGGCTGGCGGTCATCCCTTCTGATGCCTCAGATAAAATGGAGACCAACCCTCCCATTGGGGGATGTCTGGCTGTGTTTGCCAGGCATTGGGAGGAAGTAACCACTGACACCTGGGTCCTGGAGACAGTCCTCTCTGGACTATCTATAGAATTCCTCTCTATACCCCAAGGTTTTTCATTCGTTGCCCTATCTTTAGGAATACAGAGAGAAGGAACCTTATGGAAACAACTATTCAGCACCTGCTGGAGATTCAGACTATTTAGCTGGTGCCTGAGGGTCAACAAAGCATGGGATTCTATTCCATATTGTTTGTAATTCCAAAAGCCTCTGGGGGATGGAGGGCAATTCTGGATTTGAAGCGCCTTAACCACCAGGTGAAATACAGGCGGTGCAAGATGCATTCACTCCAGTCTATCCTGGAGGGAATTAGGGAGGGAGACTTCCTGACCTCCATTGATTTAACGGAGGCCTATCTCCATGTCCCTATTATCCCTGCTCATCGACAATTCCTTAGGTTCTGCTACAATGGGAGGCACTACCAATACCTTTGAACTTTCCTCAGCCCCCAGATCATTCACTATGCTGTTGGCAGCCCTGGCAGCCCACCTTAGGGCTATACCAGTTAGGGTCCAGTATTATCTTGATGACATACTGGTCCAGTCATCTTCCCCATCTAGAATTGTAGAGGATTTAGAGATCACCATTCAGGTGGTCCAAGAGTATGGCTTCTCTGTCAACGAGGCCAAAAGCCACTTCCATCCCACCAATACCTTACTCCATCTGGGAGCTGTAATAGATACTATTTCCTGCAAGGTGTCCTTATCCCTAGAACGTCAGGAGAGTATCAATTGGACAAGTGAAATCTAAACCTAGAGTATCCCTGGCTACGTTTTCTAAGTTCCTGGGGAAAATGATATCATGCATTAATATAGTGCCCTGGGCTAGACTGCACGCCAGGTCACTCCAGTAGCTCCCTCTACCTTATCAGAAGACAGGTGGGAGTTGTTCCTTCTTACAGGTCAGATTAATTCTGTTGGTCCTTAAATCTTTTAAGATAGTGGTCATCTGAGGCGCTTTCCATGGGACTTCTATTCAAGGAACTGAACACGTTAGTGCTAACCATCAGATGCCAGTCTTCATGACTGGCGTGCCCACATTCAATCCAGGGTGCTTCAAGGACAATGGTCACACATAGATTTGGACCATAATATCAATTGGTTAGAGCTTCGAGCGGTCTATCTGGCCCTGAGACAATTAGACGACGTGATCTCAGGTAAGGACATTCTAATCTTGACTGACAATGTGTCTACCACGGCACACATTAACCGCCAAGGGGGGACTCATTCAGGGCCTCTGATGCTGGAGGCAGAGCAGCTCTGTTTATGGGCAGAGAGACACCAGGTATCGCTCAGAGCTGAGCACATTGCAGGCGTGGCCAATGTTGAGGTTGACTAGCTTAGCAGAGCCACTATTGACCATGCAGAGTGGCGTTTGCACCCCAATTTGTTTCAGGAGCTGTCAGAGCGCTTTGGATGCCCAGCAGTGGATCTCTTCGCTTCCCAGGACAACACGCAACTCCCAAGATTCTGTTCTAGGTTTGCGATTCCAGGGGCGGAGGGAATGAACACCCAACACAGCCATCGGCCAAGGGAGCTCCTGCATGCATTTCCTCTCCTGTCCCTGATCCCGAGGATCATCCAGAAACTGCTGGCGAAAAGAGAATCCTTGTAGCCCCTCATTGGCCCAGGAGGCCATGGTTTGCAGACTCAGTAAACCTTTCCATTTCCATACCTTGGATGATACCGGAGGACAGGGTGTCACTCAGACAGGGGCCAATCTTGCATCCAGAGCCCCAGTGGCTTCACTTGGCTGTCTGGAGATTGAGCGGGGATCTCTGATCTGGGACAATTATTCCTCCAGAGTAATAAGAACTATCCAGGCCTCCAAGAGACCCTCTACCAACCGCATCTACGATGCAACCTGGAAAGCTTTCAGCATATGGCGTTGTAAGTATGACAGTGTCCCTTCTGGGGTCTCGATGCCCAGGTGCTGGACTTCCTCCAAGAGGGCTAGACAAGGGACTTTCACCTAATACTCTGTGGAGGCAGGTTGCAGCTTTGTCCTCTGTTCTATCCTAGGGGGAAGTGGAATCTTTGTCTAAACATCCCACAGTCCACAGGTTTCTGAAGGGTGCTACAAACCTGAGGCCTCCAGTGGTTCATTGATATCCAACATGGGACCTCTCTAAAGTACTGCAGTCACTGACTGAGGCCCCATTTGAACCACTGAGGTCAATTCCCTTGCAGTTTTTGTCTTGTAAGGTAGTCTTTCTGGTAGCGATCACCTTTGCCAGAAGGATTTCTGACCTGGCAGCCTTGTCTGTCAGGAAAGACCTTTGTGTGTTTCACACCAATCGAATGGTGTTAAGACTAGTTAATGCCAATGGTGAACTCGGGTTCCACAGATACCAAGAACTAATTTTACCTGACTTTTGTCTGCATCCTGTGCACGCATTAGAAAGACGATGGCATACTCTGGACATTCAGAGGGCATTGAGGATTTACATCAAGAAGACATCGTCCTTCAGGAGGTCTGAATCCCTCTTTGTTTCCTTTCAACCTTCCACCATGGGCTGCAAGGTAGCTCCATCGACTGTGGGGAGATGGGTATGACTTTGCATATCCAAGGCCTACCAAACACAGGGACTTGGAGTTCCTCCAAGTATAACAGCGCACTCAACAAGAAGCGCAGCAACATCGATGGCGTGGGCCACCCAGGCCTCTCTGGAGGAGGTTTGCAGGGCGGCTACCTGGGCCTTTCCTTCTCCATTCATTAGACATTATAAGCTGGACTCATTTGCTTCTGCTGAGGCAGCTTTTGGACGGAGGATTCTGCAAAAGATCCATTTTGTATAAGGGACTCGGATAGCACTAGGCCCACTCGTAGGATAGCCGGCTTTGATATGTCCCAATCCTGAATGCTATCTCCACCACAATGGAGAAGGATTATTGATTTTTGATACAACCTTACTCTTTGTGTGGAGATAGCATTCAGTTCCACCCTTTCATGGTGCGTTCCGAATGTAATGGTATGCATTATAGTTATAGGAGAACATATCAGTCTGTCACTATTCCTTCGCCAATTTCTGGGGAGGTCCTTAGCAGCAGAGGGAGTGTCATCAAAGTTTTGACAGACTCAATCCAATCACAGGCAGAGACTGATCACCCAATCCTGAATGCTATCTCCACACAAAGAGAAAGGTCATATCAGGTTAGAACCAACGACTCTTTTATTTGATGCTATCCTTAACAATTCCTTTTTTCTCCCCTTTTATTGCTTTTATTCAAACTTAGTTTTGCATTTTCTTTGAATACTGGTAAATCTCTACAACTTCAGAAAAGTGCATTTTCATAAACACCTTTAGAATCTATTCACAGGCTAGAGTACAGAGACAAAGGAGCTGATTTTCCTGAATGTAGTGTGAAGTACCATGGTACATTAGTCACCATAGTAACAGAAAAATATATCTGTTTCTGAGATTAATCTACTAATTATCTATTAATAATTGACAGTGGACTTGAAACTACAGTATTTACACTAATTTTATCTCATGCAATACATTTATCTTATCTTAACCAATTCTCTCTACATTGCATTCCTAGTGAATATTTCTTTTTAAAGAAATGTTTCCTGAAAATCCATTTTAAATATAGTATTTACAGATAAACTATACATTTGGGCACAGTTAATTAGTCAGCTTTTAAAACTTGCCATGCCTTCACTCTCCCACACATCAGATTAGGTGAATGAGAATGATATTTTCTGTCCTTTTGCCAGGCTCTATGGAGTTAATAGAAGTGCCTTGCATTGCTATGATCAGATAAAAAGAAATCAAAATTGCACAGTATAGAAGCTTTAATAATATACATTAGTTTTACCATTTAAATTCTACCATTTAAATTTTTCAATCTAAGCAGCTTTAGAATGGGTAAACTTCAACTCTCAGAATTCATAATGTAAAAAACATTTAAACTCTGAAACTATTAAGGGTCCAGAAGGAGCATGTAAAATACTTTGGAAAAAATGACCAGATAACAGATCGGAAATACAAAAAGGCTTTTAACATTTTTTAAAAATGAAACCTTTACAGAGTTTTGTAGAATTCTTAGTACTTCCCTACAAAAATTAAGGCTTAAAAGTAGGGGTGGGATTTAAATTTCTTAACAACCAGTTCTGTGGGTACGGCCTAATTTGTGGGTGTGTTTTGGTCATGTGACTGGTAGGGGTGACTTATTGATAGAGCGTGGCTTGGTTGTCGTGACTGGCTAGGCGTGGCTAGAGGGTTATGTGACTGGTGGGCGTGGCTAAGCGGCCATGTGACTGGCAAACCAAATATAAGTGTCCTCGCTTAATAGCCAGTTGCTTAGCAAATGTTCTAATTTACGATTGACGTCTCCAGAGCTACTTGATCTATTCTTGGTGTTTTGACAGCCATGCATGCATGCACGCATGTGCACGCACGCGTGCGTGCACACACACACATGACTAGTTATAACATCCCACACAGTCTTGTGACTGAGGTTTTCTATGTTTTTTGCCAATTTCCAACAATTCCTTCTGGTTTCCGGTTAAAAATGCTCATTGGGGAAAATGGACTTGTTTAACAACCACAGTGTTTTGCTTAATGACCACAAAGTTCACTTAGTGACCATGGTGTTTGCCTAACCCGGGGTCTGCAATCTTAAACACTCAAAGAGCCATGTTTTCTGTTTTATTTTAAACAGGTATCTCTCTCTCTGTTTCTCTTTCTTTCTCCCTCTTTTTCTCATCTCTTTTTCTTTCTCCCTTTTTCTTTCTTTCTCTCTCATCTCTCTGTCTTTTGTTCTCTCTCTTTTCCTCCCTCCCTCTCTCTCTCTCTCTCTGTGTGTGTCTTGTCTTTCTCTCTCTCTCTCTCTCTGTGTTGTCTCTCTCTCTCTCCCTCCCTCCTTCTCTCTGTGTATCTCTTTCCCTCCCTCCCTCTCTCTTTCTCGGTCTCTTGTCTCTCTCTTTCCCTCCCTCCCTGTCTTTCTCTCTGTATGCGTCTCTTGTCTCTCTCTTGTCTCTCTCTTTTCCTCCCTCTCTCTGTCTCTTGCCTCTTTCCCTCCCCTTTCTTTCTGTGTGTGCGTGTGTGTGCGTGTGACTTGTCTTTCTTTTTCCCTCCCTCCCTCTCTTTCTCTTGTCTCTCTTTCCCTCCATCCCTCTCTCTCTCTCTCTCTCTCTCTCTCTCTCTCTCTCTGTCAGTCTCTTGTGGGGAGGACTATAAGTCAGTTTTTCAGTGCTGTTGTAACTTTAAATGGAGGCTAAACAAATAATTGTAAGTCAAAGGATATCTGTATCTGCTTTAACCTTCCAATTAGCATTTAACTAGATTTTAGCTGCATCTCTGCACCAGGCACAATAGGATAATTTCCTTATTCCCAAAATGTAGGAAAATAACTCAGGCTGACAAGAAGTTATATTTCTGAGTGTTTTTCAAGCTTAGCAACTTTAAGCCATATGGACTTCAATTCCCAGAATTCCCCAGGCAGCATGAGACCTGATCATTTGATTACTTCCAAGTCAGTAACATGAAAGAATTACTAACTTTAAAGATACTGAGCATTGTATCTCTGTATGAATTGATTTAATAAAATTCCATACTTATCACTCTCATGTCTCTGCTTGGACAAAATCATCAAGGCACTTCTACTGGATTGCCCCTTGTACCAAGGCTCTGATTTAATATTGCCTCCTCCTCACTAAATGCATGGATTGACCTCAAATGGATATTATCTATTTTCTACTGATGGATTAATCTATAAAATGTAATATAAACTGCCCCTTCATCACAAGGAGGCAGCCCAAAAAAAAAAAATCTCTTCCAGGATGGCTGTTCCTAGTCCATTAAAATGTTCTAGGATTAGTGCTGTCTTAAATTTAGAGATAGGTATTTGGTTTAATTATATTAGTGTAAAGCAGCAGAGACTGACTACTGAAAATCATATCTAGGAAGGCCAACAAATCTGATTGCCTTTCTATATAACATAATTTTAAGGCTGAATATTACTTGTTTATAGCCCATCATAAGCACTACATACTGTGAAAAACCATAACACGGCAATTTCCAATGAATTAATCAAATAATATTAAACTACTTTCTTTCCCGCAATCTGGGCTGAAGCAGAATTAAACCATATCTGTTCCTTTGTTTTCTGTATGGATTTTATAGGAAGGAGATTTAATTTCACACCCACACACATCAGCCACTTCCCACTCGATCTACCTCATTTAGGAAGCATGGAGGAGGTAGTCAGCAATAGCAAAACTAACTCAATATGTTCCAAATGGGATAGGCACAGAGGGGGAGAGGAAGAGAGAAAGGTATTCTTGCTCCAAGCTTAAAGCCCAGCAGCTCCAGCAACATATCTTTAGCTTCATCAGAAACAAGTGGCCGGGAAGGGAAGGGGCAGGCCAGCCAGGGGCAAGATTTGTCGGTTCTCTGAACTGGGTAGAATCATAACATCCAGTTCTATAGAACTGGTGGGAACCAGTAGAATCCCACCCCTGCTTAAAAGTATACCTAACTGGTATTTAACTCCATATAAGAATATCACAGTATATAATTATACTATAAGGTATTGGAGCAGATATAATCAAATGCACATGATTACAGCTGCAGTGGCGCAGTGGTTAGATTGCAGACTGCAGGCTACTTCTGCCAGCAGTTTGGCAGTTTGGGTCTCATCGGCTCAAGATTGACTCAGCCTTCCAAGGTCGGTAAAATGAGGATCTAGATTATTGGGGGAAATATGGTGACTCTGTAAACCACTTAGAGATGGTTGTAAAGCACAGTGAAGTGGTATATAAGTCTTAAGTGCTAATGCTATTAAAAAAGCAAAGTGAGAAATGATTGTTTCATTTATATATAGTAATTTTATTTCTATATTAATTACTGCAATAAAAATTAATACAACTTTTTATAAAGTAGAAGATGCCAAAAGAGAAAGAGAAAAATAGAAAAGAAAGAAAAAATAAGAATATTATAAAGAAAAAGAAAAAAAGATAATTTCCCCCTTCAATCTTAGCTAGCATAAATTATGTTTGTAATTTATCACTTTCTCAATGACATCTTCCCATATCCTATAATATCCTATTATAAACAAATACAAAACCTCCTTTCAGTCCAGACGTCACAAAAATCTGTGGACTTTTCTAAAAGAAAATCTTTTAGATTTTCTATGTCTAGATTCTATAATTTAAAAGAAAGATTATAAAAGATAACATGTTAACATTGATCAAATAAATCAAATCCTTCATTTTACTTCTGATAATCTTGGTCTTTAATCTCTTAAAATAATATCCTAGAACTTGATTTCTTTTCATTTTTTTCCTTTATCCCCACAAAAGGGACAGATTGTCAAACTTCTTCAGAGCTTTAGGAAACTTCTTTTGTAAGTCCAATATAAGAAAATTTTCCAAGTCATTCTTTTGATCTTTTACTTGTATATTCTTTTGTTATTTATTTATATTATGGTTCATTGCACAGTCAGCCAGATGTTTTGGCATTTTTATCTATCTTTCTAAGGACCTAGGATAGGCAGATGTGGATGTTTGATGGTATTACAGCTATTGTCACAGGATGTACTTACTGTAAGCTGTTCTGAGTACAGCTGTCTTTTGCAGTTGACTGGTGGTGAATTTGTCAGTGCTGATGGTATCCAAGTGGTACTCCAGATGTTTTGGGATTGTATTTAAGATATACAGTACTACAGTTTATACTATTTTTGCTTGTTTTTGCCACAATCATTCTATTTTTATGTGCAGATCCTTGAATTTTAACTTCTCCAGTTCTTTCTCTTCTACTGTCTCCAGGTACTACTACGTCCACTATCCAGATTTTTTTGTTTTTCTTATTGACAGTTTTTAAGTCTGTAGTATTATGTGACAGGTACACACGTCTGTTTGTATTCTAAAGTCCCAGAGCAATTTAGCTTCTTTGTTTTCTATAACTTTTTCTATTTTATGGTCTCATCAGTTCCTGCTTGCAGTCAAATGATATTTCTTGCAGATCTTCCATTGCACTGTTATTGCTACTTTGTCATGCCATTGCTTGTAGTCAATATGGGTGATCTTCTTGCAGCAGCTAACCAGGTGGTCTACTGTTTCAGCATTTGCTATTTGTTGCTGTCTTCTCAATTCTGACTTTGTATGCATTTGTTCTTAAGACTTAATCTTGTGCAGCCAGAATTAGCCCCTCTGTCTCTTTCTTCAACTTTCCTGCTGTTAGCCATTGCTAGATACTGTTATTATCTGCTTTCCCTTCTATTTTTTTAATGTACTGGCCATGTAATGCTTTTCTTGCCATGCCTCCATTCTGATCTTCATTTGATCTTTCTTGTAGACCAGTTTAGTCTCTCCATTTGTATTATTATGTTTTGTTGCACAGTCAGCCAGATGTTCAGACTGGGTTTATCTACCTATCTTTTCCAAGTTCTTTCCAAGGCCCTGGGATAATATTATTATTGTTTTTTGTTGTTAATCTCCAGTTTGATTCACAGTCTGGGACTGGTAAATTCAAATTCTAACCAAGTGCCTAAGAGCTATTAAGGTAGCATCTTGAGTATATAGGCATTTCTGAGTAATTTTTTTTTTTGCAAAGAATATTTAGGTCTAATACGTTTAAACTCCATGTATCTAGCCAGATCTTTGGATATTGCTCCAAGGGCTCCTATTATTATTGGTACAACCATCGAAGCACTACAGTGTAAAGGCCCAATAGAATTTATTAAGAGCTGGCTAAGATTCTAGTCTGGTTGAAGTTACTGTGTCCTAATTATATTCCTGCAGGTATTTTTGCTGGGTTGAATTTACAGTTCTTTTTTTAACATTAAGGTTTTATTGGTTTATCAAAATATAAAATACAGAGAGAAATTCTAAAACAAGTAATGGAAAACTAGGAAGAAGGGGAAGGTAATATTTTATAAAGAGGGAAAGGGGGAAGAAAAAGGCACCAACTTCTAACTTTTTAGCATAGTAGAAGATTGTGGCAATCAAAGACCAGTCATTGCAGGGTCCAAAGATGTCTGACTGCCTGGGCAATGTTTATTACATTTATAGGGTTTTTACAAGAAGACAAAGGCAACATAGATACAGCATCTGGATTGGAGAATAGATGCCACATGGGTGAAAGCTCCCATCCACATTGGTACAACCTCCCAACCAATCCTTAAGACTAGTGGTGATGTTAATAAAATAAGATCACCTGTATGTCTGGAAAGTTAGGGACTTTCCACCTTTACCAAAATATAGGGAATGAGATCATGCAGTAACAAAAGAGGCCCCCTTAGCCAAATGTGCAGTCTAGCATCTAGCACCATCCAGAGGACCTCAGTGGCTACCACATTTCACTCTTTTTTATTTTATTAGTTAAAGAGCAATCATAAAAGGAATTAGAAGAGGATTCATAATAATCATTAGAAGAACACGTTTGCAGTTGTTTATATAGGGCATATACTTGACCTTAAGGTAATGTAAGAGAAGGTTTAGGGTGAAAAGCTGTGATACATATGTTGCAAAGAGAAGGGAGATATTGAACAAAGCAGCACCCACTAATTAAAGCACAAATAATGACTACATAGCATAAAATTTTTCCCATTAACCCTGTGGGTAATCAAGCCCAAAAGCTTTCCCACCAAGATCCTAATTTATCAATTTTCAAATCCAAGGCCAAATTGTGTAGAAATATTAAGCTGGTGGTGGATGGTTTATGACCCATTAAACAAATTAAAACAAAATAAATTTTGTAGAATAGCCTTCCTCAATACTTGTATCTCATGGTTGATTGTTGAGATAGCTGAAGAAGTAACATTAATTGTTTTTACTAAATTACATAAATGTTTTTGCTAAATTACATGCAACAGAGTTAATGTTAAGGTGAGCATAGACAAAGCTAGCACTACGTATTCTGCTTATTAAGTAAGGTTGCTTCAGAGTCACAAGTGCTATCTAGTATGACCCCACGTCGAGAATGATTCAAATGATGAAATCGTTGTTTAGAAAGTAAAACAGGAATCAGTCAGCTGAGGCAGCATTGCGCTTCACTAATATTAGCAGGAATATACTTAAAAGTTTCTTGACCACATATAAAAACCATCCTTGTAGCCAAACATGGGTAAGTGAAAAGAAGTCTCTTCCAAAGCTTTGCAGTTCAGAGCTAATGCGACGACAGTGAGGTTTTTTACTTTAAGATGTACAATTAACTACTTTTGCACAAGTTATATTTATAGGGACTGCTATCATTGAGGTGTGTAAAGCAATTGCATAATAGGCAGCAAATCCTGAAGTTTTGAATTACTGCAGAAGGAGTGCAGACAGGAAGTAAACATATTGAAAGCAAATTTTCCATATCATAAGTTTCAGATAAGCAAAAGACATTAATCTGTGTGATGTTACCCAATTGCACCCATAAGTTTTACTTCATTTGTTGCTCAAGTGAGTGTTTGTGTGAAATGACAGCCACTGATGCTGTAAACAATCAAGCATAAACAAATGAGCCCGGATTGGACACTGTGCCATCTGTAAAGTCAAATTCCTGGGACTGGATGACACTGCGCCATCTGTAAAGTTAAATTCCTGGGACTGGATCTGGGGACTGGTGTAGACATCCTTGGCTGGGCAGACATAACAAGCTGGAATCCACAAAGGTCCTGTAGGAGCAAACACAACAACATAGCCTTGCCCCCTCGTCCCCAAGTAGTTAACTAAAACATTCAATTAATTTAAGGTAAATTCAATTAATGTAAGATAAATGGAAACATTAAATTGCATTCAATTGAGTTAAGATAAATAATACTTTTTTAACCTGGATTGATTTAAGGTGTTGATTTAAGATAAATAATGCTTTTTAAACTTTTTTTAGAGACCCCTTTCCCTCCTTTTTTATTTATTTGTGGAAACAGGCCTTAAATGACCAATGAGCATGTTTCATTATAGCTATATTCCACATTGCACAAAATTGCAAAAACAACCCAAATATCATGTTGTAAAGAGAGGGCTTGCCTAGTAGGTAACATTCATTTGCCAAAGTTGATGATGAAACAATCTTGCATTTTGATGAAAAAAAGAGTGACTGGAAAAAAAATCAGTAAAGCTATAGCCTTAAGAAAGAGGCCCAGAAAGGGGCAAGTGTCTATATATGTAAAAAATACCTTTGGTCTTGTAGTAGCTGTTGCAAAATTAAAAATAAGGTCATAAGATTAGGGATAATCCTGGGCGTAATATAAACACCTGTAAGATTAAAATTAAGTTAAAGATTAAATCAAAAGGCTGTTGAGAAAAAGTTTTGAAAGTTAAAATAGCAGGACACTTTCCAGGTATCATCATAAGGATCCTTGTAAAGGAAGAAGTCATTAAGTAAGCAAGCCAAAGTTCTTTAGTCAAACAATACAGTTTACATAGTCATGTAAAAAATATTGAAGAAATAAGTTTTTCTAAAAATAAAATTAAAAATTAGATTTACATAACTCCACCACTTTATTGTATTTATTAAAATTACAAAGAAAAAGTTATTTGCAAAGCCCATTGTAAACCTTTAATGATTTTACCTGTTGTGCTGGCAATAGCCATGCATTCTTCACATTCTTGTTGTAAACCCTCCAAATGGAGTCAAATTTTAGTGTCAATTCTCTGCTTTAATTAAAATATGGATTAAGAGCATGTACAGAGTGCAGCTAGTTTTAAATTTTGATTCTCCTTGCTGAAACTGGGAATTGAGCCATCTTCAAAGATAATGGTTCCAGGCAAGCTGAACCTAGGAACTGAGCCACCTATACAGATAACGTTCCAGGCAATTTGCCAATCTCAGCCTATCTATCTGAGGCTTCTTTGTGTGAAAATAGCTAAAAAATCAGGAGATGAAGCTATGTAATCTATAAGAAAGTTATTTTCCAAACTCAGCTTTTTCAAGGCAAAAACTCAAAGCAGAGGAAAAAAAAATTGTTTAAATGATCAAAAGCCTCACTCTCCCCCTCCCTCCCTTTTACAAAGCAAAAGGTTAACAACCAGGGAAAGGGGGGGGGGATTTTTTTAAAATACTACACAGAAATCATATCCATCTTTTCCACTCAACATTCTTTCACCAACAAATCACACACACATAACATTCAACATAAGCAAGCGTAGCAAAGCACACAGAAATATCCACACAAATAATCCTCTCTTTCCAGTAAATCACATACATTTCGTCCGGACTTTTCTCATTTCCTTGCACATACTATCTCACTCTCCTTTCAGTCTGGGATGGGGGTCAACACACAAACATCCACACCAACTTTTTTACCACCAACATTCTCACACATTTACACTGTAATCAAACTACTTGCGTACCTACAATTCTTTTCTGAGAGCCAATAAACTCCATTGTAGAGGATCTCACCCTCCAGGGCTGGAAATGATTACATACAGACACTTCTCACACACAACATTTCCAGACCTGGAGAGGTTTTGTCCCTTTAAATTTCTACATTTTCTTTTTTGGGACAACCAGTAGTTTGTTCTCAGAGCACCAGGAGAACTCAAGGAGCGGTTCCAATCACAAAGGCAATTGTGGGCCCGAACCACTGCCTATCTGCCTCCCACAGCTCTAAGTCCAATCCAAAAAGCCAATTTAATTCTCTGGCTGCCAAACATGTTACAATTAATTTATTTTGAGCTGCAGCTGTTCTAATTAGGGCTATTCACAGGTAAAAGAATTAGGGCTATACACAGGTAAAGGAATTAGGGCTATACACAGATAAAGGATATTTTTCTTCAATTCAATCCTATTCAATTCTGCCTACACTTATTTTACATTATTATATATACACAGCTAAGTTCTATTCTGCATACAATTATTATACATTATTATACATACATATCTAAGAAGTTTTAATGGAAATCACATCCTGAAAAGAATCATAAACATTTTCTTCTTCTCTTAGTTCTTTCTACATACCCATATCTTCTTTGAACAGCCCCATTATACTTTATGGAGGGGCTCTATTTTAAACACGAATCTGTATTTCATTCCATGCTTCTGAACAGCAGAGCTAACTCTAGACCATTGAAGTCAATGGGGCATGCCTTCTACCTTCTCTTCTGCATCAGAAGAAAGCAGTTACCTGCATTCTAGTTACATCCATTGTTCTATTTTCTTAAGCATTAAGTAATTAAAAAAAATAAACATAAAAATTTTAAACAAATAAATTTATGTGTCTCTGTCCTGGGTTTCTAGCTTAAATCTTCCCCTTTTTCTAATTGTTCCTTTAATATTTGCCTTATGGGTACAATGGCTTTGGAGAATCAAAAATTTTTAGCCTGCTCTGAAGGAGCTGAAAGTCCAATTAAAGAAGATTTTGGAGTGACAATTTTTACCTGATCATAATCGGGAGGGGGCTTATAGTCAATTATTATTTTGCTGAAACATCAGAGCCCAATTATTGTTTTACTGAGACATCAGAGCCAGATGTTTCCACTGCATGACAGCATTGATACCATCAATGTACTGGAGCCCTGGGTTAACCTGAGCGTCCTGTGCTCAGGGACGAGGGACAATCCTTCCCTATCTCCCCAATCAGCTTTTTTATGCCTAACCTCAGTGTGCTTTTGCACCTGATTCATGTAGCAGGAACTAATTTCCTGAACATGTTCCTGCTGATGTTGAGATAGATTGCAACCCATACTTACCACTGAGGGGTCTCGTGAGACGGAGGTGCACCTTGGGGTCTATATCCAGATGGTAGTATGTTGGCTGTTGCCTTACCCCTAGGGGTTGTGACCCTGCTCTGCAGAGTTGTTGCCCCTGGCCGGGCGTCATATGTGGCAATCAAAGACCAGTCATTGCAGAGTCCAAAGATGTCTGACTGCCTGGGCAGTGTTTATTACATTTATAGGGTTTTTATAAGAAGACAAAGGCAACATAGACACAGCATCTGGATTGGAGAATAGATGCCACATGGGTGAAAGCTCCCATCCACATTGGTACAACCTCCCAACCAATCCTTAAGACTAGTGGTGATGTTAATAAAATGAGATCACCTATATGTCTGGAAAGTTAGGGACTGTCCACCTTTACCAAAATATAGAGAATGAGATCATGCAGTAACAAAAGAGGCCCCCTTAGCCAAATGTGCAGTCTGCTGCTAGCATCTAGCACCATCCAGAGGGCCTCAGTGGCTACCACAGAAGATAAAATTAACAACCACAACTTTTTACTTTTACACAACTGTATGTATAAGTCACTTCTATAACAATAAGGTTATCTAACAAAAACAAAATCAAAGTTTCATTTTTTTCTATTACAAGCCAAAATCTGAAAGCAATTTCAGAATAGAAATAAGGCTAGATATATTCTCTTTTTTTAGCTAAAAGAATCATTTTGACCATCTCTGCTTATCTTTGCTGTGAATAACATATGCTTCTGTTAAGTCATTAATCTTTATCATAATTTATATTAAGGGAATCCTCTATATTATTTCAGCATTTTTTAACCCTAAAGGGAGAAAACACTTTTTCCAGTTTTGCTATTCTACTAACTTTAAAAATACTCAAGTATTCTATATAAAGGGAAGAAAAAAATATTTCATTTTAAACCCAAAATCCAAAATACAATACTACATTAGAACTTTCATTCAATTAAATATATCACATGAATATAAATCCAATTAACTCCAATTATCTTATTGAATTTAAATCTCTTCCTCAAGTTTATCCTCATGGAGCAGATCTTTTCTTCTCTTATTTTCAAATTTAATCAATAGTATTTTACAAACTTGGGAATTATTCTGTATTATGTAAAAAGATAGAACATATACATTAATAAAGTCATTTTATATATACAAAACTATCTTAAAGCTGTCTTTCAGTACATACAGGTGAAACTTGAAAAATTAGAATATCGTGCAAAAATTCATTTATTTCAGTAATGCAACTTAAAAGATGAAACTAATATATGACATAGACTCATTACATGCAAAGCAAGATAGTTCAAGCTGTAATGTGTCATAATTGAGATGATGATGGCTTACAGCTCATGAAAACACCAAATCCACAATCTCAGAAAATTGTGAAAAGGTGCAATATTCTAGGCTCAAAGTGTCCCACTCTAATCAGCTAATTAGATCATAACACCTGCAAAGGGTTCCTGAGCCTTTAAATGGTCTTTCAGTCTGGTTCAGTAGGAATCACAATCATGGGAAAGACCGCTGACCCGACAATTGTGTAGAAATCCATCATAAGGAGGGAAAGCCTGAAAAGGTAATTGCAAATGAAATTGGATGTTCCCAAAGTGCTGTATCAAAGCACATTAATAGAAAGTTATGTGGAAGGGAAAAGTGTGGGAAAAAAAGGTGCACAAGTAGCAGGGATGACTGCAGCCTGGAGAGGATTGTCAGGAAATGGCCATTCAAAAATGTTGGGGACTTTCACAAGGAGTGGACTGAGGCTGCAGTCAGTGCATCAAGAGCAACCACACACAGACGGATCCTGGACATGAGCTTCAAATGTATTTTTCTTTTTTTTTTTAAACAAGTTTTATTCAATTTTTCACATTACAAATAATAAAAGGCTCTTTTCAGTGGACAACCTATTTCCGGGTCATCACTTTTACATGCAAATATGACAATAGTTATATATCATTTTTTTTTATATTCAACTTCCTATCTTATCCAATTTTAACTTAATTCTATTATTACCTTTTCCATTCAAACTTTTACAGAAAAGAAGTTCAAACAAATTAATCCTGATCTCTAATATTAATCTCAATCTAAACTTTCTCTCATTTCATTTCAATTGTTTCAAATATAATTCTTAAACATTGATATTTCGTTTAAGAATAAGGATAACAATATGTGTTTACCTAATAAAAAATAAATAAATAAAAAATTATCAATATCTTTCCTTCCTCTTAATAGTCTATTTTAACTTATTAGAACTTTTTTCTCATTTGAATAATTATTTTATCCATCAGATTTGCCATTTCATCGTATATTCTTTCCATAATTCTAGATTAATACGACCTTTTATATATTCATTTTTTATGTTCAACTTTCTATCCAATCCAATTTCTACTTAATTCTATTATTACCTTTTCCATTCCCACTTTTACAGAAAAGAAGAACAAACAAATTCATTCTGATCACTATATTAATCTCAATCCTCTCATTTCATTTCAATTATTTCAAGTATAGTTCTTAAACACTAATATTTCTTTTAAGAGTAGAAATAACAATATGTAATTATCAAATAGAAAAAAATATCAATATCTTTCTTTCCTCTTAGTAATCTATCTTAACTTATTAATTTTATTTTCTCATTTAAGTAGTTCTTTTATCTGTCAAATTTGCCGTTTGATCACATATTCTTTCCATAATTCTAAATTAATACAAGCTTTTACACAAGAAAAAAAAACCCATGTTTCCCCCCATACTAATTTGAACGTATCACCTCAGTGGTTAAAATAATAATAAACATTCCCTAAAAAAAAAGCTACATAACATTATATATCTCTTTAATTGGATTTCTCAATGTATTTTCCCACTTTGATTAAGCAATTTATTTTTAATTTCAGAACAGAAGTAAGAATAAAACATAACTAATTCTGGTCATTCATATTAATCTCTTTTTTAAATATCTTCACATTTCATTTCCATTAATTCAATGTATTTAATAAACTTTAATGTTTCTTTTAAAAATAAGAATAAAAATATAGATTCATCTAATAAAGAGTATCAGTGTCCATCCCTTCTTTAATGTTCTATATTACCCTATTTTCTATTTTATGATTGCTAATATATTCTTATTACCCCTCATCTCCATGCGGAAACCCCTTTTTTAATTCCTTAACCATTATCTCTATGAAAGCAGTTTCCTTTCATCATTTTATAATTCTTTATTTCCTGCTCCCGTTTCTTATTGCCTCTCTTCTTCATTTTCCCATATATTTTCTCTTTCCAGTTTGTATCCCGCTCTATTTATATCTTCCTTTCCCCTTTTCTGTATTTCTCTTGTCAAGCCACTTCTGAACAACAAACAACGTCCGAAGCATCTTACCTGCGCTAAAGCAAAACAGAACTGGTCTGTTGCTCAGTGGTCCAAAGTCCTCTTTTCTGATGAGAGCAATTTTTGCATCTCATTTGGAAACCAAGGACCCAGAGTCTGGAGGAAGAACGGAGAGGCATACACTGCAAAGTCCAGTATGAAGTTTCCACAGTCTGTGTTGATTTGGGGAGCCATGTCATCTGCTGGTGTTGGTCCACTGTGCTTCATTAAGTCCAGGGTCAACGCAGCCATCTACAAGGAGATTTTGGAGCATTTTATGCTTCCTTCTGCAGACAAGCTTTATGGGGATGCTGACTTCATTTTCCAGTAGGACTTGGCACCTGTCCACATTGCCAAAAGCACCAAAACCTGGTTCAATGATCATGGGATTACTGTGCTTCATTGGCCAGCAAACTCATCTGACCTGAACCCTATAGAGAATCTATGGGGCATTGCCAAGAGAAAGATGAGAGACATGAGACCGAACAATGCAGAAGAGCTGAAGGCCGCTATTGAAGCATCCTGGTCTTCCATAACACTTCAGCAGTGTCACAGGCTGATAGCTTCAATGCCACGCCACGTTGAGGCAGTAATTGCTGTAAAAGGGGCCCAAACCAAGTACTGAGTACATATGCATGCTTATACTTTTCAGAGGTCTGATATTGTTCTATGTACAATCCTTGTTTTATTGATTGCATGTAATATTCTAATTTTCTGTGATTGTGGATTTGGAGTTTTCATGAGCTGTAAGCCATCATCATCACAATTATGACAAATCACGGCTTGAACTATCTTGCTTTGCATGTAATGAGTCTATCTCATTTATTAGTTTCACCTTTTAAGTTGCATTACTGAAATAAATGGAAGTTTTGCACGTTATTCTAATTTTTTGAGTTTCACCTGTATATCAAACTTATAAAAATCCATCCTAACTAATTAAATCAAATTTAAGTCACTCCCTCCAGCTTATCTTCATAGAACAAAATCTTTTTCTTCTCAGGGATGTCTTATCAAGTCTCTTTTCTTCAAAAAGTTCTCAACTTTATTTGTGTTTATGAAAAAAATGTCCCAAAGTTGTTCTGTTAGACATGATAGATTAAACTGGAGCAAATCCTCATAGAATAAAGTTTCTTTCTCTAAAATGTCTATTATATCTTTTTTTCTCAAAGAATTCTTGATTTTGTTAGCATTCACAAAAAAAAAGTTGCAAACTTGACCCCTTGAGAGTTGTGAATTTACTTGGCACTCTTGTTTCAATTGCACTGGGAGGGTTATATTCAAACCATCATCATAATAAAAGCTAACATCAGATATATATCCAAAGGTACAGTAGGATTTACATTGTCCAGTATTTGTAGAGTTGGCACAGTGGGTTGATAATTTTCTACACCTAATTTTGTTTCTTGTTCTTTTTAAATATCCTGTATAATTAATATATTTGGATTCTAATTGATTTATGGTATAAACAATTTTTTGTATGGACTTTTCAAGGATCTTGAAAACAAGAGATTCCAGCTCAGAATTAAACATCTTTGTATCTCCCTCTAGTGGTTAAAGAATGTTATTTCTCAATTTTTCTCTTTTTCTAGGTAATCAGAGTTCATGAAAATTGGAAATTTTCAACCACCCACAACAAAACAGTATAAGGCTACATATTATTTTAAAAGTAGTAAATTAAGACCACAACTTTTATCTTTATATTTCAAAAGAAAAAAATACTTCACACTTCCTTATTTTGGCTGCCTCTAGCAACCTTTTTCCTTGTCATTTAGAATGCCTTTCAGAGCTTCAAAAAAGGAGTGATAAGCTGTAACTAAAGAGAATCTCTTTTAGTTAATAGAGATACCAAATGAAGAGCAAAGCTTATTGTGCATTTGAAGAATAGATTCCAAAACAACTGTTTTATCCAACAGTGATATGGTTTCAGCCCCACCAATCCCAGCTTCGGCTCACCAACTATTTTGGAAGCATGGCTTCTAAAATTGCTTGCAGATGTTGCTGTTATTAGAGGATCTTAAGGGATGATTCTGAGACTTTTCTTAATCCCAAAGAGTCAAATAAACAAAATGAAGTCTGTTCCTTCTGTTGTTGAATAGGAAAAATGACTGTCCAGAAATAGGAGTTTTTTTGCGTGTGTCAGCTACTGGCCATGTCTTCACCGGATGTGAATTTACAGTTCTTTATCAGAGATCGTTTGTCTACGAATTGCTTTTACCTATTCTTGTGCCAGTGGCAACTAGGCCTCTACTGCAAAATGTGTGTCCAATGTAATAATAATAATAATAATAATAATAATAGTAACAATTCCAGAAATAATAATACAGTATTCATTTCACGTATCTAGCAATGTTAACATATTTCAAATCACTGGCAATTTGAAAATTAAAAGTGATTTTTTCCATTTTAAACTTAATATGAAATTAGAATTACAGATTGCAAAAAACAAGGCTCAAGAAAATTAATTCAGGATTGTCTGAATCTTGATTTTGCAATAATTACAGTCAGTCATTAAGCAATAATTTATTTTAATAATGGTTTTTTAAAAATATTTTTATTGTTTTTGTATCACAGATTCCATTTCTATATTGAATAGTGTGTTGTAATCATGTACATATAATCATATATTAGATGATATCGATCATTTTAAAATATACTATCTTCCATATTAACATCAATTATATAGTCATCAAAATATTTACTAGTCAGTTTTTCTTTCCCATGTAGTCCATATTTTCGCATAAATCCACTCATCTAACCTCTATATCTATCAACTAGCCATTTGTAAAAAAGTTCCCATGTTATAAAATATTCCGACTCTTCTTTTTCTTTAATTTTTAGGGTTAACCTATCCATTTCTGTGCATTCCAGTATTTTTTTATTATTATATTATCATCTGTAGGGGTTTCTTCATTTTTCCAGTATTGTGCGTATACAATCTTGGTTGCTGTTAGAATATATAGCATTAAATATGTATTCCCTTTATTATAATTTTCTAGTAGCATGCCCAGCAGGAATATCTCAGGGTTCAAGTCTGTATGTTATTTTGTCATAGTTTCTAGCCATATGTGAATTTTCTTCCAATTTTTTTTTGCTTTGGGACACGTCCACCACATATGGTAATATGAATCTGGTATTTGGTTACATTTCCAACATTTCACAGATTTATTTTTATACATATTCACTATTCTTGCAGATGAAAGGTGCCATCTATAAAACATTTTAGAGATTTTCTTTATACACTGTTGACATTGTAAGCTTATAGTTTCTATTCCATAATTTCTGCCACCTGTCCAATTCTATTGTATAGCCAAAACCCTTAGCCCAAATTATCATAGTTTCCCTTTCTTCTTCCAGTCTAATAGTTAATAAATTATATATCCTCTTAATTAATTTTTCATCTGTTCCCATTAAAATCTGATCTAGCTCATTTGGTTTGTTATAAAACCCATGCTCCCTCCTATCTTTTTCATATCTGGATTGTATCTGTAATTGTGGCCACCATGATAGGTCAATCCCCAGTCTATTTAGTTCTTGTTTCGTTTTTAGTTCTCCCCTTTCATTTAGTAGGTTCTTGTATCTTCTAATTTTATCCTAATTTATAACATTAAAATATATCCATGCCTCCATTATAGATAACCAAACTGGCACTTTCAGGTAATGTTGCTCTTTAATTTTAGTCCATACTTGCAGTAATGCATTCCTAATGTAATGTCTCCGGAAATAGCTATATATCTTACTCTTCTTGTACTATAAAGTGGCATGCCATCCCAATTGCAGATCATGATCCTCCAGTGTTAATAACCTTGTATTCCTCAAATTAATCCACTCTTTCACCAACATAAGTGCTGATGCTTGGTAGTACAGCTCCCAATCCGGAAGGCCAAAACCTCCTCTACATCTTGTAATATTTTTAATTTTATTCTTACTTTTTTACTTTGTCATACAAATTTTAATATCATTTTATTTAGTTCTTCAAAATATTGTCTCCCCAGCTTTATTGGGATTGTCTGAAATAGATACAATAATCTCTGTAGGATATTCATCTTAATTGTAGTTATTCTACCCAATAGGGACAATTCTAGGTTTTTCCAATTTTCCAAATCTGTTTTAATTTGTGTTTTCAGCTTATAACTATCTTCTTTGAGAGATATGCATGTTGCTGTTAATTGAACCCCTAAATATTTAACTTTCTTTACAATTTGCATGTTCATCATTCTTGTAAATTCTTCTGTTTATCTGTAAAGTTTTTAACTAATATTTTTGTTTTCTCTTTATTTATTTTCAATCCTACAACAGCCCCATATTCTTCTATCCTTGTAATTAATTTAGGTCCTGTTATCTGTGGGTCTTCTAGAATAAACACCAAATTACCAGCAAAGGCCTGTAGCGTATACTCTTCCTTCTTAATTCTCATGCCTTTTATTTCACTATCTTGTCTAACATTTCTGGCTAATACCTCTAAGGTTAATATAAATAACAATGGAGATAAGGGACAACCTTTCCTTGTACCTTTCGTTATATTAAAATTCTCAGTCATATCACCTTTTATAATTACCTTTGCTGTTTGTTTATGCATCATAGTATTCCAGTGTGTTCAGAATCATCCGCATATTATTTTTTATTTGCCTCTTAGGTAGAAAGCCATTCTGGTCTACATGTATAAAGTCGTTCAAGAATCTTTTCAGTCTTTCTGCAATTATTGAGACATAAATTTTATAATCTACATTTAACAATGCTATTGGTTTATAGTTTTTTATTTGTAATAAATCAGAGTCTTCTTTGGGTATCAATGTTATGATTGCCTCCGTCCATGTTTTAGGAATCTTTGCTTCGAACAATGCCTCGTTGTAGATTTCAAGCATAGATGGACCTAAGATCTCTTGTAGTCATTTATAAAATTCTGCCAGCAGGCCATCTGGTCCTGGTGTCTTGTTATTTTTTTGCCTCTTAATTTATTCCTTTAATTCATTGTTATTCTTTCATCAACATTGTCTTCACTTCTTCGGGCACTTTAGGTTGATTGGCTTCTTCCATATACTGTTTAATTTTATCTTATAGTATGTTTTCTTCTTTTATTCCCAATATTTTTTTTTTATTTTTATGTTTTAAAAAACATCTATTTTGGTGAACAATAGAATGTGGTTCCAAGTTTTTACATTTCAACACAATGTGGTTCCAAGTTTTTACATTTCAATACAAACATGTTCATAGTTACATATTCATTTTTCATATTCAATTTCATATCATATTATTACTTATTCCAGTTTCCTTTAAATATTCTCAGATATTCTTATATTCATTACACATATTTTATCCAATTCCAATTCATATCATAACTTATTTAATTTTTCTTTAAATATTCTCATATCTTGTTTTATACATTATCTAAGATTCTTATTTCATTTCTATATTCATTACACATATTTACTTTTATCTGTCACATTTACAATTTTATCACATACTATTATACCATTCATTGTTCAATAGGTTTTATCCTAATTCTAATAATCCAAAAGTTGTCCCCGTTAATTGCCAATTTGAGTTTGCCTTATTCACTCCCCCCAATTTATTCTCTTTAAATCTTTATAAAGATTTATCATAATACAGTCATTTTTTAATTATCACATTCTACATTAATAACAGTAATCTCCTAATTACTAAATATCACATGAATTTATATATATTTGAGTCAGATTCTGTATTGTATTCTTTTACTTAATTACATTCTAAATCATCTATTTAATTCAAAAATATTACTGTATTCAATTAATTTTAGAAACTGATAATAGTCTTTCCATTACAATTCTCATAGCTCATTTTAACTTCATTCATCGCTTTATTCTCATAGTTCATTTTAACTTTATTCATTGCTTTATTAAATATTAAATAATATACTTATAATAAATTCCCATTTCCATATCTATTTCAATTAAATCTATATCTGGTTTAATAATAATTCTTATGAAAAAAAATCAGATCCATTCTTTTCTATTTTTAAATCTATGTTCTTATGTATCACCGCACATTACCTTGCAAAATCCCCTTTCCTGTCCTTCTACCCATTATCTCTCACCCTATTTTCATTTTTGTTTGCTTTCTGCTTCCCATCATTTTCGGGTCCTTTCTCTTAATTTCCATTTTTCCCTTTATTATTTTCCTCAATTTCTTATTCCAATTATTTATTTTATCCCACTCCTTCTCTTGATTTTCCCCCTGTAATCCCCTCTTCTGCTGTTTCATACTCTTTTGTTTAATTTTCCAAACAATTCCCCCTTTAATTAACACATCAAAACTCAAGTTTTTAGCTTTAATTCTCCCCCCCCCCCCCCCCCGCAGTTTTAATGTTCATTGCTCCACTTGTTCTTTAAGGCTGGCTTCCTCTTTATTTAATTCTTCTCCCTCTGGTTCTCTTTGTTGTTCTTCAATCTGCATCACCATTTCTACTTTTTGTAATATAATACTGCACATTTCCAAGCTTTCTTTCATCATTTAGTTCATGTTTTGTAGTTCCAATTTTATTTCCACACATATTTCTCCAATTTTGTACACTTTTTCTTCTTCTTTTACCCTTTCTTTAATATTTATGTCCAGTCCAATTGTTCAATAGTTTATTACAACCAGCGTCTTTTATATTTAATTTCAACAGTCAGTGTCCATAAATCTTTGTTTCCGGGTTCCTCTTGTTAATTTCTTTTCCAACTTTTCCCCAAAGTCACCAAATAATCCCAGGACAATTTCTTAATATATCTTTTTTTCTTTGTAATATTCTAGTATTTAATTTTTCAGGGTTTTTATTTTATTGTAATGGAATTCCTTTTATTTTTTTTCAAATTCCAATTTTAAAAGGACCGAGCCCTTTTCAAAGAGTCACTGAAATTTAAAAAAACTCTTTCTTTAATGGGGGTGTTATTCCCCTGATAATCTCTCAGGCTGCAATGGCTGTGACGAGTAAGCTTATGCTCAGCTCCATGTGGCACCAATCTCTTTAGGGTCTGCCAGGACACAATTGTTGTTGCTGACCCCGTATCCACCTTCCATCTGGCAGGTGATCCTGCAATGCCGGACGGTAATATAGATTTTACTGCTTCCTGGAATCCCGGTTTGATTGCTCACTCTTCCTGAATGACGGCCGTCCATATTCTGGGGTTCTGAGTCTTGGCAGGCTTTACTTCCCCCCAGCGTTGGGAATTGGGGTCTGTCCTGTTGGGGTGGTAGGCAGCGCAGCACAGCAAATTTGTACTAAATGACCCTTCTTCGCACACTGTTCTGCAAATAGTGTTTTTATGGTGACACATACCCCTCGGGTGGTTTCCGCCACAACCTATACACGAGGAGGACAGCTTCTGATCCTCTGTTGATCTGCAATCCTTGTTGGCCGCTCTCAACCAATGGACACAATCATGATTGTATCAGTTCCGTGTATCTGTCATTTCTTCAGTGAAAGAAGAAAAGGGGGGGGGAACTGATAAAGAAATCCTTTCTTGATGTAACTTGAATATATTTAACCTTATATCGAATTTGTATACCCACACATGATACAATGGAGGGAGAAAAGCCAGATGGCCAGAACCTAACACCTCCGAGAGGCACAGCCAGGAGATGAGAAGATCATAAAAATTCCACAGTGAGGTGTTCCGGGGAATCTCCAAAATCGCTGGCTGTAGGGGGAGAAATTTTGACCCCCACAGGGAGGGCGCGCAATCTTGGTGTCCTCCTGGATGTACGGCTGTTGCTGGAAGATCATATAATGGCCGTCGCCAGGGGGGCTTTTCATCTGGTCTGGCGGATCTGCCACTTGCGGCCCTTTCTGGATCTGGACGCGCTTCACACGGTCACCTCTGCCCTTGTCATTTCCCGTCTCAACTATTGCAACGCTCTCTACATGGGGCTCCCCTTGAAGAGCATCCAGAGGCTCCAGTTGGGGCAGAATGCGGCCCTGCATGTGATTCTGGGGGCTTCTCGTAGCTCCCATGTTACACCGCTCCTGCGTGACCTGCATTGGCTTCCGGTAGCCTTCCGGGTGCAATTCAAGGTGTTGGTAGTCATCTATAAAGCGCTCCATGGCTTGGGACCCGGGTACTTATGGGACCGCCTTCTGCCACCATCGGCCTCCCGTCGGCCTGTGCGCTCTCACAGGGTGGGCCTCCTTGGGGTGCCGTCAGTTGGACTATGTCGGCTGGCGACCCCGAGGGTACAGGCCTTCTCTGTGGGAGCACCCTCCCTTTTGAACGAGCTGACCCCGGGGATGCGGACTATCCCTGACCTGCGAACCTTCAGGCGCGCATTGAAGACCTATCTTTTTCAACGAGCCGGTCTGGCCTAGTTGTATTATGGGGTTTTAAATTTGTTGTTTTTACTATATTAACCTCAGCCATTTATTTAATTTGTTTTTAAATTTTAAATTTCTTGTTTGTTTTTAATCCAGCTGTACACCGCCCCGAGTCCCAAATGGGAGAAGGGGCGGTATATAAATTAAATAAACATACACATAAACATATTGGCTTTTGTTTCCCTAAACATACATTGAGATAAGGGGAGGGGTTCTAAACTCCCTTACCTATCACTGTATGCCTGAGGGACCTCAGACACTGCTTTGAACTCCTACATGAATTGTCTCATCTCAATAAAGGATTCCTTTTGATATGTTTGGTTCTCAGAAGTTCATTCTTATTGATTGAATGGGAAAAAGTTCTGTAGCCTGACTGATTGACTTCCTCATCTTCTGTGTCCCCCTGTAATTCTGCCTCTCCCCGATGGACACCTGGGGGCTGGATGACTTCTGTACCTCTTCCATCCATCTATTCGACGATTCGGTGGCTTCTAATGTCTGTAGCATTAATGTCGGTTTAGCCAGTAGTCGTCTCTGTAACCTGACATTTCGAACCCTACAGATCAATCTGTCTCGAAGGGTTTCATCTAGATTGCTAAATTCACAGTAAATAGCTGCCTTCTGGAGGGCCGCCATATAACAACTGATAGACTCACCCTCTGCCTGGTTCCTATGATAAAAAGCAAGTCTTCTAGCAATACAAGATGGTCGGGGAACATAATGTTCCCGCAATTTGCTTAATTTGCCTGAAGGGGTTGGGGCTCAATGAGAGCCCTTGGCATCTCAAACACTTCTTTCTCACAAATGCTCAAGAAAAGCACTTATTTGCAGTTATCGGTGATATTTGTATAGTCGTCAGCTTCCAATATACAGTCAAAAAAGATTAAGTAGGAATCCCATGTCTGTGTTTCAGGGTCAAATGGCACAAACTGGTGGGTTTGCCATTCTCTTTCCAAAACAACACAGTTGCTACTCACATGTGCTCCTTAATCTCTGTGGCCTCTTCATCAACAATTGTCTGTGTTAGCTTAGAGCCCAGGCATCCCACCTTCGTTGCCATTGCAATGTTTGGCGTGGGCAACAGACGAGGGTTCAGATTCCAGCAGCACTCATTCAAGATAAGAACTCGCTATAAACCAACATACAGCTCCCGGCTGACAGCCCCTTTTATGGGAAGCTGTCATCCGTTAACCAATAAGTTTAAAATACGTCTGCACTTGCAAGCAGAAGGAAAAGCCTCTGCTCCTAACTGCACAGACATAATAAATTCCTCTGTCTCTAGAATATTTAATTCATATTTTATTAGTTCCATTTGATTTTTATCATTTAGTTTTTGTGGATCTCTCTGTAGTTCCAGTTCAAGTCTCTTAATTCTTTTAATCCCTTTCATCTTTTCTCCTCCTCTTCATTTTTTCTTTCTTTATAGGAGATCGCTAATCACTGAAATATGCTTTGGCAGTATCCTATGCATTTTGCAGGGACATTTCTCCATTTTTATTCTTTTTAAAAAAGAACTCCATTTCCTTCTGTATAAACTCTTTGTTTTCCAATGCTGACTGTTTTAATGTCTATCTTGGTTTTCTTGTTTGTCCATTTAACTTTTATTGGGTTATGGTCTGCCCAAATACTTGACTCCACATCTACTTCTTCTATATTCTCTTGTAATTCCGATGACATCCATATCATGTAGACCATGATTTATGCATGTTTGAATAGAAAGTATATTGTTTTTTCTCTCGTTTTAATTCCCTCCAAGCATCTTTAATTCCTAATTCCATAATGGCGAACCTATGGCATACAGAGCCACTTCTGCCGGCACGTGAGAGGTTGCCTGGAAGAGTCCCACTGCACATGCGCGCATGCCGCCCGCCTGCCAAATTGTCGGATATCTGACATGCATGCGCAGGGGGTGGGGGTGTGTGGGAGACACGTGCATGCACAGAGATAGAGATGTGTGGGGCGTATGTGGGGGGTCTCATGCGCATGTGCAGAGGTGCATGGTACACGGGTCACGTGCACATGCACAGGAGGTGGAGAGCTACATGCATTGCCTTCTGGGTGCTGGCATGTGAGTGTGCAAGTGCATGTGCAGTTTTCAGCACGGGAGCCCAAAAAGGTTAGCCACCACTGCCCTAATTCATGCATCATTTTAAAAAAGGTCTTTGGTAAAGTTTTCCTAGTTTTTTTATTTATTTTGCTACTTTTATAGTCTAATTTTACACCCATAATTGCGGTGAAGTCTCCCACAATACAGATGTTATCATATTCTGTTTCTATAATTTTTTATGTAGTTGTTATAGAAAACTTCTTGGTTAGTATTTAGTGCGTATATGATTGTTAATAGTGTCCGTTTATAATTCATCATTACTTCCACTAACAAAATTCTTCCCTCTTCATGTTTGTAAATTTGTTTTGATTCTTTGATAAAGAAGGCTTTTTTTCTGCCATGCTAATGAGACATATAGTTTCCCTATTTTGGGATTTTCCAATAGTTTATAGTGGGCCTTTTTAATATGTACTTCCTGGAGACAAATCAAATCTGAATTCAATTTTTTTAAATTATTGAAAACGTTTTTCCTTTTCACTGCAGAGTTCAGAGCATTAACATTGACTGACATCAACATAATTTCTTCCATCATTTTACTTGTAGATCAGTTTAGTTCTAGTGGTTCTTCATTCTTTTGTTCTAGCTTCTTCCCATTCTGCTCTTTCTTTTTGCTCCCTTTCACTCCCTTTTAGCTGTAATGGTTTCTCTTCAACCGATACTTTTTGTCTCTTATCTGTTTTCTCTCTTTTCTCCTTCTCTTCCTCCATGCCAAAGTATTCATCAAATTTAATTGCCTTATCTATTGAATCTAGCCTGTATCTTTTTTCATGCCAAGTCACCAATAGACCTTCAGGTATCAGCCACCTAAAATGTACATCATATTTGATCACTTTTCCTGCCAGAGATTGGTATTCTCTTCTTATGTCTCACACTCTTTTCAGTATCTCTTTTAGAATCATTATTTCTTTCTCTTTGTACACCTTTGGCTTTCCTTTCTCTTTTTGAAGTATTTTCATTCTGGTCATTTTTTTTTCAGGAACCTAATGTATACTTCTCTGGGGAATCTATTCCTCCTTACATAGCCTGTATGGGCCTGAAAGATTTCATCCATCTCTGTTAATGCCTCCTGTTTGCTCACTTCCAAGATTTCAGCCAACAACTCTGCCATTTTATCAGGGAGGTCTTCTCCCTTCTATATTTTAAAATCTTAGGAAGTATCCAGTTTTTTCCATCTCCAGGCATATTATCGAGGCCTCAAGGCTCTTGTCCATTTGGATTAGTCTCTGATCCATTTCCACCATCTTTTTCTCAGTTTGTTCTGATTTTTCCTCTTCTTTTTAAATTCTTTCTTCATTTTTTATCATTATTTGTTGGATATTTTCCACTTTATCATCCCTTTTTGTATTCTTTCATGTAGTTTGGTCATTGACTGCTGAATTGATTGGAACATCGCTTTTGTTTCCGACTGCATTGCGTTTCTTTCCTGTAATAGAAAATTGTCCAAGGATCTCTGGCTTGCCGGACTTGGGGCAGCAGATGTTGCTGCTGAAGAGAGAACTGAATTATTTTTTTTATCTTTCAATATTAACACATGAAACAGATAATAGGTTCACAACACACTTCCAAGTATTCCACTGTTCCCTCCCAGTTGTCGCCCAACTTCAATATACTTTTTGTAACCAAACTCTCATTAGTAGATTCCTCTATCCCTCTTTTTGCCCCTTCTATTCAAATAGCCTATAATATATCGATTCAAAGATACTTTTAAGTATAGTTTTTTTCAACCTTCTTCTCTTCTTTTTTACAACAATGTTATGTAGAAAGAGAATATGAATACTAATTAGTTTCCTAAAATCCTCCAAATCCAAAATATTGCCTCTCACAGATTTTATAAGGTAAACCAAAATATCTCTCACAGGTCATCTTTGTTTCTTCTTCTTTTCCTCTTTAGTGAATAGGCTATCAAAATTTATTTGTAATCCACTTAGGTCCACAAAAGTCCCCAACAATCTTTCACACAATGTCTCAAGAGTTCTTGTAGAACTATTTTAGTCTCTTCCTTTCTTCTCCTTCTCCAATTATGATATCAAGAATTAGTCATGTTCCATCAAAGAGAATTATAGTCCAGTCCAATTTGGCAAGTCTTTATATTTTCCCAATTTCTAGATTTTGAGAGTCTTAAAGGCAAGCAGGAAAACACAAAAGAAAGAAAAAGAAAATCCAAAGATGTTCTATTCACAGTGTTCCCAGTGGCAGCCTGCTTACTTGTTTATTGTCTGATAAAGCCAGAGAGCTGCTAATTTTGCAGTCATAGTTCTTCCACTCTCTGCTCCAGCCTTCCAGGCAAAACAAGTTGCAGATGTCAAAAGATTGTTCTTGTTTCATTCACCGTAATTAACATCCCAAAGTCATGTCTATTCAAAAGTCCTTTCACTTCTTAAACACGTTCTCTGCCAGTAAGTACTAATAGATGATGCACTTGATCTGTTTCATCTATTTTAGTCCCATCATCCTTAATTTTAAAGCTTGAAGTTTTTTCCTTTTTACAGTCAAAAGTTTCCAATTTTTAATAAAAAGAGGTTGACAGAATTTCACCCCAGTAGTGCCTTAATCTCTCCTTTCTATCTCTTCCATATTTTTGTAGCAAAATAATAAGCTCTTCTGTGTCTTATTTTTAATTATTATTAATGATTGAGCGCCTTTTCACCGCCAAATCCGGAAGTGGAAGGTTTAAAATCCCACCTCCTGTTCTTTAGTCTCACTCTCAAATCCACTTTTGAGGGAAAACCAAGTCTTTCCTTTTAAGGCAGAGGTTAGAAAAATCTCATCTAGAACAAACACACTGCTTGACGATCTTCTTTTAATTTGGTTTGGCTGCCGCAGCTTCTGATAGCTCATAATGGCCGCCTATCATTCCTCGCTGGTCTGAGAGGTTTTTCTCTGCTCCCACAGAGATTTTGCTATTTTAATAATGGTTTGTTAAAATAGCAATGGTAACTTGTTCATATACTGTATAAGACTGAGCCATTAACTATGGTCCCTGTTTTCTTCCATTAAGAAAACCACTACAGCTGCATCAAAAGCTTTTGAGGACATTCATATAAGAATTGACAATACAGGATTTTGCAGGAACAACCAAACATATGATACCCTGGATGGCATCCACAAAACTTCCCAATTAAATAAAAACACATTTTTAAAAATTGACCAAAATCTTTAGAGATTCTAAAATATCACAATATTTGCATTTTGTCATATAAATTTAGTGATAGATTGAAATTAGGATTAAAATTGTAATTAAAAAATGGACTTCCAAATCAGTCAATGGCCAGAAAGATTCATTTATTTATTTATTTATTTTATTAAATTTTTATACCGCCCCCTCTCCCGCAATGGGACTCGGGGCGGTGTACAGCCAAGATAAAACCACACAATAAATAGAATTTAAAATAGATTTAAAAAGAATTAAATTAGCGGCTGAAAGAATACAATAAAACAAGGTAAAAAAGTTAAAATTACCAAAAAATTTAAAACCCTAGTAATTGGTACTAGGCCAGACCGGCCTGTTGGAAGAGGTGGGTCTTTAGTGTGCGCCAGAAGGTCTGCAGGTCAGTAATGGCTCACATCTCTGGGGGTAATTCATTCCCGAGGGGGGGTGCCCCCGCAGAGAAAGCCCGCACCCTCAGGGCCGCCAACCAGCATCGTCCAGCTGACGGCACTCCAAGGAGGCCCACCCTGTGGGAGCACACTGGCTGGCAGGAGGCTGATGGTGGCAGCAGGCGGTACCGTAAGTACCCGGGTCCCATGAAGTGCTTTAAAGGTGACTACCAACACTTTGAATCGCACCCGGAAGGCCACTGGAAGCCAGTGCAGCTTGTACAGGAGCGGTGTAACACCTGAGCTCCGAGGAGCCCCCCAAATCACCTGCGCGGCCGCACTCTGCACCAGCTGAAGCCTCCGGATGCTCTTCAAGGGGAGCCCCATGTAGAGAGCATTGCAGTAATTTAGGTGGGAGATGATGAGGGCAGAAGTGACTGTGCAAAGAGCGCCTCGATCCAGAAAGGGGCGCAACTGGTAGATCTGCCGGACCTGACAAAAGGCCCCCTTGGTGACGGCCGCAATATGATCTTCTAACAACAGCCATACATCCAGGAGGACACCCAGATTGCACACCCTCTCTGTGGGGGTCAAGATCTCTCCCCCCCACAGCCAGCGATGGAATGAGCTGGCTGTATCTGGGCACAGGGAACCACAGCCACTTGGTTTTGGTTGGGTTGAGACGAAGCCTGTTAAGATCCATCCAACTCCGCACGGCTTCCAGGCACCGGGTCATCACTTGAACAGCTTCGTTGGGGTGGCCTGGCGTAGAGATGTATAGCTATTTAAAAAATAATTGCCAAAATCTCAACAAATTCAACTTTCCTTGCAGAATCCTTGTGATCCACATATCACAATTGGGGAAAGTTGCCACAAATCAAACTGTGGCTTAGCACAGTAACTGAATTCACATATCATACTAAACCAATAACAAACAAACCACACTGTGGCTTAGCAAAAATATTCAACACAGGTTTCCTTAATCTTCTTAGGTATAGTCAATAATTGGACACAAAGAAGAAAATGCAGAGTAATAATAATGTCAAAATGTGGGGAAAGGTTATTTAAGAGCATCATTACAATTTGAAGACACTGAGAAAGAGTAATGGTTTTTGATATAAGCCCACAATTCTAATACAGTAATATATCTTTCCTTTCTTAGGGTAGAAGCAGGCAAATTTGTCCAAAATACTGAAAGTGCAGTTTTCACTTATTTATTCAATGTATATAAACCTACTTTCAAAGTGACTGTGCAATGCTAACAAGGTTAAACTGTCACAGCAGCAAACAAAATATGACATATATTTACAGGAGGTTCAAATTTAGAAGGAAGTTCCAACTTCAAATTGGTATGTTAAAGGGTGCCAGTAGACAATTAGTAATTGATTTAATATTGATCAAACTAAGTTGGAAAGTGTGTATGCTGAAACACTGTGCTATAGAGATATCAACATCCAAGATATCTTAAAAGATATTTCATACATCTAGATCTAGTAGATGCAGTGTGATCAGCACTCTGCTCATTGACAAGTTGAAAGGTTATAGGAACCAATGTCCACTGAAATATGGCAAGCAACAGAAGTAGTAGCAAAGATTCTAACTAAACTATGACAGCAAATCTGGAAAATGATACAAGGATCAATTAATTGGAAAAGGTTGATCTACATTCCAATACAAAAGAAAGATCCAGTATGCAGACTATTGTACACTATCCTTAACTATGCATTCTAGCAAAATAGTGCTCAGCAAGATTAAAGCCCTACATAAAAAAGAGAAGCCAAGTTCAAGCTGCCTTTGAAAAGGTCAAGTAGCATAAGAAATTACTGCTAAACACACTGGATAATTGAGAAAGCCAACGCATACCAAAAAAAGAAGTCACTGTGTGCTTTATTATTTATAGATTCATGTGGAACAGAATAGCTTCAGATTGGGACTTCCAGTTGATGTCGCAACGAACCCAGTAGCAGAGAACGGAAAGCTCTGTTCCTTCATTGGTCTTCAGCTGTTTGTGGGCTCCAAACGGAGCTGAAAACCACCTTGGGGGGGGCAGTGAAACTGTGGAGGGGTGCTCTGTGAGGTCTCAGAGGACAACACAACTCCTCTGTGTAATCCTGGAGCTTTTCTTTGCCATGACGGTGAGAAGAGGCTGATCAAAATGGCTGCCACTAAGTTGTGACAGCTGTGAACATCAAAGCATTGTGAAGGAGAGAAGAAGGTGGATGATATACAGAACTGGGTAAGAAGAACTATTTAAAATTTACCCCAAAAAGTTTATGCCAGGAAAAAAGGATCTCACTGTTACATTAAAAGTGGCGGTATAAGCACCAAGAGCAAAATTCTAAAAACGGAAAGAGGGAAAAAAAGGAGAGAATGCAATTTTCAGAACATAGAAAATACAGAAAATTGGAATCTCAAAGAGGACAAATATTATTTTGTGGAAGCATATTAAAATATTGGAACCAGATATGTTAAAATTTGGATTTTTTACTATTTTGGATTGATACTTTAAAATTGAAAACTGGCTAAAATAACAGGATTTAACTGCATCACCAGCAAACAAGATATTCCCAAGAAGCAGAAATTGAAATTGAAGTGACTTTGAAAGTTTTAACAAAAGGATTGAAAATAAGATATAAGAACTGTAAACTTTGTGAGAACTGATTTTGGCATGGATATTTGACTTGTCTTTGGATGTTTAGATTATTGGATTTAAAAAAACATTAAAAGAAGTTAAATGAAATGTTTTACCAGCAAGAACAAAACGGAAACTGGGCAGAAATGGCATTGATATTTAAGGCTAATAAGGATAGCTTGGAAAGAATTCTTAATAAAATGCAGAGCATAGAGAAAAAGCAGGAAAGGAGTGAGCGAGACGCACAAGAAGAAGAGGAATTAATTAGAGGATCAGAAGAGAACACAGAAAAAAATCAATAGACTATGATGATGAGAAGGAAGACAATAAATATAATAATAATGGATGTAATAAGCAGAGAAATATGCAGAGAAAGAGAATAATTGCAAAATGATTCCCCTGAGAGAGAGAGAGAAAAACAAGAGCAGACATTAGTGATGGCCACCAACATTGTCTTTTAATTAGATGTAAAGTTTTCACAAACCCAACGTGTCCAGTTAATTTGGAGTCAATTGGTGACACCTTGCTATTAAGAATAGTCTTTGGCTAGATACAACTTCCTTCCTATCCAAGCTAAGTCATCTTTCATCAAACAGCTGAATTTGTGGCTCAAAAACCAACACACATCAACACAAAATCTATGGACCACTATGAAGGCCTACATGCATAGAATTATAATATCTTATTCAGCTAAAAGAAACAAAGAAAGGTGAACTCCACAATATAATCTGCAGGAAACAATTAAAAACCTAGAAATCCAATTGCAGAATACCCCACAAAATATCAGACTTAAAGTACAATTGACCTTAACTAAACACAAACTCAATATAGTAGAATAGGAAATGAAAAACTTAAAAGCAGCCAAACAAACATTTTTCGAGCAAGCAAATAAACCGGGAAGATGGTTCTCATACAGACTCAAAAAAGAGAGAAAGAAAAGAACAATATATCAATTACAGGACAAAAATGGAGAATTCCAACACACAATAGAAAGGAAAAAAGATTGCATACCAATGTTTTGAGAATTTGTATAAAAATGAGGAGGTAGATGAAGAACAGATAAGAGAATATTTGAAAGAGGAAAGAAGTCCATTAATAGTAGAAGAATTGACGGAAAACTTAACTAAAGATATAACTATTACAGAACTTAACCAGGCAATTAGGAATCAGAAAAATAACAAAACACCAGGACCAGATGGTTTCCCAGGAAAATTCTTAAAGATGATGGAAGAACAATTAGATGATGTTAGACCGATATAATGAAGTTTTGATAGAAGCCAAGATGCCAGAGTCATGGAGGGAAACATACATTTCACTAATCCCAAAGGAGGACACGTATAATAAACTAATCCAAAATTATAGGCCTATATCTTTATTGAATGCCAATTATAAAATATTTGCGTCCACAATAGTGAACAGATTGAAGAGACTACTGAATGAATATATTCATTTGAATCAAAATGGATTTTTGTCATCTAGATACATTAGGAATAATTTAAGGATAGTATTAGACATTCTGGAATACTATAAAGCCCACCTGGAGAAACAAGTGGCCCTTGTTTTCTTGGATGCCCAGAAGGAATTTGATAATTAAATTGGAAACTTATGATACAACAAGTTTATAAGATGAACCTAGAAAGTAAATTTAAGAATATAATAAAAACAATTTACTCCACCCAAAAGGCAAATATTATGATAAATGGTGAAAACACCCAGAGTTTTGAAATAAGGAAAGGAGTAAGATAAGGCTGCCCTCTGTCACCTCTGCTTTTTATCTTGTCATTAGAGACCCTGCTAAGACGAATCAGATAGAACCCGGGAATAAAAGGAACTAGAGCCAAAAGGGAAGAATACAAACTGCAAGCCTTTGCAGATGATATTATTGAGGATCCGATAGAGACAGGGGAAAAGATAATTAGAGAATTGGAAAGATACAGGGAAGTAGCAGGTCTTAAAATTAACAGATAAAAAACAAAATTTCTAACCAAAAATCTAACGGAATTACAAAAAATAGAATTGGAAAAGGTAATGGAACTGCAAATAACTTTAGGTATATGGCTGACTGCTCAATGTATAACAATAAAAGAGAATAATTATAATAAACTCATACAACAAACAAAGAAAGACTTAGACTTATGGGCTAAATTACAATTATCACTGTTAGGAAGAATAGCAGCCATTAAAATGTCCATCTTACCCAAATTCCTGTATTTATTTCATATGATCCCCATTAAATTAGAGAAATTTTTTTAATGAGATTAATAAATTTATGGCAAAATTTATTTGGTTAGGCAAAAAACCTAGAATAAAGATGAAAGCACTACAAGATATTAAAAGAAGAGGGGGACTTGGACTTCCAAATTGGGAGTTAAACTACAATATAACGGCATTAATCTGGATTAAAGAATGGGTTAATTTAATAAGTGAATATTAAATTTAGAGGACCATGACCTGCAAAGAGGATGGCATGCCTTTTTGTGGAAATCAGGAACTAAATTAAAAACAGCAATATTTTCACAGGCATTTGATTAGAGATTCCCTACTACAAAATTGGATTAAAATTAGAAAGAAACATTATATGAAAATTCCAATTTGGCTATCTATGATGGAAGCTATGATATACCCAAACAATTTAGATTTATGTAAAATGACAAAATATAAAGATGTTTTAGACGTACAAGGAAACTTAAAATCTATCCAGGACCTTCAAAAACAAGGGATACACATCGACTGATGGGCATGTCTTCAGCTACAAAGCAGGTATAAAAAGACATAGAAGATTTCGGAATATATTTGGAACTACAACACTTGGATAAAAATTTTAACAGGTCCAGATAAAAAATATATCACAAGAATCTATAAATATCTGTTAGATGTAGAATTGGAAGAAGAGTGGTTAAGGGATGTATGATAGCCTGGGCTCAAAACATTGGACACAATATAAACTTGACAGAGTGGGAGAATATTTGGAACTTAAATTGTAAATTAATAAAATCGGCCTCATATAAAGAGAACGTCTATAATATGTTTTATAGATGGTACCTGTCTCCTGCGAGATTGGCAAAGATGTATCCCAACATGAACCCAGCATGTTGGAAGTGCAAGAAGAAAGAGGGTACTTTTTATTATATGTGGTGGTCTTGTTCAGAAGTCCAGAAATATTGGCTTAAAATTAAAAAATGGTTGCAAGCGATCCTTAAGGAACAAATAGAATTGGAACCAGAATTATTCTTGTTAGCGATATTTAAAAAGAAATGTGGGAAAAATATAAAATATATAATATTACATATTTTAATGGCTGCTAGAATTGCCTACACTCAACGTTGGAAGCACAATTAAATACCATCAGACGAATTGATCATTCAAAAAATAATGGTATTGCTGAGATGGATAAATTAACCCTGATGTTATGAGAGAAAGAGGATTTGAATATTATAGAATTTGGGAAAAATGGTATGATTGGATTGAAGTAAGACAAATGGATGATGAAAGAATTAATGATAAGCAACCTATAGATTAAAGGTTTGCATTCACATAAATTGTATATATTTGTAAATAAGCACAAAATAGAAATTTATGAGATAGATGTCACATAATGTCATAATATGTATATTTTTGGTTCGGTTTTTAAAGATATAAAAGACTAATAAAGTTTATTTTAAAAAATGAAGTAAGTTGTAGAAATTCCAAAATTAATGGACATATCCTCAGATTGATTTGACTTTCTCCATCAAAAACTGTTCAGTTAGCTCTGAAATAGTTTTACCTGAATTATTTCCTATTATCTGATAATAGAGTTCTGTGTAATGATAATACTTTAAATATTGTTAAATGATATTATGTTGAATATACTTTAAAAGCAGGAGGTTCTATAACCATTTTATCTTTTCTTTGTATTTTGTTCTTATTATGCAGAGTAAACATTTGGTGTTCTATTTTGCATAATATACACATTTTGCACAATTCCACTTCCCTTTTTTGTTCGACAAATAATTTATTTTCCCAGATAAGGAACTCTTGCATCCCTTCTCTACTTTACACTTGCTTTATTATATAACAAACATAATATCGTACCACAAAGATAGCTATAAAAATGTGCTCATTTGTTTTGCATTTACAAATGGCATAGTCCTGTAGCCACTCATAGTAAAAATAAGAAGGTTCAGTTTTTATTCCGAAAATAGGAAGTAAGATCTTGTTCATTTGTTAATAATGTCTGATACCTAAATCAGTGGTCGCCAACCAGTGGGCCAGTGACCACTGGTGGTCTGTGAGAAAATTTTGGTGGTCCGCAAAGAAATGTCACCCCCCCAAAGTAAATCCAGGTTGAGTAGGAACACAAAGCTGCATTGCCTACGTGGCCCGCGGGAACACAAGGCTTGTATCGCTTGCATTGTGAACAACACGAGATAGTGAGGGGAGGGGGGAAAGGGCGGAAAGGAGGAACTTGCCCCATTTGCCCATGCGCTTGGCCTGGCCACCAGGCTGCTTCTTTCTGTTTCTTCTGTTTTTGGCTGCACGCAAGGAAAGCAGCAAAAGTCTTTCTTTCTCTCCCCCAAATTCCACCAGAAATGAGTCTTTGGGACCCTGCAAGGCATCCTGCTCCAAGAGGCTCCACTGGTGCAACAAGTCTCACAAAGACTCATTTCTGATGGAGTTTGGGGGAGAGAAAGAAAGACTTCTGCCACTTCTGCTACTTTCCTTGCATGAAGCCAAAAGTCTCTCCCTCCCCCTGAAAATGGAGCTGGAGACAGTATCCTGTGATCCCAAATAAAGAAGATTGATCAGTAGGAAAATGGGGTGAGGAATTTTCCTGCAGACTTTTTTGGGGATTTTCCCAGGGTCTCTGGTCTGTGAGATTTAAAATTATGAGTTTGGTGGTCCCTGAGGTCTAAAAATTTGACAACCCCAGACATAAATCGCTGTTAATTTTGAAATTCTATCTACCTACTGAGTAGTAAAGACATGGCTACTTTTAATTAGTCTATGATCTCTTTCAATTGTTTTTCTTTTATACATGCAGAAAATCAAGTCAGAATAGTCTGATTTGGAATTTAGAATGAGCCACAGTTCTTTAACACTTGGCTTATTAGGACCAAGGTTCTTTAATGGCTTTCCAGTTGCTTCTTTGGCTTCTCTTTCCAGAGGATTACTTAATAAACAAATAAAAAGGCCTTTGTAACTTATTTTAGGATTATGCACAAATTGGCTCCTTGGCATATTCTACCTTAAGAAGCTGGAATAATAAGTTAGTTCCTAATCTATCTAAATTAAACAAAAAACCCTTGCTGAACAGGATATGTACTGATGGAGGCTAAAGGAAGGAAGGAAGAAAGGGATTATTTGTGTTTTATAAGTATATGTGTACTAAATATCATAGCACATTATCAAAATGACCGGATGTACCTTAGCATGTACAAGTACACTAGTATAACATATACTGTCAGGTTTCCAAGTGATGAATCCACTTAAAAAGAAAAGTACAAAGTCTATCTTCAAAAAAGATTTATTTAGGAAAGCATCAAGTTGGCAAAGTCCATGGTAATTCAGGATCTGACACAACCCGGAATTACCCCACAATATTACAAGTTAGAAACAACCCCCAAAAGTCACATTCTCCAATAGAAGTAATTCAATGTTGCTTGATATCATAAATCTCCACCTCAAGGGGCCCCAGCAAGGACAGCTCATTTCCCATGGGAAGAAAACAACTCTCTTTATCTCCACTCCTCCCCCCTTAGGAATGTGACAAGCCCGAAATCCTTCCCCCATGACTGCCACAGAGAAAGAAAAATAATATATACTAAGACTAATTAAAATGGCTACACTTATGTCAGTTTTGGGCTTGACAGGTGGCCTTCCCTCATTTGAAAAGAAAGCCCTGTCTAGGTTTGTGTCTATTTAGTTTTGTAGCTCCTTCATTTCCTTAGGAGTCATGGAGTACATTTTTGGTTTTGGTAATTTCGCCCCCTCTATAAACTCTATGGCACAGTCAGTGCTGCAATGGGGGGATAGCACATTTCATTCTTCCTCACTAAAAACTTGAACCAGATCACGGTACTGATTGGGATTTTGGGAATCCCTGGGGATTGATCAGCCAATAATACTGTTCTATCCTCCTGGCTTTTTTGTATTTCCAGACTGGCAATTTGGCTGTTATCTTGTTCAGGAGGTGGCTCAGGACCAAGTGGTAATTTGATTCTCCTATAGCCACTCTCCCAGATTATATTTGGCCATTTGTCTAGCCAGGCGAGACCCAGGATTATTAATTGGGTCATCTTTGGGACTAGTATGAATTTGAGTGTTCCCCTATAGCTTTACTTTTTCGGTGACTTGCGTAGCTAGATTTCCCCCTGTCATGGATCCATCTATTTGTTGGAATCGAATGGGGTAGTTAATATTTTAGTTTCTATATCTAGCCTACGCATAGTCTCGGGACTGATAAGGCACCGCAAACTACCGTTGTCAATGATAATGTCTATGGGCTCTTCTAAGCCCATGCATGTAACAGTTAATGTCCCTTCAATTTTAAAAGGTAGAATGGCTCCACTTACCATTGGGTCATCTTCTTCACTGTCTGCATCTTGCATGATGGGTACTCCTGCTTCCAAAGTTCCCTCCCCTGTTGTTTGTTGGGGGTTGATGGCTTGGTACCCAAATTTGCTTTTTTCAGGAGATTTTCTGGGTGCCTTTTTCCATTTAGGGGGAGTGGGTGCTCTCCCTTGAAGTACTGAGGCTGGTGCTAAGCATTCTGATGCTCAATGCCCTTGCTTACAACAATGGAAATATTTCATGGAGGCTGGGGGGCTGCTGTTTGATGTTCTTCCCCTTGGCATGGAAATGAGCATTGTGTGAATTGCCTTTTTGGTTGTTTTTCAGCATTGCTGTTCCTGTGCTGTCTGAGCACATTGTCCATTCTTATGGTCATCCTCTACCATTCATAGATTCTATTTCAGGCAACTCACAACACAGGCAGATTTTTAACAACTCCTTATCTAGCCTTTCTTGGAAATAGTGCACAAGTAATCTTTGAGACCAATGCCTGAGATTAGTCGCCAGGTGTCTGAACTCAAGCACTAAATCCTTGGCGGATCTACCCTTCTGCCTGATGCTTTTTATTTCAGCTTCTGCTTCTTGTGCTCAGGAAGAATCCTCAAAATGTGAATGGAGCTCTCTTAGAAATCATCCACATTATTTAGTTCAGGGGCTCCTTCATCATTGAGCTGTGTGAACCATTCAGATGCCTCTTCCTCCAAATTGTCTCCAAGGAATTGGATTAGTTCTATCTCATCATGGAATCATTTCCATGTCTCTTGATGAAAGACCATGCTCTATTCAGGAAAAAGTTTACTTGCAGTCCTATCAAACATGGTTTTAAAAGGTGTTGCGGCGTTCGCACGCAGAGCTGGTTATGATGGGGGAGGTGGTGCTGCATCCTGGGCTGGCCTCATTTGAGCTTCTTCCCGAACCCATTGGAAGGATCCCGGAGGGATTTGGTCAGCTGGAGGTAAAACGAGGTGGGGGTGGAGGACTCATTCCTCGATGGATTCTTTGTGGACTGGTTTCACGATCTCTCTGGGGGGGAATTTGCCTCCTTTGCCAGTCCCTGCCTTCGCATCCGATCACAAGCTATTACAACTGGTCAGGAAGATCCTCAAAAGTTTTGGCTGCACAATGCCATTTGGTAATGCCATTCAGCCAGTTCATTGTGGTCTCCCCTCAGTCCTATGGGTCCTGTTGCACCTTTCCACTCTAAGATCATGGCTCGAGACTCCCTTTCTGCCATTAACAGCTGATCGATGAGTGGGTAAGGAAGGGTTGCTTGGCCAACAGGTATTTTCCATCTGCTGGATACTTGTGCTTCCAGACCACTCAGTTGGAGATTTCGGGCGGGCTCCCAGCTGGCAGGCAATGTCCTCCCCACTGCCGTTACTCTGATAGTCTCCTGGGGAATTCTTTGGGAGGCTTGCTGCTCAGCTGGCAATTTAACACAAGGCCCCCAGCAGAGTTTGCACTCACGTTCCAATGCCCCTGAATCCCATCCTTCTGCCATCTTCCCTGAGTCTTTACTATTGCCTAAAACTCCAGGTAAACAGCCAGGGCTCAGGACCCTGAATAATAACCCTTCTCCGGGATTATGGTTTTGTGAGATCCGGAATAATGTCAGGTTTCCAAGCGATGAAATCCACTTAAAAAGAAAAGTACAAAGTCCATCTTCAAAAAAGATTTCTTTTATTTAGGAAAGCATCAAATTGACAAAGTCCATGGTAATTCCAGATCTGAAACAACCTGGAATTACCCCATAATATTACAAGTTAGAAACAATCCCCAAAAATCACATTCGTCAATAGAAGTAATTAAGTGTTACTTGATGTCATATATCTCCACTCAAGGGGCCCCAGCAAGGACAGCTCGTTTCCCATGGAAAGAAAGATCACCTAGCGAAAACAACTCTCTTTATCTCCACTCCTCCCCCTTTAGGAATGTGGCAAGCCCGAAATCCTTCCCCCATAACTGCCACAGAGAAAGTAAGAAAAAGAATATATACAAAATATATAAAATGTATATATATAAATATAGATCTATACTAGTCTCCCTTATTTATTATTTAAAATTATCAGCTTAAAAACCTTACACATAAATATATAATGTATATATAAAATATATATTTTATATAATATATAAAATGGCTACACTTAGGTCAATTTCGGGCTTGACATATACACTAGCTTTGACTGTTTTCATGTTAACACAAAAAATCCTAAGCATTATATTTATATTTAAAGTGAAATTGTATGTGACAAGCATAATAGGTATGATTTTGTGATAGAGTGAAAATGTTGAATTTGCAAACATGTTTCATTATTTTGAACCATGAAGCTCTGGAAAATGTCAAAATAATATTTCTTGCTTTTGCACAGGTGATAAATCCAATGGGATGGGATGCATTTGGACTACCAGCAGAGAATGCAGCAATTGAGCATGGATTCCATCCAGCAGAGTGGACCCAAAGGTTTTTGTTTTCCCATCTCCTTGTCAAATATGACAGTACAGAAGTCACCATAGTACAGGGATGACAAACTCAATTTCATTGAGCTGCATCAGGGCTGTGGTTGACCTCGAGGTGGATGGGCATGGCCAACTGGGTGGGCATGGCCATCTTGACACAACACTCCAAACTATTGGCACTGTTTCCTCTTCACATTGGGTAGACTGGGGCAAAGCTACACTGGCCTGATCTCCTTACACTGGGTAGACTGGGCCAAAGCCACGCTGGCCCGATCTTTCCTCTTTGCAATGAGTAGACTGGGTCAAAGCTATGCTGGCCTGATCTCTCTTTGCACTGGGTAGATCAGGCCGATCTTTTTTCTTCCCATTGGATAGACCAGAATGGATGCATGGGCTAGCTCCGATCACATTGCAGGCTGCATCTGGTCTGTGGGCCTTGAGTTTGACACCCCTGCCATAGTAAGATATGTTGATATAGGGTAGCCAAAAAATAGAAGTCTGGTAATGCTTTTTCTGATTAACAAAATTTAGTAAATTTTAGTTAAAAGGATATGATTTCATGAGCTCACTTCATCAGATGCCTAGAGTTGCTTAACTGGATATAGAATTTTAATTGAAATGAAATGCATGTAGGGCAGCAAGGCAGTCTGGCCTAGTACGATTAGATTTTAATTTTGCAATTTTTACCCTGTTTTTATTATTTTATAATAAAATCTTAATCTCTCAGCCATAAATTTAATTCATTTTTAATCTATTTTTAAATTTTATATTTGATATTGTATTGTTTTAGTTGGGTTGTGCACCGCCCCGAGTCCCAATTTGGGAGAGGGGGCAGTATATAAATTCAATTCAATTCAATTCAATAATGAATGAATTATCTTTGGTCAGTTGTTATAAATAAGATCGATTGCCTGAAAAAATCCTTTGCAATGTTTGCTAGGAACCACTTAAATACCGTAGAAGGACTTGGGAGGATAACCATGGATAGACATTGGACTGCTAACTCAGAAAATGAAACTAGCGAAGGATCTTGTTTTCCTCCCAAAAATTTGAACACATATAGAGAAAACACTCAATCAGGTAAAGGCTTAAGAGATGATCAACATAACTACAGTCTGCAAACTAACCAGGTTACCTTGCAAATTTATGACAGCGTAAATAGAAGGCATTGGAGTAATAGAAAAGCTATTCGGCTGTCCCTTAGCCAGCTGCTCCATTGTGAACTCACTCAGATAGATTTACTACATGCAGAGTGGCTGCCAGCAAGAATGCAATTTATGAGAATTCTTCTATTGTTCAAGCAACCCATAATACCCTCCATGCTTTTCAGAACGAAGCCCTTTCTGAGCACCTTCTCAATATTTCCAATAAGGGTTTTTTGCTCAGGAAAAGTGTACCCACTCCTGAAATAGCATCACCAAGTGGGAACTGTTGCTTTAAATCTAGGTTGCAACAGCTCTCACATTGCTAAACCTGAGGCTGCTGCAACTGAACTGACCTCGAGAAGGCAAAGAAGCAATATACAAACTGTGTTACTCACAGCTGTAGGAATTGCTGAGGATGTGCCAGAGGAAATGTTGATTGACCTATTCAGTGCATTATCAGAACTTGAGCAAGTTAACATCATTCAAAGATTGGATGAACTAAAAGAGGCATTGACAACAACGACAACAACTCAATCTACAGGATTTAATCAACAAACTGCCTCTACCTTAACAGTAAAAGAAGCTACTCTGTCACAGAGGCTGACTGTGGAGTAACTGCACTGACTGACCGAACCTCTGAGAAACAACTAAAAGACAAAGGGGTTCATCACACAGTGCTCCCTGAGCTGACAAACACTAAGGAGATAATCCAGCTTGCATCTTCAATTGATTTAAAACTCCCATAACAGCTTTCCACAAGATGAATCCTCAGCTATGCCACTCCAAATATGGACATAAATCTATATTTATAGATTTAAACCAGAGCACCTGCCCATTGAGAAAAAAATCATCCTTGGAGCAAGAGCAAAGGTATACTGGCAACCAAGATATAGAGGCGCAACAACAAGTTCTGCAACCCATGAGGAGAAATATCGAACCTCATAACAATTGTGTTTATATGGGAAGCTTAGATGATATTGATCTGGCTCCAATGTCAAGTTGACATCTGACATCTTTACCATCTAGCCAATTAACCAAGCCAGATCATCTTGCTTCTGAGAACCCCATACAGTTGGTGACCTGGAAAATAGCAGGCTGGAAAGGGATAGTTGATAGTGGATTAATGAGCTTTTTCTCTAGATTTGACGTAATAGCCCTTCAAGAAACTTGGCGAACTGAAGTGGACGAACCAGTACAACTGCCAGGCTTTCAGGGATGGTCTCTCCAGCCCAAAAAACAAAGAACAAAGGGAGAACCTCTGATGGACTATGCATTCTTATAAAGCAAGAGTTACAATGGCAGGGAGAGAAATTATATAACAAAGATAAGTATCCGTACTTTCTAGCTGTCAAATTTGAATATGACCAGTTTGAGTTAATATTGGTAAATGTGTATATTCCCCCAAGCACATCCCAGCACTATAATTCCGAATATTGGATGTGTTTGGAAGTTATCCTAGAAGATATAGCAATACTGTATCCTCATCCATAGTGGTTTTATTAGGAGATCTGAACACTAGACTAGGTCCCTCTTTGTATGAGCTTGCCCAGAAGAAGGGAATCCCAGGGGAGTTCTTTGAAAATCATCTTCAGTGGCTCTCGAGAGATTGTAAAAGTAATGCCGCTGGTTTGCTCCTAATCTTCTTAATTTTTAAGGGTAATCTCCAAATTTTGGGAGGCAAGGATAAGAATTACATATACCCTTATACGCACCACTCAACTAATTCAAGTAGTGTATTGGATCTCTTTTGTGTGTCTAGAGACAAGGCTGACCTCTTTTTGGAGGGCACAGTACACCTTAGTGACAATAGCGACCATCAGCTATTGTGTGACATTGTGAGGCCGCTCAGATTTAAGACCATATAACATGACTGATAGATGGCTTACTAAAAAGGTAGAAGTGACTCAAAATAAAAGCTTAATTTGGGCAAAGGTTGATACTAAGGCAATATTAGAATGCCTAAAAACAGAGAATGCTATTAAGTGGGCTAGAACAATCCAGTCATTTACTACTGACTGGATATCAGCCTACAATATATTCTCCAATCTTTGTATCATGCTGAAGAAACATCTAACAACTAATCCTGCTACAAAAAGAGCCCGTGTGAGGCTCTTTTTCGCTGGTTCTATTTGGATTGCCAGCAATTGAAAAAGAAATCGAAGGCAGCCATGAGACTTGCCCAGAGGAACGCTACTGCCTATATACAAGCTAAGATGTTGCACACAAGAAGGGAATATAAAAAAACTATAACATTAAAGAAAAAAAGTTTTGCCATTTCAGTCTGGTCAGAACTTGAGTTGGCTGCGAGAAGTCATAACTCAGTGTTATTCTGGCATTCTGTAGCAGGTATCCTGAAGGAAAGGAGATTTGCGTTTGACATACCACTCTCTGCTGAGGATTGGGAGAATTATTATCAGTGCTTGTTTGCCTCCACCGAACCGGTAAAGAAATTATTTTTAAACAGTGGTTTAATAAACCCTAGAATCTCCTCCTCATGGACACCAGTCTCAGAAAAGGAGATACAGTCCATCATTAAAAGTTTAAAGATCAATAAAGCCCCAGGAGAGGATTTTTTACCAGCAGAATTATTTAAGAAATTTCCCAACTGATGGGGCCCTGTGTTAGCAGGCCTTTTTACACACATAAATAACACCTGCCATATATCAGATGGGTGAAAGATGGCAATAGTTGTCCCCATATATAAAAAAGGGAATAAAAAGGATCCTAGTAATTATAGGCCCATCAGCCTGATTGACATTGTAGCAAAAATATACGCTAGGTACCTTTTGAACAGAATTGATATCTGGGTAGAGGAAAACAACATCCTCACAGAAGAACAAGCAGATTTTTAGACAAGGCAGATCTACTATTGATAACTGCTTTGTCTTGAATCATCTAATTGCCAAATATGCCTATAAGAGAAGAACCCTGTTCTCCCATGAGCTGTTCAGAGCATCCAGTAGTGCTTCAGTCTCTGCTTGTCTAGGCTGGGCTAATTTGCGGAACGCTCCTCCTCCTCCACGGGACTCCTCCCCAGCATTCCCCAGTTTTGGCTCAGCCTTGTTGAGGATAGGCAGTGCTTTTTGTTCTTCCTTGGCCAAAACAGGAGAATTATTCAGCAGGTTTGAAAACAGTTGATTCTTTTTTCAGGCCTTAGCCTCAAAATCATCTACGATCTCCAGACGTTAGCCCTCTCCATCTGGCCATCGGAGATCGTTTGTATTTTCGGGCAGCACCATTTTGCGCCCTGAAGTGGCAGGAGGCTTCGACTTTGATCCAAGCCCCCCCCCACCTCTCCCTCTACCCCCTGCCATTGAGAGTCGTATCGAGTACTTCCCCTCAGAACGCCATCTTCTGGTGGAAAGTGTAAAAGTTTAATTCTTTCCACCTTCTTTCCCGGCCGTTTAGCATTTTATCACAAGGCGGGAATTTGCTGCTGGGAAGCGCGCACGCGCCAAAAGTAACGGCCATTGTTTTCAGCTTTTGTCTTAAAGACCACATAGCCGCACTATCTGTAAATCGAGCTGTGTGAGGTATTTTCCTTCTTAATTAGAGGTTTTCCTTTTAGATAACCTAAAGGAATTATTACACCTCGTTTGTCTTACTAGGATCGAGGCCATTTGTGCATTGTTTTTGGCTTAACCCTCACAGCCTTATCCACCCAGTGGCACAACAGCGAGCACCCAGGCCCAAGGCCTGTGCAGGGAAGCTATTGAAGGCCCTTTTTTGTTTATTATCTTGGCCTTTTCAGGCATTCTTAATTTGGCTGTTTGGATATCCACTATATTGAACTGTTTTTCAATAAATTGGACATATATTTCATATTTATATATATCGGTGATTATCACCCATTCTAATAATAATAATAATAATATTGATATTATTAATCATAATAATAGATACAGATAATAATTGAATATTTGGTATTAATATCTTCATAAAAGGATATTATTACGGTGATATGACTCATATATGTATATTTATGTATCTATATCTATCTATCTATCTATCTATCTATCTATCTATCTATCTATCTATCTATCTATCTATCTATCTATCTATCTATCTATCTATCTATCTATTTAAAAAAAAGAAGGGGACTAGATATTATCAGGGCAACCGGTTCCTTCCTGGATCAGGCCCCTGGGCGTGCCAACCGCCTCCACAGTATTGCCTTGAATAACTAGCATACTGTATTTCTTTCAATCAAAATGGCAGGCAGTAGTAGCTCTCAGTCCTCTACTTCTAGAATCAAAGCTAAATCTATGCAGAAAAAAAGTCACTCTAAAGCCTCAGAAAAGGACACCAACAGGCGCCATAGAGCATTAGAAAAACAAATAGACAAGAGTGCAAGGAAGGCACACAGAGCCTCACAGGACCTTCCCCCCCCCCCAGTTCAGGACCGTCTTACCTCTTCCCACCCTCCACCTCCCATAGATCTCTCCCTCTCATCCAGGTGCAGTTTGGTTTCCCAGAGTCAGCAGGTCCAGTCAACTGGATCACCAACTATGCGAAGGGCACCTGAAGCAACGTTCACACCAACTGCGGCTGGTCTTCGATAGGACCTAACTCTTCCAGACGACGTGCCGGAGTGGATGAAGACATGGATGGAGATGGCTATCCGTCAGGGAATTGTAGCTGGCCTGCAACAGGCGATTCTGACCAGGGATCGTCCTGCACCCGCTGAGTATGATTCACAATCAGTTTGATCATTACCCAGATCGGAGCAACACTATACCCAGGTACAGTTTCAAGAGGATACGTTCCTCCAGGGGCCGCAGGAGGAGGAACAGGAGGAGGAGACAGTGATCCGGCCATGTCAGAAGCAGACCCTTAGAAAGGGGGATGTCTGAGGATGAGGGTCTTGTTCCTGATCAACCTGTATTTACAGGCTTATTCTGCCCACAACTATTCAAATCCCTCTTGTTTAAGGCCAAAAACACGGCACGCCTGGACAGGCCGGCTCCTTCTATCACTCCAACTCCGTCAGAAGAGGGACCAGAGGATCTCATTTTCAACCAACCGGTAGTCGAGGCAGACGTGATTCCAGTTCCTCACATGTTTGCGGATCTGGTACAGAAACAATTGGCATCTGCAGCGGTGTACCCGGCTCCCACGGGGTACGACAGGAAACACTTTAATTTGGCCCCGAACTTCTTAAAATTGTTAAATACTCCTGAGGTAGACGAACCCATTGTGGGATTAGCGTCCTCATCCTCCATTCCTAGTGAGGTGCTGGAGGCATTAAAGCCAGAGGAAAAGCGAGCCAAGCTAGCCCTACACAGGGCCCATCAGTCTGATGCGTGGGCCATCAGGATGGTCACGGCTGCCTCCTTCTTTACCCGTTCTTTTCTCAGATGGCTATTACGGGAGCATGTCCCAAATTCTAACATTAGAGCACACCAGGACATTGCAAAACTTATAGCAGTTGCTGAATTGTCCGCTGACACAATCTTTCGTTAAGTTTTCAGCCAGAGCTATTACTTCACATGTCACAGCACGCCGCTTGCTATAGTTAAAGCATTTGCAAGTGGATATTAAGCATAAATGCAAGCTGGCTTCATCTCCTCTAGCGGGAGACAGACTGTTTGGCCCTTCCCTGGATTTGTTACTTATCGAAATTCGAAACAAAAAGAAAATTTTACCTTCCTTTTTTCGGAAGTCAGAACTAGAAACCCTTAGCCCTTTCGGAGGTGATCCTTCCGGCCTTTTTATCAGGGACCATTCTCAACCAGATATCAGTGACCCCCATCCTTCCGACCAGGGCAGCAGCCAGACAGGTCTGACTTCGGGGAGAGAAACCAAAGAGAAGGCCTATCCAAGAGATCCTTCCGAGGAGCAGAAAACAGATCTTTCCGGCGTCCAAGATAACTCATTGGATCCGACTCCCATTGGCGGCCGCCTTAAATTATTCACGGACCAATGGGACTCCTCAACATCTGATCCCTGGGTCAGAGACACGATCAGATTCAGCCTTGCCCTGGAGTTTCAATCCGCCCCACCCCAGACTTTTTTATGGCATGCCCTCTTTCCAGAGATTAGGTTAAACAAAATCTTATGGCAACAGTTATCCAACACCTACTGGACATACGAGCCATCCAACCAGTAGCTGCTGACTAACGAGGGCTGGGGTTCTATTCTCATCTTTTTGTTGTTCCCAAATGTTCGGGGGGGTGGAGAGTAATATTAGATTTGAAACGTCTTAACCAATTCTTAGTGTATCGCAAGTTTAAAATGCACACCCTGCAATCTATTTTACTTGGCATCAGAAAAGGGGACGTCCTTACGTCCATAGATCTGACGGAGGCATACATATTCCTATTCGGCCTTCCCATTCTAAATTTTTATGATTCTGTTACAATAACCATTATTTCAAATATGTGGCTCTTCCTTTCGGACTAGCATCAGCCCCCAGGACCTTCACAAAGGTTCTTGCAACTCTTGCAGCTCATCTCCGAGGTGTTCCTGTATGACTACAGTGTTACCTTGATGATGTATTAATTTTATCATCTGTTCATCAAGCAGTCAGACATACTCAGACTACATTGCAATCCCTACAGCTACACAGGTTCTCAATTAATTGGAAAAAGAGTCAATTAATACCAGCGATTCGATTAATCCATCTGGGGGCTGTCATAGATACGGTGGAAGACAAAGTTTTCCTCTTACCAGACAGACACAACAGCATCTGCCAATTAGTTAAGGAGATCAGGACTCAAAAAAGGGTGCCCCTAGCGGATCTATCAAAGTTATTAGGCAGGATGATCTCATGTATATCTATTCTTCCTTGGGCCTGCCTCCACACTAGTTCCCTCCAGTGGTTCCTGCTCCTGTACCAGCGATCCGGCTGAAGCAATTCCACATACAGAGTCAAGGTACCATCAAAGGTCCTCATATCTCTCCTCTGGTGGACCAGACCAGTCATAAACAGAGATTGTCTCTTCAAGGAGCCCAACAGACTCATCATCACCACCAATGCCATCCTGTTTGGATGGGGAGCTCACTTCCAATCGTTCACAGCACAAGGCCGCTGGTCCCCCATAAAACAGTCGTGCAGCTGGTTGGAGCTTCAGGCAGTGCACCTGGCTCTCAGCAGCTTCCTTCCACAGGTACGCAATCATCACATACTAATATTGACCAACAATGTGACAGCAAAATCTCACATAAACAAGGGGGCACTCAGTCGAAACTCCTTATGCGAGAAGTGGAGCATCTTTGTCATTGGGCGGAGAGCAATCTGCTCTCCATCAGAGCAGAGCACATTTCAGGACTGTCCAACACACAAGCAGACTGGCTAAGCAGGGCCACGGTCGATCAGTCGGAGCGGCGCCCCCATCCGACCTTCTTTCAAGAGGCAGTCAGGACATTCAGACAGCCGACGGAAGACCTGTTCGCTTCCCCCCTCAATGCTCAGCTCCCAACTTTTTTTTCCCAGATACCCATCACAAGGAGCAGAGAACTTCAATGCGCTCCACTGCTGTTGGCCTTCAGGATTCCTGTACGCATTCCTGCCACTTCCTCTGATCCCCAAGGTCATCCAAAAGCTGCTAGACGAGACGGCAGAGCTGCTGCTATTAGCCCCTTACTGGCCCAGATGGCCGTGGTTTGCAGATCTCCGCAGTCTATACCTATCAACACCCTGGAGAATTCCGCCAGACAGGGTCTTGCTAACCCAGGGACCACTTCAATATCTGAACCCTCAATAGTTGCACCTGACCATCTGGAGGTTGAGCAGAGTTGTCTGAAGACCGAACAGTTCTCCAACAGAGTTATTGCCACCATTCAAGCTGCCAAATGCCCCTCAACAACTTGTATTTACAATGCCACATGGTCCAGTTTCTGCAAATGGTGTACCAAGTCTCAAATTAACCCTATTTCTCCATCCGTAGCTCAAATCTTAAAGTACTTACAAGAGGGGCTTGACAAGGGACTATCACCTAATAAATTGAAAAGACAGGTGGCGGCCTTGGCATAAGTTGTCATTTGTGAAGATCTATTATCTCCTTCCCATCATCCACGTATACGGAGTTTCTTTCGAGGAGCCACAAACTTACGTCCGCCAGCGGTTCACCATTATCCCATTTGGGATCTTAACAAGGTCCTTCTTCCACTCACTAAGTGCCCTTTCGAACCCTTGCGATTGTCAAGCTTACAATTTCTGATATATAAAGTAGTTTGACTTGTAGCGATCACTTCTGCTCGTCGTATTTCAGAATCGGCAGCTTTATCGATCAGACAAGATCTTTGCATCTTCCATTCTGATTGGGTGGTCCTTCATCCTGATCCTACATTTATACCCAAGATTAATTCGGCTTTTCATAGGGCACAAGAGCTGATACTTCCTAATTTTTGTTCCAGGCCATTCCAAGGGTTGGAACTTCAGTGGCATCGGCTCGATGTGAGGAGAGCATTGCGAATATATATTCACCGCACAGCGACTTTCAGAAAAACGGGTCTTATTTGTGTCATTTCAGCCCAACACTCAGGGATGCAAGGCCTCATCTTCCACAATAGGCCGTTGGCTACGGGCCACAATAGCAAAAAAATATTAGACTCAATCACTGCAGATGCCCATGGGCATAACAGCTCATTCAACAAGAGCGCCGCAACATTGACAGCGTGGGCCATGCAGACACAAATAACTGAAATTTGTCGAACCGCAACCTGGGCCTCTCCATCGCCCTTCATTAGGCATTATAAAATAGTTGTGTTTGCATCAGCTGAGGCCTCCTTTGGCAGAAGGGTTCTGCAAAGGGTCCACAGGGATCAGGAGGGTATTCCAAGCCAGACGGAGTCGCTCCTGTAGAACAGGCCAAGTTTTGGTATGTCCCACTACTGGATGCTCTGAACAGCTCATGGGAGAAAGGGCATTGGTACTTACCTGACATGCCCATTCTCTTTGAGCTGTGAAGAGCATCCAGCCCCACCCCTTTTTCAATCTGGTGGGATCCTGTTTCGGCCAACGAATTGTTAGAACATTGAGGGCGAGGTTGTCATTTCTCTCGTCTTCACCAAAACTGGGGAACGCTGGGGAGGAGTCCCATGGAGAGGAGGAGCGTTCTGCAAATTAGTCCAGACTAGACAAGCAGAGACTGAAGCATCTCCCACTACTGGATGCTCTTCACAGCTCAAAGAGAACGGGCGTGTCAGGTAAGTATCAACGCCCTTTTGCTGCTTTCATAGATCTTACAACAGCATTTGATATGGTAAATAGAGATGTATTATGGAGTAAACTGACATCTCTTAAAATAGAATACAGACTCCTGGCTTTGATTAAAGCCCTTTACACAAGTACCTGTTTGAGGGTGCGGTATGGGGTTAACGGGGTCCTGACTAACAGGATCTGCACAAATAAAGGGATAAGGCAAGGGTGTATCCTGGCCCCATTATTATTTAATTTATACATCAATGACTTGCCAGGGTTAATTAAGGATACCATGGTACATATGCCGATGATCTTAAATACTTACTGTAACGGCTTGCTTTATGCTGATGATATGATTTTATTGTCATACACACAGGTAGGATTACGTAGGCTATTGATTTAATTCTTATTGCCAGGATAACTCTCTAATCATTAGTAAATCTAAATCAAAAACGATGGTGTTTGGAAGAAACCATCAGAGACATAGGTGGCAATTAGATGATGAACCGATTGAACAGGTTAATTCCTTTGTATATTTGGGTGTAACTTTTTCCAAGACTGGATCTTGGGCCTGCCATCATCAACGGAGTACATTTAGAGCAAAAGCCCGTTTGAATTTATTGCTCAAACTAAAAAAACATAGTTATCCAGGGACCCTAGTCCCATTAATTAAGGTTTATAAGTCTAAGATTACCACAATGCTCTTATATGGAGCAGAAATTTGGGCTCTTTACTCAACCACAATCCTAGAACAAACACAGTCCCAGCATTTGAGATGTATTTTGGGTGTAGACCCAAGAACATCTGCTGCAGCAGTTAGAGTTGAATTGGGAATTTATACAATTCAGGCATTATCTAAAATTAGAGCTTATAACTACTGGTGCAAAGTTAATGAAATGGAAACTGATAGACTACACAAATTATGCCTACTAGAGCAAATAAAACTACAATCACAAATCTCCTGGATCATTAAACTAACAAATTTTGTAAGAAGCTGTGGTTTTCCTATCTCTTGTGTAACAGGAGAACAATAAAAAAAAAGAGTTGCCCAAAGAATTAAGGATATAGATGTACAGATTGATATAGCTATCCTTAATAAGATAGGTAACTTGAAATGGTTGAATAAATACAAATGTACTTTCCAAGTAGATAGCTACTTGAAGTCACAATTCCCAAAACATCTTAGGGAGATATTCACAAGGGCAAGATTTGAACAGCTTGACACAATGGTTAGATACGGGAGATTTAATGCAATACTGTACAATGAGCGCCTCTGCATTTGTGGAGCTGCAGAGGTAGAGGACCTGGCTCACATCCTATTTGATTTGTTGCCTGTATAAGACGATAAGAGATAGGTATCTTGGTCCTTATATCAGACGAATGACCCTTTGGGATACCCACATCAAAATAACTTACCAGTCTGGCCAGAACTTAAAAATAGCATTTAAAGTAGCACAGTATTTAAACAAAATGATTCGCTTGAGATCTGTATATGTGGGATTGATTGGGGTAGACTGCAAGGGCGACTCCGAAATATAACATTATTTATATCTTAAATTATTGTACATTATTACAATTTTATTTTGGATTGTATTTTATTACTATTTCATCTTAAATCATATTTTGTCTAGATTCCATTTTAAATTGTATTTTATCAAGTTCCATTTTGGATAGTGTTTTATTAAACTTCATTTTGAATTGTTTTTATTAAATTTTAGTAACAAATTGTTGCTGGAACTTTGCACTTTGATATGGCCCAAGGGCTAATCAATAAAGACTTAACTTATCACCATATACTATGTACATATGTTCTCAATCAGATTCCACATGGTATTTCCTTCCCCATACTATCATTTTGATTTTCTTGTATATTCCATAAACAATTGTATATTTTAAATAATAATCCTATAATAAGATCTTGTTTTCATATCTGTTCCAACTAAAGTATTAATCCTTATTTTTATTTTAATTAATATTTTATTTTTATTTTTTTAATTTTTATTTTTTTAATTACATTTATATGCCGCCCTTCTCCGGAGACTCAGGGCGGCTTACAGTCTATGGAGCACCATGCTAGGTGCTCAGCAATAGCCTTCATTCCATTGTATATGCCTGCTTATTACTAGGGCTTTTTGGCCCCCTCAAGCGGCATTTTTACAAAGTCAGCTTATTGCCCCCAACAATCTTGGGTCCTCAATTTACCTACCCCGAGAGGATGGAAGGGTGAGTCAACCTTGAGCCTGGTGGGATTCGAACCTGCACTAATTGCAGGCAGCTTGCACTAAGTGCTAGATGATTAACAGCCTGCACCACCAAGGCTGTTTTATTTTATATATCTTTAATAGTAATTATATGATAAAGTATTAATTCCAGGTTTATCAAATCAATATATATCTTAACTAATAAAACACCCCTTCATGTGGAATCCTTATCCTTCCCATCTTCAACCATCATCTCTTACTCACCTTACTATATTAGTTAATTTCTTCTTAGCTTGCCTTCCATTTTCGATCATTTTTTGACCCATTCTCTTACTCGTTCCTCCTTTATTGCTTTTCCACTATTTCTTTTTCCAATTATCTAATTTTACCCCCACTCTCTCCAAATCATCTTTCTGTAATATCCTTTCCTGTTGCTAACCTTCAGAATGTTCTCCCCTTGATTTATTACATCAATTATCAACATCTTGGATTTAATTTCCTTTTTGTCCTTTTGTGTTATTTGTTCCTTTTGCTCTCTTTTGCTGCTTTCTCTTTTATTTAACTCCTCCCCCTCCTGCATTCTTTGTTCTTCTGTAATTTGCATTGCGATTTCTAAGTTTTCTTTCATACTCTGAATTATATTCCATAAGTCTAAGCCAGTGGTTCTTAACCTGAGCGATATCACCCCCCAAGAGGCGATTTTGTTTTTCAGCAGGGCGATGGAACGAAAAGGGGCAAAGTGGGGGCGAAGGAACGGAAGGGGAGCGATATGGGGGCTATGGAGCGAGAAGTTTTGGAGACACTTTTGAAACTTTTTCGTACCGCTGTGTTTGGAGTTGCCGTTTCCACATTTGGAGAACCGCCGCCACGTTTGGAGTTGCCACTTCTGTGTTTGGGGCACTGCCGCCACTTCCAGGTTTGGAGCACCACTGAAATTTGGAGCACTGCTGTCGCTCCAAACATGCTCAGAATGTGGCAGGGTTGCTACAATGGTGGTGGGGCTCCAAACACAGAAGGGGCAGCTCCAAACGCAGCGGAAGGGCTCCAAACGTGGAAGCGGCAGCTCCAAACACGGCAGTGATGCTCCAAAGTTTGGAGCACTGCCACTGCATTTGGAGCTGCCGCTTCCACGTTTGGAGCCCCACCACCATTTGGAGCCCCACCCGCTGTCTTTGGAGCTCTGCTTCCACGTTTGGGGCACCGCCGCCGCTTCCATGTTTGGAGCACCGCAGCCATTTGGAGCACTGTTGTCATTCCAAACACGCTCCAAACATGGGGGTGCTCCAAACAGTGGCGGGGCTCCTGCGTTTGGAGCTGCTGCTTCCACATTTGGAGCATCGCTGCCGTTTGGAGCCCCACCACCGTGTTTGGAGCTGCCGCTTCCACGTTTGGGGCACCACCGCCACTTCCACGTTTGAAGCATCGCCGCCATTTGGAGCACTGCCGTCGCTCCAAACACGCTCCAAACGTGGCGGGGATGCTCCAAACGGTGGCGGGGCTCCAAACACAGAAGCAGCAACTCCAAACGCAGCGGCAGGGCTCCTGCATTTGGAGCTGCTGCTTCCAGCTTTACAGCACCGCTGCCATTTGGAGCACTGCAGTCACTCCAAACATGCTCAAAATGTGGCGGGGGTGCTCCAAATGGCGGCGGGGCTCCAAACACAGAAACAGCATCTCCAAACGTAGCGGTGGGGCTCCCGCATTTGGAGCTGCCGCTTCCACGTTTGGAGCCCCGCCACTGTTTGGAGCCCCACTGCCGTGTTTGGAGCTGCCACTTCCACGTTTGGTGCACTGCCGCCACTTCCACGTTTGGAGCACCGCAGCCATTTGGAGCACTGCCATCGCTCCAAACACGCTCCAAATGTGGCGGGGGTGCTCCAAACAGTGGAAGGGCACCAAACACAGAAGCGGCAGCTCCAAACACAGCGGCAGGGCTCCCGCGTTTGGAGCTGCCGCTTCCACGTTTGGAGCATTGCCGCCGTTTGGAGCCTCACTGCCATGTTTGGAGCTGCCGCTTCCACGTTTGGAGCCTCACTGCCATTTGGAGTACTGCCATCACTCCAAACATGCTCCAAACGTGGCGGGGGTGCTCCAAACGGCGGCGGGGCTCCAAACGCAGAAGCAGCAGCTCCAAATGCAGCGGCGGAACTCCCGGGTTTGGTGCTGCCACTTCCACATTTGGAGCACTGCTGCCATTTGGAGCACTGCCATCGCTCCAAACATGCTCCAAACATGGCAGGGGTGCTCCAAACTGCGGCGGGGCTCCAAACATAGAAGCGGCAAACCAAACGCAGCGGCGGGACTCTCACGTTTGGAGCTGCCGCTTCCACATTTGGGGCACTGCTGCTGCTTCCACGTTTGGAGCATCGCCGCCATTTGGAGCCCCACCACTGTGTTTGGAGCTGCTGCTTCCATGTTTGGGGCACCGCCGCCGCTTCCACGTTTGGAGCACCGCTGCCATTTGGAGCACTGCCATCGCTCCAAATGTGGCGGGGGTGTCTCAAATGGCAGCGGGGCACCAAACACAGAAGCGGCAGCTCCAAACACAGCGGCAGGGTTCCTTCGTTTGGAGCTGCCACTTCCACGTTTGGAGCACCGCTGCCATTTGGAGCACTGCCGTCACTCCAAACATGCTCCAAACATGGCGGGGGTGCTCCAAATGGCGGTGGGGCTCCAAACACAGAAGCGGCAGCTCCAAACGCAGTGGTGGGGCTCCCGCGTTTGGAGCTGCCGCTTCCATGTTTGGAGCATCGTTGCCGTTTGGAACCCCACCACCGTGTTTGGAACTGCCACTTCCATGTTTGGGGCCGCTATTTGGAGCAGTGCCGTCACTCCAAACATGCTCCAAACGTGGCGGGGTTGCTCCAAACGGCGACAGGGCTCCTGCGTTTGGAGCTGCCACTTCCACGTTTGGAGCACCGCTGCCATTTGGAGCACTGCCGTCGTTCCAAACACGCTCCAAATGTGGCGGGGGTGCTCCAAACAGTGGCAGGGCTCCAAACACAGAAGCGGCAGCTCCAAACGCAGTGGTGGGGCTCCCACTTTTGGAGCTGCCACTTGCACATTTGGAGCCCCGCCACCATTTGGAGCCCCACTGCCGTGTTTGGAGCTGCCACTTCCATGTTTGTGGCATTGTCTCCGCTTCCACGTTTGGAGCATCGCTGCCATTTGGACCTCCACTACCGTGTTTGGAGCTGTCGCTTCCACGTTTGGAGCCCCGCCGCCGTTTGGAGCACCACCGCCATGTTTGGAGCACCACTGCCATTTGGAGCACTGCCATCGCTCCAAACACACTCCAAACGTGATGGGGGTGCTCCAAACGGAGGCGGGGCTCCAAACACAGAAGTGACAGCTCCAACCATTGCACAGAAGCTTCTATCACTATACCTATACAGTGGCGTGCCATTAGCCAGAATGGGCAGTGATGGAGGGGTGAGTGCTTCTTTCAAAACATCACATGCTAAGTGGCTGTTCCCTGTGATGTCAATGTAACTGTTGAAACTAGGTTTATCAACGTCCATGTGTGTTCCAGTGCAGTTGAAAATTTAATTTGTAGTTAGTGCCTTTCATTTCAAAGACCTCTCAACATGGCCGAGAAGAGGAAGTGTCGCCAATATTCGATGGAATACCTAAAATTGGGATTCATTCCATCTCCTTCCAATGTACAGCTTCCATTTTGTCTTCTTTGTGAGAAAACATTTTCAAATGAAGCGATGAAGCCTTCCCGACTGCAATACCATTTGGAAAGAATTCATTCGGATAAAGCCAACAAACCGGTATCGTTTTTCCAATCCTTAAAGGCCAAGTTTGAGGGTCGCAGCACTGTTGAGAAGTTATTTGGAAAATCGTCACTCAATGCTGACAAGGGCCTCATTTGTTCCTATGAAGTATCTTTGTTGATAGCAAAATGTGGCAAACCTCACACTACCAGAGAAACGCTGATTTTACCAGTGGTGAAACAGATTGTTGCCACCATGTTGGGGCCCAGTGCAAGCACTGTTACGCAATCGATTCCTTTGAGCAATGACACCATATCAAAAAGAACTGATGAAATGGCTGCTGATGTGAAAGAAAGGCTTATTGACACTTTGAAAAGTATAGAATTTGTGATGCAGATTGATAAGTCAACAATTCGTGAAAATGAAGCCTTGTTATTAGCTTATGTCTGTTTCATCAACAGAAATGAAGAGATCAGGGAAGAACTGTTATTTGCTCAAAATTTAGCCACTGACACAAAAGGTTCTTCGATATTTAAAAAGGTTGAAGAATTTTTTAATGAAAAAAACATCCCTTTGACAAACGTCGTGGCATGTGCAACCGACGGAGCTGCATCCATGGTTGGACGATATCGCGGATTTCAAACTCATCTAAAATTGGTTGTACCTGGAGTTATGACTGTCCTTGCACGAGTCTATATGTTATATCATTAACGCTGTGAATAAAATTAAGTCAAATGCCTTGAACAAGCTTCACAAGCTTCATGAAGAAAATGACGAGGAATTTGAACGACTCCTTTTGCACACCAAAGAAAACGTGGCTTTCAAAAGGAAAGTGTTTGCAGTGATTCCATGAACTTTTTGACACAGTTGTCGAATTTCTTGAATCCATTGATCCAAGTCTAAGTAGTTCTCTTAAACTTAGACGTCTGGGTGTAGCTTATCTCGCTGATGTTTTTGACAAGCTGAATAAAGTGAACGTAAAGTTGTAAGGAGATAAAATCAATTTTCTTAAGGCCAAAGGAGTAATCTGCTCATTTATTTCCAAATTGGACCTCCTTGCAAGCAATATGAGTTGCCAGGAGCTGTATCAGTTCCCAAGCCTTGGTAATGAATGTCAACTCCAAGCAGAAGATTTGGACGTTTTTTACTGCCACTTGAAGCAACTAAAAGAAGATATGGAAACCAGATTCTATGATCTGATAAATCTGGAAGTGTCCACTTGGGTGCTAAATCTTTTCACAGCAGACTTTGCACAACCTCATCCCAAACTGCAAGAGCCACTGACAGATCTGAAATATGACTATAAAGCCCAATGACATTTTCAGAGTTACGGCTACGAAGCTTTTTGGGTGAAAATGAGGAACACTTACCCAATATTGTGGGAGGAAGTTAAGTTGCTTCTTTTAGCCTTTCCTTCCACTTACTTAATGGAGAGGGGCTTCAGCGCTGTCCAACAGATACTTTCTAAGTCAAGGAACATGTTGAAGGTCACTGAGCTCGGCGATTTAAGAATGAGATTAACAAAAATGGTACCAGACATCAAGAAATCGGCATCAGCTCACCAAGCACAAGGCAGCCATTGATGTTCTTTTTTTACTTTTTGTGTACATACATTTTCTTTGTTAATAATTGTCTCAGCTCTTATTGTTGTATTTGCTTGCATTGGATTTCACGTTCCAGTTTTTTCTTGAATCTTAATTTAGTTTCAGAGTTTTCATCTTGAAATTTTTAGTTCCTGCATTGCAGTTTGTTCTTATGCCCTTTTTATATTTCTTTTTGCATCTTAAAATTAACTTATAATTAAATCATTAAATGTTACTGTTTTTGGGGGCGTTTCATTTTCTTGCAATTGAATTTTGTTTTCAGTGGTCATTGCATTTAAGTGTCTTGAATAAATAAGATAATAATGAAATACATGTATCACGAAGTTTGGGAGTAAAGTGATGGGTGGCGTCAGAATTTTTCACACAGTTGAGATATGTGAAAAAGACTGGAAATAAATTATTTGCATCGATATGTCCTGATGACAATTTTAAAGAAAACAAAAAACGTGTTTGCATAAATTGAAGAATTATTTCCCTGTGTTGTGATTGAGAGGCTATATTGGGGGAGGGGGGCGATGATAACTTCTTCAATGGCTCAAGAGGGCGACTCTTTCAAAAAGGTTAAGAACCACTGGTCTAAGCTTCTGTTTATCATTTCTTTCATAGTTTGAAGTTCCAGCCTTATTTCTCTGTATATTTCGCTCATTTTTGTTTTGCTTATTTTATTTTTATATTCAATTATCCGATTGTCCTGCAATTTTTTTTTAGACCACCATCTTTCTTAGATCATTGAAGCCAATATCCTTAAATCTTTATTTCCCAAGTTTAATCAGTCTATTCCTTTTAAAAAAAAAAAAAAATCCAAAAAAATCCAGGGATAGTATCTTTATATATTTTTCCACTGTTTTAGTTTTAATATCTCCACTTTCTGGGGTTTTGTTATAATACAGGTCATAAAGTTTATGGGTTCTGCAGGATTTTTCTTTTAACAGCAGGCGGTGCTCTTAATCCAGTTTTCACTTTCTACCTTTTTTTTTGTTTCTTTAAACATTCATTAACTTTGCCAATTTTTTCAAATGTTCCTTTTTTTCCACAGTCAATTTCAGCATTTTAAATAATGCCTACTCAGTGCCAAATCCTGTACAATCACCAATTCCAATTTTATATTCTTTTTTGTAAAAGTTTTCTCTTTGGATTATTTCCTTTCTGTTTAAATATTAACAATTAAGTTCTTTACGTTCCCATAATTTTTCTCTAACTTTAAGGTTGTTGCTTGTACAGATCTCTTTCCTGTTATTTTTATCGGGGTTACCTTTTGTAGTTCGCAGTATTTTCACCCAGTCCACGCACCTTTCACTGCTGCTTCACTCCAGCACAGTCTTAGGTTTTCAGACTGTCTCCGTCTTCATGGCAGCCATTTTAGGCTACTGCTACAGCTCATCTTCAAAGGGGGTTTTCCTCACCAGGGAGGAGAGATGCAGCCCCCCTAAACCTGTCAGACAGCCCCCTTTCTTCACCACCCCTCCAGGTGGTTCCAGTCCCGATTGGGGCCCTCCAATGAGGAGAACCTGAAACGAAGCCATGGACAATCGCGGACTTTGCTCCGACTGCGACAGTAGTATAGCCGGAAGTCGAGTTCTAAGAATTCTGATGGGCCATTTAAGTATTAGTCAGTAGTGTGTCTCAGATGTGGTGTCAATTGTTGGAGCAATCAAATTCAACTGAATGAATTGCCATCTCAGCAGGCAGAGGAAGTGAGGCTGGCAGAAATCAATGGACACAGCTACTGTAGCTTTTCAAAGAGAACTGTTGCTCTCTTCCAACACAAGAGCTCAAGGGCTGCAAAGAAAGTAGAGTAAAGGCATTCTGCAAGGCAGAAAGTCTACTAAATGAAGACTAAAGGAAACATGATAACATTCTCCCAATACTTGAAGGACTCCCAGAGGCAAGAGTATGTCAATTTATTCTCCATAGCACCTGAGGGCAGAAACAATGGCTGAGAGCTCATCAGAGGGAGATTCAGTCTGGAACTAAGAAGAAGCTATTAAGCAGTGGAATAGCTTGCCCACAAGAATTTGTGCTTCATCACTGGAGATTTTTAAGAAAATATTGGGCAACCATTTGTCCGAGATAAGAACCCCTGACTTGGGCAAGCGGCTGTACTAAAAGATATCCAAGATCCATTCCAACCCCTGTGACCAATTTAGTTATTTCATGAATCTGATGAAGGGAGTCATAACTCATGAAAGCTCATACCCTAATGAAATTAATGCAGCATTTTATCCTTCCTACAGTAATTTACTTCTCTTTTTACAGAGAAAATCCCAATGTTAATAATATATGCGGTAAATATATATTTTATTAGAATTTGTATATAAATTGGTTTGGCTCAAAAATCTGGGATTATGCATATATTTGTCTGATTTTGTCTTTTAAATTGAATGGAGAAAGTCACTGAGTTGTCTAGCAAAGTAATAAGCTTGCATAAATATTCTAGCAGAATAAATTATAGTTAAAACTAGTGTGCAGATTGGAGAAACCCTTTCTGTTCTAACTATCATGGTTCATATTGGAGAATTGATAAATTTTCACAAAGATTTTGTTTTGCTTTACAGTAATATTCAACATATGCGAGATCAGCTTGATGTATTAGGCTTGTCTTTCAGCTGGGATCGGGTAAGGTTTTTTTTAAATAAATATTTACATGGATATTTTATATTTAAAGTGAAATTGATATATTTTGGCATATAACTTGCCTATGAACTATCTAAAATGTGCAGATTCATAATTATAAAACTATGTGAAGCTATTCGTTTCTCTATGATTTCTTTTATATTAATTTTACTGTGTGACTGTAGGCTTAGATACAGTATGGTAGGCTGGAAAAAATATTTCATAAGCACATAAATATTAAATATTTTATATATCATAAGATTAACTGTGATAAAATCCTCTCCTGAGAGATAAGACATATATAAACAGAGCTATGAAAGAAAAGAATAAAATTGGTAGGGAATTACTTTTGTACTCAATCCTGTTACTATTCTTTGTTTTGATTTAGAAAGCTGTTTACTTTAGTTTGTGTCCAAAATAATGCTTTGATCCTCACTATTGGCACCAAAATTAAAAGTATACCAAATATTTTGGGGACAAAATACTCAGAGCCTCAAAATATTTTGGAAAAGGGATCACCTACTTTGAAAATAGTTTGACTTTAAAACATCCCATTTTGACCATGAAACAGAAATTGGAATAAGGATCAAAGCACTGTTAGCAAGTGTTATTTCAAGATAAGGACACTTTGGTTGTGGGGTGTGTGTGAAATGCATTGATTACAAAACATTTTTGTAGTTTTGATTAAAACTTTTGCAGTATCTTGACAAAATGCCTCTTTGCTTACCTGTAAAAGTTCTATGTGTGGATTTTAATAATATCCCTATTCTGTCCTTCCCTAGAGTCACCTTATAGGGGAAATGAGTGGCATAAAAATGCTAGACTCCTTTTCACAAAGAACATTTGAGTTCTGCATCAGATGATTGGTAATAATATACTGTGTTGATTTGATAATTTTTTTTTTTACAGGAAATAATCACTTGCTCTCCTAAGTACTACAAGTGGACGCAATATCTTTTTATTAAGCTTTATGAAGCTGGTTTAATCTATCAGAATGAAGTAAGTTTTAATATTGTTTTCAAACTGATATTGTAGATTACCTTTCCAAACTTGAGTAACTATTGCTTTTGAAACAGGTATGAAGCTCAGAAGATAAAAACTGTAGATTCATTAAAGAAATGAGAAAGATTATTTGCTTTGTACTTAAACATTTCTTCCACCAGTTTTCAGTGTTTTTACTGCAATTATGATAAATTATATATTATACAAAGAAATAAAACATTACAATTAATAACACCTCAGTAAAAATGATACATAGCATTATGTATTATATAACATTAAAGAATCACAGGAGCTAGATTAAAAAAAAACATTTCCATCAGAACAAATAAATTTGTATGCCAGGCAACCTTTGAAGAGAATGCTGGCATATCATAGTAAAGAAGGTTTTTCTGTCCATCCGAGGATGTCTCGCTTCAGAAAGAAAATGCTACAGTAGGAGGAGGTTTCAAAAAATGTAAGCTAGATTCACATATTGCACTCTAGCAGTGTTTGTTTTAACTATTATTTAATGGATAAGGTATAGTGTCCCAATTCAGAAAAATAAAGCATATCTTAGATATAACCATGATATAATCACAACTGGGTTCACATGATTTAGCATTATGTATTTTGCAGGTTTGTAAATGAACTTTCAGGCATTTTGGTCCCAATCTCAGTAGAACATTTGGCTAAACATCAACTCCTTGCATTGGCTTGGAAATGATTAGAGAATAAGCAAAATGTGATTTTAACATAGGAGAGTAAAAGATCACTTGAGTATAAGGAGTAACTGGCTAAAGATAAAAAGCTTTGGAAAATTGGTAGATGTTTAAGGGTTCATGGAGTATAAATGTTTGTGCCAATCTCCTACTTGAAAAATTGGCCAATGAGTTTGCTCATGTTAGTATTTATTCTCTCTGATTTTGGGCATCACTTAGGCAATGGTGAATTGGGACCCAGTGGATCAGACTGTCCTTGCTAGCGAACAAGTTGATGAAAACGGCTGTTCATGGCGTTCAGGAGCAAAGGTGGAAAAAAAATATCTTAAACAGTGGTTCATTAAGACAACTGCTTATGCAAAGGTGTGAGTATAAATGATTTTGGAGGGGGGAGATACTGTAGTCATCAAAAATTTTAAACCACAAGCAAACCCAAAGATCTTTGTAGGAATAGAAATTAGTACCAGTACATCTGTATAGAATTATTGTATGTTTTTTGTTTTTGTGGTACCTTTATAGCTGCTTACAAAAATGGATAGAGTTGCATTAATGTAATGTTCTTAGGGCACCTTGCTTCTCTAAAGAATGTCATTTTTGTGAACAAATGTGTTAAAATGACAGGTTATGCTAATCCAATAAAAATTGTCCTTTTATGATAGTTTTTTGTATTCAGTCACAAACAAAGCACATTTCTGTGTATAATAAAGATGAACTAAATATCTTAAATCCTGATTTAGCTACACTAAAATAATATAATTTAGTATACAATTTATACATTCCACATTCCATGAGATTTTTTAGCTAAATGCTAATTCTATGTTTGACATTTTTCTGAATTACCTCCCCCCTTTAAAAATATTATTCAACATTTTACCTAATGAAAAGTTTTTTTTTCTATTTTGTGACCTTAACTGCCTATTAAATACATGCCTATGGTTTATTAGTAATTTTCCATAAGTTGGAAGAATAATTTTTAATTTTTAATTTAATTTTTAATTCTTATTTTTAATGATTCGCATGTTGTTTTTGTTATTCAATAGAGGACAATTTAACTATATAAATTGTATTTGAAGGCAATAGAGCAAGAGAGCGAGAAAAAAATTGAAATGTTCTCATAATAATAATTTCTCTTTGCAACATCACTTACCAGTTTTCTTTATCATTTCTTTATCATTATATTATTTTTATTATATAAAATACAAAGAAGAAAAGAAAAAAATTGGAAATTAAGGAGAGGGAAAAGCGAAAGGGGTATGAGATACATGGGGAAAGAGAGAAAGAAAGAAAAGGGGACATTGACTTCCAAATTCTCTTAGCACAATACAAGATAAACAAATCTCATATCAGTTTTCAATCTAGGTTATCACTTTACTTGAAACACCCAGCCCTATAATTCCCTTATCTCACTGTCTCTTAGTAACTAGTATTATTGACTAACACTTTCCAACCATGTCAAAATTGCTTCCCATAGTGCTAGAATTATGCATTATAAATGATACGTTTCTTTAAATCTTAGTTTAAATAAAAAAGAATAAAAGAAGGTATCTTTATTTTTTCTTTCTCACTTTTTACATTCAAAAAGATATTTGGATTACTGTTTAATGACTGCCTTAATTTTCATTGTCTGTTTTAATATCAAAATGCCTGATAGGAATGAAAAACTGGTTAAAATTGTCTCTTTGTTTCAGTAGATGAAGGTATATATGCTTGTTTAGTATGCTTGCTTTATGAAATTAATGTTGTTTCCTTTTATGTTTATTTACAATAATTATTTTCAAATATACCAGTGACATTTTTCATCAAACATATCCCACATTGAATACCTTATACTCTAGTTTCTGTCTCAAAGTAATTGTTCTGAATTTTTCTTTAATTTATAAAACAGGATCACCTCATTTTCTGTGGCTAAATTCAAGCTTGCATTTTGGATTTTTTATTTGCATCTTGTTAATCATCTAATTCTAAACCAAATTATCTTCCTTTTATTGAGAGAGAAATTGCAAATTTGCTATCCACCTGAGAGTTGAATTCAGTTTGTTTTCTTTAATCTAAAATTTAAACTCTTTCTAAAAAAGGATCGTGTAGTCCCTCAGAAGTCTTCTGGTTTTCCCTGCTCATATAATTTTCATATAATTGGGCACAGATGTAACAAACCAATCTAACAAATGATAGTCAATTGGCTCAGAAATAAGTTATGTGCCCGTACAGTACATGTCTGCCTTGCTTCTCTTTTTCCTACTTTCTATTGCTCATTGTATTTATTAAGACTCTCTTAAAGCCTCAGTTTCTTGTGACAAATCAGAAAAAACACAATAGAATACTGCATTATATTTATACACTAGTTTAAGAGAGGCACAATGGTTCAACAGTTAAGACAATGAGATTGTCAGGCTACGGAACTTCTTCCCATTCAAACAATAAGAATGAACTTCTGAGAACCGAACTTATCAAAAGGAATCCTTTACTGAGATGAGACAGTCCAGTAGGAATTCAAAACAGCGTCTGAGGTCCCTCAGGCATACAGTGATAGATAAGGGAGTTTAGAAACACCCCCCCCATCCCAATGTTTACTTAGGGAAACAAAAGCCAATATGTTAATTCCCCTCCCAGCCCCTCTGGGAGGGGATCCTTCCCTTTTTGGAAGGTTTTTTCTCATGTAGCTTTCCCAAGACGTACCTAACTTCCTCCCCCACCCCCCTTTTAGAACGGACTGTTTTTGGAGATTTCCCAGAGCACTTCATTGTGGAGTTTTATGGCCCCTCATCTCTGGCTGTGCCACTCCGAGGTGTTAGGTTCTGGCCACCTGGCTTCTCTCCCCCCCATTGTATCATGTATGGGTGTGCATATTCGATATAAGGTTAAATATATTCAGGTTACATCAAGAAAGGATTTCTTTATCAGTCCCCCCCCCCCCTTTTCTTCTTCCTCTGAAGAAATGACAGATATACGGATCTGACAGAGATTGTCAGCTGGAAAGCTGACAGCCAGGGTTTGAGACCCGAGAACCATGCAACTGGGTGAGTTCCCATTACTTGCCCCAGCTGCTGCCAACCTAGCAGTTCAAAAGTATACAAATGAAAGTAGATAATTAGGTAGCACTTTAGTGGGAGGGCAAAAGCATTTCTTACACCTTGGCATATAGTCATCCTGGAAGTGTCTTTGGACAATGCTGGCTCCTTTGGCTAAGAAATGGAGATAAGCACCACTTTCCAGAGTCAGACACGACTGGACAGTACCTATATAAATTTAAAATAATATATTTCTGCAAAATGAATATTGTCATATTTGAGTTTTGCACCATGGTTACCATTGCTTGTTTCAATTCTATTATGGTTATCTCTTTAGATAGGCTTTCCCTTAATTCTTCTGCTATTAATGGGCTCCCTTCCTCTTTCAAATACTCTCTTACCTTCTCATCTACCTCCTCATTTTTATACAAACCTTCAAAATATTGGTATGCAATCTTTTTTTCCATTGTATGCTCCATTCTCATCTTGTAATTAATGCACTAGTCTTTTCTCTATCTCTCTTTTTAGTCTATGCGCAAGCTATCTTCCCAGTTTATTTGCTTGCTCAAAGAAGGTTTGTTTAGCTGCTTTTAAGTTTTTCACCATTTCTTCTTGTTCTAATATGTAATGTTTATGTTTTAGTTAAAGTCAATTGTTCTTTAAATGTGGGGTTTTGTGGTGTTTTCTGTAGCTTGGTTTCTAGATTTTTAATTTCTTCTTGTAATGTATTTTGTTGTTTCCACCTCTCTTTGCTTCTTTTGGCTGTATATGATATTATAATTCTGTGTATGTAGGCCTTCATGGTATCCCAAAGATTTTGTATCGATCTGTGTTGTCTAGTGTTTTCATTGAAAAATAGTTCTAATTCTTTTCTGAATTTTGGAGTAAATTCTTTATCTCTTAATATTTGTGTATTTAAAATCCATCTTTGTTTTGTTTTTTTCTGACCTCTCCAGGTTATTTTAAGTGGGTTGTGATCTGTCCAATCATGATATTATTTCGATTTTATTTTGATATTATTTCTGTGTCTTCCACTTCTTTTCCTATTTCCCCATCCATCCAGGCCACAATTGATGTGGGTTAGAATAGAAGGTAAATCGTCTTTTATCTGCATTCAGTTGTCTCCGTCCATCCATTAAGTTGAGTTCTGCTTTCATTTCGAAACACGTTTTTGGTAATATTCTTTTCTTTCTATTTTTCTTTTTGCTACTATAGTCTTTTTTATGATCTACTATTGTATTATAGTCTCCTATGATGCATATGTTTCTTTGTTCTGTTTCAATAATCTTCTCGTGTAATTTTTTATAAAACTTGTTGATTTTTATTGGGTGCATATATTACTATTAATAGTACTGGTTTTTGGGCTATTCACATTTCCTTCATTAGTATTCTTTGAGATCTGCAAAGATTAACTTTGTTTTGATTTCCTCCTTAACATATATGGCTACTCCTCTCCCCCCCTCCTCCCCCCAGTTTGCTGGTGCTATATACAGTTTCCTAATTTAGGACATTCTAAATATTTTTCATCTGTTTTTTGGATATGTGTTTTTTGTAAACATACTATGTCTACTTTTTGTTTAATTAGATTTGACAATTTTTTTCTCTTCATTGCCAAATTTAATCCATTTATATTTATCGATAATAGTTTGATTTCTTCTCCCATCCTCTTAATTTTTTCTTAGTCTTTGTCATCTGTTGGCTCTTGTGTCTCTTTGAGTTCTTACTATCGCCTTTGGGTCTTCTTCTTCTTGTTGTTCTTTCATTTCTGTCCTCTGGTCTCCTTCTTTGTTTCCTTGTTGTTGTTTTGTTCTTCCTGACTGTTCGACTCAAGTTCTTTTTTACAACTTTGGTCCTACCAGCTGGTTGTAAAATTCTTATGCCTTCTCTAAGGTATCGATCTTAAATTTCTTTTCTCCCATGTCACAATATTTAGAAAGATACAGATAAATCTGCATGTTGCAAACTAATTGTTTGTATCCCATTAGTCTATTGAAGTAACATTTAAAAACTATTATGGGTGCGCTAAATAAATATCATCTTCAGCCTCAAGATTGTCAGCTTAAATGTTCTAATTTTAAAACTCATCATTTTCATGTAGTTTTCTGGTATTTATTAAAGTTTTTTTCTGTTTTTACTCTCAGATTATTTTGATTGTTCTGGCATCCATTGTTCTTACTTTTGAATATGAATAATAACATTTTCTTTATTTTCTTTACATTGTATGAGTGTTTCAGCATAGGTTCTTGATACATACTGAACTTAACCTTTGAATAAACTTTATTTGTTGTTTTGATAAATATCTTTATAATAGAAGCCTGGCTTCTGTTTTTTACTGGAATTCTACCAATATTTAATAATTTTGTGTAGGTTTAGTAGGCTTATGTAAAGTAAAATACATATATGGACACAAAATATTAGATTGCATGTATATCTCTTAAAAGCATACAATCTGCAATTAAGAAAGCTGATAAATTATATCTCAGCATACAATCTGCAATTAAGAAAGCTGATAAGTTATATCTCATATCTTATTATTAATTGATATGTTGCTATTGAATTTCCTCAGGTGTTTTAGACTGGTAGAGTGCCATTTGGATTGTTTTGGATCATAATTTCTGCAGCTTTCCTACAGTTGCATACTTATAGTGCAACGCAGCACTGTATTTTCTTGTGTATTAGTATTTGTATATAAAATCTTGTTTTGTAGAGAAAATAGAGAAGCTCTATGAAATTTTGTACAGGAAACTTTTTTTAATGAAAAGTAAAATTTTGATAATCTTTATTATTAGTATTATATTTCTCATATTTATTTGAGATTAGCTTAGTGTAGTGGTTAAGGCAACAAGCTAGAAAACTTCTAGTCCTGCCTTAAACATGAAAACTGACTGTGTGACTTTGAGTCAGTTCCTTTCCCTGAACTCAACCCACCTCAGAAGGTTGTTGTTATGGGGAAAACACGAGGGAAAAGTATTAAGTATGTTAATAACCCTGACTTACAACAATAATAAAGATAGGATAAATAAATAAGTAAATCTGAAGATAGAATTACATCAAACCCTACTTTTTTTTTTTCTGTACTGGGCTTGTCGGACGTAAGAGTTCATCTATTCCAGGGGTCGCCAACCTTTTGGGCCTCAGGGACCACTAAAACTCATAATTTTAGATCCCAGGGACCACTAAGTGGTTCTGTGGGCACGGCCTAATTTGTGGGTGTGGCTTGGTGGTCATGTGAATGGCTGGGCATGGCTTGTATGTAAATATTATAAATATTTATATAAATATTGAATATTTTATAAAAAAGAGCAACTTTTACCCAAAATCAGACAAAGCAGGCAGGCAGATTGAGTTGCTCACAGAATCACAGATTCATTCAAAAATCCATCTATCTGCCATTGGCTAGCTCAGTCTGTCACATAAAATTTGCTAGCAAGCAAACTCACAAAATTAACTCACAACACACCATGCATGTAAATATTGAATTTTTTATTTAAAAAAAGAGCAACTTTTACCCAAAATCAGCAAAGCAGGCAGGCAGATTGAGTTGTTCACAGAATCACAGATTCATTCAGAAATTTGGCTGTGCTTAGCTAGAAAGCAAGAAATCCAGCCATTTCCTGTTTCCTAGCTAATCTAAATCTCCCAGTGTAGCAGAACAGATGAGGGTCAGAAAAAGGAAAAACAGCAACTTAGCAGACAAGTTTGCCGGGTAAGGAGTGAGTGGATGGAGAGGGTTCCCGTGGGCCATGTGGGCTGAGCAACCTGGATTAATTGCTTTGGGGGAGTGCTCTGGGGGTGAGATTTCTCTGTGGACCACCGGTTGGCAACCACTGATATATTCCATCTTTAGCTTGATAACAGATAAAGTTCAGACAACTCCAAGAGAAAAACATAAAGCAAATACTGCATGTTATTCTAATAAGCCTACTTATAATAAGCCTAATGTGTGTGTGTGTATGCACGCATGCACACACAAATGCACACATACTTACGTGTGTGTGTATATCATTATTATAATCATTAGAATAATACACAATATTTGCTTTATGTTTTTCAAAGTCCTGGTAGTTGCTTACTAAGAAAGCTAGATCTTCACAGAATTTTATTACAAATTTATTGAAAGGAGAAAAGGGATTAGGTTATAATAGTCTTGAAAAGATGATAGGGTTAGGGTTAGTGTTTATCATTAGGATGGGGATTCCTTGATCTTCTTGCTAACCCTTCATTGATAAAGTAGAGAAGCCATCATCTTCCTGATAAAGAGGGAATGTGCAGATAGCTCTTTTCCAAGCTCTGGGAATTCTTTTACACTATTAAAATTAATGCTAAAACCTAAGTAGTCTTTTATATATGATAAAAGCTATTTAAATTCAAGGAAGAATACTATCTCTGTACTACTTTTAGGGGTGATTGCACATGCTAACTGCCTGTGTATTTTTCATTAGTACTCTTAGATATATAGAGGCCATACACAATTTGTTCTGTACAAATGTTCTTGTTCTTTAATGTCAATGATTTAAAATGTCCTCTTACCATTATTGCAGGCCCTGCTTGATGGCTTATCAAATCTCCCCAAATGGTATGGAATAAAGGAAATGCAAGCTAATTGGCTTGGGGATTGCACTGGATGTTATTTTGAGTTTATGCTGAAAGTAAGTTTTTCCTTGGAAATCACTGAAAAGTATTTTCCCCAATAAATTGCAAATGTTTGAAAGCTGTTAGAATTTATCTGTGAAATATGGGTAGAGTCCTTTGAAATTGGATTGTATGAAGAGTAACTGAAATGCCCACTGGTGTACTTTCTGACAGCAGAAAATAATAATTTTTAAAATATTTTTCCTCTCTCTGCCACTGACAGTTGATTTTGGTGCGCTCAAAATGGCAGCCAAGGGAGCTGATCATGAATTGTCAGCACCTCAGCAGAGCAGAGAGAGAGCTGTCAGAGGATCAACCAAGCCCAGGTCTGCTGGTTTAGAGACAGCAGCCAGAATTAGAGCCAGGGCCCTAGCCCCTAAAAGACCTTATAGGGCAGAGGAGAGACAGGTCAGGTGCAGACAGAAGGCCTTAGAGTCTTAGACAAAGAATTCAACAAGGCTCTGAGGGGATCCAAGATGGCTGACAGCAGTGCCATATCTCCTCAGATTCCCCATGAAAGCATGCAGCTAGACCAATTAGCAAATAATAGACAGTATTTGACAGCCTGGTCAACCAGTGGCTTAGTTAATCAAGATTTGCAGAGAAACCTCCAAATTATGACAGAGGCTGCTTATTCTGTTTCTGAGCAGTCAGAAGGGCTTATGGCAGCTGGACTGGGAAGTCAATCTTTCAGCAGAATAAGATCTGTACCTGAGGTCACTTTTACGCCTAAGCTGTGGGACTTTTCCCTGAGGAGACTCATTCTTAAGAGATGCCAGCCTTTATGAAAAGTTGGATCTCTTAAGCCATTAGACAAGAAATTCAAGCAGAATTGAACCAACAGTGCCAGTTGTCATCTTTGGATGCTGATAGAGGCATTCCTCAGGTGCATTGGCAACCCTTGGGAGAGCAGCTGACCTACCACAGAGATTGTTCTCCATCTCCCTCGGGGAGATGGACTCCTACTGGAAAGGGACTTTTCAGAAGATAAGACAGGGGTAGCAGGCACCCCCTTATTTAGGGGCCTTTTCCAATTGGCTCTATTTAAGACTGGTGATTAAGGCTAAGAGCACGGCCCATCTAAAGGACACGGTCGCCCAAGAGGGAGAGGAGCAGGAGGATTATATCTTCACTGAGAAAACATCAGTGGTGGGTGCTGTTCCTGTGCCCCAGATGTTTTTGGATATGTTCAAGAGACAGTGGGCCTCCCGAGGGGTGTACACTCGCCCTAGTTGATCGCAGATGACTCTGTTTAATGTAAATCAAGATTTTTGGACGTCATTGAGCTGTCAAAGATGGATGGCCCAGTGGCGGCTCTAGCATCCTCATTGGTCATACCACTGGACGTGGAAGATGTATTAAAGGTGGAGGACAGGAAGGAGGAGATGGCATTCTGCAGGGCGCATCAGGCCGACACCTGGGCCATCAAAACATCCACAGCTGCATCCTTTTTCACATGGGCCTCTCTGCGGCGGCTGAGGCAATTGCACCTGAGGCCCTTAGGTGCATCAGGATCTAAATAAGATAATAGTCGCAGCACAATTGACAGCATATGCCATGCTCACTGCATCCAAATTTTTGTCCAGGGCCATTGCCTCTTCTGTAACAGCATGTAGAATTCAGCTGGTTCCAGTGAAACAGAGGGGACATGGGTTTTATTACATTTTATTTGTCATCCCAAAGGCCTCGGGGTGGTGATGATCAATTCTCAATTTGAAAGGACTCGACAGGCATCTGATATCTTGATTCAAGATGCGCTCCCTTCACTCAGTGCTCAATGGAATTCAGGAGGGAGACTTTTTGGCTTCAGTAGACTTGATGGAGGCCTACCTCCATGTGCCCATCCATTCAGACCACCGTCAGTTCCTGAGGTTTTGCTATGGCAGCCGCCACTTTCAATACAGAGCTCTTCCATTCGGCCTGGAATCAGCCCTGCAGACATTTACCAAGCTCCTGGCAGTTGTAGTGGCATACCTCAGGTTCGTACCCATAAGGATCCAATGTTATCTGGATGACATCCTGATAGAATCCTCTTCCCGATCCTAGGTGGAGGAGGATTTGATAACAACAATCAGGATACTTCAGGAGCACGGGTTCTCGATAAACCTGGACAAATGCCATCTGGTCCCGTCGACTCATCTCTTGCATTTGGGGGCAATCATAGACACGCTGGCAGGACAGGTCTTCCTTTCCCAAGAGCATCGGGACAGCATAAAAGCTTGACAAACTCCTATCATCTTGCTGTCTCAATTTCTGGGATGATTTCCTACATCGGCATTGTTCCCTGGGCCCGCTTCCATGCTCGGGCTCTGCAGTGGTTCCTGCTCCCCTATCAGAAGGTGGGCAGGGGCAACTCAGTGATGAAGGTCCGAGTGCTACTGGCGGTACTCTGCTCGTTCCATTGGTGGCAACCCCGGGCAATGGATCGGGTGCTTGTACAGGGAGCCCCAGGGAATTTCCATCATTACCGATGCCAGTCTGTATGGTTGGGGGCTCACCTAGGAACCCAGGTTACCCAGGAGCGGTGGTCACAGGAGGAGCTTGCCCACAATATAAACTGGCTAGAGCTCGGGGCTGCCCACTTAGCTCTCAAGGACCTAAGGCAGGAGGTGATGGGGAGGCACATCCTTATCCTCACAGACAATGTGGCCACCAAGGCCCATATAAATCGCCAGGGGAGCACTCATTCCAGATCCCTGATACAGGAGGCAACTCAATTGTGCCGGTGGGTGGAGAGACACCTGTTATTGATACGAGCAGAACACATCTCAGGGGTTTCCAACATGCAGGCAGACTGGTTGAGCAGGGCCACAGTTGAACAGTTGGAGTGGCGACTGCATCTTGGTTTATTCCAGGAAATGTCAGAATGGTTTGGCCAACCGATTCTGGACCTCTTTGCCTCTCCAGAGAACTTGCAACTTCTGAGTTTTTTTGCATGGTTTCCAGTACTGGGACGGAAGGGGTCAACGCTCTCCGGTGCAGGTGGCCCCAGGGGCTATTGTATTCCATCCCTCCTTCTGCTGATCCCAGGGACAATCAGAAAGCTACTGATAGAGAGGGCGGAGGTTTTGTTAGTAGCCCTTTACAGGTCCTGACAACCTTGGTTCGACGATCTGTTGGGCCTGTTGGTCGACAGACCTTGGAGAATTCCCCCGGACAGAGTCTCCTTCAGTCAGGGTCCAATCGAACATCCGGAGCCAGAATGGTTCCAGTTGACCATCTGGCTCTTGAGCAGGGGCTCCTGAAACGGGAGAGGTTTTCCAAAAAGGTCTTTCAGATGATCCAGGCGGCCAGACAACCTTTCACAACCAGAATATATGATGCCACGTGGAAGATTTTATGTGGTTGGTAGCCCACACACCGATTGGAGCTCACTTCGGTGTCAGTGGCAGATGTGTTGGAGTTTCTGCAAGATGGTTTGGATAGAGGTCTCTCCCCCCAGTACCTTAAAGAGACAGATGGCTGCTTTGGCCTCGGTACTTTCATTCGAGGAGTCAAACACTCTTGCCCAACACCCCAGGTGAGAGCCTTCCTTCAGGGAGCCACGAATTTGAAGCCACCGATGATTCACCGTTACCCCACCTGGGACTTGCCGAAGGTCTTGCTGGTGCTGACTTCTTCTCCATTTGAACTTTTGTGTGAAGCCAGCCTGCATCTACTCACGTGAAAGGTGTCATTCCTAGTGGCCATTACATCGGCCAGGTGTATCTCAGGGTTGGCAGCCTTATCAGTTAGAAAGGATCTTTGTGTTTTTCATGTGGACAGCATGGTTCTGCAGTTGGACCTTACCTTTCTGCCCATGGTGAACTCCTTATTCCATTGTTCACAGGAGTTGATTTTGCCTGACTTTAGCCCAGAGCCTAAACATGCTCTGGAGAGGAAATAGCACACCTTGAACATCAGGAGGGCCCTCCACATTTACATCAAGCTAATCTCTTCCTTCAGGAAGACTGAGTCCTGTTCATTTCCTTTCAGCTGTCAACCTTGGTCCGCAGGGTGATATCTTCCACCATGGGTCGCTGGCTCAGAGCCTGTATTGCTAAAGCTATGAGTTGCAGGCTCTTCTTGTACCCAGGAGAATCACCGTGCACTTTACCAGAAGTGCGGCGACTACTGCAGCCTGGGCAACACAGGCATCAGTTCTAGATATTTGTCGAGCTGCAATATGGTCATCTGTGACCGCGTTCATCAGACATTATCGGATTGACTCTTTTGCCTCAGCGGAAGTGGCTTTGGCAGGAGAGTCCTTCAGGACATATATATAGAGGCAGGAACCTCAGATCAGACCAATTCCCGCCTGTAGGACAGCTAACTTTATATGTCCCAGCCTGCATTCTTCTTTCGGCTCAGTGGAGAAGGGGCGTTGATCCTATCTGATACACCTTTTCTCAGTCCCACCCTGAAGTCTATCTGGTCCAAGTCAGGAAAAGGATTTCCATCAAGAGGACTATCTTTCAGAGGACAATGGACACTGAAATTCACCTCGACTTCGTTCAGAACTGGGGACCATTACCAGAGAGGTGTATGCAGTTTTTCAACTTGATCTATAGAGCTACGATGCTTGAGATAACCCAGCCTAGATTCTTCCTTTGACTCCCTGAGAAGAGATGTGTCAGGTAGGACCAATGCTCCTTTCCCCAATAAATTTCAAATGTTTGAAAGCTGTTAGAATTTATCTGTGAAATATGAGTAGAGTCCTTTGAAATTGGATTGTATGAAGAGTAATTGAAATGCCCACTGTTGCACTTTCTGACAGCAGAAAATAAATGGTTTCTGATGATGGAGAAGGCTACAGTTGCAGTTATTAAGAACAAAGGGAATTTTCAATATGTAGCCCACATTAGATATAGTTCTTAAAATATAAAAGCATCTATGGCCACCTTAACAAAAATATATTAGTAAGAAAATGCACAAGTAAAGCCTTTTTAGACAAGGAAGAAATTACTGTGAAACCCCAGGAAAAAGCTTTCAAGCTATGTGAGTAATTTCATTGAAATGAATGAACAGGGCACTCTTCTTTTCTCTGTTGAATTTTTAAGAAATGAACACAAGCCAAGTTTCATAAAGTAAGTAACTACAGTCCATTTATGATTCTAGCTAATGATCACAAACTATAATTGGCCAACTTGATCAGATCCAGAAATTCATTCAAACTATAGTCAATATAAAGAAAGCAATGTTTAGCAATATATTCAAATCAAACCAGGGTATGCTATTTTCATATCGTCCTCAAAACACAACTGGTATGTCTTCAGTGTTTCAAATATACCTGTAAAGGGATGATGTTTTGAATAAATTGTGATAATCCTACATCCTTGTTTGACAGATTAATAACAAACCAACAGGAGAAACAATAGCAGCATATGCCTCAGTACCTGAAGCTATATATGGCTCATCCCATTTGTATATCTTATCTAACCATCGATTGTTACATGGAAATAGCCTTCTGAAAGAAATTTTCCAGAGGGAATTTGTTCAAGGAAAAGGTGATTTACTGTCAATTTTAATATTGCTTGTTTTGGTCAGTCAGAACTGGTCAGTTTACACATACCATATTTCATCATAAGAGATCACATCTACCAAAAAATAGGTACAGATATATAATCTGAATTGATGGTTATCAGTCAAGATGATCACAAAACATAGTCAAGCAAATACTACAATATATAACCTAAATTATGGTTATCACTTAGGATTATCAATTGTATATGGTTAATTTTCCCCTAAAATATTTGCTTCTGTTCCTATTAATCAGAATATAACATTTTATTGTGTTAATCAAGAGGAAAAGAGAAGTGGTTCCTTTTAATAGAACAAACCCTTTTTGGTAAGTAAAACAACTAAAACATAAACAAATACTTGTATATAGACAACACATAGATTTTTAAGGAATAATCTTTTAAAAGTTATGTATGGGAGCAAAAATATCTTAATATTTTTAATAATAATAAAAATTTAGGGAGATCTCCATTGTGATGTTATTCATAAAACCTTAGAGAATAAATAATTCAGGGGAAAAATTAACTGAAGAAAAAAAAAGAAAGATAGCTTTGGTATTCTTTAAAAGATAATTAAGTTCAAAAATGCTGATCTCACTTCAAACAAATAATATTTGATCTTCAAAGATGGCTTTAGGCATATTTAATAGCAAAACATTACATTAGACTTTCCTTTTTTTTACCTTACTCATATACAAATGTATGCATAAAAAGAAAGACAACCCCAAACCAATAAACATACAAAAAAAGAAGATGGAAGAACCTACTTTATGTTTTGTACTCATCAACAATTTCTGGTTTATTAATATATTGTTATAATATGATCTGAACGGCATGGTGACTCAGTGATTAAGATGCTGGGCTTGTTGGCTGGAAAGCCAACAGCTCAGGTTCAAACCTGAGCACCATGCAATGGGATGAGTTCCTGTCCTCATCCCAATTCCTGCCAATCTAGCCTTCAAAAGCATGCAAATCACAGGTGCAATTCAACTGGTTCTCACCTGTTTGCTGAACCATTAGTTGATTGCTTATGCAGTTCAGAGAACCAGCTAAAAATAAAGTGCAGGATAGTTTCTCTCTCTCTCTCTCTCTCCAGGAAGAACAAGATCACAAACATTTTCATTATAAAGAGTATTAAGTAACACTTATGTGATTAGCTGATACTCCCTGGAGTTCCCCCTTTTATAGCTGCTGCAGTGTTGGCTGTTTCTTGTTTCTTCCTGGGAGAAAAGATAGAGGGAACAATGATGCAGCTTGATCATACAGGCCATGAATTTAATGCATGTGTGGTCCAGCCAGCTGTATTGCTTCTACTGTGAAGCACCCAATTTAGAACATAGAATTGGAAGAGTTGGAAGGGTTAATGGCTTTTGGCAACATGCCCAGGCTTTCAATTAGCATGAGTGGCTGCTCTTAGTTTCTCTCTCAGCTGCTGCATTTGCTTTGGGGTTGACTTTTTTTAAAAAAGGGGAATGGCTGTTTTAAGTTTTCTGCATTGTTTTAGTGATTCCTGGCACTGTCCTTTTGAGGTATACTTCCTTCACTCTTTTTGAAAGCCTCTGGTGATGGAGCACCCACAACTTCTGAAGCTATTCCATTGGTTGATTGGTCTCATCCTTAGGAAATTTCTCCTTAGTCCTAGGTTGCTTCTCTTTTTGACTAGTTTCCATCCATTGTTTCTTGTACCTTTTAGTGGTTTGGAAAATAGATCGACTCCCTCATTTTTGTAGGACCCCTCAAATTTCCTGACAGAACAATTAATCGGTGGAACAACTTGCCTCCAGAAGTTGTAACTGCTCCAATACTGAACATTTTTAAGAAGAGGTTGGATAATCATTTGCCTGAAGTGGAGTAGGGTTTCCTGCCTAAGCAGGGGGTTGGACTAGAAGACCTCTAAGGTCCTTTCCAACTCTGTTATTCTGTTATATTCTAAATACTGGAACAGTGCTATTTTATTATGCTGTTTTATTGTGAGTTGGATTAAGGAGAAATTTCCTAAGGGTGAGACTAATCAAGTTGGCCACACCCACCCAGTCACATGACCACCCAGCCATGTCCACCCAGCCTGTCATTAGGGCAGAGAACTGGTTAAATTATTTGAATCCCACCATTGATACAAATGCAAATAGATAAATAGGTAGCACTTCAGTTGGTTAGATAACAGTGCTCCACATGTCATGTTGGGCACATGGAAATGTCTTCAGACAGCCCTGGTTCAATGGTCTTGAAACAGAGATGAGCACTGCCCCCCATAGTGATCAACAACTAGTAGAGTAAAATCTGAACTGACTCTTACCTTTTTAAATAATATGAACAGTACAAATTTTGTTAAAATATCACAGAATCTTTTTCATAAAATACATATTACAGCATCCTTTGATTAATAGATAATACTGACTTTTCGAATCTGATTACATTTCCTGACAATCATTCCTTAGTATCTGGTTTTCTAATTTGTCAGAGTAATTCTTTAATCCCATTCCCCTCATTCCTGATAAACAGTTAAATTCCAAAGCTGTTGTATAAAAGTCAACATTACATTAACATCTTTAATATTTAACATAATTGTTTACAGTATATACCAGTGGTAGCTAACCTCTTTGGGCTCCTATGCTGAAAATTGTGTGCGGGCCTGCACACCCATGCTCACATGCCAGCACCCAGAAGGCAATGCATGCGTGGGCCCCCGCACCCTGTGCATGTGCGTGCATCTCCCATGCACCCCATGCACGTGCGCCAGATACTTGACAATCAGCTATTGGGTGGGCAGTGTGTGCGCGCATGTGCAGTGGGGCTCTTCCAAGTGATCTCTTGGGTGCCAGCAGAAGTGGCTCTGCATGCCACTTCTGACCCGACAAGTATGCCATAGGTTCACCATCACAGGTATATACCTTAATAAAGTGTCTTAAAAAATACCAAAAGATCATACGATCGTAACAATTTTTTTATATATTCAAGCATAGAAAATTGATATCTAGCCTTTTAAATGCATTCTTTGTAGAATCAAATACACTCTAAATTTATTTTTGATGAATTAACCATAATCTTTAATATTTTTAATATTTTAATATTTTTAAAACCTGAATTTTTAATATTTTTAAAACCTGAATTCATTCATAGAGCTTTATTGGAGAATCAAATTATTTATCCCAGAAATGTCTACTTTAAAAATATTGTTAAAGTTTTGGTAGAGATATATTAAAAGTTTTAATTCTGTCATGATTTCTTTCAACTAAGAGATTAGCTCAAATGCCTTTGAGGTGGCCAAAAGGTCTAATCCATATTGGTCTTTTAGAACACTGTTGAGAATTAGGAAAGCAAATTCAATCTGAAGTTGTGAAAAATAGAAGAACAGAAATTCTTAGTAATAACTTAACATTTGAAATAACAATGTGAAATGTTTTTTTTTTAATTATTTTTATTTAAATATTTTAACGATAAAGTATAGAAATGAGTATATATGAAGTAAAACAAAAAATATAATATTGCTACTATAATAAAATATTTAAAATAGTAATTAGTTGAGAGAGATTTGAAGAGATATCCCCATAAAATATTAATACTATGACAGTCAACTTACGTATTATTAAATCTAGTTATATAGTTTGTCTTACTCCATATTCTCAGTCTTATAGTATATTTCAGTACAATGATATTTATATAATATATTTAAATGTTTTTGTAAGGACTTGCCTCTCCTATCCTTAAGAAGGCAGAACTCTTTAAACAGGTAGCATTTCAAAAAGAACTTTTATTAGGAGATAGTGATAGCAAAGAGAATAGGCAGGATCTGAAGTTCCCGCTCAAAACTGTTAAGTTAAAGGTTGTAGGAACCCTTTCCAGTCCGAGAGAGCCAATCCACAGATGTGAAGTTGTTATGAGAACTTTGAGCTGAGAAGGTGATAAGCTATTCTCAGGCATCACTTACTAGTCCCTCCGGATCTGACAAAACAGATGGCCCCCTCATCCTTCCTCCTCCTTTTCCCAGGAAGGTACATCAAAGGAAAGGAAAAATCAGAAATAAGAAAATATCATAAAATGTCACCATCAGAATGGCAGCATCCCGATAGGGATCTATGGGACCTGACAGTGTTAGAGTAATAACTGTAAATAAGTAAGTAGTCTATTAATATTAATTACAGTTGCAGGGTTAATGTCATTATTTAATCTTTTCTTCAAAATTAAATATAACATTAGGAATAAGTGAGAAAATAAAGGAAGAACATACATCAAAGCATTTGTTATAAGAATTTTGATCTTAAGCTAAATGACTTAATATTAAAAACTGCATCGTATTATTTCTTGGTGTGTGTGTGTGTGTGTATGTGTATGTATATATGTATAAGCATGGTATATGTGTTTAGATGCATGTTGATAAACTGATGAACAGATACTACACTTGATTTTAGCCAGAAAGCCAAGAACAAAACAAAAATAATTAGCAATTTTTAAATACTAAAAAAGGCAAAAATGAGAATTAAAAAAACTAAAAAGAAAAAAAAAAGAAATTTCCAACGCTGTCTTTTCCGTATCTGCTGGTTTGCTCTATTTTCATGAGTTTAGGTCCCCTGAAAACCAATCTGTAGATTTGTCTGTGGAGATTCTCAGTCATCCTGGTCATAGTTGTCTCAAAAGTGCTTTTTCAGAAGGCAACTAGACTGTTTTTTTCTGATGAATAACTGATAAAGCCTCTTGGATGAGAAATGAAAAATTTTCTTCTTTCTCAAACTCCCCCCCCTTTTGAAACAGTCTGTAAATTACTAAATTTGCTATGCTGCATGATGTATTTTATATATATGGAATGGTTCTTAAATTTAGTTAAATTTCTGTTATAACTATTAGTTTTGCCATTGCTATGTTTGCCAAGTTTCCAAGAATTCCCAATCAGATATTATCAGAAATGTTTTTTTCAATAGTAAGCAGTTTATTCTTGCTCCTCTAAACATTTATCTCATTAAATTATGATATTTCTTGTTAGTTTTTTTAATTATTTCTGATAAAAAGAGTTATTTCATTTTAATTTTAACATTTTCTGCATTGTGCATGGTATGTATTTCTGGTGTTTTGTATTTTTTTACATATCCACCACATGTGGTAAGAAGTTTCTTCTACTTGCTGACATCTACATTGCCTATTATCTATTGTATGATTTATTTATCTTAGATTTACTGATGGAGTAATATACCATCTGAAATAATGCTTCAAACTACATTTTACAGATTCTCTTACTTCAGTGACCGCTATGAATTTACTCACTAATCAGGAAATTCCTGTAATCATCTCAGCAAAATCAGAGTTTGAAGGCTGCCTTGATTTGAAAATAGGTTAGTAAAATAGACCATCGCTGTTATTTTTATTTCAGTTTTATTGACATTTATCTATCTTTGGTTACAAGAGTACCACTTGAAAGAAAAATAAATATTTATTTGACATAATCATTATGGTTAGCACATTTAGATTTTGAGGACATCAGGAGATCATTAGTTTTACTTTTCCTTAGGCATGAAGGTCATTAAGCCCAACCCATTTCATGGAGTTGGATTATTGTGGAAAAAATAGAAGGAAGGAGTATTAGATATATTTGCTACTTTAGTTTAAAGAAGGTAATGGTTCTTTGAATTTGAAAATTGAATGCTTAAAAAATAGCACGTTAGATTTCAGGGGAATAGAAGTAGACATAGGAGCATACAATTACTACCATTAGATAAACTCTTAATAGAAAAGCTCCTTGTGTACACTCACACAAAATGGAAATCATGTTGAAAATTTGATTTAACATATTTTTGTCTTTCCAGGAATCCCTTGCATTAGTCCAGATGATGCTGAAGTTGCTAAAAAAATGGGCCTTGCTTTTGCTGAAGTAATTGAAGCGTTTCCAGATGGCTCACAGAGACTGATAAACTCTGGAGAGGTTGGTATCTTAGTATAAGTTTCTGCTTTATCTCCCCATTCTTCCATGATGCCTGCAAATAATTCGAGCATAGTATTCATCTCCATATTGTATTGCTATATATATAATATAGCAGACATTTTTTTAAATGTGCAGAAAACAATAATAAATGAAACTAATTTAAATGCACACCTATATAGGCTGTGTTAAATTATTCAAATTAAATAGCTTCCAAATTATGCAATGTCTTTATGCTTCACTTGAGCATAGAAATAAGCCATGGAGAGAAAAACCAGGAATTATCTGAATGAACCACAATTATTTGCAGCAATGGCTCTGAGTTGTTTAGTGTTCATGACATGCTGCTGTCTTAAAGGGACACCAGTTTTTAGATTGATTCAGGATAGATCCATAATTGTGCTAGTAATGTAGATTTTATTTTGACCAGAATACGAGAAGTTCAACTCCCTTCAACTGCTAGACCCTGCAATTGTCCTATAAAGCAGTTCTGCTGATCTGTCAGTGATGGAGTATCAAGCAATAGCTGAGAAAGGCTGTTTTTTTTTTAAATACAGGCATTTATTTTTCATTGCCATAATAAGAAAAGTTAACTAAACAGGTGTGTTATCTCAAAGCAAATGTTTCTAGAGCTACAGTATGAGATAAGATGTACCAAATTTAATAAAGAAAAGTATGTTCACTACTAAGGTACATATTGAAATTTGAAGCTGCCTTCTTCAGTTTTTAACTTTCCTTTGAGATAGAAAAATCTTCCCTCTGTCTCTCCATTAATTAAAATAAATTCCATCTCTTATTGTGTACAAAATTAATTCAATTATGAATACATACTTATTCATGGTAATATGTACTTTATATTTAATTAGATTAGTTACTTGAAGTAGTTACAAAATTGTGATTGTTGAATAAAGAAGCACATCTTTTTTTTTGTAAAACAGTTTACAGGTATGACTAGAGAAAAGGCATTAAATGCCATCACTCAGCAAGCCAAAAATAAAAATATAGGAGGATTCTTAACAAGTAATAAACTAAAAGATTGGCTGATCTCACGACAGCGTTATTGGGGCACCCCTATTCCAATCATTCATTGTCAGAATTGTGGCACCGTTCCTGTACCTTATGATGACTTACCTGTGCAATTGCCCAACATTATTTCCTTTAAAGAAAAAGAAGTCTCACCTTTACTTTCCATTTCATACTGGGTTAATTGCCCATGTCCAAGGTGAGTATGTTTTCTATATATTTAATGTTTTAATGTTTACATTCAAGTTTATATATATAAAAGTGAAATACCACTCACGCTTCATCAGAAAATCTCCAGGACTGTAAATCCTACTTGAAATTTGGCACGTATGTTCTTCTTGGTTTCTAGATGCTCGCTAAGAAAGGATTTTTCAAAATGGCCATCAGAGCATTAGTATTTCATATATTATTATTAACACACTCTGATGCTAAGGAGTTCTACTATTCCTCCCCACTTGAAAAGAAATCTGTTCCAAATGCAAAACACAAGCAGAAGAGAGCAAGTTTCAGTTTCACAGCACCAAGCAGCTTTAATACAGAATAGTTGAAGTAAGCCATGCCCACGCTCCTTGCTATGTTCTTCTTGCTCACACAGCAAATACTGTTTCAGTTTCCATGTTTCAGTTTCCAAACAGCCCTCAACTCTCTCATATACTGACAGGATGCTAGCCAGATGAATACCGATGATAGGCAGAGGCAGAATTTTCCTCCCCTTATTTTCCTCCTCAAAAACTAAGCCCGACCACATAGTTTCATAGCGAAGCACGGGTATCGAGCTAGTCCTTCATATTATGCACTGAATTTTTAGGCTTATGTTTTATGTTTACACATTACATCTTTGAACCATAGTTGTCTAGGAGAAAATACTTCTTTGCATTTTGGAAGGTTAAACAGCTGCCAAAAAAAGGAAGAAATCTTTTTTAGAGTTTAAGTAAGAACTATTACCATCTTCTTTTTTATTATTTTAACTGTAGAAATTAAGGATCTGCATTCATTTATTTGCAGCAAGATGTTACACAGTTTTCTTTTAGAGTGTCTAGTATTTACTCTTCAAACATAGGAACCTAAAAGCTATTGCTTTGTGTTCCAAAAGACTGTCTCCAAATTAGAAAATTTTAATGAATGAGTTGCTTTATATTTTTACAATCAGTCTGAGCCCTATTGCTGTTCTGTATAAGGGGCATTTGAATTAGAAAGGGATTTTATACAGGGCACATTTAAAATTCTTGTTTGTTTGATCTATAAGAATATAATTCAGATTCAGAACATTGCATATTCATTGAGGAAATTAAATCTGTGCTTTTTAAGACCATGAGGTTGGTGAGTGGAAAAGTCCAGAATCCTTGGGAGACTTTTTCTTCATCATGTGCATTATGGAACACTGCTCTCAGCAGAGCTGATATGATGAATGTGGTATTTTTTTTAATAAAATTTTTATTTTTTACAACAAATATACAAACAAAACATAAAAACATAAAACCATCTTTCAGTTATATACATACAGTGTGTCAGTTGGTTATAATCTTTTGTGCTTTTTTTTGCCATTACTCACAAGTTGTATAAATTCTCACCTTATCAATCTAACATGTGCTTATGTAATATCAATCATTAGTCATTCATTTGACTAAACTATTTTTCCATCATTCTATACAAGATATTCTAAATTTCATTATAATTTAATCGTATACATTCATCCAGTGGTTATATATTTTATATTGTATTCTATATCAATCTATTAACTTTTTATTGTAAAGCTTCCTAATCTATTTCTTTACCATGTCTTTTTATCTAACCATTGATAAAATAAATCCCATATCATATAAAATTGTTTGTCTTCTTGTTCTCGGATTTCAAATGTCAATTTACTCATTTCAGCACAGTCCATGATTTTCTTAATAATTTCCTCCTGCATAGGTATTTTTTCATTTTTCCAATTCTTAGCAAATACAATTCTAGCCGCTGTTAAAATATTTACTATCAAATATTTCAATTCTTTACTGTATATTTCCGGTATAATTCCCAATAAGAATATCTCAGGTTTAAAGTCTATGTGTTGTTTTATCATTTTTTCCAATCATGTATGGATTATAGTCCAGTATCTTTTTGCATCCGAGCATGTCCACCACATATGGTAATAGGAGCCAGGTATCTGATGACATTTCCAACATTTATCCAATTTATTCTTGAACATTCTCACAATTCTCGTCAGGGGTAAGTGCCACCTGTAAAACATCTTATACAAATTTTCTTTATATGCAGTTGACATTGTCATTTTATAATTTTGAGACCACAATTTTTGCCATTTATCTAGGTCAATTCAAAATATTTTCCTCACACAATCATTGTTTCTTTACCTGGTTCTTCCTCTAATTTAAACTCCAGCAAATGTCCATAAAGTTTTTTAATTACTTTTTCATCAGTACCTGTCAAAATATTATTTTGGTCAACTTATCATAGATACCTTCTGTTTTAATATCTTTATCAAATCTAGATTGTATTTGCAAATATGAAAACCAATTCATTTTTACACCTTGTTCTTCCAACGCTCGCATAGATTTAAGTTCACCCTTTTCATTCAATATCTCACCATATCTGTTCGTTCCTTTTTATATATTATTGGCTAAGAAATAGTAAATAACCATAGTGGAATTTTTAGATAATATTGCTTTTTTATCTTCTCCCAGTTTAAAAACAATGCTTCTCGAATATAACGTCTTCTAAAATACCCCTGCATTTTAGTTCCCTTATGCCAGAGGAAGGCATGCCACTCTAACAGCAAGTCATGTCCTTCTAAATTCAAAAGTCTAGTATTCCTTAGTGATATCCACTCCTTTACCCACATCAAACTTGTCGCCTGGTAATATAATTCCCAATTGGGCAGAGCGAATCCTCCTCTTATTCTTGCATCTTGTAACAATTTAAGTTTTATTCTCACTTTCTTCCCCTGCCAAATGTATTTTAGCACTATTTTATTTAGATCTTCAAAAAATTCTTTTCCTAGTCTAATTGGAATTGTCTGGAATAAATATAAGATTCTAGGCAATACATTCATCTTAATTGTAAATATTCTCCCAATCAATGATAATTGTAAATTTTCCCATTTTATCAAATCTGTCGCAGTCTGTTATTTGAGTTTAAGATAATTGTTCTTCTTAAGTGTGCTACATCTTGGTGTTATACATCTTGGTGTTATGTGTATCCCTAAATACTTAACCTTATTTGTGACCTGGATCCCTAAAACTTCCTCCAATTCTTTCTTTCGTCTTGCTAATAAGTTCTTTGTTAAAATCTTTATTTTCTCTTTATTTTCAGACCTGCTACTTTCCCATACTCTTCTATTTTTTCTATCAGTTTAGGTGCTATCTCCAATGGATCCTCTAATATGAATACCAGGTCATCTGCAAAAGCTTGCAATTTATACTATTCTTTTTTAATTTTCCTTTTATTTCCTTTTCTTCTCTGATGTTCCTATTCAGCACTTCCAGTGTTAACACAAACAGGAGGTGACAGTGGACAGCCTTGTCTAGTCCCTTTTCTTATAACTATAAAGTCTGTTAACTCTCCATTTATCATAACCTTTGCAGTTTATTTACAATATATCGTTTCTATGGCTTGGGTAAATTTTTTACCGAAGCCCATTTGGTCCAATTGTAGCAGTATAAAACGCCAATTCACATTATCAAATGCTTTTTGTGCATCTAAAAACATCAAACCCATTTGTTTTTCGGGATGTGCCTCATAGTATTCCAGTGTGTCTAAAATTACTCTCATATTGTCTTTAATTTGTCTCTTTGGCAGAAATCCATTTTGATCAGAATGAATAAAATTGTTTAAGTATCTTTTCAGTCTTTTTGCCAGAATTGAAGCAAAAATTTTATAATCTGAGTTTAATAGGGATATAGGTCTGTAATTTTTAACTTGCTGTGGGTCTGTGTCCTCCTTCAGTACAAGTGTAATATATGTATCTGACCATGTTTTGGGTATCCTCTTCCTTGTCATAACTTCATTCATAACTTCTTTTTTTTAAATTTTAAAAATAAAGTTTATTTAAGTTTCATATATTTAAAACATTTAAAAACAAACAAATATGTATATATATACATTTTGCAGCAGGTATTGAGCATTGGTTACACTTTTCTTCTTTCTTTTTTTCTTTTACCCCGTTACAATACCTTCCTCGTTTTTTAATGTTTTAATTTCACAGAATGCTTTATGATTAAACGCTCGTCCTTCATAGTTACATAATTTTTTCAGTTGTCAAATGTTACTTTTTCTTTAACCATTCATACCAACAATTCCAAACTTTATAATATTCACTATCTTTGTTGTTTTTTAGTAATTTGGTTAGGCTATCCATCTCTGCACACTCATGAATTTTTTTAATGACCATCTCCTCTGAAGGGACAATAGACAGTTTCCAACTTTGTGCGTAACTTATTCTGGCTGCCGTTATAATGTGCAAAATTAAATATTGATATTTTTAATCTATTTTTGAATCTATCATACCCAGCAAAAAGGTTTTGGGTTCAAGTTTTATATCTTGTTTAGTTATATTTAGAATCCAATTTTTGATATTTTTCCAAAACTTCTGGGCATATGGACATGTCCACCACAAATGAAAGTATGTTCCCTGGACACAGTTACACTTCCAACAATCTGCGGGGAGGTTTGGAAACATCTAAGTCAGTCTTGCGGGGTGGCAAGTGCTAACGATACACCATTTTATACAGATTCTCTTTGTACGAGGCTGACACAGTTAATTTGTAATTTATTTCCCAAATGTGTTCCCACTTCTCTGATTCAATACTGTGGCCACATTTTTTGCCCAAATTATCATATATTCCTTGACTATTTCTTCTTTTAATTTGTAATCCAAAAGATTTATATATTTTACTAATTAATTTTCTTTTCTCTCCATGTCAAATCTTATCTAATTCTTGGTAGGTCATATTAAAACCAAATTGTTTTTTATCTTTTTGTAATGCATTTGTATCTGTGCATAGGGCCACTATGCTATCTCTTTTCCTTGAATTTCTATTTGATTCCTACCCTTTAATCTCCGGTTTCATGTAATACATCTTTACATCTTACAATATTATCAAAATCTAAAACATTTGGATGTATAACTGCCTCCATTGTAGATAACCAAAGTGGGACCTTACAGTATTGTATTTTTTTAATCTTTTTCCAAATAGTTAATAACACAGTCCTTACGTAATGCCTTTGAAAGTACAAGTGGTGTTTACTTTTTCCATCCCACATAAATGTGTGCCATCCAAGTTGGAGATCAAAGTCCTCTAATGTTAAGATCCTTTTATTTATGAAATTAACCCAGTCTTTGAGCCAGGTTACTATCGCAGCATAGTAATGTGTTTCGAAATCTAGAAGACCAAAGCCTCCTTTCTTTCTATCATCCTGTAACAATTTATATTTTATTCTGTGGTTTTTTCCCGTCCATATAAATTTGGATATATGTTTATTTAGTTCTTCAAAAAAGCTTTTTTCCAACTTGACTGGCACTGTCTAAAATAAGAACAACAATTTTGGCAAAATATTCATTTTTACTATTGCAATACGACCTAATAGAGATATTTGTAATTTAGCCCAGTTATCTAAGTCTTTAAATATTTGAATTGTTAATTTATCATAATTATCTTTTTTAATTGACGAGCACCTAGCTGTCAGCCATATCCCCAAATATTTTACTTTATTTACCACCTGTATCCCTAATCTCTTGGTTAGTTCTTCCTTTTGTTCAATTGTTATCATTTTTGTTTTATCTTTGTTAATTTTCAACCTGCCACCTTTCCATATTGTTCTATTTCTTTCATTAAAATGGATGTCGTTTCCAGGGGATCTTCCACTATAAATGCCATATCATCAGCAAATGCTTGAAGTTTACTCTCTTTTTTAACTTTTAATTCCCTGATATCTTGATTTTGTCGGATTTGTACCAATAGCATCTCTTCTACTAATATATAAAGTAGGGGAGCCAAGGGCATCCTTGCCTTACACCCTTATTTATCTTTATATTATCTGTATTTTCCCCATTTATTAATATTTTTGCAGTTTGGGTATTATATATTGTTTTAATGAATCCTAATTTTTTTTTGCCAAATTTCATGCCTGTCAATTGTTTAATAAGAAAATTCCAATTCAAGTTTTCAAAAGCCTTCTGAGCATCTAAAAACATCAGTGCCATTGATTTAATTGTGTGTACTTCATAGAATACTAAAACATCCATAATTATTCTTGTATTTGTCTTCATTTGTCTATATGGTAGAAACCCATTCTGGTCAGTATGAATAATCCTGCTTAATATTTTCTTTAATCTTTCCGCCAATATTGTGGCCAAAATCTTGTAATCTACGTTTAAAAGTGATATTGGTCTGTAATTTTTTTTTTTATTTTTTTTTTATTTTTTTTTTGAGCTTTTATAGTCTTTGTCCTTGTCTGAAACAGCATTTAAATCTCCTACAATACATATACTTGTGTATTCAGTTTGTATTATCTTGTGATGGAGTTTATTATAGAATTCTTTTTGTTTTACATTTGGGGCATATACTGTAACTAACAAAATCTTTTTCTGGTTTAATATTATTTCTATGAATAACATTTTCACTTCATCATCCTTATATACTTGTTTATGTTGCAGCCAATCTTTTATATATATTACGATACTCCTTTTTCTTTGATCTGAAAGAGCCCAATACATTTTTCCCAAATTAGTATCCTTTAGAAGGTCTGCCTGTTTATTTATGATGTGTACTTTTTGTGTACAATTTATGTCTGCATTTTGTTTTTTAAGTTTTTCAAATGACTGTTTTCTTTTTAATGTTGAGTTTAAACCATTGATATGAAAATAGGGTGATTTCTCTGTTCATGTTATGGTCTGTGTAGAGCATTTTTTTATTTCTTACCTTGTTCTGGGTTCTCTTGTACTTGGTCTGTTGTCCTCTTCTTCTCTAAGTTTCTGAGATTCTAACTGTGGTGCAAGTTCTTTTTCTTCGGAGAGTTGTTCTTCCTGACTTCTTGTATTTGAATATTCTTCACTTTCATCTTCTTCCTTAGGTCCCAAATATTGTTCGCGAAATTGATGCGCTTTCTCTATTGTGTCAATTTTATATTTTTTGTCCTGCCATGCTACTAGGAGCTCTTCCAGGGTGAGCTATCTAAATGATATACCATTTTTAATTAACTGAGATGACTAAAACTGGTAGCCCCTTCTTTGCTCCCTAACTCTCCTGGGTTTGCTTCAATGTTACCACTTCATGATCTTTATATATCAGTGGCTCGTCTCTGGTTTTGCCATATAGCATGTCTCGTATCATCTTTCTCATGAATCAGATGTGGACTTTTCGGGGCAGTCTGTGTCTTCGGGCGTAGTGTGTATATACCCTGTAAACCTCATTGATGTCATTCTCGATTTCCTGTTTGTCTTTCTGTAGGGCTGTTGCTATCAGGTTCGCCATTATTTCATGTAGATCTTCTTTTTTATCTTCAACAACGTTCTGGAATTTCAAATAAAATGATGCTTTTTCTAATTCTATATGCGCCACGGAATCCCGAAGTTCACAATATAAGACTTTCCAATTTTGTTCCGATTTCTCTAATCTCTTTTCCACTACCTCAATTCTTGCCTCTACTGTGTTTAATTTTTGTTCATTTTTTGTCATTGTCTCCTGCATCTTTCCGATTTTATTATCCAAATTTTGTGTCTCATTCTTCACTCCTCCTATTTCCGTTTTTATTTCTAATTTCATGTCTTTGTGATTCCTCGCTATCAATTCATGGGTTTTTACCATCATTTCCTACATCATAGCAAGTGTTGACTGTACTACCTGCAAACTTTGGGCAGAACTTGTCTTTTTCACTAGTAACACTGTGTCAATTGATCTCTGTCCCAGAGGTGAAGATGTCACTGTTGTAGGTTTTTTCCCTGATTTTACATTTGTAGTTATTATTGCCATTTTAACTATTTGTAGGAGCTCTCTCCAATCCACCATCGACTATCCCTAGTAAGATTATATTGTCTTCTCCTTTGAATATAGTATACGTATTAATACGTATACTGTTAATTGAGAGTTTTCTATTTTCTATTATAGATAGTCCCAGATAAATCTTATTTCTATTTCTTAAATGCTCAAATATTCTAAGGTTTAGAAAGTTAAATATTAACCCAATATAGATATAGTTGATCCACTATAAATACAATTAAATAGATATAAGTATGCTTAACCAGAAAACACCAGACCTATATAATTAATTAATTAGTGTAAATAGTTAAAGCACCCAGCTCATTAATATATTTGAATTCCTATATATATGAATTAATCTATTTCCTTAAGATTATATATTTAATCGAAGTAAGTAAATCTAATTTCTTTTTTTCCCCTAGATTTCTTATATAATATTTTTAAACAAAAATTAATATAATTTAACAGTAGAACAATAAGATAAGGATAATAGTATTATATTATTATTCTTTGACCATCTAATTTATATGCTTATAGAATCACTTTCCAACAATTATTCAATGAATCCAAAAAATTCAATCAGTATTAAACAATACTCTATATACAAATTTCTAATGTATTTACCTCTATCCAGTTAGTTTTCTACCAACATTACTTAAATAGGTTTCTATTTTGCCAGTATCTTTTAAGTCAGATTCAAAGTCTTTTTGTTAACTGTCTTACAACAAGTCTTAATTCAAAATGTCCTCATTCCAAGTTTCACAATCACTTTCTCCGTTTCGTTTCTTCGTTCTATTTGTGTATTTTCTTCTTATTCTTTTGTTCTTTTACTCCCACACAGTCACAGTTCCACTTATAAATCTTAAATAGTTCTTCCTTGTTTTATTGTCAGAGTTGTCTATTAATATTTATCAAATATCAAATCAAATATTTCTTCCAATCTTTCAATGAGTCAAAAGTTCTTTTCCAAGTTTTACACTCTTAACTGTCCTTTCATTTTCCTATACCATTTAACCACTTTCACTTCTTTTTTCTTTCTTTCCCCACTTCTCAAATAAAGGGACAATAAGGTTCTATAATTCACTCCTCCACTCGCAAAGCAAATGTTATTATCTCACCCTTCATCTCCTCAAGTTTCACGATTCCATTAGTCAGCATAAATCTCTGCCATTGTTTCAGTCAGCACTCCTATCAATAGTTCCGCCACTTCACCACATCTCTCAGATTGGAGCTTCCTTTATGATATATCCAATATCCTGGAAATCTTCTTTAAATACTCCTTTCTAGTGCTCAGCCTGCTGTTTCCCTCATTTATTTATTTATTTATTTATTAGACTTATATACCGCCCCCTCTCCCTAAAGGGACTCGGGGCGGTGAACAGCCAAGATAAAAATACATATACAGAACACATATACAACATGACAATATTAAAAATTAAAAGAATTAAATATAGCGTGGCTCTAATTAAAAATATAAACAAAAGTTAAAAGAAATTAAAAACCGGGTTAAAATTTAAAAAAAACCCCTAGGCCAGTCCGGCTTGCCGAAATAAGTGAGTTTTAAGTAACCAACGGAAGGCCATGAGATCAGGGACGGCCCTTACCTCCGGGGGTAATTCATTCCAAAGAGGGGGTGCTCCCAATGAGAAGGCCCGCATCCTCGGGGTCGCCAGCTGTCCAGCCGGCGGCACCCCGAGGAGACCGACTCTATGGGAGCATATCGGTCGGTGGGAGGCCGATGATGGCAGGAGGCGATCTCGCAAGTACCCTGGTCCCGAGCCATGGAGCGCTTTAAAGATAGTAACCAAGACTTTGAAGCGCACCCGGAGGGCCACCGGGAGCCAATGCAGCGCGCGCAGAAGTGGCATAACATGGGAGCCCCTAGGAGCTCCCATTACCACCCTCGTGGCTGCATTCTGCACCAACTGGAGCCTCCGGATGCGCTTCAAAGGCAGTCCCATGTAGAGAGCATTGGCATAGTCTAGGCGGGAGGTCACCAGGGCGGAAGTGACCATGCGAAGCGCATCCCGATCCAGAAAAGGCCGCAACTGGTAGATTCGACGGACCTGACCAAAAGCCCCCCTGGCGACGGCTGCCACATGCTCTTCCAGTGACAGCCGCACATCCAGGAGGACACCCAGATTGCAGGCCCTCTCTGTGGGGGCAAGAATTTCCCCCCCCCCACAGCCAGCGATGGAACCAGCTGGCTATACCGGGGTGCCGGGAAGCACAGCCACTCAATCTTAGATGGGTTGAGCTGAAGCCTGTTTCGTCCCATCCAGCACCGCACGGCCTCCAGGCACCGGGTCATCACTTTGACAGCTTCATCGGGGTGGCCCGGGGTAGAAATGTACAGCTGAGTATCATCAGCGTACTGATGGAACTCTACCCCAAAGCCACGGATGATCTCACCTAGCGGCTTCATATAAATGTTGAACAGAAGGGGCGAGAGCACCGACCCCTGAGGCACCCCGCAAACCAGGGGCCTCGGGGCCGACCTCTGCCCCCCTGCCAACACAAATTGCGAGCGGTCAGAGAGGAAGGAGGAGAACCACCGCATAACGGTGCCTCCCACTCCCAACCCCTCCAGCCGCTGCAATAGGATACTGTGGTCGACAGTATCGAAAGCCGCCGAGAGATCTAAGAGGACCAGGACAGAGGAATAACCTCTGTCACGGGCCCTCCAGAGATTATCCACCAATGCGACCAACGCTGTCTCTGTGCTGTGCCCGGGCCTGAAGCCCGATTGGCGTGGATCCAAATAGACAGCTTCATCCAGGTGCCGGGGAAACTGTTGTGCCACCACACTCTCAACAACCTTCGCCATAAAACGAAGGTTGGAGACGGGATGATAATTAGATAACAAAGTTGGGTCCAGGGACAGTTTCTTGAGGAGGGGTCTCACCACTGCCTCTTTCAAGGCGGGGGGGTAGATATCCCTCACTCAAGGAAGCGTTAATAATACCCTGAAACCAACCTCGTGTCACCTCCCGGGTGGCCAACACCAGCCAGGAGGGACACGGGTCCAATAAACGTGGTCGCATTCAGTCCCCGCAGCAGCCTGTCCACGTCTTCGGGGGTCACAGGATCAAACTCCTCCCAAATGACTGTTTAAAGTTCCGCCCCCGATCCCCCACCCAGAGCCGCCATTCAGAGTCCAACCCATCCCGGATCCGAGCGATTTTATCCACCAGGAACTTTGAAAAATCCTCAGCCTGTCCCTGCAAGGGGTCCTCCCGCGCTCCCCCTTCCAAGAGGGAGCGGGTCACTCTAAACGGGGCGGCCGGGCGGTTTCCTGCGGACGCAATAAGGGTGGAAAAGTAAAAACGCTTTGTCACCCTTATCGCCACTAAATAGGTCTTGATATAAGACCGTAAAAGTGTTCGGTCGGGTCCGGAGCGAGTAGTCCTCCAAATACTCTCCAGGCGTCTTTTCTGGCGCTTCATCTCCCTCAGCTCCTCGGAAAACCAGGGGGCCGAGTGAGAGCGGCGCCAGGTCAGAGGCCGCAAGGGCATGACCCGGTCCAGGGCTCCAGCCGCCACCCTTTCCCAGGTGGCGACCAGGTCCCCCACCGAGTCGTGAGTTCGAATGTCGGGATATGGCCCAAGCTCCATCAGGAACCCATCTGGATCCATCAGGCGCCTGGGGCGGTACCAACGTATTTGGTCCGCCTCCCTGCGATGGGGAGGAGCGGCCTGGAAGTCCAGCCTAAGGAGCGAATGATCTGACCATGATAAGGGTTCAACAAAAACGTCCCCAACACCCAGATCATCCTGCCACTGTCCAGAGACAAAAACCAGATCCAGGATGTGACCCCCAGTATGCGTGGGTTCCTTAATTAATTGGGTCAGGCCCAAGGCTGTCATGGAAGCCAAGAACTCCTGAGCAATCCCCGAGGCCCCACCGGCCGAAGGCAGGTTGAGATCCCCCATGACCATCAGCCTGGGGGTCTCAACCGCCAGACCGGCTATGACCTCGAGGAGCTCAGGCAGGGCCGATGTCACATAGCAGGGAGCCAGGTATGTGATCAATAGGCCCATCTGAACCCCGGAACCACACTTAACAAAAAGGGACTTACATCTGATCGTCTGAGGAACAGTGGATTCCCTAGGATCCAGATCCTCCCGAATAATTACCGCAACCCCCCCACCCCTCCCCGTGGCCCTCGGCCGATGAAAGATCCGAAACCCGGCTGGGCACATCTCTACTAGAGGGACACCCCCCTCCTGTCCCAGCCAGGTCTCGGTAATGCCAGCCAGGTCCGCACCCCCCTCTGACAAGATCGTGAACAAGGGGGGCTTTATTCACTACGGACCTGGCATTGCATAGCATCAGCCGAAGGCCCGGGGCCCGATCATTCAAAGAACTCGGGGTGAGTCGTGACCTGGGGGCCGGAGCACACCACCGCTTGTAAACAGCGGGGGCGGGCTCCCATAACTTGATAAGACCCCCTGTCAACACCATACCTGCCTCTCCCACCGATCGTAAGGATAGCCCTTTCATCCCCCTTCCCAGAAGAAGCCCCCATCTTCGAATCGACCGTCCCCAGTCCCAAGGCCTCCCGGTCGCAGGCATGCCCCAGTCCGGCCTTATTCCCAGATGGGTTGTCCCCCAAACCCAGTCCGGTCCCCCTCTCTAACCCCAATAATAAATTCCCTTTCCCTAACCCCATTAAAAATTTTGTCAAGAATTTAAATAATTTAAAAGAACCCTTAAAATCCATATAATTAAAACCCCCAGCTGCGCCGTGTCTCCTCTCTGGTACCCAAGAACCATCCTCGAGGTATGACAGGGAAAGGTCTGAGGGCCAGACCTGAGAAAGGGGGACATTCCTCAGGGCCCACAGTTCGGCTGCCGAATAATAATTTAGCTTCTTTTAGTCGGCTGGGCTGCTGCGTCTCTGGTTCCAATCGTCATGGCCGTCAAGATCTCCCTCTTCTGCCTTTGGTTTTCAGAGGATTCTTCTTCCAGTCTCCAGGATCGTGGCACCTCCCCAAGATCTACTTTTCTTCCCCTTTCTTTGCCTACCCCTCCAGGGTCCGACATGCTCCAAAAAGCCACCAACCAGCGAAAATCAGAAACTTTCAGAGCAGCGATCCACTCCTCAGCTCCGCCCCGACTCAGTGCCCAACCGGAAGTCTTCATTCATAACTTCTAATAAGTAAAGATTCAATGTTTCCTGAAATGTCTTATGAAATTCCGCTGGCAAACTGTCTGGACCTGGTGCTTTCCCAATAATTTGCTTTTTTAAAGCTTCTGTTAATTCCATCATTATTATGTTACTTTCTAACATTATTTCAATATCTTTGGGTATCTGGGGCAGATTTTTTCAGATTTATCAGAGCTATTTTGTCAGATTTTCAGAGGACTCACAGTATTTCTGAGGAGATAGCAAGACCACCAGGATCTCCATGGATTGTAATGGGATCATTTAAATGGCATAGGCGGCGCAGAGAGAGAAGGTGGAAGAGGGGCTGCAGAGCAGGAGTTTTAACTTGCTTAAAAAGACAGCCACACAAATCATCATTGCCAAGTATCTTTCTCTCAAACGCTCGGTCACTCCTCAATAAAATGGATGACATTAATCTGATGGCAGCGAGCAATCACATGATAAAGGACTGCTGTGTGATAGTTATTACAGAAAGCTGGCTTCACTCAGCTATTTCTGATGCCTCACTACTAGTGGCATGTCGTACCATCCACCGACAAGACCGTAATAAGGACTCGGTAAGACTAAAGGAGGTGGACTTTGTTTATACGTTCATAATAACTGGTGCACCAACAGCCATGTTATAAACAGATACTGCTCTCCTGATTTAGAGGTGATGACAGTCATGTGCAGACCCTTCTATCTACCTAGAGAACTGACAGTGGTGATTTTTACAGCTGTTTACATACCTCCTGATGCAAATATTAGTACTTCACTTGCATATTTGCATATCACAATAAATAAACAACTTAAGAAAGAAGGCTTATCCTGATGGGGCTCATATAATAACTGGTGATTTTAATAAGGCATGCTTAAAGACTGCACTTCCTGAATTTACTCAGTATGTGACATGTGCATCAGGGGAAACATCACACTTGATCATGTGTATTCTAATGTAAAGCATGTATATAAAGCAGTGTCCCTTCCACATCTGGGACTTTCAGATCATTTATTACTGTTCCTTATACCAGCATACACCCCCATCAGAAGGAAAACTAAGCCTGAAATCAAACTCATCAAGATCTGGCCAGAGGGAGCACTTGATCAGCTGCAGGATTGTTTCTCAAATACTAATTGGAATTTATTTGAACAAGAGGATTTGGAGGAATATACAAAAACTGTACTGTTTTACATCTTGACCTGTGTGGATACTGTTACTGTGAATAAGTGCATCCGGATTTTTCCAAACCAGAAGCCCTGGATGAACAAGGATGTGCAAGTACTTCTCAAGACACGTGATATGGCATTCAGGTCTGAGGACAGGGTTTGGTATAACAAGGCAAGAACGGAGCTGAGGCGGGGCATCAAGGAGGCAAAAAAGGACTATAAAAGGAAGATTGAGGACTACTCCACAAAAAATGACCCACAACGGGCTTGACAGGGAATTAAACACATCATTAATTACAGGGGCAGCAACCCCATATCGATCAATAAGGACACATCACTGGCAGAATAATTGAACTGCTTCTTTGCCCGATTCGAACTGAATTGGTCTTCGAACACTCGAAGCTTTGTAAGCTCTACAAACCACTGGTATTCAACTGTTCACAGTAAAAGAGTATGATGTGAAGTAGGTGCTTAGAGCAGTGAATGTGAAAAAGGCTGCTGGCCCTGATGGGATACCTGGGAAGGTACTCAAAGCATGTGCTGACCAGCTCGCAGGTATGTTTACAAATATTTTTAACCTTTCTCTTACACAAACCATTGTTCCATCTTATCTCAAAACTTCCATTACTGTTCCAGTTCCCAAAAAGCCCTCCCCTGATACTTTAAATGCTATAGACCAGTAGCTCTCACACCCATAATTATGAAGTGTTTTGAAAGACTGGTCTTAAAATATATACAGGATTGCCTCCCATAAAACCTTGACCCATATCAGTTTGCCTATCAGAATAACAGATCCACAGAGGATGCTATTGCCATGGCTCTCCATGTTGCACTGAAACATCTGGAGCATAGGGGGAGCTATGTAAGGATGCTTTTCGTTGATTACAGCTCAGCTTTTAGTCATTCTGGATATATTGATTAAGAAGTTGCTAGAAATGGGCCTCTCCTCTCACATCTGCTATTGGATAAAGGACTTTCTTTCTAACAGACCCCAAACGGTTAGGATTGGCAGCTATTTTTCCTCCAGTCTTGCTCTCAGCATTGGCTCTCCACAGGGTTGTGTGCTGAGCCCCCTTTTGTATTCACTCTACACCTACGACTGCACTCCCTCTTGTCCCACTAACTGTATAATAAAATTTGCAGACAACACCACATTAGTGAGATTCATATCAGAAGAAGACGAGACGGCCTATAGGTCAGAGGTTCTCAGACTGGTCTTGTGGTGCAAGAATCATAACCTCGCCCTGAACATCAAAAAGACCAAAGAATTGATTATAGACTTCAGAAGATGGAAAGCAGAGCCTCTCCCACTATATATCAATGGAGACTGTGTGGAAAGAGTTCAGTTTTAATTTTCTAGGAACTCATATTTCTGACAACTTTACTTGGTCAGTCCACACTATGGCCACTGCAAAGAAGGCCCAACAGCGCCTACACTTTCTGAGTCTGCTGAAAAAGACTGATCTGGGTGAGAAGTTGCTGGTTACTTTTTACTGTTCTACCATCGAGAGCATATTAGCATACTGTGTAATGGTGTGGTATGCTGGATGCTCTGTAGTGGATAAGAAGATGCTCCAGAGAGTTATAAACACAGCACAAAAAATCATCGATTGCTCTCTTTCTTCTTTGGAAGAGATTGTGAAGACCAGACTCCTCTCTAGAGCACTAAAAATCTCCACAGACCATTCTCATCCTGGACATTCATATTTCGAACTGTTACCATCAGGGAGGCATTATAAGTGTCTTAAAATGAAGACTAATAGACTGAGAAACAGTTTCTTTTCCAAGGCAATAATTGTCTTGAATCAAACAATGCATATGTGATTTAGCCCTATGTATATAGTGGCATTTTTAAACTATCTAACTTACTATATGTTTTAGATAGGTTTTAGACTAGGTTTTTAATTATTATTACTTTAATTATTTTAATTTTAAATACTCTAGTGTGATTGTGATGTGATGTTTGGGACACTGTGCTGGAGTAGCTTTCAAATTTCATTGTATTTGTACAATGCAATGACAATAAAGGTATTCTATATTCTATATTTGCTTCCTGTAGGTATTGTTGAATTCTTTCTTCCTGAACATTCTCTTGATGGTACAATTTTCCATAATAATCTTGAATAATTTTTTTCTTCTCCGCATTTCCATAGCATATATGTCCGTGTTCGTTTATCAATTGAGTTATCCTTCTTGAATCTCTTTCTTTTTTCAGTTTATATGCTAGCCATCTGCCTGGTTTATTTGCATCTTCAAAATAGTTCTGCTTAGCATTTTTAATTTTTTGTACTATTTCCTCTTTTTTCCATTAGCCCCATTTTATGTTTAGTTATGTCCATTTTAATTTTAATATCCTTTTTTTGGTGGAAATTCCTGTAGCTCTTTTTCCAGCCTCTTGTAGTCATCTTCCAATGTTTTAAAAGTTTTTCTCTGTTTTATGTTTCTTTTCCTTGTATAGTCCATTATCAAGCCTCTTGTATAAGCCTTCATCATGTCCCAGAGGTTCTGTAATGATGTATCCTGTTTTGTGTTTTCTTTAAAGAAGAAAGTCGGTTCTTTCTCAATTTTCTGTTTAAAATCTTTTTCCTTTAATATTGTATTATTTAAAGTCCATCTAGATCTCCTTTTTTGTCCTTTCCATACAACTGTTATTGGATTATGATCTGCCCAGGTACTTGTTTCTATTTCAATGTCTTGTATGTTAGAGAGCAATTCTGTTGACATCCATATCATATCTATTCTGGACCATGATGCATGTCTATTTGAATAAAAAGTATATTGTTTATTTTCCGCATTTCTCTCTCTGTATGCATCTTTTAGGTTTATCTCATCTACCATTCGAAAGAAGGATTTTGGCAATGTCTTTCTAGTTTTCTTTGCTGCTTTCTGTGTTTTATAATCCAATTTGTCATTTATTATTCAATTAAGATCTCCCATTAGCATAATCCAGTTCAATTATTTTCATATGTAATTTCCTGTAAAAATATTCTTGATTATCATTTGGAGCATAGATTGCTATTAAAACTGTATTTAGATTATTATCCATTATCTCCACCATCAAAATCCTTCCTTCATTATCTGTATATATTTGTTCCGCAGGGATTGTGTCTCTAATGTATAACACCATTCCTCTCTTTACAGTATCAACGCTGTAAATAATTTCCCTAATTTTTGTGGTTTCAATATGTGTTCGTGTTGTTTTTTAATATGCACTTCTTGCAGGCAGATTATATCAAATTTTAATTTCTCTAACTTATGAAATATTTTTCTTCTTTTAGTAGCTGAATTAAGTCCATTTATATTAATTGTAATCAGTTTTCTCTCATCTATTTTAGACTTTATAAGAAGGATTTGTTGCTCTAATAGATCTTGGTTCTTGTTGCTCTCTGGGTACACCACTTATGGCTCCTTCTTCTTTTTCAATTACTGCTACACATTCCTAGCTGCCTTGCCAGAGCTGTAAGTGATCTGAAAGCATTCACACTTCAGAACACAGAGGCAGTAAACCTGTCACTTTCTCTTGATAGTTCAAAGCAGTTCTGAATAGATTCCCTCTGGTAGTAACTTCTCACAACTCATTCTTTATTCTTGCATTCGAGATAAAAAGTGAAGTTCCAACACTGGTAAACTTGAAAAATTCTTATTTTTTATGGTCAGTAGCTGTCTTCCTTTAAAAACATAGCCAATGTAAAAATGTTACTGGACAATCTTGACCATAGTAATTTTGTTATAAAAGAGGATTAATTAGTGCTTAATTTGAAAAACAGATTTCAGGCCCTGATATTAACTTGGATTGAGAAGAAGTAATAAAGGGTTCCTCTGAGCATTGTTGGGGACAACTGTTCCTTGTTAAGAGCTAGTGTTACAACTGTTGCAGGCTGTTTGCTGTTCTTTGCCCTTAATTACCTTGAAGACTGCATTTGCATTGTCTTGGAATGTCTCCCATTGTATCAATTCAGACTGCAGTTAAGATAAGCAGAGCAAAAATATAAAAACCTTTTTTCTTTTAATACCGGTAGTGAGGTGAAGTTCAGCATTAGGGAATTCTTTTTTTAAATAAAGTTTTTTATTTTATTTTTATTACAAATGTATCTTCTTCCATTTGATGACGTGTCATCTGGAAATAAATATCTTGTGCAATACAATTGATAATTACAATCATATTCATTACATTGGTATTATTCTCTAATTTTGTCTTAATATACTTAATATCTCTATCCCTTTACTTTTTTTCTTAACTTATTTATTTCTATTAAGCTATCTTCTATATTGCAACATTCTTAACTAGTCCGTTAACTATATCTAGTTTTCATATTTTTTTCTCTAGCCATTGATAGAATGATTCCCATACCTTATAATATTCAGTTTGCTCTTTTTCTTTAATTGCAAGTGTTAATCTATTCATTTCTGCACATTCTAGTATTTTCCTAATCATATTTTCTTCAACAGGAATCTGTTCCCTCTTCCAGCTTTGAGCAAATACAATTCTTGCTGCAATTAGTACATGAATAATCAAATATACTTTCTCTTTACTGTAGGTTTCAGGTAAGATCCCCAACAGGAATATTTCTGGTTTTAAGTCAGCATGCTTTTGTGTCATCTTTTCCAACCATAAACGTATTTTTGTCCAGTATTTTTTAGCTTCGGTACATGTCTACCACATATAATAATATGCGCCAGGTGTTTGGTAGCATTTCCAACACTTTGCTGATTTATCTTTAAACATCTTTGCCAATCTTGCTGGCACAAAAATGCCATCTATAAAACATCTTATACAGATTCTCCTTATATGCGATTGACATTTCTATCTCATAGTTCCTGACAATAATCAAGTGTGATTGTATAACCAAAATTCTTTTCCCATGTTATCTTTGTCTCCTTCACTTGTTCCTCTTCTAGTTTAATACCCAAGTAATTATACAATTTTTATCAGCTTTTCTTTTGTTCCTGTTAGTATCTTATCCAATTCTGTTAGTTCTTTATAAAAGCCATATGTTTTAACATATGTTTTTGTCTTGACTATGTTTGCAAATATGAGTTCCAAATCATATCGATCCCTTGCTCACCCAGTTCTTGCTTGGTTTTGAGCTCACCCCTTTCATTTAAAATGTCATTATCTCTTACAATATTTCCCATGTTAAAAATATTCAGATGATTAAGTGCTTCCATTGTAGAAAGCCAAACTGGTACTTTTAAATAATGCTAATTTTCTCCCATGTTAACATTAGAATGTTTCTTATATAGAGCCTCTGAAAGTAACCATGTATCTTGTTTTTCCCATACCCAAAAAATGCATGCCAACCCAGTTGTAAATCATGCCCCTCCAAAGTCAACAGTCTTGAATTCCTCAGTACTATCCATTCTTTCATTCATATTAAGGTCATGGCTTGGTAATATAGTTCTCAGTTAGGCAGTCCAAAAACCCCTCTCACTCATGCATCCTGTAGCGTTTTAAGCTAATTCTTGCTTTTTCCTCTTGTCAGATAAATTTCAATATTGTTTTGTTAAAATATTTTCCCCCAAATTTATCAGGACTGTTTGAAATAAATATAGTAACCATGGCAATATGTTCATTTTAATTGTTGCTACTCTTCCTATTAATGATAATTGCAAACCTTTCATTTTTCCAAATCTATCTTGATTTATTGCAATAGTTTCTGATAGTTATCTTCCTTAATCATTACACATTTGGCTGTTAGAAAAATCCCTAAGTATTTTATTTTCTCAGTAATCTGAATATCCAATCTTTTCGTTAATTCCTTCTTCTGTTTATCTATAATATCCTTCACTAACATTTTAGTTTTTTTTCTCTATTCTTTTTCAGTCCTGCTGCTTCATCATATTCTTCTATTTTTTCTAGTCTTTTTTTTTCTAGTCTGATCTTGTTTCCAGTGGCTCTTCTAAAATAAAAAGTAGGTCATCTGCAAATGCCTGTAGCTTATGCTGTTCCTTTTTTATTTCCATGCCCTTTATCTCCCTATCTTGTCTAATATTTCTATTTAATACATCCAAATACATACAGGTCAAAACAAATAGTACTGGTGACAAGGGACATCCTTGTCTTGTACACTTCTTGATATTCACATTTTCCAACATATCACCATTTACCATAATTTTTTCAGTTTGTTTATGATATAATGCCGCAATCATTTTAACAAACCTCTCTCCAAAGTCCATTTTTTTTAATTATGCCAGCATGAACTGCCAACTCACATTCTCAAAGGTCTTTGCATCTAAGAAAATCAACGCCATTTGCTTTTCTGTGTGAGCTTCATAACATTCCAGCGTGTCAAAAATTATTCTCATATCGTCTTTAATCTGTCTCTTAGGAAAAAAGCCATTTTGATCTGGGTGTATAAATTCGTTCAAAAATCTCATCAACCTTTCTGCTATTATTGATGCAAATATTTTATAGTCATCATTCAATAGCGATATCAGTCTATAGTTCTTAATCTGTTGTAAGTCTGAGTCCTCTTTTGGTATGAGAGTAATATATGCTTCAGTCCAAGAGTTTGGTATCTTCACCTCAAGCAATACTTCATTAAACACTTCCAACATCGGAATACTCAAAAGAGTCTTATAGGTCTCTATATAATTCTGCTAGTAGCCCATCCCGGCCAGGTGTTTTACCATTGTTTTGTCTTTTCATTGCTTCTGTTAGTTCCATCATTGTTATTCTTTTTTCTAGTGTTATTTTAACTGTTTCTGGTATTGGTGGTAGTTCCGTTTTTTGTAAGTATTGTTTCACTTTATCTTCTGAGATTGTCTTTTGATGATATAGTCTTGTGTTATCTCGCCGTGGTTTCAGTCCCACCCTCCCCCCAGCATCAGGGAATTCTGTGTTCAACCCTTGTAAAGTTTGGAATTTGAAGGTTTGCATATGGGAAAGAGATAATTATTTGTTCAGGATCTAAGCTTCCTGATGCATCTAAGGCTATCCCTCAGGCTACCACGCGTGGCAACGATCCTGCCTCGACTATGACGGCCTCACCTCGTCCACTTTGGTTGCCACGGGTGACACCACAGCTACCACAAATGGGGATAGCTCTATTCCATCTACCCCAGATGACTCTGCAAGAACAGCTATAATTACCAGGATGACATCACCCTACTCAGCGGCAACAACAACTTCAGTGACAACAATCCCAACCTCAAAGACCTCAACGTCAACAATGACAGGGTGGCCTTGTTATCGACGATGGCAACAATGGCAAGATAGGATGGAGATGACAACTAGATGTCCCTGGGTCTATCCTAGATTCCAGCCTCGACATCGATAGTCTTGGTCACAGGATTGGCGAGGGTCATGGCTGATGAAACACAACAAACATATAGACCGATACCAACCTGCCACACCTGTACATCGCCAACTCCGAATACTAGAACTATGGTCAACCAAATCATTGAAATACTCATCTACTGACCTACGGGCTTTGAGGAATGTCCCCCCTTCCTTAACTTGGCCCTCCGGACTTCCAAAAGCTTACCTTAAGGACGGATCCTGGGATCCCGAAAGGTGGCATAGCCATAGGAAATGCTCTGGGCGTGGCACCCATTTATACCAATTTATTTCCAAATTTTTATCATGGTTAGGGAGGGCAACCAGATGGGAATTGGGGGAAAACTCACCTAAGATAATGGCCAGACCTGGGAACACACACGACCGGGAGGTATTGGAATCAGTGATGGTCAGATCGAAGATGGGGACTTCTTTCCAGGGGGAGAAAGGGATGGCTATCGATACAATTGATGGGAGAGGCAGATATGGCATTAACAGGGGTCCATATCATACTGTGGGAGCTCGTCCCCGCTATTTACAGGCGATGATGTGCTCCGACCCCCAGGTTATGTCCCACTCCCTGGGCTGTTCAAATGATCCGACCCCGGGCTTTCGGCTGATGTTATGCAATGCCAGGTCCGTCCCCTCATCTATGAATTAATTGAGAAGAGGGGAGCGATCCTGGCGGGCATCACCGAGACCTGGCTGGGAAAAGAGGGGGTGTTCCCCTGGTGGAGATGTGCCCGGCCGGGTTTCGGGTTTTTCATCAGCCAAGGGTCCAGAGGAGGGGTGGGGTGGGGGTTGCAATAATTATTCGGAAGGACCTAGATCCTAGAGAATCTACTGTTCCTCAGACGACCGGATGTGAATCCTTGTTTGTGAAATGTGGTTCCGGGGTTCAGATGGGTATATTGATCACATACCTGGCTCCCTGTTGTGTGACATCGACCCTGCCTGAGCTCCTCGAGGTTGTAGCCAGCCTAGCGGTTGAAACCCCTAGGCTGATGGTCATGGGGGATTTCAACCTACCTTCGGCTGGCAGGACCTCTGAGATTGCTCAGGAGTTCTTGGCTTCCATGACAACCTAATTGGGCATGACCCAATTAATCAGGAACCCTACTCACACTGGAGGTCACATCTTGGATCTAGTTTTTGTCTCAGAACAGTGGCAGAATGATCTGGGTATAGGGGACGTTATTATTATTGAGCCCTTGTCATGGTCAGATCATTCGCTCCTTAGACTGGACTTCCAGGCTGCACCCCCTCATCTCAGGGAGGCGGAGCCAAAACGATGGTTCCATCCCAGGCACCTGATGGACCCGAATACGTTCCTGATGGAGCTTGGGCCGTTTCCCGGAATTCGGCTGAGGACTTGGTGGCCACCTGGGATAGGGTGGCGGCTAGGGCCCTTGACCGAATTGTGCCCTTGCGGCCTCTGACCCGGTGTCAGTCTCGCTCAGCTCCATGGTTTACTGAGGAGCTGGGGGAGATGAAACGCCGGAAAAGACGCCTAGAGAATAGTTGGAGGACCACCCGCTCCGAATCTGACCGAACACTATTACGGTCCTATATTAAGACGTATTTAGTGGCAATAGAGGCAGTAAAACGCTCTTATTTTTCTGCCCTCATCGCATCCACAGGAAATTGCCCAGCCGCCCTTTTTAGAGTGATCCGCTCAGTTTTAGAACCGAGAGCATAGGAGGATCCTCTACGGGGAGGGGCTGAGGATTTTTCAAATTTCCTGCTGGATAAAATCACTCAGATATGGAGTGGATTGGACTCTGACTGGGCAACTCTGGACGGGGGATCGGGAGCGGAATTGGGGAAGGTCATCTGGGAAGAGTTTGACCCTGTGACCCCCGAGGACGTGGACAGGATACTGGGCAAGCTCAATGCTACCACTTGTTTACTGGATCCGTGTCCCTCCTGGCTAATATTAGCCACTCGAGAGGTGACACAAGGTTGATTCCAGGCTATCATCAACGCTTCCTTGAGTGAGGGATTTCTGCCTACCGCCTTGAAAGAGGCGGTGGTAAGACCCCTCCTCAAGAAACCGTCTCTGGACCCAAATTTGTTATCTAACTATCGTCCAGTCTCCAATCTTCGCTTTGTAGCGAAGGTTGTTGAGACTGTGGTAGCACGACAGCTTCCCCAGCACCTGGATGAAGATGTTTATCTAGATCCACGCCAATCGGGCTTCAGGCCCGGATACAACATGGAGACAACATTGGTTCCATTGGTAGATGATCTCTGGAGGGCCGGTGACAGAGTCATTCCTCTGTCCTGGTCCTGTTAAATCTCTCAGCGGCTTTCGATACTGTCAACCACAATATCTTATTGCGTCATCTGGAGAGACTAGGAGTGGGGGGCACTATTCTGCAGTGGTTCTTCTCCTTCCTCTCCAACCGTTCGCAATTTGTGTTGACGGGGGCAGAGATCGACCTCAAGGCCCCTGATCTGTGGGGTCCCTCAGGGGTCGGTGCTCTCACCTCTACTGTTCAACATTTATATGAAGCCGTTGGGTGAGATCATCCATGGCTTTGGGGTAGAGTTTCATCAGTACCCTGATGATACTCAGCTGTACATTTCTACCCCAGCCACCCCAACGAAGCTGTCGAAGTGATGACCTGGTGCCTGGAGGCTGTGTGGGGTTGGATGGGACGAAACAGGCTTCAACTCAACCCGGCCAAAACCGAATGGCTGTGCTTTCCGACATCCCGATGCATCCAACTAGTTCCATCGTTGACTGTGGGGGGGGAAACTCTTACCCCCACTGACAGGGCACGCAATCTGGGTGTCCTCCTGGACGTACGGCTGTCGTTAGAAGAACATATCGCAGGGGGGCTTTCTACCAGGTCCGTAAGATCTACCAGTTGCGGCCCTTTCTGGATCGGGATGCGCTTTGCACAGTCACATCCATTCTCGTTATCTCCCGCCTAGACTATGCCAATGCTCTCTACATGGGGCTGCCCTTGAAGAGCACCCGGAGGCTCCAGCTGGTACAAAATGCGGCCGCGTGGGTGGTTCTGGGGGCTTCTCGGGGCTCTCATATTACACCACTCTTGCGCGAGCTGCATTGGCTCCCGGTGATATTTTGGGTGCGTTTCAAGGTATTAGTTACCATTTTAAAAGCACTCCATGGCTTGGGACCTGGGTATCTGTGGGACCGCCTACTGCCATCATCAATTTCCCGTTGTCCAGTATGCTCCCATAAAGTGGGCCTCCTTGGGATTCTGCCGGCTGGACGGCTGGCGACTCCGAGGGTGCGGGCCTTCTCTTTGGAGGCTCCTCCCTCTGGAACAAATTGCCCCCGGAGATGAGGATCATCCCTGACCTTTTTACCTTCCGGTGTGCGTTGAAAACTCACCTATTCCATCAAACCAGTCTGGCCTAAGGTTTTTCATTTACTTTAAATTCGGTCAAAATTGCTCTTAGTCCTCACTTTTAAATCCTTGCCTCATCCCGTTTATTTAACAACCAAATTTTATTCTTTAATTATTCCAATTATTGTATCTTCAACATATATCTAATATCTGTACACCGTCCTGAGTCCCCCAAGGAGAGGGGGCAGTATATAAATCTTGAAAATAAATAAATAAAATAAATAATTGCTCCGGCTGCAATAACATAAGTTTTTTGCTGCTGGCTATGCTAATTGGAAATCATGGAATAAATTAGAATATATGGAGGCATCTTGTTGCCTGTCCTTTCCAATAAAAAGGGTGAGTACATAATTAATTTAGCTGTACTTAGTTCCCATTACACATCCAATGGCAACTGAATCTTATTTAATATTAGGATAATAAGATGATTAATGGAGAGATTATTTAAGATTATCAAGACAAAATTAATTGATTTTTAATGGTCTATGTGGCAGTGGTCTCAACAGACAGAGAACAAGAGAATGGAATGGAATTCTTTATTGGCCAAGTGTGATTGAAAACACAAGTAATTTGTCTTTGGTGCATAAGATCTCAGTATACATAAAGAACAAATACATTCATCAAGAATAATAAGAAACAACAATTAGTGATAGTCGTAGTTTACTAATAAGCAATCAAATCATACTAGGGGACAAATAAAACAATAAAAATTGTAAAGATACAAGCAACATGGTTATAGTTACAAGTTGGAAGAGATAGGTAATAGTAAGGATGAGAAGAAGAAGAAGAATACAATCTTACTAAATAGTTTGACAGTGTTCTGGGAATTAGTTGTTTAGCAGAGTGATCATATTTGGAAAAAAACTGTTCTTGTGTCTAGTTGTTCTAGTGTGCAGTGTCCTATAGCATAATTTTGAGGATAGAAATTGAAACAATTTATGTCCAGGATGTGAGGGGTCTATAGATATTTTCACAGCCCTCTTTTTTATTTGTGCAGTATACAGGTCCTCAATGGAAGGCAGGTTGGTAGCAATTGTTTTTTCTGCAGTTCTAATTATCCGTTGAAGTCTGTGTCTGTCTTCTTTGGTTGCAGAGCCAAACCAGACAGTTATAGAGGTGCAGATGACAGACTTAATAATTCCTCTGTAGTACTGAATCAGCAGTTCTTTGGGCAGTTTGAGTTTCCTGAGTTGGCACAGAAAGAATATTCTTTGTGTGCTTTTTTGATGACAATTCTAATATTAGATGTCCATTTTAAATCTTGAGATATGATAGAACCTAGAAACTTGAAGATCTCTACTGTTAATACTGTATTGTCTAGTATTGTAAAAGGTGGTAGTATAGGAGGGTTTTTCCTGAAATCTACCACCATTTCTATGATTTTGAGTGTATTTAGTTCAAGATTGTTCTGGTTGCACCCCAAGGCTAGTTGTTCAACCTCTCATCTGTATGCAGATTCATCATTGTCTCGAATGAGACCAATCCCTGTTGTGTCCTCTGCAAACCTCAGTATTTTAACAGAGGGACTCCTGTGCTAATTGTACAGGTACATGATGTGATTTTGCCTAGCTTCACCTTCTTCTTGTTTGTTAAGAAACTTATAATCCATTTACAGGTGTGGTCAGGTACAGCTAGCTGATTTAGTTTAGTTCAGTGGTCGCCAACTAGTGGGCCAGGGACCACTGGTGGTCTGCGAGAAAATTTCAGTGGTCTGCAGAGAAATGTCATCTCCAAAGCAATTAATCCAGGCTGCACAGGAACACAAGGCTGTGCCACCCACATGGCCCATGGGAACATAGGGCTTGCGTCACTTGCACTGTGAACAACACATAGTGAGGGGAGGGAAGAAAGGACAGAGGGTGGAAATTTGCCCCACATACCTGGCCTGGCCACCAGGCTGCTTCTTTCCGGTTCTTTCTTCTGCTTTTGGCTGCACGCAAAGAAAGCAGCAGAAGTCTTTATTTCTTTTCCCCAAATTCTGCCAGAAATGAGTCTTTGGGACCCTGCAAGGCATCCCACTCCAAGAGGCTGTGCCGGCATGACATTTCTCACAAAGACTAATTTCTGGGGGAATTTGAGGGAGAGAAAGAAAGATTTCTGCTGCTTTCCAGCATGAAGCCAAAAGTCTCTCTCTCTCCTTCCCTCCCTCTCTCCCTGAGAATGGAGCTGGAGACAGTATCCTTCAATCCCAAATAAAGAATGGTCGATCGGTAGGAAAATGGGGTGGGGAATTTTCCTGCAGACTTTTTTGGGGATTTTCCCAGGGTCTCTGGTCTGTGGGATTTAAAATTATGAGTTTGGTGATCCCTGAGTCCGAAAGGTTGATGAACCCTGGTTTAGTTAGAAGAATATCCTAAGTCAAGTGCAAAGAGTTTTTTTTAATGGAAAGTCTATTACAGCTGGACTAATATAATGTGTTCTGTATTGGGCTGCCCTTGAAGAGTTTTCAAAAGTTTCAGTTGAGTCAGAATTCAGCAGTTTGAACATTTTTGCTCAAACTTAGACTTGTGCACGTGTCACGTCTTTTACGGGCACTGCATTTGCTGTCAATGTGTTTCCAGGTGCTGGTTACCATGTTTAAAACTCTACATGCCTTGGAGTCAGGCTATTTGAAGGACAGCCTGTCGCCCTTTATATCCACTCAGTCCACCAGGATGGGAAGGCAGGGTATGTTGCAGATCATATCTGTTAGGGTTGCACATCTGGTATTAGTTCTCTGCTCTAATGACCAGCTGGGTAGGTGTGGCCAACTTGACATCACTCGCATGGGAGGTGTCTGTATGGGTCAGGCAGGAATGGGGAGGGAATCCATGGGTCTCTGGTGGATGGGGCAGGGGGGCACAGGAAGAAAGAAAGAGGGAAAGCGCCTTACCATCCAGGCATTGAAACACTGCCGCAGTGAGAGAGAGAGAGGGTGGGGGGAGAGCACACAGCACCACCAGTCCTGATATAATTCCAAGATTGGGTTGGATTGGATCTCTCCCCCCCCAACCCTCTCTCTCTCTCTCTCTCACAGACACATGAATGCACAGACACACGCATGCACACATTGGATTGGATCTCGCTCTTGCTCTCTTGTAGCGGCAGTGGTGGCGCTTTAGTACCTGTTGAGCAAGGCACTTCTCACTAGGCCACTTTCCCTCTTTTCTCCCTGCTCCTCCTCCTCCTCCAGATAAAAGCTGTTAATATCTAACCCTATTAATACCTCTTCTTCATCCTCCGGGTAAGGCTTCACCTGCTTTAGGCAGACTTAGAAAGTCTGCAAGTGCTGTTCCTTGCTGGGCAATGCTTTAGGAGAATTGGGGGCTAGAGACAGTTGATATTCTCATCTCTGCTACAGGTGAGGCTGTCAGAAAGACTTTTTGGTAGGTACACAACGCCTTATCCTCTCTCTGGCACTAATGAGAGATGCAGCTCTACTGCCCAAGGGAGGCAAAGCCTCTCATTTTGTACATACCATCCACTGCTGGCAAATACATACATATGGGTAGCATGGCAGATCCATTCTGGGTGTAAAAGTTCTGCTGCTAGCCTGGTGCTATGGCATGCTGCAGAAGCTCCTCGCTTATCCCTTTGCCTGGCTTCCCTCCTCCCACTGTCTTGGCACTCACTCGTGCTCTCTCTCTCCAGTCTAGCTTGGTAGGTGGGAGCTCACAATTGTCCTTTATAAGCCCACAATTGGTGAAGCTGGGTGCCAGTGAGAGCTGGCTTTTTGCATAAGTTTGTCTGGCTGTCAGGGGAAAACAGCCTCTTCCCCTGGTCCCTGTCTGTTTTTCCTCCAACAGCCGACAGCTGGACAAATCTAGGCAAAAAGCCATCTCTCTCCACTTCTGTCACATCCACAGGTTCAGGCAGACAGTTGGGAGGCTGGAATGTGTGTTCGTTTCTCCCACCCTGCACAACAGGCATTGTTGGGTCTCAGAGTTCCCAGAGAAGATGCAGCATGGCAGACACTCATGGGGGTCCTGGGAGGTCCTGCACAGATGCTCCCCAAAGCGCCCCCCTCATCCAATGCCCCCATGTCCTTCTTGCTTGGCCTCATTTTGACACTGCACCAGTGCAGGTAGCTAACTTGCGCAGACCTCTGCTCCCATCCTCCACATCTGAAAAGGTGCCGTGGGTGGGGCATAGGGTAGATGCTCTGGAGCAGCTCCACCTTATGTGGGGAGGGAGCTCGGCAGGGTGAGTTGTGCCTGCTGTTCTGCCATCGGGCTCTTGAGGGTTGTGCTATGTGACCCCTCTCCTGATCTACCCTGGCACCGGAGTGGGTAGGCGGCTAAGCCAGTCTCAACCCAGTGAGAAAAGTGGCTTTCCTGATTCCTCTGCTGAGTTTGATGAGAGGTTTGGCCAAGGTGGTGCAGGAAGGGTTAAGGCAGCAAATGGGCAGTTCTCAGTTGGGTGCGTGTGAGTCCCTTGTGGCCACAGAATCCAACTAAAGGATTCCTCCTCAAAGTGGTTTTTCACCTCCCAAAGAAGAGGAGTTGATTGGATATTTGAAATCAGGGAAGGCTGCTGATCTCATAACCCCATAATGGACAGCAGAAGAATGCCCGAGAAGGCTCATTTTGGCCAGCTGTCTCTGGAGGGAGCAAAGGTCAGGGCTTCGGGTTGCCCAACCTTGGTTGCTCACACAGGCATCGCTAGAGCAAAGCATTGTGATCCATCTGCAGGGCGGTCGCAGATGTGGCACAAGCAAGAAGGGGGAGGTGGGGGTGTTCAGCAAAGCATGTTTCCTTTTCTCCCCCTACCCATTAAGGAGGAAAGCAGGGCCTGCCTCTCCTTGCCACCTTGGGGTGACGAAAGACCATTCTCCCTGCTTGGGATGCCCCTGCCCCTTCATGTATTTCTCCTGGCCAGCTTTTCCCCAAGGAGGGGCTTCCCTTGTCCACAATCCAGCAGAGTACAGATGGCAAAGAAGAAGCACCACAGGGCTGCCCCTGCTTAGTCCAGTTTTCCCAAGGAAGGCACCCTTCCCCCCACTCCTGCTAGAGAGCCCCTGCTAAGGGCCACTGTCTCTGCACTCTGTAAGCTTGCAGGGCCAGTTCGGGAGAGCAGTTCCTGGAGCCATGTGCAGGATCAGGTGCGGGGCTACTGCACTCTGGGAGAGAAGTGTCTTGGCCTTTGTGGAGGCGGTGGGACCTGCCTGCAACCTGGCTTGAATCCTACCACTGGAAATTTGGGGAGGGTTTTTTTCCCCCCACCTGGAAAGATGGGTTCTGGAAAACACAGATTTTCCAGAACATGTCTAATTAGTTTGCCGAACTGTTGGGCAACTATATAAATTTGTTTAATAAATAAAATAAAATAAAACAAAATAAAATAAATGTCAAGATGGGGATCCATTATTTTGTTAATCATAATAGGAATATTTTGAATACTTTTGAATTACCGATTTCCTCAGCAAAGACCTGAGGATTTCACATCTCATTAGAACTCCATTTGCTTATATTAGCAGAATAAATGGTGGGGAGAGTATAGTAGTCCAAAGTCTGGATCTTATGTATTTTCTCCCATCTTAAAAAACAGACCCCTTTCCCCCCTCCTACTCCCTTTTATCTTAATAAATCCTTGGAAATACTAATTATTATTTATTGTCAGGTGTAAGAAGCCTGCAAGGAGAGAAACTGACACAATGGATACCTTTGTTGATTCAGCTTGGTATTATTTAAGGTACACTGATCCTCATAATACTGAAAGGTAAGTAATTTGTATATTTTTTATTCTACATTAATATGTAGTTATATATATAGGCTGGTTAGTCTTTTTATAACCCAGGTGGAAGCTAACATTTCTATTCCTTGTCTTCAACTTATGTGAAGCACAGTTCAAAAAAATGATTCTTCTAGGAAAATCTTTTGTGAGTCTATTATTATTGACTTCAATGCAAACACAGAATATAAAAGGATTAGTCTTTGGCTGCTTTAAATGTTCTAGGGCACAATGTTATCTGTTGTGGACCTCTCCCCCTTGGAAGTGTATATGTTGTCAAAACTTTCCAGATTCTCAACACCTAATTTAGGGAAAGTGTTTTGGACCCAACTTATTTAAATTCAGAAAAAATAATATTACAAATAAATTTTAAATTATTTGAAATAAAAATAGAATTGGATGAGATTTGTAGCAAGTTATCATCTGCTAAATTTCACAGAGATAATGGATTTCAAAAACATGTTATCACCTCCGTTTTGATATCAGTTCTGAAACTGGTATCCCTGATAGAATTGTTTAGTAAAAAATACTCAGCAGAATAAATAGAGTAGTAAAATTATCAAAGCAAATGAAAAACAATTCAAAACTTTTTTGGATTGGTAGCATTTATAGATTGCAGCATATAATGTATGTGAAGTGAACAGGAGGCACAGGCAGAAGGATTAGACACTTCCAGCATTTTCCAAGCCAGCCTTCCGTATCACAATCTGCCATATCTCAAAGAATCCATCAGTAGTAAATGAAGAACAGATAAACATAGAACAATTCTCTAACATGTTATTTCAGCAGGTTTCCCCTGAAACACTGTTATTGAAAAAACTAGTAAAACTTTAATAAAATTATTAGAAACTGGAGCTATTCATCCTAAAACTAGAGCTCATTTTTTTTCCATATTCTTTTTTCCTTGTATAGCAAGTTTAAAGAGAAACACATGATTTTGTGTAGCTGTGTTGCCTGAATGTGTTGTATCAAATTTAAGATAGCTAAAGATGCTTTAAGAGAGTTCAGATTTTCACCTTTTTGTAAGAGCAATTTTTATTTTAATATCTCCCAAATCTATCCTTATCTGTTCAATTTTCTCTGGCATAATTTGGATTTGGTACTTGTTCTTAATCCACAAGGCACCATTTATGTCTAGGAGAGTATTTATTCTAATGAAACAATTTTGTGTTAATATTTTGTTAATCCTGATTTACTGTTGGTGTGTGTGGTGTGTGTGTGTCTAATTCTGAACAAATTTTTACCTTCCATCGAATTAGTACTTTTACAGTCATATTCCTGTGCATTAAATGATTACTTCTATAAGTATTCTTACCTCAATGAGCAGATTGATCACCTACCAAAAGCACAGATCTGGATAATTCCTACAGAACTGTTTGACTTTCTTTACCATTGTTCAAGACCACATACAGAGTGTGACTTAAAAAGGAAGTACTATCCTTTGAAGTTATGGCTGAAGTTGTGAATGTTCAGAATAGATTTTGTTGTAATATAATATATTCTTGTTTCCCCCTAATGGCAGTCTCAAATTAACAATACCCTTTAAATCAGGATAACAATGTTTTAGCAAGTGTTATGACTTGAAATGATTCTAACCTTTTTTAACAATTTTTATTTCTTAATGAAATATGTTTTTTTCTATTAGGCCTTTTGATAAAGATTTGGCTGATTACTGGATGCCTGTTGATCTGTACATTGGAGGAAAGGAGCATGCAGTCTTGCATTTGTATTTTGCCAGGTTTTTCAGTCATTTTTGTCATAATCAGAATATGACTAAACACAAGTAAGTGGTACAGCCAGGGCAATGTCAGTCTTAACAATACCTGTGGCTTTTATCCTCAATCAGATACAAGTCTGAAAGTAGGCTAGATATGCATATAAAAGTATGTTCATATATATTTGTTTTCTTAAGTTTTTGCGGGTATTTATATGTATGGTATTCAGCTTTGTTCGGGTATTTTCCCACGCCATTATAGTTGTGCTTTTAAAGTTGTAGTGACGTTTTGACAGAATCTCATCTGCCATCATCAGGCTTGAGTATTGTGTTCGTAAACAACTCACAACAATACCTGAAACAATTAGTATACAATGTTTCCAATAGAGAACTCACCAAAACAGAAACAGATGTCCTAACCAAATAATTTAATTATGCCATAGCACCCAAAAAAATCCCCACAGAATCCATCATATGTGAAGTGGAATCCATCCTAACTAAATTAAATATAGATGAAGCTGATAGAATAAGACACCAAGTCACTAACATCCTATGCACAAGTAAACCACCCAAAAGCAACTTACACAAAGAGGAACTAAAAGCCCTGCAAGCCCTAAGGAACGATAGCAGCATAATCATATTTCCAGCAGATAAAGATAATGCCACAGTAGTAATGGATAGAAAAGACTATGAAACAAAATTGCCAGACCTACTCCAAGACTCCACATACAAACCAATAAACACGGACCCAACCACATATCTAGAAAAAAATAACCAAGAAGAAAATCATAACCAGCAACCTGAGCAAAGAAATCCAACAGACAATCATCCCAAGAGAAAAATCTTCCATATGCCCCAAACTATACGGCCTCCCCAAAATACACAAAGAAGGTATACCTCTCAGATCCATAGTCAGCTCCAGAGGAGCACCACTACAAAACCTAGCCAAATACCTAGCAAAGCAGCTACAGCCCCATGCTGAAGCAACAGCTTCACATGTACAAAACTCATACCACCTCTTGGAAATGATCAAAGATCTACGTGTGGAACAAAAAGATCTGCTTGTAAGTTTTGACATGGTTTCACTATTCACTCAAGTCCCAATAAAAGAAACCCTAGAAATCATCAAAAATAAATACCAACCACCCAAACACCTCATGGAACAAGCAGAATACTGCTTAACCAACACATATTTCATATACAAAGGACAAAGATACAAGCAAATTGAAGGAGCCCCTATGGGATCACCACTGTCACCTGTTATTGCAAACCTGTTCATGGAAGAATTCGAATCCAGAGCCCTAGCCAATGCCACCCACAAACCCAAACAAACTATGGTTAAGATACACCGATGACACATTTGTTATTTGGCCCCATGGAAAAGGAAACCTAAACAATTTCCTAACACACCTAAACAGTACACACCCCAAAATCAAATTCACCATGGAAACGGAAACAAACAACTACCATTCCTAGATGTACTAATCTACAAAAAAACAGATGGCACACTAGGACACACCATATACCAGAAGAAAACACACACCAACAGCTACCTCAACACCCAATCCCACCACCACCCACCACCACCCACCACCCGTGGCCAAAACACTAATTGCCAGAACCAAACGCCCGGCAGATAAGACACACATAAAGACTGAACTATACACCCTGACTAAAATACTGATAGCCAACGGCTTCCACAAAAGCAAAATCACAGGCCTGATCCACAAAAACACACTGAGACATAATGGACACCTAGAAGATGAACAGACCTATGGAACAGCTGTCCTTTCCTACATAAGAGGTACTACAGACAAAATCAGTAAGATATTACACAGGCATCACATCAGGACTGCCTTCAAAACAGACAGAAAAATAGCAGCCATCCTAAGAAACCTCAAAGATAAAATTGACCTGGACAACCAAAGCATATATGAAGTCCCCTGCGCATCATACATACATCGGACAGACCAATAGAAGAATAAGTACCCGCCTGGATGAATACAAAAATGCAGTAAAAAAGCTGGAACACACTTCCTCACTTTCAGTCCAATACATGAAAGCCACAGGTCATAGCATCGACTTCAATGGCACCAAAACCCTAGCCACTATAGAAAACCCCAGCTACAGAATTATCAGAGAAGCCATAGAGATTAAAAAATACCTGAAAGCATGAATAGAAGAGATGACTCAACCAAACTCTCAGTTATCTGGAAGCCTGTACTCACAAACAAAAAAAATCTCCACACCACAAGCCAAGCAAACAGCTGGGCACAAACAGACCCCCCCCCCGATATCTCCAGCTCAAACACACCCCAACTAGGCACCCAGATGAAACCTAGCTTCCTAATGAATGATAGCCGTCCATTTATCCGAAGCCAAGCCGTACTAAAAGCCTCCAATACAGGAAACACAATGTTGCCAGCCAATCAAAACCAAAAAACTCTACAAAACAGACAGAAGATATTAGAAACACCAATCAAGCAGAACACAGCAAACTCCAAGACCAATAAACACAGACCAAGACTCCCAACCAATCAGGATGAAGAAAAAACCATTCCAACACAGCAGTAGGTTAGCACCAAATTTAAAACAGAAATGGCTGTAAAGCCTGACTCACAGACGAACACAATACCCAAGCCTGATGATGGCAGATGAGATTCTGCCGAAACGTCGCTACAACTTTAAAAGCACAACTATAATGACATATATATACTTGTAAAAGAAGAAACAGACATCCTGCAATCTCCGGAACTTAAAATTACATTTAATGCACTTGTACCCTGCAGGAGGAACAGGGACCTCTTCCCATTGGGGAACAGGGACCAATGGTACCCCCCCATCCCTAGGCATGTGGACTCATCCTATGAAGGCACAGCCAGGCCTGTCGAAATACAGAGGAGCTCGGCAGAGCTGCCTCAAGTTATAGCAGACAGGAATAATGAAGAACGAGCCAGGCCAACTACGAGGTCACTAGCAAAGCAACAAATTGCAATAGCTGGCATGTTAACATCACCTCCTAGAGATAAGCATTCCAGGCTGGGTCGGGCATAGCAGAAAGCAACAAGAGATAAGTCTCCTTTGACCAACATGACGGAAGCAAAAACAACAGAGCTAAGTACATATGGGAGGCAGTTGAGAGGGCCTATTACGCGTGCAAGGGCTAAATTGATTAATGATATATAAAGGCAAAGATTTCTATAATGGTAGCTTAATATTCTGATGATGTCAGCAGAGGTTGACAAAAGCTTAGTAAGTACATGGCATTCAGTCAAGGGAACTAACTATGAGATATGACCTTAATACATTGAATTTATGCAGTGTTTCTCCTTAGACCACTAGTCCCATTGAGGTGATAAAGGCAAAGTAAGCAAACCTGATTAGGAAGAGAGGGATATACAGTCCTAATTCCTAGAATATAGTAATGAAGAAAAGCATATAGTCTAATCTCACCACAATATGATGCATTTGTTAATGTTAGACTAGGGCTGGGAAGATGCTACTCAGATATGAAACCCTTGAAGCAGGGATGAAATTCAAAATTTTTCCCTACCGGCTCTATGGTCGTGGCTTGGTGGGTATGGCTTGGTGGTCATGTGACTGAATGGGTCAGCGTGGCCAAGTCGATGTCTTTTGGCCTCTCATCTCTCACTTCATTTCATTTCATCTCATCTCTCATCTCTGTCTTTCTCCTCTCCTCTCATTTTTCTCTCTCTCCTCTCTCTTTCTGTCTCCTCCTCCCTCGTTTCTCTCTCTCTTTTCTTCTCTCCCTCCCCCTCTCCCTCCCTCCCTCTCTCTCTTTCCCTCCCTCTCTCACTCTTGTCCCTGGGAAGGGGGAAGAAACCTCTGAACTGGTGCTGGATGGTGGGAATCTGACATCCAGCGGCCATGTACTAAAGACCAGATGGCGGCGGGGAGGTGGGGCAATCCTGCAGTCTCCCTAAGAAACCTGTGTTGTGGCTGCAGCCTCTTGCCTCCCTGCATTGAGGTTGAGCAGCAGTGGGAAGAACACAGACCTCCTGAGCTGCAGGAAGCAGCTGCCAGCAATGTCCTCAGGCAAAGATGTTATGAGGGGAGGCTCAACCCCCCCCTCAGGAGCCGCAAAGCGCTCATCGCCCCTCTGGAACCCGCCAAGCCTCTCTGCTGGTGTGCAAGCACTTCTGACGAGGAAGAGAACTGCAGTGGGAGGAGGCTTGGCAGGTGCTAGAGGGACAGTGAGCGCATTGCGGGTCCTGAGGGTGGGGACGGGAGATCGCACCTGTCAGGCTGTCTCCATTCAAAATCCAAAGAAGAGACCATTAGATTCCATTGTTAATAGAGAATAGGACTTTTATTGGAAATCAAGTGATAGCATCAAAGTAATTCAAGATCTGAGAAATTAGGCATGAGAAGTTATGGCAACATTCCCACCCACAATAGTTCAAACTGGCCATCCAATCTGAGATGTGTATAATGCCATGTGGGGCATCTTCAGGTGGTGATGCAGATTTCTGGCCATTGACCTTGGCCTAGATAGATAGAATGCTGCAGCTACACAGTAAGAAAATAAGCATAAATAAGAAAGCTTTCCCGAGTTTTACCAACTCAAGCCTCTAGCATACTCCCCCCCCCAACCCTAATGTAATCTTCCTTCCCCCCTACCCCCGTTACTATGGCAGCCAGAAAGACAGGCAAAAGAAAGATTCTTGAAGGTTGACAGCACCTTCCCCTTGCAGGCCAGGGAATACCCGGGAAGGGCTTCAATTGATGCTGCAATCTCCTGCAGGCTACCCTCAGTGCGTGCATTAATGCACCTACCACTGGCCCACCCCTGTTGTCGACAGGTACGCTGTGGGTGACCAGGCAGGTGTGGGCAGAGCCAACCAAGGGTGATTTTTATCGGTTCAGCGAACCAATTCAAATTGTCCCTACCACCTTACCCGAGGTGGGCCAAGGTGGTTGAATTTCCCCCCTGTCTTAAAGTAATTTTGACCTATTCAGTGTCTTCGACATCAATCTGCTGTCAAGCCCAAAATTGACATATGCATAGCCATTTTATTTAGCCCTATTATATATTCTTTTTCTTTCTTTTTGCTGGTTACAGGGGGAGGGTTTCAGGTTTGCCACATTCCTAAGATGGGAGAAGTAGAAATAGTGAAGTTTGTTTAGGCTAGGTGATTTTTCCTTCCTGTGGGAACAGAAACTGACTCGGCTGAAACCGAGTTGAGATTGATATCACCAGGCAATTTTCAATTCAGAGTAATTTTATTTATTTATTTATTTTTTTATTTATTTATTTATTTATTTATTTATTTATTTATTTATTTATTCATTCATTCCATTTATATACCGCCCTTCTCCCGAGGGACTCAGGGCGGTGAACAGCTCATCTAAAAACCCCACAAAGAATACAAAAGTTAAAAAATATTAAATTTCAATCGGCTGCTTGATAAAACTAACAAAACCCCACCTTAAAACCCAATTTAGAATTAAATATGGAGACCAAATTAAAACCATTTTCTCAGCCCAGGCCGGCCTGCTCAAAGAGCCAGGTCTTCAACGCGCGCCTGAAGGCCCTCAGGTCCGTGCCGGTACGGAGCTCCGGTGGCAGAGTATTCCAGAGGGCGGGGGCACCCACAGAGAAGGCCCTACTCCTTGGCGCCGCCAGACGACACATAGCGGCCGACGGCACCCGGAGCAGACCCTCTCTGTGGGAACGCACCGGCCTGTTGGAGAACGCTGGCAGAATGCGGTCCTGAAGGTAACCTGGTCCCATGACATGGGTCGCCCTAAAGGTCAAAACTAGAACCTTAAAGCGAACCCGGAGAGCAACCGGTAACCAATGCAGCTCGCGCAGGAGAGGCGTCACATGGGCGCTACGTGACGCCCCCATAATCACCCGCGCGGCTGCATTTTGCACCAGCTGGAGTCTCCGGATGCTCCCCGCAGGGAGCCCCATGTAGAGGGCATTACAATAGTCCAGGCGAGAGGTGACAAGGGCCTGAGTGACCGTGCGCAAGGCGTCCCGATCCAGGAAGGGCCGCAACCGGTAGATCCGACGGATCTGATGAAACGCCCCCCTGGAGACGGCCGCGATGTGATGTTCAAGCGACAGCCGTACATCCAGGAGGACTCCCAGGTTGCGAGCCCTCTCTGTGGGGGGCAGAACTTCCCCCCCGATAGCCAGCGAAGGTGTCAGCTGGCTATATCGGGGCGCCGGAAACCACAGCCACTCGGTCTTGGATGGGTTGAGCCGAAGCCTGTTCCCGCCCATCCAGTCCCGCACGGCCTCCAGGCACCTAGACATAGCCCCCACAGCATCGTTGGGGTGGTCCAGAGTGGAGATGTACAACTGGGTGTCATCTGCATACAGATGACACCTCACTCCAAGACCACGGACGATCTCACCCAGCGGCTTCATGTAAATGTTGAACAAGAGGGGAGAGAGGACCGACCCCTGAGGCACCCCACAAACCAGGGGCCTAGAGGTGGACCTCTCCCCCCCCGCCAACACGAATTGCGAACGGTCAGAGAGGAAGGAGGAGAACCATCAAAGGACGGTTCCACCAATCCCCAACCCCCCCAACCGTCGCAACAAGATACTATGATCGATAGTATCAAAAGCCGCCGAGAGATCTAATAGGACCAGGACAGAGGAGAACCCTCTGTCACGAGCCCTCCAGAGATCATCAACCAACGCGACCAATGCCGTCTCAGTGCTATGTCCAGGCCTGAAGCCCGATTGGAACGGGTCGAGGTAAGTAGCTTCCTCCAGGTACCGGGGGAGCTGACGTGCCACCACACTCTCAACAGCCTTCGCCACGAAGGGAAGGTTGGAGACTGGACGATAGTTGTTTAAAATAGTTGGGTCCAGGGAAGGCTTCTTGAGGAGGGGGCGCACCACCGCCGCCTTCAGGGCGGTAGGGAGCACCCCCTCTCTCAAGGAAGCGTTGACAATCCCCTGGAGCCAGCCTCGTGTCGTCTCCCTGGCGGCCGAAACCAGCCAGGAAGGGCACGGGTCCAATAAACAGGTGGTGGCATTCAGACCCCCCAGCAACCTGTCCACACCCTCGGCGGTCACAGGGTCGAACTCCCCCCAGATAACACTCCCAAGACCTGCCCCGGACACCTCCCCCGGGACCATCCAATTGGAGTCGAGCCCCTCCCGAATCTGAGCGATTTTATCATGCAGAAATCGGGAAAACTCCTCCGCCCTACCCTGCAAGAGGTCATCCCGCGCTCTCGGTTCAAGTAGAGAGCGGGTCACTCTAAACAGGGCGGCAGGGCGATTTTCTGCTGATGCAATAAGGGCGGAGAAATACGAAGATTTCGCCGCCCCTATCGCCACAAGGTAAGTCTTAATATGAGATCTCACCTGTGTTCGGTCAGACTCAGAACGGCTCGCCCTCCAAATGCCCTCTAGACGTCTTTTCCGGCACTTCATCTCCCGTAGCTCCTCCGTATACCACGGAGCCAAATGGGATCTGTGCCGGGTCAGAGGTCGCAGGGGCACAACTCGCTCTAGAGCCCCGGCGGCCAACCCATTCCAGGTGGCCACCAGGTCTCCAGGCGAGCTGAGAGCCAGAGACTCAGGAAATGGCCCAAGCTCCCTCTGGAACCGCTCTGGGTCCATTAGGCGCCTGGGGCGGAACCATCTAATGCCTTTTAGATTATAAGGAGCCCCTAGGATTTTCATGCAACTGATAAATGAAGTACTACATCAATATCTGTATAAAGGGGTCTTGGTTTATTTTGATGACGTTCTCATTTACAATGAAACTTTAGAAGAACACATCAAATTAGTGAGAAAAGTATTAAAAAAGACTGTTAGATGCAAAGTTGTATGTGAAATTATCCAAATATGAATTCCATAAAGAATCACTCAATTATCTTGGCTACCACATTTCAAATTGGGATACAAATGGATCCAGCAAAAGTGAAAGCAGTCCTGGATTGGCAACCACCAAAGAATCTCAAACAGCTGCAAAGCTTCTAGGATTTGCAAACTTCTACCGGCAATTTATCCCCTCATTTGCAGAGATCGCATTACCAATAACAACTATTAAAAATGGGGGGCAACCAAGCCAAAACCTGGACAAGCCCTTAAATGGACTCTAGAATGCCAAAAGGCTTTTGAATTGTTAAAAAGGCATTTCACACAGAAACCTATTCTAAAACACTCTACCCAGCATTGCCTTTTATAGTGCAAGCTGACACTAGTAACATATTAGTGGCAGCTGTTCTACTCCATAAAAATGGAAAAGGAGATCTGCAACCCTGCACATATATGTCCAAAAAACTGATAGACATTGAAAGAAGATGGGCTGTATAGGAGAAGGAAGCTTATGCTGTTCATTGGGCTTTACTAACTTGGAAACAGTTTTTAGAGGGCAGCAACAATCCTTTTGAAGTGTGGTCAGACCACAGAAACTTAGAAGCTCTAAAAACACGCAGAAAACTCTCTCCTAAACAAGTTAGATGGGCACAATACTTCAAAAGATTCAATTTCCAATTGAAGTACCTACCATAGGGGAAAAATCTACTAGCCAACTCGCTATCTAGGAAACCCCAATTTGACAGTAAGCGAGAAGTATTTCATCCAATTATTCCACCATCTCAAGAGACAGTTCAAGTAATCACGCAGCCGCAAGCCCAAACCCAAAAAATCAAAGACAAATTAGAAATGTCCAGGAAGTTATAAAATGAATTAACAGCAGATACTTGGTATCAAAAAAAATCTATTAACTATACAGGAGGGTGTAGCATGGAAGGATTCTAAATTATATCCCCAAAACTTTACATCTTCATGTACTTCAGAAAAGTCATGACTCAAAGCAAGCAGGATACTTTGGGTATTTAAAAACCCTACACATGATAAGACCGCAGTTTTGGTGGCCCAAAATGAAGCAAGACATTGAGGATTATATAAAAAGTTGTGCCATGATGAAAACCAGACCTGTAGCAGACTTATCCCAACCCTAGAAGGAGATAAGGATGGATTTTATAGTAGATTTACCTGAGAGTGGGGGGAACACAGTCTTTTGGACTGTTGTGGATTTGTTTTCCAAACAAACACATTTTGTTGCGTGTCCAGGACTACCATCAGCCAGGAACCCATGTAAAATTGGAAGTATCTAGGCGACATTTCGATGAAGTCTCATTCATCATCTTCAGGCTTGTGTCTTCAGCTTTGTGCTTCTCGGAGTAATGTGAGCTTGCAGCTGTTTCTTCGTTTTAACTGTCAGTGGGGGTGGCTTGATTGGGTGGGGGCATGGCTGTGTTCTGATTGGTTGGGGGGTTGGCTGTGTTCTGATTGGCTGGGGGGGTGTTCTGTTCAAGTGGGGGCTTAGTTGTCCTCAGGTTAGTCTTAGTTGCTGGGGGATTTGAGATGATGAGCTGTGATCCTGCTGTTTGGCTTCGCGTTCATAGTCGTGCCACATCTTCATGGTGGGCGTCAGTTCCCTTCATGTATGGGTTGGGGGGGTTTGAAGCAGTTAGTGATGCAGTTGTGGTACGGCTTCTGGTCCGTGGTCATGTTTCATCTTCTGTGTGGGTGTGAGTCTGCTTTCTACGTGAAAGTGTGATGGTAGCATCTTGTGTGGCCTTCGTGGGTGTGGGTCTGGTGTCATTCTTCATGTTAGGTACTCATTTGTTAATGAGGGCGGGTTTCCAAATGGTTGGTAGGCGGGAGGTATCTCGTTTATTCATGCTGTGTGGGCGTTTTTCTATCTCTATGGCTTCTCTGATTATTCTGTTGTTGAAGTGTTCAGTTTTGGAGATAGTTTTGGTATTTTTAAAGTCAATCTCATGTCCTGTGGTTTTGAGGTGTTGGACCAGGGAAGAGGTCGGTTCTTCTTTTTTTTGATGGAGTTCTTGTGTTCTTCAATGCGTGCACTTATTCTTCGGTTAGTTTGTCCAATGTACGTGGTGGGGCAGGAAGTGCAAGGGATTTTGTATACTCCTTGGTTTTCTAACTCAATTTTGTCTTTAGGGTTTCTTAGGATGGTGGATATTTTTCTGTTTGTGCAGAATGCTGTTTTAATGTTGTGTTTTTGGAGGATCTTGCTAATTTTGTCTGTAGTGAGAGTGTGTAGTTCAGTTTTTAGGTGTTGTTCGTCGGCTAAACATTTTGCTCTGGAGATGAGAGTCTTGGCTACGGAATTGATCTGTGCTGGGTGGTGGTGTGAGAGTGCGTGTAGATAGCGGTTTGTATGTGTTATTTTTGGTAGATGGTGTGTCCTAGGGAGCCATTGGATTTTTTGTATACTAAGACATCTAGGAAGGGAAGTTGATTGTTAGCTTCTGTTTCCATTGTAAATTGTATTTTGGGGTGTATGCTGTTGAGGTATGTGAGGAAGTTGTTCAGTTTTTCTTTCCCATGTGGCCAGATTATGAAGGTGTCATCTACGTATCTGAGCCAGAGTTTGGGTTTGTGATCATATTTTTCTGGAGCTTGTGTTTCAAAATGTTCCATGTAGAGGTTTGCGATGACAGGTGAGAGGGGTGATCCCATGGGTGCTCCTTCTATTTGTTTGTATTTTTGTCCGTTATAGGTGAAGTATGTATTGGATAGGCAGTGGTTGGTCAGATCTAGGATGTGCTTGGGGGGGTTGTATTTGTTTTGGATGGCTGTCAAGGCTTCTTTTATAGGCACTTGAGTGAAGAGGGATATGACATCGAAGCTCACTAGTAGGTCGCTGGGTTGTAAGTTTTATTTCTTTATGATCTTGATGAACTGGAATGAGTTTCTTACATGTGAGTTGATGGATTCTGCATAGGGCTGTAGTTGTTTGGCGAGAAATTTGGCTAGGTTTTGTAGAGGTGAGCTTATGGAGCTGACTATTGGTCTAAATGGGGTTCCTTCTTTGTGTATCTTGGGGAGACCATAAAGCTTAGGACATCTGGATGATTTCTCTCTGGGTATGATTCTTTGCTGGATTTCTTCGCTGATGGGGTAGGCTTTTATTTTGGATCTGGTGGTTTTTTTTAGGTAGGTGGTGAGGTCTGTGTTAAGGGGTTTGTATGTGGGGTCTTAGAGTAGGTTGGTTAACTTGGTTTGGTAGTCAGATGTGTTCATAACCACTGTTGCGTTGCCCTTGTCTGCTGGTAGGATTATTATGCTGGTGTCTTCTTTCAGGTTAAGTAGTACGGTTTGTTCTTCTTTGGATAAGTTGCTTTTGGGTGGTTTGCTAGTGCAGAGGATGTTGGTAATTTCGAGTCTTGATTCTGTTAGTATCATCCGGGTTGGTTTTGGTCAGGCTGGTTTCAACTCCACATATGATGGTTTCTGTGGGGATGTGTTTGGGAGTGACAGCAAAGTTGAATCCTTTCGAAAGGACATTGGTTTCGGCTTCGCTGAAGATCTTGTCTAAGATGTTAAAACTCAGAAAGCAAATATATATATATATATATATATTACACACTAGATTGCATGGAGTACTTCGCAGGATAATTTCAGATAGAAGGGTTCAATTCACTGCAAAATTATGGAGGGAATTTATAAAAGCTATTGGATCCTCTCAAGGATTAAGTTCTGGATTCCATCCACAGACTAATGGATTGTCTGAAAAAAATAATCAAATTATTGGTCAATATTTAAGATGTTATGTAAATTAACAACAATCCAACTGGGTTGATTTACTGTTGTTTGCTGAGGTTGCTTATAACAGTGCTGTGCATAGCAATACTGGGCTGACTCCTTTCCAGATTAATACTGGGATGGAGTTCATTCCCATGCCTGAATTGCCAAGGGACCACCCCCCCCCCCCCCCCATTCATGTCAGTAACTGAATGGATGGATGCAATTAAGGAGTCCTGGGAAAACACAAAAAAAGCTTTGAATAAGAGAGCACAAATCCACAAGATGCAAGTTGAGAAACATCGTTCACAGCAACCACAGTTTAAAGTGGGGGATAAAGTTTATTTGTCAACTAAAGATTTGAAGTTATACTTACCTTCTAGAAAATTGAGTCCAAAATTTATAGAGCCTTTTCAGATAATTAAAGTAATAAACCCAATAACTGTCAAGCTTAATCTCCCTAGGTTATTGGGGAAAGTATATCCGATTTTTCATTGTAGTTTGTTAAAGCCATTTGTTACTTCCTCATTGAGGCCAATAGAACGTGTGGCTCTGAAACCTTTGCTCATTGCAGGGTATGAGCATTATGAGGTTAAGAAAATCTTGGACTCTAGGATTTTCAGAGGAAAGTTTCAATATTTAATTTATTGGAAAGGCTATCCCGTTTCATAAGCAACTTGGGTAAATAGCTGGAAAGTTAATGCTAATAGACTGGTGAAAAAATTCCATGAAAAATATCCAAACCCAAAACGAATTCTGCGGGTGGCAGAGGAATTTAAATTGCATTTTGTATTATTATGTTTAACCTAATTTCAATCTTTGTGTATTCTATGTCGTTGCAGGAGTTTCTTTTCAAATGAGGGGGGGCAGCCTGTCAAGCCTGAAATTGACATATGTATAACCATTTTATTTAGCCCTATTATATATTCGTTTTCTCTCTTTCTCTTTGCTGATTATGAGGGAGAGGGTTTTGGGCTTGCCACATTCCTAAGGTGGGAGAAGTGGAAATAGTGAAGTTTGTTTAGGCTAGGTGATTTTTCCTTCCCGTGAGAACAGAAACTGACCCGGCTGAAACCTGGAGGTGGAGATTGATGACACCAGGCAACAGTTATTCATTTCTATTGGGAAATGTGACGTTTGGGGGCTGTTTCTAATTTCCAATATTATGTGGTGTAATTCCAGGTTGTGTCAGATCTGGAATTGCAACAGACTTTGCCAATTTGATGCTTTCCTAAATGAAAGAAATTGTTTTGGAAGATGGACTTTACTCTTTTCTTTTTAAATGGATTTCATCACTTGGAAACTTGACATTTGCCTTCCAGCAAATGCAAAATATAAATTTTCTGTCTCTCTCTCTGTCTCTTTCTCTGTCTCTCTCTGTATGTGTGTGTGAATGGGGAGGGGGGGAGAATAAAATTGACTTATATGGAAATAAGGAGGGCATGAGATCAGAGGTTAAAAAGCAAAGTGGAGATTACCCACTATGCCAAAAATACTCTCTCTTTCACTGCATCTACACAATTTGTTTATTAATGGATTTTTTGCCCATTCTTTTGCATGAAGAGCTCTAGGGATAGTTAATGTACAATTTTGATTTTTAAAAAAAGTTTTTATGCTCTTTGTTCATTAGTTCCTCTTTCGTCTTTACAAAAGTTTACTGTCTAAAGAAATCATCTGGAGAAAGGCATTGAAAAAGGGATGTGGGGGGAAACATAATGTCTTTATTTTGGCCCAATTACATTTTGCTTCTTTTATGTTACATGGTAAGTTCATATTTTATAATGGAAATCACCCAGGGAGCCCAATGAGGTGCCTTTGTATCCATCTTCCTCTTCTGTATCTTGATGGGAAAGATTCTGGGTTAATGGTTCTGAACTTGGATTTACAATAAAAATCTGTACCTTCATTCTACATATATGTAGAATGTATCATCTATATATAAGTTTTTCTTTTGTTTTATTTTTTTCCTTCTTCAAACTCCATGTTAAGTAATTTCACTTGTTACTCAGGAGAACAAGCAAAAAAAGGGACCCAGTTATTTACTATGCTATATCAGAGCTAGTAAAGGATAAACAATGATACAAAATTAACTATCTAAAAAAATAATAGGAGTCCAGAATTATGTTAAAGTATATAACATGACTAAAATTGGAAGCAGTTTTTTCCACTAAATTAATTGCCAAGCAGTTAGCTTGTGGCTTTTCCTATAACCAGGAAATGGAACTCTAATTGTAATACTATCAATAAATAACAGCTAATGAATGAAACAATAAATGGAAGTAGACTAGGAAACAGTTTCTAATAATTCAGTTTCACCTGGTTCCAGATTTTCATATATTTAAAAGCATTCTATTTATACTGTTGTTCATTATTTTCTCTTCATCTTTATAAACAAGACTTTGCATTTATAGCAATAGATGGTAAAATATTTTGACCTTTTAGAAGTAACCATTTATTCAGACAAACACAAACTGAAAACTTAGCTTGAATCAACAAGGCAACATATGTGAATCTGCACTATATCATAAAAGTTAAAAATTTCCTGAAAAAGTAACTGAGCTGCAAGAGTTATTTATTTATTTGCATCCATTAGTATTCTTACAAATAACTAAAAGGCTGCAAACGTATCCACCTATTTTCCCCACAATAATAATCCTGTGAGGTATGCTGGATTGAGAGAAACTGACTGGCCCAAAGTCACCCAGCTGGCTTTCTTGGCTAAGGTGACACTTGATCTATCATTTATTGTTTTCTTACCTAGTGCCTTAACTGCTAGACCAAACTGGCTATCTAAATATACATATAATCTTACCTTAAGTTGACTTTTCCATGTAAAGGTTGGAAGTTTTAGATAGATTGATTTTTAATGTCAAAATATCTATATAAAAAAGAAATATCTCCTTTTGCTATTTATCAATTCTACCAATTATTACTGATTATTTTGGAAAATTGTACTGTATCATTTTATGTATTATTTTATATTATATTATTTTACTAAAATCATTCAACTGCATATCTTTATCTACTTAAGAATTCATTGAAATGCCCTCAGTATTTAGCATTCATCTCATAACTTACCAGTTTTTTGCACTGGACAGCAAGAAATGGAGTAGAATCTGAGTTAAGGATATCTGATTAAAAGAGTTCTTGGGAATAGTTTTCATGACTTGAGAGTTGGATTCCAACTATTCAGAGTTGGAATTATCCAACAAGGAATGCTCACTGTCTAAAAATTGGGCAGACTACTGTCTGTGTAACAAAATATCTTTAGTCAAGTTGGTTAAGAAATATGGAAATTGTAGAACAATAGACTTGCAGGGCATCAAATTAGGAAAGATAGATAATGTACAAATGAAACTCGAAAAATTAGAATATCGTGCAAAAGTCATTTATTTCAGTAATGCAACTTAAAAGGTGAACCTAATATATGAGATACTCATTACATGCAAAGCAAGATAGTTCAAGCCGTGGTTTGTCATAATTGTGATGATTATGGCTTACAGCTCATGAAAATCCCAAATCCAAAATCTCAGAAAATTAGAATATTGTGAAAAGGTGCAATATTTTAGGCTCAAAGTGTCCCACTGTAATCAGCTAATTAAGCCATAACACCTGCAAAGTGTTCCTGAGCATTTAAATGGTCTCTCAGTCTGGTTCAGTATGAATCACAATCATGGGAAAGACTGCTGACCTGACAGTTGGGCAGAAAACCATCATTGACACCCTCCATAAGGAGGGAAAGCCTCAAAAGGTAATTGCAAAAGAAGTTGGATGTTCCCAAAGTGCTGTATCAAAGCACATTAATAGAAAGTTATGTGGAAGGGAAAAGTGTGGAAGAAAAAGGTGCGCAAGCAGCAGAGATGACCGCATCCTGGAAAGGATTGTCAAGAAAAGGCCATTCAAAAGTGTTGGGGACTTTCACAAGGAGTAGACTGAGGCTGGAGTCAGTGCATCAAGAGCCACCACACACAGATGGATCCTGACATGGGCTTCAAATGTCGTATTCCTCTTATCAAGCCACTCCTGAACAACAAACAACGTCAGAAGCATCTTACCTGGGCTAAAGAAAAACAGACCTGGTCTGCTGCTCAGTAGTCCAAAGTCCTCTTTTCTGATGAGAGCAACTTTTGCATCTCATTTGGAAACCAAGGACCCAGAGTCTGAAGGAAGAATGGAGAGGCACACACTGCAAGATGCTTGAAGTCCAGTGTGAAATTTCCACAGTCTGTGTTGATTTGGGGAACCATGTCATCTGCTGGTGTTGGTCCACTGTGTTTCATTAAGTCCAGGGTCAATGCAGCCGTCTACCAGGAGATTTTGGAGCACTTCATGCTTCTTTCCACAGACGAGCTTTATGGGGATGCTGACTTCATTTTCCAACAGGACTTGGCACCTGCCCACACTGCCAAAAGCACCAAAACCTGGTTCAATGATCGTGGGATTACTGTGCTTGATTGGCCAGCAAATTCACCTGACCTGAACCCTATAAAGAATCTATGGGACATTGCCAAGAGAAAGATGAGAAACATGAGACCGAACAATGCAGAAGAGCTGAAGGCCGCTATTGAAGCATCCTGGTCTTCCATAACACCTCAGCAGTGCCACAGGCTGATAGCTTCCATGCCACACCGCATTGAGGCAGTAATTGCTGCAAAAGGGGCCCAAACTAAGTACTGAGTACATATGCATGCTTATACTTTTCAGGGGTTCGATATTGTTCTATGTACAATCCTTGTTTTATTGATTGCATGTAATATTCTAATTTTCTAAGATTGTGGATTTGGGGTTTTCACAAGCTATAAGCCATTATCATCACAATTATGACAAATCACGGCTTGAACTATCTTGCTTTGCATGTAATGAGTCTATCTCATATATTAGTTTCACCTTTTAAGTTGCATTACTGAAATAAATGAACTTTTGTATGATATTCTAATTTTTTGAGTTTCACCTGTATATCCTTATAGTTCCCTTGTTGAATAGCTCCCAATTTTATTATATTTTTGCATTTATGTTTCTAATCATTAGTTAATGAGCATATTACGTTTCTCTAGTTCCCCAGTTCAAAATCCTTCAAATATATTGATGTATAGTTGACTTTGGAAAACCCAAAATTCTGTTTGCTATATGCTTATTGTTATATTCCATCATCAAAATTATATAAATAATTATTCTTGAAATGTATATTGACCTCTTCAACATTTTTCTGTCCTTAGAGAACCTTTTCATAAGCTCTTAGTTCAAGGACTAATCAAGAATCAAACATTCAGGCTACCAAAAATGGGCAAGTATTTGAAAAGAGAAGAAATTGATTTTTCTGGTAAGTAAGATTTAGCAATGTGTAAAGTATTTTGCATGGGAACTATTAGCTTTCCGTGATGTGGACCTGAATTGAAACATTCATGTTTGGTATGTGAGACATTCATGCTTTGGGCAGAACAGAACCAAAATAATTGTTGGCAGAGGGCCTAGAGTAGATTCTGAAGAAAAAGTGTATTTGGACTTTTGATAGAAATTAACAGGGAGATAAGGGAAGATAAAAATGTCAGTGGTAGTTTAGTTGGATATTCTGTGCTAATAATTTATATGGGAAGGCACAAAATGAAGAGACAATGTGTGCTAGCAAGCCCTACTTATCTGTCTGGATTTTGTTTTGTCTAAACTCTGAAACCAGCAAAGTAGTCATGCTGAATCATAGTTGATCTGAAATGGTTTGCAGCATCTCTGATATAATGGTTTGCTCCAGGTTTGACACAAACGTTCTCATTTCATGATACCTTTAGTGATGTTGGTACTGATATGATATCATTTTAGATACAGTGGGTATAAAAAAAAGATCCCTGTTAAAATGCCAGATTGTTGAGATCTAAAAAAACCTGACCAAAAAAATCAATTCAGAATTTTTCAATCTTTAATATAATATATAAATTGTATAATTCAATTTAAAAAATGAACTGAAATCTTTTAGTGAAAAAAATAAAAATTAAAAAACATATAATAATGAGCTCACTTGCATACGTGTGCATATCTTCCTATAAGAAGGGATGTAGCTGTCTTCAGAATTAACCAAGTACATTTGAACTGATGTTAAATAGAAGTCAGTACACACTTGCTAATTAAATGATTCTGATCAAGTCCACTGTCAGCTTTCCGACAGATGCCATGATTAAATCGTGAGCCTCAGGCCAAGCTTCAAAAGAAATCCAGTTATTAGGAGCTTCATGTCAGCATGGATTAAGTGGAACCAATTCTGACCTCACTTAATTCGCGCTTTGACTCTGATCCTGTTTCCCCCTCCCCCCAAGATGTGGTCATCAATCACATTTCACAAGTTGTAGAAGCCACTGTGGGTTTCCATGGAGATAACCTTGATGTAGCTGGCTGAAATGTGCTTTGTTTTGATTGGAATGCAAGTTCCTTGATGTAGATGTGAGGTTCGATTCCCCATCCCCTTTGCCTATGGCAACTCAAGAGCAGGTCAGGGATGCTTCGCAAGTTAACGTTTGGCTTCCTGAAGGCAACCTCTGCAAAGCAAAGACAGTTTGAGTACAAGTATAGATGTTTAGGGGTGTGACCTCCTCCCAGCTTGTTTGGGTTGTCTTTGTGGAATTTAGCTAGAAGGTGGTCAGCTTGGCCGTTTACCCAAGTTGCCTCTGTTAAGGGATAGCCCTTTCACTTGATTAGGTGTTGGAGCTGTCTCCTGTACCACCTCAAATCAAGGGTTTGTTGCACTTCATAATGGATTTGGCTCCCTATGACCACTGGGTCCAGGAGCTCACAGGGTAGTGGTCTCAGGGTTGACCTGACCATGGGTTTTAGGGGCTACTATGGAATACTGGGTCTTCCCTAGAAGTTAGGACAATTTTAATTGCAAGATGACCAGGTTGATAATCTTCACTATGGGGAATGGCCCCATGAACTTATTTTTTTTTAATTTATTTATTTATTTGATTTGTCAATCACTTACAAGATAATAGGTATAAGTATAAACATGAGTAAGAATACAGGAAATAGGTATGAATAAATGGGGAAAAAAGGACAGGGACGATAGGCACAATTGTGCACTTATACATGCCCCTTACAGACCTCTTAGGAATGGGGTGAGGTCAATAATTTGAGGTTAAACTTGGGTTCCAGCTTCTTACTGGGGAGTTTTAACTTCAAGTATTTTGTGGAAAGGTAGACCTTTCCCCCCAGCTGGAATGCTTGTTGTGGGGCTCGGTGTTTGTCTGCCTGTTTCTTATAGGTCTGCACCACTTTAATTAGCACCTTCTTGACATTTTCCCATGCTGCTTTTAGTGTTGACAGCCAGTCTGTCAAGCTGATTGAGGAGGGGGGAATCCCTTGGGTATTCTGGCATTGGGACAAAGTCCATACTGCTCACTACTTTGAATGGACTGACTCCCATGTGAACAGCATTATTGTATGTGACCTCAGTGAAAGGCAAGCGGTCCGCCCAATTGGACTGCTGATAGTTCATGTAACACCTCAGGTACTGCTCTACCATGGCATTCAAACATTCTGCCCCCCCATAGGTAGCTGGATGAAAAGCAGAGCTAAGGCCCTTGGAAAACCCAATAGATTGCAGGAACTCCCTCTAGAACTGGACCTCTGCATGAGATGATTCTTCGTGGCACTTCATACAGGCAGTAGATGTGCTTCAGGATCAATTTGGCTAGCTGGTGGGCTGAGGGTAGTCCATTGCAGGGTATGAAGCATGCCTGCTTGGAGAATACGTCGATCATCATCCAGATCACCATGTTTCCCCCACTCTTCAGCAACTCCATTGCAATTTCCTCCCATGTCCTCGTTGACTGTGCCATCGCTTGCAGCAGTCCAGAGACTTTTCCTGGTCGTTTTTCATAGTGGCGCATTTGGTGTAACTTTTCACATAACTGTCCACATCTTTTTTCATGCCAGTGATCACTTGGGCTGCTATTTGGATAGGGGGAATGATGGCGACAACTACCTCCTCCCATTCGCATTTGTACTGGGGCATGCAAGAGAGGGCTAGGAAATTCCTCCCTCTTGGGATGTATTTCAGCACGAAATTGAATTGGTTGAAGTATTGAGCCCAGCAGACTCCTAAGGGCCTCCGGATTTTTATGGTTAGTCTAGACTTCAAATGGTTTCTTTCCTCCATCCAATAGGTGGCACCATGTTACCAGTGCTCATTTTACCTCAAAAGCCTCTTTTTCCATGCAGCCCATCACCACTCTGAGTCTGTGAGTTTATGGGAGGTTTAGGCATAGGGCTGTAATTTTCCTTGGTCATTTCTTTGGAGTAACACTGCTCCCACTGCCACGCTGTCTGTTTGGGTGAGGAAGGGTTGTTCGGGATCAGGATGCTTCAGCACTGGTTCCTTTGCAAAAAGTTCTTTTAATGTTTCAAATGCCTTTTGGCAAGTTAGGGGTTGTCCCAGGTGGGGCTTTGCCCCCCACCACCACCTTCAGGAGGTCTGTCAGGGGTTTAGCAATTTTCATGAAGAAGGGGATGAATTGCCTGTAAAAGTTTGCAAATCCTAGGAAACTGTATAGGTGTCAGCGGGTGAGAGGGGAATGTCAGCCTAGGACGACTTATACTTTGACTGGGTCCATCACTATGCTCTCATTTAACACTTGGTAGCCCAGGTAGTCTAGCCATTCATGGTGAAATTCACATTTTGACAGCTTGACATACAGGTTTTCCACCAGAGGTTTTTTCAGTACCTGGCGGACTGGGGTATGCGGTCCTCCATGGTCTCAGTGTAGATGAGGATGTCATTCAGATAAACAAGGACCCCCTTATAAAGATGTTCATGTAGCACCTCGTTTATTAACTGCATGAACACCACTGGGGGGGCCTGTAGTCTGAAAAGCATGACCTTGAATTGGAAGCTCCCTAGGGGGCAGTTGAACGCTGTTTTCCATTCATCTCCCTTCCTGATGCGGACTCAGTAGTATGCTTCACTGAGGTCTAATTTAGTAAAGACTTTTCCCTTGGCTAGGTGAGACAGCATATCTTTCATGAGAGGGAGGGAGGATATAGGTTGTATACACACACAGCATTTATACTTCTAAAGTCTATGCATAATCTCATAGTTCCATCTTTTTCACTTTAAACAGGATAGGGCTGAAACTTGTAGCTTAGCTGGCTCAATAAATCCCCTTGCTAGTTTTTGTCTATGTATTTACACATTTCTTGTATTTCCCGGGGTGTCATGTCATACAGTTCGGATTGGGTAGTTTTGCTCTGGGGATGATTTTGATGGCACAGTCTTCTCATGGTGGGGGGGGGGGGGGGTAGGACATCGCACTTGGACTCATTGAACACTTCCACAAGGTCCTGCTATTCTTTGGAGATGTGATCGACCTCTGGGGTTTTGTCAGAGGTGGCTGCCAATAGTTCTGGAGGGACTTTTGGGGGGTGTTCCTACATAGGCAATGCTTCTATTTGCTGGTGCAGGAGTGGTTGGGGTCCTCTAGCTATCCTCAGCCTCTGGGTGCCCCCTTGCCACCAGATGGTTGAGTCCCACTTGTCTAGCCAAGAGAGCCCCAGTATGACCGCACCTGTCATTTTGGGGATTATTATGAATCAAATTGCTTCCCAATGGTCCACTAGCTTTAGCTTCACTGGTTCAGTCAGATGGATGACATAAGCTTCCCCCAATAGTGACCTATCAACCTATTCAAATCTGATTGGATAGTCCAGTCATTTGCTCTAATCCCCAGTTTCAGGACTGTGATTAGGTTAATCAGATATCTAGTGCAGCCTGAGTCTATTAGGGCTTGAAAAGTGCCCATTGTCCTTGTTTTTGGGGTGGTGAGGTGTACAGAGAGGACAAAGGGCTAGATCAGTTCACTCACCATCAGATCATCTTCACCATCATCCTCACTATCATAGGAATCCAGGAATTGGTCATCGTTAGCTGGAGTTCCCCCCTTCTTCGGCTTGATTACCTCCACAGCCTAGAGGCTTTTCGGGATGTGTCAGCGGGATGGCTAGGGCCTTATTCTGGTCATGTCCTGGGTGGTGGCTCTGGCTTGGGTTTCAGAGCTGGGATTGTACATGCTGATGCAATGTGTCCCATCCCTCCACATCTGTTGCATTTCAACCAGTTTTGTTATGCTGTTATGTTGTTGTTTTGTTTCGACCTCCCGTCAGCCGGATGGTCTCTGGTCTGGTTGGCATCTCTCTTTGGTATCCAGTTGCTTCTGCATGTTGTTGGTGCATAGTCTGCAGTCAACTTTTATGGCCACTCGGAACCATTCAATCAATTTGGAATGTCCCGCTAGGCAGTTACTTGGGTAATTTGCTTTTCCAGGCTCATTTTGAAAAAGCGAACTAATAGCCACTTGGGCAAAGGGAGTAGCTTCCTCACAACTCTCCTGACTTCATGGATGTGTTCCTTAATGAATCACCCCCTCTGCTTTCGGAGCTCATCCTCCGCATATGGATCCTCCTTCATCTCCTCAAATCTGGTTTTCAGTTCTTGTAAGAAGTTGTTGGTGTCTTGCAGCTGGGGAACTCTACTCTTATGGAGGGCTGCTAGCCATTCCTTTGCTTCTCCGATGGTATTCAACATGGGTCTGTATGATAGGTAGAAATGGCCCTAGCGCTCTAACAGAGTCAAGGAATAGAGTGAGTTGATCTAAATCTCCTTCAAATTTCCTCCTGAATTGGGGTGGTTTGTTCAGGTGGTTTTTGCTCCTCCCTCATCATGTTGGCCCCCATATGCCTATGCTGGTGTGTCTGGTGGTCTCTCTTGGCTATAGTTTGGAAGGGGGGGTGCCCGCCTTGAGCGGCTTGCATATTGCGCAGATGAGCCACTGGCAGCAGCTCATTCTCCCTCTGGGTAGTGGCTCATTCTCCCTCTGGGTAATGGAGAAGGGGGGCAGTATTCCCACCTGCTTCTCCTCACTTCAAAGGGTTCAGATGTCACCTGCCTTTCTTTTGGGTGGCATGATGGCCCCTCATCACAAAGGGTGGTTGTTCAAATTTCTCCCTCAACTGTTCTAAGGATCCCCACAAGGGTTCCACCCAGAGTTTTGGCCCATTCCTAGTATATCATCCATTCCAGTCTTCCTAGCTCACTCAGGGGTTTTCCCCTGGGTGCTAGGGTGGGGGAGCTCAACCTCAGCAGCTTTAGGGACTTTTTTCCACCAATACTCATCCATTCTTATTCCAGTCGCTGAGATGGACATCTCAGCTTTGATGTCCAGAGATGGCTGCAATTTGGTTCATGGAATTACCTGGGTGGGGCAAGTTCTACCCCATGCTGAGTCACCTGGAGCAGGCTCTCTTCGGATAATCTGCCCTCTGCCATGGTAACCTGAGATTCTCTCCATGAACCCCAGGTGTCGGGGAGCAAATGGAGAGTCCAGGGCTCAGGAATCCCAGATTTTTTATTAGTTTTGGGACAGTTGGCTCACTGTCAGGGTTACGACCGATGCCCTAATTAAATCATGAGCCTCAGGCCAAGCTTCAAAAGAAATCCAGTTATTTATTAGGAGCTTCATGTCAGCATAGATCAAGTAGAGCCAATTCTGACCTCATTTAATTCGCACTTTGACTCTGTTTCCCGCTCCCCCCAAGATGTGTCATCAGTCACATTTCCCAACAAAGCAATTTCACAAGTTGTAGAAATCACTCCGGCCACTGTGGGTCTCCGTGGAGATAACTTTGATGTAGCTGGCTGGAATGTTCTTTGTTTTGACTGGAATGCAATTTCATTGATTCAGCTGCGAAGTTCAAATCCCCATCCCCCTTGCCTATGGCAACTCGAGAGCAGGTGAGGGATGCTTCGCGAGTTGACAGCCTATAAAGTTCAGTTGTTCTAATAGGATTTTTTTTTACGTTTATTCAGTTGCCTCTTGCAGCAAAACCCAAAGAGCATACAAAGCATCAAAGGAATCTCATTCCTGAAAGGAATCAGTCAGGAGAAGAAAAACTTTCAAGGCATTGGATATACCATGGAACAAAGTTAAAACAGTCATTCCTAGGTGGAGAAAATATGTACAACAGTGATATTTCCAAGTAATAAATGTCCCTCCAAAACTCATGAAAAAAAACAAGAAGAAAACTGATTCCACAGTCTGCAGGAGATTTATAGCAACTTTAAAGGACTGTCAGGAATTTTGGGCAAATATGATTATGTATACTGCATGTGACAACAATCTCCCTTATTCTTCATATGTCTGGACTGTGAAATATGGTGGCAAGACATAAGTCTTTTCTTTCAAGAAAAGCATTCAAACCCAACTACATTTTACAAAAACCCACATGTCTGACAAAAGCATGTGGTAAATATATTATGGTGTGATGGACCAAGGCTCATAATTCCAAAAAAAAATACAATTGGCACAAAAACAGCACTGCACATCATCAAAAGTACCCCATACCATAGTGAAACATGATGGTGGCAACATTATGCTTTGTGGCTGCTTTTCTTCAACTGGAACTGGGACTTCAGTGAAAGGGAAGGAATTATGAAATTCCTTATGTTCCAAACATAAATTAATTTTGGCACAAAACCTTCAGTCTCTAGTAAAATGCTAGAGATGAAGAGGAATTTCACTTTCAACATGTCAACCAGCCAAAGCATACCCCTAAATCAATAAAAAAATGAATTGACTAGAAATAGATTGAAGTTTTGGAAAGGCCCAGTCAGAGCCTGGACCTGCATCCAATTGAGAATCTATGGAGTGATCCGAAGAGGGCTATGCACAGGAAATGCCCTTGCAATCTGATAGATTTGCAAGGAAGAATGCGCAGTTTCCCAAGGCAAGATGTGCCATGCTGATGAGCTCCTATCCCCAGAAAACTGAAGGCTGCCACAAAATAAAAAGGTGTTTCAACAAAACGTTAGTTTGGTTGTGCATGCTTATGCAATACTTTATTCTAAGTTTTTTATTTTTATTTCTTCCCCTAAAAGATCTGTTTGTTTTTCAATTGAATTGTATAGCTTGTATGTTATATTAAAGATGGAAAAAATCTGAAGTGATTTATCTTTAGTAAACACAGAGTCAATCAAAAAGGACTCAATGTCTATACACCAATGCACAGACTATGAACAACAAATGGTGAATTAGAAATTAAAGTAAATTAGGACAGATATGATATTGTTGCCATTATGAAAGAAACCCACAAATGTAACATACAACTAGAGAGATTTAAATTATTTAAAAGAAATAGACCAAATAAAAGGTGGAAGTATAGTATATATAAGAAATAACTACATCGCTACAGAAATGGAGCACAACAATGATGAAAACTGCCTAGAATGCATCTAATATAAAAGTGGGGAAATGACATTGCCATAGGTGTATACTATAGGCCAACCAACCAAACAGAGGAAATAGATGAACTGTTTAGTTAACTAGTTAACTAAGATATGTAGGAAGTACACCACAATAGTAATGGGGACTTTAACTACTCTGACATCAATTGGAAGACAAACTTTGCACCAAGTGGAAGATCAAACAAATTCCTGACAAACCTAGCAGGCAAAAAGTAAAGAAGGGAGCTAGAGGACCAGCCATATTGGACTTAACTCTTACTAACAGATATAAAATGATAGAAGGTGTTGAAGCTACAGGAACCTTGTGGGGAGAGTGATCATGCAATATTGGAATTCAACATTATGCAAGCACAAGCAAGTCAAACTAGAGTCTTTAAGAGAGTTAATTTCAATAGAGAGAGCTTGGGAAGGATCCTATGAATGAGAATCCTCAAGGGGAAAATAACTCAAGAAACTTGGGAAATTTTGAAAAGTGAGATTATAAAAGCCCAGGCTAGCACAATACCAGTGAAAAAGAAAAATAGCAGCTCTCAAAATAAACCAGTATGGTTGCATAAAGAACTCTCTGATAAATTGAAAGACAAAAAAGATAAGTATAAAAAGTGGAAAGAGGGGCAGAATATCAGCAAATAACCCAGGCCTGCAAATATGAAGTGGGGAAAGCTAAGGCTCAAAATTGCAACAAAAGTAAAAAATAATAAGAATAAAAAAACTTTCAACATGTTAAAAACAAGAAAAAAATTAAGGAAAAGATTGATTCATTGGTGTGAGAAACTGCGAAAGTAACAAGAAGGTGACAAGCAACAGGGAGAAAGCAGAACTACTTATTTTTTTGCATCCATCTTTACACAAAGAGAAAAAACAGTCCAACCTATCAAAAACAGCAGCACAAAAAAACAGATTAAGAACAGTTAAAAGTTAAAATAGGGAAGAAAATGATAAATGAGCACGTATCCACCTAGATGAATTCAAATTACCAGGATCAGATGGATTACACCCCAAGGCTCTGAAGAAACTGGCAAAGGTGATCTCAAAACAATTGAACTATATCTTTCAAAGATCTTGGAGCACCGGGGAATTGCCAGAGAACTGGAAAAGAACTGATGTAATTCCCATCTTCAAAAAAGGGAAAAAACTACAGACTTATCAGCCTGACCTCAATACGTGGGAAGATTTGGAAAAGATAAGCAACAAATTAGCGAACATCTAGAACAGAGGTCTCAAACTCAAGGCCCAGGGGCAAGATCTGGCCCACGGGGTGCTTAGATCTGGGGGGCCACCATGGAAACAGAAAAGGACCGGTCCGCAGTGCTTTTGCCAGCAAAAACAGAGCTTGGGAGGGCCTCATGCAGCACTCCCAGGCTCTGTTTTTGGCCGCAACGGACTCCTGCAGCCCTCTGCCAGTGAAAACGGAGCTCAGTTTTAGCTGGCAGGGGGCTTCAGAAGGCTGTTGTGCCCAAAAATGGTCCCCAGGGGGCACACATGGCCCACCTGAGCTCCATTTTCTCTAGCAGAGGGCTGCAGGAGAGCATAATAGCCGAAAACTGAGCCCAGGAACCTGTTTTCACTGGCAGAGCACTCAGGCCATCAAAGGCACCCTTGACACAAGTGACATCAAGCTAGCCACGCCCACCCCGGTCCTCGAGGTCGAACACAACCCTGATATGGCCCTCATTGAAATTGAGTTTGAAGCCCCTGACCTAGAGGCAAACAAAGTAACAACCAAAAGCCAACATTGGTTTGTCAAAAACAGATCATGCCAGACAAATCTTATTGCATTCTTTGACAAAGTGACAAAATTTAGTGGACCAGAGGAATACTGTGGATATAATTTACTTGGACTTCAGTAAGGCATTTGATAAAGGAGACCATAACCTACTACTTGATAAGATAGAAAAATGTAAATTAGAGTTTAGACAGCATAACCACCAGATGGATTCATAACTGGCTGATCAACTGCATTCAATGTGTAGTTCTCAATGGAACTGCATTTAAATGGAGGGAAATATGCAGTGGGGTACCCCAAGACTCTGTTTTGGAACCAGTGCTCTTAAACATCTTCATCAATGATTTGGACAAGGGGATAGATGGGGATCTCATCAAATTTGCAGATGACCCAAGCTGACAAGAATAACAACATTCTAGAACATAGGTTTAAGATACAAAAGGATCTTAAGAGACTTGAACATTGGGTTCTATCTAACAAAATGAAATTCAGTGGTGAAAAAAATAAAGTTCTACATTTACGCAAAAAACCCAAATGTACAGGCACAGTATAGGTGGTACTTCACTCAATAATAGTAACTGTGAAAGGGATTTTGGAGTCCTAATGGATAATCATTTAAATATGAGCCAGCAGTGTGCCACAGCTGCCAAAAAAGCCAATGCAGTTCTAGGCTGCATAAACAGAGGGATTGAATGAAGACCACATGAAGTGTTAATACCACTTTATAATGCCTTGGTAAGGCCACGCTTGGAATACTGCATCCAGTTTTGGTCGCCACAACATAAGAAAGGTGTTGACTCTAGAAAGAGCAACAAAGATGATTAGGAGACTAGAGGCTAAAACATATAAAAAATATATAAAAACGGTTGCTGGAATTGGGTATGTCTTGTTTAATAAAAAGGACTAGGGTGACATTGCATTTCAAATCCCAAGAGGTTGGTGAGAGGAACTGCTGGCTGCTTGTGGGGAGGCAGATGGTGAGTACAAAGGAGAAAGGCAGTTTGAATTGCTTCCATTGCATTTCAAATTCCCAGAGGTTGGTGGGAGGAGCTGCTGGCTTCTTGTGAGGAGGCAAACGGTGAATACAAAAGAGAAAGGCAGTTTGAATTGCATTTCAAATTTCCAGAGGTTGGTGGGAGGAGCTGCTGGCTGCTTGTGAGGAAGCAGATAGTGAGTACAAAGAAGAAAGGTATCATATAACTATAAACCAAAAATTCCAATAATACATTCAGGGTTAGTGTGCTTGAGATTGTGATTTTATTCTATTTCAAAATGACTGACTTAGTTCATTATAATACTTGCTTTACAGCTGTCTTTCGCAGTACTCTTTTCAAATTTGGATACTGTCCTCTTTGTAAAAAAAACTCAGAGAGAACTTGGGAAAGATTCCATGGATGAAAATCCTAAAGGGGAAAAGAATCTTGTGAAACTCTGAAAAGTATGATCATAGAAGCCCAGACCAGCACAATATCACTGAGAAAGAAAAACAAGAAATCCAAGATGAAACCAGCATGGCTGCACAAAGATCTCTTTGACAGATTGAAAGAAAAAAAGGACAAATACAAAAAATGGAAAGAAGGACATACAACTAAGGCAGAATGTCAGCAGATAGCCAGAATCTGCAAAAACAAAGTCAGGATAGCAAAGGCTTATAATGAACAAAGACTTGCAACAAAAATCAAAGATAATAAAAAAAGTTTCTTCCAACATATAAATAACAAGAAAAAAAACAAAGAAAAGTCGATCCACTAAAGAGAGAAGACAGCAAGGAAGTAACAGGCAACAGAGAAAGCAGAACTGCTTAACTCATTCTTTGCATCAGTCTTCATGCAAAAAGAAACTATAGCTCAACCCACCAAAAACGTAACTGTAAAAGACAGACCAGAAATAAAAGTTAAAATAAGCAAAAAAAAAAATAGTAAGAGAACATCTGTCTGATCTTGATGAACACAAATCACTAGGATCTGATAGATTAAATTTCAGAGTTCTAAAGCAGCTGGCAGAGGTCATCTCAGAACCACTGCACAATATCTTTCAAAAATCCTGAGCACCGGAGAACTACCAGAGGACTGGAAAAGAGTGGATGTGGTTCCCATCTTCAAAAAAGGAAAAAAGCAGACCCAGGAAACTATAGACCAATCAGCCTAACATCAATACCCGGGAAGGTACTGGAAAAGATAATAAAAAACAGATCTGCCAACATCTAGAAACAAGTAAAGTAATAACTAGCAGTCAGCACGGCTTTGTTAAGAACATATCATGCCAAACCAAACTTATTTCATTCTTCAGCATAGTGACTAAATTAGTAGACCAGCAAAATACTGTGGACATAATATGTTTAGATTTCAGCAAGGCATTTGACAAAGTAGACCACAACCTACTTCTTAGTAAGCTAGAAAAAAGTGGAACAGATTGCACCACCACTAGATGGCCTCGCAACTGGCTGGCAAACCACACTCAACTTAATGGGTCTAAGTCTATATGGAGGGAAGTAAGCAGTGGGATGCCACAAGGTTCCGTCTTAGGCCCAGTAGTCTTCAATATCTTCATTAATGACTTAGATGAGGGAATAGAAGGGGAACTTACCAAATTTGCAGATGATACTAAGCTGGCAGGAATAGCTAACACCCAAGAAGATAGGCTCAAGATCCAAATGGATCTTGACAGATAAGAACACTGGGCTGTATCTAACAAAATGAAATTCAACATAGAGAAAGGTAAAGTCCTACACTTAGGCAAGAAAAACCAAAAGTACACATAAAGACTGGGTGAAACCAGGCTCAATAGCAGTAATTGTGAAAGGGATCTTGGAATCTTAGTGGACAGTCAGCTAAATATGAGCCAGCAGTGTGCAGCAGCAGCCAAAAAAAGCTAATGCAATCCTAAGTTGTATTAACAGAGGGATACAATCAAGATCAAGGGAGGTACTAATACCACTCTATAAAGCCTTAGTAAGACCACACCTAGAGTACTGCATCCAGTTCTGTTCACCACATCACAAAAAATATGTTGAGACTCTAGAAAAAGTACAGAGAAGAGCAACCAGGATGATTAGGGGACTGGAGACTAAAATATATGAAGAACGGTTACAGGAACTGGGCTTGGCTAGTCTAGTAAAGAGAAGGACCAAGGGAGACATGATAGCAGTCTTTCAATATTTGAGGGGCGGCCACAGAGAGGAAGGAGTCAAGCTATTTTCTAAAGTGCCTGTAGGCCAGACAAGGAATAATGGATGGAAACTGAACGACGAGAGATTTAACCTTGAAATAAGGAGAAACTTTTTGACAGTGAGAACAATCAACCAATGAAACACCTTGCCCTCGGAAGTTGTGAGAGTGCCATCACTTGAGACTTTCAAGAAGAGATTGGACTGCCATCTTTCAGAAATGTTGTAGGGTCTCCCGCTTGGGCGGGGGATTAGGCTAGATGACTTACAAGGTCCCTTTCAACTCTGATTATCTGTTATCTGACATAATAGCAACATTCTGATACCCAAGGGGTTGCCACAAAGAAGAGGGAGTCAAGCTATTCTCCAAACCAGTGGTTGCCAACCGGTGGGCCATGGCCCATCAGTGATCTGTGAGAAAATTTTGGTGAGCCGCAGCGTGTTGAAAACCAGATGGATGGCGGGGAGGTGGGGTAATCCTGCAGACTCCCTAGCAAACCCGGGTTGTGGCTCTTGCCTCCTGCCTCAGCCCATTAAGGAGGCCGAGCAGCAGCGGGAAGAGGGCAGACATCCTGAGCTGCAGGAAGCGGCTGCCAGCAATGCCTTCAGGTGAAGTTGTTGCGAGGGGGAGGCTCGACCCCCTCTTCCTCCTCACCAGAAGCGCTCACATGCCCAGTGGGAAGGAGGAGGCTTGTCAGGTGTTGGAGGGGTGGCGAGTGCTTTGCATGTGAGTGCTTCTGGTGAGGAAGAGAAGCTCCTGAGGGGAGGGGGTTGAGTCTCCCTCTTGTGATGAGGAAGAGAAACTCCTGAGGGGAGGGGGTTGAGCTTCCTCTTCGCAACATCTTCATCTGAAGGCATCGCTGGCAGCCACTCAACCTTCTCGATACATGGAGGCAGGAGGTAACACCAGTTCTGAGGTTCCTTTCCCCGCACCCGCTCACAGGCCAATATACACCCGAGAAGGCCTCCAATGCCGCAATCTCCCATGTGTATGAGTCAATCCACCAGCCTTTATCACCCCTATTGCCCCACCTCCCCACTAGCCATCTAGTCTTCAGCATGTGGCTTGTTGGCCTCTGGACATCAGATTCTCACACCATATAGCACCAGTTCAGAAATTCTTTTCCCCCCATCCTCACCACCAGGGATAGAGGGGGGGAGAGAGAGAAAGAGAGAAAGAAAAAGAGGGAGAAAGGGAGAGAGAGGGAGAGAAAGAGGGAGAAAGGCAGAAAGAGAGAAAGAGGAAGGGAGAAAGAGGGAGAAAGAAAGGGGAAGAGACAGAAAGGGAGAAATGGGGAGGGAGGGAGATGAGAGAAAAAGCGAGAAAAGGAGGGAGGGAAAGAGGGAGAAGGAGAAAGAGGGAGGGAGGGAAAGAAAGGGAGAAAGTGGGGAGGGAAAGGGAAGAAGAGATGAGAGAAAGAAAGGGAGGGAGGGAAAGAAAGAGGGAGAAAGGGGGAGGGAGAGAAAGAAAGAAAGGGAGAGAGGGAGGGAAAGAGAAAGGGGGAAAAGAGACAGAAAGAAAAAGGGAGAAAGAGGGAGGGAAAGAGAGAGGGAGGAAGATGGAGAAAGGATGAAAGAGAGAGGGGAAGGGAGAGAGAGATGAGGGATCCCGGTGTTTTGCTTTCTGTGGAAAACGGGTCCAATGACTCTGAATATTTAAGGTTTGCAAAAATAGGCAGTCAAGCTATATGCCTGAAGAACTCCATCCTGTCAGTGGGAGTCCAGGCGCTTCAGCGAGCGGCATGCTGGATTCATATTAGTGGTCCGCGGGATTTTAAATTATGAGTTGGTGGTCCCTGAGGTCCAAAAGGTTGGTGACCCCTGCTCCAAAGCACCTGCAGGCAGGACAAGAAGCAATGGGTGGAAACTAATCAAGGGGAGAAGCAACCTAGAACTAAGAAGAAATTTCCTGACAGAACAATTAATCTGTGGAACAACTTGCCTCCAGAAGTTGTAAATGCTCCAACATTGGAAATTTTTAAGAAGAGATTGGATAACCATTTATCTGAAGTGGTATAGGGTTTCCTGCCTAAGCAAGGGGTTCGATTAAAAGATCTCCAAGGCCCTTTCCAATTCTGTAATTCTATTCTATTCTAATCTTGTCTGATTTTTTTAATATCTCAAAAATGGGCTGGATAGATTTTTTATATCTACTGTACAATAATGACAAAATCAAAGTGCCAGTTTAGTGGAAAGTTTACTATTTATTAGAGAATGTTATTTATCAGACCTTAGTAACACTATTTAACCCCTTGAGCTAGCTGATTTACTAGAGATATTATAATTCAACAATGAATGCTTTTACTGATTGATAAACAATTTTATGGCTAAGATGTTGCTAGCTGAATGTTCCTAGTTGGCTCATAGTATTTCTAAGTGAAGAATGTTAATGTTGGCTTTTTAAACACAACTGATGCTCAACTGTATTATATCTAGCAACCTCAAAACTTTGGATGGAGCCCCAGAGATTATCACTAAATTATTTATATGTATGTGTGTGTGTGCCTGTCTGTCTGTCAGGAAAAATTGTTGAATACCCGACTAGGGATAAAAGTTTTATATCTTGTCTTCATTTAAATATAATGCACATTTAATCAAATATATCAATTTTGGGGTTGTACAAATGAAACATTTTGCCATAGATATGCACTATAATATCTACCACTGTTTTTTAAAAAACACTTTTATTAAGTTATATTATAGAATATTATAAAATACAAAATATAAAAGTAAATAGAAGAGCATGGGGGGGAGGTAAAGTAAAGGGAGAAAAGGAGGGAGGAAGAAAAAGAAGCATTGACTTCCGACTATCTCTGTTACAGTAAAATAAGGCATTAACATCAAATCACTTTTTGCTTTTCCATAATAATATGAACAAGTCATTTCTATAAAGATTTATCAGTCTAATCTGTAAAAAACCAAAGTCAGAGTTTCATTCTTTTCCACGTCAAGCACGAAGTTCAGAAGCGGTTTCCATGCAGAAACAAAAGTACTTATGTTCTTTTCTTTAATCCAAATCGTCAGTTTTGCCTTTTCAAGCCAACTCCATCAACTTCTGCAGCCATTCTTCCATGGTAGTAAGTTTCTTCCATTTTTGTGCATGCAATAGTCTTGCTGCTGTCAATATATATAGTAAAAAAGTTTCAATTTTTTGTTCAGTTCTTTTTCCATTAGACCCAAAAAGAAAAGTTCTGGTTTTATTTTTATCTCCATTTTCAGAATTTTCTGAATTAAAATATGAATACTTCAAAAAATTAGCTTTATCACATGCCCATCATAGATGATAAAAAGTCCCTTCTTTATTTTTACACTTCCAACATTCATTTCATATGCCTTTATACATCTTTTTAGAGTTTGCAGTATAAATTCAAGTCCAGAAAACACAGAGATGACTGATTCAGCAGGATTATTAACTTTTTAATAAACATAATAATATGAGTAAAGTTTATAATACCATTTGTAGATTCTTTCAATGTAACATAAAGCAAAAGCAGCAGCAGACTGTCAGCCCTCAATTCAGCTCTCATTGGCTGACTTTGTTACTAAACTCTATTCCAGTTCATGAATATACTCTGACACTCCTCCCTTCATAACTGGAATAGACATAAACCTTTAATATTCTTCAGATACCTGTATTTGAAAACCTACATTTACAATTCCCTTCAAATACCTGAGAATCCTTTTTACTGCAGGTCACAGTGAAAGTGAAAGCTTTACTTTTGTCCTCACCCAAACTGTTATGAAAATCAGTGCTCATAGGTGTTGGAGCAGTATTACAATCTTTCATGTTATATCTCTCCAACAACTATTCAATTTTTCTTTGTTGATTGAGAGTATAACCACCTTTCTCAGTTTTTTGTATCTCCACACCAAGATAATTTTTTATTTCTCCCAAATGTTTCAATTCAAATTTCTTCTTCAACTTATTAGCAAATTCGTTTATCTGTGATTCATCCTTTGCAATGAAGCAAAGATCATCCGTGTATCTGTCATTTCTTCAGAGGAAGAGGAAAGGGGGGGGGGAACTGATAAAGAAATCCTTGCTTGATGTAACCTGAATATATTTAACCTTGTATCGAATATGCACACCCATACATGATACAATGGGGGGGGAAGGAAACCAGATGGCCGGAACCTATCACCTTTGGGAGGCACAGCCAGGAGATGAGGGATCCATAAAACTCCGCAATGAAGTGCTCTGGGAAATCTCAAAAAACAGTCCGTTCTAAAAAGGGGGTGGGGGGAGGAAACTAGGTACGTCTTGGGAAAGTTACACGAGGAAAAACCTTCCAAAAAGGGAAGGATCCCCTCCCAGAGGAGCTGGGAGGGGGATTAACATAATGGCTTTTGTTTCCCTAAGTAAACATTGGGAGGAGGGGGGATTCTAAACCCCTTTATCTATCACTGTATGCCTGAGGGACCTCAGACGCTGCTTTGAACTCCTACAGGATTCTCTCATCCCAATAAAGAATTCCTTTTGATACGTTTGGTTCTCAGAAGTTCATTCTTATTGTTTAAATGAGAAGAAGTTCCGTAGCCTGACACAAATGCTAATAGTTGACAATCCCCATCTTTTAACTTTCCAGTGTATATGCATCCATTAGCCTTACAACTCTTGAACCCAAGACCTTTCAATACCTTATCTAAACATAGATTCCAATTCCTGGCTGATTGCTTCAGCTCATAAATGGCCTTGTTCAATTTATACATCATGTTAGGCTTTTTACTTTTATATCCTGGTGCTTGAACCATGTAAATTTCTAATTCTGCATTGAGGAAAGCAGTGGTTATGTCAAAATGCCAAATTTTATGGCCATGTGCAGCTGCCAATGCTAGTGTCAGTCTGATGCTTAAAGTTGGCACAAATACCTCATCATAGTGCACATTTTTCATCTGTGAAAACCCTTATGCCACTAACCTTGCTTTATATTGTATCTCATTATTGTGCAGTACTTTTTTCTTGTATACCCACTTGCATCCTATAGCCTGGTCTACCATGGATTTCATTTCCTTGTCCATGACTTCTTTCCATTTTGCTTGTTCAATTTTAGGTAATGTCAATACTTCCTTATAGTTTCTTGGGTCATACCAGAGGTGGTATTCAGCAAGTTCTGACCAGTTCTGGAGAACTGATAGTGGAAATTTTGAGTAGTTTGGAGAACCGGCAAATACCATCTCTGACTGGCCTCACCCCCATCTCTTCTCTGCCTTCTGAGTCCCAGTTGATTGGTTGGGTTGTCTTTTGTTGCCCAGCACAGGAGAACGGAGCTGGAAAGCAGATGAGTGGGATGGGGAGGGAATGGGGATTTTGCAGTAACCTTCCCCTGCTATGCCCACCAAGCCACACCCACGAAGCCATACCACACCCACCAAGCTACACCCACAGAACTGGTAGTAAAAAAAAATTGAATACCACCACTGGCTCATACCATACATTACACATCTTAATTTTAATAGCAGAATATCTTGTCAGGTGGAATGCCTTTGTTCCATCACTCTGACCTGCGTGGCATTGACTGCTCCTGTGTTTCAACCTTCTCTTGCTTCATATCTTTTTCAGTTTCTCCTCCCTGAATGCTGATACTGTCACTAAATGAGTTACTGTCACGAAGAGTTACCATCATTAAATGGATCACCATCACTAAGTGGATCATTCCAGAAATTTGCATCAATTATGTTTCAATTTTGCTCTGCAAAGCTTGCAAACCTTGAAAACACTATTATTTTGCTCCTATCACTAAAGCAATAGCTCTTTGAGCCTGGCTCCTAGCCTATAAATCTAAGCTTTCTAGCTTTGGTTGTCCCTTTCTTCTAATTGCTTTTGGAATATGCACCCACGCATTGCTTCCAGACATCCTTAAATGTGCCAGAGATGGCTTTCTCCCTTATAGCACTGCATATAGAGTATCATTAATGGAGGAACTCCACAATCTATTAATTAAATAATTAGCAGTCAATATGGCTTCACTCCAATATGACTTGCTTCAACCAGAATCTTCTAGCAGTGAGTCCTTCATGGTTTGTAAACCCCATTTCGTCTCCCAGCAACACCATTCTCAGCTACTATGTAAGGATTTGTGCATCTATGTTTTATTCTTAACTGTGCCAACCACTGTTGAGAACTTGTTAACATGAATTCTGAACCTGTCAATTTGCACTGATATACCTTCTTTCTATGAAGCTTAGCCATTGCTTAGATTTCTGTAGCACCTCTATCTTATTCTTTAGTAAATAGCAGAACCCAAACCTGTTATAGTCATGTACAATGACCAGTGCATACTTTGCTCCTCCCAAACTGGCTTACATTGGCCCAACCAAATCTGCATGTACCAGCTGTAGAGCTCTTGTTGTCTGCCTTGTGCTACTCTTGCTTACTGGGAATGGTTTGGATTTCGATGATTTGCATACTCCACCGTCCAAATATGCCTTACATCCCTTTACATGCAACCCTTCTGCAAACTGTTCCATCTTTTGAACAACTTTGAATCTGGCATGGCCAAGCTTAATAGTGCAAAAGATGAACACAGGAATCATGTTTTGTCACATTGACAAATGTTTGTGCAACACCGAACATTTTGTTCCTGCAACACATATAAGGTAATCTTGCTTTATGCCCTTTGCAAATAGTATGCCATTTTGCTTTATGAGACACTTCCCATTAACAAATGTGATCTCAAATACTTGCTTGTCTAAACTAGGGACATTCAGCAAATTATGCTCCATTTCAGGCACACACAAAACATCGTTGAACCTTATTTCCAGATATGGAATTTGCATACTGCCTCTTCCAATGACTTTAGCCTTCTTGCCATTTGCCAAGGCCAATGCATCCCCAGCAGCTGCATCCATCCTGTAAAGCAATTTAGAATTATTAACAATTGTTTGACTCCATTATCAATTAACCATTGATTTCTCTCATTATAATTGCTGGCTTTTGCCACAGCAACTTGTCCATCAGCTAATTGTCTTCCTTGCAAATTGCTTCTTTTGTCTTGCAAATAATTTTTTCTTTGCAACTTGCTTTTTTACAAACAATCTCTCTTTAAATGAGTTGTTTCTCTATAAACGAAGCACCTCTTCTGTTACTGGGTTGTAATCTGATATCCCCTGCTGCTCTTCTCTTCTCTGGAGACAGCCAGTCTGTGGAATTTTCCATTCTGCTCCTTGGGTCCCCTCCTCAGGGATTTCTCCTCATGGCTTTTGCTATAATTATAATGACGTTTCTGCTCTTCAGCTAATTAACATGCTTTAAGAGCTTCCAAACGCAGTTCCTGCTCTGGTTTGCATTCAAACACTGCAGAAACAATATTCCACAAGTCACCCAGACTGTTCAAAACCAAAAGCACTTTCTGTGATTCAGGAAACTGCATTCCACACTGTTCTAACTCCACAAACAACATTTGCATATTCACTAGATGCTGCTCATTGGATTCTTCTGGTTGCACACTGGCTCTGTATAACTTCCTTGATAGTTGCACAATATTGCATGCTAACACACTAACATGTACAGTCCTTAATTTCTGCCAGATCTCCTTTGCAGTCTTTAAATCAGCTACATTGATAAACTGATTATCTTGTAAACTTGATGATATAAGCCATTGCTCTATCATGTTGCCTCTGATCTGCAGCAATTAAGGGTGCTTGGGGTGAGTTTTCAACAATATCCCACAATTCCTTTGTTTTCAGGAAACATTCCATCTTTGCAGCCCAAATAATATAATTTTTCTGACCCAAATGTGGCAGAGAGGTCTTCTTAATTTTGTCAGCCATCCTGCAAAGCTTTTCCCTGCCTTGTTTCTCCTTTTAAACACAGTCTTTCTCAACTTAAATTACAATTCAATCTTTACATATATTCTGGTTCTGGCTGGACCCATAACCTTTTTGAGTTTGCAGCATAAATTCAAGTCCAGAAAACACATAGGTGACTGATTTAGCAAGATTATTAACTTCTTTATAAACATAATAATATTAGTAAAGTTTATAATACCATTTGTAGATTCTTTCAATGTAACATAAAGCAAAAGCAGCAGCAGCTCAGAGCAGATATCAGTTTCAGCAAGCAAGCAAGCAAGTTTCATTTTCAAGCTGAGCACGGAGCTAAGCCACACTCAGACCCTCAGCCCTCAATTCAGCTCTCATTGGCTGACTTTGTTACTAAGCTCTATTCCAGTTCATGAATATACTGTGACATATCTTAGATAACTTATCTGATATTAAATATTAATGATACATCATCTTATAGAAATTCTGTTTTAGATTATAATTTAACGTAAATTTTAAAGACTTCATCCACATATTCTCCCATTGTTCAAGCATCACATTATATCCAAAATTCCTTGCTCACTGAATCATACAATGTTTTACATGTTCATTTTCCAAATTCAATTTCAATAAGATTTTATAAATCTTAGCAATAAAATATTCATCGTTGCCACATAATGAAAGTTCCAATTCATTTTTAACAAAGTAAAAACCATAGCACTTTTTATCCAATTTAATCATTTCTTTCAGTTGCTGATAAGTAAATCAATGGCAAGCGTAACCTAATTCAAGTTGTTTCCTTGGCTTTAGTATTGGGTCATCAGAATTAAAAGATAACATTTTACCATGGGTCAGCCAATCTAGCTTTGCCATTTCTTTTCTAAAAAAAGTTTCCTCTGGTGAGACCCAAAGGGGCAACTTTGTAGAGAGCCTTGTTTTATATTTATTCCAAACTCTTAGTCTAACAAAATGGTTATTAAAATCAACATTAACTTTTGTCATACCATAAGTAGCTATGCCATCCAAATATTAATTCATTAATGGTGATTTAACTAATTCATGTAAAATTCAAAAGGTACAAGACAAGGATGTCCTTTGTCCCCTCTGCTGTTTATTTTGCTTTTGGAAGTCTTGAATAGAGATATTGGACAGGATGACAAAATAAGAGGTATAAATATTAAGAAGTTAATAAATTGAGAGCCTTCGCTGATGATTTGGTTATATTTCTATAGGATCAAAAAAGTAATACCATTGTTGATCAAGGTGTTGCAGATAGTTAAATTGTGAAGTTTGTGGGGTTTTTATATCTTGCTAAATCATTGTATAGATCATTGGGACTGATATTCAAGGGATGAACCAGATGTGAATTGTTATAAGTGGGACATTAGATAAACCATTACATGGGGTAATATATTTCATATGAGAGCCACCCATCACAGGAAAGGTGAACTGTGATGATGATGTGTGCAAGAAACATTTTTTAATTATTATAATCTTCACATCTAATACAAACTTTTTTGTACATGATTGAATTTGAAGTAAGAAAAATTAGTATCTCTCGTGTATAGTAGTTTGCAAGCATTACCTAATTTGCATAAGTAAAAATTCCTAGAAGAGAATAAACAATCCACTTTTTGATTCAAAAGAACTGCCTTGCAAACGTAATTCCTCCAGTCACTTCTTTAAGCTCAGCCAATGATTACAATCTGCTTAACTGAAGATGACCTTGAATTTGAATATGGGTACAGCAAAGGATTTAAAGCAATCAGTTCTTAATGTGAAATGTTTCTGAGGTTATATCTAACATTTTTCTTGGTGTATATATTTAGGTCCTGAACCTATTCATGCAAAAAGCAAAGAGAAACTGCAGGTGTCATGGGACAAAATGAGCAAATCCAAGTACAATGGAATTGAACCTGAAGATATAATTCAGAAGTATGGAATTGATACAGTCCGGCTATACATCCTGTTTACTGCCCCTCCAGAGCAAGATATCCTGTGGGAAGCAAAGAGTAAGAATCCTTCTCAAAACCCAAATTCTTCCACTATCAAATTGGTATTTTTGTTGCAAAATGCTTTTTATGTATTCAAAATGCTGACAAAATTCCCAGATTAAACCTTTTTGCTATTTTCATACTTTGTTATTTATAGTTGTGCTATTTAGGAGTTGCCATAGGAAGACATCTAACTCTCTTTCTAGCAACCTTTTCTAACCTGTGGCCCAAACACACTTCTGGGCCCTTTCCATTTCAAATATTTGCCAGACACAAATGTTCTATATCAAGCTTCCCCAAGCAGCTTTCAGGTGTGCTATGAATTTAGTTGCCTTAATTCTCTGTCATCAAATATTCCAGCTCATGGAAATACAGTTCAGCATACTGGAAAAAAGTCATTAGAGTGTATGTGATTTTTATTTTGAAGATATTTTGAATGTTACTGAAAACAGAAGCAGATGTGTTTTTGAAAGAATAATTTAATATTTGTTCATATATAAATGTAACTCCTGAAGTTGTATGTTTTGGATTGCTGACAGGATGTATGATTTAGATTCTTTCTATGTACAACTCCTTCATTGATCTGAAACCATATTGTTGCTTCTCTGTCTATACAAAGCCATACAGGGTCATAGATGAGCAATTAACTTTGCAAGTTAACCCAATAATCCTCATGTAACTGGAGAGAGGAATTATTTGCTTGATGACTGACTTCTTATCAACCCCTTCCCTCTGGAACTATTTTCTTCATGAGATCATGGAGCCTTAATGACATTAGTCCCAGCATTCTTTCCTCATCTTAGTTGAGCAATCTGAAGATGGCTCTGTTCCCACACAGGATATGTTGTGTTTTTTTTAAAACAAGTTTTATTCAATTTTTCCAAAAGAACATAAAAAAGCTCTTCAGTGTACAACATAATTCCGAGTCACCGCTTTTACATGCAAATATGACAGTAATTATATATTCATTTTTACATTCAACATTCTGTCTTGTCCATTTTTAACTTAATTCTATTATTACTTTTCCATTTCAACTTTTACATAAGAAAAGAAATAAACAGATTAATTCTGTTAAGTGATATTACTTTCATTCTAAGCATCTTCTCAATTCATTTAAATTTATTTGAAATATACTTCTTAAACATTAACATTTCTTTTAAGCGTTGCCTTTTCCAAAGTACTCTTTTCTTATTTAAATCACTAATAGTTTCCATATCTTTATACTTTATACTTTAATTCTTTTTATCTTATCAAATTTGCAATTCCATCGCATATTCTTTTCATAAAATCTAGATTAATACAAGTTTTTCACATAAAACAAAATATAAATTTCCCTTCCCCTTTTACTAGTTTGGGGGTGTTACCTCAGTGGTTTAAGTATGCCTTAATTCCCTCATCTGTAATTCCCAGTTAAACATCTATTTTACCTAGTTATAGTAATAATCCCTAGAAAAATAAACTACTTTACATTGCCCTTTTCAGTCAGATTCCGCAATGTATTTTCTCCCTTTACTTCCATAAAATTTTAGTTATGGTATCAAAAAAAAAATTAAAAAAAGAAAGAAACAATCCATTTTTCTTGGTCAGTGATATTAATCTCATTTTTAAACTTCACCATTCATTTCAATCATTTCAATATATATAATAAATATTAACCTTTCTTGCAACAATAAAAATAAGAAAATGTATTCATCTTCTAAAAAGATATCAGTGCCCCTCCCTCCTCTCAATAGACTATATTCTATAATTTGTAATTACAAAGTACGTTATTATTACTCCTCATATCAATGCAGAATCCCCTTTATTAATTAGTAAACCATTGTCCCAATATATTCTAGGTAAAGAAAATGTTTCCTTTATTTTTCAATTCCCATATTTCTTTCTTTCCTGTTCCTGTTCCTTATTACCTCTCTTCCCTTTTGTTTTTCCAAATCTTTTCTGTCTCTGATTTATATCCTTTCTATATATATTTTCCTTCCCCCTTTTACTTTTCTGCTGTTTCTTTCTGTCTTTCCGATTTTTATAAATATTCCCCGTTTTAGTTACTTTTTTAAATCTCCCATTTTTAACCCCTCTTCTTTTTCCTCTTCTTTGTGGTGTTCTTTGTGTTAATTGTCTATTTAAGATGGCTTCTTGAACTAACTCCTCCTTCTCTGAGGTTTCTTCTTCATATTCTTCAATTTCCATAGCTTTTAACTCAGAGTCAAGTGATTCACCTCTTGCATGTAGTAGTTTTTTCAAATTTTTAAGTTCCATTTTTAGGTCCCACAGAGATATCATTGTTACTCTTATATCTTATAGTCATTAAAATCCACCAATCACCAATCTTTTTCTTTTTTCTTCTTCAAACTTTCTGAATTAATAACCATTTCCGAAATGGGTTTATAGCAAAATCACCAATCAGTCCAACAATCCATATTTTTTCTTTTGTTCTAATTCAATTTTCACTTTTTAGGGTACTTGTTATATTGTTTCAATATTTCCTTTTCATTGTATCAGATCCAATTTATAAGAGAAATAGGAACTTTCCCTTTTTCAGCTTAAATTTTTGTCCACCAGATGGCACTCTCCGTTATACAATGTCCTCACCTTTTCCTCCCATTTTATTGTTTGGGGCTTTCCAAACCTCAGTATTCCAAACCAATAAAATCTTCAATTTAAATATTTCCCCCTTTTTGAAAACTCCTAAGTCCAACTTTAAATTGTGCCTGTTTGTTAGCAATTCAGTTTGTTTGGATATCTTGTTCCGGCTTCTTCCAATCCTGGTTTGAAACCCTGCTCAGCTGTCAAAGATATTTTCACTTTTTTTTTCTTTTCCCTTTAAAAATCCGCCGCTTTCTTATTCTTTCATAAAAATTCTTAAAATACCATCCTGGGGTACCTTTTAATTAATTGTTGTGCCAAGTTGTCCCGGTTCTTATGTTGTCCACCTCTTTCTTCTGTCCTGCACAAATCTTAGTCCAGCTAAGTCCTCCTCTTCAGGATGGCCATTTTAGTCCACCGCTCGGTAGTCTTCGGGGGAAAAAATTGCCTAGCCTAGGGAGGGGGGATGCGGCTCCCCTTGACCTGTCTGGCAGCTTCCCCTTACTCCACCGCCCCTCCGAGGCAGCTTCAGCCCCTAATCACAGTGATTGGGGCTCTCCAATGATAGAGCACGGACCGAAGCTGCGGACAGTCACAGTCCCTGGTCCTTCAACGAGAAGGGCTTAACCCCGAACCAGGATATGTTGTTTTTTATTGCATAACAAATATGTATAAATAGGCATTGGTTGACCACAGATTTTTGCACTTTGCCATTAATTCAAAAAGCAGAAGAATCTTTAACATTCACATAGTAGGTATGCTCCTAGAGAGTACAATTGTGAGAATTAGAGGGTTGAAGGAGAACCATTGTTTTCAGTAATTATGCAGAAATGCTTAAGAAGCAGATCTATAAAAAACCAACTCAGATATGAGGATATGAACTGTTATACGCTCACATTCTTTAAATCTATAGAAAATGTGGAATGCCTTATCTTCCTTCTTTGTAAGCAGTACTACTTGAATCTGTATTTTTTTTTTGTGATTTCCAAGGTAAGAGAGCACTTGGTTTAGACATCACTTTTTATCTAACTTATAGTGGAAAACTGGTAAAAGGTTCCTAGCATTAAACCATAAGCCTGAAGAAAGAAAGAAAAAAATCAGAATATTTTAAATTCAGTGAGTAGCTGCTATATCATTAAATGTTGAATATCATTTTATCCTAATTAAATAAGACTATATCTACTTGTTCTAAAATTAAAAAGTGGCACTAATGACTGATTATAAAAAAAAGCAGAATTATTCTTCTTTTTTCTTTTTCTCTAGCTGAAATTGTTATCTTAACATGAGCTAATGAAAGCTTCTGTCTCCTATCATTTTTTTTTTTTTAGCTGATGCAATCCCTGGAGTGTTAAGATGGCAAACTCGCATCTGGCAACTAGCAACTAAATTTATAGAAGCCAGAAATTCTGGTCCACTACCCAATCCTCACTTACTTAACCAGAAAGATAAACTGAATGCCAAACATATCTGGACACAGAAGAACTTCACTGTCTCTCAGGTTGGAAAGAGATTCTGCCTATTCCAAACATTTTAACAATATTTAACTGATGGCTAAAATCAAACTGCAACAGAGATGTAATCTTTTTTACTTGTTTAGGGCACATTTATATAGTAAAACATCTTTCTAAAGTGAGGGAAATTGGTCTGGTTCTATAATGGACAATAAGAATGTCATAGATGTAACAAGGCTAGATATGACATAGCAGGAAGTGCTACCTTCCACAATCCAGCATACAGTTTATCTCTGTTTCCCTTCATCATGAAGTGGTAGTCCGGAACATTTGAATACCATTATTTTGGAGAAAACTAGAGAATGTTTTGTGAAAATCAGTTATTGCTTTGTAGTTGTTGATGCAGATAACAATGTTCTATTTTGTACATATCATACATGTTCCTATTTCTTCCATAATGTTGTAGCACCCAAAAAAAGTCATGAAGAACAATTGTAATGATTTCTCAAATGTTACCAGATCGCAATCATCTTTGTCTTGCTCCAAAGGCAGGAATATAAAGTTGCCTTTATTTTATTTTATCTTTGTCTTTTAAAGATTACCACTCAAAGCCAATGTAGGGCTAATATTTTAAGGAGGGGGGAAGAATATGAACACATTTATTCTACAAACTACAATTAATTATGGGATATGTAGAATGCTGTGTCTTGTCCCCCTCTCCCCAATAGCCCTTAGTAGTTAGTCTAAAGAGAGTCGAACCAAAACTCAATTGGTTTAGGTTTTTTAAAGGCTAAAATACTGCTTTAAAATCAAAGAGGCATTGATTTTATATGCTGCTTTGTTAGTTTCATAGTCTATAAAAGGTGTCAAATGTTTTAAAAAAATAGAGAACAAAACTTTTGATAGAGAACTTCTATTGTGATCAAAGTTAACTGAAGAAAATGTTTGCTTTTTGTGTTTTAGGTAACAGAATACTTCCTGGAAGATTATTTGTTTAATGGCATAATTTCTCGACTGATGGGCCTCAGTAACATATTATTGGTAAGTATGCTATGCAAGTTTGCTTATTTTAAAAAAGTCTGTTTATTCCCTCAATGTACAATAAGGATCCAGTATAATATATAGTATCAATACATGTGGCATACTGTTTAGTTTTGTGTGTATATATGTTGATGTTCATCCATCATATTCGAAGAGGACCTTGACATCTAACGGGTTGCACATGTCATGCAGAAATGTGTGGACACCATTGTTATAGCATTTGCAGTTGTAACTTTACAGAGTGCTCACTTCTTTTGTGCTGTAGTAATTATTTTGTCTTCAAATATCTGGCAGCCTTGGTGGATCAATGTGTGCCATATTGACTGATCAATCTTGTACCAGGGTTTCCTAGGAGGTGGTGTTGATGTCCAGGGACTTGAAGGAGGCTTGTGTCTTGTATTGCTTCCTTTGTCCACCTTATGATCACTTTCCTTGAGACAGCTCACCAGTGGTGAAATTCAATTTTTTTTACTTCCGGTTCTGTGGGCGTGGCCTATTTTGTGGGTGTGGCCTGGGGGGGTCATGTGACTGTGTGGGTGTTGCCTATTTGGTGGGCGTGTTGGAAGTTAAAACCCACTCCTCTCCTAGGAAAATGAAATATTTTAGGATATATTAAAAAGGCAGAATATTTCCCCTAAAAAGAAAAGTAGAAACTCAAGAGAGGCAGAAACTCAGCCCCCCCACCTTTGCTAATGGGTCATTACTCTGGCCAAGGCCAGTCTATTTTACATAACAAAGATCTACTCCAGGTAGAGCTATAATAGGAATTGCCCAAAGCCCTTTCATTACATCATCACCCAGCAAGGCTCAACCAAGTCTGGAACTCAGGACAGCCTACAGAGTTGCCCCTGCATGGCCCCATGGGAGTCTGACAACCAATCAGAATACAAGCTCAAATTAAAATCCTGTTAGTGGTGTCATGGTTAAAACAATGGTAAAGCAATATATGGATTTAAAACCAGAAATATTTTGTTGAGTATTCTATTTAATTTTACACATGTTAATTTGCTGCTACAATTGTGTTTGCACAACAGTGGAAAAACAAAGATATGAAAATGAATAAAAAATATTAGAATGTGCAGAAATTTAAATTTAAAGAATTTACAATCAAGGAGAAGGCTTAGAATACTTTTTAACATGGGATTTCTTTTATCAATGGCTAGAAATAGAAGTTAGAAATGTAAAAGTATAAAAGAAAACACCAATTATATAAGGAAAGTTCAGTAAAAAGGATAAGGAAATGTTATTAGTATTTAATCATTGTTAATGTATAGATAACTTTGAGAGCATACCTCCCAGCCCCCCCCCCAAAAAAAATACTGCAGATAAAAACCAATGATCCATCAATCAGGCTCAGTTAAAAAAACCAGCTTTAATAATGGCAAAGTGTTATACATTTGGTTACTAATTTTCTCAGAACTGCATTTCACGTAAAATGTCCCCTGGCCTGCATGCTGCAAGCATCAACATCAAAAAATGCTAGGACATGTTGTTATGTGCCTATAAATTAAAGCAATATTTTTAGATTTTTCCAGCTGTATCTGCTTTGTGAGTGTGTAACAGCAAACCCACAAACTACTCAACACACTCCCTACACAACTGAAAACTACACACATACACTCACAAAACAGATACAGCTGGAAAAATCTAATTCTTTAATTTATAGGCACATAACATTTCACACACTTTAAAAGAACTTCCATACACACACAATGACAACCTCACAAATATGACTATTTTTTTAGGAAAAAAATTAACACACTTACTGTTTTTTTAAATCAGGGGTCTTGAAACTTGACAGCTTTAAGACTTGTGGATTTCAATTCCCAGAATTCGTTCTCCTAGTTTGAAGACCCTTGTTTTACATAAGTGGATTTCAAACTTGGCAAGCTTAAGACTTGTGAACTTTAACTCCCAGAATTCCTCCTCCAGTCATGTTAGTAATTCTGGGAGTTGAAGTCCACAGGTCTTAAACTTGCCAAGTTTGAAAGACCCCAGCCTGCCCTGATTTAAACGAGTAGGGAAAAAAACTACATACCCAATTGAAGAACGGCAGAAACAGTTGCTCACAGAGCAGGCGATTGCAGCAGCAATTCAGGAATCGGGAGAAGACCTCTGAAAGAGATAGGTGCTGGCTGGAGGTGGGAGGGAAGTGGGTTATTTTAAAAGGGTTTCTTTCTTTTTTCTTTTTAGAAGCCCTGGGGAGGGGAAGAATCGCAATGGCTAGGAAGGTTTGGAAGAGGGTGAGCAGCAGGAAGCAAGAACGGGGAGCCAGGCAGGAAGTCAGGAACCGATTCGGGGCGTGGCCAGCCAGAATCGCTAACGGTTCTGCGAGCTATGTTAAATTCCTCCTAACGGTTGTGAACTGGCTGAATAGCATCTCTGCAGCTCACCATAGAGGAGCTGTTTAGGGATGCGATGGTCTGGCATCCTTGCAACATGACCTGCCTAGCATGTCTGAGCTTTCATCAGCAAGGTGTGGATTGATGGCAAGCCTGCTCTGGACAGGACTTCTGTGTCTGGCATCTTGTCCTGCCACCGGATCCTGAGAAGTCTACAGAGGCAGGTTGTATGGAAATGGTTGTCTCCTATATACAGTCGAAATCTCACTGGCATACGTCAGGGTAGTTAGCACTACTGCTCGATAGACTTTGAGCTTATAACAAGGCTTATTCCACAATGGTCCCACACATTGGTCAGTAGTCTGCCATATGCAGAGCTTGCCTTGATAATTCTGCAGTTGACTTCAATGTCAATTGTCACTGCGCGGGAGAAGGTGCTGCCAAGATATGTAAATTGGTCCACTGCTTGCAGCTTTTGTCCCTTCACTTTGATGATAGGCCTTATTGGGCTTTCGGAGCTGGTTGATGCATCACTTTGGTCTTCTTTGTGTTAATGAAAAGCCAAAGTTATCACATGATGCTGTGAATTATCCACACTGGCTTGCATTTCCTGCTCTGATCCAACATTCAGGACACAGTTGTCAGCAAAAAGGTCTCATAGCACAGTCTCCTTTATCTTAGTGACAGCCTGGAGTCTTCGCAAGTTGAACAGTTTTCCATCGGTCCTATATCTCAGGCTCTCCCAAGGAACTGTTCTTGAAGGCATATGACAACATAGCTGAAAAAATTATGCTGAACAGGGTCGGTGCCAATACACACCCTTGCTTGATGCCATTTGTAATGGGAAAGGCCTCTGAAACTTCTCCATTGTCCAGAACATCAGCCATCATGCCATCTTGGAACTGATGCACCACCAGGATGAATCTGTCAGGGCATCCAAACTTCGACATGATGCGCCACAGACCTTTGCAACTGACAGTATCAAAAGCCTTGGGGAGATCCATAACGGTGGTGTACAATTCACGATTCTGCTCTTGACATTTCTCTTGGAACTAACAGGCTGGAAAGATCATGTCCACAGCGCCACCCTCTTTGCAAAAACTGCACTGTGTCTCAGGTAGTAGATCCTGTCCCAGGTGGTCAGTCAGGCAGTTCAGCAACACTCGTGCAAGGATCTTGCCTGCGATGGAAAGCAGTGGTATTCCTCTATGATTATTGCGAACTTATATTGATTCCCTTTCCTCTTGTAGAGGTGTACATTCCTGAGGAATGGATCCTTGATTCCAGAAGGATTGAAACAGCTGAATGAATTTGTCAACAAGCATGCACCACCATCCTTATAGACTTCCACAGGGATCGTGTCAGATCCTGGGGCCTTGCCACTGGACGCTGTCTGATGGCCTGTAGGGTTTCAGTCTTTGATGATGGAGTGTCCAGGCTGTGGTTGATATCTGCCTAGGGCATTCTGTCGATCACCTCATTGTTGATGAAAGATGGGCAGTTCAGTATGGATTGGAAGTGCTCACCCAATGCTGTAGAATCAGAATCTTCTCAGTAATGACTGTGCAATACAAGAGAACTCTGTGAGGGCTGAGGTCCATACAAGGATTTGAAGACTTCGTAGAACCTTTAGGCATTGTTTCTATCAGCAAACTTCTGAATTTAATCTGTTTTGGCATCTTGTGAAGCTGGCTCAGTATGGTCCTGTGAGTGTTGTTGAAGGCCTTTTTCTTAGCTGTTGACAATGGGTCGCTCTGTTAAGCACGGTGAAGGCTTATCAGAGTCTTGATCTCTTCATTGTTTTTGTCAAACCAGTCCTGCTGCTTCCTGAGTAAGGGCCCAAAAACCTTTAGTGCAGAAGAGTGCACAATATCCCAGAAGCATTCCTAGTCCTTCTCAGCATTTCCCTCTAATAGCAGCTCTGAGAGTTTGTTGTCAAGATCTTTTGCTAGTGAAGCTGCTGTATTGGGGTTCCTCAGTTTACTGACATTGATACATTTCATCACAGCTTTGTTTCCCTGCGGACGTCTCTTTGACTTGATGTGAAAGCTTAATTTGGAGATGATGAATCTATGGTCTGTCCAACAGTCAACACTTGGCATGACTTTGGTCATCCTTACATCCTGTCTGTCTTTCCTCCACACAATGACATAATAAATAAGAAGCCAGTGCTTGGAGCATGGGTGCATCCAGCATGTCTTTTTGTGAATGGGCAAGCTGAAGATAGTATTAGTAATGATCAGAACATGTGCCGCACATGTCTTCAGTAGTAATAGGCTATTTCTGTTACATTTGCCGATTCCATTTTTTTCCAATGACACCATCCTAGGCAGCGTGATCAGATCCTATTCTCACATTAAAATCGCCAAGTAAAATCAGCTTGTTTGTGCGCTTCACAGATGAAAGTAGGGCATCAAGATCTTCATAAAACGTGTCCTTTACTTCATCTGGATTCATAATTGTGGGTGCATAGACGCTGATCAGTGTGGCCTGTTTTCCTTTCAGTAATGGGAGATGCAATGTCATAAGATGATTGTTCACGCCCTTGGAAAAACTGGCAAGTTTTCAGACAAGATGATTGTTAACAGAGGTGGTGGTGGAATGGTCAGGGGGGATGGGGGCCCTGGAGCAACAGCAGAACAGCAGAGATGGCAGAGGAACTCTGAAAAATATCGAAGACTATGGAGGGCATCGCCGGACTGCCGGGACATTTTTATCGGAGCCCTTGAAATACTCCAGGAGAGAGCTTTGGGCCTTAAGGGATGCCCCCCTCTCCCTCAAGTGGCCCTCAAGGCTCTCTAGGACATATCTTAATGACGGATCCTGGGATCCCGAGAGATGGTGTGGCCGTAGGAAGCGCGTTGAGGGGAAACCCAGGGTTTATAGTTTTTTAATGGGGTTTTTAAGGGGATTGGGGAAATCCGAACCGGGTTTGGGGGACAACCCACGAGGATCTGGGGGCAGCCAGGCTAGCATGCACGTCTGGGAGGGCTCAGAGGGGTGTGTGTTGGGGGGGGCAGAAGGAGGGTGGGATGCCGGGGGCCAGTTCTATTGGCACAGTTACTGGGAGAGGCAGATATGGCGGGGGTAGAGGGCCATATCAGGTTGGGGGATCGCGCTGTCGATGTCTTCAAGCGGTAGCGCGCTCCGACCCTCTTCACCCATCCTGCAGGCCTGGTTGTCCAGAGCCTCGGGCCCTGAGTACCCGGCTGATGCTATGCAATGCCAGGTCTGTTGTCAATAAAGCCCCCCTGATTTGTGATCTTATTCAGGAAGAGGGCGTGGACCTGGTAGGTGTTACCGAAACCTGGCTGGGCCCAGAGGGTGGTGTTCCTCTGAAGGAGATGTGCCCACCAGGTTTCTTAGCATTTCATCAGCCTAGGTCTCAGGGAAGGGGTGGTGGGGTGGCGGTGCTTATTAAAGAGGTCTTTCGTCCTAGGGAGGCCACTGTTCCTCAGACGGCTGGTTGTGAGTCTCTCTTTGTGAAGTGGGGACAAGGGGTTCAGATGGGCCTTTTGATAACGTACTTGGCTCCCTGCCACGTGTCATTGGCCCTGCCCGGACTCCTCGAGGTGATAGCCGAGCTGGCGGTTGGGACCCCTAGGCTGTTAGTCATGGGGGATTTCAACTTGCCTTCGCTCGGGGAAACCTCTGGGATAGCTCGGGAGTTCATGGCTTCCATGACGGCCATGGACCTGACCCAATTAGTTTCTGCCCCTACTCATATAGGAGGACACACACTGGACCTGATTTTTGTCTCTGGTCAGTGGTTGAATGACTGTAATTTCGGGGACTTAGTCATTAAACCCTTGTCATGGACAGACCATTCCCTTCTTAGACTGGACTTCTGTACCGCCACCCCCCACCGCAGGGAGGCGGAGCCGTGTAGATGGTTCCGCCCCAGGCGCCTGATGGACCCTGAGCGGTTCTAGAGGGAACTTGGGCCATTTCCCGAGACTCTGGCTCACAACTCGCCTGGAGATTTGGTGGTCACCTGGGATAGGTTGGCTGCCGAGGCTCTGGACCGAGTTGTGCCTCTGCGATCTCTGACTCGGCACAGATCCCATCTAGTTCCATGGTTTACGGAGGAGCTACGGGAGATGAAGTGCCGGAAAAAACGTCTAGAGAGTGTTTGGAGGGCTAGCCGCACTGAGTCTGACCGAACACAGGTGAGGTCCCACATTAGGACCTGCCTTGTGGCGATAGAGGCGGCAAAGCATTCGCATTTCTCCGCCCTTATTGCGTCGGCAGAAAATCAGCCTGCCGCTCTGTTTAGAGTGACCCACTCCCTGCTGGAGCCGAGAGTGCGGGATGACCTCTTGCAGGGTAGGGCAGAAGAGTTTTCCCGATTCTTGCACGACAAAATCGCTCAGATTCGGGACGGGCTGGACTCCAATTGGGTGGTCCTGGGGAAGGTCCAGGGCAAGTCTTGAGACTATTATCTGGAAAGAGTTTGACCCTGTGACCGCTGAGGGTGTGGACAGGTTGCTGGGGGGGCTGAATGCCACCACATGTTTGTTGGACCCGTGTCCCTCCTGGTTGGTTTCGACCGCCAGGGAGGTGACACGAGGTTGGCTCCAGGGGATTATCAACGCTTCGTTGAGAGAGGGGTCGCTCCCTACTGCCCTGAAGATGGTGGTGGTGCGGCCGCTCCTCAAGAAGCCTGCCCTGGACCCGGCTGTTTTAAATAACTATCGTCCAGTCTCCAACCTTCCTTTTTTAGCAAAGGTTGTTGAGAGTGTGGTGGCATGTCAGCTCCCTCAGTATCTGGAGGAAGCGACTTACCTCGATCCATTCCAATCGGGCTTCAGGCCCAAACAACATTGGTGGCGTTGGTTGATGATCTCTGGAGGGCCCCTGACAGGGGGTTTTCCTCTGTCCTGGTCCTGTTAGACCTCTCGGCGGCTTTTGATACTATCGACCATAGTATCTAATTGCGGCGGTTGGAGAGGTTGGGGATTGGGGGAACTGTCTTGCGATGGTTCTCCTCCTTCCTCTCCAACCGCTCGCAATTCGTGTTGACGGGGAGGGAGAGGTCCACCTCTAGGCCCCTCATTTGTGGGGTGCCTCAGGGATCGGTCCTCTCCCCTCTTCTGTTCAACATTTATGTGAAGCCGCTGGGGGAGATCATCCGTGGTTTTGGGGTGTGGTGTCATCTGTATGCAGATGATATCCAGCTTTACATCTGCACCCCGGGCCACCCCAATGATGCTGTGGAGGCTATGTCCCGGTAACTGGAGGCCGTGCGGAATTGGATGGGTGGGAACAGGCTCCGGCTCAACCCGTCCAAGACCGAGTGGCTGTGGTTTCCGGCGGCCCGATATAGTCAGCTGACTCCGTCGCTGGCTATTGGGGGAGAGATTTTACCCCCCACAGGGAGGGCTCGCAATTTGGGTGTCCTCCTGGATGCATGGCTGTCTTTAGAAGACCATATTGCGGCCGTCTCCAGGGGGGCTTTTTATCGGGTTCGCCTGATTTACCAGTTGCGGCCCTTTCTGGATCGGGACGCCCTGCGCACAGTCACTCATGCCCTTGTCACCTCTTGCCTGGACTACTGTAACGCTCTCTACATGGGGCTCCCTGCGGGGAGCACCCGGAGACTCAAACTGGTACAAAATGCGGCCGCGCGGGTGATTATGGGGGCGTCGCGAAGCTCCCATATGACGCCTCTCCTGCGCGAGCTGCATTGGTTGTCGGTGGTTTTCCGGGTTCGCTTTAAGGTTCTGGTTCTGACCTTTAAAGCGATCCATGGCATTGGACCAGGTTATCTGCAGGACCGCGTTCTGCCGGTGATCTCCAACAGACCTGTGCGTTCCCACAGGGAGGGCCTTCTCCGGGTGCCGTCGGCTTCTATGTGCCGTCTGGCGGCCCCCAGGAGTAGGGCCTTCTCTGTGGGGGCCCCCGCCCTCTGGAATGTTCTGCCCCCAGAGATACGCACCAACACGGACCTGAGAGCTTTCAGACGGGCGTTAAAAACTTGGCTCTTTGAGCAGGCTGGCCTAGGCTGATGTAGGATTTTTAATTTTGTCTTACGTTTTTAATTGGTTTTGAATATTTGGGGTTTTAACTATCTTATGGGGGAGGGGCAAAATTTTTAAACAGCCTAAATTATTTAATCCGTTTTTAACTTTTGTATAGTGTATTGGGGTTTGTGATTGGCTGTGCACCGCCCTGAATCCTTCAGGAGAAGGGCGGTATATAAGTATTAGAAATAAATAAATAAACCACAAAACCTACTTTAGATTCATAGTGTTTGTCACTGCTGCATCCACACCAGAAGAATGTATAACCATCTCCTGTTTCTGTGAGCTGACCTTCGTTGGCTAGACAAGTTTCACACAGGGCCACAATATCAATTTTAAATCTTGCGAGCACTCTGGCAACCAGGGCTGTTCTTTCTGGTCGATCTGCTAAGGGTTCTCTTGAACTATGCGTACGTTCCATGTGCTAATAGTGAGTAGTGTCAACTTATGTTTTCTTTGTATTTTTGTTATTCAACCCTTTGCTTCTTTCTTTGCTCCCTGCCCAGTCAGTCTCTATCGCACATGCACAACATTGTGCATATGTGCGACATGCCTCAAGCCTGCTTTTGTCCACCTGCCAGGTCAGCCTGCCTTTCACTGCGGCCCTGCCTGATCTGATAATCTCCCTGGGTAAGTGCAAGCCCCAGTCACCTTTCCCCCATCACCACCACTTGCCTTTTGTTTTGCTCATTCCTCCTACCACCACTTGCGTTTTGCCGCCACTGCCTGTCATCTTTCCCCCACCACCGCCACTTGCTTTCCAGCTGGGAACACATGGAGAGATTCCTGTTAGCTTTGGAAAGATCAGCAGATGCTTCTCTCACCTGCTGCTCGAAGTCCCCCTCGCTTTGGGAAACAACTCCTGGGCAGCAGAGAGAAACAGGATTCAACTGGGCTGCTTTTCTGCTGCCCAAGAGCTGTCCCCCCCCCCCCGCTCTCCATTCCTCCTTGTTGCTTTCTGCACTGTGTGCTCCTTTCCCTGCCTCACTGCTCTTCAATCCATTGCTTTGCTGTGCTCTTTTCATCCCCCCGTTGCCTTTCTCTCCCATTGTTCTCTCCCCCACTGCTCTCCATTCCTACTTGTTGCTTTCTGCACTGTGTGCTCCTTTCCCTGCCACACTGCTCTCCAATCCATTGCTTTGCTGCACTCTTTTCATCCCCCTATTGCTCACCTTTCTCTCCCATTGCTCTCCCTCCTGCATTGCTCTCCACTCCTCCCCGTTGCTTTCTGCACTATGTGCTCTTTTCCCTGCCCCACTGCTTTCCAATTTATTGCTTTGCTGCACTCTTTTCATCTCCCCCCCCCCGTTGCCTTTCTCTCCCGTTGCTCTCCTCTCCCTTACCCCCCTGCTCCCTTACCCCCTCTGGGATGCACTGCCTTCGTGCTTGCCTTCCCGGCGAGAGCCTCAATGCTCTCAATTGCAAGCTTTTTGATTCTCTTCCTTCTCCTTTAATTACTTGTTTGTTTGTATTGTAAAGTTTGGTTATTGTATCAGCCACAGTTGAATCAATGAGACTGCATCCAGCAGAATTAGTCTAGGTAGAGGGATGATTTGTTGCCCTAAGAACTAATAATCCAATATTGAGGCATTGATAATTCATGGTGATATTTTGCTTGTGTTTTTCTCTGACAAAGTCACTTAGAACTTATTAGCATTTTTCAACATTATTTTAAAAAAGGAAGAGAGATAACACTTCAGATATATTTCAGAAAATGGCTATTTATTTCTTATTATTTAAATAGCGCAAGTTGTGTTTTGGAAATTACCAGAGGCATTAACAGAAAGTAATGATCAAAAAATGAAGGCATAAAATGTCAAAGCAAATTTTAAAAATTACTATTTTTATGTAAAAGTGATAAATCATATTCTAGAAGCTAATCAGAGTGTGTGATAATTTACAGCAGCACTTCATCAGTATTATTTTATAACGTTCACTGTTTGGAAATAAGTTTTATGGTGTTGACTATTTATACCCAACTGTTCTATTTATACACAGCTAGCATAGATAATAATGAATTAATATTAAATCATTTAAAATGTTAAAAGGTGGAACAATAAAAGCAGCTAAATAGAATGCAGACTAGCTTAAGCAATCTTTTGAAAAATCGAATGAAGGAATTCTGGGCCAAAAACAATGCTAGATATCAAATGTGCTTTAGGAAGATGATGAATCGTCAAAATGCTGTCCTAATCAACAGGCCCTTCCTGTAAAGTAAACAGAGTTTCATCATTCCTTAGGATATTTTGTGAGGTGAGTGAGACCAGCTGGTATCTTTAAATGGTGCAAATGGATCTAAGGATTGCTTCTCCTAGGTGTGCTCTTTCTGGAGAGCTTAAATGACCTCTCTGCTAAAGGGTTTCACTTTATGAGCAAGAGTTGGCTGCCATAATTGCATTTTAACTATTTTAATTCCTCAAGGTGCTCTAGCTTATCTTGTCTGGGCCTGGGGCTTTTCCTGGCTTTTGTCTGTGAAATAGACTTACACCTCATTCTCTGTAATCACCGGAGGTGGTGGGCCCAGTGGGATGGGGTAGGTTGTAGGAGACTTGGTTCTTGTTGGTGTGTCTGAGATGGGGATTGTGGAGATGGGTGGCAGTAGTTTTCTCTCAAACCTACAGTAAAACACATTCAGGTCATCTGCTAGTTGTTGATTTCCTTCAGCATGGGAAGGAGATTTGCTGTAATCATTTTTAAGAGTTTTCCACATGTTGGCTAGTTCATTTGTTGAGAACTGATTCCTTAGCTTTTCAGAGTAGCTTCATTTTGCTGCTCTCATCTCCCTTGTTAATACATTTCTGGCCTGATTGTACAATATTCTATCACCTTTTCTGTAGACTTCCTCTTTGGTACGACCTAGTTGCTTAAGTGAACCAAGGTTTATTGTTACTGATATTCTCAGGTTTCTGGTTGGCACACATAGGTCTTCATAGAAACTGACATATGATGTTACAGTATCTGTGAATTCATCCAAGTCTGCAGAGATGTCTTCGAACACATTCCAATCAGTGCAGTTAAGGCAAGCCTGTAGCTTTAGCTTTGCTTCCTCAGTCCAAGTCTTCACTTATTTAATTGTTCGTTTCCTGGTTTTAAGTCTTTGTCTGTAAGGAGGTACAAGATGAATCATACAATGATAAGAGTGTCCCACAGCTGCTCGTGGTAAAGACTGATAAGCATCTTTTAATGTTGTGTAACGATGATCTAAAACAGGGGTCTTGCTTGAAATACGTTTATGGATTTTTGGCTCCAATGACGTTACTGCAAGATAGAGAGTTGTTTTTATTTCAAGACAAGACCGGTACTGAGTTTTAATTGCTGTGACAGATGAAAATGTCTTTTCACACAAATATGTTGTTGAAAACTGAATCAAAATGTTCATTGATTTTTCACTCGGCAATATTCACTTTTATTCAATATTCACAATATTCAAAAAATTCACTTTTTCTGGAGAGCCAGAAATGAGGCCTTGAGATAGATGAATGGAATATAGCTTTGAGACGGTCGTCATATGATAGATCGATAAGGGTTTCTTTTTCATGCATACTTAAATTGCTATTTTCAATGCTTGCTGCAAATGGATCTATTATCCACATATTGCCATGTCTGGGACCTTCTTTCTTTGGGTAATAACGATCAAAAGATTCTGTGAGTGACTGTAGCTGCTGTTGAACAATGGTTACTACTTGCCAGTTAACATCTTTCTCCCTCATATACCCATCAAAAATTGAAAAAAATTGCAGATCTTCTTCAGCCAACCGCTTTTGCCACAGTAATATTTTCTTTTGAAAAACATCCATTTTACCTCTTAGTTTGAACACATCCTGAAATTGTCCTTGCAAAAATAAGTTTAGTTCATTTAACAATGAAAAATATCTGCCAGATATGCAAGTTTGGCTACCCACTCATCGTTGTCAAGAGTTCTTGAAATTTTGGATTATTTTGCTGGCAGAAAAATTCTTTCACTTCTTCGCTCAGGGCGAACATTTTACCCCTTGACAGCCATCTCACCTCAGCGTGAAGAAGATGATTAGTATACTCGGAACCCATTTCTTGAACAAAGTGCCTCAAACATTGGAGAATTGAGTGCTTTGTATCGAATTTCATTTACAATTTTAATAACATCTGATAACACTTCGTGTAGTTCTGGGAACATTTTTTTCACCGCAAGTTGCTCATTATATATAATGCAGTGTGTTGACAAAATGTCTAGGTGACCAATTTTTTTAACCTTTTCAACAATTCCTGAAAGATGTCCAGTCATGTTTGTGGAACTGTCTGTACATATCCCAATACATTTTTTCCATTCAGTTCTGTATTTGAGGAAATAACCATTCAGTGCTTCAAAAATCTCAGAACTAGTTGTTCTACCTGGCAAGTTGAGCAAGCAAAATTGTTCTTCCTGTAACTCTCCTTCACACTCAATCCTCACAAAACAAAGGAGAAGTGCCTTGTTACTTATGTCTGTTGATTCATCAAGTTGAATTGCATAAAATGGTGCATTTTTCACCATTTTTATAACTTGATTTTCAATATCTTCAGCCATGTCTTTAACTCTGCACTTGACAGTGTTAGCGGACATAGGAATTGCTTTCAATTTCTGGACAGTCTGCTTTCCCAAAATTTCTTCACAAGATTGTAATATGCAATCTTAATTAAATCTTCTCCAATTATATATGGCTTTTTATTTTTTGCAATCTGAAGTACTATCAGAGAAGAAACTTTTAATAAGGACTTATCTTCGTTTTTGTTAAAGCAAATACTTACTTTTGCATATTTTCGTGCATTCTTTGAAAATATTCCAGTGATTTGTTGGCTAAAGCTGGGTGTTTTGTTTGCAAATGCCTTCTGAGTTTCGAAGGTTTCATTCCTTCATTGGATAAACCCTCAGAACACACAACACAAAGCGGCTGTGGATCCAGCTCACTACCAGGCTCTTGAATAAATCCAAATTTCAAGTAGTCCGAATCATATTTTCTTGATACTTTGAGTTTTTTCTTCTTTCTATCTCCAGTTTGAATGTTCTTCCTAATGGTGCCTGATGAGGACTGTGGAAGCTCTGATCAGCTCATGGTTAAGTGAAGGACACATATTGTTATTGTTATTATTATCATTAGTAACATTATCTTTTGTATTGCTAAAGAAATGCAAAATATTCCTTTGCTTTTTTTCACTCATCATGGAAACCATTTGAATCTAAAACCAAATAAGAAATGATAGTTGTCAAAATCAAATTATTTGATGCCATTAAATATTACAGTCAAAGAAAATAAAGTTAAGATCAAACTTATCTCAACCTTGCTTGACGCTAGGGCGCTGTGTATTTGGACCAGGTACTTTCTCTTGGCCTCCGGGCAGGAGGCCTAAGAGAAAGCACCTGCTCCAGGCATACAGCCTTCCAGGAACCTCTGTTTTGTTCCTTCTCTCAAGAAGCTTGGTCAGTCTGAGTGAAGGAAAATGAAGATGGGAAGACTGATGGTGGTGGGAAAGTCAGTCCCATATTCCAAAGTTGTAGTACCACAGGACTGGCCCTTTGGGGCAGCTGCTCCGGGATGACCAAAGAGTCAGTCCTGTGACTACTACAGCTCTGGAATATGGGATCGGCCCATCTGGGGAGGGAAGGCAGCACTCTGGCTGAATGAGGGTAGGGCAGGGGGCAAGTGGGACTGTCCTGGGGGGCGAGGTTGGGAACTGTGGAGCAGAGCGAAGGGAAAGGAGGGGCCTCTCTCATTCTTTGGGGGGAAAGAGGGAGGATTTAATACTGCTGGAATTCAAAAGAAGCCACATGGTACCTGGAGCAGGCAAGGAAAGGGACACGGAGCCGTGCATATCTTTCAGTTCCTCCTGTCAGCTCCCCCCATTAATTCTCCAGCTTTGGATTGCTCCCGCCTCTCTCTCTCTCTCTCTTTCCTTCCCCCCCCACCCGCCCACCTGGAGGCAGGCAAGGAAAGGGACACAGAGCCGTGTGCATCCGTCGGCTCCTCTAGCTCTTGCTGCCTCTCCCAACATTGAAGCCTCGGAGACGCAGGCAAAGCCGCTGTGTATCAGTGTAATCACTCAGTTAGTTCATAATCGCCTTTCTTTCCCATCGTCAGCAAGCCACCCCAGGGTGGATTTTCCTTCCCCTCCATTGGTCTTACCTTCCAGTTCCAGCTCATGTGGCTCTCTACTGCTCAGTCTCAGTCAAGGTATGTTTTGCGCTCGGTTGAAGAGTGGGGATCAGTGGGTGGGTGGGCCATGTGGGAAGAACAGTCTTGTTTTCCCATGCAGCCCAGATTAATTGCTTTCGGGGGCCATTTCTTCTGTGGCCCACCAAAAATTTTCCACAGCCCACCGGTTGGCAACTACTGGTCTAAAGTATTCTTGCCTCTAGTGAGACAATTGACATGCTGAAAATATTTTGTAATATGATTACCATCAGCCTCACACTATAGCTCAGGAAAGGGTTGGTGTGTATTTCAAGTACAACACTGGAGAAACTTTATGTTTTCTTAGCAGCTAGAAAGAAATATTCTATAATTAGAATGTTCATTTCTACCCTAATTATTGTATGGAATTGAACTGCTCTCACTGATTAAAGCTTATTTTCTTGCTTGTAACATGATTCAGCTTTGTCCATTCTAGCCATTTGTGTGTATTTAGTACTATGTAAATTTGTCCATTGAGTGTTATTTGTATAGATAAAACAAAATTATTCCCTTAAAGCAATGGTGTAGCTAGTTAAAAACATATTTTATCTGCTTTTAAATTGTTTGCCTGACTGGGTGATTTCTATGACTTCCATCATTTCTCACTTGGTCTCAAAAAAGCAGTTTTTTTTCTTTTTTCTTTCCTCCTTTCCACCCATTTTGAATATGTAAATTATTTATTTATTTATTTATTAAACTTCTATACCGCTCCCTCTCCCAAAAAGGGACTCGGGGCGGTGTAAAGCCTACTAAAAACATACAATAAATACCCAATAAATATAATTAAAATAAATTAAACCAAATTGATCCGGCTGTCTATCCCAAAAATTCAGTTAAAAATTAAAAGCTAATAAAACCCCGATTAAAATTAAGTTAAAACTAAAATACAGTTACTGGGCCAGGCCAGCCTGTTTAAAAAATAGGGTTTTCACTGCGCGCCGGAAGGTCAGAATATCCGTCATAGCCCGTATCTCCGGGGGGAGATCATTCCAAAGGGAGGGGGCTCCCACAGAGAAAGCCCGAACCTCGGGGCCGTCAACCGACAACGGCCGGGCGGCGGTACCCCGAGGAGGGCAACCCTGTGGGAGCGTACTGGGCGGCGGGAGGTTGATGATGGCAGCAGGCGGTCCCGTAAGTACCCAGGTCCCGAGCCATGGAGCACTTTAAATACTGTCAGTACCACCTTGAATCGAATCCGGAAGGCCACAGGAAGCCAGTGCAGCCTGCGGAGAAGCGGTGTAACGTGGGAGCTCCGAGGAGCACCCACGATCACCCGCGCGGCTGCATTCTGGACCAGCTGCAGCCTCCGGAGACTCTTCAAGGGGAGCCCCATGTAGAGAGCATTGCAATAATCCAGGCGGGAGATGACGAGGGCGGAAGTGACTGTGCGAAGTGCGCCCAGATCCAGAAAGGGCCGCAACTGGTAAATCAGACGAATCTGATAGAAAGCCCCCCTGGCGACGGCTGCAATATGTTCTTCTAAAGACAGCCGTACGTCCAGGAGGACACCCAAGTTGCGCGCCCTTTCCACGGGGGTCAAGACCTCTCCCCCCACGGCCAGCGAAGGAACCAGCTGGCTGTATCTGGGCGCAGGAAACCACAGCCACTCGGTTTTGGTCGGGTTGAGACGAAGCCTGTTACGACCCATCCAACTCCGCACGGCCTCCAGGCATCGGGACATCACTTCGACGGCTTCGTTGGGGTGGCCCGGGGTGGAGTTGTACAGCTGAGTATCGTCAGCGTACTGATGGAACTCCACCCCGAAGCCACGGATGACCTCACCCAGCGGCTTTACATAAATGTTGAACAGCAGGGGCGAGAGCACCGACCCCTGAGGCACCCCACATCGTAGGGGCCTCGGGGCCGATCTCTGCCCCCCCGTCAACACAAATTGCGAGCGGTCGGAGAGGAAGGAGGTGAACCACCGCAACACGGTGCCTCCCACCCCCAACCCCTCCAACCGCTGCAATAGGATACTATGGTCGACAGTATCAAAAGCCGCTGAGAGATCTAACAGGACCAGGACAGAGGAACAACCCCTGTCCCGGGCCCTCCAGAGGTCATCCACCAACGCGACCAACGCCGTCTCCGTGCTGTGCCCGGGCCTGAAGCCCGATTGGAGGGGGTCAAGATAACTCGCTTCATCCAGGTACTGCGGGAACTGACGTGCCACCACACTCTCAACAACCTTCGCAACAAAGCGAAGGTTGGAGACAGGACGATAGTTAGATAACAATGCTGGGTCCAGGGACGGTTTCTTGAGGAGGGGCCGCACCACCGCCTCTTTCAAGGCGGCAGGTAACAGCCCCTCTCTCAAGGAAGCGTTTATAATACCCTGGAACCAGCCTCGTGTCACCTCCCGAGTGGCCAAGACCAGCCAGGAGGGGCACGGGTCCAGCAAACAGGTGGTGGCATTCAGTCCCCCCAGTATCCTGTCCACGTCCTCCACAGTAACAGGATCGAACTCAACCCAATTGACCGCACCGATATCCACCCCCGCCCGGAGATGCCCAGTCGGAGTCCAGCTCGTCCCGGATCTGAGCGATTTTGTCCTGCAGAAACCTAGAAAACTCCTCAGCCCGTCCCTGCAAGGGGTCCTCCCGCGCTCCTACCTCCAGTAGAGAGCGGGTCACCCTAAACAGGGCGGCTGGGCGGTTTTCCGCGGACGCAATAAGGGTGGAGAGGTAAGATCTCCTCGCCATCCTTATCGCCACTAAATACGTCTTAATATAAGATCGTAATAGTGTTCGGTCGGACCCAGAACGGCTGGCCCTCCAACTGCTCTCTAGGCGTCTTTTCCGACGCTTCATCTCCCTTAGCTCCTCAGAAAACCAAGGAGCCACTTGGGATCGGCACCGGGTCAGAGGCCGCAAGGGCACGACTCGGTCGAGGGCCCCAGCAGCCACCCTATCCCAGGTGGCGACCAAGCCCTCAACCGAGTCGTGTGTGTGAGCTTTGGGAAATGGCCCAAGCTCCGTCAGGAACCTATCAGGATCCATCAGGCGCCTGGGGCGGTACCATTTTAATGGCCCCGCCTCCCCGCGGTCAGGGGGTGCGGAACGGAAGTCGAGCTTCAGGAGCGAGTGATCCGACCATGACAGGGGTTCTACGACTATATCCCCCATACCCAGATCACTCTGCCACTGATCAGAGACGAAAACCAGATCCAAGGTATGACCTCCCACGTGAGTAGAGTCCCGAATTAACTGGGTCAGGCCCATGGCCGTCATGGAAGCCACGAACTCTTGAGCAATCCCCGAGGTACCGCCAGCAGATGGCAGGTTGAAATCCCCCATGACCATAAGCCTGGGGGTCCCAACCGCCACGCCAGCTATGACCTCAAGGAGCTCAAGCAGGGCTGCTGCCGCATAGCAGGGAGCCAGGTATGCGACCAGCAAGCCCACCTGAACCTTGGGACCGAACTTCACGAAAAGGAGCTCACACCCGGTCGTCTGAGATACAGTGGCCTCCCTTGGACACAGATCCTCCTTAATAACTACCGCAACCCCCCCTCCCCTCCCCTGGGCCCTCGGCCGATGAAAGACCCGAAACCCGGCTGGGCACATCTCCACCAGAGGGACTCCCCCCTCCTGGCCCAGCCAGGTTTCGGTAACTCCCACCAGGTCCGCGCCCCCCTCACAAATCAAATCATGGATGAGAGGGGCTTTATTAACAACGGACCTGGCGTTACACAACATCAGCCTAAGGCTGATGTGAATAATGTGAAATTATTCTGTTTTTACACATACAAATGCTCAAAAAGTGAAATGATGTAGTTATGGGGAAGCCTGCATGTGAAGTTGGTGCTTTTATTATGTATATTCTTGTGCCTCCATGGGTTCTTTGCCAGTGTGTAGAGTACTCCCAATTCTCCTGAAAGATAGGTTGTCAGATCCGTGTATCTGCCATTCTTCAATGGAAAAAGAAGGGGTGGGGGGAGTTGGTACAAGTAATCCTTTTTGATGTAACCTGAATATATTAAATCTTATATTGAATTTGTATAACTGCACATGATATACAATTGGAGGACTGGAGCCAGATGGCTAGAAACTTGTCACCTTTTGGAGAGATAGCAAGAGGAGAAGGGACCATAAAAATTCCAACTCTGGAAGATTCTCCCTGGGAAAATCCTCTAAGATACGTTCCCAGGAAAGGGGAGGGGGGAATTAACATGTTGGTTCTTTGTTTGACTATATCCACATCTAAATAAGGGGAGGGGTTCTAACTCCCTTTATCTATTACTGTATGCCTGGAAGCACCTTAGATTCTGCTTTCACTAGTACTGGATTCACTTCCTTTCAATAAAGGATTCCTTTTGAAATACTTAGTTTTCAGAAATTCATTCTTTTCGGTTGAAGTGGAAAAGTCCACTGCTTACACAGGTGGTACTGAGAAATAGCAATTGATCCATTAATATAGCTTTGCTTGAGAGTTGGCTTTAATTTGTTACTTCCCATCCTTGGTTCATCACTTTCACTAGGATTAGGGCAGGAGAAAGCCAGATTCAAATGTGTCATTGTTTATTAATTCTTCCAATGTTGGGAACAGGAGAAACTTTTTCCTTCACTTTTTTTAATTCCATGACTATCTACAGTGTTTTTCAACTTTAGCAACTTTAAGATATGAGAATTTTCTATTCCCCAAATTCCCTACGGCTGAGCAATTCTAGTCATTTAATTCCACAAAACCCAGACCTAGTCAGTTGTACATGTTTTGCCTAATGTATCTTTCACATTTGTTTATTTCAGGCTTGCTTTTTGAAGCCTTATTGTTATGAATTAGTCCTTAGGAGCATTCTTTGAAATTTACTAAATACTGACATTTCTGTGAACTAGATTCTACAATGTTTTCATCATGTTATTATGAAAAAGAAGTTATAGATAATTTTTATCTAATATCAAATGCTACAGTATGCTATTACAAACTTAATATTTAAATTTTATTCCTACAGTTAACAAATCCATTTTCTTCATTCTTTCCTTTCATAGCAAGCCTCTGAACAGCTTATCATCCACAGTGCAGAATTTGAAGATGCTCTGGCAACTCTCTTTGTTATGCTGGCTCCATTGGCACCACACCTGACTTCAGAGATCTGGAAAGGTAATTTTATTTTTGAATTTAGTTAGTTATTTGTAGAACTTATATGGGCATCTATCTCATATAATGATCTTAGGTGGCTCACAATAAATAAAACAAGAATAAAGACAATGATCCTTCCCATTGGTATCAGAACACTCAGAGGAGTATTCTCTTGATTTGCTTAACTGGCAAAAAAACTGGAATAAAATTCTAAATGTCGTGGTTGAATTAATACATTCAATTGGTTATATAAGTTAGCCTGAAATTGGTCCCTGGAAGATGTTTTGGCTTAGAAATCTCATTATGCTAATTAGCATACCCATTAGCTATATCAGCTGGAGATGATGGCCATTATATTCAAATATATATGGACTATATCAGATTGGAGATGTTGATTAAGAGATGGCTGTATAATGAGAAATTTTATGGTAGTACGTGATTTGGTGTATAAATATGGAATGATATTATATTGCTGCTGAAAACATGGCAATGTTATCTGTTGATATTAACCTAGTCAGATACCTTAAAATGGTTCAGAAACACAGAACCATTACTAAAAGCCACAACAAAGCAGCAAACCCATTTATATTAATAAGGTTTCTCAATTTGGAATGTGGGCTTTTATTTAAATGTCTGATGGGGCTTTTCTTCAGCTTTTACATGCTATAAACCTTAATTCAGGCCAGGCTTTGAAAAGAAGGTATAAAAATAGTTTTTCCTACCAAGGTGAAAATTTTACTTGAAATCTTTGGAATTCTTCGTTTTCTCAAGCATTAGAGAGGGAACACTTCTATCTAGATTCTTTTTAACCTCATAATATCCTTAATGTCATAATTTTAGTTATTGCTCTGATGCTCCGCTTTTCCCCAATATTGCAAAACTGCCCACCAATATTTTCTAAGCAATTTACAGAGCAAGATCTGATTAGTTTCAATTCTGAACACCAACTGCTTGTTTTCTGGCTGCTTCTTGGGCTTTCAGATCCCCTACCATAGTTATATGAAGCTTAAAACAAGAGTCAATTTAATATGAGAAATAGAAGAATTCTCTAAGGTGGCAGGAGTCATCTCACGAATAGCCAGAAAAAGGAATTAGAGAGGAAACTGGAAATACAGGTTAAATTTCTAGGAATTTGGTTGATGGCAAGATGCTCCTCAATAAAAGAAGACAGTTACAATAAATTGCTCCAACAAATAAAAAAAGATTTGGATGCCTGGGGGAAACTGCCATTATCATTAGTGGAAGAATTGCCACAATTAAAATTACCAAAAATGTTATACTTATTTCAAGTGGTACCAATAAAATTAGGTAACCCTAAATTTGTTTGGCTAGAGAAGAAACCTCAAATAAAACTAAAAGATAGCAGAAGTAAAGGCAGCTTTGGACTCCCAGATTGGGAATTATACTATCAAGCAGCGGCTGTGATCTGGATAAAGGACTGGATAAATTTAAACAATAAAAGGATATTGACATTAGAAGGCCACGATTTGCAGTTAGGGTGGCATGGATTTATTTGGGAAGGGAAAAGTAAAATACACACCTATTTTCAGAGACACCAAGTGAGAGGCACTCTACTAGAGCTTGGGGGAAAATAAAGAAAAATCATTATATGAAAATACCAGTTTTAAATAAATATTAGATGCCCCAGGGAAGTTAAAAACAATCCAAGAGGTAAAACAACAAGGAATAGATATAGATTGGTGGCCATATCTGCAGATCCAGGCAAAATAAAAAAAAGGATTTAGAAAAATATGGCTTTTATAAGGAACAACAAGAACTCGACAAAATAATACAGGGGACGGAGAAGAATATAATAACAAAAACATGTAACAATTTCTGATATTTAAAATACAAGAAGAAATGGTCAAAGAAACCATAATAGCCTGGGCAAGAACTTTGGCTATAATATTGAATTAGAACATTGGGGGAAAACTATGGGGAAAAAACCATAAATGAACAATGTTGGCAGCTTATAAAGAAAATTTGTATAAACTGTTTTATCGTTGGCTTTTACCCCCAGTTAGATTGGTGAAAATGTTTTCAAATAGTTTTGCAGAATGTTGGAAATGCAAACACAACCAAGGCACGTTTTTTCATATGTGGTGGTCTTGCCTGGGAGCTAGAAACTACTGGACCAAAATAAGAAAATGACCAAAGAAATAACGAGTCAATGAATTGAATTAAAACCCAAACTCTATCTACTAGGGATAATAAGAGGAAACTATTCAAAATTCAATATACTGTATTATATTATATATAACGACTGCAGCCAGAATTGCGTTTGTGCAAAACTGGAAACAGGACAGCATGCCCTCTGAGGGAATGGTAATAAAAAAGTGTTAGATTGTGCGGAGATGGACAGACTAACATTAGAATTAAAAGAAAGAGGGGACACATGGAAAATAGAAGTAAAGATTAATATAAAGGTATTTGAAGAAATATATAAAACTTAATGGCAATGTATTATAGTTAAAGGAAGAAAAAGTAATGTAATTGATATATGTGTGTGTGTGTGTGCGTGCATATACTGTATGTGTGTATGAATGAATATCAGCAATGCTGGAACACTGCAAAAATTGTAAAAGTAATATAAAATGATGAAATATATTTAATAAAAATGTTTTTTTTAAAAGAAGAAGCTTAAAACATATTTATTTATTTATTATTTATTTTTGACATTTATATACCGCCCTTCTCCCGAAGGACTCAGGGCGGTGCACAGCCAAATCTACCCCAACACATACAAAGTTAAAATGAAATTAAATAATGGGCTGTTAAAGTTAAAAAACCAACCCTCCCCCGGACATATTAAAACCCCAAATTTAAAATCCAATTAAGAGGAGACAATTAAAACTCGTGTCAGCCCACGCCAGCCTGCTCGAAGAGCAAGGTTTTTAACACACGCCTGAAGGTCCTCAGGTCCGTGCTGGTACGTATCTCAGGTGGCAGACTATTCCAGAGGGCAGGGGCCCCCACAGAGAAGGCCCTGCTCCTGGGGGCCGCCAGACGACACATAGAGGCTGACGGCACCCGGAGAAGGCCCTCCCTGTGGGAACGCACCGGTCTGTTGGAGATCACAGGCAGAATGCGGTCCTGCAGGTAGCCTGGCCCAATGCCATGGATCGCTTTAAACGTCAAAACTAGAATCTTAAAGCGAACCCGGAAAGCCACCGGCAACCAATGCAGCTCGCGCAGGAGAGGTGTCACATGGGAGCTACGCGACGCCCCCATAATCACCCGCGCGGCTGCATTTTGCATCAGTTGGAGTCTCTGGGTGCTCCCCACAAGGAACCCCATGTAGAGAGCATTACAGTAATCCAGGCGAGAGGTGACAAGGGCATGAGTGACCGTGCGCAGGGCGTCCCGATACAGGAAGGGCCGCAACTGGTAAATCAGGCGAACCTGATAAAACGCCCCCCTGGAGACGGCCGCAATATGATGTTCTAAAGACAGCCGTGCATCCAGGAGGACACCCAAGTTGTGAGCCTTCCCTATAGGGGGCAGAATCTCTCCCCCAATAGCCAGCGAAGGTGTCAGCTGGCTATATCGGGGCGCCGGAAACCACAGCCACTCAGTCTTGGATGGGTTGAGTCGGAGCCTGTTCCCGCCCATCCAATTCCGCACGGCCTCCAGGCACCGGGACATAGCCTCCATAGCATCATTGGGGTGGTCTGGGGTGGAGATGTATAACTGGGTGTCATCCGCGTACAGATGACACCGCACCCCAAGACCACGGATGATCTCGCCCAACGGCTTTACATAAATGTTGAACAAGAGAGGGCAGAGGACTGACCCCTGAGGCACTCCACAAATAAGGGGCCTAGAGGTGGACCTCTCCCCCCCCGCCAACACAAATTAAGAGCGGCTGGAGAGGAAGGAGGAGAACCATCGCAAGACAGTTCCCCAATCCCCAGCCTCTCCAGCCGCCGCAATAAGATACTATGGTCGATAGTATCAAAAGCCGCCGAAAGATCTAGTAGGACCAGGACAGAGGAAAACCCCCTGTCCCGGGCCCTCCAGAGATCATCGACCAACACGACCAATGCTGTTTCGGTACTATGGCCGGGCCTGAAGCCCGATTGGAATGGATCGAGGTAAGTCGCTTCCTCCAGGTACTGAGGGAGCTGACGTGCCACCACACTCTCAACAACCATCGCTAAAAAAGGAAGGTTGGAGACTGGACGATAGTTGTTTAAAACAGCCGGGTCCAGGGAAGGCTTCTTGAGGAGGGGCCGCACCACCGCCATTTTCAGGGCAGTAGGGAGCGACCCCTCTCTCAAAGAAGCGTTGATAATCCCCTGGATCCAGCCTCGTGTCATCTCCCTGGCGGCCGAAACCAACCAGGAGGGACACGGGTCCAACAAACATGTGGCATTCAGCCCCCCCAGCAGTCTGTCCACCCCCTCAGCGGTCACAGGGTCAAAACCCTCCCAGATAACACTCTCAAGACCTGCCCCGGACACCTCCCCCGGGACCACCCAATTGGAGTCCAGCCCGTCCCGAATCTGAGTGATTTTATCGTGCAGGAATCGGGAAAACTCTTCCACCCTACCCTGCAAGAGGTCCTCCCGCGCTCTTGGCTCAAGCTGAGAGCGGGTCACTCTAAACAGGGCGGCAGGCCGATTTTCTGCCGACGCAATAAGGGCGGAGAAATGTGAACGCTTCGCCGCCTCTATCGACACAAGGTAGGTCTTAATATAAGACCTCACCTGTGTCCGGTCAGACTCAGTGCGGCTAGCCCTCCAAATACTCTCTAGATGTCTTTTCCGGCACTTCATCTCCCGTAGCTCCTCCGTAAACCACGGAGCCAAATGGGATCTGTGCCGGGTCAGAGGTCGCAGAGGCGCAACTCGGTCCAGAGCCCCGGCAGCCAACCTATCCCAGGTGGCTACCAGGTCTCCAGGCGAGTTGTGAGCCAGAGTCTCAGGGAATGGCCCAAGCTTCCTCTGAAACCGCTCAGGGTCCATCAGGTGCCTGGGGCGGAACCATCTACATGGCTCCGCCTCCCTGCGGTGGGGGGTGGCGGTACAGAAGTCCAGTTTAAGGAGGGAATGATCTGTCCATGACAAGGGTTTGATGACTAAATCCCCGAAATTACAGTCATTCAACCACTGACCAGAGACAAAAATCAGGTCCAGCGTGTGTCCTCCTATATGAGTGGGGGCAGAAACTAATTGGGTCAGGTCCATGGCCGTCATGGAAGCCATGAACTCCCGGTCAACCCCAGAGGTTTCACCGAGCAATGGCAGGTTGAAATCCCCCATGACCAAAAGCCTAGGGGTCTCAACCGCCAGCCCGGCTATCACCTCGAGGAGTCCGGGCAGGGCCGATGACATGTGGCAGGAAGCCAGGTACGCCATCAAAAGGCCCATCTGAACCCCTTGTCCCCACTTCACAAAGAGAGACTCACAACCAGCCGTCTGAGGGACAGTGGCCTCCCTAGGACAAAGGACCTCTTTAATAAGCACCGCCACCCCTCCACCCCTTCCCTGAGACCTAGGCTGATGAAATGCAAGGAAACCTGGTAGGCACATCTCTCTCAGAGGGACACCGCCCTCTGGGCCCAACCAGGTTTCGGTAAAACCTACCAGGTCCGCGTCCTCCTCCTGCACCAAATCACAGATCAAGGGGGCCTTGTTGACAACGGACCTGGCATTGCATAGCAACAGCCGGGTACTCAGGGCCTGAGGCTCTGGACAACCAGATCTGCAGGATGGGTGAAGAGGGTCGGAGCGCGCTACCGCTTGAAGATATCGGTAGCGCAATCCCCTAACCGGATATGGCCCTCTACCCCCGTCATATCTGCCCCTCCCAACAACCATGCCAATAGAATTGGCCCCCGGCATCCCACCCTCCGTCCGCCACCCCAACACAGAGCCCTCCGAGCCCCTCCAGATATGCGTGCTGGCCTGGCTGCCCCCAGATCCTCGCGGGCTGTCTTCCAAACCCGTCTCGGATATCCCCAACCTCTTTAAAAGACCCATTAAAAAACTAAAAAACCCCGGCTTCCCGCACTTCCTCCAGTTCCTCCGGCCCCACCATCTCTCGGGATCCCAGGATCCGTCATCGAGGTTGCTGTTTGGAGGAGTCCATCCATAGAGCTATTGTTTATGAGGCATAGATTGTGGTAAAAATTATCACATGTACTGTTTTTCATAAGGGAAGAATAGCTATTAGCAAGTAACAAATCTAATTCTTTAATTTCACATGGTATATAATACAGTTGAATAAAAACAATAAACCAGGCTTTTGGTTTATAAACAAGATAAAATGTACAAGACAAAATAAATTTCACTTATATTTCTTCTGTTCAATTATTTCTTTCTGAGTTTTTGAAGAAGAAAAAATAGCAATATTTCCCCCCTTCTTTTCTACTATGAGTTAGTGCAAAGTGATTTATGGCTTTGAATAGCCCTTGGAAGCAGTTAGAAAGAATTACAGCTCTGCATGAAGTTTTATCCAACTAGTTTTTTTCCAGTACAAATTGCAAATTATATTTAAAAATCAATTCCATTAGAGAAATCACAAACAGAACGTGTATCTCATATTAGGTTTTTCAGCACTTCTTTCAAGATGAATGTCATTCTGACTTAATATTATTTTGTGGCTGAGAAATGTTTACTGCACAATTATATCCAAACAATTTCCAGCACATCGACAAAATTGGAAACTAAGGGAATGTATGTAAATTAGATGGTGGTCAAACTTTATTAAAAATTATTTATTAAATACAGATGCAGCCCATTTCCCTAATAAGGTACTTACAAACCATAAACTTGTAGAATCTACTTTTTTAAAAAAAGCAGAACTCCCAAATCCACTAACTGAAACATGGTAAGAAAAAAAAGATACACTGAGAATTAACAAACAATTGGGTTGGAGTACAACACTAGGTTTCATTACAGCAGTATAATTTAAGATTTCAGGTTGATGAGAGTCATGCTACCAAGCAATCAGTCTTCTTTGACAATCTACTACTAATCACTCTGTGGTTCACCAGAAGATATACTATTTATTCACCAATTGATTTATTTTATAGTCCACTAGGTTGAATTAGATTAATTTCTACCAGACTTTTCCATATGATTTAATCTATATTTTATTTTAATGTTCTGGAAGTTGAGCTATTGATTACACTTTTTTTTCATTCTCATTTGACTTATTTATAAACTGTTATTACAGTATTCAGCATTTGAATTATGTGTGTTTATAGTCAAGCTGTATTGTGTTTCCCCAAAAATAAGACCTACCCTCAAAATAAGTTCTAGCCTGATTTTTGGGGTGGGTCTGATATAAGCCCTACCCCAAAAAATAAGCCCTAGTGAAGGGGTGTGTGTGGCCAGCACAGAAAACAGCCCTTCCCTTCTCTTGTCACCTCATGGAGACTCATCCCCTTAATTGCGGCCCACAGATCAGCTGAGCCAGCAAGGGCCAGGCAATTCAGCCCAGATCTCCAGATCACCTTCCCAGCTGCCTGCCTGCCTGGGCCCCTTTGCCAGCAGTCGCACTGCCCTGCACAAGTTCCACAGTAGCCCTGGAGCAGGAGGGAGGGGGAAATAACCCCTTCCTCCTTTGCATTCTGAAATATCATCTTCCATGGCCGCTGAGCCTCCTGCCTACACCCCTCTCACTGGAGCAAGGCATACAATTCAATATTGGTATTACCCGAGGCGGTCTCCCAGTACAATGCTTGCCAAAGTTTTGAAGCAAACCACCTCCTTCCCTGCGCAGGACTGCGCAGGAAAATTCCTCCCCCTCCTCTTTTCCTTCCAATTTTTTTTGGGGGGATCACAAGACAGACACGTCCCCAAAATGCTCCATCTGAAGGCTTCAGCCTTGCCATCCTGGGATGTGGCTCTTTGCTGCAATCCCAAAGAAAGAATGGTCTGCAGGAAAATTCCCCCCCCCCGCCGCATTTTCTACTGATTATTCTTTATTTGGGATCGCATGACATCCCCTCTTTCCCCTCTCCCTTCTCTCTTTCTCTCTCTCTCTCTTTCACACACACACACACACACACACACAGGTCTTTCACACACCCTTACCCCCTCCAAGGCAGCCACATCCCTTCACTAACCTGCTTTTCAGCTCCATTCTCTTCTGTGCATGCAGGGCAAGAAGTCTGTGGGACTATAGTAAAAAAAAACAAACATAATTCAGACCTTCCAACTTCTCATGAAAAAAAATCTCATCAAGTTGGAAGATCTCAACTATTTTTTTACCGTAATCCCACAGACTTCTTGGCCTGCATGTGCAGTGTAGAATGGAGCTGGAAAGCAGATTAGTGCTGCCTTTGGTGGGGTGGGGGGAGGGAGGGTTTGAGGGACCTCTGTGTGTGTGTGTGTGTGTGTGTGTGTGTGAGAGAGAGAGAGAGAGAGAGAGAAAGAGAGGGAGAGAGAACACATCACCAAAGTCCTCCAAGGGTGGATCAGATCTATCTATCACTCCCCCTCTCTCTCCCTCTCCCTCCCTCCCTCCCTCTCTCTCTCTCTCTCTCTCTCTCTTTGTTTCTCTCTCTGTTGGAAGTTTCAATTTCCCCCTACTCTCCTAGGAAAATAGCCCCACTTTTGTCAAGTAGGGCTATTAAAATAACTGGTGCCAGCTTACTTTTCACAACAAAAGGAGAAAATTGCAGACATGAGATACAGAGAAAAAAACCCTACAAAATAGCTAAGATCCTTTCCATAGAAATCAAAAAAGCAAATCAAAAGGCATAACAGGAAACTCAGGATATTGCAACCCAGTGCAACCAACAGCTACTATAAAACAATTAGATCCCAATATCAAAAGACAGGAACTCATCACACACACACAAAGACTTCAAGGGTATAAAAAAAAGGGTTTCTCTACTCACAAGATTAGATTAATCCTAGGAATGCTGTGAGATTTCTTACCTCCCTTCCTATTAATAAACTGATTCTGACTTTCAACGCAGCTGACCAAATCATTTTGCATTTCTCCCAGCCGGGAAATTTGAATCTACAAAGGAAAGAACTTTGCCTATTACAAAAGGGCAAGGCTTCCTTTTTCCTTTCATCATCTCTCTCTTCACCTCCCTCCCCAATGGCAGTAGTGGAGTTTTAGTGCCTGGCTGGCAGGGAGCTTCTCACCCACCCTTCACTTCTCGGCTGTGGCATACCCCATGAGGAGCTGTGCTGTCTTGCCTGCTGCCACTTTTGGGCTGCTGAGCACTGGCCTACACACCTATTCAGTGCTGCAGGCATCAGGCTTACAGCTATGCTGAGCCCAGTACTCTTCAGGCCCTGGCGGGAACTGCAGTTCTCTTATCAGCTCTGTGTCAGGCAGCACAGATTGAGAAAAGGAGAATAGGCAGGAAAATCCCCCTCCTCATTTTCCTGCCGAGCCTTCAGTGTTGCAATCCTGGGATACAATTTCTCTCACTTGCCAGATTGTTCCCCTCGCAAAGAAAACCCAACCAGACGCAAATGTTGCCTCCCGCCACCTCTTTGTCATGGTGAAACTCCTCTGAAAGGACTGTCACTGCGTTTATTTTGGTTTGTCTGTTGAACTTCCAGAATATACCAAAATGATTATCACGTTACTATAGTAACAAGATATGAGTGTCTTCTGATGTTTGACTTACTGCGCATGTGTGCAGAGGAGGAGTTTTACTTCACTTCATTTCTTTACTTTATTTTTGTTTGCTTCTTAGAAGGTACTGCTGCTTTTCTTTTGTTCCTAGTTATGTGTAAATAAAGTATACTGGCAACAGAAAAACACGATTCATTTCCTCTAATTTATGAAGCTGAATTTTTTCGTTTTGACAAGGACAATCTGCAAGGGAGAGATTTCCTGCACATTGTCCTTTCACAGATGCACCTCAAAAAACACTCCCTCCATGACTTCAGAGCCTCCAATCTTGTGCAGGAAAGGAAGAGGTTACGGTAAGACCTACGGTAACATTTCGTTTGCTGGAGGAGGAGGCTGGAGAGGTACCCACGAGGCAGCTATTCCATGGATGGAATTGCCTGCTGTGACAATTACAGTTAGATAAGGAGGGTGCGAAGTGCATGGAGTGCTTTGCTTGGCCTCCTGCTGCTTTTGTGGCCACAATCAGCTGCAAAAATGGCCATGCTTGCTGAAGATGGCCTGAGCGGTGGCTGCAAAACAGCTGTTTCATGAATGGTGAGATGGCCTGCTGCAACTCTTTGGGAAGCTTGCCCCGCCCTGTGCCTCATACCGGTACATTGTGGGGGGGAATAATACCCTCCCAAAAAGAAGCCCTAGCTGTTTTTTTTTTGGGGGGGGGGGGTTTAAAGAAAATAAGTCGAGAAACATACCTTTTAAATTAAAAGGTTAAAGTAATTAACAATAAATTCTTTATATTTCTGAAATAATTTATATTTAAAGTACTTTTTGATAATATAGTCAAATAGTTCTTCCATTATTAAAGGCACATAGGCATGGAATTGTTTGAATTCCCTCCTGTGGGGCCATACAGAGTGCTCAGATCCAAAGGGATGTCCTAACATGGGATCCCACCTCTAATTTCCTCAGTTTTGCTAATATTCCAACTGGTTATTCTTAATCTTTTTCCTTTTATTGCCTGTACTATGAAAAGAAAAGGAGAGAAAGGGCCAAAAAAAAAGGAGGTAGAAAGACATAGTCTTTTAATCTTTCATTCTGGATTGCAGTTTTTTTTAATTAATTTATTTATTTTTTAAAAATTGCTTTTTAATAAATTTTATTGAATAAACATTAAAAACAATTGAACACAGTGCAACTTTCTTGGCTATCGTTTTGGCCATACAAGCTATATTATAGAGATACACATAACAGTTAATTTCCTCTTTCTCTTATGTTATGCTAGCTGTATATTATTTCTATTTACATTTATATACAATTATATACATATTTACCACAGTCTTTTATACTCATGCTTTCATTTCATCTCGTATTTGTCCATTATATTCCATTCTCTTGGTTTACAAAACTTTAACTTTCATTCCTATAAAGCGTCAATCCTTTCTTTCTTTTTCCTTGACTCTGGCCATTGATACATTTTACTTCAGACATCATAATACTCTGTCTCACCCTTATCTTTGATTTCTAAAGTTAGTCTGTCCATCTCTTACACAGACTAATATTTTCCTTATTATTTCACTTTCTATAGGGGTATCTTTATTCTTCCAGTTTTGGGCATACACCAATCTCGTAGCTGTTATTATATGTATCATTAAATATATCATTCCTTTACTGTATTTCTCATTAATAATTTCCAGTAAAAATGTTTCTGAACTCTACTTTCTGGTTAACCATCTCTTCTATCCAAATCTTTATTTTCCACCAGTATTTCCCCATCTTTCTAATTCCTTCTTTATTTGAGTGGTCAAATTAATATAATTATCCTCTTTAATGGTTGTACACCTTGCTGATAGCTGTATTACCAAATATTTTACTTTCTTCACTTTTAAAATATTTATTTTCTCAGCCAAATCTTTTTTCTGTGAATTTGTCATATTTTTTGTTATCATTTTAGTTTTATCTTTATTTATTTTTAATCCCGCTACTTCCCTGTACTCCTCCAGTACTTCCATAAGCCTTGTGTCTGATTGCAGTGGTTATTCTATAATGAATACAAGATCATCTGCATATGCCTGTAATTTGTAAGTTTATTTCTTAATATTTAGCCCTCTAATTTGCTTGTCTTTCCAAATAATTTTTGTTAACACTTCCAATGATAATATAAATAATAACATCCTGTCTTGTACCTTTCCTGATTTTAAAACTTTGTGTAATTTCTCCATTTAATATGATTCACCTCTTGTTGACTGTACATAGCTCTGATTATATTAATAAAATTTTCACCAAAATCCATATAGTTCAACTTTTTAAACATGAAATTCCAATTTACGTTATCGAAGGCTTTCTGTGCATCGAAGAATATCAATGCTCCTTGTTTTTCACAGTGAAAATAATATTCTAAAATGTCCAATATCGTTCTCATAGTACATATTTGTCTTTTTGGGAGAAACCTGTTTTGATCTACGTGTATAAATTCATTTAGGAATCTTTTAAGTCTTTCTATATTTATCTTTAAAAATATTTATTTTTGCCATAAATATTTTATAATCTGAATTCAATAATGATATGGGTCTGTAATTTTTAACCATTGTTAAATCTGCACTTTCTTTTGGTATTAATGCTATGTTTGCTTCGGTCCATAATGCTGGTGTTTTAGCTTCTTTTAAAACTGCATTAAACACTTCTAATAATATTTGGCCCAATGGTTCCTGGAGTTCTTTATATATTTCTACCAGTAGTCCGTCTGGGCCTGTCGTTTTATTATTATTCTGTTTTTTCAATGTTTCTATTAGTTCCAACAGTTTTATTTCTGCATTTAACATATTCTTTATTCCTTCTGTGATTCTTGGCACCTCTATTTTCTCTAGATATTGTATTAGCTTTTCCTTTATGGGGAATTCGTCGCTATCGTATAGCTTTTCAAAATATTCTTGAACTATTTATTTTTCTCTTCACTTGAATAACACATAGTTCCTTTCTCATTCTGTAATTTACTAATCCAGCCTTTTTCTTTTTCTTTTTTTAATTTATATGCTAGCTATCTCCCTGCTTCGTTGGCATTTTCAAAGAAGTTTTAATTATTCCTTTTTATTTGTTATGCCAACTCCTTTTTTAAGAATATTCATTTTATGTTTGACTAGTTCTATTTGTTGTTTTAGGCTGCCTCTCTGTGGTTCTCTTTGTAATTTTTCTTCTAATCTTCTAAATTCATCTTCTATTTTTTTTTTGTTATTTTTTTCTTCTTTTTATTTTCTTTCACCATGTACGCTATAGCCACTCCCTTCCTGTATGCTTTTGTAGTGTCCCATAGGTTTTGTATATTCATATCTTCTTTTTTATTTTCTTGGAAGAACAAACACAATTGTTCTTCCATTTTCAGTTTAAACTCTTTATGATTTAGGATCGATCTTTTCAGGGTCACTTCTCTTTTTTTTCCCCTTCCATATAATTTTTAATGGGTTATTATTGGCCCATAGATTGGTATCTATTCTTGCCTCCTCTACCTTTTGTTGCAATTCCATCGACATCCAAATCATGTTGATTCTGGACCATGACTGGTGCCTGTTTGAATAGCATGTATACTGATTTCTCTTTTGATTCCTCTTTCTCCAGATAGATTCCCAATTCCTTTGCCATCTTAAAAATTTTAGGCAATGTTCCTCTAATTCCTTTTTTTTCTTTGTTAACTTTTGTAGTCTTGTTTTTGGTTAGTAATCACATTAAAATCTCCCATAATACAGATATTGTCACATTCTATCTCTTGAATGATGCTATGTAATTTCTTGTAAAATTGTTGTAACCCACTGTTTGGGGCGTATATTCCTACTAGCATCACACATTTTTTTACTTAATATTGTTTCTACAATCAGTATCCTGCCTTCGTTATCTTTGTAAATTTGCCTAGTTGAGATTGCTTTTTTTATATATTACTACCCCTCTTGTTTATTTTGCACTAGTGATGTAAACACATTCCCCAACTTGGGATAGTTCAATAGATATTTGTGCTGTTCTTTTATGTGTATTTCTTGGAGCCCTATTATAGCCAAATTCATTTTATTTTATTGTTGACAGTTTTTTTTCTTTTTTGAGATGAATTCAGTCCATTTATGTTCAAGGATAACATCCATATTTCTTTCTGCATTTCCTTCCTTGTATCTAGTTTTAATACTTGTTATTCTGGTTTCTCTTGGTTCTTCTCTCAGTTCTCTTTTCTTTCTCTCTTTATTTTCAGTTTCTTCTCTATTTCCATCTTCCCTTTCTCTCCTTGTAATTCTGTATCTTCTCTGGCTAATGTTCTTAATTCTTGTTCTCTTTCTCCTTCTGCTTCTGCTTCTCTTTCTTCTACTTCTTCTTCATTGCTAAAGATGTCTTTATAAAATTCCTCTGCCTTCTCCAGGGCATCTGTTCTAATCCTTTCTTCCTACCAAGAAATCATTATTCCCTCTGGGGTCAAGCATCTGAAATTAATATTACGCCTAGTCAGTTTAGAGGTCAAAAATTGGTATGGTTTCCTAAGATCCCTGATTCTTTTTGGCACTTGTTTCAATACTATTAGCTGGTTCCCTCTGTACTCTAATGGGTCATCTCTTGTTCTGTGGAGGATCTCATCTCTGATTGATTTTTTGATGAATCTTACATGAATTTCTTTCGCTAGGTTGTGGTGTCTTCCATAATTAGTCTGTATTCTATAAACTTCATCTATTTTGATCAGCATTTCGTCCTTTCCTATTCCCAAAGCTTTCGCCAATAGTTCCGCCATTATTTCCAGTAGATCCTCTCCTTTTTCTTTTATGTTTTGAAAGCGTAAATAGTGGGCCGCTTTTTCCAATTCTAAGATATAACCATTGCCTCTAATTCTTTATTTCCTCTAGTCAGTTTCTCGTTGATTTCTTCCACTCATTTTTCTTCTCTTTCCATTCTTCCTTTCATTTCCTGTAATTTATGTTCATTTTTCATAATTTTTTGTTGAAAGGATTCCAATCTCCCATCCATCATTTCTGTTAGGAATCTGTACACCAATTAGTTGGGTTGGCAATATATAAATCAACAATGTATGTTTGTAGCTTTAAGACAAAATCACTGTATTGATTTATACTATATTCCGATTGGTTGATTATATTGCAAATTACCATAAGAGGGAGCTAGAGATCATAGCTTGCTCTCTCTGACATTCTGTTGCTATCTAAGGTTCTCTATTGTATTTATGTTGTGCTTATACTTTGATATCTTTGTATACTGTAAATGACAAAGGCAACCGGTAAGAAGACTTTGTAATTGGATATTCTTTGGACTGTTAAATGTATATGACCTGGACCGTTTATTGGACTGTGCTATTTCTTAAAGTAAACTTTAACTCAATTTACTGTATTTGTGTGTGGCTGAATAATTATTCATAACTACTCTCATAAATGTTTCCATGTGCATATCCTTATTACTCAAGGGTTATTCTGTACATATCATAACATTGGTTATGGGCCCAGAGAGATATTGAGAATCAGTGTGAATATACAGTTTCATATTCAGACAGCTGATTGTGGTGCATTGTTAAACTATCAATGGCACAAGAACAGTCAACCAGTATATCCCAGATAACCCGGTTGGATGGAACAAACTATGTTTCCTGGTCTATGAAATGCAGCCTACTTCTGCATAAAGACGGATTATGGACTGTAGTTAATAGTCACCGGATGTAACAGCTTGGGACCTATTGAATGATGAAGATAAAAAGAAAATAGCTGACTTTAACTGGGATAATGAAAAGGCTCTTAGTATAATTGGACTGACACTGAGTGATCAGCAGCTAGTCCATATTCATGGTGAAGAATCTGCTGCTAGATGATGGGACATTTTGAAGAGGATTTATGTTCGAGATAGTGTGGGTGCACACATACACCTTATACGTAAACTGTTTAGAGCCTGTCTTATAAAAGGCGGTGATATGTTAGCTCATTTGGAATTTATGAAAAGGACTTTACAAGAGCTACAAGAAAAAGAGCTGATTTTCTCGGGGTTGCATCAAGTTTACATCATTCTTTCTTCTTTGGATGAAACTTATGATGATTATGTGTCTTCACTGGAAGTTTTAAACAGAGATGAACTTACATTGACTGGCATAACTGGAAGACTGTTAGAAGAGTCAAGAAAAAAGGCAAGATAGAAATCAACTGAGAGAAAGACAACCACAGGAAGAAAAACTGTCTTCAACTGCCTATATTGTTAGGAAATGTTTCTCTTGTGGGGCTAAAAGTCATATAGCCAGATACTGTAAAAAGGGTAAGAAACAGAATGCTATTAATATACAGAGAGCTTATAAAGATATTAGTTTAGTCATATCAATTACAACTACAACTGTAAATCATGATATATGAGTAGTTGATAGTGGAGCATCGCAGTGTATAACTAAAAGTAAAGAGAGGTTTGTTAACATGAGAAAGAGTAAGCTAATGGATGGAAATTGACAGCATCTGGAGAAGGTACTGCATATTGTTCATGTATTAATGAACGTTTACCAATGTTATATGTACCTAGACTGATATTTAACTTGCTATCTGTAAGAGCATTGGTAAAAGCAGAATTTGTTGTAACCTTTCAGGAAGATAAATGTTTAATTGAAAAACAGGGTAAAAGCGTTACTGCTAAATTAGATAATGGTTTGTTTATTATACATAATAATCCATTAATTAATGCTAACTCAGTTTATGAGAATAAAAAGCCTCATGATGAATGTATTCATCTGCTCCATAGATGTATGGGACATATACATTTCAAAATGCTAAAGAAAACTCTTGAGTTATCTAATGGTATAAAATTAAAATCTTGTACAAAGTATTTAAATGGCAATCCTTGCAATCAAGAAAAAAGCAAGGTAACTCCTGCAAATAGGGTAAATGGATTCAAAATCAATGAACCATTAGAGGTTGTTTTTGCTGATATTATTGGACCTAAGAAACCTAGTTTAGGTGGAGCCTGTTACATATTAAGTATAATTGATCATGTTACAGAAAGCTGGCATTGAACATAAGGGTTCTGCTCCTTATAGACCACAACATAATTCATATATTGAACATAGGGGACAAACATTACAGGCTATGGCTAGGATTGTGATTTTGGATTCTGGTTTATCAGAGAAACTTTGGGGTGAAGCAATAATCTGTGCTAACCATGTTTTGAATAACGTAGTGAATTCAATGACTGATGAATTACCATTTACTCATTGGAATGGAAAAAAGCCAGATCTCAGTTATTTACATACATTTGGAACCCCAGCGTGGGTTCATATTCCTACACAAATAAGGTGAAAGGGACAACATAGAGTGAGACAATTATATTTTGTAAGTTATGAAGCTAATCATAGATCATTTAGATTTTGGGAGCCAGGTACTACTAATGTATATTGTAGTGCAAGTGCTAAATTTCTGGAGCATGTTGGCTGGAGAAAGGTTGAATAGGAATATAATAAGGAACAGGATAGTGTTGCTGTTGAGATTCCATTGTTTACCGATAATCCTGATGATAATAATATTGATGAAAAGATACTGGAGGAATCCTCAATGGAGGAATCATCAATAGAAGAAGCCTCTATGACTGTAGAAGATGAGGATTTGATAGGGGAAGTAAAGGAAGAGGACATGCCAACATGTACTGAGTTGCCTAGGAGATCAACTAGAGAGAGACGTCCATCTGACAGATTTCAAGCAAGCATTGTATGTCAGGTTAATACAGAACCTTCTAATTTCAATGAAATAAAACTGTATCCTACAAAGGATCAAATAGCTTGGCAGGAAACTATGAATAAGAAGTTAAAATCATTAAAGGATTTAGAGGTGTATGAGAATGTGAAGTTATCACCAGGTGAGCGTGCAATAGGTTGCATAAGATAAAGACTTGTGTGGATGGGACTATTACCCATAAAGCAAGATTAGTTGCTCAAGGATTTGTTTAGTCAGATAAGGACGATGATGAAGTGTTTGCACCTAGTCTGAGAGCAAATACATTGAGAGCAGCATTAATTTGGACACCTAAGAATAAATGTAAAATAAACCATATAGATATTGAAACTGCATATCTACATGGACCTTTACAACATACCATCTATATGAAAAAGCCATAAGGTTTAAAGGATGATGGAGAAACTGATTACTGGAAATGAAAGAAAAGTCTTTATGATATAAAGCAATCTAGTTATGAATGCAATAAATGTATTGTAAAGGAATTAATTTCAATAGGTTTTGAAGCTGGTGTAGCTGATCCTTGTTTGTTCTGAAGAGAAAAAGGTGGTTTAATTTCTCTATTTTTGTTATTTACAGATGACATAGCAATTATAACTAAAACTGAACAAGAAGCAAATGATATTGTTTATAGATAACAGAAAAAGTTCAGGATTAGAAATTTAGGGGAAATTAAGCATTATTTGGGTCTCGATATAGTGAAAACAAATAAAGGTTTATTAAAACACTATAACATGGAGTATTGTAAATCTGCTAAGACACCAATGAGTAATACACATAGTGATATTAAAAGTCCTATGTTTGATAAGGAAATATATCAATCCTTAATCGGTAGTCTATCATATCTGGGTAATTGGTCTAGACCAGATATATCTTACAGTGTAAACCAATTGGCTAGGTATAACGCTGAATCAAATGAAAGGCATTGGCAAGCAGCAAAGACTTATGTGTACCAACAAGGAACCTGCAAATATATAGTAACAATAAACCTTGGTTCACAGCTAAACTTAAGCAGCTACCTCATTTGAAAGAGGAAGCCTACAGAAAAGGTGACAGAATGCTATATAACAGGTCAGAAACATATTAACAAGAGAGATCAGAGCAGCAAAAAGAAGCTACTCTGAAAAGTTAAAGAATCAGTTCTCAATAAATGATCCAGCAAATCTTTGGAAAAATCTTAAAAACATCACTGGCTTCAGCAAACCTCCTTCCCAGGCAGAAAGAAATCAACAACTAGCAGATGACCTGAATGTGTTTTACTGCAGGTTTGAAAAGAAACTACAGCCACCTATCTCCACAACCCACATCTCAAACACACCAACAACAGCCAAGCCTCCTACAACTGGCCCCAATCCATTGGGCTCACAACCTCTGGTGATCACAGAAAAAGAAGTGCAAGATCTATTACACAGACAAAAGCCAGGAAAAGCACCAGGGCCAGACAAGATAACTCCTTCTTGCTTAAAAGTCTGTGCTGAGCAATTGGCCCCCATCTTCACCCAAATCTTCAATAGATCACTAGAGATATGCTGTGTTCCTTCCTGTTTCAAACGTTCCACCATCATCCCAGTGCCAAAGAAGCCCTCCATCAAGGAACTGAATGACTGCAGACCAGTTGCTCTAATATCTGTAGTTATGAAAATCTTTGAAAGGCTTGTGCTTTCCCACCTGAAAACCATCACGGATCCACTGTTAGATCCTATGCAGTTTGCATTCCGAGCAAATAGATCGACAGATGATGCTGTGAACATGGCTCTGCATTACATCCTACAACACCTTGAATCTCCAAATACCTACGCAAGGGTCCCCTTTATAGACTTCAGTTCAGCATTCAATACCATCATTCCAGACACTCTTCTAAGTAAATTAAATCAACTAGCAGTACCTGAACACACTTGTAAGTGGATCATAAGCTTCCTAACAGACAGGAAACAGCAGGTGAAGCTAGGCAGAATCACATCCAATACCTGTACAATCAGCACAGGGCCTCCCCAAGGCTGTGTGCTATCTCCACTTCTCCCTATATACCAATGACTGCATTTCGAATGATCCATCTGTTAAAATACTGAAGTTTGCTGATGATACAACAGTGATCGGTCTCATTTGAGACAACGATGAATCCGCGTACAGACAAGAGGTTATACAACTTGCTTCGTGGTGTAACCGGAACAATCTGGAACTAAACACATGCAAAACCGTAGAAATGATGGTAGACTTTAGAAGAAACCCTCCTATACTACTACCAATTACAATACTAGACAATACAGTGTCAAAAGTAGAGACCTTCAAATTTCTAGGTTCTACTATATCACATGACCTAAAATGGACACCTAACTTCAAAAAAGTCATCAAAAAAAGCACAACAAAGAATGTTCTTTCTGCGCCAACTCAGAAAGCTCAAAGTGCCCAAGGAGCTGCTGATCCAGTTCTACAGAGGAATTATTGAGTCTATCATCTGCACCTCTATATCTGCTTGGTTTGGTTCTGCAACCCAACAGGACAGACACAGAGTTCAGAGGATAATTAGGACTGCAGAAAAAACAATTACTACCCACCTGCCTTCAGTCGAGGACCTGTATATTGCACGAGTCAAAAAGAGGGCTGTGAAAATATTTACAGACCCTTCACATCCCAGACATAAACTGATTCAACTCCTTCCCTCAAAATGACACTATATAGCACTGCATACTAGAACAACTAGACCTAAGAACAGTTTTTTCCTGAAAGCCATCACTCTGCTAAACAAATAATTCCCTCAACACTGTTCAACTATTACAAAGTCTGCACTACTATTACTGCTAATCTCATCACTCCTTTATCACCCATCCCCTCCCACTTGTGATTGTAGGACTGTAACTTTGTCGCTTGTATCCTTATGATTTATATTGACTGTTTCCTAGTATGATTTGATTGTTGATTGTACCCTATGACTATCATTAAGTGTTGTACGTTATGATTCTTGATTCTTAACGAATGTATCTTTTCTTTATGTATACTGAAGAGTATTTACACCAAGACAAATTCCTTGTGTGTCCAATCATACTTGGCCAATAAAGTATTTTATTCTATTTTATTCTTTTTAAAACATACAATCCATTATTCATTATATTTAGAACCAAGTAATGAATTAGTGTTAACTGCATATGCTGATGCAAGTTTTGCTACTGATATAATGACTCGTAAGTCAACATCAGGTATAGTGGTAATGTTGGGTAATGCTTTAATAGGATGGAAGTCTGTTAGGCAACAACATATTAGTTTATCCACTATGGAAGCTGAATTCTCATGTTTATCATTAATATGTGCAGAATTGATATATTATAAACAATTGTTGAAGGATATTGGATTTACTGTACGTGATCCGTTTATTGTTCATAAAGACAATCAATCTGCAATTAGTATGGCTACTAATTTAGCTGTTAAAAAAAGGTCTGAACATACTGATTTGAGATATTTGAACGGTAGACAGTGTGTTCAACATAAATTAATTCAGTTAGAATACTGCATGACTGAACATAATATTGCAGATCATTTCACGAAAGCTCAAGGTGCAATTAAGCATAAAGTATGTTGTGAGAATTATGGTTTAAAGATGTAATGTATTATATATTGACCTACCCAAAGGGAAGAATATTAGGAATCTGTACACCAATTAGTTGGGTTTGGCAATATATAAACCAACAATGTATGTTTGTAGCTTTAAGACAAAATCACTGTATTGATTTATACTATATTCCGATTGGTTGATTATATTGCAAATTACCATAAGAAGGTGCTAGAGATCATAGCTTGCTCTCTCTGACATTCTGTTGCTATCTAAGGTTCTCTGTTGTATTTATGTTGTGCTTATACTTTGATATCTTTGTTTACTGTAATTGACAAAGGCAACCGGTAAGAAGACTTTGTAATTGGAAATTCTTTGGACTGTTAAACGTATGTGACCTGGACCGTTTATTGGATTGTGTTATTTCTTAAAGTAAACTTTAACTCAATTTAGTGTATCTGTTCCATGTGCATATCCTTGTTACTCAAGGATTATTCTGTACATATCATAACAATTTCCAATCTCCCATCTTTTCTTTAAGTTCGCCAGTGTCATTTCATACCTCCCCGAAATTCTCTCTCTTTATTTCTTCATGGTTGCTCGACATGGCTTCCTGCATTGTCTGCATCATAGTCTGTAAGAACAAATTGGACCTATCTCTTTGTAATAGTTCTTCTGTCGACCTCTGACTAGGTGAACTTGAGGTTACTACTTATGTGTTCAACGAAGTCTGTGCCATTTGTTTTCTTTCTGTTCCAATCTTAGATAAATTTCTGACACTTGTCATGTTTAATATCTTTTTCAACCAATACAATCACCTCTTCTTCCTTCCGCCATTCTAGCCTTTTTTACTTATCCATTCTATCGCACCAACCTTATCTTAATTCTATCTTTTCAACCTTTATATTAATTGATCTGTTCAATCTATTTATCTCATTATATTATTATAAATTGTTTACTATATGTAATATCCAATAACAATAAGAGAATCTATAGAGAAAGTCCTAGACAGCACTAAATAGCACTAGAAAGAGAATAAAATTTGATTTATACAGTATTACTTAAGAGATATTAGTATATGTTAAATATATTAAATATAAGTATTTGTTTTAAAGTATCACTATCTCATCCAATTCATATAAGCTCTATGAGCAATAATTCTTTCTATTCTTTTTTGTTCTATTTTAGTTTTTATACCAACAACAGTAATATTAATAATAAAAGATAATGAATAATACGTTAGTAGTTTAACAATAATAATAATGTCAGAGATATATCCAATATACCAAAACTTTTAACGTTATTTATCTTCTCTGTATTTCTTTTCTTTTTTCCTTCTCAGTTTTCACTGCTATAGAGTCTTGATTTCTTCTTCCAAATAGTTTTCAAACAATAAATCCAACAATGTAGGTAATATTCAATTCTCAGTTTTTTGTTTTTTTTGTTTTTTTCAATCAGGCATTTTGCAGATGAATTAGCAAATAATCAGCATCTCTCTCTCTCATGCTTCTTCTATCATGGAGTGTGTACCAAAACTGCTCTGTCAGTGTCAGCCAGCCCTGCCTGTCAGCCTCTTGATAAGAAAGACCAAGGTCTTTCACAAAGTCTTTTCGAAGATAGAAAAAAAAAAAAGACTTCAGCTAGCCTCTCTTGAATTATCACAGTTTTGCTTTTAGATATGCAGTTCTTTTATTCTTAATTGATTTTACTTGGGATTCCTAGTCTCCCCCACAATCTCATTTGCTGCTATCTAAAAGAGGGAAGGATATCTCCTTCCTCTTTCTTTCTGGGTTTTCCCTCTTTTTTATTCCTTTGGGAACTTTCCAGAAGTTCTTTTCCCCAGAGTCACTCACGTTTCTTGTCAAGTTTCCTTTTTGCCAATGACAGTCACACCATTGTTCTGCTTCTTCACTGCTTCTGTCAAGCCTCTCTGATGGCCATTGCTGGCCATTGCTGGCCCCTTTCCTCCTTCCCTTGATTGCCCAGACCTCCTCAGCTTTCAAGTTTTGACTGCCACCTAAAACTCTCTGCTGAATGTCCTTTCCTTCCAATCCCCCTCCAAGAGATCGCAGCTCCAAAAGAAACCTCTCATGGAGCTGATCAAATGTGTAGGAGACAGCTGTGCTAACAGAGAGCCATTTTGCACATCCGGATGGCTCGGTAGCTGGCCCCGCCCCCCTGAATTGCAGTTATTAAACAGTTTGAATACATAAGAGTAAACCTAGCCTGAGTGCCCCAATCAGAGAATCAGCGTAAAGACAGTTCTCTGCATCCATCCTGGATATTCAATCTAGTAAGCCTTATTAATTAAAATAAACATGTAGTCCTTGACTTACAGACATTCGTTTAGTGGTTGTTTTAAATTACCATGGTACTGTAAAAAAGTGACTTATGATCGTTTTTCACACTTACAACTTTTGAAGCATTCCCCCAATCACATGGTCAAAATTTGGATGCTTGGCAACTGGCATGTATTTATGACAGTTGCAGTGTCCCGGATTATGTGATCCCCCTTTGCCACCTTCTGGCAAATAAAGTCAATGGGAAAGCCAGATTCACTTAACAACTATGTTGCTAATTTAATAAATGCAGTGATTCATTTAATAATTGTGACAAGAAAGGTTGCAAAATGGGACAAAACTCACTTTATGCCTTGCTTGGCAACAGAAATTTTGGACTTGATTGTGGTTGTAAGTCGCAGACTTTCTGTACTCAATTTACTGTAAACTCTACTTCTCCTAAACCAGCCTTCTCCCATCTGGAGTAATAATTCCAAAGTTTGGCCAGATGGATGGCTGAAGCATGAGACAGTAATATTGGAAAAGATATAATATCACATATTTATTTTTCTGTGTCATGTGGTTATTTCAGCATGTTATTGATTTGGCTTTTTTAAAAAATAAGGGCTTGTAAGAGTATGATAAATCCTGTTTAGATAGAAAACGAGCAGCAGCATATGCTTTTTTTTTTTTTGCTTTTTCATTCATATGATTATTAGATAAGAATTGTATGGATTTTTAATGAACGTGTTCTAAGAAAAAGGAGCCAGCAGGATAATAAATCACCACCCCAAAGTTCTTATACATTCTTCAATTAATTTAAAAATGATTTCATATATGGTTACATGATTCAACATTTCTACTATGAAAACAACTTTTTGCAGTAAATGACTGTTGTAGGAGCTGTTGCACATAATGGGACATTGATTGTTGCTTTAAGGAGGAAAGGATTGGTTGTCTTCAAATGATAATTCATTTCTGTTGAAGGACAGCTATCTAAAATATTACATTATCTATTCCCAACTTTGGAATGAACCTGTGACAGGGAGTTGATTTCAATAGGATAGTTGCTGAGTTGTTATCCAGGTTACAGACCTTATTTGAGAGTACCACCTGCTTAGATTATTGGCAAAATATTTATTTTATACAGCTCTTTATGTACAAGGACACCCTCTGCCATTCCAGATGTTTTTGCATTGCAGTTTCTTCCCCACTACTGACAATATTCACTAGAGTTGTGATTGACGACATTGGAATGTGTTGCTCCTTCCTGTATATTCTATATTATTTTCAATCTTGGTTCCCGCACCTTCTGTTTTTGCTAGCCTGGGGCTTCAAGTAATATGGTGCTGTAAGGGATGGGATTGAAATTTTAGAAACCTTGTTATGGTTGAGGTGCAGTAGTAAAATTAATGCTTTAAGCCTTGCAGAATCTTAAGGGAATGGGGAAAATTGCCTCTTGTTCTAATTGATTTTTTTGTTCATTAAATCTATTAAATACTCCAAAACTTTTTTTAAAAAGCAAAAATGGTCCACATTTTTGGTCCCTCTCTTGCTTGAGAGCTCCAAATAAGGTATTGGGTCTGCAGTTTGCCTCTTTTTATACCATTTAATTTAATCCCATATCTCTGAGAAAGTAAATTTAGGAATGCATATTTTCTTATCTTCTAGGATTAAATCTAGTGGTTATGTTTTATAATCTTTTTTTTTAAACAGTGTCATCAACCTTCCTTTCAGCTAAAGTAAATGTGTGATTTTCTAATGGTAAAATGTTTATATATTTTTTTCACCTCCTACTTTTTAAGTGGTAATCTTGTACTCTTTGAATGTTCTGTTTTTGGTCCATCAGTGTAAAACAAACTATCAGCATTTTCACTCTAGCATCTGAAAAACTTAAGTAAACAAACTATAAATATGTTTCCCTAAATGTAAGTAATCTATTGATATTGCATTTCAGGACTATCACATGTTCCAGACAAACTGTGTACTCATCATCACTGGGACATGGATGTACTGCAGCAGCCTTGGCCCACTGTAGATCCTGAATATTTTCAACTGCCAGACATAGTAGAAGTGTCAGTACTGGTGAGTAAATGTATTTTTACTTCAAGAGTGACTAACAAGATATGTGTGATATTCTTGAATACTCACCACTTCATATTAACTGGGGAAGTATGTGGACGTATGTTTTGTTGCTCATTGTCTTAGAAAATTTACCATAGTACTGTCAAATTGTTGAAGCTAAGCAGACAGATTGGAATAGAGACCACTGGACTTTGTTACCTCCCAAAATATACGTTTCTGTTAAAGCTCAGGAGAGTGAGGAGTGCTTAAAAATCCATTGCCTTAAATAACTACTGTGTTTCTCCAACAATATGGCCTCCACCAATAGGAAGACCCAGCATGTTTTCTAGGCATGAAATGAAATTAAGCCCCTCCCCCCAAATTTAGGCCTAGTTTAAAACATGCTGTGGGGGGGAGGCCGGGGGTTAAAACATGCTGTGGAGGGGAGGCCGGGGGTTAAAACATGCTGGGGGGGGAGGCCGGGGGTTAAAACATGCTGGGGGGGGAGGAAACTTGCCTATATCAGTGCCCTGCGGGCAGCCATGCCTCGTAACCAGCTGCTCGGGTCACCAGACGGGTGGCGGCACGTGGATGTCGGAGAGCTGCCTCCATGGCTTCCACGTTTCCGCCGGCGCTGCTGCTGTTGTCGTGCCGGCGGGAACACCACTGCTGCCCACCCGCTGATGGGGGGGGAGAGAAATTAATTCACCCCCGAAAAGACAGCCTAGCCGTTTTTTGGGGGCTCAAAACAAAATAAGGCCCTGCCTTATTTTGTGAGAAAAACAGTATTTATTGTTTTCTGGCTACTGCATATTATTTTTTTAAGTTGCATTAATATGAAAATGTATCTCCCTGCAGTAATAGGTTTAGTAAAATATCTAAATGCAAATTCAAAATGCAAAACATTTTTGGAAAGTATTTCTTACAATTTTAGGAGCTGTTTGGGGGACATCACGTAGAAACAGGGGTGTCAGGCTCATGTCATCATGGCAACTTTATGTGACATATCAGGACTTTTTTCCACTTCACTAAACCTGGCATTGGCATGGCCAGCACATGATGCATCCGGCCCGTGGGTTAGGAGTTTGACAGCCCTGATGTAGAAGGTCAACAGCACAGAATATAAAGCAATGTGTAGAGAGAAAACTGTAATAATGAGTGAAGTTACCCTTTACATATACTTTCTTACCCAAATAGATATAGAATATATGTTTTATGTATACCTGTGCAATCTTTTGTCCCTTAGAACAACGCATCTTTTAGTCATTCATTTTTGTTATGTCTGCTTACAAGAAATATATCACATGTGATGGAGATAAGTAAACATTCAAGCATGTAGAGACATAGACTTGTCCTTTATATTTATATACCTTCTATAGAAGGAAATTCTAGTGTAAAGTATGCCTGGCACTGTCAGGGTTCCAGTTAACACACCCAATGGAATCAAAACTCCAAGGCAGGCATATTCCTCAAAGTATAGATTTATTAGGCATGTCATATATCTGGGGAAAACCTAACTCTGAAGGACTCTAGGTTTTTTCCGCCCAAATCAAACCCCAAAGTTCTTTTCCCCCAGGTCACACATTCATCACATGGTCCAACCAGCTCATAGCCACCATCTTGGCTGGCTTTGGTCCATGCCTCTTGGTAGAGCATCCTTGGCTCCCACAGGAAAGAATGTTCTTTTGGCTACACATCCCCAGCTATCTCTATTTCCTGTTTTATGTTCTCACAGCTCCAATCACCCTTGCTGTGGCAGCCCTGAAGATGCTCCCAAAATGGTTTCAGTTCAAAATGGCTTCAGGGCTGACAGGCTGCCCCCCACTCAATTGAAGACCTCCTGCAAAAGAAAATTAAAGGGAGTTTAATCTGCATCATCTTCAACCTCCCCTTCCCTCCCCCAGCTAGTCCCTTAGGCTTGTGATGGAACTGCTTAATTAACCTGTCAACTTTTACATCCCAGCTTTTTACCCAGGTGGCTTCAGAGAGGGGGTATCCTAGGTGCCAGAATTCCGACCAATGCCTTAATAAAATTAAGAGTTTCAAGCCATTTAGCAAGAAAAATCCAGTTGTTTATTAGAAGCACCATGTCAGCACTACTTTGTTGAAGTCAGCTCTGGCTTCACCCAATTCATGCCTTGCCTCTGACCCTGTTTCCCCCTCCCCCTCAAAGTGTGTCACCAGTCACATTCCCCAACAAAACAATTTTGCAGGTCGTAGAAGTTCCTCCCTCCAACCATTGCACGTCTCTGTGGAGATGGTCTTGGCTTTGGCCAGCTAAGCTGTATCTTGTTTTGACTGAGGTGTGAATTTCTTGATGCAGGTGTGAGGCACGATTCCCATTCCCCTGCCTATGGCAACTCAGGAGCAGGTCAGGAAAGTTTTGCGAGTTGACACTAGGTATTGCAAGTGACCCCAATGCATACATGAGTCTAAGATTTTTTTCACCTCATAGTGGGTTTCTCCCTGCACTATGATGGGCTTCGGGGCTGCCCAGTCTACCGGTCTTATCTGGGAGCTTGCACCCAGCTTTAACAGGCTGCTATGAAACACTGGATGCACTTTCCCTAGCAAGCATGGGAGTCTAACCAGAACAGTTACAGGGTTTATCACTTTCAGTATTGGGAAAGGCCCTATGAACTTCGGACCCAGTTTCTTACTTGGCAACCTTAGTTTCAGATACTTTATTGGCAAGTATATCTTGGCTTGCTTTTTGTAGTTTTTTGCTGCTTCGACTAAGGCTTGCTGTGTGTTTTGCCACTCCTGTTTTAATAATTCCATCCATTCATTCAGGGACATGGAGGAGGGAGGTTCCCCCGATAGTTCAGGCATAGGGACAAATTTCATGTTGCTGGTGACCTGGAAAGGGATCAAACTGGTGCTACTGTGCACCACGTTGTTATAGACTACCTTTGCAAAAGACAGCAATCCTGCCCAGTTAGCCTGCTAGTAGTCTACATAACACCTATTCTGCAGTCCCATTCGTGCTTGGATGAAAAACTGAGCTGAGCCTCTGGGTGGACCCTATCGCCTATAAGGACTTACTCCAGAACCTAGCCATGAACTGGACTCCCCTATCTGAAATAATTCTGTGGGGCACCCCATGTAGCCTATGTATCTGCTTTATAAACATCGTGACTAGTTTTCTGCCTGAGGGCAACCCCAGGCTATGCAATGGGCTTGTTTTGAAAATAGATCAAACACATTCCAAATAACTGTGTTCCTGCCACTCTCTGGGAGCTCAACTATGAAATCCATGGCAATTTATTCCCAGGGTCAGCCACTTGTTGGAAGAGGCCTTGGGATTTCCCAGGTCTCTTCATAGTGGCACATGTGGCACAACCCTTTACATAATCCTCCACATCTGCCTTCATCTTGGGCTACTAGAACTGCTGCCTAGTTAGGTGGAGAGTTTTCAAGTAGCCAAAGTGTCCCAAAGTTTGGAATCATGGATGCACTGCAGGATGCACTGCAAATCTCAAGTTGGCAGGGTTGTACAACTTGGTACCCTTCCAAGCTAGTCCATCCTTGAGGATCAACATGTCTTCGTTGTCATTGAACAATGTGTCTGCTGGGAGGTTTACCTTCAAAGCTCTTACCACCGGGTCCCCTCCGGGGCTGTCTCAGCATCAGACTTGTGGTGGCTTGAGCTGCTGGTTGTGAGTAAGGGATGATACCATGGATTACATCCTCACGATGGCTGTTGAACTGCCACTTTCTGGAGAAGGCATCTACGAACAAGTTCTTCCAGCAGGGATGTATTTTAGTTCGAAGTTGAACTGGTTGAAATACTTTTTTTTTAATATAAATTTTATTTGAGTTTTCACAAAAACATAATACAAATAAAACATCTTTTTTTGAGAATAGCATGATCCCGGGTTATCACTTCTCCATACAGACACAAACTCAATTTCATATTCATCTTTGTGTTCTATTCCATATCTTATTACTATTTTAACATTTTCTCCATAATTTTTCCCCTCCCTTGGTTTTCTCAATTTTATTTTTAATTATCTCATATCTAAATTCAATTATATATCTTTTTCTAAGTTTCAATGTCTTTCTAATCATTATATTTATATTTTTGTCTGTCCTGTTTCAATTTCATATAATCTTTTCTCATTAAACAAATTTACCCATGTAGTTACTAATTGGAGTATGACACCTTTATATCTTTTAATTTTATCCATTCAACTCTTATTTAGACTTTAATTTATGCCTTTAGAATTATAACATTCAATATAGTACATAACTTCCATTTGAATTCTGCTTGGTACATTCTTAAAATATACACTATATTCTTTAATATGTGTGTGTGTGTTAGGTTTTTGAGCTGATAAATAATTATATATATATAACAATAGTAAATAAGACACTCATTCCATTCCAATTCAATTCTATCATTAATATTAGTTACAATCTTAACTTCTTTAACATTTCTTTTCATTTGAATATAATACTTCCTTGGGAATACTTATAAACTTTTCATAGTTAATTCTTTTTTTTCCATATTTCTCTTCACTTATATTTTTATAAATCATTAATAATAATTAAAATGTTCCCATCCTTTCCTAATTTCATTCTCTTTATTTCATTTATTTATTAACAAGTATTCCATTGCATTACAATAAGTATTTTGTCCATCATTTTAATCATACATTGTTTCATATTTTTAAAAAATATTTCTATTTCTAATATAACAATATTATTTTATGTACCTTTGCAGAATCCCTTTTTCAATTAAATTTTCACCCATTATCTCTAAATAGGCTTATACTTTCAATCCTTATACATTTTCCCTGATCTTGTTTCTGTCTTTTGTAACTTCTTTTCCTTTCCTTCTTCCCCCTCCCCTTTTTGCCCCCTTGTCTCTCTACTTCTAATTCTCTCTTCTGTAATCCTCTCTTCTGTTGCTTCCTAGTATTGTAATTATTTTTCAAACTATTCTTTTTTTTGTTTTTATTTTTCAAATCTTAAAACTTTCCACTCTCTTTCCCCCCTTTCCTTTTTTTCCCCACATAAAATTACTTGATCATTAAAGATGGCTTCTTCTTTGTCCCGACCTTCTTGGTTGAAATACTTTAATGGAAACAAGAGACAGTGGCTGAAAATAAAAAGATAAGGATTCCACATGAATGTGTGTATTAACTGTGAGGCTGGAATTTGTTGAAGAAACAGAGAGGTGAAAAAACTGATAGGCCAAGAGCTGGTAGAGTGGAATGGTCGGAAAGTGACAGTTGGAAGATAATGAACACTGCAAATGGAGCCGAGCTGGATGTCCTGGAGTGAGGAGGAGTGCCAAAGGAGTAATACCTCCTTAAAAAACCTTGGTCCAGCTTGCCTAGCTGGTAGCACGTCATAAGGGCCCCTTTCCAGGGTTACAGGAGAAGATGGTCAACAGTTTTGAAGGCAGAAGAGGGCTTTATGCCCCAATGGCAGATAAAACAGTAGAACCATCTTCTAGGAGAACAGAAACTCTGATTTCAAACCTCCACTGCCTTGTGGCTATATTAGGTGTGTCATATTTGCACATCTGGGGAAAATCCAATTTTGAAGGACCTGAGGTTTTCCCCACCCAAATCAAACCCCAAAGTTCTTTTCCCCCAGGTTACATGTCCATCACATGATCCAACCAGGTCACAGCTACCATCTCAGCTGGTTTTGGTTCATGCCTCTCCAACATCTGGTAGAGTGTCCTTGGCTCCCATGGAAAAGAATGTTGTTTTGGCTATACAACCCCAGCTGTCTCCCTTCTTATGCTCACAGCTCCAACTAGCCTTGCTGTGGCAGCCTTGAAGATGCTCCCAAAATGGTTTCAGATCAAAATGGCTTCAGGGCTGACAGATACCACAGTATGTTGGCTGATTCTCATGCATATTTTTATAATTATATTTTTCATACAACTGAGATTCATATATTTCAATCAAAAATTGGACAGAAATTGTTTTTTTTTTTTTGGGAGTGTCAATCCTCACTGGCCTCTTGGTTTACTGAAACCCTCAGAGAATGAAATAGCAGAAATTAGTACTAATGAAGAAAGAAAAAAGCAAATTCATGCAAGCACAGATATTTGAGCCTACATTATGTTGATGTGGGAGACAAAATGTCAACTGTCCGATTAGTGAACCCAAACCAGGAAACACTCTCAGGAGCTATGTATTCCCAAACATAAAACTTTATAGGATATATTATATTGGTACTGAAGAAACAAAACCAACCCTTCTCCCCATCTCTGGATGTTCATGTTGTCCAATTATGAAATTTTATGGAGAAAGAGAAACATCTCTTTCTCCAACACCTATAGTGGTGACCTTGGTGGTTTCCATGCTCTCACAATCTCCGCATTCTCAGCATTCCATTTCTCTCCCTCCTCCCCTAGCTCATTAGCAAGTTGAAAAGCATTATGGTTTGAAAGAAGCAAAGTGGCTCACTCTTGAGATGCTGGCTCTCTTGAAGGGAAAAGGCACCTGGAAAATTATTAAGCATAGATTAATTACTGTTGTTTAGATGGTCTTTGCCTTCACTAATCTCTTTGGTCGCTGAAAACATTTCGTATTTTTACTAACTTTTCTTCACTAATATTGTGGGCATCTATCCACTCAGCATCAGCTGTGGAATATCTTTTCCACTGCATTAAGTATTGTAATTTCCTCTTAAAGTACCTTGAATCCAGTATGTTTTTTATCTCATAATGTTTTTCCTCACCCACCAACATGGAAGGCAGAAGCTTCCCCTCAACTGGCTTTATCTTGGAGCTTCAATAATCTACAGTGGAACACTGGGTGGACTCATCTAGTACTTTAGGTAATTGTAATTCCACTGTAACTGGGGGCTCTTTTCTGACCTGTCCTGTTCTGTTCGGTTTTATTCAGGACTTTCTGCACATTTCCCCAAGCAGCTTTAAGGATATCCATCCATTCAGCTAACGAGGGAGAGAGTTTCCTTGGAAATTCTGGCATTGGTACAACTCAACTCCTGTGGTCATTTTAAAGGGGTGAATCCAGTGTTATTATGCACTGAGCTATTGTAAGTCACTTCTGCGAAAGGTAGAGCTCCACCCAGTTGGTTAGCTGATAGTTTACATAGCAACATAGCTATAACACCACTATTGTGTTAGTTTGTTCTGCCATCCCATTGGTACTCAGATGGAACCCTGAACTAAGTCCCTGAACTGACCCTATTTGCTTTATGAACTCCCACCAAAATTTTGCTGTAAACTGCACCCTCCAGTCTGAAATGATGCCCCTTGGGACTCCATGCAGCCAACAGACATGCTACACAAACATTTTGGCCAGACTCTGGGTTGAGGGAAGCTTCAGACACATGATGGAGTGTGCTTGCTTTGATAACAAATCAACCATAGTCAAATTACAGTGCCCCCATTACTCTCAGGCAATTCCATTGTAAAATCCATGGTGATTTCCTCCCATGGACTGCTGGGGTTGGCCACTGGCTGTAGCAACTCAGGAGTCTTCCCTGGCAATCGCTTCATGGATGCACACACTGGGCAGCTCGTTACATAATTTTCTATGTCTTCCTTCATCTTAGGCCATCGGAGCCATCTTTTTGCCAAGTGAAGGGTCTTTATAAATCCAAAGTGACCATCTGGCTTTATGTCATGGCTTCTTTGTAGGATCTGGCTCCTCTGGCTGGCTGGAACATATAGTTTGCCTGGTCCTTTCTCATCATCAGATCAGTTTTGTGATCTCTGAGCCATTCATCTTCCTTCAGGGCTTCCTTTAGCTGTTGGATCATAACATTGTCAGTCGACTGTGGCTGCTAGCCACTCCTCACTGAGACCTGCACTGCCAGTTGCTGGGATGGGATAATGGAGTTAACTATTTCTTCTTTGATGCTTTTATACTGAGGCATCCAAGAAAGTGTATCAGTTTGGAAATTCTTCTCCGCTGGCAAGTATTGAAGGGTGAAATTGAACTGATTAAAGTACTGAACCCATTTGCACTTGCTTAGAAGACAGCTTCCTTGGGGTCCTTAAGGCTTCCAAGTCTTGTGGTCAGTCCAAACTTTGAATTGAATCTTAGTGCTTTCTAGGAATTGCCTCCAAGTCAACAGCACAAATTGAATGGCATATGCCTCTTTTCCCACACCACCCAACACCTTTTGGTATCAGTGAATTTCTGGGAAGGGTTGCAGCATCCCATTTGCATTTCTTTGGATCAGATCGTTCCCACCTCTACATTGCTAGCATTGATTGTATTACAAATGTTTCCAATGGTTCGGATGTTTAAGGGTTGGCTCTGCGCAAAAAAACATTTGAGCTTTTCCCAAACCACTTGGTATTCCATAATACAATTGAATGGCTGGCTCAGTTTGAATTTCACCACCCTTCTACCTGTTTTTAATAGTTAAGTGATAGGCAGGGCTATCTATGCAAACGAGGAGATAAATTGCTGATAGAAGTTGACAAAGCCCCCAAAACTGCAGTTCCTTCCTAGTCCGGGAGGGTGTGCGTGCTTCCCACTCTAGGATGGCTTTCACATTTTTGGGGTCCATCTCCACCCCCTCACTGGACACACGATGCCCCAAGTACTCTAAACTGGTTTTGTGGAAGTCGCACTACGATAGTTTAGCATAGAGCTTGGCTTTCAATAGTTTGCTTAGCACTTCCTGCACTAACTTTGCATGGTCTTCCATTGTTGCAAAATAAATGAATATGTCATTCAGGTACACCAAAATCCCCTTACACAAGTGCTCATACAATACTTCATTGATTAGTTGCGTGGACATCATAGGTGCTCCCTGAAATTTGAAAGACATCACTCAGAATTTGAAATCCCCTAAGGGATAATTGAAAGTGGTTTTCCACTCATCACCCTCTTTTATTCTCACTCAGTATTATGCTTCTCTTAAGTCCAGCTTGATGAACATCTTTCCCTTGGCCAGGTATCCCAGCATGTCCTTCATAAGGGGGAGGACTACATGCCCTGTAAATCTATACATAAACTCAAAGACCCATCTTTCTTTTCTTTGAAGAGTACCGGAGCTACTATCCTAGATTTCACCAGTTGTGTGAAGCCCTTAACTAGGTTTTTATCCTCAAAGCTCCTGATCTCCTCCATTTCTCTTGGGGTCATTGAGTACATCTTTGGTTTGGGTAATTTCTCCTTTGGCAATATTTCAGTGACACAGTTAGTGGAATGATGGTGAGGCAGTACATCTGATTCCTGCTTGCTGAATGCTTCAGCTAGGTCTTGGTATTCCTTTGGGATAGCCCTTCCTCTTAGCCACTCTTAGCTAGTGCATGGATTGGTTCTATCTTTCCCTTCCCCACCAATGGTGTTTCTCTACCTTTGCATATTCTCCCCCCCCCCCAACGCGTTGCAATCTGCCCACTATACTCCTCCAGCACCAGTTGTTGTCCTTCTAGTCAACAGCTGGATTCTACTTCTTCAGCCATGCCATCCCCAATATCATGGTCTCTGCCAGTTTTGGGGTTACTATGAACCAGGTAGTTTCCTCATTGGCTCCTTGCTTTCAGGGTTACTGGCTATGTTTTGCACATGGCAGGCAACCTCTAGTAAGGGAGCCATCAACTTGCTCAAACTGATTTCTTCAGTCTCAGTCCCATCTTTTCCACAGTTTCATAGGCTAACCAAGCAATGGGTGCAATCTGAGTCTACCAGGGCTGTGAAGGCCCCCCTCACTCCTGAGTTGGGCACCTGGACAATCAAAGGGGCAAGGGTTCCACTTATCATTGGATTGTTCTCCCCTTCACTATCACTCTTGTAGAAGAACAGGTTGCGCTTGCTGGGGATTGGAGTTCCTTCCCCATCACTGGAGGGGGAAGAGACCTTCACAACCCACTGCACCACCTACATCTTCTCCTTTCCCTTCCTCAGTGCCTTCTTGGCCTTTGGCTAGCTCGCACCCTTTGGCATTGACATGGGCAACTGGCTGCTCAATGACTTTCTTTCCCACATGAGAAGCAGTCACCATGATGTCTCTCTTAGCTTAGTCGGGGCCGACCCTCATGAGCCACATGTTGCCAGTATTTCCAACAGGTCTAGATCCACTGTGGTTGCTAGCTGGTACAGCTCCTTGCTTAATCTGTCTTGGAAGTGGTAGACCAGCAAGCATTCCTGTCAACTTCCCAGCCAAGCTGCAGAACTCCTGAATGTATTCTGTTATTGACTTACTCCTTTGTCTTATGGCATGGATCCTGGATTCCGCTTGTGGGGCTTGTGCAAGGTCTCCAAACCTGGCTTGAAATTCCTCCAGGAAGGCATCCACATTTCCCAACTCTGCTTCCCCTTCACTGTGGAGGTACATCACCCAATCTGCCTTGTCTTCTAGATTCGAAGTGATAGTGTTCACTCGGGCAACTTCATCCAGGTGCATTGCTCTGTATCACTCCAAATAGTTCCACAGCTGGTTCAGGAAGTAGGCTAGCCACTCTGGTCATATCAAACATGGCTTTCAGAGGTGGGGCTCCTGGTATCCCAAACCAGCACATAGCCCAGTGACAGCCCCACAGCTTGAGCCTAGGCTCCTAACACTGCAGGGATTCCCTGGGCTTATCCCGCAGCCATAGGAGGGACAGCAGCCACCCTTTGGGGAATCACAGCTCCTTGTGTCAAAGTCCCCAGTTGGAATGGAGACAGGGACAGGGTCGCCAATACTTGGCTCGTCCCAAGACTTGCTTTTGGGACTGATGATTTCATAGATGCTGGTCTCCATATTTCCATTTTGATAAAACTTTCGCACAGTTGCTCCATAGAAGAGCTATGGCATTCTGTTTAGAATTTTCACTCCCTCGATTCTTCCCATTCTGCAACTTCTGGGCCTTCCATTTACTCTGTCACTACTTTGGGCAGGACCAAGGGGAACTCCAATTCAGCTGCTTTCCCCATTCCTTTCGGCCATCACAAATGGATACTTCCCAACTCCTCTTGACCATTACAAATGGATCCAGCCATGACTCCTTCCTCACGCACAGATGGCTGTTCCATCTTCTCCACTCTCACCTTGCTCAGGTCACCACTGTCTGCATGCTGGAGCCCTCTTTGGTGGCTGCCAGTGCCTCCTGAGGAGGCAGCAATCTTAGGTTTTGCTACAGCTACAGCTTCAGTTTTTGTTCTGTTCCAGACATTGTTAGGTTACAGCTCTCTCTGAGGCATCCAAGTAGGCTGTGTTTATTTATTTATTATTTAAACTTAATTTATTTATTAAACTTATATATTGCCCTATTTCCCTAACAGGACTCAGGGTGGTGTACAGCCACATTAAAATACGGAAAAAAACCAATACAAAATTAAAAACTACTAAAAGACCAAATATAAAAGGCTGAGAGCTAAAAAAGAAGGCTAAAAACTAAAAACCAAATGAACTCTAATTAAAATCCCCTAAAAACCCTAGGCCAGACCGGCTTGATGAAATAAATAAGTTTTCAATGTGCGCCGGAAGGTCAGGAGATCAGGGATGGTCCTCATCTCCGGGGGAAATTCATTCCAGAGGGAAGGTGCTCCCAATGAGAAGGCCCGCACCCTCGGGGTTGCCAGCCGTCCAGCCGGTGGCACCCCAAGGAGGCCGACTCTATGGGAGTGTATTGGTCGACGGGAGGCTGATACTGGCAGGAAGCGGTCCCGCAAATATCCTGGTCCCAAGCCATGGAGCGCTTTAAAGATGGTAACTAAAACCTTGAAGCGCACCCGGAGGGCCACAGGGAGCCAATGCAGCTCACACAGGAGTGGCGTAACATGGGAGCCCCGTGGAGCTCCCAACATCACCCGTGCAGCCGCATTTTGCACCAGCTGGAGCCTCCATGTGACAGGGAGGAGCAGCCTGGAAGTCTAGCCTAAGGAGCGAATGATCAGATCATGACAGGGGTTCAATAACTATATTCCCTACACCTAGATCATCCTGCCACTGTCCAGAGACAAAAAACAGATACAAGATGTGACCTCCAGTATGAGTGGGGTCCCTAATTAATTGGGTCAGGCCCAAGGCTGTCATGGAAGCCAAGAACTCCTGGGCAACCCCCGAGGTCCCGCCAGCCAAGGCAGGTTGAAATCTCCCATGACCATCAGCCTGGGGGTCTCAACCACCAAGCTGGCCATGACCTCGAAGAGCTCAGGCAGGGCCGATATCACATAGCAGGAGCCAGGTATGTGATCAATAAGTCCATCTGAACCCCAGAACCACACTTTACAAAGAGGAGTTCGCATCCGGTCATCTGAGGAACAGTGGATTCCCTAGGAACTAGATCCTCCCGAGTAGCTACTGCAACCCCCCTGTCCCTCCCTGGGCCCTCGGTCAATGAAAGACTCGAAACCCGGCTGGGCACATCTCCACCAGGGGAACACCACCCTCCTGTCCCAGCCAGGTCTCAGTGATGCCCGCCAGGTCCGCTCCCCCCTCCGTAATTAGGTCATGAATAAGGGGGGGCTTTTTTAACTACAGACCTGGCGTTGCACAACATCAGCCGAAGGTCCGGGGCCGAATCATTCGAGCAACCCAGGGAACGGGACATCACCTGGGGGTCGGAGCACGCCACCGCCTGTAAACAACGAGGGCAAGCTCCAACAACATGATAAGGCCCCCCGTCAGCGCTATACCTGCCTCTCCCGCCGATCGTGGTAATAGCCATCCCCTCCCCCTCCCAGGAAGAAACCCTCATCCTTGATCCAACCACCCCCGATTCCAAAACCTCCCGGTCACGCATGACCCCCAGTCTGGCCTTTATCTCAATCGGGTTGTCCCCCAAACCCAACTTAGTCATCCTCCCTAACCCCAATAAAAATTTAGACATAAAAGAATGTAGTTGGGCGCGCTTCCCTCGACTGTGCCACTTCTCAGGATCCCAAGATCCGTCATCGAGGTATGCCATAGAAAGGTCGGGGGGGCCACCTCAAGGAAAGGGGGACATTCCTGAGTGTCCACAAGACCGCCGCTGAGTAGATGATCGGGCAGGACAAACAGCGTCCAGCTGGCGATTGGCATCGGGATTGGGGAAGGGAAGGCCCCACTCGGGACCGATCCATTCAGATGTCCCGGGCAGCAGATCTTAAATCTCCGTCCTTGTCTTCTTCGTCGCCAGCGTCGACGGGTACGGGATCGAGTGGGCGAGAAGTTCATGCTAGATGTTACAGCTGACCCCAAAGGTCAGGCCCCCGACTCTGGGGCCGGCGCCGTCCTCAGTTCAGGTGTCCCACCGCTGGGCCAGACAGTACCAGGCCAGGTCGCACCGCCGACATCGTCGTCGACGAGGTCTCTGGACCACCATCACTGTCTCCGCCCCCGGTAAAGCCACACCAGCCAAGGGCACCACTGCCACCTGAGGATCCGCTGCTGGAACTGCCACCGCTGCCAGGCCAGGACCCTCATGGCAACACTGAGGTTTCCAGGATATCATCCTCGGCTCTCTCCATGTCGCAGAGGCCCTTGACGTCCAGGCCAGGGGTAACAGCCCCGAGGTCAGCAGCTCCGATGGGCCAGGCAGCGGCGTCGGCCTCGACCATCCGTACCGTCGCCACCACGGCCCCAGCTGATGATGCCAGGACCGCGGGGTTGGTCGAGGTCGGGCCTCCAAATCACCCCCAAATTGCTGCCAGCCCCAACGACAACGGCAATCACGAACACCAATGCCGGAAGGACCAACCCCGCCCAGCCAAGTGGCAGCCTCGTCAGCACCGCCGGCTGCGCCAAAACGCCGACCCGAACCATCGCCCTCAAAATCTCTGAGATGAGGCAAGGAAGAATAGAATGAGGCGGCAGGGTTAGCCCAACGTCGAGCCAGACCCAGCACTCACAAAGCGGCAGGAACAAGACGCCGATGAAGCGAAGCGTGACGGGGTGCGGCAAGATGTTAATCGCCGGCAGCCCTGACCGCCACCTGGACTGCCCACACGGCCGCCCGGGCAGCCCCGCCGACCGCTCTCACACCCTTGCGGCTGTACCACCCCCCCCCCCAGGCCCCAATACCTACACCAAAGGGTCCGGAGGAGGAGCAGGCAGGCCTAGAGTGCGGAGCGATCGGCGGAGCTCGCAAGTAGCACCCGACCGCCATCTTGGCACATGCGCAAATTAGGGAAAGCTGGTTTAATGTCAACTAGTGAACCCAAAACAAGGAAACGTTCTCAAGAGCTTTGATTTCCCAAAAGTAAAACTTTATTGGATATACCATATTGGTACTGAAGAAACAAAACCAGCTCTGGTTTCCCCATGCAAATGCTTGCCTAGTTAAAACAATAGCTTCCCCTTCTCCCCATCTCTGGGTGATCACATTGTCCAATTATGAAACGTCCATTTGTTATAGGAACAATCTATCTCTTTCTCCCAACACCTCAATGGTGACGTTGATGGTTTCTATGCTCTCACAATCTCATACATTCTCGGCATTCCATTTCTCCCTTCCTTCCCCCCAATTCATTGGCAAGTTTGAAGAAAAGCATTATGGTTTGAAAGAAGCAAAGTGATTCAATCTTGACACAAAGTAACCAGCAACAGACTTATTCAGAAGCTCTGTTTAGGACATTTTTAGAGAGGCATCATCTGCTAACAAAGTCACTCAGATTTGCTGCAATCACTTCATGTGAGAAATCTCAGAGCACTGGCTTGCGAACACTAAGGAAGTGCTTAGATGTGGCTTAGATGCGCTATATATATATACAGCCTTGAAAGAGCTGTGATGCTGCCATTGTTGAAGGGACTATCTCTTAATACATTAGATAATTATTATGCAGTGTCCAGCACTTTCTTTTGAGGGAAGGTTGTTTTGATTAATGAAGAACTGTTGGGAGAGACTTTCTTCCCTCACTATAACAGACTGAAATAATCAACGAAGTAAGGAATCGAACAACTGCACTATTGGTTATTTCAATTTATTATAGTGAGGGCAGAGAGTTTATTCCAGTAGTTCTTCACTTATAGGATGTGATTGGGTTCCTCAATCCCCTATTAATTTTGTCAGCTGGGAAGATTTCAAATGACAATCATGTGGCTATGCTTCAAGCATTAAGTGTATTGCCAAATGCCAAATGCCAATACATTAAGTGTATTGCCAAATGCCCAAATCATAATCACATGATTCAGCATCAGTTATAAATACCCATTCAGTACTGTTGCAATGTTGAATTGCTGTTGAATGAGTAAGTAAAGATTACCTTTACACAGAGTTCCCCTTTGACACCAGTGTTATTCCTGGATGGACAGCAAATGAAATATTGAGAGTTGTAGTATTTGAAGTAGTACAAGTCTCCATTTTATGAGTGGGCAATGGGATCTGGTACAAATTGCTTTTTTGGCAGCATACACAAGATTAGACATAATAAGTACTTCTTCCTTCACACATGACAAATAAGAAAATCCAAATATTGATTTTAACAAAGTTCCAAAAGGGAATTGGTATTCTAGGCTACAACTCACTATTTATCTGGTATCCCAGGCTAATGATATGCTGCTTTCCTAGACAATTGTAATTTGGTCTGGGTTGGCATAACATACTCCATTATTTCCATTTGATGTTGGTTCTATCCCTGATCATATTTAGCCAACGGTTTAGCCAACCTACTGAAAATGGTATAATAAAAGTTGCCACAAATTTTGGATTTGTGCAGTAGACATAATGAAAGACACTTCTATGTAATTGTAGCTCCAGACTTTATTGCAAAGCTTTTTTCAAAAAATTATTTTATAGATGAAATGAGACTAAAATACTCTAGAAATAACTATAGCTACTTTTCCTCCCATTCCTGCCCTTAGTTGCCCTGCATTCTACTGCCACAATCTATCCCTGCCACCCCAAGCTAATATTTATTCTGATGTTCACTCATTGTTGGCACAAAATCTAGCTGCTGGGTGAAGCACCACCCATACTGCTATCCTCCGTTCTTCATTTGGCAGATAAGGCTCTGCCACCTTGCTGTGCTCACATCCCAGAAGTATGCCCTATTCTAGTATCTAGATCAGATATATTAAACTCAAGGCCCACAGGCCAGACCGGCCCACAATGTAGTTAGATCTGGCCTGCAGTGAGAGGTCAACCCCACCACCCCCACTGCTCAGTCCATCCCCCTGGGCATGGAAACAGGAGGCGTTGAGCATGGGGTCTGGCATTCCAGATAAAAGGAAAGTGCTCAGAATGTGGTCAACCTGTGGGGCAAGACAATTTCCGGGGATGCCGGAAGGAGAAGGAGGAAGGAATAGTTAATTCTGCTCACTTGGAAGAAGCATTTATTGTAAAGTTTCCTGCACATACAAATGCAAAAGATATGTGAATGCTTGCCTTTCAAACAGGAAGGTAGACAAATGGTTGTCTTTAGAAACATTTCCCTGCATTTATATTAGGTTGTCCTGTAAACAACTTTTCAGACAAATATGTCTTCAAGATATTCAAAACCATGTAGTCCCAAGTTTCATCTATCAATGGCACAGACTCAAATCTCTCAAAGTTGTCTACGTCAGAATATGCAGGCAGATTAACCAGCTGATAGTGCAGCAAGGAGGGAGGAGTGGGTGATGGGGAAGAGAGGCTTGTTTTTAACCTAATGAAAAATGCAATGGGAGGGAGAGAAGGAGGAAGGAAGATGAGAAAGGTGAAGGAATAGGAAGGAGATAAAGGGAAGAAAGGAAGGAAGATGAAGGTGGAAGGAAGGAAAGGAAGAGTGGAAAGAGGGAGATGGGAATGACAAAGCGGGAGGCAGTGAAGGAAGGAGAGGGAGGGAAGAATGAGATGTGAATGAGAATAAAGAAGGAAGGAAGGACATTGGAATGAGAGGGAAAGAGAGTCTGAAGAAAGTCCTGCCTTAGCACTTGGCCATCAGCCGTCCTGCTGCCCTTTCATCATGCCTTGCCCCCTCCTCCTAGCTTCTCCTGGTGGTCTCCCATCCTATTGCTGAGGAAGCTTTGGTTATAAAGCTGAGCCTCCCTCTGGCCCTTCCGCACCCACCTGGCCAAGGAGAATGAGCGCAGCTGGGCATCCCCTCAGAAAAGCAGGGCTGGGCTGGGCTGCGGAGTCCCAGTGCCCCAGGAGCTCTCAGACCGTATGGGCGCTTGCCCTCCATAGCCCAGAGTTCTGGGCACCATTCAGGAGTCCTCCACGTGGCCTGAGAGGGACAGCAAAACTCCTCTGGTGGATTAAGTTTTGGTGCTGACATTGCCTTCCTCTGCTGGAAACCTCCAGATCCCCCCTTCCAGCCTTGTCTAGCCCCCACAGGAAGCAGAGGATGACACATGGAGAAGAAAATTTACAGGAAGCAGTTTCCTCCGAATCCAACTTCTGCCTTGACAGTATAGAGGAGAGGAGGAGGGGGTGGTGTGGAAGCTGCATGCAGGAAGAGTGCCCCAGGTCAGCATCCTTATCACACACGTTTGGAAACTGGGATTCCTTTTTGAGAAGGACCAGCTTCCCTCATGCAGGACTAGGGAGTGCTGGTCCCCTGCCTCTTCCTCTTGCTCTCTAGAGATGTGTCAAGGTTCCATCCTGCAACTTGTTCCATCCTGACTCGTTTCACCTAGTCATGATGACCCAGGTACTGGCCCTTTGAGGGCAACCATAATGCTGATGCAGTCCTCAATGAAATTGAGTTTGACTTTCCTGGTCTAGATCCTAGGACGAAGAAAGAAGATGGCAAAAATCAGGAGGGCAGGGGTAGGCAGTGGTAGTGGAGGATATGACATCCAAGGGGACAGATATGGTGGGGAAGATAGGATGGTGGAAAAGTTGAAGTGAAGGCAAATGTGGCGGGATGGTGGAATCTTTTATGCTGAAGGGAGTTCACTGGACCTACTACAGGAGGCGGCAGAACAGAACCAGCATTTCATATATATATCCTTTGCCTAACTATCTAACTACCAAAGTAAATATGCTTTGCCTAATTACCACTTTGCTTAGCAATGCTTAATGGACCCCTATTAGGGTCATTAATTGAGAATTACCTTACATAAATTGACTGAAGCTAAAACAAAAGTAAGAAATATTAGATTGCTTCTTCAGTTTTCATCTTTTGTTTTTTTCTTTCTCTTCAGGTCAACAATAAACTCTGTGGTAAAGTTAAAGTACCCCAACAAGTATCCCGAGATGCAGAAGTAGTACATGAACTGGTTGTTCAAAGTGAACTAGGGAGTGAATACCTTCAGGGAAGAACAATTACAAAGTTTTTCTTATCTCCTCGAACTGCCCTCATCAACTTCCTCATCCAGGATTAAGAAGATATTTCCTTAGAATTGTCTGTGTCGGGGGTCTCCAATCTTGGCAACTTTAAGACTTGTGGACTTCAACTCCCAGAATTCCTCAGCCAGCAAAGGAGACCCCTGGTCTATGTAACTATAACTGTGGCAGAAATAAGGATAAAGATATCCTTATTTTAGGAAAGATTAAGAAAGGAGACCAAATGATCTCATTCAACAGTTTCAAAGTTAATCATTTCTCTTTGTAATCTCTATAGATCATATATAATCTTGCATTGCAGACATTTATCTCTAATTACAATGTAAAAGTAAATCATAGAATCCAAAATTAAAATGAAATTAAGTATGGCAAAAATTTCATAATTCTACTATGTCACCTTAAAATCTGGTTTCATTCAATGTCACAAGTAAAATTTTGTCTATAAAGGTAAGGAGAACAATTGGAGTTATTTATGCTATAAAACAGGGGTGACAAATTCCTGCATGGGATGGATCCAGCCCACAAGGTGCTTAAATCTGGCTCACGGGACTGGCTGGAAGTATCAAAGGTCCAGCTTATGGTGCCTCTACCAGCCAAAATGGGCTGCATGGACACCCCGCTTGGCCTGTTTTTGGCCTCCCCAGCTTCCAGCAGCACTCTGTCACCCAAAAAGACCCAATGGGTGGTGGAAGCAGTGGCAGAGATCATATACCAGGTAGAGGCACTGCCCAAAGTTCACACTGAGTAGTCTGTCTCCAAAAACCTGTATTGCAGGAAGACCTTGGCAGCCAAGGTTCGTTCCAGGAGTCGGTGAGGGAGCGTCCAGTGATCTTAACCAGGGAGTTGAGGACCACGATCCTCGAATGGAGGATGACGGGACCGCTGAACCTGGGTGGCTCTGGAGACTAGAGATATCAGACCACGATGTGCAGCCAAACCTTGGGGAAATTGCTGGAAAGATTCAATTGACTCAGCCTGAGCAGCTTGGGGTGCTCACGCCAGCCCAAAACACAGGGCTGATCTTGAGCCAGCTGACTTTGATGTCCCCCCCACCTCTTCCTGCATTCCGGGCAACTAGTCTTCTGCTGTTCCCTACAACACAGTCAAGCCCAGGACTGCAGCAGAGCTCACCGAGAACCCAGGTAGTAGCTGACCCACCAGGTCAGCCCCTGCTCCCACCAAATATCCACCCTAACCTGTGAACCCCCTTGCACTGCTGCCAACAGCTCGGGCCACCATATGGCCCTTTTTTGGCCAGCAGAGTGCTAGTGGATGCCAGAGATGCCAAAAACAGGCTGCATGGAGACCTTGCAGGGCCCTCGCACAGCCCATTTTCATCCAGGAGAGTCCTGCAGAAGGCATCCATCCTATCTCCCCCCCACACCCATCCTCCCAGCTGGCCCACGGGGGAGAACTACAGTGCTGATCCAACCCTTGAAGAAATCCAGTTTCTTCATCCTGACAGATGAGAAGGTAATTAAGAAAATATTAGAATGTGCAGAAATGGATAGACTAACACTATCAAAGATAAAGAAGAAACTAAACACTTTTTGACATGGGACTTATTTTATGAATGGCTAGACAATAAAAACAGAAAGAAAGGGACATAAAAAGGATAAATGTTAAAATGGAAATTTGTTAAAATGGACAAACAAAATATTACTGTAAGTATTAATGTTATTGTGATAATTGTTATTGTAAACACTCTGATTATGATTGCCTAAAAATAACTGTACCAGACAACACACTGTTCAATTGAAATGGAATTTTTATATATTATACTAATAAAACAAAACTTTTTAAAAAGATGAATGAATAAGCTTGCATTTGTGATTAGGTCATGATTGTTTTTGAACTATAATGGATACAGACAATTCTTACATTTCAATTAATGGAAGCTTTTAACTGTGTTATCTATGTTAGCACTATTCCGTTGTGACAATTGTCCAAGAATATTTACAAGTGTAAGGATTGTATGAATCTCTATTCTTCCTATCAATTTCTCTCTCCTACCTGAAAAAATAATAGGCAACCCAATGTTCAAACATCAGAAAGTTTTGATTGTAATGTTAAATCATATAATACAATTAGAAATTATAGGAATTGCAATCCTAAACATGCTTATTTCAAAGGTACAAGTATTGAAAAATGGTAGATAGATTGCTTTCTTAAGTTCCGCTTGGAAAACATTTAATGATTTTTTGAAGAGCTACATATGTAAATTTTAGTACTGGATTAAATAATAAGAGGTAAGGTCCCAGAAATTTCCCCAAGCCACTGAGATGCCAAAGAGAGTGAGACTCGAGGCGAGGCTTGCAAAAATAATAGCTTTTTTATTCTTTGGCCAAAGCAAAAAGTCCGGGTGAATACTATATCCAAAACATACAGACAAAATGCATGTAAGGAATAGCCACACCCTGCAAGAGTGGCTCAGAGTATTATATTCATTTTATACCGATAGAGACAAAGTTTATCCAGAGACAAAAGTTCTTATTCAATGTGGGCAATGCCTTGCCCATACCTTCCCCTCCCTTATCAATGGAACATTCTTTGTCTGGGCTCTGTCCATGCTTTGTTATCTAACAGTATCCCTTGTTCTTGTGTGTTTGTGCTCCTAGGCAGCCCCCCTTATCTATGGAGCAGGATGTTCCTGGGAACTGTCTCCAAGGATGTGCCTAGCTCTGAAGTAAATTGCAGAAGTGAGAAACCAGATAGAAAATAATACAATTCTCTTACAGAATGAATTCCTAACAAATGATTCCCAACCTTAGCAAAATAGTACAAGCAACTTCTTTAACAGAAGCAAAGAGCAAAGGTTAGATTGATTCATGTCAATATGTTCTTCCAAAGCTATGATCAAAAAAACTTTCATATAAGGTAAAATTTGCAGTTCAGCTCAACATCCCAAGAAATAGATAGTAGAGGCACCAAGAGAAAATCTATCATATACAATATTTCATATTGTGTATCTAAAAGAAATACAATAGCCTTCAATGGAAATTGTACAGCTATAAAAAGGATAGTCTGAAATTGTATATAGCAAGAAAGAATTTTAATTTACTGATTAAGAAGTAAATCAATACTTTTCTACTGATGATCAGTCAAAATATATTTTGTTTGCAAAAACAATTAGCACAATTCATGCTTTAATTCAGTTCAACTGAAATAAATGAAACTTCACAAGAGCAATAGTGTTCCTGCAAAACTGCCATTTCATTTAAATGAAGCCTGCAATAAAGAAGTTCCTGGCAGATTATGCTTATTTTGCTAATGGATTTTCTAATGGACTGATGAGTTGTATTCCAGTATTGGTCTAGCAAATGTTTTGTATGCTCTAATTAGTAATGTAATATTACCAGAGAAAAAGCTATGTAAGATTAGGTTAACAACTCTTAATGTCTTTTTGGTTATGTAGTTACAGTGGGCTCTAGCATAGATCATTAGAGATGAGTACTCCAAGATCCTTGACAGAGTTTGGATCATCAACAAGGTCTTGACTATTCAGCCTGTATTTTATTTTCTGATTTTTTTTGCCAATATGTACGACAGAGCATTTATTTGTTGAGATTTGAAGTTGCCATTTCTTTGACCATTTTGATACATAGTCGAGATCTTTTTGAAGGGTAGCAGTATTGTCTGTGGTGTTGAATAGCTTTACATAATCAGCGAGGAGAACATAGTTGCTCTTGATATGATCACAGAGGTCATTTATGTAGAGTATGAAAAGAGTTGGTCCTAGAACACTGCCTTGGGGACACCACTATTGACAGGTACAGAATTTGATAGGAGGCTCCCAATTTTGATCATTTGTTGTCTGTTTCACAGGAATGCTTCTATCCAGTTATGCAGGTGTCCAGAGATACCATAAGATTTTAGTTTTAGGAGTAGTTTGTCATGTACCACTGAATTAAAGCTTTACAGAAGTCTATGTAGATTGCGTCTATTGCTTTGTCCTGATCGATTTTGTGTAGTCCATATGTTTTTGCAGTGTAAGAGTTGCAGATTGCATGATAGTTTTTTTCTGAAACCAAATTGTTTATTAGAGAGTAGGTTGTTTGTCTCTAAGTGGAGGATAATGGATTGGTTAATAATTGATTCCGTGACTTTATGCAGCATAAAGAGATTGGTCTGTAATTTTCAACTAGGCTGGGGTCTCCCTTTTTGAAGATGGGAATGACTGTGGCTAGTGACCATAGTTTTGGCAAGGAGCTGGTCCTGAAAGATTTTTCAAAGATTATGCTTAGAGGTTCTGCTATGGCAGTGGATAGCTTTTTTAAGAAGTAGGCACATATTCCGTCCAGTCCAATAGATAGAGATGATTTTAGATTGCGTAGAGAGATGCTTTTTCAACATTGTCTTAGGTAAAATCGATATGTATTAGATCATTGTAGTTGTCTGTGGTTCGACTAGGAAATACTGGGCATGATCCATTGCTATTTACAAATACTGAGCCAAAGAATGTGTTAAAGATGTTAGCTTTAATGGTGTCATCATTGCAGTCTTTACCATTAGGTCCTTTCAGGGATAGGATGGACCTTGAGTCTTTTAGTTTGTTGTTTACAAAATTGTAAAAAGTGCGGGTGGAATTAGTGCGTAGAAGGTTTTCCTCTTGTTTAATGTGATAATTGGTGCATTCAATCTTTATTTGGTGGCATAAATATTTGTATCGGCTTTTGAAGTTGGCAACGTGACCAGAATTGTTTTTCCACCAAAGTGATCTCTTTTTGGATTGAAGCTTCCTTATTGTTATGGGTAATTTGTTTTTTCTGGTTTTTCTGCAGTGAATAGAAATTGCCAATCAAGGGATGAGAGATCGTTGTCTATAAGATCATAGTTGCCTTTTTTGAAGTTATAATTGGGGATCACGTCGTTGTGTTGATTTTTGTGTGGACATATGTTGAGAGAAAAGTCAAACATGTTGTGGTCACTGTTGGAAAAGGGTTCTTTAATTTGTATTCCGTAAATTGAATTCAAACTGTTGCAGAAGATGAGATCGAGTCAGTTGTTAAGTCTAGTATTGTTGGTTACTAGTTGTTCCAGTCCCAGGTTTGTTACAGCATTGTAGATGGTTGCATATATGGGTTCAGTTTTACATTAGTTTAGGGTCCAGTTAATGTGAGGTAGATTGATCTTTCCCTTCCTTGCATCCCTTTCTTTCTTGTCTTTCCCTATCCTTTTTCTTTTTTTCCTTTTCTTTCTTTTTTTTCTTGTCTCTCCCTTATCTCTTTCTTTCTTTTCTTTCTTTCTTTCTTTCTTTCTTTCTTTCTTTCTTTCTTTCTTTCTTTCTTTCTTTCTTTCTTTCTTTCTCTCTCTCTCTCTCTCTTTTTCTTTCTTTCTTTCTCTGTCTCTCTGTTTCTATCCCTACCCTTCCTTTTCCCCTCTGTTCTCCTAAAGTTAAGAGACCCACCTGAAACAAAAACTCCTTTGGATGAAACTGGCCATTATTATCTGGCTTATTGAACTGGACACATTCTCTCTCAAATCACTTGTGCACAATTTCTGCAGTCTTTCCCTTCCAATTTGCATTAATCCTTATATCATAAATCCACTATATATATATTTATGTTATTACTATTATGAATTATTTACTAGACTTTAATAATATTACATCATTTTATGTGAGCAAATCACCATTTTTACTTAATCTGCTTTATAATGTTCATTTCATCATCACCAATCTATTCTATAATAATATATCCTTACTTTACCTTATCTCTGTAATTCTATTATCCTTATATTATAAAGTATTATAAAATATTTCATAAATGAATTTTTTTTGTTACATTGCTGTTACATATTGATATTTACATTTCTGCTTTTGCTTTTCAGCATTTCAATTTACTTATGCATGCAGGTTTTCAGTATGTCTAGTAGATATTGAATCTAGTAGATTTTCAGCAAAAAGCAAAAGCAGAAAACTAAGTATCAATATTTAACAATAGCAGTGTAACAAAAAAATTATTTGAATTTCTTTGTATTGGAATATTTCTAATTTTGTTAATTATATTAACATGTTTATAATTATCAACCTTCTGTTTTTAATTCATACATTGCAATGATCATTCTCTACCTAATTTCTACCTCTTATCTCTATCCATTTTTGGACATTGTAATTTTTTAATTTCATTTTCATCTCTTCATTTTTTCATTGTTGTGCAAACTTAATTCTAGCCACTGTTAACATGTGTAACATTAAATATGTATTGTACTCCCTTTATTTATGTGGGTACCAACAAAAATATTTCTGGTTTCAAAATTTATATGTTGCCTTACCATTTTTGCTAACCTTGACACAATCTTGAATATCTGTTTGAGTACTAGCAGAGCACAATACTGAACCCAATTCATATATTCCAGTTTTTTAAACTGAGGAATAAATTTCAGAAAAAGAGTTCAGTATTGCTCTGTGAATGTGCCTATCAATTCCATTCTTAATCTAATTTCTTAGATGATTTTGTATTATTATCTTTTTTTTGTACTATATGTATCTGCATAAGGCTGTAAAAAGCTTCAGTATATTTTTAAGCTGCATTCTAAAAAGGTTAGGTGACCAAACATGGCTTCCTCTGGCTTCTCTCTCTCCGCTATAGAGAGAGCATTCCTGTTGGGCCAGGTTAAGTAGTCTTGGCTAAGAAAGATTTTTGTGTCACTACTGGCACAAAATAACAAACTCTCTTGGTTTGTTAATAGTATTTCCATTTCTTTTTCAATTAATGAATTGTAATTATGAAAATATCAGCCATTCTTTTATATACACAGTGCAATATCTTTTTTATAGACTGTCATTTTCAAATCAACTTTCAGTTCCATCTCAGTCTTGTCTGGTGAAACTTGTTCCTCTTCCATAACATCTTTTAAACACTAACTAGCTATAGTGTCAAGGACTCTTAAAAGTAACTGAATATTACTGTTCTCCGTTCCTTGCCTGCTTTCTTCGCTTGCCACTGCTTTCACCACTCAACTTACAACAACAATTGAGTCCAAACCACTACATTCTTAAAAAAAATTTTTTGCAGCATATTACCAAGATGAAAAGGCAAATGAGTTTGGCTGCTTTCTTCAGCAAGAAAACAAAAGGGGATCTAAAAGAGTCACAACCACAACCATTGGAATCTGAGAATAGCAGTGCAAGCACATCATCCACACCGCGACCAGAGGAAAGAGCCAGACATCATCCACATCTCAACCAGGGGAAAGCAGTGCCAGCACATCATCAGGTACTGGAAGAACTGAATCAGACATTAAAGGGAACCTTCCTGACTGCTGGACACTGCAGCAGTACAATAATTTTAGGGAAAAATATGATGGACTGGAAGTTTCCCAGAAAAAAGTAGGTTGCAAGCATTGCAGAAGATTTGAAATTTTGACCAAAGAAAAAAGTGTCCACGGAGCTAAGTAATGGAAGAATTACCAAGTTGAACCATCAGGAAAGAGTAAAGAAATCCAACAAGATTCCCTCAGAAAGAAATTGAAGGAATATTTCTCATCTAAGGCTCACAACAGAGAAGTTAAAGCAATGTGAGTAGGATGTGATAGGTAAAGGACTGGAGAGGATGACTGAGAAATATCTGGGTAGTACATGTAGAGTGTTTACTACAGTGTATAGTCTGGCACAAATGTGCAGACCATTTTTATATATAGAAGATCTGATTGAATTACAAATAACAAATGGTTTAGATTTGGGAACAGGGTTGCATTCATGTAAAACTGCAGTTGCAATAGTAGATTTCATTGCAAAAGACATCAGGAAACATTTTTTTACCAAAATTATTGAGAAAACTCACAAAATCTGTTTGATAATTGATGAAGCCTCAACAATATCTTCCAAACCGGTTCTTATACTGTACTTAAAAGTTGAGGATCCATTTTTCTCACCAACAATTTTCCTTGAACTAGTAGAATTAGATAAACAAGATGCAGAGACAAGATGTTGTTCAGTTATAGAAAGTCTGAATAAAGGTGGATTTAATAGGAACTATCTGGAGAAACATTTAATTGGATTTTGCTCTGATGGAGCCAGTGTTATTGTCAGGCTACGGAACTTCTTCCCATCCAAACAATAAGAATGAACTTCTGAGAACCGAACTTATCAAAAGGAATCCTTTATTGAGATGAGACAGTCCAGTAGGAATTCAAAGCAGCGTCTGAGGTCCCTCAGGCATACAGTGATAGATAAGGGAGTTTAGAATCCCCCCCCCATCCCAATGTTTACTTAGGGAAACAAAAGCCAATATGTTAATTCCCCTCCCAGCCCCTCTGGGAGGGGATCCTTCCCTTTTTGGAAGGTTTTTTCTCATGTAGCTTTCCCAAGACGTACCTAACTTTCTCCCCCACCCCCTTTTTAGAACGGACTGTTTTTGGAGATTTTCCAGAGCACTTCACTGTGGAGTTTTATGGACCCCTCATCTCCTGGCCGTGCCACTCCGAGGTGTTAGGTTCTGGCCATCTGGCTTCTCTCCCCCCATTGTATCATGTATGGGTGTGCATATTCGATATAAGGTTAAATATATTCAGGTTACATCAAGAAAGGATTTCTTTATCAGTTCCCCCCCCCTTTTCTTCTTCCTCTGAAGAAATGACAGATACACGGATCTGACATCCTGCCCTCCTTTAAAAAACAGATGGGTCTACCTGGAAAAAACAAAAATCATACGTTACATGTGCAGTTCAGGACGGTTTATCAGGGTATTTTAGGTGGAACTTTCGTAGTAATGTGGGTGCTTTTACATGTCTTTTGGCTACCCACTCATTTTCTGAGGAAGGAAGGTGTTTCCAAGCTACTAAATATTGTGTGGATCCACGGTAAGTGCGTGAATCAAGGATGTCTTTAATTTCAAAATGTTGTTCCCCATGTATCATGATGGGGGTTGGGGGTGTGGGAAGGGGGGTCTGAGGTTTGAAGTGATCTCCGGTTTGAGCAAGCTACAGTGAAATACTGGATGAATCTGCCTAAGAATTTTTGGAAGATGAAGTTCTACCATCACGGGGTTGATAATTCTGGAGATGGGGAATGGCCCAATGAATTTTGGTCCTAATTTCTTAGAGAGTTGTAATGATTTTAAGAATTTTGTGGACAAATATACACGGTCTCCAATCTTGAAAGGTTTAGGTTCACAGCGTTTTTTGTCTGCTTGAGTTTTGTAAACTGGTCTAGCTTCCTGTAGAGATAATCTTACCACTGGCCACATGGCTTGTAAATTATCCATCCACTCCTTAAGGGAGGGGATTTCAGGTTCTTTGGTGGGTAGTTCCGGCATGGGGTTGAATTCTTGGCCCGTTGCTACGTGGAATGGGGTGAACCCTGTGCTACTACGGACTGAGTTATTGTATGCTACCTCTGCGAAAGGAAGAAGGTCAGTCCAATTGTCCTGCTGGTGATTAATAAAACATCATAAATATTGTTCTAATACACAATTCACTCTCTCTGATGCTCCATCCGTATGGGGATGGTTCGAAGACGATAATCCCTGGGTGGAGCCTAATAGGTTTAAAAACGCCCGCCAAAATTTGGATGTGAACTGAACACCCCTATCTGAGATAATTCGTTGGGGGGCTCCATGAAGGCGATAAATGTGTTTTAGGAACATCTTTGCCAATGATCTGGCAGTTGGGGTCTTTTGGCATGGAATAAAATGAACCTGTTTGGAAAAAAGATCAGTTACAACCCAAATGACAGTATTCCCAGCACTTTCGGGAAGTTCCACTATAAAGTCCATAGAGATCTCTTTCCAGGGAGCAGAAGGGTCTGCTACTGTTTGTAAAAGTCCAGGATATTTTCCTTGTCTTCTCTTTGCAGCAGCACAGATGGGGCAGCTCGCAACATAGTTTTCAATGTCCTTTTTGAGGGACGGCCACCAAAATTGTCTTTTGATGAGGTGCAGGGTTTTTACAAAACCAAAGTTTTGTATTTTGGAGTCGTGGCAGCGTTTCATGAGTTCCATTCTCTGGCTTGCAGGGACATAAAGCTTGTTTTCTACCCAAGCCAGTCCATCTTTGAGTAAGCACGTGTTTCTGTTAGCCTGGAACCAATCATCTTTAAGTAGTGCCTCCTTAAATATTGACGTCTTCAGTCAGGGATGATTTTTTTTCCTCTTGTGCCCGGGTGATTACCTTGGCTGCTAGTTGGGTCGGTTGGATCATCGGTTTTATAACTTCAATCTTTTTGCTGTTGTATTGGGGTTTCCTGGACAGTGCATCTGCTAAGAAATTCTTTCTCCCAGGAAAATATTTGAGAGTGAAATTAAAACGTTCAAAATATCGAGCCCACCTTGCTTGTTTTTCGGAGAGTTTCCATGGATTTCTCAGAGCTTCCAGATTTTTGTGATCAGTCCATACTTCAAAGGGGATTTGGTTTCTTTCCAGGAAATGTCTCCATGTGAGCATTGCCCACCGCACAGCATATGCCTCTTTCTCCCATACGGCCCATCTTTGCTCGGTTTCCGTCAGTTTCTTAGATGTATAAGCACATGGTTGTAATTATCCACTTTCATTCTTTTGGAGGAGGACTGCCCCAACTGCAACATCACTGGCGTCTGCTTGGATGACAAAAGGTTGTTCGGGATCTGGGTGCTTAAGGACCGGTTCTGCTGCGAACAGGCGTTTGAGTTTCTCGAATGCTGCTTGGCATTCCATTGTCCAGATGAGGGGTTGCCTAGGCTTGGGTTCCCCCCCCCCCTTCATTTTTAGCAAGTTTGTGATAGGGAGGGAGATGTTTGCAAAAGCTGGAATGAATTGGCGATAAAAATTTGCAAACCCCAGAAAACTTTGCAATTGTTTGCGTGTGTGGGGTGGATCCCAGTCCAATACAGCTTTCACTTTCTGTGGGTCCATCTCTATTCCCTCATGGGATATTCTGTATCCCAAATAGTCAATTTTCTCTTGGTGGAACTCACATTTGGAGAGTTTTGCATATAGTTTAGCGTCTAAAGAGTTTTGTGAGGACTGCACGGAGTAGCTTGATGTGTTCTTCCATCGTTTCCATGTAGATTAAAATATCATCAAGATAAACTAAAACCCCTTTAAATAAAAATTCATGAAGGGTTTCATTGATCAATTGCATAAACACTGCAGGCGCTCCTTGCAGTCCAAAAGGGAGCACTTTAAATTGGTAGCATCCCAATGGTGTGTTAAAAGCTGTCTTCCACTCATCCCCTTCCTTTATTCTGATGCGGTAATATGCTTCCCGTAGGTCTAACTTTGAAAAAATTTTTCCTTTCGAGAGGTGGGCTAACATGTCCTTCATGAGGGGGAATGGATACATATTCTCTATGCAAATTGCGTTCATTTTTTGGTAATTAACGCAAAGACGGCTGGAGCCATCTTTCTTTTCACAGAATAGCACTGGGGCAGCTATTTTTGGTCGGGCGGATTCGATGAAACCCTGTTTTAAGTTTTTATCGATAAATACTTTGAGTTCTTTCAGTTCTCTGGGAGACATGCAGTACATTTGTGGTTTTGGGAGTTTAGCCCCTGGTAGGATTTCAATAGCGCAGTCTGTGGCTCGATGAGGTGGGAGTTCATCACAAGCTTCCTCACTAAATGCTTGGGCCAGATCCTGGTACTCATGGGGGATGTTAATGGGTTTCATAGACTGTCCGGTCATGGCTGATTCTCTGTTCTCTTCCCCATTCTTTATCCTTTCCTCTGAGCTTTTTGCAAATATTACATCTCTCTGGAATTTTATAGTTCCTGTCCTCCAATTTATTTTTGGATTCCATTTCTGTAGCCATGTGAGACCCAGAACTAGTGGCTCTTCCATCCCTGGGGCTACAATGAATGTGAGCATCTCCCTGTGTTTTCCTAGTCTTATTTTCAATGGTTCTGTGGTAAACCTGGCTGGCTCCCCCCCCTCCCCCCCCGCTATGGTTCCATCTAATTGGCAGAAAGCGATGGGATTTTCCATTTCTTTCAGTTGGATTCCCAATTTATCTGCAAGGGAGGGTTTGATTAGGCATCGAGTGCATCCCGAGTCCAGCAACGCTGTAACTTCCTCCCCCTTCCCTTGGCTGGGGATAAACAGTCTCAGGGGTAGGGTGATTGGTTCAATTGGATTGCTTACCAGCGGGTCATCCTCTGGATCACTTTTGGACTGGCTCAGGTCCCCTCGGAGCGTTTGGGATTCTTCCTCAGGTTTGGGAGGGGGTCGGAGTCCCACACCTACTCGGCCCCCTCAGGCCAGTCTCCTTCCCTCGAGGGCTGGATGTTGTGGGTTTCCTCCCTGATGGGTGGTCTAGCTTTCTGGCAGGAGTCTTCGAGTGGCATTCTGCTGTGCGGTGTCCCTCCTTTCCACACTTAAAGCAACCAGGCGTTCTTGGAGTCATGGTGGATTGGGGTTTGAAAACTTCCTGTTTCCCCAGGAGTGGGGATCTTTTCCAAAACTTACCAGCACGGTGCCGGTTCCGAGTCATGTCTATCTCTGCCTCCTCTGCCATCATGTACCATTCATGCAAGAGGTTTGGGGCCCCACGGGCCAGGCAGGCAGCGTATAGATCATCATTTAGTCCATCTTTGAACCAGCAGACTAAGATATCCTCTGGCCAATCTACCTGGCCGGCCAAGTCACGAAATTCCTCGGTGTATTCTGCTACTGGGCGACGACCTTGTTTCACGACTCTGATGCGGTCCCGGGCTTTTCTATCGGCAAGCGGGTCCTCGAAACAGTGGCGTAAGGCCCTCATAAAGCGATCTAAGTTTCTTAATTCTGGGGCATTGACGTTGTGGAGCATTACCATCCATCTGGCTGCCGCCCCTTCAAGAGCTAGGGTGACAATTCGCACCCGGGACCCTTGGGTTGGTAAATCCTGTCCATATTCTTGCATGTAGGTGAGCACTTGTGCCAGGAAAAATCCCAATTTCTGGGGGTCTCCATCGAATTTTACCCCCAAGGGCGGGACCTTCCTCTGTAATTGTATGTTTCTGGGTTGGCCAGGGTTAATTCCCTGATCCGGGGCGTTTAAGGGTCGGGTACCTGGTCTGGCTGCTGGTTCTTCAGCTTGTCCCTCTTCCCGCTCAATCTCCACTGAATCCGGGGTGGCGGCTCGGGTTCTCTCACCTTCTGCTTCCCTCGCTCTCCTGCGTTGTCGTCTTTGTGCATCCCCTATGTCGAGGTTCTCCAGGCTTCCCTCACTAGGCAATTGATGTACCGTCTCATTCGGTCATCGGCCGGTGGCTCCTCATCCCATTCTTCCTGATTCGATAGGGCCTCTAGCTCCAATTTCCACACGGGTTTGCGATTTCCTCGGGTGAGGGTTACTCCCCTGGTTCTTCCATTCCAGGTGTCTCTCCTACACCTATAGACCACCGGGGCTTGGTGGAGGATTCGCAGGCAGCCTCGCTGTCTTTGATGGGGCACAATGAGTCAGTATCTGGCTGGGTAACTGTTGACGTTTCTCCCCAGCATTCGGCTCCCCCTTGCTCCTTGCTGTATTCAGACATTTTTTTTTTTTCTTGCAGAATCCCCTCGGTAGAGTGAATAGTTTAAAAAAAAAATTCCTCTCCGTGTTGACCTCTATTGCAGACGCTGCTTTATGTCAGGCTACGGAACTTCTTCCCATCCAAACAATAAGAATGAACTTCTGAGAACCGAACTTATCAAAAGGAATCCTTTATTGAGATGAGACAGTCCAGTAGGAATTCAAAGCAGCGTCTGAGGTCCCTCAGGCATACAGTGATAGATAAGGGAGTTTAGAATCCCCCCCCATCCCAATGTTTACTTAGGGAAACAAAAGCCAATATGTTAATTCTCCTCCCAGCCCCTCTGGGAGGGGATCCTTCCCTTTTTGGAAGGTTTTTTCTCATGTAGCTTTCCCAAGACGTACCTAACTTCCTCCCCCACCCCCTTTTTAGAACGGACTGTTTTTGGAGATTTTCCAGAGCACTTCACTGTGGAGTTTTATGGACCCCTCATCTCCTGGCCGTGGCACTCCGAGGTGTTAGGTTCTGGCCATCTGGCGTCTCCCCCCCCCATTGTATCATGTATGGGTGTGCATATTCGATATAAGGTTAAATATATTCAGGTTACATCAAGAAAGGATTTCTTTATCAGTCCCCCCCCCCCTTTTCTTCTTCCTCTGAAGAAATGACAGATACACGGATCTGACAGTTATGCTTGGGAGAAAATCTGGGGCAACCACTAGGATAGCCAAAGAGTTTCCAAATATTATAATATGGCACTGTTTAAACCATCGTCTGCAACTTGTTTTAGATGATTCTATTAGGGAAATAAAACAAATCAATCATTTTCAAATTTTTATTGATAAAATATATTCTATTTTTCATCAATTGAATAAGAACGTAATTGAACTTAACAAAATTTCCAAACAACTTGAGATTGAAATTATAAAAATTGGTAAAGTTTTTGGACCAAGATGGGCTGCCTGTAGTTTAAGATCAACCCTAGCTGTGTGGCAGACTTATCCAGCGCTACATCAATTTTTCTGTTCAAATAAAAAATATTCAGGCTGCCCATCTTGAAAACACATTTTCTCACTGATTTGGCCTTGATGATTGATGTGCTAACTGAAATATCTCTTCTTTCTAATGCATTGCAAGCAAGAAACAGACATTATTAAGGCTGAAAAACTTGTGGTAAGATCAATTAGATCATTTGAAATGCTTATAGAGGAAAAGGGTGCATATGAAAATAAGGTTGATGAATTAATTAATTAAATATAAATTTTATACAAAATCATTGATTTGTGGGACTTCCTCATGAAAAACTTATACAAAGCATTGTAACTAATTTGAAGAAACGATTGATGGATTGCGAACTAATATTTCTCTCTAATATTTTAAAATGTAACTATATAGTTTGTGTACCTTTTTATTAAGCATTAAAGACATGAAAAAACTACCTTTTGTTTTGGTATATCTTTTTTTAATACTTAGTCATTAGGGCAAAGAAGTGATTTTTTTTAAAAAAAGTTTTATTTGAGTTTTCACAAACATAATGCAAATAAAATATCTTTTTTGAGAGCAGCATGATTTCAAGTTATCACATCTCCATACAGACATAATCTCAATTACATATTCATCTTTATATTCTAATTTATATCTTGTCACTATTTTATCATTTTCTCAATAATTTTCCCCTTTCCTTACTTTCCTCAACCTTTTTTATGGTTATCTCATTCCTTTCTAATTCAATTACATATCTTTTCCTAAATTTCTGTATCTTTCTAGTCATTGTATTTGTGCTTTTGTCTGTCCTACTTACAATTTCATACATTCATTTTCCAACATCGTCCTGAAAGGGAAAAGAGGGAAAAAAACGAATTCCCTTCTCTTCCAGGTATTAAAAAGCAAGGTTTCCCCTGTAATTACCAAGTAGAGCATGTCACCTTTATAACTTATAATTGTTAACCATTCAAATCTCATTTAACACTTAATTTATACATTATACAATTATAATGTTCAGTTTCTAATATCTATTTTATATCATAAAACTCTTATCAACTGAATTACGCTTGGTACTTTTCCTTAAAAATACACACTAAATTCTAAATATATATATATATATATAACAATAATGAATAAAATGGTTATTCTATTTAAATTCATCATGACAACTGATATTGATTTCATTATAAATCTTTTACATTTCTTTTCAATTGTATTTTATAAAACATTAAAAGCAATTAAAGTATCTTTTACTTTTTTCCCTTTCTTTCTTTATTTCATTTAATTATTAACAAACATTCCATTATATAACAATGCCAGTTTTGTCTTTCACTTTAATCACCTATATTTCATATTTTCTAGTTCATTACTATTTCCAATATAACAGTACTATCTCCTGTACCCCTGGCAGAATCCTCTCTTTTAGTTTATATTTTTAACCATTAACTCTGTGTATTTTAAATAGGCTAATACCTTTAATCCTTGTACGTTTCCTTTTTATCTTTCCCCTCTTTTTCTCACCACCCTTTTTGTCCCCCTTTCTCTCTGATTCTCCCTTCTGTAATCCTCTTTTCTGCTTCTTCCTAGTATTATATTTACTTTTCAAATTATTCTTCCTTTTTGTTGTTATTCCCTCAGATCTTAAGTTTTTTTACTCCCTTTCTCCCTTTTTCCCATTTTACCCCACCTATAATTATTTGATCGTTAAAGATGGCTTCTTCTTTGTTCCACCCTTCTTGTTCTTCAAGCATTTCTTGTTATTTTTCATAGTTAAAAATCTCCATTTCTAAAAATTGAAGTGTGAAGCCAAAGAATCCTCCTGCCTCCTGTGACTCTTTTTTCATTCTTTTAAGTTCCATTTTTAGTTTCTCGAGTACTGCCATTTTAAGCACTTTTAAACAACCACCCGGTTAATTTTAGTTCTAACCACTAGAAATCCAACACCCAAAATTCCAAAAATCAGCAGATAATCCAAAACTGTTTCTTCTTGCTTCTTTTTTCCACTTTCCCTTTCTGGGGGTTCTGTTATCTTGTAACAAAGTTTCAGTTACAATGTATCCTTTTGAGATCTTGTTAAAATTCCACATTTAATTCTTTTTATTTCCAGATGATACTCTGCTGTTTCCAAGTCTCACCCTTTCTTTTTTCCTCTACTTTCCTCCTTTCAAAGGCTTTAGAATATTCAAAAAATATTTATTTTTCCTTTGACACTTTAATTTCACTTTAAAATTACCTGTTCATGTCAAATTTTTTGCTTAAGTATCTTCTTTTTAACATTCAGAGCCGATGCAGCTGTCCATATGAGAAAGAAATTTTTTTTTCCTTTCCCTCTCTCCTCCACCGCTTTAAAGATCTTCTTTTAGGAATAACACTCTTGGTAATTTAAATTCCAGGGTACCTTGCATAGATATTATCTCTGCTTAGCCCGGTCTGTCAAGCTCTCTCCTTTGTCTTCCTCCTGGCTCATTCTTGTCCGGTCGGGTTCCTCTTTGAGGTGGCCATTTCTGACCACCACTGTAACCACCTTCGGGAAAGGGAGTAATGGCTAGCTGAGGAGGAGGGATGCAGCTCCCCTTGACTCAGCTGGCAGTCTCCCCCTCCTCTTTGCCACCTCTATGGGGTAGGTTCAGCCCCGTATCCAAAAGATCAGGGCGCTCCAGCGGCGAGCATGAATTGAAACCGTGCACAATCGTGGATTTCGGTCTGTCGCCGAGGAAGCCCAAACCAGAAGTTCCAAGAAGTGAATTGGCCTTGCCCAGCCCTCTGCAGCCCTCCCCATAGCTTCTCGTAGCTGCCCGAGCCTCACCTTGCCTTCCTTGTAGCTTCCTGGACTTCGCCTTGCCCTCTCTGTAGCTCCTCGTAGCTGTCTGAGCCTCGCCTTGCCCTCCTTGTAGCTGCCTGGGCATTGCCTTGCCCTCCTCGTAGCTCCTTGTAGTTGTCTGGGCTTTGTAGCTGCCCAGGCCTCCCTTACCCTCCCCAGCTCCTCATAGCTGCCCGGGCCTTCCTTGCCCTGCCCTTAGCTCCTCGTAGCTGCCTGGAGCTCACCCAGCTCTCCTTGTAGCTGCCCAGGCCTCGACTTGCCCTCCCTGTAGCTCCTTGTAGCTACCTGGGGCTCGCACTGCCCTCTCCAGGGCTCCCCAGGCCTTGGAAACTGGCAAAAAACAGAAAACCTCAGTCACAAGACTGTGTGGGATGTTTTAAGTGGTCATAAGTGTGTGTGCATGTGCATGTCTATGCATGCATCACTGTCAAAACACCAAAAACAGATCAAGTAGCTCTGTGGAGGTCTGTCGTAAATTAGAATTCTTGCTAAGCAACTGGCTATTGAGCAAGGACCACTTATATTTGGTTTGCCAGTCACATGGCCCCCTAGCCATACCCACCCCAGTCACACAACCTCCTAGCCATGCCCAGCCAGCAAGCCATGCCCACTCAGTCACATGATCATCTAGCCACACCCACAAATTAGCCCACATCCACAGAACTAGTTGTTAATAAATTTGAATTGATGTAGACGGCATCTGGAAGATAAGCAAAGACCACAATTACTTGCCTGTTGAGTGGGATCCCACGCAAGCACTCTCAACCAGTTTTTGAGGATGCTCCTGGTGGAACGGTCTCACCAACCATGCAGCCTTCATTCTTCTTTTTTAAAAATAAATGTTATTAAGTTTTCAAATTTTAAAAACATAAAATACAACTGTATACATTGTTATCAACCTCAAGACATCTTTTACATCTCCTTACATTTTTCAATATATGTAATTACTTATTCCATTACCATTATATCTTACTCTTGCTATAAATCAATATCTTTTATCCTTACACATCAATCTTCTCTATGGCATATTTACATATTCCCTCATTCTTTTCTTAATTGCCATTTTATTTTCTTTTTATTTCTAAACCACTCATACCAGACATTCCAGGCCCTGTAGTATATTGAACCTTCTCTGTCTTTTAGTTTCATCATTAGCCTGTCCATCTCTATACAGTCTTTTTTTTATATAACCATATATACCCTTTTTTATATATACCTTTTTTTCTTTCCAGAGTTGTGTATACGAAATCCTTGCAACTGTTAATATGTGTAGCCTTCACTTCTTGATTCCTCACCCAAGATGCCTCTAACGGGATACCCCTTCCATTGTACCAGGTATTCTAGGGCTCCCCTATGAATGTGAGAATCTAGGATCCACTCAACCTCATAGTGAGCCTTCCCTCTCCACTTGAATGGCCCCAGTTTCATACTTCGGGGGACCTCATACTTCCAAACCTCTCCATGTCTGAATAGGCTACTGTGAAACACTGGGTATATTCTCCCTAATAGACGAGGGAGCTTCAGTTCCATTGTGACTAGGTTGATTACACGGACTATGGGAAATGGACCCAGGAATTTAGGGACTAGTTTATGGCAGGGCACCTTTAGATGTAGATATTTGGTGGAGAGGTACACATTCTCATCAATCTGGAATAGGGTCTGGAGGCTCTGCTTCTGGTTGGCCTGGGTCTCTGCCACCTTCCTTAATGCTACTCTCACCTCATCTCATATCCTTTCCACTTAGTCAGGGTAACAGACAAGGGGAACTCCTGATGGTACTCGGGAATGGGAACAAATTCTATCCCACTGGCCAATTTGAAGGGGTGAACTGCATTCTGCTGTGCACTGTGTTGTTGTATGCTACTTCTGCAAAGGGTAGAAGGTCAGCCCAATTGGTCTGTTGGTATTTACGTAGCATCTGATGTATTGCTCAATCATGGCATTGGGTCTTTCTGCTGCTCCATTGGTAACTGGATGGAATGCAGAACTCAGGCCTTGAGAGGACCCAATCATTCTAAGGAACTCCAGAATTTTGCACTCCCCATCCAAGATTATTCTCCATGGGATGATATGGAGGTGGTAAATGTGGGTGAGGAACATCTTCACCAACTTACATGCTGACAGGAGGCTCAGAGAAGCCACGAAGTAGGCTTGCTTTGAGAATAAGTCAAAAATTGTCCATATAAAAGTATTTCCATTACTTTCCCAAGTTCTATGATGAAACCCATGGCTATTTCTTCCCACAGTCAAGTGGGATTAGCCATAAATTTCAAGAGGCCTGGTGGTTTCTTCCTGGCACAGATTATACAACTCCAGACATAGTCCTCTAGGTCTTTTCTCAATTTTGGCCACTAAAATTATTGGTTGACCAGATGTTGGGTTTTCAGGAACCCAAAGTCACCAGCTGACTTCATATCATGGCACCACTGCAGTACAGCCATTTGATCGCTGTGAGGGGCATATAATTTGCTCCCCTTCCATGCCAAACCATCTTTCTGGGTTAAGATTTGCCAGATCTCCTGAAACCATGGGTCAGTGGGCAGAGCCACCTTCAAGAAGCAGGTCATCTCATCCCATCCCTCTTCTGCTGTTGCATCACCTGCCATCAAGTTGTGACTTGAGCCACGGGTTGTGGAGGAGGTGTAATAGTGTGAACTACATATCCCTGTCTACTATTGTATTGAGGCATCCTCAATGGGGCATCCACTAAAAAATTTGTCACCCCAGGAATATACTTCAGGGTGAAGTGGAAGTTTGTTTGGGGGACTGACTTGCTTGGAGGACAACTTGCACAAAGTTTGGAGGGCTTCAAGGTTCTTGTGATCCGTCCACACTTCAAAAGGTACATGACTCCCATCCTGCAGATGCTGCCATGCCATCAGTGTCCACCAGACCACATAGGCTTCATTTTCCCCAAACTCCCATCACCTTTTGGTGTTGGTGAATTTGCATGACATATAGGTGCATGGTTGCAAGTTACCCTGCTTATTGGTTTGGAGAAGGACAGCTCCCATGGCCACGCTGCTGGCATCGGCTTGTACCACAAATGCTCACACCAGATCTTGATGTTTTAGGATGGGTTCCTTAGCAAATAGCGCCTTTAACATTTCAAAGGCTCCTCGATATTCTGTTGTCCATTGTAGTGATTGGCTGGGTCTGATTTTCCCTGTAGTTTACTTTGTGTTAAGAAGATCGGTTAGTGGTAAGGGGACCTGTGTGAATGAAGGGATGAACTGCTGGTAAAAATTTGTGAATCCTAGGAAACTTTGTAATTGCTTGCGAATCTTAGGCACCTGCCAGTCCATAACTACTCACACCTTCGCTGGATCCACCTCCACCCCGCTGTGATATCCTAAGTATTCTGTTTTCCCCAAAATATGACCTACCCTGAAAATAAGTCCTAGCTTGATTTTTACATGTGCACCCAATATAAGCCCTACCCCCAAAATAAGCTCTAATAAAGATCCTGCCTACTCCAGAGTGCATGGTAAAAATTAAGCTAGGGTGGGGGATGGGGGGTGGAGCTGCTGTACTACTTACCTTTGGACACTTGCAGCCAGGCCTCGCACACTCTGACACCTGCCTTACCAACCCATTTCTTCTGCAGCCAGCAAGGCTGGCAAGGATTTCCTGAAGACCTGTATCTGAACAAAGCTCCAGATCAATCTGAAGCTCTGTTATCAGCTGCAGTGGCCTTCAGGAAAGCCTTGCCAGCCACAGAAGAAGAGATTCCTGAAGGTCTTTGACAGCAAAAAGGAGGCCAGGGGCAACGTGCACAAGTGAGGTTAGTTGATGGATGGCATTCCCAAAAAATAAGGCCTGGAGTTTTTTTTAGTGGCAAAAAATTATAAGATAGGGTCTTATTTTCAGGGAAACATGTTAGACCAATGGGGGTATGGTGAAACTCGCATTTGAACAACTTTACATACAAATTTGCTACCAACAGTTTTTCTAGGATGCTGCGTACCAACTGGATGTGCTCATCCATGGTTTTGGTGTAAATCAGGATGTCACCTAGTTATACAAATACTCCTTTATATAAATGCTCATGCAAGACTTCATTAATTAATTGCATATACACAGCCAGAGCTTCTTGCAGACCAAACGACATTACTTTGAACTGATAGCTTCCTAGGGGATAGTTGAAAGCAATTTTCCACTCGTCCCCTTCCTTGATCCAGACCTGGTAATATGCCTCTCTCAAGTCAAGCTTGGTGAAAATATGTCCTTCAACCAAATTGATCAGCATGTCCTTTATGAGAGGGAGGGGTATGTATTTTCAATGCACGCTCCATTGATCCCTCTGAAATCCACAGACAGCATTAGCGTACCATCCTTTGTTTCCCTGAACAGGACCAGGGCTGCAATTCGGGACCTAGCTGGCTGGATGAATCCCCTAGCCAGATGATTTTCTATGTAGTGCTGTAGTTCATTCATCTCCCATGGTGTCATTGAATACATTTTTGGCTTTGGTAATTTGGCCCCGGATGGATTTCTATGGGACAGTCTGTGGGGCGGTGTGAGGGAAAGGTGTTGCACTCCCTCTTGCTGAATACATTGGCAAGGCTCTATACACAGATGGGAAGGCCAGATTCCCCATGGCCTTGACCTGCATGTTCACATGCTTGTGGTGTCATGGTTCCAACTGATGCCCTAATAAAATCATGAGCCCCGAGCCAAGCTTCAAAAGAAATCCAATTATTTATGAGGAGCTTCATGTCAGCATGTTCCAAGTGAAGCCTACTCTGACCCCACAAAATTTATGGTCCAGCTCTGACCCTGTTTCCCCCCCTTTCCCCAAGGTGAGTCATCAGTCACATTCTCCAATGAAGCAATTTTGTGGGTTGTAGAGATCACTCCCCTCTGGCCACTATGTGTAACCCCAGAGACAGCCTTGAGAAAGATATGACTAGAATGTACTTTTGTTTTGAGTGACGTGCTGCCTTGCCACAACTGCAAGTTTGTTTTCCCATCTCCCTTGTCTATGGCAACTCAAGAGCAGGCCAGGAATGCTTTGTGAATTGACATTTGGCTCCCCTCACTTCCTGAAGGCGACTTGCAAAAGGCAAAAACAATTTGAGTACAGATATAGATTTCAGGCTTGCTATTCCTCCAGGTTTGTTTGGGTTGTCTCCATGGAATTTAGCTATAAGGTGGTCAGCCTGGATGTGCAGTAGATGTGCTTCAGGAACATTTTGGCTACCTGATGGACCAAGGGTAGTTTGCTACAGGGTATGAAGTATGCCTGTTTGAGAATAAGTCTATTACTGTCCAGATCACAGTGTTCCCCCCCACTTTTTGGCAACTCCACTATGAAGTCCATTGTGATTTCCTCTTATGGCCTCGTTGGCTCTGCCATTGGTTGCAGCAGTCTGGGGTGTGTGTGTTCCTGGTCATTTTTTCATTGTGGTGCAGATGGTGCAACTTTTCACATAAGTGTCCATGTCTTTCTTTATGCCAGGCCACCAGAATTGCCTCTGTGCTAAGTATAAAGTCTTTAGGAAATTGAAATGGCCTGCCAATTTGTTGTTCGTTGTGGCTCCTCTGGAGGATTAGAGTGTGTAGGGATTCTGGAGTATAGAGTTCCCCCCTCCCTCTTCTATGCTAGGTCACCTCTTTTTGTCAAGATGTATTGGTTGTCACTAAACCAGGGGACTGCTAGCAGTTCAGTTTTGAGTTTTATGGTTACATCGCTCATGGGTTGATCTTGCCGGTCGCAATGTTGTCATCTAGTGATCACTTGGGCAGCTGTTTGGGTAAGGGGGATGATGGCGTCTACTATCTCCTCTCATTCAGATTTGTATTGGGACATGTGGGAGAGGGCATCAGCTAGAAAGTCCCTCACCTCGGGATGTGTTTTAGCACTGAGTTGAACTGATTGAAGTATTGAGCCCAGCAGACTTTTGTTTGGGCAATAGTTTTTGTGGGGCCCTAAGGGCCTTCAGATTTTTGTGGTCAGTTCAGACTTTGAATGGTCTCTGCCCCCCTTCCAGCAGGTGGCACCAGGTTAGCAGTGCCCATCTCACTGCAAAAGCCTCTTTTCCCATGTGGACCATCACCTCTCTGTGTCTTTGAGTTTGAGGGAGGTGTAGGTGCAGGGCTGTAGATTCCCTTGTTTAGTTTGGTTTAGTTTACTTTGTTGTCATTGCACTTCATACAATGAAATTAAATACCATCTTCAGTGTACATTATGACTATGAAAATAAACACAAATATACCTTCTTCGTTTTGTATACATTGAATTGAAACACCTGATATTGCATTAATATTGCACTATGCAGTAGAATTCAATAGAGTTACTGCCCTGGAATAGAAGCTGTTTTTCAGCCTATTTGTCCTGTACCATCTGCCAAATGGTAACAGTTCAAAAAAAGGGTGCCCAGGATGAGATGGATCTTTGAGAATGTTTTGAACTTTCTTAAGGCAGTCGGAGCTATGAAGCTCTTCCAAAGAAGGGAGAGGGCAGCCAATGATCTTCTAAGTAATGACATTAACTCTCTGGAGTGCTTTCCTATCTGCCACTGTGCAATTGGCAAACCATATATACAAGTGCAGTAAGTTAAGATACTCACTATGGTGCAGCGGTAGAAGGTCAATAGCAGTTTTTCATTCAGTTGTTGTTTTCTGAGAAGTCTCAGGTAGTATAATCTCTGCTGGGCCCTTTTAACCAGTGTTGCAATGTGAGCACCCCAGGTCAGGTCCTCTTTTATGGTAACACCCAGAAACTTAAAACTGGCCACCTGCTCCACTCAGTCTCCATTGATAAGCAAGAGTTGGATGACTAATCTGTTCCTTCTATAGGCCACTACAAGCTCCTTGATCTTATTGGTGTTCAGGACCAAATTATTGTCTCCACGCCATGAAAGCAACCGATCCACTTCATCTCAGTAGGCAGACTCATCCACCTTGGAGTAGCACTGCTTCCACTGCCACATTGCTGGTGTCTGCTTGGATAATGAAGGATTGTTTGGGGTCAGGATGCTTTAGCACCAGTTCCTTTGCAAAAAGTTCTTTTAGTGTTTTGAATGCCTTTTGACAGGTTAGGTCCCACTGTAGGGGTTGTCCTGGGCAAGGTTTTGTCCCTTGGCCCCCTGTTTGTAGGAGGTCCATCATGGTTTGGCAATTTTCATGAAGGAGAGGATGAATTGCCTATAGAAATTTGTGAATCTTAGAAAGCTTTGTAGCTGTCTACAGGTGCAAGGGGGCTGCCAGCTTAGGACAGCTTGTACTTTGACTGGGTCCATCTGTATGCCTTCATTTGATACTCAGTAGCCCAGGAAATCTAGCCATGCATGGTGAAATTTTTCCAGTATCTGGTGGACTACAGGTTTCATGGTTTCAGTATAGATGAGACTGTCATTCAGGTAGACAAGCACCTCCTTATAGAGATGCTTGTATAGCACTTTGTTTATTAACTGCATGAACACCGCCAGGGGGCCCTGCAGTCCAAAGGGATTGCTTTGAATTGGAAGCTCCCTAGGGGGCACTTGAATACTGTTTTCCATTCATATGGACTTGATAGTATGCTTCTCTGAGGTCTAATTTGATAAAGACCTTTGCCCTGGCTAGATGAGACAGCATGTCCTTCATGAGAGGGAGGGGATATAGGTTGTTTACGCAGACACAGTTTATTCCTCTAAAGTCAACACATAATCTCATAGCTCCATCTTCTTTGAACAGGATTAGATTATCTATCTATCTATCTATCTATCTATCTATCTATCTATCTATCTATCTAATCATTTCTCTTTTTCTCCCTTCCCTTCCTCCTTCCCTCTCTCCTTCTAAGATGGAGAAACCTACCTGAAACAAAAACTTCTTTATATAAAACCAGCTATTGCCATCCAACTTATTCAACCCAACACACACACACACACACACACACACACCTGTTGATGGTAAACTGTAAAGTGAAAACTAATGAAAACTCTTTTTTAGCAATGCTTGTTTTTCTCAGCCCCAAGCCTTTTCTGGTGTATTCCCCTCCTTTGTCAGGAGGGAGACCTTAGGCACGTACTATAGACATAGATTGGATTCAATAGAGAAAGCAGAACAATTTTATGACAACTAGTTTAGATGAAAAGAAAAAAGAACAAGAGACAAGGAAATAATTAAACTTAGAGAAGAGATGGCTGAAGAAAGAGAAAAAGAAAAAAGATAAGAAAGGACATGAGAAGAAGGAGCAACAGTTGGAAGGGTAGAATCAAAAGAAGCAAAAGAGCAAAGAACAATGAGAGCAATAAACCCTACATATAAAGTGTAAACAATTGAAGAAGAAAAGAAGTTAATCTCAATAAATATAAATGGACTGAATTTGGCCATCAAAAGGAAAAAAAATTCATAAGTTAGAAAAATTAAAGTTAGACATAATCTGCTTACAAGAAGTACCCATTAAAAAGCAACATGCTTTTTAATGGGTACTTATATACTTCACTGGCACTACAAAATAAAAGAGGAATAGTCCTATATATTAAGAATACAATAAAACCTAAATTAATTTTCACAGATGAAGAAGGAAGAATATTGATGGTGGAAATAATAGACAATAATTTAAAGATGCTTTTAATAGCAATATATGCACAATCAGCAAGAGTAATGATAAATGGAGATTTAGGAGATAATATCAATATTAAAAAAGGAACTAGGCAAGGATGTCCTTTGTCGCTATGGTTATTTGTATTGACTTTGGAAGTATTAAATAGAAATACTAGGAAAGATAAAGAAATAAAGGGAATGAAAATAAAAAAGGAGTATAAATTACAGGCATTTGCAGATGATCGGGTCTTTATATTAGAAGAACTATTGGAAACAGCATCTAAACTGATAAAAATGTAGAAGAATATGGAGAGATTGCAGGACAAAAATAAATAAAGAAAAAACTAAGATTTTAGTGAAGAACATAATGGAAAAACAAAGGAAAGTATTGATGGACAGACTAAATATCCAGATCACAAAAAAAGTGAAATAACTGGGAATACAATTGACAGCAAGATGTGGAATCACTTAAGGAAGATAATTACTATAAATTAAAACAACAGATTGTGACAGACTTGGAAAAATTGAAAAATTTACAACTATCCTTAACAGGGAGAATATCTACAATTAAAATGAATATACTACTATACTTGTTTCAGATGATTCCAATAATATTAGGGAAAGAATACTTTGAGGATTTAAATAAAATGATGTTGAAATATATATGGCAGGGAAAGAAGACAACAATTAAATTAAAACTATTACAGGATACTAGAATGAGAGGAGGTTCTGGACTACCCAATTGGGAATTATATTATCAGGCAGTAATATTGATATGGATGAAAGAATGGATTGTTTTTAGAAATACTAAACTGTTAATATTGGAAGGTCACAATCTGCAATTGGGGTGGCATGCAATTTTATGGTATAAGGAAAATAAAGCGCATGGATACTTTCAGAGATATTATATTCGAGATGCTTTATTATCAACATGAGAGAAAATAAGGGAACAACATTATTTGAAAATACCATTCTGGTTATCAACAACAGAAGCATTTGCATATCCAAATATTTTTAAAATGGAACATATTGTTAGATATAATGAAATTTTAAATGAAAAGGGTGAACTCAAAACAAAGCAAGAATTAGATGAACTAGGGATAAATATGAATTGGTATTGATATATGCAAATACATTCTAGATATGAAAAAATACTAAAATAGATGGGTTTTATAAAGAATTGACTGAATTAGATAAAATCTTAACAAGTACTGAAGACAGGATGATTAAAAAAAATATGGTTATTTATTAGCAGTGAAATTAGTAGAAGAAGAACAAGTTAAAAAAATGATGATTGCTTGAGGAAAAATTTTTGGATATGGGATAGATTTGGATAAATGGCAGAAACTATAGACTAGAAACTATAAATTAACAATGTCAACAGCTTATAAAGAGAATTTGTATAAGATGTTTTACAGATGGCATTTACCCCCAGCAAGAATAGCAAAGATATTCAAGGACTTAGAATATAACTTCATTATGGTCTTAGACCAGCAATAGACATTACTATTTACAATATAAAATAAAAGTACTGACACATTATAATATATTAATAGTGGGTAAAAACATCCCTGTTAACAAAATACATGTTCTCAAACAGTTAGGGTCACTCCCTGGTTTATATGAGTGGAGAGCCAATGTTGTTAGGATATGTGCAGAGTAATTCTTATATAAAAAGGATATGCACACGGAAACCATTTATGAGAACAGTTATGAATAAATATACAGCCACACAAAATTGAACAAGTTATATTAATGTTTACTTGAAGAAATAGCACAGTCCAATAAACTGTCCATGTCATACACATTTTTAGCAGTCCAGAAGTATCTAGTTATAAAGTCTTCTTACTGGTTTCAAGTCTTTTACAGCAGACAAGTATCAAACCATAATACAACAGATAATCTTCGATATCAAAATAAACAGGGTTAGTCAGTATCGGTTCGTAGTCAGTCAATAGAGATCATCAGTGAAAAAGAGAGAATTAAACCATAATCTAGAGCTCCCTCTTATGGCAACTTGTAGCATACTTAACCAACCAGAACACAGCATAATACATTACAGTATTTTTCCTTAAAGCTACAAACATACATATTTGTAGTTTATATATTGTCAACCTAACTATGTTATTTACATATACATAACATTCTCCCCTTTGGGTTGGTCAATATATAATACATTATGTTTTAATAATTCATACAATTTTATAGATATTAGAAGATTCTTTATCTTCTTTATCTACATACAATGCTTGTTTGAACTCTATTATATTTACGTCTCTCTCTAATTGACCTTCTAGAAAACTCAGTACATGTTGTTTGTTTATTTTCTACCTTTACCTCCCCTATCAAATCTTTTGCAGTTATAGATGGTTCTTCTTTTACTGATTCATCAATATTCCTATCATTTTTATGATCAGTGAACAATGGAGTTTTTACAATAATACTATGTTTTTTATTATATTCTTGTTTAAACTTTTGCCAGCCAACATGCTCCAGAAATTTAGCACTTGCACTCCAATATATATTAGTAGTACTTGGCTCCCAAAATTTTAAATAATCTATGATTAGCTCCATAACCTACAAAATACAATTTTTAATCTCTATATTGTCCCTTTTGCCTTACTTGCGTGGGAATATGAACCTATGCTGGGGTTCCAAATGTATGCAAATAACTAAGATCTGGTTTTCTTTTATGCCAAACGAGTAGATGGTAATTCACCAGTCATTAAATTTATTACATTATTCAAAACATGGTTAGCACACATTATTGTCTCATCCCACAGTTGCTCTGATATATCAGAATGAAACATCATATTCCTAGCCATAACCTGTAATATTTGTCTTCTACATTCAATATATGAGTTATGTTGTAATCTATAAGGATCAGAATGGTCATGTTCAATTCCAGCTTTTTGTAACAGTTTCAAATTTGTTATTAGTAAATTCAGTATCATTATTCATAATTAATCTAATAATTTTCTGTTTCTGTTTTCTTTAGTAAATTTTAGCCAGTTTACAAAATACTGGTATGTTGCTTGCTTTGTTTTTATTAAGTAACAGAAACCATATCTGAAAAAATGATCCATAATACTCAATATATAACAGGCTCCACCTATACTAGATTTTCTAGGTCCTATGATATCAGCAAACACAACCTTTAATGGTTTACTGATTTTCAGTCCATTTGCCATATTTTCAGAAATTACCTTGTTTTCCTTTTTGTTACAAATATTGCAATCTACATACTTTATACCAGGTTTTAAGTCTATACCAGTAGACACACAACCGTTTTCTTGATCATTTGAAATTTATATGACCCATACATCTATGGAGTAGATGAATACATTCATCATGAGGCTTCTTATTCTCATAAACTGAGTTAACATTACTTGATGGATCATCATTTATAATAAACAAACAATTTTCCAATCTTGCAGTAATACTTTAACTTTGTTTGTCTATTAAACATGTTACTACAAATCCTGCTTTTTCCATTTCTCTTACAGATAGCAAATTAAACTTCATTCCGGATACATATAACAGCAATAAACTTTCATTTATACATAAACAATATACATAAACCTTCTCCATAAGCTTTCATTTTCCATCCATTAGCTAATGATATATGCTGTTCACTCTTTCTCATGTTAAGTAACCTCTTTTTACTTTTAGTAAAGCTCCACTATCAACTATCCATATATCATGGTTTACAGTTGTAGTTATATTTGATAGCGCTAAACTAACATTCTTATGAGCTCTCTTTATATCATTTTGTTTCTTACCCTTTTTACAGTATCTGGCTATATGTCCTTTAGCCCCACAAGAAAAACATTTCCTAACAATATAGGCAGTTGAAGACAGTTTTTTTTTCTTGTGGTTGTCTTTCTCTCAGTTGAATTCTATCTTGCCTTCTTCTTGACTCTTCTAATAGTTTTCCAGTTATGCAAGTCAATGTAAGTTCATCTGTTTAAAACTTCCAGTGAAGACACATAATCATCATAAGTTTCATCCAAAGAAACTTGGATAATGTAAGAAAGAATAATGTAAACCTGCTGTAACTCAGAAAAAAACAGTTCTTTTTCTTGTAGCTCCTTGAAAAGTCCTTTTCATAAACTCCAAATGAGCTAACATATTGCCACCTTTTATAAGATGAGCTCGAAACAGTTTACATGTAAGGTATATGTGTGCACTCACACTATCTCGAACATAAATCTTCAGAATGTCCCAACATCTAGCAGCAGATTCTTGACCACAAATATGGACTAGCTGCGGATCACTCAGTGTCAGTCCAATTATACAAAGAGCCCTTTCATTATCCAGGTTAAAGTCTGCTATTTTCTTTTTATCTTCATCATTTGATGGGTCTAAAGTTGTTACATCCAGTAGATTATTCACTATAGTCCATAATCCTTCTTTACGCAGAAGAAGGCTGCACTTCATAGACCAGGAAATATAGTTTGTTGCATCCAACTGGGTTATCAGGGATAGACTGGTTGACGGTTCTTGTGCCATTGTAACAATAAACCACAATTTGCTGTCTGAATACGAAACTGTTTATTCACACTGGTTCTCAATACCTCTCTGGGCCCATAACCAATGTTAGGATATGTACAGAGTAATCCTTTTATAAAAAGGATATGCACATGGAAACAGTTTATGAGAACAGTTATGAATAAATATACAGCCACACAAATTTGAACAAGTTACATTAATGTTTATTTGAAGAAATAGCACAGTCCAATAAACAGTCCATGTCATACATGTTTTTATCAGTCCAGAAGTATTCAGTTATAAAATCTTCTTATCAGTTTCAAGTCTTTTACAGCAGACAAATATCAAACCATAATATAACAGATAATCTTTGATATCAACAGAATATCAAAATAAACAGGGTTAGTCAGTATCAGTCCGTAGTCAGTCAATAGAGATCATCAGTGAAAAAGAGAGAATTAAACCATGATCTACAGCTCCCTCTTATGGCAACTTGTAGCGTACTTAACCAACCAGAACACAGCATAATACTTTACAGTATTTTTCCTTAGAGCTACAAACATATATATTTGTAGTTTATATATTGTCAACACAACTACGTTATTTACATATACATAACAAATGTGTGTGTAAATATCATTTCCCAAAGATTGTTCTGTCTCCAAACATTGGCACAAATTGACAGCTATATAATTCTGTGACCAATTTTTTTCTTGTAGACATTGCAGCAACAGAGAATTTTGCCATTGCACACATTATAGCTGGGTTTGAGTCCTGGAGGAGAAAGCCTACATAAAAATTGTCTGCCCTCCCTGGCAATCTTTCTAATAAGGGGAGAATATACAATGACCTATAAACTCTGTATAACTTACAGTACAATAAAACATGTGAGATATCCAACTTTTCTTTTACCACATATATATACCCATTCTGCTATTGGTGTTTTCTTATACCTGCCCTGAAGGAGTGCTGATGGGAGAATATTAAATCTGGCTCTGAAGAAAGCTATTCTTTGTTTTGGTAAGATCACATCATTTAGATATCTTGCCGATTCCCATACTCCCTGTTTGATTCTGTCCCTGCTGTGCAAGCCAACCTATTTAGTTCTTCTTGGAACTCCATGTCCTTCATTCTATTGATTGCTATTTGCTTTGCTTGGTCAAAGCCTAGGGACATTAAGAATACTGGTGAGAGCCCATAGGAGTCAAGCTTGTGGTCTATCGCCTGTTTCCAGGGGAAGGGGTAGTTATCAGTCAGTACTACCGGGGTCAATCCCTCTGAAAAGAAATGCATTTTTAGCCAATGAATGATCATCATCTTCCAGGCTCTTACCTGAATTTGAGACATGTCTGTCTTGATTCTTAACTGGGCATTTGGAATTTCTTTGGGTGAAGCTAAGATGGCTCACAAGAATTTGGTTTGTATAGGTTCTAGCAAGTCTTTTTTTGCAAGGATTCCTGTTTGTGTCCCATATAGAATTTGTGCCAACATTTTGGCCTCAAAAAGTTTTAAGGCCACAGGTACTAATTGCTCTCCACTGGTGTAAAAGTATATTTAATTGCATTTCAGGACCTATAGGCTGCTTGCAATGTGTGATCCAGGTATGCCTTCCATGTCCCTTGTGAGTGGAAAACTACCCGAGGTATCTGAATGTCCTAACCTATTCTAAACTATGCCCTTCTATTTTCCAGGAGTATTGTCTAAGCCTTTTAGCAAAAACTAAACTTTTGATTTGTCAAAGTTAAGGACCAACTTATTCTGTCTACAATATTCAAGTGTTGCCGTAATTGCTCTCTTCAGTCCTATGGGAGTTTGTGAAATTATAGCAGCAGCATCGGCATATAGGAGACTTGGAATTTTACGTTGTGCTACATTAGGAGGATATAAATCAGGATTCTGTAAGAGATTGATCAGGGGGTTAATATAGAAGTTAAAAAGGGAGGGGGAACAGGATGCAACCTGCCATACCCCTTTTTGTACCCTTACTGGACTGATTAAAGTCTCTTGAAGATTACACTGCATTTTCAAGGTGGAATTAGCATACAATTTTTGTATGAGGAAAAGGAGACGTTTATCGATGATAGTGCATTTTAATTTCTCCCAGAGGTTGTTCCTGGATATTGAATTAAAGGCCTGCTTAAAATCAAGGAAGGCCAGATCTCTTGCCAGCAAAGTGCTCCTCAATTCTGTTTTGCAGTCTTCACTGGTGAGAGAAATCCTGGGCTGGTGCCATGGCACTTCTTTCTTTTTCCCATGCCTTATTAGTCCGCAGCAAAACAAAAAAAATTGTCTGTGTTGTGATCTACACCAGGGGTAGCCAACCTTTTGGACCTCAGAGATCACCAAACTCATAATTTTAAATCCCAGGGACCACTAATCAGTTTTGTGGGCATGGCCTAATTTGTGGGTGTGGCTTGGTGATCATGTGATTAGCTGGGCATGGCTTGTATATAAATATTATAAATAAAAAGCAGAGCCAAAGATCTAAAGACTAGCTAGAAATCAAGAAATCCAACCATTTCCTGCAACCTAGTTAATCTAAATCTCCCTGCACAGCAGAACAGATGATGGTTTGTTGGTGCAGGCTGTTAATCATTTAGCACTTAGTGCAAGCTGCCTGCAATTAGTGCAGGTTCGAATCCCACCAGGCTCAAGGTTGACTCAGCCTTCCATCCTCTCGGGGTAGATAAATTGAGAACCCAAGATTGTTGGGGGCAATAAGCTGACTTTGTAAAAATGCCGCTTGGGGGGGCCAAAAAGCCCTACTAATAAGCAGGCATATACAATGGAATGAAGGCTATTGCTGAGCACTTAGCATGGTGCTCCATAGACTGTAAGCCGCCCTGAGTCTCCGGAGAAGGGCGGCATATAAATGTAATTAAAATAAATAAAATAAAAAAAATAAAATAAATGGTCGGAAAAAGGAAAAGTTTGCCGGGTAAGTAGTGAGTGGGCAGGGAGGATTCCCGCAGGCCATGTGGCTGGTGTAGCCTTGTGTTTCTGCACAGCCTGGATTAATTGCTTTGGGGTGGGGGGTGCTATCGGGATGAGATTTCTCTGCGGCCCACCAAAATTTTTTCACGGCCCACCGGTGGGCCATGGCCCACCAGTTGGCAACCACTGGTCTACACTGTTATCTTCTCCAAAAAATATTATTTAAATAAAAAGGATCCAATGGGAGTACTAAAAGTTGATAAAATAAAATAAAACCAAGAGGAGTTGCTGCAGCACACTGGCAGCAGCTGTTCAAGGACAAATCAGCAAAATGTTGGAAATGTCATCAGATACCTGGATCATATTACCATATGTGGTGGACATGTGCAGTAACATACTTGATTATTAATGTTTTAACTGCAGCTAGAATTGTATTTGCTTATAATTGGAAAAATGAGAAAATTCTGACAGAGGAGGAGGTGATTAAGAAAATAATGGAATGTGCAGAAATGAGTAGACTAACAATAGCAATTAAAGAGCAAGAAGAAAAGGACAATTATAAGATTTGGGATTTATTTTATCAATGGCTAGATAGAAGAGTAAGAAATTGAAGTATATTGTAATAGTAATGATATATTATAATTGATTATTTTTGAATAAGTTATTCTATTAATATAATTTAGTAAAAATTGAGATTTGCTTTTAAAGATAGCCTGGAATTGAAATTAAAACTTTAATGATAGTATAATAATGACATAATATAATATGGAATGTTGATTAAAATATAATATGAAAATAAAGTTAAGAGGAAATGATTGATATTGCGCACATGACATATGTATCAAACTGACACATTGTACAATTGAAAGAAGGTTTTATTTGTTGTTTGTTTGTTATAAAAATAAAAAAAACTTTTTCAAAAAATAAAAAGAAATAATGTCTAACCAAGTCAGTGATCAAGAAGATTTGGGAGCTGTTGGATCTATCCCTTCACAGCTCCTTTGCAGTCAAAGGGGAGCTGAGCGCTGTCTGCGTTGAAGATTGAGGAGAAACAGGTGGTATGTCCCAAATGGTCTTTGGAAGTAGAATGATGGAAATGCCAGAAGAGCTCCCCCTTTGGGGTAATGGCTGCCAGACACCAGCAGGGAGAAGCTGCCTGTCAGGAGGAGGACAAAGAAGACCTCCTGCTGTCCCAAGCTTTGCATTTATTGCATGAAACTCTAGAGTATTGGAGAGCTAGAAAAAGATACGCATTGCCTGTGTGTGAAGAGGCACATGGGAGGGGGGTCAGAAGCCTCTGCAGCCCCAGAAGTGTTTCCCATGAACTCAGTTTCCCACTGAGGTCAGTGCAGGCTGCAGGAATGCCAGTGGCTGCTGTAGCCCAGGCCCTCCTTGTGGGAGGACAGCACCACAGAGGCAGCAGATTTCAAAAGTTCCTCTGCTGGAAGTAAAATATGGAGGGGATTCCAAGGAATTGGGATTCTTCTTAGCCCAAGTTTAGAATCATATAGAAGAATATGGGCATGATTTTGCCTCAGAAGCAGCCAAAGTGAGGTGTGTCACCAAAGCCTTAGAAGGGACTGCAGCCCAATGAATGGTCACCCTTCATAATGATGATGCCCTTCAGCTGAGGGATTATGACATGTTTATAGCAGCTCTATGCATTCGGTTTGAAGATCCCCTTGCTGAACATAAGGCAAGAATTAGGATGAAAACTGTAAACCAGGGGCAAAGGTCAATAGCTGAATACACCCAGGAATTTTGAGAGTTGGCGTGCCACATGCGAGATTGGTCCCAAGAAACCCTGATGAAAGCTTACAAAGATGGACTGAATGAGGACATCTGCCAAAGCTATATCTCCAGAGGGGCTCCTCGAGATCTTCAGTACTGGTATGTGTTGGCAGCTGATGTAAAGATTGATCTGGCCGTAAAAAGACACAGAGGTGGCCCCAATTGGAGTAATCCTCTATCTACCACTCTGAGATGCTCCTAAAGTTCAAAAGAGTGGTGAAACCCAATCCATAGTGTGCTTCCAATACAGGAAGGAGGGTCATCGAGCTGCCAATTGCTGCACTAAACTGGACATCAAAGGAACATTGGTTGAAGGGAAAAAAACCTCCAGCCAAGCAGCGTGAAATGGCTTTGAAGGCCATGGAAGTCTTTGAGTTCACTTTTCCAGGAAAAGAGGAGTTGGGAACTCCAACCACTTCTGGCAAGAACGAGTCTGATTCCAATGACGACCCCTGATAAGTCAACAAGTGGGCCCCAGGACATCCCAGTGAAATTAAGGGTGCCTTTGCCAGTGCCCAGGGGAAGATGTTAGCACTGTTGAACTCTGGGTGTACCAGATGCATAATTAGCATAATTAGCCCAGAGGTAGTTGAGACTAAGAATGTTGAAAACAAATATAGCATTTTGCCAATTACATGGATCAGTGACTGGGGGTGGCCCGGCTCATTTTGTAATGATGCCAGTGGAAATGTTGATGGGGAAACACAAAGATACTTTGTGTTTTATCGTGGCCCTGGAAATGGAGTGCCTCGTCTTACTCGGACTACCCTGGCTTTGGAAATTGAACCCTCAGGTGGACTGAAGGAATGGTCTGCTGCGCATTTGTTCTGCCCAGCTGCAGGAGGGAGGGAAACCCTAGTAGGGCCCAAGGATACCAAGGAGCTGGCATTGGTGGCAAGTGAACACATTGCAGGGGAGGAGAAAATTCTGAAAGAATATTGGGATCTCAGGGAGGTTTTTAGCAAAAAGGCTTTAGACATGCTCCCACACCATTGTCCCACAGATTGAAGCATAGAGATCCTTCCCGGAATGAAACTCCCAAAGCCAAAACTGTATTTGATGACACCGTGAGAGCTGGAGGAATTGTGGTCTTTTATTGATAAAAACCTAAAACGGGGTTTCATTCAGCCTGTTAGGTCCCAAGTGGCAGTCCCAGTGTTGTTCTGAGAGAAAAAAGATGGCTCTTACTATTTATGTGTGGATTATAAAAACTTAAATGCTGTTTGTGTAGAAAACAAACAGCTCCCCTTAATGAAGGACATGTTAACTCACCTAGCCAAAGAAAAGATCTTCACTAAGCTTGATTTGAGAGAAGCTTGCTATAGAGTTTGAATTAAGGAAGGGGATGAATGGAAAATTGCATTTAATTGCCCTTTGGGTTGCTTTTAATTTAACATACTCGCGTTTGGTCTGCAAGGAGTCCCCGCCATATTCATGCAATTGATAAATGTGTTGCATGAACACCTATACAAGGGGTGTTGGTTTATCTCAATGATATTCTTATCTATATGGAAACCATGGATGAGCATGTGAAGTTGGTGCAGTCAGTCTTGAAAAAAGTTTAGGTGGCTGAACTGTAAGCTAAGCTATCTAAGTGTGAATTTCACCAAAAGAAAATGGACTATCTGGGGTATCACATATCGCATGAAGGAATAGAAATGGACCTGGAGAAGGTCAGAGCAGTTTTGGAATGGACTCCCCCATGCACCAGAAAACAGTTGAAATGTTTTCTAGGTTTTGCTAATTTCTACCATCAATTTATCCTGGCTTTTGCAAAGATTGCGTTGCCCATTACAAACCTCCTAAAGACAAAAAGAGAACTAAAACCAAAGCCAAACCGACCTTTGGAGTGGTCCATGGAATGCCAAGTGGCTTTTGAAAAACTGAAATGACTATTTGCAACCGAATCTGTTCTTAAGCACTAAGATATGGATGCTCACTTTGTGATCCAGGCCGATGCAAGTTACTGTGGGAGCAGTCCTACTAAAACAAATGTGAATGGGACTTTACAACCTTGTGCTTAAACCTCTCGAAAACTAACTGAAATGAATGAAGATGGTGTTTGGCTGGTATCCTGAAAACACCACATTTAGCAAAGTGACAACTTGCGTGGCCAAGCATGAGATTAAATATAGAGAATTACATGAAGTCCTGTCCTATTTGTGTAATAGATAAAACTAAAATTGGAAAGCCAGTAGGATTATTACAAATAGTATCTGAACCAACAAAACCCTGGCAAGATATTGGTATGGACTTCATACTTGATTTGCCCGATAACCATGAATACACAGTCATATGGACTGTCATTGGCCTATTTTCCAAACAGGCACATTTTATCCCATGTAAAGGAATACCGTCAGCTAAAAAGTTAGCTGAATTATTTATACAATATATATATCGGTTACATGGAGTGCCTCGGAAAATAATATCTGATAGGGGAACACAGTTCACCTCAAAATTCTGGAGGGAGTTCATACATCTGATCGGTTGAGTAGAGCATATCACCCAGCTACCAACGAGTGGCTGAAAGAGCTAATGCCGGCATCGAACAATACCTTCATTGTTATGTTAACTACCAACAAAGTAACTGGGTAGAGCTCATATGCAGAGATAACGTATAATAATACGGTACATAGTAGTACTGGTTATTCTCCTTTCCAGATAGTTAGGGGTATGGAATTTGTACCCATACCTGAGTGGCCTCACAATGATCTAGGAAAAGAACCAGAGACTACAACTACCTGGGTGGATAAAATACATAAACAATGGGACTCAGTCACAATCGCCTTGAAAAAAGCTCAACAAGCATATAAAATCCAAGCCGATAAGAAAAGATCTGCCCACCCACAATACAATATTGGAGATTGGGTGTATTTGTCAACCAAATACCTACACCTAGGTCTTGCTAATAAAAAACTCAGCCCAAAATACATTGGACCTTTTCCAATCATACGAGTGATAGATCCTGTTACAGTTGGTCTACAACTGCTTTCTCGATTTAAACTAGTTCACCCCGTATTTCATATCAGCCTTCTAAAACCTGAGGATATAACTCGACAAGAGCCCAAATTTAACACCCCAGGACTGTCTGGGATGATCATTATGAGATCGATGAAATACTTGAGTCATGTCGTAGACGTGGAGTGTTGCAATATCTAATTAGGTAGACAGGTTACCCATTAGCAGATGCGTCATGGGTACACATACAGATATATCTGCAGCTCGTCTGAAATGACAACTCCATATAAAATGCCCCACGAAAGCAGGTCGGAGGGACGAAGTAAAATGTATAGATATTATTAATCATACCCTTTCTATTGCAGAAGAAACAATGGTAGAGGGGGCCGTCTGTCAGGCTTCCACAGTCCTACCGACTTGCTATGTGGGATGAAGCCCGACACGTTCTCTGGATTGGGGAGGGAGCATCTGTTCCTGCAGTTTCTGACCCGTTTGCTATCTAGGATGAAGCAGAACACGTTCTATGGATCGGGGAGGGAGCATCTGTTCCTGCAGTTTCTGAGCCATTGCCTTGATAGAGGAACATTTTCCAATCCTGCAGTTTCCATCCTGGCTGGACTTGTCTATCATTTATCGATACGGACATTGAACAGGGATGGGGGTGGGAGAAGTTTAGTGCTCTGATTCCTTGTTTGTTGCAAAGAACGGGACATGACGGTTCTTTGGGGGTGGACTGGGGGGAATTACGGTGCAGATCAATAGGGGTGTTTAATTAGTTGCATTTAAATAGGTGGGCTAGTGGCGCGCAGGACTAGTGGGGAGGGCAGATGTTAGTTAGCTACACAGGGTGGGGTTACATGATATATTGCGCTGAGATGCGAATGATCTCAGCACTGACTTTATTCAGAATGACCGTTGTTGCCATGTTTGAAGGAAAACAAGCGCAAATAAACGTATCCATTCACAAACAATTGTGAGAAACATAGTTTATTGCTAGCATTCCTACTGAAATAAATGGAGGCTAACAGATGGGCTATTTGGGAGAAGGAAGTGTTTGCAGTCCGATGGGCATTATTAACTTGGAGACATTTCATTGAAGGGGCAAAACACCCCTTTGAGGTGTGGATGGATCACAAAAACCTAGAAGCTTTAAAGACCCCACAAAAGCTGTCACGCAAGCAAGTTTGTTGGACGCAATACTTTAAGCAGTTTAATTTTTCAGTAAAATACCTACTGGGGGAAACAATTTTATGGCAGATACTTTATCTAGATTGCTCCAGTATAACAGTGTCTGACCTGAAGTGATCTGCCCTATTGTACCTATGAAGCAACTGGCTGTCCCAGTGGTCACCAGAGCCCAGGGGAAGGGAAATGTCAACCTTTCTCGTGATTTAACTGAACAGTTAAAAGCAGCGTTAAAATTGGATGATTGGTTTTTATCCCACTCATGATGGCACTATTCATGATGGCTTGGCTTGGGTGGAGCCAAAGTTATAATACATCCCTGATAGTTTCAGAGGAGCCATTCTAAAAATCATTCCCATGATTCAAACGTTGCTGGGCATTTTGGGTTCATGAAAACCCTGCATGTAGTTATATGGCAGTTCTGGTGGCCATCTTTGAAAAAAGGCATAGAAGCTTATGTTGCCACTTGTCCTGTGTGTGCTTTGGTGAAATGACCCTCTGGTAAACCAGCTTGTCTGCTACAAATTGTTGCTAGGCCAAGTGCCCCGTATAAGGAAATTTCCATGGATTTCATTGTGGAACTTTCGGAGAGTGAGGGAAATACAGTCATTTGGGTGATTACTGATCTATTTTCCAAACAGGTATACTTTGTACCCTGTGCAAAGATTCCCTCTGCTAAAATGTTGGCTAAATTGTTTATTCTACATGTGTATAGGCTACATGGTGTTCCTGAATGTACAATTTCAGAAAGGGGGCACAATTCACTTCTAACTTCTGGAGAGAATTTTTGAAGTTATTAGGCTCCACCCAGGGCTTAAGCTCCACCCACCATCCTCAAATTAATGGGGCTTGTGAATGAACTAACTCATTACTAGAAAAATATCTTAGATGTTATGTAACTTATCAGCAAGATGACTGGTCTGATTTATTGCTTTTTGCAGAAGTTGCTTATAATAACTCCATCCATAGTAGCACTGGGTTCATCCCATTTAAAGTAGCTACTGGTCAGGATTTTATACCCATTCCAGAACTCCCTCAGGAGAAACCCCAAATCCCATTGCTGGAGGAATAGATAACACAGCTCCAGCTTACCTGGCTGGTTACCTGTAAAGCATTAGATAATATTCATCAAGCCCATAAGAATCAGGCAGACAAGAACAGACAAGCACAGCTGACAGGGATTAGCTATAACATACACAAAGAAAAAAACAAGAAAAAGAAACAAAATCAAAAGATGTCAACAGAAGAACATAGGAGACTGGAATTAGAATTACAGAAAGAAGCAAACAAGAAGACTCTAAAAAACCAAATGGACCTAATAAAACATAAAATAATCCTACTAGATAAAGAAGAGTTGGCATAAAAAATCATAAATGCTAAATAGAACATTTTTGAAAATGCAAATAAGGCAGAAAAATGCTCAGCATATAAATTGTAAACAAAGAAAGAGAAATTGATACATAGGCTGGTAGATAAGAAAAGAACTTTATACTACCAATATGACGATAAAGAAATAATAATTCAAGATTATTATGAAAAGCTGTATGAGCAAGAAAAAGTTCCAGAAGAGAAATCAAAGAATATTTGGAAAAAGTGAAACTACCTAAAGTACCAGAAAAAGTAAAAGCTATGTTAAATGAACGAATATCAATGATGGAATTGTCAAAAGTGATCAAGAGACAAAAGAATAGAGGGGCGGAGCTGACATCACGACAATATGTACGAAGGATCTTGGGGCTCCAGGACTAACACTGATATTCCCGCAGCTGGATGGTCCATTTGGACCTAAACCATCCCGAAGAGATGGTGATCAAGGAGAGTGCAGCTTGTTGATCCCAGGGATATCATAAAATCCCTGGTTGATCTAGGAAAAGTTCTCCAATTTGGCTGCGGAGGAAAGCTGCAATTGAAGCTGCTGAAAGGTTGGGACAGCTCTAGAATGGAAGAAAGAAAGGGAAAGAAAGTGTGTTGGCTTTGGTGAGATTTTAAACTTTTTTTTCTTATAAAAGAGCACCCTAAAGAGGAAAAGAAGGATAATTGAAGACAAGAAGAGGAAACAGCAGTAGAAAAGAGTCATTTGTCAAACTAATTGGTTTTTTATTGTTTAATGAATTATCCTAAACTGGACTGGACTTTTTGTTTAATAATCAATGGGAAAAAATTCTTAACATCTAATTTAAAAGTCCAGAAACTGGACTTTTCTTTGTGTTCTGTTGGTTTTCTTTTTTCTCTTTTTTCTATAAGAGAACTTTTTATTTTGAAACTTCTTTTTGACTTTGTTACATTGTAAAAAGGAAGTGAAAGTTAAATAAAACAAAGTAACACTGCCAACTTAAAAGAACACTTTTACTTTGAGAAACAGAAACTTTCCAGCCAGGCTGTTTATATTTAGAGAAGATAAAGAGTGGAACACTGAAGAATTGTTTATGCAGGTGTTACTCTTGTAAAATCTCAGTGGCTGGGAATTGAAGTTGAAAGAAGAAGTGTCTTTGGTGACCTTGGAGTATACTAGCTGAAACACTGATAGTGTGCCTTGGACATTGTATGCTGGCAGTGACTTACTTTGTGACAAAATTTTAAACTGCAATACTTTTCTGGCTGGCAGCCTTGCCTGGCCAGATTCTTTTGCCTTTTTTTCCTTTCCCCATTTCTCTTTTTCCATTTGATTGGGATTATGTTGCTGGATTATTAGCCTTTTAAAGCTTTTTCTCTGTTTCTTTTTACCTCCTTTGGTTCATCTATTTTCTTTTTGATATTACTGGTGGATTATTTTTATACCTTTTTATCTTTAAATAATTTTTATCCTTTTTTTGTGTGTGCCTCTTAAAGTTGAATTTTTCTTTTTGATTTTTTACCATTCTTTCTTTTTCTTTTTTTACTTCTACATTGAATTTTAATTTTTAAAACTCTTTCTCTTTTTTCAAACTGGATTGAGGTAAAGAAGAATCTGAAGATAGTTTATTGTTTATTGGGGTTGTAAGCTGATTTTTATCAATTGGATTTACAATTAATTTGAAATGAGGAAGGCAATCACCACAAGTTCATCAATCCCTATCTCTTCCTGCCACTTAATGGCCAGTGGTCAATACACATGATGTTGCAGCAGGAAAAGGAGAGAGACAAAGAGAAAGAAAATGAAGTTACCTTCCAAATGATGCTACAAGCAATGCAAGAACAAGGGAAATGAATGGAAAGAATTGAGGAGAGAATAGAGAAAACAGATGAGAAACTAGAGAACATACAACAAATGATGATGAAGAATGAAGAAAGGTTTCAAAAGATAGAGGAAAAAGGTGATCAGAGAGATAAAAAAATCGGTGAAATGGATAGCAGATTGACTGCTGTTGAAAATGACAAAGGAAGTGGGATTCTGGGCAGGGAGATGGATAGGGCAGATTTCTATCTCAGATTCCAAAATATTGAGAAAGAAAAGGGAGAAACCTCACAGAAATAATGATAGAAATACTGGCAGAGGCCTTGAAAATATCCAAAGAGAAAACAATGGATGGAATAGATGAGATGTACCAAGTTTTTACAAGATATTCAATGAGAAATAAATTACCTAGACAAGTCCAGGTAAGATTTACCAAGAAAACACAAGTAAAACACAAATACTGCCAAGTGCAAGAGATGAACCACTGAAATACAAAGGCAAGGAGATTATGGTCCTAAAACAAGTACTAAGAAAAGGGAGAGAAATGAGAAGAGAGTATCAATTCCTGACAAAAAAAGTTAATCAAAAAGGGAGTGAACTATAGATGGTTGTTTCCTGATGGTCTTATATTACCTGGCAAGAGCAAAGACATAGATTAGACTCAATAAAAAAGCAGAAATATTCTATGGAGAATATTTCAGAGGAAAAGAAGATGAGAGACTACAAGAGGAGGAAACAATCAAAACTCAAGAGAAGTAAGAAATAAAGTAATGTAAGAAGAAACAACATGTGAGGAAGGAGCAGTAGGTGGAAGGAAGGACTTCAAAGAAGCAAGAGAGCAAAGATCTACAAGAGCTGTTAACCCAACATATAAAGTATAAATAATGGAAGAAAAGAAATTGATCACAATAAATGTAAATGAATTTGGCCATTGAAAGGAGGAAAATATTCCATAAATCAGAAAAATTAAAATTAGATATAATCTGCTTGCAAGAAGTTCATATTAAAAAACAACATGCTCAGATATTGAAACATCCTAAAATCAGGAACTTATATACTTTCTCGGCATAACAACAAAAAAGGGGAGTTGCTCTATACATTAAGAACACGATCAAAGCTGAATTAATTTTTACAGATGAAGAAGGAAGAAAATTAATGGTGGAAATAACTGATAACAACATAAAGATACTTTTAGTTGCAATATATGCTCCCAATGAAAAACAAGAAGAATTTTACAAAAAATTGCATGAGAAAATTATAGAACTGGAATATGATAATATATGTCTTATGGAAGATTTTAATGGGATAGTAGATACAAAACTGGACTATACAACATAGAAAGCTAATAAACAAAATAGAAAGACACTTCCAAAATCCTAATTCAAAATGGTAGAGCATTAAAGATGTTTGGAGAGAAAGAAATGTAAAGAATAAACAATATATCTTTACTCCAATAGACAGTTATCATGGTCAAGAATAGATATGATTTGGATGTCAATGAAATTCATCTCAAATATATAAGAAGTTAATGTTGAAACAAGTACTTGGGCAGACCACAATCCAGTATGGATTAAGCGACAAGGACAAAGGAAAAGATCTAGATGGACTTTGAATAATATAATATTGAAAGAAAAAGAATTTACACAAAAGATGGAGAAAGAATTGGCTTTTTTTTTCAAAGAAAACAACAAGGACGACATCTCACTACAAAACTTATGGGATACCATGAAGGCCTATGCCAGAAGACTGATAATAGACTATACGAGAAAGAGAAATATAAAAAAAGATGAATGCAAGGGATGCTAGAGGAAGACTATAACAAACTTGAAGGGGATTTACAAAAACATCCACAAAAAAAGGATATTAAAAAGCAAATAGACATAGTTAAACACAAAATGGGGATGATGGAAAAAGAAGAGTTAGCTCAAAAAATCAGGAATGCCAAACAGAATTTCTTTGAAAATGCAAATAAATAAATAAACCAGCAGATGATTGGCATATAAATTGAAAAAAGAGAGAGAAATGAAAAAGATAATGCAATTAATAGATGATCAAGGAAAGATTTGTAATGGAAATGATGAAAAGAAAAAGATAGTATAGAAATACTGAAAAACTATACAATCAAGAGAATATTGATGAAGAAAAGGTTAAACAATACTTGCAAAGAGCAGAAGTACCCAAATATCTGAGGATATTAAAATAATGTTAGAAGGGAAAATAACAACGATGAACTAACGGAGGCATTAAAGAAACAAAATACTGAAGAGGCTCTGGGCCCAGATGGGCTACCAGCAGAATTTTATAAGACTACAGGAATCCTTAAGCATTCCAATGCTTGAAGTGATGAATGAAGTCTTGTCAAAAACTAAAATACCCAACTCATGGACAGAGGCTTACATTACTCTTATACCAAAAGAGGACACTGATCTACAACAAGTTAAAAACTACAGACCTATTTCCCTGCTGAATTCAGATTATAAAATATTTGTTCAATAATGGCAGAAAGATTTAAGAGATACTTGAACAATTTTATACATACTGTTCAAAATGGATTTCTGCCAAAGAGGCAGATCAAAGACAATATGAGAATAATCTTGAACGCTTTGGAATATTATGAAACACATTTTGAGAAGAAAATGGCCTTGTATTTTTAGATGCACAAAAGGCTTTTGATAATGTAAACTGGCAATTTTTGACATTACAAATAGAACAGATGGGCTTTGGTGAAAGATTTATTAAAACTATAGAGGCAATATATCATAAGCAAACTGACAAAGTAATGATAAATGGAGACTTAACAGATAATATTAATATCAAAAAAGGAACTAGGCAAGGAACTATGCTCACTGTCGCCGCTGCTGTTTGTATTGATTTTGGAGCTTCTAAACAGAAATATTAGAGATGATAGTGAAATAAAGGGAATGAAAATAAAAAAAGAGGAATGAAAGTTACAAGCATTCACAGATGATTTGGTTTTCATAATAGAGGGACCATTAAAAACAGCACCTAAATTGGTAGAAAAGATTGAAGAATATGGACAAGTGGATTTCTGGTTTGAGTTTCATCGGTGACAGACAGAAATCCACAATCCTTCGCGGTTTCAACCTTGCTCACTGAGTGCCCCAAGCCGGCTGGTTTCGGGGCTAAGCCACCCCGTAGAGGTGGTGAAGAAGGGGGAGACTGCCAGCAGGATTGAGGAGAGCTGCATCTCTCCTCCCCAGCTGGCCTTACTCCCTTTCCCAAAGGCGGTTGTAGCGGTGGTCAGAAATGGCCACCTCAAAGAAGAACTCGACCGGAAAAGAATGTGCAAGAGGAAGATAAGAAGAGAAAGTTTGGTTGACCGGGTTGAACTGAAAAAGCAACAACATAAGGTACCCTGGAATTTGAACTATAAAAAATAACAGTTCCCAAAGAAGATTTTGAAGCAGTGAAGGAGAGAGGGAAGGGAAAGAATTTGGCTTTTTCCCCCCTTCCCTTCCTTATACTGACAGCTAAGAGATTCAGGTAAGAAACTGACAAAAATCCACTCTGACATCAATAGCCATTTAAGCTGAAAATAAAATGTCAAAGTGATAATAAAGACTTGGATACTCAAAAATCCCTAAAAGAAGGAAAGGAGAGAAAAGGAAAGAATAAGAAAAAAGAATAAAAGGGTGGGATCTGGAAAAATGGAGGAGACTGCCTGGAACTAAAAGAACAGTGAAACTTTAACAAGATTCCTAAAGATATATTCTAAATGAAAATTTGTAACAAAATAACAGAACCCCAGGAAGAAAAAGTGGAAAAAAGAAGCAAGAAGAAAAGCTTTGGATTATTTGGATTACTTGGTGATTTTTGGATTTTTGACTATTGGATTTAAATAAAATCAATCGGGTGGCTGTTTAAAAGTGTTTAAAATGGCATCACTTTTGGAAGAACTGAAAATGAAACTTAAAAAATACAAAGAAGATGCGCAAGAAGGAAGAGGTTCTTTTGGCTTCGTATTTCAATTTTTAGAAATGGAGATCTGGAACTATGAAAAACAATAAGAAACACTTGTAGAACAAGAAGGTCGGGACAAAGAAGAAACCATCTTTAATGATCAAGTAACTTTATGTGGGGGGGGGGAAGAAAAGGGGGGAAAGAGAGTGGAAAGTTTAAGATTTGAAAAGACAACCAAAAAGAGAGAATAGTTTGAAAAATAATTACAATATTAGGAAGCAACAGAAGAGAGGATTATAGAAGAGAGAATTAGAAGTAGAGAGACAAGGGGGCAAAAAGGGGAGGGAGAAGAAGAGGGGGAAGAAGGAAAGGAAAAGAAGTTATAAAAGACAGAAACAAGATATAGAAAAACAGGGAAAATGTATAAGGATTGAAAGTATAAGCCTATTTAGAGACAATGGGTGAAAATTTAATTGGAAAAGGGATTTCTGCAAAGATACATAAGATAGTATTGTTATATTAGAAATAGAAATAATTTTAGAAAATATGAAACAATATATGATTAAAATGACGGATAAAATCCTTATTGTAATGCAATGGAATGTTTGTTAATAAATAAATGAAATAAAGAGAATGAGAGAATGAAATTAGGAAAGGATAGGAACATGTTATTTATTATTAGCAATTTATAAAAATATAAGTGAAGAGAAATATGAAAAAAAGAATTAATTATGGAAAGTTTATAAGTATTCCCAAGGTAGTATGATACTCAATTGAAAAGAAATGTTAAAGAAATTAAGGTTGTAATTAATATTAATGATAGAATTGAATTGGAATGGAATGAGTGTCATATATATATATATTAAAGAATATAGTGTGTATTTTAAGAATGTACCAAGCAGAATTCGATTGGAAGTTATGTACTATATTGAATGTTATAATTCTAAAGCCATAAATTGAAGCTTAAATAAGAGTTGAATGGATAAAATTAAAAGATATAAAGGTGTCATACTCCAATTAGTACTACAGGGGAAAATTTGTTTAATGAGAAAAGATAATACGAAATTGAAACAGGACAGGCAAAAGTATAAATATAATGATTAGAAAAATATTGAAACTTAGAAAAAGATATATAATTGAATCTAGATATGAAATAATTAAAAATAAAGTTGAGAAAACCATGGGAGGGGAAAAATTATGGAGAAAATGTTAAAATAGTAATGAGATATGGAATAGAACACAAAGATGAATATGAAATTGAGTTTGTGTCAGTATGAAGAAGTGATAACCCGGGATCATGCTATTCTCAAAAAAAGATGTTTTATTTGTATGTCTTTGTGAAAACCCAAATAACATTTATATTAAAAAAAAAATATGGACAAGTGGCAGGTTTAAAAATAAATAAAGATAAAACTAAGATTTTGGTCAAGAATATGATGAAAAAACAAAGGAAAGAATTAAAAGAGAGATTGAATATCCAGATCATAAATAAAGTTAAATATTTAAGAATACAACTAACAGCAAGATGTGGAACACTTAAAGAAGATAATTATTATAAACTCAAATAACAGATTGCAGCAGATTTGAAAAAATGGGAAAATCTACAATTATCTCTAATAGGGAGAATATCTACAATTAAGATGAGTATATTACCAAGGATTTTATATTTGTTTTAGGCAATTCCAATTAAACCAGGGAAAGAATATTTCAAGGATTTAAATAAAATAGTACTGAAGTATATATGGCAGGGAAAGAAGGCAAGAATTAAATTAAAATTGTTACAAGATGCCAGATCAAGAGGAGGTTTTGGTCTATCCAATTGGTAATCATATTACCAGGCAGCAACATTGATGTGGGTGAAAGAATGGATTGTCTTAAGGAATATTAGATTGTTAACATTAGAAGGTCATGACCTATTATTGTGATGGCTTGCTTTTTTATGGTATAAGCAAAGTAAAACACATGGGTATTTTAGGAGACATTATATTCATGATGCTCTATTATTAGTATGGGAGAAAGTAAGGAAACAATATTACATGAAAATACCAGTCTGGTTGTCAACCATAGAGGCATTTCCATATCCAATTGTTTATAAAATGGAATGAACAGTAAGATATGGTGAAATATTAAATGAAGGGGATGAACTCAAATCTAAGCAAGAACTAGAGGAACAAGAAATAGATTGTAGGACAGAAAGATTTTATAATGAACTTACTGAATTAGATGGAATTTTGACAGGTACTGATGAGAAGGTGATTAAAAATTATATGGATATTTACTTGGAGTAAAATTAGAAGAAGAACAAGTAAAAGAAACAATGGTTGCCTGGGGGAAAAAATATTGTATATGGGATAGACTTAGAAAGATGGCAGAAATTATGGTCTTGAAACTATAAAAAATTAATGTCAACAGCATATAAAGAGAATTTGTATAAGATGTTTTACAGGTGGCATCTATCCCCAGCAAGAATAGCAAGGATGTTTAAGAACAAATCGGAGAAATGTTGGAAGTGCCATCAGATACCTGGATCATACTATAACATATGGTGGACGTGTGTGGAAGCCAAGAGATACTGGACTAAAATTCATATATGGCTGGAAAAAATGACAAAACAACATATAGACTTGAAACCAGATATATTTTTATTGGGTATTTTATTTGAAGGATATAGTAAAGAATTGACATATCTGATTATTAATGTATTAACAGCAGCTAGAATTGTATTTGCCAAAAATTGAAAAAGTGAATAAATTCTTATAGAAGAGGAGGTGATCGAGAAAAGAATGGAATGTGCAGAAATGAGTAAATTGACATTAGCAATTAGAGAGCAAGAAGACAAAGAATATTATAAAATTTAGTATTTATTTTATCAATTGCTAGTTAAGAAAATAGGGAAATAAAATATATTATAAATATAACAAGACACTATAGAGCGCTGCACACCAGAACAACTAGACACAAGAACAGTTTTTCCCCAAAAGCCATCACTCTGTTAAACAAATAATTCCCTCAACACTGTTCAACTATTACAAAGTCTGCACTACTATTACTATTAATCTTCTCATCATTCCTTATCACCCACCCCCTCCCACTTGTAACTGTATGACTGTAACTTTGTATATTTTCGATTTATATTGATTGTTTCCTAGTATGATTTGATTGGTTATTGTACTCTATGACTATCATTGTTGTACCTTATGATTCTTGACGAATGTATCTTTTCTTTTATGTATACTGAGAGTATTTGCACCAAGATGAATTCCTTATGTGTCCAACCACACTTGACCAATAAAGAATTATATTCTATTTTATGATAGTAATGATTAGATAAGATAATGATACGTTACAATTGATCATAATGAAATGAATAATATTACATATTAGATCATGTAATTTGCTTGAAAAGAATGATGTGAACTTATAATTAAAGTCTGATAAGGTGTTAATAACAATATAATACAATAGGCATAGTTGATATATATAATATGAATTATAATTTAAATGTAGAAGGGAAAGACTGCTGATATTGGGCACAAAAGATATGTACCAATTGACACATTGTACAATGGAAAGATGATTTTATTTGTTGGTTTGTGTTTGTTTATATTTGTTGTTAAAAAATAAAAAAAATGGTCAAAAAAAGAGACAAAAGAATAATAAAACACCAGGAACAGACAGGTTGCCAGCAGAACTTTACAACGCTGACAAGATACTTTATGCCTATCACTGTTGGCAATCTGTGATGAAGTCTTGATTGATGTGAAGGTACCAGTTTTGTGGATGGAAACAAATATTACTTTGATTCCAAAAGAAGACTTAGGTTTAATGCAGATAAAAAACTATAGGCCCATATCTTTACTGAACAGTGACTATAAAATATATGCTTCAGTAATGGTAGAGAGACTAAAAAGGTTTCTAAAGGAATTTATATATTGATAATGTAAATTGGAATATTATGAAGCACATTGAGGAAAACAAATGGCGTTGATCTTCTACATTATTTACAATAATGAAAATTGGCAATGTATGTTGTTATAATTAAAATATATGAACTTTGGTGAGAGATTTATTAACATGAGAAAGGCAATATACCATAAACAAACTGCAAAGGCGAGGGTAAATGGAGATATGACAGAGAATTTTAACATTAAAAAGGCACAAGAAAAAAATGTCCACTATCTCCTTTACTATTCATATTGACATTGGAAGTGCTAAATAGAAATATTAGGCAAGACATAGACATTAAAAGTATGGAAATAAAAAAGTAACAATATGAATTACAGGCATTTGCAGATGATTTGGTCTTTATCTTGGAAGACCCACAAGAAAGTGGACTTAAACTAATTAGGAAAAATAGAAGAATCTGGTGAAGTTGATATATGGCTTCCGGTTGTGGCTCCAGGCTGATGTGGAGCAGGGGAATGGATCTTCATTCTGAATGCCCAAAGTTTTGCAATCAGTAGCTTGTAGGAGTGAAGTTGGATCTTGGAGGGGCTGGCAGAGAGGAGAAGATTCGGAGCCATTGGGGAGAGCTGTGACTTCCAGATACTGTAAGAAGAAATCCCGAAAACCAGCGCAAAAGAGGTTGATCTTTATGATTGAATTCGAAGATGTGGCTGCCTGATAGACTGATGAAGGAAGCAAAGAGTGGAAAGCAACGAGACTAGTGATGGAAAAGTGAGATAAAAGGAAAGTACCTGAATAGAAGAGACTTGTTACAGTGAAAGGAGAGAGAAGCTCCAAACCAAGAGATCAAAGTAGGCAGCAGACTTGGTGGTAGAAGCATTCATGGAGGACTGAGTAATTGACTGTGGCGTTGAGAGACTGACAGGCGATAGATGGGGGGAGAGAAAGAAGAGGTGGCGTTATTTCTTCTTTTTGCATTTATGGATGGTGTAATTGAAAGAAGAGGAACAAGTTTTGACTGTTTGTGATCACACAGAGCAAGAGATTAGCAGCAGTGAGAACTGTAAAGGAAGTGCAGTGAGAAAGTGAAACAAAAAGAACGGTGAGCTACAGTGACTGTGCAATTTGAAAGAAGACATCGTTAGACAGGACAGTGCTGAGTGAAAAAAGAAGATTGGAGATTTTGCAAACAGTACTCATAATATATATACTTAATATATCCATATAAATATATTATAATGACATAGTGATATTAGAATAAATATTGAACATTGAATAATAGTAGGTTAAATATATCTGAATAAGAAGCAATAACCTGGCAAATTTAATACTTTTTTTTTGAAAACTTCTTTCTGTAAATTTTATATACTTTTATATTTGTAATTGTGAACAGAATGAAGGTATGTTTGTAGTGGATTAATTCATATACTATGTTTAGGACTCTAAGTATTTTTTAAAGATCTATATTTAATGAATTGATTATATTAATTAGGAAACATTGATTATTGATTGACTATAATTGATACTAAAGAAATTTATATTTGATATTGCGCTGCAAATATAAAGATATAGTAGAAGTTTATTAATTAATTGAGTAGCTATTAAATCAAATAACTGAGCAATTTCTATTAGTGAATATTGAATATGGATAATAATATATAGAACAAGATAGGAGATAACTTACTGTAAAATTGTATTATTGGATAAGATAAAAGAACATAATGAGGGGTATTTTCAACTGTGCCATTTGATGGTAGATTGGAAGAGTTTGTTAAAGATTTTGAAAATGACAATAACAACAACTGTAAAATCAGGAAAGAAGGTGACAGCGACTATATCCTTCCCACTAGGGCAAAGGTCTTTAGGCATGATGCTGGGTGCAGAGAAATCAAGCTCCACTTTAACTTTGCAGATGGTACAGTCAACTTTAACTATGATGCAAGAGATGATGGCGAGGACTCAAGAACTCAAAGCGAAAAACCATGAGGATCTGAAAAGTGAATTGAAGAATGATATAGGAGGAATGAAAACTGATATACAGAAACTGGATAACAAAATTGGAATAATGCAAGAGGTGAGGGCAAAAAATGAACAGAAATTGATAATGATGGAAGCCAGAACTGAATGTGTGGAAAAGAAGTTAGAAGAGAGAACAGAACTGGAAAGTATTGTATTGTGAACTCTGGGAGTCGGTTCATTTGGAATTGGAGAAAGCGGCATTCTTCCTCAGATTCCAGAACGTCATTGAAGATAGGAAAGAAGATTTACGTACCCCCATGACAGAATTGATTGCAGAAGCTCTCCAGAAAGATAAACAAGAGGTGCAAAATGACATAGATGAGGTCTACAGAATATATACACAGGCACAAGCTACCAAAAGAGGTCCACATACAGTTTGCGAGAAAAACGAGAGATCTGTTATATGGAAACACTAGAGATGAGCCATTAATCTATAAAGGAAGTGAGGTGGTAACTCTGAAACAAATATCCAGGAGGGTTAGAGAGCAGAGGAGGAACTACCAGTTTTTATCATATCAGCTGATTAAAAACAGGATCGCATTTAGGTGGCTTACCCCAGAAGGACTTTTAATATCCTGGCAGGAAAAGAAGTATAAAATCGATTCGCTGGATAAAGCACATGAGTTTCATGACCACTACCTGGGATCCAAAGAACAAAAAAGCAGGGAGGAGCTGGAGAGCAGGATCCAGAAAGAGCAAACGTCAGAGGAAAAGGAGACGGAATGGGAAGTAAGAGAACAGAAGAGTCAAGAGGAAGAAGAAAACAACAGACCCCGAAGAGAACTTAGAGCAAGAAAAGAAACAAGAGTCACTCTATATAAACAGTAAAATGGATAGAGAAGTTACTCTATTATCAATTAACATAAATGGTTTAAACTCATCAATAAAAAGGAAACATATACTCGTAAAACTCCAGAAGCAAAATGCAGATATCATATGTATACAAGAAGTCCATATCTCAAAACAACAAGCAGATCTTTTAGAATTCCCCAAATTAGGTAAACTATATCTGGCCCTGACAAACCAAAAAAAGAGTGATATTGCAGTCTATATAAAAGATTGGCTAAATCCAAGGGAAATTTATAATGATGAGGATGGAAGGATGTTATTTATAGAAATTAATTTAGATGAAAAGAAGATATTATTGGTAACAATATATGCTCCAAAAACAAACCAGAAAGAATTTTATTCCATCAGAAGATAATAGAAAGGGAACAGGCAAATGTATGTATTGTAGGAGACTACAATGCAGTCCTTGATATAGAAAAAGATTACAAAAGTAGCAAAAAGTATTTTTAAAAAGAGAATACTTCCAACTGCATTTGACAGAATGGCATCAGAATTGAATTTGAAAGACGTTTGGAGGGAATTAAATCCTCTCGAGAGACAATTCACATTTTTTTCCAATCCCCACAAATCATGGTCTAGAATAGACATGATATGGATGGATTCAGGATTAATGGAAAATATAAAGGAAATTGAGATTTTGCCAAATACCTGGGCTGATCACAGTTCAATCAAAATCAAATTGGAGAGGAAAGAGGAAGACTGGAAGGTGGACTTTTAATAAAAACTCACTAAGATACAAAGAATACATTTGAATGATAGAAAAAGAATTAAAAGTATTCCTTGAAATCAATTTAAAAGAGCAGATAACAATGCAAAATTTATGGGATACAACAAAGGCTTATGTAAGGGGCCTAACAATAGCATACAAAAAGAAAGAAAGAAAGAAAGAAGGAAGGAAGGAAGGAAGGAAGGAAGGAAAGAAAGAAAGAAAGAAAGAAAGAAAGAAAGAAAGAAAGAAAGAAAGAAAGAAAGAAAGAAAGAAAGAAAGAAAGAAAGAAAGAAAGAAAGAAAGAAAGAAAGAACAGAAAGAAAGGCAGGACAAATTGAAAAACTTGGAAGTCGACATGCAGAAAGACCCTCATAATGAGGAACTCAAAAGAGAAATGAACCTGGTGAAACATGAAATTAACTTAATTGTACAGAAAGAAATGGCCAGAAAACTTAAATTAGTGAAGCAAAACCATTTTGAGAACGCGAATAAACCAGGGAGATGGCTGTCACGCAAGTTAAAGAAGGAATGCGGAAAAAGAACAATAGCAGTGTTAAGAGATGAAAATGGAAGCTTATACTTCCAGATAGATCAAAAGAAACTCATTGCCCAAATTTTTTTTACCAATCTGTATACCCAGGAAGAAATCCCAGTGGAGGACATCATCCAATATCTCAAAGAAAAAACTTATCTATAATATCCAATGCTGCAAAAGATTAGTTAAACAATAAAATAACTATACAAGAAATTAAAGATGCAATTGGGAAACAAAAAACCAAATAATACCCCAGGACCAGATGGAATACCATCAGAGTTCTATAAAGAATTTCAGGAGTCATTGGAGGAATTGATGCTAGACTTGTATAATGAGACTCTAGAATGAGCCGAAATACCAAAGACATGGACAGAGGCATACATAACACTTATACACAAGGAACAGATGGATCCCCAGCAAATAAAAAACTATAGACCGATCTTGCTCTTAAATGTGAATTATAATATATATATATATCTAGCCATGATAATGTCTGACAGACTGAAAAAGATATTAAGTGAAATCATTCATTCTGACCAGAATGGCTTTCTCCCAAATAGGCTGATGAAGAACAACACAAGATTGATTATGGATGTCCTAGAATACTACAAGATGCATCCAAATAAACCAATGGTGCTTATGTTCTTGCATGCCCAGAAAGCGTTTGACCACCTAAATTGGTGTTTTCTCATTGAACAACTGTCTAAGATGCAATTTGGTGAAAGATTGTTTTAACAATCTATACTGTACAAACTGCAAAAGTGATAGTGAATGGAGAAACTATGGATGGTCTAGAAATAAGCAAAGTAGTGAGGCAAGAATGCTCACAAGCCCCATTACTATATATACTATCGGCAGCAGTATTGTTGATTCAGATAAGACAAAATCAGGATATTAAAGGACTGACTATTAAAAAAGAGGAGTATAACCTCCAAGCCTTTGCCGATGATATGGTATTTATCATGGAGAATCCAAAAGAAACAAGTTCTATACTAATAAGAGAAATAGAAGAATTTGGAAAGGTGGCAGGGTTCAAAATTAATAAAGAAAAAAACCAAAATAATAACCAAAAACTGTACCAAAAGACAAAATGAATAACTATCAAATGAATTAGGTATGCAGATAGTAAAAAAAGTAAAATATCTTGGGATTTGGCTTACAGTGAAATGTTCAGCCATAAAAGAAGACAACTATGACAAATTAATACTTCAAATTCAAAAAGATCTAGATAACTGGGCCAAGATACAATTGTCATTGCTGGGAAGGATAGCAACTGTAAAAATGAACATTTTACCCAAATTATTATTATTATTATTTTATTTATTTTTTAACAACAAACATAAACAAACACAAACACAAAACAACAAATAAAACCTTTCAGTTGTACAATGTGTCATTTGGTACATATTTTTTGTGCACAATATCAATAGTTTTTCCCTTTTACATTTAAGTTTATATTCATATTATATTAATCAGCTTTCCATATTATATTATATTATATTACTATACCATCATCATTAGACTCTAATTGCAAAATCACATTATTCTTTTCGAGCAAATTTCAATTTTTACAAGTGCTATTTCATATTATAATTCCTTCTATAATAACATACCATTACCCTTGTATTATATTTACTATTGTATTATATTTATATTATAAAATATTTAATTTTCCTATTTTTCTATCTAACCATTGATAAAATAGATTCCATATTTTATAATATTCTTTTTCTTCATGCTCTCTAATTGCCACTGTCAATCTACTCATCACAGCACAATCCATTATTTTCTTTATCACCTCCTCCTCTATTGGAATTTTTTCATTTTTCCAGTTTTGAGCAAATATAATTCTAGCTGCAGTTAAAACGTTAATAATCAAATATGTCAATTCTCTATTGTATCGTTCAGGTAAGATACCCAATAAAAATATATCTGATTTCAAGTCTATATGCTGTTTTGTCATTTTTTCTAGCCATGTATGAATTTTAGTCCAGTATTTTTTGGCTTCCACACAAGTCCACCACATATGCTAATATGATCCAGATATTTATTTATTTATTATTTATTTATTTGTCAATTGCTTACATGATAATAGGTATAAGTAAAACATAGTTATGAATACATGGATACATATAAGAAAAATAAAATATAAAAGAAACAATAGGACAGGGACGGTAGGTACGTTGGTGCACTTATGCACGCCCCCTACAGACCTCTTAGGAAAGGGGTGAGGTCAATAGTAGACAGTCTAAGGTTAAAGTTTTTGGGGTTTGGGGAAGAAACCATAGAGTCAGGTAGAGTATTCCAGACATTGACCACTCTGTTGCTGAAGTAATATTTCCTGCAATCAGGTTTGGTGCGATTAACCTTGAGTTTGTATCTATTGTTTGCTCTTGTGTTGTTATGGTTGAAGCTGAAGTATTCATTGACAGGTAGGACATTGCAATGTATGATTTTATATACTATACATAGATCGGACTGAAGGCAGCGTAGTTCTAGGTTTTCAAGATCTAGAATTTCGAGTCTGGTGGCATAAGGTATTCTGCAACAAGTAGAGAAGTGAGGAACTCTTCTTGTAAAATATTTCTGGACTTCCTCAACTGTGTTAATATCAGATATGTAATGTGGGTTCCAGACTGATGAGCTGTATTCGAGTATTGGTCTAGCAAATGTTTTGTATGCTCTAGTTATTAGTGTAATATTACCAGAGAAAAAGCAACGTAAGATTAGGTTAACAACTCTTAGAGCCTTTTTGGCTATGTAGTTACAGTGGGCTCTAGTACTTAGGTCATTTGAGATGAGTACTCCAAGATCCTTTAGAGTTTGGGTCATCAACAAGGTTTTGACTATTCAGCCTGTATTTTATTTTCTGATTTTTTTTGCCAATATGTAGGACAGAGCATTTATTTATTGAGATCTGAAGTTGCCATTCGTTTGACCATTCTGATACGTAGTCAAGGTCTTTTTGAAGGGTAGCGGTATTTTCAGTGGTGTTGAATAGCTTTACATCATCAGTGAAGAGAACGCAGTTGCTCTTGATATGATCACAGAAGTCATTTATGTAGAGTATGAAAAGAGTTGGTCCTAGAACACTGCCTTGGGGGACACCACTGTTGACAGGTATAGAATTTGATAGGACTCTCCCAATTTTGACCATTTGTTGTCTGTTTGACAGGAATGCTTCTATCCAGTTATGCAGGTGTCCAGAGATACCATAAGATTTTAGCTTTAGGAGTAGTTTATCGTGTACCATTGAGTCAAAGGCTTTACAGAAGTCTATGTAAATTGTGTCTATTGCTTTGCCCTGATCGAGTTGTGTAGTCCATATGTTTTTGCAATGTAAGAGTTGCAGATTACATGATAGTTTTTTCCTAAAACCAAATTGTTTATTAGAGAGTAGGTTGTTTGTTTCTAAGTGGAGGATGATGGATTGGTTAATAATTGATTCCATGACTTTACAGGTGACGCATCATAAAGAGATTGGTCTGTAATTTTCAACTAGGCTGGGGTCTCGCTTTTTGAAGATGGGGATGACTGTGGCTTGTCACCATAGTTTTGGCAAGGAGCTGGTCCTGAAAGATTTTTCAAAGATTATGCTTAGAGGTTCTGCTATGGCAGTGGATAGCTTTTTTAAGAAGTAGGCACATATTCCATCCGGTCCAATAGATAGAGATGGTTTTAGACTGTGTAGTGCTTTTTCAACATTGTCTTCTGTAAAATCGATATGTATTAGATCATTGTAGTTGTCTGTGGTTCAACTAGGAAGTACTGGGCATGATCCATTGCTGTTTACAAATACTGAGCCAAAGAATGTGTTAAAGAGGTTGGCTTTAATAGTGTCGTCATTGCAGTCTTTACCATTAGGTCCTTTCAGGGGTGGGATGGACCTTGAGTCTTTTAGTTTGTTGTTTACAAAATTGTAGAAAGCACGGGTGAAATTGGTGCATAGAAGGTTTTCTTCTTGTTTAATGTGATAATTGGTGCATTCAGTTTTTTATCTGGTGACATAAAAGTATCGGCTTTTGAAGTTGGCAACATGACCAGATTTGTTTTTCCGCCAAAGTGATTTCTTTTTGGATTGAAGCTTCCTTATTGTTTTGGGTAATTTGTTTTTTCTGGTTTTGGGAGTTGTTAATGGTATATATAGTTTGATGACTCTTTTGACTTCAAGTAAAAATATGTTGTAATGGTCTTCTACAGTACTGCATCCAGAGAATAGAAATTGCCAATCAAGGGATGAGAGATCATTGTTTATAAGATCATAGTTGCCTTTTTAAAGTTATAATTGGGGATTCCGTCATTGTAATGATTTTTGTGTGGACATATGTTGAGACAAAAGTCAATCATGTTTTGGTCACTGTTGGAAAAGTGTTCTTTAATTTGTATTCCATAAATTTAATTCAAACTATTGCAGAAGATGAGATCGAAGCAGTTGTTAAGTCTAGTGTTGTTGGTTACTAGTTGTTGTAGTCCCAGATTTGTTACTGCATTGTAGAAGGTTGCATGTGTGGGTTCAGTTGTACATTCGTTAAGGGTCCAGTTAATATGAGGTAAGATTGAAGTCTCCAAGAAAGATGAAAGCGTGTGGGCAGGATGCTGCCCATGTTAGTAATGTATTTAGCTTGTTTGCATGTTCGATGTCCTACTCAGGGGCTCTATAACATAGTAAGAACCAAAATGTGATATTTAAGGACAGTTCACAGATGATGGTCTCAGGAATAGCAAGCTCCTGGTTAACTTGGATGCTTTTTAGATGTAGGGTCTTTTTATAGAAGATAGCAACACCACCTCCTCTATGGATTTCACGATCTGATTAGTAAACATGATAGCCTATTACTGTGGTAATGGAGTCAGGGAGAGATGCATTGAGCCATGTTTCACAGAGAAATATGATGTCGAATTTAGCTGTATTTAGTAAGAGGGGAAATTCAGGTATTTTATTTACAAGGCTTCTTGCATTGAGTAGCTTGCATTTAAGGCCAGTTGTAGTTGGGATAGAGATAATTAGGGGCGTGCATGCCTAGTTTTGAGTAATGTTGGATTGGATGGGGTGGGGTTGGATGCGGAGTTGTGGGTTGTGTGACTTTCTTTTGATGCAATCAGCTCTGTAGTCAATGTATAGGTCCTTTTCTCCATTTTCTAGACGGTTTTTGAGTTCAGTGCGGAGTTCACGGGAGCTGATTCTTTGCAGTAGGGATAAGTCTGGTCTTGAGCAAAGTTTTTTGTGGTTGGGATTGGTTTTTGCAATGGTATTTATTTATGAATGAATATGCATTTACTGGACTCATTTTTGCATACAACTCTACAGAATCTTGGGGCCACAGAGCTGTCATTGTATTTGAACTCAGGGCCATCTCTGGTTATTTCAATGATATCTTCAGCAGAGATATTTGTTGTATTTGAGTTGCTTATGATATCACAAACTTTGGTAATGTCATCTGATTCATTGGTATCTTCGAGACCAAATAAGATGGCATTTGAACGTTTCTATTCATGTTCCATGGTGTCTCTGATGAGTAAGGAGATATTATTCGTGGAATTATTTGAAGGAATAGTAATTATTTGTGGCTGTGGTTTGGTATTTATTTTTGGTTGTAGTGGTGATTGTAGTTGTAGTGGTTGTGGTTGTTGTGGGATTAGATTTTGAGCTGATAGGTACTCATTTATATGTGCTGTATTTTTTTTTTCAAGAAAAATTAGGCTTGCTTGTATAGTTGTTTCAAAATGTGTTGCTAAGCGTTCTATTGAGTCAATGAGTGTTTCTATGCTTTCAACTCTGTCTGGTAGGGTACTCAGTTTGTTTAGCTTAGGAGAATATGATGGACATAGAAAAAAGAATGTGTCTGAATTTTTAACCATATTAGCCAGGGGTTTTTTTGCATTTAAGCAGGCAGGGTGGGCTAGATTATCGCATAGGCAGCATTTGATGTAAATTTCACTTTCATTGATGGTTTTAAGCAGAGGTGTTATTCAGCCAGTTTGCGGCAGTTTTCGCGAACCGTTAGGAAGAATTTAGCATAGCTCGCAGAACCGTTAGCGATTCTGGTTGGCCACACACTGAACCGGTTCCTGACTTCTTGCCTGGCTCCCTGTGCTTGCTTCCTTGCTCCACCCGTCCTCTCCTACTTGCCCTGCCTGCCTGCCCGCCCTGCCCACACGAAGCTCAACCCTCCCATCCCAAGCCCACCCTTTAAAAACCCTTCGCCACGTGGTCCTATCGCTGATTTGGTCTCCTAGACTCCTACTCTTCCCAATTGACCTTCCTGCCTCCTCCTGCCTACAAGACCAGGTAAGTACACTACACCACCCGGCCCCAGCCCCGGCCCCCTTCCCAACCTTTCAGGAACCTCCAGTGGCCATGGCCTCCAACCTGGGGCCTAGCGCAACCGGCCAAGCCACCACAATGGCTTGTGCCGGCTGCTGAAGGCCCCTGGATTGCCTTCCTGCCGCCCACCCGAATCTTCCTGGCTATCGCGATTCCTCCTCCCCCCCCCATGGCTTCTAAAAAGAAAAAAGAAAGAAACCCTTTTAAAATAACCCACTTCCCTCCCACCTCCAGCCAGCACCTACCTCTTTCAGAGGTCTTCTCCCAATTCCTGAATCTCCTGCTCTGTGAGCAACTGTTTCTGCTGTTCTTCAATTGGGTAAGTAGTTTTTTTCCTTACTCATTGAAATCAGGGCAGCCGGGGTCTTCAAACTTGGCAAGCTTAAGACTTGAGGACTTTAACTCCCAGAATTACTAACATGACTGGAGGAGGAATTCTGGGAGTTGAAGTCCACAAGTCTTAAAGCTGTCAAGTTTCAAGACCCCTGATTTAAAAAAACAGTAAGTGTGTTATTTTTTTTCCTAAAAAAATAGTCATATAAAATTTGGGAAATTTTAGCTGCTTTTCTATTTTTAGAAATCAGCTGCTTTGTGAGATTGTCATTGTGTATGTATGGAAGTTCTTTTAAATTGGGTGAAATGTTATGTGCCTATAAATTAAAGAATTAGATTTTTCCAGCTGTATCTGTTTTGTGAGTGTGTGTGTGTAGTTTTCAGTTGTGTAGGGAGTGTGTTGGGTAGTTTTGTGGGTCTGCTGTTACACACACACACACACACACAAAGCAGATACAGCTGGAAAAATCTAAAAATATTGCTTTAATTTATAGGTACATAACAACATGTCCTAGCATTTTTTTGATGTTGATGCATGCAAGCCAGGGGACATTTTACGTGAAGTGCAGTTCTGAGAAAATTAGTAACCAAACGTATAACACTTTGCCATTATTAAAGCTGGTTTTTTTTAACTGAGCCTGATTGATGAGTTTCAGTGTTCGTGATTGCCCTGCTTTTGTTCTTGCCTGGCTCTTTTATATTTCCTATCATGGTGGTTAATTCTGCCCAGAATCAGGAAAAGGGGACCTCTAGGTGAATTACCTTAATAATGGCTGTACTTTAGTTTTGCTTTTTGTTGTCTGGCTTGTTTGCCTGGGGGTTTCTTAAAGGCAGAAGGGCTGAGATTTCTGTTGTGAGGTTTTGGGTCCTTGGGGGAACAATCCAGAGTTTTTATTGCAGTGGCTTTGTCTGGGGGTTAAGTAAAAAAATGGTTTTTATCTGCAGTATTTTTTTGGGGGGGGCAGGGCTGGGAGGTATACTCTCAAAGTTATCTACACATTAACAATGATCAAATACTAATAATATTTGCTTATCCTTTTTACTGAACTTTCCTTATATAATTGGTGTTTTCTTTTATACTTTTACATTTCTAACTTCTGTTTCTAACCATTGATAAAAGAAATCCCATGTTAAAAAGTATTCTAAGCCTTCTCCTTGATTGTAAATTCTTTAAATTTAAATTTCTGCACATTCTAATATTTTTTATTCATTTTCATATCTTTGTTTTTCCATTGTTGTACAAACACAATTTTAGCAGTAAATTAACATGTGTAAAATTAAATAGAATACCCAACAAAATATTTCTGGTTTTAAATCCATATGTTGCTTTACCATTGTTTTAACCATGACACCACTAACAGGATTTTAATTTGAGCTTGTATTCTGATTGGTTGTCAGACTCCCATGGGACCATGCAGGGGCAACTCTGTAGACTGTCCTGAGTCCCAGACTTGGTTGAGCCTTGCTGGATGATGATGTAATGAAAGGGCTTTGGGCAATTCCTATTATAGCTCTACCTGGAGTAGATCTTTGTTATGTAAAATAGACTGGTCTAGGTCAGAGTAATGGCCCATTAGCAAAGGTGGGGGGACTGAGTTTCTGCCTCTCTTGAGTTTCTACTTTTCTTTTTAGGGGAAATATTTTGCCTTTTTAATATATCCTAAAATATTTCATTTTCCTAGGAGAGGAGTGAGTTTTAACTTCCAACACACCCACCAAATAGGCCACACCCACACAGTCACATGACACCCTAGGCCACACCCACAAAATAGGCCACGCCCACAGAACCGGTAGTAAACAAATTTGAATTTCACCACTGGTTTTAAGACATTTGAAACATGTGCAGGAGTCTGGAAGGTCATTGGTAGAAATATTTTTGCTTTGTTTTGGTTTGGAGTTTTTGGCTGGCATGGTTGAAGGCAATTATACAGTAATCAATTACAATAATTAGTTAATGTGATAGGTAGACAGTTACTTAATGAATGTTGATAATTAATAAACGTTAATTGATATATTAAAGAACAAATCAAAAGTAAGGTTGCTTATTACTAAAAATCAATCAAGCAATCAATTGGTTATTCAAATATCTCTAATCAAATAATTTTACTAAGCAACAAACAGCCTAATTTATTACAGTAATTACTAAACACACTGGTCAATTAAATTAACTGAATCACTGATTTTACTAATCAGATATTCAGTAATTACACTATATGCACTAAACAGTCAATCATACTAAGCAATAAAAAAATCAATTGATCATTTGATAAAATTAATTATTTTAAAGAGATTGATTATTTGAGGTATCTGATGACATTTCCAATACTTCACCAATTTGTCCTTGAACATCCTTGCTATTCTTGCCGGGGGTAAATGCCATCTGCACAACATTTTATACAAATTCTCTTTATATGCTGTCAACATTGTTAATTTATAGTTTCGAGACCATAATTTCTTCCATTTTTCTAAATCTATCCCATATTCAAAAAAATTTCCCCAAACAACCATTGTTTTTTTAACTTGTTCTTCTTTTAATTTCACTCCAAGTAGATAACCATATTTTTTTTTAATCATCCCCTCCTCAGTACATGTTAAAATTCCATCTAATTCAGTAAGTTCATTATAAAACCCTTCTGTCTTACTATCTTTGTCGTATTTAGAATGTATTTGCACATATGAATACCAATTCATCTTGATCTCTTGTCCTTCTAGTTCTTGCTTTGTTTTGAGTTCACCCTTTTCATTTAATATTTCACTATATCTAACTATCTGATCCATTTTAAAAACAATTGGATATGCAAATGCCTCTGTATTTGACAACCAGACTGGTATTTTCATATAGTGTTGTTTCCTTATTTTCTCCCATACTGTCAATAATGCATCTTGAATATAGTGGCTCCTAAAACACCCATTTGTTTTACTTTTCTTATACCATAAAAATGCATCCCATCCCATCATGATCTTCCAACATTAATAATCTAATATTTCTCAAAACAATCCATTCTTTCACCCATATTAATGTTACTGCCTGACAATATAATTCCCAATTGCGTAGTCCAAAGCTTCCTCTTATTTTAGAATCCTGTAACAATTTTAATTTAATTCTTGTCTTCTTTTCCTGCCATATATATTTAACATTGTTTTGTTTAAATCCTCAAAGTGTTCTTTCCCTAGTTTAATTGGAATTGTTTGAAACAAATATAATATTCTTGGTAATATATTCATTTTAATTGTAGATATTCTATTAGATTCTCCCATTTTTTCAAATCTGTCGCAATCTGTTGTTTTAGTTTATAATAATTATCTTCCTTTAGTGTTCCACATCTTGCTGTCAGTTGCATTCCTAAGTATTTGACTTTATTTGTGATCTGGATATTCAGTCTTTCTCTCAATTCTTTCCTTTGTTTTTCGATCATATTCTTAAACCTAAAATCTTAGTTTTATCCTTATTTATTTTCAATCCTGCCACCTGCTGATATTCTTCAATCTTTTCTTTCAATATAGGCACTGTTTCCAGTGGTTCCTCCAATATAAAAACCAGAACATCCGTGAATGCTTGCAAATTTGTATTCCTCCTTTTTATTTTCATTACCTTTATTTCACTATTATCTCTAATGTTTCTGTTTAACATCTCCAAAGTCAATACAAACAACAGTGGTGACAGAGAACATCCTTGTCTAGTTCCTTTTTTAATGTTAATATTATCTGTTAAGTCATTTATCATTACTTTAGCAGATTGCTTATGGTATATTGCCTCAAATGCTTTAATAAATCCTTTTCCAAAGCCCATCCATTCCATTTGCAATACCATAAACTGCCAATTTACATTATCAAAGGCTTTTTGCGCATCTAAAAATACCAAGGCCATTTGCTTCTCAGAATGTGTTTCATAATATTCCAAAAGGTTCAAGATTATTCTCATATTATCTTTGATCTGCCTCTTTGGCAGAAATCCATTTTGATCAGTGTGTATAAAATTGTTCAACTATCTTTTAAGTCTTTCTCCCATTATTGAGGCAAATATTTTGTAATCTACGTTTAGCAGGGATATAGGTCTATAATTTTTTATTAGTTGTAGGTCGATACCCTCTTTTGGTGTAAGAGTAATATAGGCCTCTGTCCATGAATTAGGCATCGAGATTTTTAAAGATTCCTGAAAGTCTTGTAAAATTCTGTGGGTAGCCCATCTGGGCCCAGAGACTTTCCAGTATTTTGTCTATTTAATGCCTCTGTCAATTCCATTATTGTTATTTTCCCTTCTAAGATTATCTTAATATCCTCAGGTATTTGGGTAACTCTGCTTTTTGTAAATATTTTGCTAGAGGCTTGATTATAGATTATACGAGAAGAAGAAATATTTAAAAAAGACGAATACAACAAATGTTAGAGGAAGACTGTAAAAAATTCGGGAAAGAACTACAAAAATATCCACAAAAAAGACTATTAAAAGTCAAATGGAAATAGTCAAACATAAAATGGTGTTGATGGAAAAAGAGGAATTAGCTCAAAAAATAAGGAGTGCTAAACAGAGCTTCTTTGAAAATGCAAACAAACCAGGCAGATGGCTGGCATATAAATTGAAAAAGGAGAGATAAATGAAAAAGATAATACAACTAATAGATGATCAAGGAATGGTTTGCAATGGAAATGAAGAAAAGTAAGAGATAGTATAGAAGTACTATGAGAAATTATATAATCAGGAAAATATTGAAAAAGAAAAAGCCAAATTATTATTTTTGTTCCAAACAATGCCAGTCAAGCTAGGAAGGAATTTTTTTGAGGATTTAAACAAACAAACAAAAAAAGGCAAAATTTATTTGGCAGAAGAAAAAAACCTGGATAAAATATAAATAATTACAAGATAGCAGAAGCAAGGAAGGATTGGGCCTCCCAGACTTCGAATTATATTATCAGGCAGCAATAGCTACATGGCTCAAAGATTGGATTAATCTGACAGATAAAAGAATACTAATAATAGAAGGTTATGACCTGCAGCTTGGCTGGCATGCGTTTCTTTAGGATGAGAAAAACAAATATCATACTTATTTTCAAAGACACCGGTGAGACACACTGTATTATCTATTTGGGAGAAATTAAAAAAGAACCATTATGGCTATTGACAATGGAAGCACTAATATATCCCAATGTTTTATACCTAGACAAAATGAAAAAATACAGAATTCTTCTAAATGAAAACGAAGAACTAAAAACGCAAAATCAATTAAAACTACAAGGAATTGAAATAGAATGGTGGCCTTACTTTCAGGTCCAAACACGTTATTAAAAAGATAAGGATCAATTTGGTTTCTGTACAACACAGCAAGAATTAGATAAAATATTAAAAGGGGTTGAAAAAAATGATTAGTAAAATGTATAATTACCTATTGGATTATAAAATGGAAGAGGAAATTGTTAAAGAAAATATGATAACATGGGCTAAAAACTTGGGCCATAGCATTGATTTGGAACAATGGGAACATATTAGGCAGGTAAATTATACATTGTTGGTCTCCTACAAAGAGAACTTATGTAAAATGTTTTACCATTGGCACCTCCCCCTAGCAAGAATAGTTAAAATGTTCCCAAATATGACAGCCAAATGCTGGAAACCATAGTCAGGGAACGTATTTTCACATGTGGTGGACATGTCCTCATTCACATAGATACTAGCTTAAAATTAAATCCTGGTTAGAGAAGCTAACAGAACAGAGAATCAAACTCAAACCAGAAATCTTCCTGTTAGGCATGTTAGAGCCGAATCTGAATAAAAAGCACCAATATCTAATGCTCCATATTGTAACTGCTGCTAGAATTTCCTTCGTCCAAAATTGGAAACAGGCTACAACCCCCTCAGAAACTGCAATAATTAATAAGATATACAAATGCGCAGAGTTAGACAGAATGACAAAGCTATTGAAAAATAAGAAAGGAGAATACTATAAGGTATGGGATGTTTGGTACGAATGGATAAAGAAAAGACAAAGACGTTAAATGATATTATTTGAGGAATCATAAAATAATAAGGTTTATGTGTAAATAAATGTATATATGTATAAATGTATATATGTATAAAATGCTTAGAATGATGAAGAATGAAGAATTAAATATAGAGATGGATAACACAATAATAGAGGATATTTATAAATGTAAATGCTGCTATATTGCAAATGTTGAAATTTGTTTTTAATTGTTGAAACATTGAATAAACAAATTTATTTAAAAAAAAGAGAATCTGGTGAAGTTGCAGGACTGAAAATAAATAAAGAAAAAACCAAAATAGTTAAAAATGTTACAGACATACAGAAAAAAGAATTGAGGAAAATAGGTATACAAATAGTCAAGAAAATTAAATATTTAGGAATTCAACTGGCAAATGGCAAAGTGTGTAATAATTAAGGAAGATAATTATTATAAATTGGCTCAACAAATTAAAATGGATTTGGAGAAATGGAAAAATCTACAACTATCATTGATGGAAAAAGTAGCCACCATAAAAATGAATATTATGTCAAAATTACTATATTTATTTCAAACAATACCAATAAAACTGAAAAAAAATATTTTGAAGAATGAAATAAAACAATATTAAAATATATTTGGCAAGGAAAAAAAAAGCAAGGATAAACTTGAGAGTGTTGCAAGATTCTAAAAACAGAGGTGATTTTTGGGCTACCAGATTGGGAATTGTACTATCAGGCTTCGACACTTACTTGGCTGATAGAATGGATTGGATTGAGGAACAAATGACTACTGACCTTGGAAGGACATGATTTTGAACTAGGTTGGCATGTTTTTTTTAACTATACTTTATTAAGAACAGAGCTAGCTTCTCAGTTCCTCTCCTTGTCCCAATATCACCATCAGACGTTGATTGGCATGCTTTTCTATGGTATGGAAAAAACAAAATATATAGCTATTTCCAAAGACACTATGTGAGGAATGCATTATTAGTATGGGAGAAAATAAAAGAACAACATTATCTGAAGATACTAATCTGGCTTTCCACAATGGAGGCACTGATTTATCCGAATGTTATTGATATAGAGAATGTTACCAGACATACAGATATTTTAAATGAAAAGGGGGAACTTAAAACTAAACAGGAACTGAGTGATCAAGGGATTGAGATAACATGATGGTCATATATGCAGATACAATCTAGGTATGAGAAGGAAGTTAAAATATATGGTTTAAATAAAGAATGAATAGAACTAGATCAGATATCAACAGCGACAGATAAAAAATTAATAAAGAAAATATATAGCTATTTGTTAAGTATCAAGATGGAAGAGGAATAATTAAAAGAGACAGTGACAGTATGGGCTAAATGTTTTGGCTATTAAATTGAGTTAGACCGATGGCAGAAATTATGGGATAGAAATTATAAATTAACAATGTCTACTTCATACAAAAAATATTAATAAAATGTTTTATAGATGGCATTTTTCTCCCTCAATATAATAACAAAAGGTATGTGTATCTGATTTTACATTATCGAATGCAGCAAGAATAGTATTTGCACAACAATGGAAAAGCGAAGAGATCCCAACAAATGAAGATGTGATTAGAAAAATATTAGAATGTGCAGAAAAGGATAAGCTAACACTATTAAGGAAAAGGAAGAAATTAATATTTTTTGATTTGGGACTTATTTTATCAATGGTTAGCTGTCAAAAACAGGAGCTAGAAACAGGGAAATATATAAAAGGATTAGTGCTATGAAGAAAATACATTAACTTGGTTAAACAAATAGTATGATTATTATGGTTATTAACATTAATATAATTGATATTAATGCAATGAATATTGTTGTAAATACTGGGATTATTATTTCCTAAAATGATTTTTACCCAGACAATATTGGAATTTTTGTATGTTATAAAATAAAATAACAAAAAAATTATTTATTACAAAAAAAAGAGGATCTTGGGTGCTGAGTTCAATAGGAAAATGAGAAAGTGACCTGTTGGCACAAGGCAAAGATGAATGGCTGGCTAAGAGAAAAAATGGCTTCGTTCCCTCACACTGGCTGCTCTGTTGCCATTTTCTCCATTGCAGTGCCTTGCCATGAGCTTCCTCCACCCATCACCACCCAGGCCCCTGCTTCCCCCAAGTAGGAGGATGAGTAAGGAGAAAAGAAGGCTGCTCTGTTGCCCTTTTCACCATTGCAGCACCATGTAGTTTGCCCCACCCACCATCACCCAGGCCCTAGCTTCCCCCAAGCATTTCTTTGCCTACCTGATTTCCCCTCCATCATATTTTCCCATTGGGTTTCTCACCATTGTGTGCAGGGAAACAAGTATGTGGGACTAAATCAATCAATTCCAGCTTTGCGAAATCAGGGTGGTTTTTTTGCAATAAGTTGGAATTGAAACTTGGGAAAGAGAGGGCCTCAGCAATGGTGGGTGGGGCAAACTTTCCTGTCCACAAAAATCTTTGATGGCTGACACTGAAAAGCAGAGCAAGAGCTGCCTGGAAGAAGCTAGTCGACCCAGGAGTGATGAATACCCAGGCAGACTAACAGGATGGGGTGGGCGGGGCCAGTCAGTGGTGTAATCAGCTGGTTCTCTGAACTGTGCAAAATCTTAACAACTAGTTTGCCTGAACTGGTCTGAATGGCAACCACCGAGCTATTAAAAACTGGGGGGTGGGAGCGGGGAGAGGTACAGCAGCCATGGCCAAGCCAAACCCTAAATTGGACTTTAGAATGCCACTGGGCCTTCAAGGGGCTGAAAACCCTATTTGCCAAGGAGCCAATTCTCAGGCACTCCAATCTAGAACAGCCCTTCATAGTCCAAGCCAATGCCAGCGACATGGCCATTGTAGCAATCCACCTACAGAAAAATGGCAGTGGCAACTTGCAACCCTGCACATACACCTCCAGAAAATTGATGGAGACTGAAAGGAGATGGGCAGTGTGGGAGAAGGAAGCCTATATGGTCTGATGGGCCCTATTAAACTGGAGACAATTTCTCAAGGGTAGCCTCATTCTGTTTGAAGTGTGGACTGATTACAAGAACCTAGAGGTCCTCAGGAACCCATGAAAACTTTCCCGAAAGCAGATTCATTGGGCACAGTACTTCATATAGTTCAACTCTGAGCTAGAGGGGAAAGCCTCCTGGCAGTTGCCCTATCATGCAAGCCACAATACAATAGTAAATATAAAGAGGTGGTTCACACCATGATTCCCCCCACCCAACCTGCCTCGAAAGCTGTGATCTGAGGACAGATTAGATGACAAAGAACCACAGATGGAGGGAGGATGACCCAAAAACTGAGGGATGAGCTGCCTGCCTGCCACAACAACAGAGAGGCACTAACCCTGAAGGTTGGACTAGCCTGGAAAAGCTCGAAGTTGTATGTGCCTAAGAACCTGTGGCTCTAAGTACTCCAGCAGAATCATGTTTCTAAGCAGGTGGGGCCCTTTGGCTATTTGAAAACACTGCACCTGGCCAGGAGGCAATTTTGGTGGCCAAAAATGAAAATAGACATTGAGGACTATGTCAAAAGTTGTGCCATTTGTGCAGCCATGAAGAAAATACCAGGGAAGCCCCCAGGATTACTGCAGCAGGTGATAGACCCATCCTGACCACAGGTGGTATTCAGCAGGTTCTGACAGTTCTGGAGAACTTAGTAGCAGAAATTTTGAGTAGTTTGAAGAACCAGCAAATATCACCTTTGACTGGAGTTTTTACAGTATCATTCCCCTACCATGCTCACCAAGCCATGCCCACAGAACTGGTAGTTAAAAAATTTGAATCCCACCACCAATCCTGACCCCAGGAAGAATGATTCATGGATTTCATTGTTGAATTCCCTGAGAGTGGGGGAAATATGATTTGGACCATAATAGATTTGTTCTTGAAGCAAGCCCACTTCATAGCTTGCCCAGACCTCCCATCAGCAAAAAAGCTGGCAGATTTTTTATAAGGCAGATTTGTAGGTTGCACAGGGTTCCCTGCAGGATCATTTCAGGCAGAGAGGTCTAATTCACTGCTAAATTCTGGAGGGAGTTAATTAGGTCCATTGGGTCCTCACAGGGGCTTATCTCAGCATGTCATCAGAGTACCAATGAACTGCGGAATGTGCGAACGCCATGGTGCAGCAGTACTTGAGATGTTATGTCAACTATCAGCAGTCTAATTGGACAGAATTGCTGCCATTCGCTGAGGTGGCACACAACAATGCGGTGCACAGCAGCACCAGCCAGACCCCTTTCTAGGTCACCAGTGGCATAGTATTTCCATGCCTGAACTTCCCCAGGAGCCCCCCACTCCTCCATGTTACTAAATGAATGGATAGATTCATTGAAGGAGGGGTGGGAAAATACCTAGCAGACATTATAAGAAGTGGCAAAAACCCATAAAGCACAAACCAAAAAACACTGCAGCCCCCAAGTGCCATTCTGAGTTGGGAGCAAGGTCTACCTCTCAATGAAGTACCTAAAATTAAAACTCCCTTGCAAAAAACTTATAGGGTTTTTCCCTATACTGAAAGTAATCAACCCAGTTACGGTAAGCTTAAACTCCTTCTCTGGCTAGGGAAAGTGCTTTTCACAGCAGTATGTTAAAGCCAGCAGTAGGCTCCAAAATCAAACTGGTAGATCAGGCAGCCCCAAAACCTATAGAGGTGCAGGAGGAAACATATTAAGAAGTGACAAAAATCCAGGACTCTAAACTGCATAGGGGTAGGCTGCAGTATGTTGTGCAGTGGAAGAGGTACCCACTCTCAGAAGCCATCTCTCAGAAGAGCTAGGATATGAAGGCAAATAGGTTGGTCAAGCAGTTTCATGATGAGTTACCTCCAGAAACCCAAGAGGTCTCCAGGAGAAGGAAGGTGGGGGAGTAGCCTGAACCTTGAGTAACTTCTTTGTACTTTCTTTTCTTTCCAGGAAATCTTTTTCAATTAAGGGGGGGCACCTATCACCCTTAAGCTGACCTGACCAAAGCCATTTTGAAGCTTCAGTATTGCCACACTTGGAGCTAAGGGATAGGGAAGGGGGAATAGAGATAGCTGGGGTTTTGTAGAAAAAAAAACAACTTTCTCCTGAGAACCAAGGACATTCTCACACCAGGTCAGAGAAAGGAGGAGTGATGTTACCGGATCGCACCTCGATTGGACCATGTGACTGATAGTTTGAGGGAAAGGGGAAAACTTTTACTTTTAATCAGGTGAAAACTGTGGGAACCTTTAGAGTTGGTTTCACCAGAACCGTGCCAATATGATTAGCCAATAAAACTATTCTTTGAGGAATCTACCTGCCATGGAGTTTTATTTGCTATGGGTGTATTATTTAGAACCCTGACACAGCATGAACAAAATGAATAACATGAGATTTAATAGAAAAGGTGAAATTCTACATTTAGAGAGGGAAAAAATGAAAGGCAGAAGTGTAAAATGGAGAAAATCTGGCTTGATAGTTAAACATATAAAAAAGATCAGGGCATTCCTGTATTCTGAACATCAGCCAATAACATGACACAGTTGCTAAATTGACAAATCCTATTTTGGGATGTACTCACAGGAGCAGAGTCCAGCTCATGAGATGTGATTTTTCCACTCTATTAGGTCAGACCCCTTTGGAGACTATGTCTTTGGAGTTTACAGAAGAGTAGTAGTAATAACAGCTGGAAAGGGCATCAAAAATGAAATTGGAGGAGAGCTACTAAGATGGTGAGGAAGTTGGAAATCACATCCTTGAAGCATCATTAAAGAAACTTTATGTTTAATATACAGAAAAGAAGACTGAAGAGAGATTCAATTGTAATTTTCAAATATCTGAACAATTATTTTGTAGATGAAGGATTGGACTTATTCACTTTTGTAAGGATTGGACTTATTCATTTTAGTGTTTGTAGAACCACTAAGTTCAAACTATAGGGAAGAATTTTTATTTACAAGAAAGTCTCTAGCTCCAAATAAAGTTGCATAATTTATTTTTGATGTATCATGTTGACTTTTCTTAAAGCAGATTTTTTAAAAATTCTATTTGGACTTCTGGCTAGATATTGGGAAGAAATTCACAACAGCAGAGTTGTCAGTTGATGGAACAAATTATCTTGTGAACTGGATTGCTCCTTTTCATTGGAGATTTCAGAATCTGGATAGCCATCTGTCCAAACTGCTTTAGGGAAACTTCTCTGAGGATTTGGATAATGTCTCTGAGGTAATTTCTTGTTCTATAATATCCATGATTGCCCAGAATATTGACACACACCTTGATGAATAAATATGGGGTAAAAGAGTTCACATCAACCAAAGTGAAATTAATTTCAACTATTTTGTGTTGAAAACTACAGTAGTTCATGATTTAGCAGCATTTATATGTCCAAATATGAATGTTCCGAAGTATAAATAATGATGTGTGTCTTAGTGCAGTTCCAGAAATACTTCTGTCAGTTGGTCACATGCATTCCAGTGGGTGGATCTGGCATGCCAAGGCACAATTTCACTTTGTCTTTTAGACAGAACAATCAGTTGCCCTCCAGGAAAGCAGAAAAATTCTTTAAATTTTTCTTTAGAAAAGAGTTGTGTTTGTTAATTGAAGGCTGAAATGAAAAAGTTCCTCTCCCCACACACCCTAAATCCTTCTCTAGACTATTTTGTGTTCTCTGAATTATGTGCATTATTATATTGTAAAAGTATGGATTGACTCTTTATATTAATAATGAGAGAATTTAAACCTCTAGCAATCACTAAGGAAATCAATGAAAAATGTTTATTTCTTGTTCTCATACAGCTAAATAAAAAAATATTAAATTTGAGGGAAAGAATGGTTTGTGATATGTGCAACTTGAACTCTGAATAGAAAAATATGCTTTGAGAAAAGTCAATTTTATACATTAAGAATAAATTATGCAAATTCATAAGGGGCTAGAAATATTCTTGTAAATAAAAAGTTAGAAACTGATGCTTTGCAGCATCCCGGCTACCACATTTGTTTTAAAATTTCCATTCAAATTTACCTAGATGACAAATTCTATTGTTCTAGAATATTGGCCATGCTGATTAGATCTAATGGGAGTGTTGCAATGTCTGAGACTCCTTCGTATGATTGGAATTTATTAAATTTGTATTTAATAAACGTATTAAATGTGCTTATGTTAACTGTATGATTCAGAAAAGTTAAAAATTAAAAGCAAAATAAAAACAATACACTAAAACTATACATGTCATAAACATTCCAGGCAACGATTTATAACAAACATCCAGTCAACATAGCTAAGGACCAAGTCCAGGAATCAAAAAAGCAAGGCAAATATCCAGAAATCCAGAAAGAATGTAAGGAATTCAGGAAAGTTCAAACATTGGTACTCAACACTGCATGAATTCAGCATTTGTTCCCAACAAATTTCCCTCCCCACAGCCTTGTGAAGAGGGACAGGGTGCTCTCCTCCCGAGTAGCTGGGTTCTCGCCTTCTCTCCATTCTCTGTGCTCGAGGATTAGGAGGGGGTGGTCTCTGCTCATCACCTGAACTCTGTCTCTCATGTTCACTGCTTAGTGTTTCTTGGTCATCGTTCCCCCATTCCTCCCTGACTACAAGCTGTCCCAATCCTGAAAGGCCCTGGCCTGACTGAGCCTGCTCCTCCCCATTTTCCACCAAAACCATTGAACCAATCTCTGTCAGCTCCAGTTCCAGCTCATCTTACCCTGCAATTTCAGGCTCCGACAGGGACATGACAGTTCGAAACTGAAAATGAATATGTGAAGACAGGCTGCTAGAAGCAGAAGTTCTTCATTTAATTTTCAAGAAAATAGCACAGAGGTGGTCTCCAAAAAAGTAGTTTATGGAAATGTGGTTGCCAGGCGTTTAAATTTATAGGAAAAGGTATGTGCGTGTGTGCGTGCATGTGTGCATGAGAAGAATAACAGTCTGTGGAAGAATGGTGTATATGTGTGTCATATTATTCTAATGATTGGATGGTTAATTGGAAGATTGTTAAAGTGCTTGCTGAAATGTGTTAATTTCTCCCTTTGCATCTTAAGTGTATTAATTTCTCCTTCCTCATTTTGGGTTATTGCATTTTTTTTATATCCTCAAAGACTATTTTCTGGGGGTTCCTATTGATTTGTTGGATCTTTTCTTTTGATACCTGGCACCATTCTTTTGGCAGCAATGGTTAGTTTTGAAATTTGGTTTTGAATAGCTTTTTGCTACAATGTTCTTACCAGCAGATCAAATTAAAAAATTTAAAGGGCTTTTTATGGGGGTAAAAAATAAAATCTGATATAAGTATTGACTTAATGTAAAACTCTTCCTTCTAGTTTTTGTTTTGCTGGGGACTAACAAGGCATGGGGAAAAAAAGAAGCGCCATGGCACCAGCCCAGGATCTCGCCCACCAGTGAAGACTGCAAAACAACCAAGAATTGAGGAGCACTTTGCTGGCAAGAGATCTGTAAGTAAAACTAACCCCCCCTCCATTTCCAATAATCTTGAGAAGTTAGAACGGGACCTGCAAAGAGATCTGACAAAACAGCAAACATTAGAATTTCCTGAGCTAGTGAGGGAGGAGCAAAATGACAGCCAGATTTTTTCACAAACAACTAAGCCAGTTACAGCTGATATGGAGACTATGATAAAGACCAAAAAGATTAACAATAAACTAATTCAAAGTGAGGAGAGTTTATGGCAAAGCAATGCCTTCTCACAGTGCAAACGATTGTCTCAGTATCTGAACAATTAATAACCATCCAACACGATGTAGAGACACTAAGAAAAGACATTGCTGTCTTTCTGCAAGCATAGCAGCAGGCTACAGACATCCCCACCAAAGTTCTTACAGCAGACCTGGGTAAATCCCATACTCAGGATAAGGAAGAAGAAAAAGAGCAAAGACCCAGGGAAACAGTTAAAAAACCTATTAAAAAGTGGCAGCCCTCTCAGAAAAACGGTGCTTCTCTAGACAAGGCAACAAGAGGAGGAGGGATTAATAGAGAAGTTTCATTTGAAGTCAGGAAAGCATCTCCCCTACAATCACATCGCTCATTGCAAACACAACAGATTGCTTTGAGAATCCATATGAACAGACTTAATTACGACGCTGGAATGCTAAGAGTGCTATACAAAATTCCCTAAGCCAGCTTCTTCACTGCCATTGGGGGCAGATTGATCTTCGTGCTGTGGAGTGCTTTCTGAGGTACCAAATTGGAAGCAGATACTCCTGTCTTTCAAGCAGCCCACCATACCACTTATGCTGTTTAAGATGAAGGCACATTTAGCCTCTTTTCAAATCTTTCCCATCAGAGTTCTCTGTGAGGAAAAGATTAAAACCTTTAATTGTTAACATACAAGCTCCCACAGCTGCTGTCTCTTCCACATTTTCAACCTTGGGAAAGAGAGAAAGAAAGTGGGAGTTAGCCAGTCTTGTTGGTGAAGATGTACTTAACAACACAGAAACAGGGCTCATTAATGCTTTTGGTGCTCTCCCAAGAAAAGAACAAAGACAACATATTATTCAAGTTAAAAAATTTCTTTTTTAAAGAAATCCTTGTTGGTCACAATGGACACTGCTGAGCCGCTTATAGATCTGGTCTCTCCAATAATTGAGCCCCTTACTTTTTCCCCAGTGGGCAAGAGATTGCATGAATATGAGATGGAAAACAGAAACCTAAAAGAGATCTCTAAGTGAAAAAAAGGGAATGCTTTCCATAATATCTGTGTCCATATTGTTTTACATATGCCTAATCTAATTCTCTGTGAATAGGAAGTATGTACTGTATGTATTACACTGTTCACTAAGGCCAAGAGAGGTCAGGGAAAGAGAAGAGAAGATGGCTGCTTCTTTCCCAATGAATACTGAGCTCAAATTAGAAAACTCTGAATAGTACTACAGATTGGAAAAAAAGAGAAGCACAAAGTGGGTAGTGATTCATAAAAAGGCAAACAAAAAGGAATTGATTTTATAGTAAGGCTCCATATATCTTTATTTCCAGACAGGATGAATGATTTAATATTACTCTCCTAGCAAGCTGTGGCAATTTGGAAGCCAAGAAAAATACGTTATGACTGACTTAAATATCTTTTAAAGTTATTTAAGTTTGAGTTTGAGTTCCAGGGGACGAGAAGGAAAATGAATTATTTTGACTTTCCTTCCCTTTGAGTGTACTAAAAAGAGGACATGCTTCACCTCCAAAGGTAATTTATTCTTATTGTATTTTAAGTCTGTCTTCTGATGAATGAAGTTCATCTGATTGGCCTAGAGATATTACAGAAGTGGAACTAGAGCTGTGAGAAATTGCTTTGACAATTTCATTAAGCCAATGCTAGTGCGAATCATAGTTTAAATAAGGTAAGCCAAAACATCATAATTTGCAAATCACTGTTTACTGTTTTGGCGGCGCGAGAGACGAGGCACACACAAAGTGATTCAGCTCTTTCTGTTTTATTTCAGAGTCCGGAATGCCAAGGAGCCGCGGCAGCCCTTCTTTTAAAGGCTGCCCGCGACTCGCCGGCCAATGGCAGGGGCTTGATCTCCCGCTGGAACGGTAACCAATAGGAGGTGAGTATTTCAAATACAAAACACCCCTCCCCTCTTGGTTCAGTCCGACCAATCAGGAGCTCCGCCTATGTTACGTAGTCACATAGATAGGCGGGGTTCCTGTGGGTCCGACTGGACCTGCGCAACTCACTCACTTCATCGCTGTCGGTCGATGCGGACGGACTTGTGGGTCCTTCCGTCCCTGGCCGGGGAATCTTCTGGAAGGTCGAGCCGGCCGGGCCGCTCCTGACGGGCTTAGCTCGATTAGTAGAGCTGGCTAGGCCGCTCCCTTCCCGGATTGGATGGTCATCGCCCTCGGTCGGAGTCTCGTCGTCGGGGAGTTCTTCAGGCTCAGGTGCGTAGCTGCGAACTTCAACCGGAGCTAGCGTTGAGGGTGTGTGTAAGAAGGTCAGGTTGTCTTTATTTGTTTGTGGGTATGCTGTTTCTTGGGTGCTTGGTTGATCCCCTTCCCCCCCAGGGTTTTCGTGTGGCCTGGTAAGGGTGCGGGATTGTAGTTGGTCAATGTGCCGCTTCCAGTCTCTGTTGTCAGAGGTGATAAGGCGGTACGACCGTGGACCTGTGAGTTGGGTGATGGTGGCTGGCACCCATAAGGGGTGTCCCACTACGTTTTTTGCATAGACTAAGTCTCCTACTTTAAAAGTGCGGAGTCTACTGGATGAATCTAGAGGTTTGTCGGTGGAGTAGGTAGGGTGTAACCGGTCCAAAGGGGAGCGTAGTTTCCTCCCCATGAGTAATTCGGCCGGAGTTTTGTTTGTGGTTGTGCTGGGTGTGGTATGCTGTATTGATAATAGTTTATCGATGCGTTCTTGCATAGGGCCCTGGCCTAACTTGTTGAGTGTTTCTTTGGTAAACCGAGCCATGCGTTCAGCGTGTCCGTTCGCTGCCGGGTGGGCATGCCGTATGCCCAGGCTGGCTAAGTAGCCCTCAAATGCTGTGGCCGTGAACTGGGGGCCATTGTCCGAGACTAGTACATCTGGTAGGCCGTGCGTGGCAAACCATTTTCGGAGCTGTCGAATGACAGCTTCTGAAGAGGTAGACTGCATGAGGCTGACCTCTAGCCAGTTTGAGTAAGCATCTACCAGGATTAGGAACATATACCCCCTCATGGGACCCGCGAAATCTATGTGAACTCTCGACCAGGGACCCCTGGGCAGTTCCCATTCAGCGATTGGTGCGTGCGGGGGTGAGGGTCGGGATTCTTGGCAAGGCTTGCAACCCGCAACCCAATTTACAATATCCCTGTCTAGTCCCGGCCACCAGACATAACTCCTGGCTAAGCTCTTCATTTTTACCACTCCGGGGTGTCCTTCATGCAGTAATCCCAAAATTGGATCCCTCAGATTTGGTGGAATAACTACCCGGTCTCCCCAAAGTATGCAACCCTTTAGTAAGGAAAGTTCCGTTTGTCTCTGTTTAAAGGGTTTCAAAAAGTCTTGTAAGTCAGAGTCCGGCCACCCCTTTGAAATCCAGGAAGCCACTCTGTGCAGTAGGTGGTCTTTGGAAGTTTCGCGGGCGATGTCTGCCGCTGTCATCAGTAGGTTTGGCAAAGCTTCGATTTGCAGTGTGGATACGGTGGGGCACGGGTCGGGGTCAATGTCCGGCAACGGGCAGCGGCTTAAGGCGTCGGCGTGCGTGATAGACTGGCCGGGTCGGTAAGATAAGGTATAGGTGTAAGCAGCTAGAAATTCCGACCATCTAATCATTCTGGGTGACAATATGTTTGGGGTGGCTTTGTCCCCGGCTAGGATGCCTAATAGCGGTTTATGGTCAGTTATAACAGAGAATAGGCGACCATAGAGGTACTCGTGGAAACGTTTAATACCGGATATGATAGCCAAAGCCTCTTTGTCCAGCTGACTATAGTTCCGTTGGCTTTTTGACAATGTTTTAGAATAGAAGGCAATGGGAGCCTCCCTGCCATCTGGTAGGAGATGGCTCAGAACTGCTCCGACCCCAAAAGGTGACGCATCGCAAGTCAATGTTAATGGTAAAATCTCGTTATATTGTATCAGTACCTTTGTTGATGTAATAAGATCCTTTATTTTTTTAAACGCTGTTTCTTCTCGACTGCCCCACTTCCAAGCATTGTCTTTGTCCAGGAGCCTATGTAAAGGTTCCGCAACCGTGGCTTTCTGCGGTAGAAAAACATGATAAAAGTTTATTAACCCTAAGAAGGCTTGCAGTTCTCCCTTGTTAGTCGGGGTGGGGGCGTCTTTGATTGCGCGGACTTTTCCTTCCATAGGGTGAATGCCGTCGCCGTCAATTAGATATCCCAGGAATTCAATTCTATCTGTGATCAATGTGCATTTCTCTCTTTTAACTTTGAGGCCGGCTTCAGTGAATTTGGTGAAGACTTGTCTTAGGCGGTCTCGCAGTTGCACCTTGTTTTTAGCCACAATCAGGACATCATCAAAATATGGAATGACTCCCGGTATTCCGTGGAGGAGACGTTCCATTAAGCATTGAAATATGCCTGGTGCCACGCTAACGCCAAATTGGAGCCGGTTACATTTAAAAGCTCCCCGGTGCGTGACAATTGTTTGGGCTTCAGCTATTTGCGAGTCTACTGGCAGTTGTTGGTATGCCTGGGCCAAATCAAGTTTCGCGAAGATTTTTCTGCCTTTTATGGAGTGCAGTAAATGTTGAACGACCGGAACGGGGTATGCACTTTGCTGTAGCGCATGGTTAAGGGTCGCCTTGTAGTCCCCGCAGATACGGATGACCCGTCCGCTTTAACAGGGGTGACTATAGGGGTCTCCCATTTGGCATGGTCAATTGGCTCGAGAACCCCTTGCTTAATTAATTTATCTAATTGATCATCAATCTTTGGTTTTAAGGCGAAAGGCACACGCCTTGCTTTCAGTCGAATTGCGTCCACCTTAGGTCTAGGTTAAAAGAAATAGGGTTACCCCAGTACTTGCCTAAACTGCCGCTGAACAGGTCCTGGAATTGCTTGACGAGGTCCACCTCCCAGTCTGTGTCTGAGATGTGATTAACGCCGGTCATTCCGATTCCAAGTGGCTTGAACCATTCGAGTCCCAGAAGGCTGGGTCTGTTCCGGTCAACTATGGTCAGTGGCAGAATTTCAGTGTGGTTTTTGAAGGTGACTTGGAAGTGTCCGACGCCGACTACAGGTATTCGGTTACCTTGATAGTTTTTGAGTGTTAAATTTTGAATTTCCAGTTCGCTTCGTTGAATATCTGGAATCAATTTTTTTATAGTGGCCCATGAGACCATGGAGAGAAACGATCCCGAGTCCACCTCCATTACACAGTCTTGTTCCTGAATTCTTACTTGAATGTGAACCTTCCTCACATTTCTTGTATTGGAGTGGCCGATTATGACCGTTTGGTGTGTTTCCTCCTTTCTATAATTTGATTCTCTGTTCTGCCTTTGCCTTCCTTCCAGGCTCCAACGGCTGCTCGGCTTTCTCTCTTTCTCTCTCTCTCTTTCCTTTGGAGGTGGGCTTCCTTTCTGCCTCGGGCTATAGTTTGATCTGGATCTGCATACTCTTGCAATATGCCCTTTCTTCTCACATTTCCGGCAGATGGCGTCAATGAAATGGCATTCTGACCGGGGGTGGTTTCCTCCGCAACGGTTGCATTCAAATTCGAACCTTCTGCTTGCCCGCTCTTTTTTGTCCCTTCCTGCCTTCAGGTGGCACACGTCGTCCTCTTCACTACTGGTCTCTGTTTCAACGTCTTCGTGATGTGTAGTAGTCTTTTCTCTCTCCCCCTCTGGTCTGGGTGATTCTCTGGTATTGTAGCCCGCAGACCTGTTAATTTTCTTCATTTTTGCAGCCGATTTTTGGGTAGCTTCGGCTGCTGTGGCTTCTTCCATGGCTTCTTTAACTGTTATTTTGGGCCGGTTTAACAGGCGGCTCTGCAATATGGGATCTTTTAACCCTAAAACTATGCGGTCCCTCAGGGCTTCGTCGAAATTCAGGAACTCGCACTCACCGCCGATGTCCCTTAAGGCTGCCACGAAATCGGCGATACTTTCATCTTCTTTCTGGTTCCTCAGATAGAATTCGTGGCGCTTAATCAGACAGGAGACCGTCAGTGCGTAGTGTGCCCGCAGGATTTTTTCCAGTTCGGGCCAGGTTAAAGTCTTAACATCGGTTGGTGCCGCTAGCGCTTTCGCCATGCGGAAAACGGTCGGACCGCAATGGGTCAGAAAAACCGCTCTCTTTCTTTGTTCCGATACGCCGTTCAGGTCGCTGCTCTCCAGGAACATGAGGAAACGGTCCACATAAGACTGCCATTCTTCTTTCGCAGGGTTGAATTGTTCAGGTGGTGTATTGTTCCCGGACATTTTGCCGCTCGATCTCCGCCGCTATGCACTCGCTCGAGTTAGTGCTGTCTCGATCCCACCTTCGTCGCCAGTGTTTTGGCGGCGCAAGAGACGAGGCACACACAAAGTCATTCAGCTCTTTCTGTTTTATTTCAGAGTTCGGAATGCCAAGGAGCCGTGGCAGCCCTTCTTTTAAAGGCTGCCCGCGACTCGCCGGCCAATGGCAGGGGCTTGATCTCCCGCCGGAACGGTAACCAATAGGAGGTGAGTATTTCAAATACAAAACATTTACTATTAAACAAAATCATGATATATAAACTAAAATGAAGATTTTAAAAGCATTAATCTGCTGGTTAGACAGTATATAGTTAGTTTAGGAATCAGAGCTGCCCCCTTAAGGGAATGCTTCATGGGAAATATAGTTAATACTTCATGGGAGTTGTAGTTCATGTCACATGGTTACATCTGTAATCCTGATTGGTCACTTACTTGATCTCTGGTTGGGCTGGGGGAGTTTTTGGGCATTCTTACCTGGATCCCAGTATCGTGTTGGAGTTTTCCTTTGCTATGACTATGGGGTGAAGATAACCATCTTTTCACACTATTGAGATAACAATTGAGGCAAAGATTAGATATTAGATGAATCTCAACATAACTGTGAGTTATACTTTGAGGATGCCTAATAAAATCCAATAAATTAACTTTGCATGGAAGCCTTTGTGGTGTTGAACTGGTTGTTCCAGGAACTTTGGGGACATGAAAGTAGTGCTGGGGACATGAAAATTAATTCTAAATTGGATAAATGATGCTATGTACAACTACTATCAGTAGATGTTTTTAAAAATCCAGGTAACCATTAAATGGCAGTAAAAAGATACACAGATTTCCAACTAGTAATTATGAAAAAATTGCAATCCAGATATGGTAGGCCTAACATGATTTAGCTGCAGACTGCAAAGCCACTACTTTGATACTATACTTCTTCTAATGCTACTTACCAACTATATTAGCTCTTTTAGCTGCTGTCTCACACTGCTGGTTTATATCAATGATCTTAACAAGTTCTTTCTGATGGAGTGTGTGTATGGATTCTCCACCTTGCATACATATATGTGAATCCTATATTTGTCTTCTTAAATGTAATACCTTATATTTTTCTCTGTTAAAGGGCATTTTTTCCTCTTAGCCATCATCCAAACTACTCAAATTAATTTGCAATTTCATTCTGTCACTTGTGTGTTGGCCAGATCTTCCAATTTTGCCATCTGATAAGACACACATTAACTATGTTATTCAGGTCATTAAAATAAATACTGAAAGCATTTGAATTAGCAGAATTTGCTTTAACATAACTTTGCTGACCTGCAACTTCACCTGTCATCTTTAAATTACCATTTACTTTGGATGTTAAGGCCAAAGCAAAACAGAATTGAACTCCTCTGCTTTCCCTTAGTCATCTATTAAAATTTCTTCATGTTGAATAAGTAATAAACCAACTTCATCCACCTTTTTATTTTTTATTATTTTTTATTATTTAAATACATCTTTGCTAGAACAGTGTGATTCCAGGTGTTTTACATTTTAAACCAGTCATATCCATAATCATAAATACAACTTTCCAATATCACTTCATTATCTATTATCATTTTTCATCTTTATATACTCATATACAAATACACTTTGTATCAGCCTCTTTATTTTTTTTTCATTCTCTATAGTATCTTCCTTAATCATATACTCTACATGTTTACAATTTAATCTATTAATATCATTTCATTAATTATTCAAAATTTCATCTTAATTTATGGTTATCCTTTCTCTAATTTAATCACCATGTTTTGTTATCATATCTGTAACAATATATCCTCATTATCTTATACAAATGGATAACAGAATCTTTAAATCATTAAGAGTATATTAATCAATTACTAATTTCCTTAATCGTGTATTCTTGTGCTCATCATGTTTACAATTTCATATCATTCTTAAAACATTTAAAAATTCCATCTTAATTTATATTATCTCCTATTATATACCCCAATATTACATTTGCCACAGTTGCTTATATTTTATTTTCTATATGTTCCATTCCCTCTAACATTTCATTTTTACACAAATATATTTTCTCTTAGCCAATAAGTTCAAACATATAATGTTATTGCCTCATTATCTTATATATATATGAATAACAACGTATCTAATTCATTAAAAATATTATCCTACCATATGGTTATATCTATTCTCTATCAGACTCTACATAACATTTATTTTCATATTTTAACTTTTAATTACTTGCATCTTAAATAAACATTTCTATCTTACTTAATTAATCCATTATAAATTCTTATTTTCATCACTATTACATTAGCATTATTCCTTCTTGTTTTTATTCTTAATCCCAAAGAGATTAAGAAAGTCTATTATATATATTTTACTACAAATATAGCTCTTCGTGTAGAGTCTCCCTCCTTTCCATTTCTAACCATTATCTCTCCTTTTTATTTTAAAATGTCAATGTCTTCAAATCTTTATATCCCAATGTTAATCAGACTAAGTCACCAATCGTTCCAGGGGTAGTATCCTCCTGTATCTTTACTTTTTAATTATAATAATGGCTTCATTCAACTATTCCTGATGCCTCACTACAGCTGGCATGTCGTACCATCCACCGACAGGACCATAATAAGGACTCTGGTAAGACTAAAGGAGGTGGACTTTGTTTATACGTCATAATAACTGGTGCACTAACAGCCGTGTTTTAAACAGATACTGCTCTCCTGATGTAGAGGTGATGACAGTCATGTGCAGACCCTTCTATTTACCTAGAGAACTGATAGTGGTGATTTTTACAGCTGTTTACATACCCCCTGATGCAAATATTAGCACTGCACTTGCATATTTGCATATTACAATAAATAAACAATTTAAGATTTATCCTGATAGGGCTCATATAATAACTGGTGATTTTAATAAGGCATGCTTAAAGACTGTATTTCCCAAATTTACTCAGTATGTGACATGTGCCACCAGAGGAAACAACATACTTGATCATGTGTATTCTAATGTAAAGCATGCATATAGAGTAGTGTCCCTTCCACATCTGGGACTTTCAGATCATTTATCATTGTTCCTTATACCAGCACATACCCCCCTCAGAAGGAAAACTAAGCCTGAAATCATACTCATCAAGATCTGGCCGGAGGGAGCACTTGATCAGCTGAAGGATTGTTTCTCAAATACTAATTGGAATTTATTTGAACAAGAGGATTTGGAGGAATATACAAAAACTGTACTGTTTTACAATTTTACCTGTGTGGATACTGTTACTGTGAATAAGCGCATCCAGATTTTTCCAAACCAGAAGCCCTGGATGAACAAGGACGTACAATTATTTCTCAGAACATGTGATATGGCATTCAGGTCTGGGGACAGGGTTTGGTATAACAAGGCAAGAGCGGAACTGAGGTGGGGCATTAAGGAGGCAAAAAAGGACTATAAAGGGAAGATTGAGGACTACTTCACAAATTGTGATCCATGGTAGGCTTGGCAGGGAATTAAACACATCACTAATTACAGGGACAGCAACCCCATATTGCTCAATAAGGATGCATCACTGGCAGAAGAATTGAACTGTTCTTTGCCCGATTCGAACTGAATAGGTCTTCAGACACACTGCCTCTACAAACCACTGGTACTCAGCTGTTCACAGTACAAGAGTACGATGTGAAGCGGGTGCTTAGAGCAGTGAATGTGAAGAAGGTTGCTGGCCCTGATGGGGTACCTGGGAAGGTACTCAAAGTATGTGCTGACTAGCTCGCAGTTGTGTTTACAAATATTTTTAACCTTTCTCTCACACAAGCCATTATTCCATCTTTCCTCAAAACTTCCATTATTATTCCAGTTCCCCAAAAGTCCTCTCCTAATACTTTAAATGATTATAGACCAGTAGCTCTCACACCCATAATCATGAAGTGTTTTGAGAGACTGGTCTTAAAATACACTGCTCAAAAAAATAAAGGGAACACTTAAACAACACAATGTAATTCCAAGTCAATCACACTTCTGTGAAATCAAACTGTCCACTTAGGTAACAACACTGATTGACAATCAATTGCACATGCTGTTCTGCAAATGGAATAGACAACAGGTGGAAAGCATAGGCAGTTAGCAAGACATCCCCAATAAAGTAGTGGTTCTGCAGGTGGTGACCACAGACCACTTCTCAGTTCCTATGCTTTCTGGCTGATGGTTTGGTCACTTTTGAATGATGGCAGTGCTTTCACTCTAGTGGTAGCATGAGACGGAGTCTATAACCCACACAAGTGGCTCAGGTAGTGCAGCTCATCCAGGATGGCACATCAATGCGAGCTGTGGCAAGAAGGTTTGCTGTGTCTGTCAGCGTAGTGTCCAGAGCATGGAGGCGCTACCAGGAGACAGGCCAGTACATCAGGAGACATGGAGGAGGCCATAAGAGGGCAACAACCCAGCATCAGGACTGCTGCCTCCACCTTTGTGCAAGGAGGGACAGGAGGAGCACTGCCAGAGCCCTGCAAAATGACCTCCAGTGGGCCACAAATGTGCATGTGGCTGCTCAAATGGTCAGAAACAGACTCCATGAGGGTGGTATGAGGGCCTGACGTCCACATTTGGCGGTTGTGCTTACAACCCAACACCATGCAGGATGTTTGGCAAATTTGCCACTGGCGCCCTGTGCTCTTCACAGATGAAAGCAGGTTCACACTGAGCACATGTGACAGACAGGACAGGGTCTGGAGATGCCATGGAGAACGTTCTGCTGCCTGCAACATCCTCCAGCATGACCGGTTTGGCAGTGGGTCAGTAATGGTGTGGGGTGGAATTTCTTTAGGGGGCCGCACAGCCCTCCATGTGCTCGCCAGAGGTAGTCTGACTGCTATTAGGTACCGAGATGAGATCCTCAGGCCCCTTGTGAGACCATATGCTGGTGCGGTTGGCCCTGGGTTCCTCCTGATGCAAGACAATGCTAGACCTCATGTGGCTGGAGTGTGTCAGCAGTTCCTGCAAGATGAAGGCATTGATGCTATGGACTGGCCTGCCCATTCCCCAGACCTGAATCCAATTGAGCACATCTGGGACATCATATCTCACTCCATCCACCAATGCCACATTGCACCAGACTGTCCAGGAGTTGGGGTCCAGGTGTGGGAGGAGATCCCTCAGAAGATCATCCACCACCTCATCAGAAGCATGCCCAGGCATTGTAGGGAGGTCATATAGGCACGTGGAGGCCACACACACTACTGAGCCTCATTTTGACTTGTTTTAAAGACATTACATCAAAGTTGGATCAGCCTGTAGTGTTTTTTAACACTTTAATTTTGAGTGTAACTCCAAATCCAGACCTCCATGGGTTGCTAAATTTGATTTCCATTGATAATTGTTGTGTGATTTTGTTGTCAGCACATTCAACTATGTAATGAACAAAGTATTTAATCAGAATATTTCATTCATTCAGATCTAGGATGTCTTCTTTTTGTGTTCCTTTTATTTTTTTGAGCAGTGTATATACAGGATTGCCTCCCATCGACCCTTGACCCATACCAGTTTGCTTATTGGAATAACAGATCCATAGAGGACGCTATTGCCATGGCTCTCCAACATTGCACTGGTCCATCTGGATTCTGGCGCATAGTGGGATCTATGTAAGGATGATTTTCGTTGATTATAGCTCGGCTTTTAATACCATCATTCCAGATATACTGATTAAGAAATTGCTGGAAATGGGCCTCTCCTCTCACATCTGCTGTTGGATAAGGGACTTTCTTACTAACAGATCCCAAACCATTAGGATTGGCAGTATTTTTCCTCCACTCTTGCTCTCAGCACTTGCTCTCCACAGCTGTGTGTTGAGTCCCCTTTTGTATTCACTCTACACCTATGACTGTACTCCCTCTTGTCCCAATAACTCTATAATAAAATTTGCAGATGACACCACATTGGTGGGACTTATATCAGGAGGAGACGAGATGGCCTATAGGTCAGAGGTTCTCAGACTGGTCTTTTGGTGTAAGAGACATAACCTCACCCTGAACATCAAAAAGACCAAAGAATTGATTATAGACTTCAGAAGATGCAAAGCAGAGCCTCTCCCGCTGTATTATTTTCTCTCTCTGAGCCACAAACATTTTTAAATTCAAAGAGAAGGGGCCAGAGATCCCCCCTTCAGCATCTTTGCATCTTTACTATCTCAAAAATTCAATCTACAAAACAAGAAAGAGAGTGTAAACCCTTGCTCACTGATTGTTTTCAAGAGGAAAGAAGAAAACTGCTTGAGTAGGACTTGAAAATGTTTCCTCTGTTCATGTTTTAAAACCTGTTTGACACAAAGAAACTGCTATTTCTCCAGCCCAGGAAAAGAGGCCTCCTGCCAGTTTATTAGAGTTTATAAACCTATTCTCAGATATCAACAACAACTAGCAAAGCAATAACCCTTTACTTGCTGATTCTCAATACTACTTCATTACTTTCATTATCTCAAACATATAACTTTCTACCTCAAGACCTATATCAAAGATTAGATAATGATGTCTCCAAATCAATTTTTTAAAAATAATTAATTTTTATTAAATGATTAATTGATTTATTGTTTTTACTGATTAGTGTGCTTGAGTGTTAAGTGCTTATAGTATGGTTACTGAATATCTGATTAGTAAAATCAGCGATTTAGTGAATTTAATTGACCAGTGTGTTTAGTAATTAATGTAATTAATTAGGCTGTTTGTTGCTTAGCAAAATTATTTGATTAGAGTGATTTGAATAATCAATTTATTGATTTTTAGTAATAAGTAACCTTATTTTTGATTTGTTCTCTAACATATCAATTAACATTTATTAATTACCAACGTTCATTAAGTAACTGTCTATCTATCACATTAACTAGCTATTGTAATTGTTTAGTGTACTATTGCCATTGACCATGCCAGCGAAAAACTCAAAACCAAAACAAAAGAAAAATATCTCTACCAATGACCTCCCAGACTCCTGCACATGTTTCAGATGTCTTGAAACCATCAATGAAAATGAAATTTACATCAAATGCTGCCTATGTGACAATCTAGCCCACCCTGCCTGCTTAAATGCAAACAAAAGCCTAGTTGATATGGTTACAAATTCAGATATATTATTTTATCTATGTCCATCATGTTCTCCTAAGCTAAACCCTACCTGACAGAGTTAAAAGCATAGAATCACTCATTCACTCAATAGAAGAATGCTTAGCAACACTTTTTGAAACAACTATACAAGCAAGCCTAATCTCTCTTAAAAAAAAAATACAGCATAGATAAGTGAGTACCTATCAGTTCAAAATCAAATCCCACCACAACCACTACCTCAACTACAATCACAACTACAAGCAAAAATAACCACCAAACCACAGCCACAAACAATTACTATCCCATCAAATAATTCCACAAATAATATCCCCTTACTCATCAAAGACATCATGGAACAGAAACGCCCAAATGCCATTTAATTTTGTCTCAAAGCCACCAACAAATCAGACGGCATCACCAAAGTTCACGATATCATAAGCAACTCAAATACAACAAACATATCTCCTGAAGATATCATTGAAATAACCAGAGATGGCCTTGAGTTCAAATACAACGACGGCTCTGTTGCCCCAAGATTTTGTAGAGTTGTATGTAAAAATGAGTCCAGCAAACACATATTCATTCATACAATAAATGCCATTGCAAAAACCAATCCCAACCACAAAAAACTTCACTCAAGACCAGACTTATCCATACTGCAAAGAATCCGCAATGGAGAAAAGAACCTATACATTGACTACCGTGCTGATTGCATCAAAAAATAGTCACACAATTCACAACTCCGCATCCAACCCCACCTTATCCAACATCACTCAAAACTAGGCATGCATGCTCCTAACTACCTCTATTTCAACCACACCTGGCCTTAAATGCAAGCTACTCAATGTAAGAAGCTTTGTAAATAAAATACTTGAATTTCTCCTCTTACTAAATACAGCTAAATTCGACATCATATTTGTCTGTGAAACATGGCTCAATGCATCTCTCCCTGACTCCATTACCACAGTAATAGGCTATCATGTTTACTGATCAGATCGTGAAATCCATAGAGGAGGTGATGTTGCTATCTTCTATAAAAAGTCCCTACATCTAAAAAACATCCAAGTTACCCAGGAGCTTGCTATTCCTGAGACCATCATCTGTGAACTATCCTTAAATATCACATTTCAATTCTTACTATGTTACAGAGCCCCTGATTATGATATCGAACAAGCAAACAAGCTATATACACTACTAACATGGGCAGCATCCTGCCTACACACTTTTATCTTTCTTTGTGACTTCAATCTATCTCATATTAACTAGACCCTTAACGAATGTACAACTGAACCCACACATGCAACCTTCTACAATGCAGTAACAAATCTGAGACTAGAACAACTAGTAACCAACAACACTAGACTTAACAACTCAGAGACCCCAGCCTAGCTGAAAATTACAGACCAACCTCTTTATGCTGCATCACCTGTAAAGTCACGGAATCAATTATTAACCAATCCATTATCCTCCACTTAGAGACAAACAACCTACTCTCTAATAAACAATGTGGTTTCAGAAAAAAACTATCCTGCAATCTGCAACTTTTACACCGCAAAAACATGCGGACTACACAACTTGATTAGAACAAAGCAATAAATGCAATCTACATAGTCTTCCATAAAGCCTTTGATTCAATGGTACACGACAAACTACTCCTAAAACTAAAATCTTATGGTATCTCTGGACACCTGCATAACTGGATAGAAGCATTCCTGTCAAACAGACAACAAATGGTCAAAATTGGGAGCGTCCTACCAAATTCTGCACCTGTCAACAATGGTGTCCCCCAAGGCAGTGTTCTAGGACCAACCCTCTTCATACTCTACATAAATGACCTCTGTGATCATATTAAGAGCAACTGCGTTCTCTTCGCTGATGATGTAAAGCTATTCAACACCACAGACAATACTGCTACCCTTCAAAAAGACTTCGACTATGTATCAGAATGGCAACTTCAAATCTCAAACAAATGGCAACTTCAAATCTCAGCAAATAAATGCTCTGTGCTACATATTGGTAAAAAAATCAGAAAATAAAATACATGCTGAATAGTCAAGACATTGTTGATGATCCAAACTCTGTCAAGAAACTTGGAGTACTCATCTTTAATGATCTAAGTGCTAGAGCCCACTGTAACTACATAGCCAAAAAGGCATTAAGAGTTGTTAATCTAATCCTACATAGTTTCTTCTCTGGTAATATTACACTAATAACTAGAGCATACAAACATTTGCTAGACCAATACTTGAATACAGCTCATCAGTCTGGAACCCACATTATGTATCTGATATTAACAAAGGTGAGAAAGTCCAGAAATATTTCACAAGAAGAGTTCTCCAGTCCTCTACTCGTTGCAGAATACCTTATGCCACCAGACTTGAAATTCTAGACCTAGACAACCTAGAACTACGCTGCCTTTGGTCCAATCTAAGTATAGTATATAAAATCATACATTGCAATGTTCTACCTGTCAATTAATACTTCAGCTTCAACCATAACAACAGAAGAGCAAACAATAGATACAAACTCAAGGTTAACTACACCAAACTTGATTGCAGGAAATACGACTTCAGCAACAGAGTGGTCAATGTCTGGAATAATCTACTTGACTCTGTGGTTTCTTCTCCAAATCCCAAAAACTTTAACCTTAAACTGTTTACTATTGACCTCACCCCTTTATTAAGAGGTCTGTAGGGTGCATGCACCAACATGCCTACCGTCCCTGTCCTATTGTTTCTTTCTTTTTTCCTTATATTTATCCATGTATTCGTAACTATGTTTTTACTTATACTTATTATCTTGTAAGCAACTAACAAAATAAAAATAAAATATGGAGACTGTGTGGAAAGAGTTCATAGTTTTAAATTTCTAGGAACTCGTATTTCTAACAACCTTACTTGGTTGGTCCATACTATGGCCACTGCAAAGAAGGCCCAACAGCGCCTGCACTTTCTGAGGTTGCTGAAAAAGAGTGGTTTGGGTGAGAAGTTGCTGGTTACTTTTTACCGGTCTACCATTGAGACCATTTTGGCATACTGTGTAATGTTGTGGTATGCTGGATGCTCTGCAGTGGATAAGAAGATGCTCCAGAGAGTTATAAACACAGCACAAAAAATCATCGATTGCTCTCTTTCTTCTTTGGAAGAGATTGTGAAGACCAGACTCTTCTCTAGAACACTAAAAATCTCCACAGGCCATTCTCATCCTGGACATTCATATTTTGATCTGTTACCATCAGGGAGGTGTTATAGGTGTCTTAAAATGAGGACTAATAGATTGAGAAACAGTTTCTTTTCCAAGGCAGTAATTGTCTTGAATCAAACAGTGCATTTGTGATTTAATTCTATTATTATTATTATTATTGTTGTTATTGTTGTTGTTGTTGTTTTAATTTTTAAAACTCTGTAGTGTGATTATGATATAGTGTTTGTGGCACTGTGTTGGAGTAGCTTTCAAATTTCTTTGTATTCGTGGAATGCAATGACAATAAAGATATTCTATTCTATAATATATTTCAACTTCCAGGGGTCTTGTTATAATCTCTTTCTTCTATTCCTTTTTTAATTTATTCCTTTAATAAAATTGTTAGTTTGAAGCGACCTACAGGATTTCATCCACCTCTTGCTGCTGGCATATTTAAAAAAAATTTTCTTGCTACATTTTCTCTCTTTTATTAGCTATAATTTTTATCTGTGCCTTCTTGGCCTCATTCCTGTATTTATGAGCTATAGTTCTGTAGACATCTTCAAGAATTATGTTTGCTTCCATTGTCATAAGTACTCATCCTTAGTCTCAATCTTTTCTGTCTGTTCAACTACATTAGCACTAGAGATCTCCTAGTTTTCTTCCTCATTGAAGTGTTTGAGGCTGTGCTCACTTTAATACAGATAAGTATAACGCCTACTATCTTCCCATGATATCTTTCTACTTAGTTATTAAAGCCAGCTTTTCTAAAACCTATGCTTTGTGTCTAATTCCCTCCAATTTTCTTCTGTAAATCAAGAATTTTAAGAGTGCAAAGTCACTTGCATCCAAAGTTCCCAAGACTTTAATATATTCAATAAACTGTTTCCTGTGGTGTGCTGTCCAGACATTTTAGAGTTAATGGGATTTGGGATAGTTAGTTAGGAATTGAGAGCTATCCTCTTAAGGGAATGCATCATGGTAAATGTAGTTAAGTATCCTGGGAAATGCAGTTTATGTCATGTGGCCACATCTATAACCCTGATTGGTCACTGAATTTACCCTTGGTGGGTTCGGGGAGGTTTCTTCACTCTTGCCTGAACGCAACCTCATTGTAGCAGTTCTATCCCCTGCCTCTACTACTGTGGGATGAAATATGGAATAGAAAGATTACTATCATTTTACACTACAATTTCAACTATGCAAAGAATTGGACATTAGTCACCTTGAGGATACCTAATATAATCCAATAAAAGAAACTTTGTATGGAAGAATTTGTAGAGTTATTCTATCTGTCTTTATATTCAGCAAGTGAATCAAAAGACAGAATAGTAAAATGGTAAGTAGATCTGAATTCCTGCAATCACTCAGTAAAAGGATGATGGAAATTTAAACCAGGACTCCCAAGTCAAAATGTAATGTTAATCTGAGTCTACGAAGCAAAGATATAACTAATCAGATTGCCTGAATTCTCACTGTCTCTCTCGCTGTGCAATGGAACTTTTTACATGCTGTTTGGGTGGTGGGAGGGGCTGGAATTCCCCCACTTGCTAGAGACAAAACAGAGCTTCCAAAGCAACACTTTCTCTGCATCTCTCTTTCTGAGCCACAGAGTTGAAAAACCAGTTTGAATTACAGGAACCCACCACCCTCTCCTCTGCTCAAGTTGTCTTCCTGCTATCCCAAAAACTCAATTTGCATAACAAGAAAAGAGAGTGTTGGCTCATTGCATGTGTTTTAAAGAAGTCAAGGTTTAAAGCTTTTGAATTTGCTGATTCAATGTCTGTTTGCAAACTAGAGGGGCTGGAAAGGCTTCGCATTTCTTCTGTAACAAGAGGTCTCCAGCCAGTTTACAACCTGATTTCCAAGCAACAAGATTGTAAAAATTCCTTCTGCCAGAGCAATCTCCACAGCAATAAGACACATTCCTCCCCCCTGAAGAGAGACACTCAATCTAGCAAATGATTTACACAAAGCCAGCATCTTGCCCTTTGATATACTGCTGAAGTCAAGAAAGGTTTTCTTAAAAGCAAAGAAAAATTATTTCACCATAGCGTTTATGCTATGGATTAGAGTATTGCATTTCTTTAATGACATTGAACAAAAGTATTCCACATTTTTAATAACTTTAATAACTTTTCACATCTGCTATCATTCAACTGCCAGCCTATAGTACCTTCTGGTGGTCAAGTAGAAATTTCACAAAGAATTTTTTCAAAAAGGAATTTTTTTTAAAGGATCTGGCTCCACCTCTTGGCAAGTAATGAATTTACAGGAAGTTTCCCAAATTTAACCAGTGTTTAATCAATGAAAATTCTTTTTTTAAAGTGTTGTGGCAATATTAAGCAACTTAATGCAAGGTTCCAGTATTACCTGCAGCCTAACCTGTGCTTAGCAACAGTGTCTTCCAGATCTAGCAAGCAACACTAACAGGCAAACCTTTGTTTGCTCTCACGTCTTCAGACTCAGCAACAATGTCTCCTATTGTGCCCATTTGTGTAGCAAGCACTCAACGCACCCTAAAAGCAGCCATATTGTGCAGCGCCACCTACGTGCTCAAGTACTAAATTTTCCAAAATTTACCTTTGCCAATTTGAAGCATGGCAACTTCTTCAGCCATGACAGATGTCCTTGAAGTACCAGAGGACTCGAACCCTCCACCCATCCTAGATGTAAACATGGAGTCCGGTTCCCAAAACCCAGAGGCAGCTGGACCTCTCGAAGCCTACAATCTCAGAAAGAATAAGAAGCTTACCGAACCCATGGAAGAACACTTGAGGGACAATTGGGAGAGGCAATATCGCTGCTACGCAGGCTCATGGTTGGAGCTAGAGGAGATTTGTGATGCCCCAAAACACAAGCTGCTCCTCAAGAGAATCTGCACATTGCTAGACGACCTAGATGCCTTTCTTACATGGTGGAGAAACAGCAAAGATAAACTCAAGTCCATCCAGTCAAGACTGGGTGACCCAAAACTCCAAGTACACGTCCAATGCTTCAAGGAGTTTCACAAAGAACACGAAGACTGCATTGAGGAAAGCAAAAAAGCCCTCCAGATAGCACTCCTCGATGCGCTTCAAAAGGAATAAGGAGCAAGGGAGAGGGCCACATCCAAACTAGGTCTTCAATCACAAGCAGCCTCCTCCCACCATTCTAAGAAAGCCTCCTTCCATCCCAAACCAGCTAGATCGCAAGCAGGTTCCAGTGTCTCGCACCAATTCTCTGCTGCTGGGTCTCACCATCCCTCCAGAGCATCCTCCCATCACAGTAATGCATCTAAGGCCTCCAAAGCAGCACGTTATGCTGACCGGGCTGCAGAAGCTGAAGTAGAAGCTGCTGTAGCAGACACAGATCTATGTGCCACAGAGGAGGTAACACTGCAGAAGGCAGCAGTAGCAGCTCAACAGGCAGAAATAGTGGCTCAACAGGCAGAAAAAGTGGCTCAACAGGCAGAAATAGCAGCCAGACAACAGGCAGAAATGGCCAAAGCCCAGGCCAAACAACAGGCAGAAATGGCCAAAGCCCAGGCCAGACAACAGGCAGAAATGGCCAAAGCGCAGGCCAAATTGGAGTTGGCCAAACGGCAAAGAGACTCTGCAACAAGACAGCACTGGCCACAGCATGGCGGAAGATGGCTGACAATGCCTCCTTCAACTTCAATCTCGAAGACTTGGGAGAAAAGAGCCCAGATACATGGGTCAAAGCCTATGTGGATGAGCACACTCGCTACGAAACGAGCAGGTGGTACTGGCATGGTTAGTTTGCAGTCTCCCAGAACCAAGGAGAGAATCTCAACCACTGACTTTACATGCCAGTCACAAAACTGATGTCGTAAGACCTAAGACTTGAGACTCCCTATCCAAAAACATCAAACCTAACCCTACACCTCCAGTTCTAGAGAGCAAGCAAATTAACCTACCAGTTGCTACGCAGATTTCTCAACAGAGAGACATACCTCAAGCAACAACTGCCACACTCAATCCACAGGCAGTAGCATTCCTACCATACCCTCAAGGCAACTCTAATGCAGATATGGGGCAAGATGAATGTGGTATTCACACCCGGCAACAATGTGTTAACGGATCACAACCTCCTCATAAAGTACTCTGAGGAGAACCACGAACTGTCTACAACACATGCCCTTGAGCCACAATGCCATACCTACGAGGATGCTGACAGCAACAAGCGCCCAGGCACTCTGCATCCACATTCTGAGTCACCACAGCAAACAACTCATAACCCCCCCTTGGCCAAGGAGCCTCAACGTGCTACAGAGGCACCCCCGAAGCCAGTGGTGAGTTTCAATTGCACAGCAGTGTGCAACAACACATTATTCCCTTGTTCATATCATCAGATCTGCTTACCCAAAGTCAACCTCGATGGACGCCCAGAAGAAGCAGTGAAGATGTATGTAATACTGGATCCTCAGAGCAATTGCTCACTAGCCAGGTCTGCATTCTTCAACCTCTTTGATGTTCAGAAGGAAGAAGTGCACTTCATGATATCAACGTGCACTGCATCAAGACGCACGGCGGAGAGGGAAGCTACTGGATTCTGTATAGAGTCATTAGATGGAAGTTCCCAGTTCCTACTGTCGCCTGTGTTGGAATGGAACGGGATACCAGATGACTGCAGCCACATTTCAACACCAGAGGTAGCTAGCAGCATACCTCACCTGAAGCATATGGCTCATCTATTTCCCGCCCTAGATCCTGAAGCCGAGATTTTGCTCTTGCTGGGATTCGATGTCCCTGATGCCTTAGTGCACACTGAAGTAGTCAGAGGCCCGAGATACTCACCCTTTGCCTTCAAGACAGATCTGGGTTGGGAATCTAGGAATTATCAGTGTTGATCGGATGCATGCCCCAACCCAGGCAGATGCCCTAGCACCATCCATTCTGATAGACTTCTTATGCCCTTTGACACCGTGGAAGCAAGAGTACCGCTCCAACCCTAAAAGGCCACCAGAAGCGATCACCAAACTTTCACCATTGGCACCAAGAGTACCTGTCAACCCTAAAAGGCTGCCAGAAGCGACCACCAGACTTTCACCTTTGCCATCAAGAGTACCTGTACACCCTAAAAGGCCGCATGAGGTGACCAGCAGACTTGCACCAAGAGACTGAACTTGAAGATTGAACCTCAAGCTTTGCATGCTTTGCTTTGTTTGATGCTTTAGTAAAGTTTACTTTTTCTTGTAGTTATATAGCTAACTGTTTATCTTAGTTATATAGTTATTGGCTATTCAATTAGTATTACTCTTTATTGTTTATCTTAGTTAATTGCGCTTTACTTAGTTAGTGGAATTTACAATTCCAGGCAGGGAGTGTGCTGTCCAGACAGTTTAGAGTTAATGGGATTTGGGATAGTTAGTTAGGAATTGAGAGCTATCCCCTCAAGGGAATGCATCATGGTAAATGTAGTTAAGTATCCTGAGAAATGTAGTTCATGTCATGTTGCCACATCTATAACCCTGATTGGTCACTGAATTTACCCTTGGTGGGTTCGGGGAGGTTTCTTCACTCTTGCCTGAACACAACCTCGTGGTAGCAGCTCTACCCCCCTGCCTCTACTACTATGGGATAATATGGAATAGAAAGATTACTATCATCTTACATCTTATGATTTCAACTATGCAAAGAATTGGACATTAGATGCATCTCGACATAACTGTGAGTCACCTTGAGGATACCTAATATAATCCAACAAAAGAAACTTTGTATGGAAGAATTTGTAGAGTTATTCTATCTGTCTTTATATTCAGCAAGTGAATCAAAAGACAGAATATGTGGTCAGGACCCAGAAAGAGCACCTAAAGCCCACCTTTACCTTTCAAAAGGAAAATTACCATCCATCCAAATGAAAAGTTTATCTGACATCTTATGTTTGGAAGAATTCCGGCAAATATTTGGGTAAATGAAATATCCCTTAACAATTACTTGAGAGTATGTACATATGCATTTATTTTGAGGCTTCAATTACTTGTTTTAATAAATCTTCATTTATGTGTTCTGACTATTTTTGTGATCTGTAGCAGTCCATCAGACCTTTTCTCTTATCCCCATATTTTCAACACTCATATTACTATCAGATGATTTTTCTTCTTTATGCTTTCAAGTCAGTGTTGAATTATCGCACCTATCTGGTCAAATCCCTACAGTTTTTTTCGCAAGATTTGTATTGCCTTCTTCCTAGTGCTGGGAGAGAATAATTGGCCTAATGTCTGCTGGCCGAATGCCTAAAACAAGACTAGAATTTAAAGTCTCCTGGTTTCTAACCTAATGCCTTAACCACTACACCAAACTGAATCTTAATCCTACTAAGTTTAATAGAGCTCAATACAGCTGAGTTCATCCCTAATATACAACCCTTTACCACCTCTAGTCTTGTGGCTAAGGGTGGCAATGAATAAAGAGGCCACAGCAGCATTGGCTACAGAATAGGATGGACAACATGGCACATTGTTGCTGAAAATATGATTTAAGTTTATATTAGTTTTAACCGTTTTCATCTCTAAATGACAAGCAGGGCCTTCATTTTTTTGTTCCGTTTAAAGTGAACTTTAAAAGATGAAAAAGAGGTCAGTGTGGGAATTGTACAGGGTCGTAAAGTTGTAGCTTGCTCATTCTTGCTTTGCTAGGAGTTGTTTTACAGAAGTATTAGGGCTTCTGTAAAAATGCATCAGTAAGAACTCAGTGAAAGGTCTCTTTATTAAGCACTGTCTTCAAACAAGTGCCACAACGCATCCTTCCCCCTGAGACAGAAATCTGGTTGATTAAATTAGATTAACAGAGTTGGAAGGGACCTTGTAGGTCATCTAGTCCAATCCCCTCCCACCCAAGCAGGAGACCCTACACCATTTCTGACAAATGGCAGTCCAATCTCTTCTTGAAAGTCTCAAGTGATGAAGTTCCTACCACTTCTGAAGGCAAGCTGTTTCATTGGTTGATTGTTCTCACTGTCAGAAAGTTTCTCCTTATTTCCGTGTTAAATCTCTCCTTGTACAGTTTCCATTCATTATTCCTTGTCTGGCCTTCAGACACTTTAGAAAATAGCTTGACCCTTTCCTCTCTGTGGCAGCCCTTCAAATATTGCAAGCCTGCTATCATGTCTCCCCTGGTCCTTCTCTTCACTAGACTAGACATGCCCAGTTCCTGTAACCATTCTTCATATGTTTTACTCTCCAGTCTCCTAATCATCCTGGTTGCTTTTCTCTGTGCTTTTTCTAGAATCTCAACATCTTTTTTTATAATGTGGTGACCAAAACTGAATGCTGTACTCTAGGTGTGGTCTTACTAAGGCTTTGTACAGTGATATTAGTACCTCACTAGATCTTGATTGTATCCCTCTGTTAATACAATTTAGGATTGGATTGGATTTTTTCGCTGCTGCTGCACACTGCTGGATCATATTTAGCTGGTTGTCCACTAAGACTCCAAGATCCACAGTTACTTCTATTAAGACTGGTTTCACCCAATCCATATGTATGCTTTTGGTTTTTCTTACTTAAGCATAGGACTTTACATTAAATTTCATTTTGTTAGATAGGGCCCAGTGTTCCTGTTCTGTATTCTGTACAGTGGTAAATTTGTCTTCTGTACAGATGTAGATAGATAAACTCAACAAAACCTCCATAACAAAATAAAACAATAATAAAATTCAATAAAGTTTTCTAAAAAAAAAAAAAGTCCATAACAAAGTACTTTTATTGGTTCATCAGATAGCCTCATAACTCACATTTGTGACGAAGTTCTTCTTTAATGAACAATCCTTTGCATATCTGTCTTGTAGGTAAAAAGATGATTATCTTCTATCCTTTTTCCTTCATCTCATAGCGATAGAAATAGAAGAGTTACCACGAGTCCGTGAGTTCAGCCAAGAGTGAGGAAACCTCCTCCAACCCCTCGAGGGTCAATTTAGTGACCAATTAGGATTACAGATGCGGTCATGTGACATGGACTACATTTCCCAGGATACCTTAACTACATTTACCATGATGCATTCCCTTAAGGGAACAGCTCACAATTGCTACCTAACTATCCAATTCCCATACACTGGCTGGAGGCAAACTCCCTGCGTGTAATTGTAAATTCCACTATTAAGAGAAGAAAAAAAACTATAAACTAAGATAAGCAGTAAACAGTAATACAAACTGAATAGCCAATAACTATATAACTAAGATAAACAGTTAGCTATATAACTACAAGAAAAAGTAAACTTTACTAAAGCATCAAACAAAGCAAAGCATGCAAAGCTTGAGGTTCAATCTTCAAGTTCAGTCTCTTGGTGCAAGTCTGCTGGTCACCTCATGCGGCCTTTTAGGATGTACAGGTACTCTTGATGGCAAAGGTGAAAGTCTGGTGGTCGCTTCTGGCAGCCTTTTAGGGTTGGAATGGTACTCTTGCTTCCACAGTATCAAAGGGCATCGGGAAGCTGTTGGAAAGGGTGTTGCGGAGGCATATGCCCGTGTAAAGCATCTTAGTGGACATCTGGGGGTTGCTGGTGGCCATTTAGGGTGGAACGGCATTCTTGTTTTTGATGGTGCTAAAGGGCATTGAAAGGTTGTTGGAATGGGTGGTGCTAAGGTATTTGCCTGGGTTGGAGCCTGCATCCGATCGACACTGATAATCCCTGAGATTCCCCAACCCAGGGAAAGGGTGAGTATCTCAGGCCTCTGACTACTTCAGTTTGTGCTAAGGCATCAGGGACATCGAATCCCAGCAAGAACAAAATCTTGGCTTCAGGATCTAGGGCAGGAAATAGATGAGCCATATGCTTCAGGTGAGGTATGCTGCTAGCTACCTCTGATGTTGCAATGCGGCTGCGGTCATCTGGCATCCCGTTCCATTCCAGCATGAGTGGCAGTAGAAACTGGGAACTTCCATCTAATGACTCTATACAGAGTCCAGTAGCTTCTCTCCCCGTGCATCTCACTATGGTGCATGTCAATATTGTGAAATGCACTTCTTCCTTCTGAACATCAAAGAGGTCAAAGAATGCGAACTTGGCTAGTGAGTGATCACTCTGAGGGTCCAGTATTACATACATCTTCACTGCTTCTTCTGGGCATCCATCTGGGTAGACTTTGGCTAAGCAGATCTGACAACACGTGCAATGGCACACCACTGTGCAATTGACACTCACCGCTGACTCTGGGTGTGCTTTTGTAGCACGTTGAGGTTCCTTGTTCAAAGGAGAGCTATGAGATGTCTGCAGTGGTGGATCAGCATCTGAATGCCGTGTGGTCGAGTGCTGGTCACTATTGCATTGTAGCATTGCACCTTGGCTGTGCAGTACTTGGACGGGTGTGTGGATTTGCAACACTTGTAGCAGTATTGGTACTCCCTTAGGAACTCTTTTCATTGGGTCAGTGATTTTGCTACAAACCCAGTGCACCTGTTCAGCGAGTGATGAGTGTGATGCATAGCACAAAATTGTATTCTCATTTTATTTGGACCTTAGACTTGTGGACAGCCATGAAGGGTCTTTCCCTTGCAGGGTGCATAGGGCCTGTGGACGATGTATGGTTGATGTTGTATCTTTTTTCGTTGGGAGGGCTAACAGTTTTCTGAGTGTGCGGGCCTGGGAGGAGTTGCACACTGCTGCCTGGTGGGCCACAAATCCTTCGAGAATGGTAAAGGGTATAAAGTTGTGGTGACCCTTGACCATGAAGGTGTCGGACATCTGGAGCCACTGTTTAATTAGCACCTGCAAGAGTTTTTGAATGATCTTGTTTTGCATGTCGGCTTGGTCAAGACAAGCAAGTCCCAGTAACTTAGGATCCCGTTGTGCCACTTTCAGTTGTATAAGTATATTAGAGAGTTCCGCGATCAGATGAGGCTTGCCAATAGGAATTTTAGGAAATCTGTGGAGGCTATCCAGAAGCATTGATTGTACGTCTCAGGCAGCGCCGTACAGATCATTGAATCTTTGCCATGACAACCGTAGGGCAGCATCTGGTCGTCTAAGTGGGAGGCATAAAGTACCTTTGTATCTCTGGCAGATTGCGGCCCAAGCCATGCCACCAAGTGTAAGAGTACTTCATCGGATTTCAGGCGTTCAGCCTGAATGGGGTGCAGGAAAACTTTCTTCCATAGGAGATATTTGCCGCCTGGCTCATCAGATAATTTAGCAGTCAAATCTAGCTTTCCTCTGCTTACTGCCAACTCTCTCCAGTAGTCTGCATTGTCTGTAGAGTTGGGTTGAGGCATTGACATAGAGGGGTCTTCCCTTGGATTCTTATAGAGTAGGTTTGAGTTGTATGTCAACGATGGGTTGTGGCCTTCCTCCCAGTGCTTACGGAGGATGTTGTTCTGCTATTCCAGAGGCAATGGTGGAGCTGCACGCTGCTGTGTAGGCTAGTTGTGGTTATCTTGTTGTGCCTGTGAGCTCAGGTAGTGTGGAGGTTGTGGCTGGAATGGTACTGCTTGTGGATTGAGTGTGGCAGGTGTTGTCAGTTGCATGTCTACTTGTCGAGGAGTTGTCGTGATCACTGGTGGGCTAATTTGCTCATCCAGCAGGTTGTGAGATGTTGGAGTAGGGTTGCTGATTCTGGGAAGAGAATCTCAGACCTTAGTATGTGCAACATCAGTTGGGGAAGGTTTGTTGTTGGTGGGAAGTGAATCTCGTATTTTAGGTCGTATATCAGTTGCGTAACTGACTCTAAGGAGTCTGTGGTTGAGATTCATCCCTATACTCCTTTGATGGTGGGAGATTTCTAGGTATCTGAGGTAGTTCCACCTGCTCGTTTCGAAGCGAGTGCTACTCATCCACATAGGCTTTGACTCGTGTGTCTGGGCTCTCTTCTCCCAACTCTTCGAGGTTGAAGTCGAAGGAGGCAGCATTGGCCACCTTCTGCCATGCTGCAGCCCATGCTGTTTTTCGCTGCCATCTCTCTTTGTCATTTGAGTAACTCCACTTGGGCCTGAGTTTTGGCTATTGCTGCCTGTTGTTTGGCCATTTCTGCCTGTTGTTTGGCCATTTCTGCCTGTTGTTTGGCCATTTCTGCTTGTTGATTGGCCATTTCAGCTTTCTGCTGTATCACTTCTGTGGTAATATGTAAATCTGCTGCTGCTGCTGCTGCTTCAGCTTGGGCTTCTACAGCTCGTTCAGCGTAGCTGGCTGATTTTGGAGGTCTTAGATGCGCCGCTACGATGGGAGGATGCTCTGGAAGGATGGTGAAAGCCAGCAGCAGAGAATTGGCGTGAGACACTGGAACCTGCTTGCGATCTAGCTGGTTTGGGGTGGAGGGAGGAGGCTTTCTTTGAGTGGTGGGAAGAAGACACATGTGATCAAGGAGCTATGTTGGATGTTGGCCTGCTCTCTTGACGCTACTTCCTACTGAAGCGCATTGTGGAGCGCTGCCTGGAGGGCTGTCTTGCTTTCCTCGATACAGTCTTCATGTTCTTTGTGAAACTCCTTGAAGCATTGGATGGAATGCATGTTTTAGGAGTTTGGGATCATCCAATCTTGACTGGATGGACTTGAGGTTGTCTTCACTGCGTCTCCACCGTGTGAGAAGGGCATCTAGATCAACTAGTAATGTGTGGAGTTTCTCGGGGGGCAGCTTGTGTTTTGGGGCATCACAGATCTTCTTAAGCTCTGCCCATGAGTCTGTGTAGCAGCGACATTGCTTCTCCCAATCGTTCCTCAAGTGTTCTTCCATGGGTTCGGTAAGCTTCTTACTCTTTATGAAGTCGTAGGCTTTTGGAGGTATCGCCACTTCCGTAGAGATTTGAACATCTGAAACTGAGATTTGGGAACCAGGCTCCATGTTTACATCAAAGGTGGGTGGAGGGTTCGAGTCCTCTGGTACTTCAGGGACATCTGTCATGGCTGAAGCAGTTGCCATGTTTCAAATTGGTAAAAGATGACTTTTGGAAAATTTAGTGATTTTCTGTGCAATTCCCTTTTTTTGTACTAGGGTGCACTGCAAGCAGGTAGCAGAAAGTAGAATTGCTGCTGGATTTAATACTTGAGCACATAGGTGGCGCTGAAGAGTCTGCACAGCACATAGTATGGTTGTTTCACAGCACATAGTATGGTTGTTTCTAGGGTGCGTTGTGTGCTTGCTACACAAGGGGGCACTAGAGGTTGCATAGCGAAGTCTGAAGACTTGAGGGTTAAACGCAGAAATATGCATAGTGAAGTCTGAAGACTTGAAGGCTAAACGTAGAAATATGCCTGCAAGTGTTGCTTGCTCCACAAGGTGACAGTAGAGGGTCTGGAAACGCTGTTGCTATGCCCATGTTAAGTTGCAGTTAATCTTGGAACCTTGAATTAAATTGATTAAATTGTCCACAATAATTGCAAAAAGGGATTGTCATTGGATAAACATGCTGGTCAAATTTGAGAAACTTATATAATTTTGTGAAACTGTGTAAAAAAAATCATATAAGAATTTGCAAACACGTATTGGAAAACTCTGGGAAATTTCTCCTTGACCAGATGGTGCTAGAGTCTAGCAGTTGAATGGCAATTGAGGAGGCTGGAAGGAAAGGTTATTACACAGACACGATGCTTTACTGTGTTGCATGGCCACTGTGGTTGTTTTTAGATTGCTACTAATTTTGTTAAAGGAAAAATCCTTATTGACTTCAGCAGGATAGCAAAGGGCAAGATGCTGACTTTGTTTAAATCATTGCTAGATTAAATGTCTCTCTTCAGGGAGGAGGAATGTGCCCATTGCTCTGGAGACGGCTTTGGCAGGAGGAATTTTTATTACCCTGGCCTCTTTATTGCATTGCCTGCCTTCCAGGTGAGCAGAAGAAGATCAGCTTTTGTTTTACCCACAAGCACACAGGCACGATTCCTCAGACTTTCTCACTGTGTTTGTAGAACGTTTTAAAACAGAGGTTTGATTTTCCTTTGAGAGCTGGGGAAATTCTCCTTGTTATGCAAATGGAGTCTCTGAGATAGCAGGAAGACAAATTGAGCAGAGGAGAAGGGAGTTCCTATAAATTCAAACTGGTTTGCAACTCTGTGGTTCAGAAAGAGTTGTCTTTGTCCCTAGCATGTGGGGGAATTCCAGCCCCTCCCACCATCCAAACAGCATGTGAAAGGTTCCGTTGCACACACAGAGAGAGACGATGAGAAAATGCAGGCTTAGATTAACATTGTATATTCACTCCTGGCTTCAATATTACTTTGCTTTATCACAAATCCAAATTAACTGTCTTTATACTGATGGGATTCAGGACTTCAAATTAATCATCTTTTTACTGTTCTGTATTCTGTACAGTGATAGATTTGTCTTCTGTACAGATACAGATAGATAAACTCAACAAAACATTCATAACAAAGTACTTTTATTGGTTCATCAGGTATCCTCATCACTCACATTTGTGACGAAGTTCTTCTTTAATGAACAATCCTTTGCATATCTGTCTTGTAGGTAAAAAGATGGTTATCTTGTATCCTTTTTCCCTCATCTCATAGCGATAAAAGTAGAACAGTTACCATGAGTCCGTGAGTTCAGCCAAGAGTGAGGAAACCTCCTCCAACCATTGAGGGTCAATTTAGTGACTAATTAGGATTACAGATGTGGTCATGTGACATGCACTACATACCTTAACTACATTTACCATGATGCATTCCCTTAAGGGGACAGCTCACAATTGCTACCTAACTATCCAATTTCCATATACTGGCTGGACAGCACAGTTCCAGTCTGTCAAGATCAATCTGGATCTTGAGCCTATCGTCTAGGGTATTAGCTATTCTTGCCAGCTTAGTATCATCTGCAAATTTGGTAAGTTCCCCTTCTATTCCCTTATCTAAGTCATTTATGAAGATTTTGAAGAATAATGGGCCTAAGATGGAACCTTGTGGCACCCCACTGCTTACTTCCCTCCATGTAGGCCTAGACCCATTAAGGACTACTCATTGAATACAGTTTGTCAGCCAGTTTGGGACCGGGGATGGTCGGATCGAGGATGGGTTTTTTTTCTGGGGAGCGGGAGGAGAAGGCCATTTCTACGATCGGTGGGAGAGGCAGGTATGGCGTTGACAGGGGGCCTTATCAAGTTATGGGAGCTCGCCCCCGCTGTTTACAAGCAGTGGTGTGCTTTGGCCCTCAGGTCACGTCTCACTCCCTGAGTTGTTTGAATGATCGGGCCCCAGGCCTCCGGCTGATGTTATGCAATGCCAGGTCCGTAGTGAATAAAGTCCCCCTTGTTTACGATCTTGTCACGGAAGGGGGTGTGAATCTGGTGGGCATTACCGAGACCTGGCTGGGACAAGATGGGGGTGTCCCTCTGGTGGAGATATGCCCAGCCGGGTTTCGGGTCTTTCATCAGCTGAGGGCCCAGGGGAGGGGTGGGGGAGTTGTGATGATTATTCGGGAGGATCTGGGTCCTAGGGAATCCACTGTTCCTCAGATGACTGGATGTGAGTCCTTTTTTGTAAAGTGTGGTTCCGGGGTTCAGATGGGCCTATTGATCACATACCTGGCTCCCTGCTATGTGACATCAGCTCTGCCTGAGCTCCTCGAAGTCATAGCCGGCCCGGCGGTTGAGACCCCCAGACTGATGGTCATGGGGGATTTCAACTTGCCTTCGTCTGGCGGGGCCTCGGGGATTGCTCAGGAGTTCTTGGCTTCCATGACAGCCTTGGGCCCGACCCAATTAATTAGGGAGCCCACTCACATTGGGGGTCACATCCTGGATCTGGTTTTTGTCTCTGGACAGTGGCAGGATGATCTTGGCATTGGGGATGTTTTTGTTGAGTCCTTGTCATGATCAGATCATTTGCTCCTTAGGCTGGACTTCCAGGCTGCTCCCCCCATCACAGGGAGACGGACCAAATACGTTAGTACCACCCCAGACACCTGATGGATCCAGATAGGTTCCTGATGGAGCTTGGGCCATATCCCGACATTCGAGCACACGACTCGGTTGAGGACCTGGTCGCCACCTGGGATAGGGTGGTGGCTGGGGCCCTGGACCGGGTCATGCGGCCTCTGACCTGGCGGCGCTCTTGCTTGGCCCCTTGGTTCTCCGAGGAGCTGAGGGAGATGAAGCGCCGGAAAAGACGCCTGGAGAGTATTTGGAGGACTACTCGCTCCAGACCCGACCGAATACTATTACAGTCTTATATTAAGACCTATTTAGTGACGATAAGTGTGGCAAAGCGTTTTCACTTTTCCACACTTATTGTGTCCGCAGGAAGCCGCCCGGCCACCCTGTTTAGAGTGACCCGCTCCCTCCTGGAAGGGGGAGCACGGGAGGACCCTTGCAGGGATGGGCTGAGGACTTTTCGAATTCCCTGCTGGATAAAATCACTCGGATCCGGGACGGGTTGGACTCTGAATGGGCAACTTTGGGTGGGGGGTCGGGGGCGGAATTTGGGGAAGTCATTTGGGAAGAGTTTGATCCTGTGACCCCCGAAGACGTGGACAGGTTGCTGCGGGGGCTGAATGCTACATTTATTGCATCCGTGCCCCTCCTAGCTGGTGTTGGCCACTTGGGAGGTGACTACAAGGTTGGTTCCAGGGTATTATTAATGCTTCCTTGAGTGAGGGACATCTGCCCACCGCCTTGAAAGATGTGGTGGTGAGACCCATCCTCAAGAAACCGTCCCTGGACCCAACTTTGTTATCTAATTATCGTCCCATCTCCAACCTTCGTTTTGTGGCGAAGGTTGTTGAGAGTGTGGTGGCACGACAGCTTCCCCAGCACCTGGATGAAGCTGTCTATTTGGATCATGCCAATCGGGCTTCAGGCCCGGGCACAGTACGGAGACGGCTTTGGTCGCATTGGTGGATGATGTCTGGAGGGCCCGTGACAGAGGTTATTCATCTGTCCTGGTCCTATTAGATCTCTCGGCGGCTTTCGATACTGTCGACCACAGTATCTTATTGTGACGGCTGGAGGGGTTGGGAGCGGGGGGCATTGTTATGCGGTGGTTCTCCTCCTTCCTCTCTGGCTGTTCGCAATTTGTGTTGGTGGGGGGCCAGAGGTCAGCCCCTAAGCCCCTGGTTTGCGGGGTGCCTCAGGGGTTGGTGCTCTCGCCCCTTCTGTTCAACATTTATATGAAGCTGTTGGGTGAGATCATCCGTGGCTTTGGGTAGAGTTCCATCAGTACACTGATGATACTCAGCTGTACATCTCTACCCCGGGCCACCCCGATGAAGCCGTTGAAGTGATGACCTGGTGCCTGGAGGCCGTGCGGTGTTGGATGGGGTGGAACAGCTCAACCCATCTAAGACTGAGTGGCTGTGCTTCCCGGCGCCCCGATACAGCCAGCTAGTTCCATCGCTGGCTGTGGGGGGGGGGAAATTCTTGCCCCCACAGAGAGGGCGCGCAATCTGGGGGTCCTCCTGGACGTGCGGCTGTCATTGGAGGACCATGTGGCGGCCATCGCCAGGGGGGCTTTTGGTCAGGTCCGTAGGATCTACCAGTTGCGGCCCTTTCTGGATCAGGATGTGCTTTGCACGGTCACTTTCGCCCTTGTAACCTCCCGCCTAGACTATGCCAATGCTCTCTACATGGGGCTTCCTTTGAAGAGTATCTGGAGGCTCCAGCTGGTGCAGAATGCAGCCGCGCGGGTGTTGTTGGGGGCTGCTCAGGGCTCCCATGTTAAGCCACTTCTGCGCGAGCTTCATTGGCTCCCGGTGGCCCTCTGGGTGCGCTTCAAGGTTTTAGTTACCATCTTTAAAGCGCTCCATGGCTCGGGACCAGGATATTTGTGAGACCGCTTCCTGTCATTATTGGCTTCCCGCCGACCAATACGCTCCCATAGAGTCAGCCTCCTAGGGATGCTGCTGGCTGGACGGCTGGCGACCCCGAGGATGCGGGCCTTCTCATTGGGGGTACCCTCCCTCTGGAACGAATTACCCCTGGAGATGAGGACCATCCCTGATCTCCTGACTTTCCGCCGTGCATTGAAAACCTATTTATTTCAGCAAGCCGGTCTGGCCTAGGGGTTTTTAGAGCTTTTAATTTGGTTTTAACTTTCTTAATCTCTTATTTTTAATCTTTTGATATGGCCAACTTATTTAATTCTTTTAACTTTTAAATATTGTATATGTATTCTTATATGTATATTTTATCTTGGCTGTTCACCGTCCGAGTCCCTCCGGGAGAGAGGGGCGGTATACAAATTTAAATAAATAAATAAATAAATTGGGAATCCATCTGGAGATGATTCTATCTATCCCACTTTTTTTCTAGTTTCCCAAGAAGGAAGTTGTAGTCTACTTGTCGAATGCCTAGCTGAAGTCTAAGTATATTATGTCCACAGTATTTCGCTGGTTTACTAATTTAGGCACTATGTTGAAAAATGAAATAAGATTGGTTTGGCATGATCTGTTTTTAACAAACCCTTGCTGACTGCTAGTTATCAGTTTACTTGTTTCTAGATGTTAGCAGATCTGGTTTTTTATTATCCTTGCCAGTATCTTCCTGGGTATTGATGGTAGGCTGATTGGTGGTTCCCAAACTTTTTTAGTCCACTGCCGCCTTGATGCTACAAATTCATCCTCAGTGCCCCCCACCCAGGGGTGGGATTCAAATTTCTTAACCTAATTTGTGGGTGTGGCTTGGTGGTCATGTGACTGGCTGGATGTGGCTTGCTGGCTAGCTGTGGCTTGGTGGTCACGTGACTGGGTGAGTGTGGTTTGGTGGTCAAGTGACTGGCAAAACAAATACAAATAGTCCTCGCTTAATGGCCAGTTGCTTAGTAAGTGTTCAAATTTATGACTGACTTCCCCCGAGCTATTTGACCTATTTTTGGAGTTTTGACAGCCCCCCCCTTCTAGCCCTGTTGGAGCAGGTGGCTGGACTACATATCTCATTCACTTTTTCCTCCCTTTCTTTCTTTCTTTCTCTTTCTTTCTTTCTTTCTTTCTTTCTTTCTTTCTTTCTTTCTTTCTTTTTCTTTCCTTTCTTTCTCTCTCTCTTTCTTTTTCTTTCTTTCTGTCCCTTCCTTCCATTCCCCCCTTTCTTTGTCTATCCCTTTTCTTTGTTTCTCTTCCTTTCTCTCTCCCTTTTTTCTTTCCCTTTTCTTTCCTTTCTTGTCTTTTTTCTTTCTTTCCCTTTCTTCCTCTTTCTCTCTCCTTCCCTCCACATATCCCATTCACTTTCTCCTCCCTCCCTCCCTCTTTCTCTTTCTTTCTGTCCCTTCCTTCCAATCCCCCTTTGTCTATCCTTTTTCTTCCTTTCTCTTTTTCTTTCTTTCCCTTTTCTTTCTTTACTTTCTTGTCTCTTCCTCTCTCTCTCTCTTTCTTTCCCTCTCTCTCTCCCTTCCCTTCCTCCTTCGCTCTCTCCCCCTAAGCTAGGAGACCCATCTGTAACACACCCACCCACTTCCAACAAGGTAATAGTCTGGCAGCTTTGCTTGTGACGAGTCTCCCAGAGTCCCAGGGACTGGGCATGATTGTCCGTTCATGCCCTGTCCCATGTTGCCCAGAAAAGCCGGTAGGCAAGGCTTCTGGATCCAACAAAGGGGCCATGAGTGGGACTTCCACCCCTCCCTCTTTTGGGGAAAGGGCTGGAAACTTCAAGCAAGGCTGCAGCCTCACCCACCGCAGGAGCTGCGGGAGAAGTGAGCTGCAGGAAAGGTACCAGCCCACCCGGACTGGCTTACTTTTCCCTCTGCTACCAGCCGTGGGAGGAAGGTAAATTTATAGGCTGTTGGGTGTGGTTTGGGTTTTCCCAAGTGCCTACAAACTTACCTTCCTCCCACGGCTGGTGGCAGAGGGAAAGATGAGCCAGTCAGGGCAGACCCAATGCTACTTGACTTCCTGCCAGCCCGCATCTCGTCAGCTGCTGGGGCTTGCGGATTATGGTTGCTGAGGGGGAGTATAGGAGGCAACCATGAAGCATGAGTCTTACTCTGCCTGAATCACCCCTCTGCCAGCCGCCCCTTTGAGTGTTTTAGCCGAGTGCAGGTCGCTGTTATGTAAGCTCCATGTGTGAAAGATCTGCTCTTGTGAGGCTTGACTTGCATCATTCTCACAGTGGCGGCTCACATTCAGCCAAAGTGCGCAGGCTGGCAGGCGGCAGAGGAAAGGGGCATCAGGCAAGGGGTGATGCGGGAGGCATAGCATCGTGCTCCCTGGTTGCCCTCCCTGCCCTAGCCGGCAAGGCCCAGCAGCTGTGGAGAATCCAGGCGGGACCCAAGTAGCAGCGGGTCAGCCCTGGCTCGCCTTCCCTTCAGCCACCAGCAAGCCAGGCAAGTGGAGTGGGGATGGGAAGCTGAATTGCACCCTGCTAGAGGCCCACCTTCAGCACTCTTCTGCCACTCCCCTTGCCTCTTAGAGCCCCCCTATCACCGCCTCTTGCTTCTTAGCACCCCCTTAAGTCATCCTACTGCCCCCAGGGGTCAGTCCTGCCCATTTTGGTCTATAGTTTCCTGAATCTGTTTTTTTTCTCCTTTTTTGAAGATGGGAACCACATTAACTCTTTTCACTCCTCTGGTAGTTCTCTGGTGTTCCAGGATTTTTGAAAGATGTGGTGCAGTGGTTCTGAGATGACCTCTGCCAGCTCCTTTAGAATTCTGGGATTTAATCCATCAGGTCCAGTGATTTGTGTTCATCGAGATCAGACAGGCGTTCTCTTACTATTTTTTTTTTGCTTATTTTAACTTTTATTTCTAGTCTTTCTTTTACACTTATGTTTTTGGTAGGTTGGGCTATAAGGTATTTTTGTGTGTGAAGACTGATGCAAAGAATGAGTTAAGCCGCTCTGCTTTCTCTCTGTTGCCTGTAACTTCTTTACCATCTTCTCTCCTTAGTGGACCAATTGTTTCCTTGATTTTTTTTCTTGTTTATACGTTGGAAGAAATTTTTTAAAATTATCTTTGACTTTTTGTTGCAAGTCTTTGTTCATTCTGAGACTCTGCTTTCCTGACTTCGTCTTTGCAGATTCTGGCTCTCTGCTGATAGTTGTGTGCCTTAGTTGTGTGTCCCTCTTTCCATTTTTTTGTACTTATCCTTTTTGTCTTTCAATTTGTCAGAGAGTTCTTTGTGCAGCCATGCTGGTTTCATCTTGGATTTCTTGTTTTTCTTTCTCAGTGGTATTGTGCTAGTCTGGGCTTTTATGATCATACTTTTCAGAGTTTCCCAAAGTTCTTGAGTTGTTTTCCCCTTCAGGATTTTCACCCAAGGAATCTTTCCCAAGTTCTCTCTGGGTTTATTAAAATCAGCTCTTTTGAAATCTAAGACTCTAGTGTCATTATGTTCTATTGCTTGTGTTTGTGTTATGTTAAATATGTTGTCCGGATCACAGGTCCTACAACTTTGAAATTACCGAATTGAACTCCAGTTCAGCGCTGAGCATTCGGCTCAAGCAGGAACAGTCTGCTGCCTGTTTTTCTTGCGTTTAACAACCGTCTGACACAGCAAGAGAAAAGCAAATTGTCCGTCCCTCCCCAATCTACATTGCCAGCTAACACATCTCGCTCTCTCAACCACGTTGCAAACTCCTCCTCCAGTAACCTACGGGTATTGGAAGAAGAGGAATTGTGGAAAGAAAAGGAAGAAAAGGAAGAGGCGGCGGCACCCGAAACGCCTCAGTGGCCCATAGTTTTAAGCTTGATTAGAGAAAGCGCGAAGAAAGCAATTCCGACCGCGGGGCAGAGTGAACATCCAGCCGCCACGCCACGGGCTTTTTGAGCGAAGCGTGATCTCCCGGTACGACCGCACTCCTCAAAGTGCCACGACGTCGAGAAAGCAAAGCAAACGATTCATTTCCCAAGAGCCGCAGGTAGGACTAGCACTGGATTAAGTAAATCTGTGACTAAGCGCATGCTTGCAATGGAGTCTGTGAGAACAAGCCGGCCTTGTTTTTTCAGAGGAAGCGTCCATAAAACCGGGCCGACGAGCATTTGCCTTCATTCTTTCGTACGCAGTGGAATGTCCGGGGTTAGCCCGCGTGGACCGAGGGTTCTTTTCAGCCCGCAGCGCGAGAATTGCAAAGATTGAGGCTACCGAAATCTCCACGTTTTCCTCTAAATGGCCGCAAACGGATATAAAAAACTCCAGTTTTGTAGTGCCAATCAGTGATCATCCGAATGTTTGTATTCTAGATCTGGTTGGATTAGCAAACATACTCGGGCTGCTTGTCATAGGCCAAGGTCTCTCTCTCTCTCTTGTTTTGGAGGGTCATTTTAAGCAATGATTGGATCCAGTCTTGTGGAAGTTAAAAAGGAAATCTGGAGAGGATTTGGAGATAAAAAAGATAAATATTGTTTTCAAGTATAAGGTGGGCGGTGAAAAGCAAGACTTGCGAATAGCAAAGATTTCCTCTACACTGGGGAAAAGATCGGAACGGGCTTCCTTCCGCCTCTGACTAAATGGTTATTTTTTCCGCAACTTGTCTTTCTTTCCCCAGAATTGGGGTCTTTTCCAATATACTCCGTCACAATATAAATATTTTCTTTCAGTCTATAAATGTTCGAGCTGTCCCAAACAAAATTCACTGAGATAACGTTGGCCTGAAAATTAATATTAAACTAGGGTGTATTCCTTTTTCTGATGACAAAGAGTGCATGTTGGCTTGCATTTATTGCTAAATTAATCATCTCTTTTAATTTTAGTTTTGCTGAAATTATACTAGGCAGAATTGGCAGCCATAGATTGATTCACAAACTGAAGAACTTTAAAGAACTTGGAAGTTTCTTCGGGAGTAACCATGCTGTTTTGAAAAAAATTTGAAGTGTGAAGTTTTCCCTCTCTATTTTTTTCATAAGAAATAGCAAAGAATTTTAGTAACCATGGAGTTTTGTTGAGTTTAACGTAACAGATTAATTTTAATATTGAAAATATTGACTCCTTTGTTTTTTTACTATTGTTTGAAGGAACAAACATTTAAAAATGGATAAATATGACCTTGGTTTAGAGGCAAGTAAATTTATAGAAGACCTGAATATGTATGAAGCTTCCAAAGATGGTCTCTTTCGAGTAGACAAAGCTGTTGGGAATAACCCAGAATTTGAAGAAACCAGAAGAGTTTTTGCTACAAAAATGGCTAAAATTCACCTGCAGAAACAAGAACAAGAGGAATTGATGAAAGGAACCTCAGTGGATTTGAATGGTGGATTTAATTTTGGTGATCAGCTTCCAAGTTATTCTGTAGTCAAAGACACCACAGGAACAAATAAATTGCATCCACAAGAAAATTTTGCTAAGCTCCCTTTGGTTGCAGCATCAATAGTATGTGCAGGTCATCAGCTCATTTTTCCAAGCCAGCCTCTATGTCACAATGATGGAGAGCAAACAAAAATATATCAAGATGACTATGGATATAGCAACAGCCTACAGAGTCCAGAAATTCCTGGAGGGCCGAATTGCCACAGACAAGATCAGATGAATTCAAGTGGTTCTAAGGCAGTTCTTCCTTCTCTATCATGGAATGAACACAGCAATGGTGATAATCAAACAGGTGTCCAAGAAAGGAGAAAAAGTGTTGGTAAGCTTTGCAGCCAGAAATCAAATATCAGTTCTCATTTATGGTCGAACAGTCAAGATGAATCATTGCAGAGAAGCCCTTCAAAACCTTGTGCAGATCTTCATCTATGCCAACAATCCCAAAGCCCTTACAGATCATCAGAAAGTGGGCATGGAAATCAGGAAAGTGGAAATGAAGGCTCAGGACTTAGTACGAGCTGTATCCAAAACCTAGCTCGCCAAAGACCATCTTTTTCTCATAATAGTATCCCCTTGTCTTCTTTAGTTGGGGTTGATGATGAATCAGCCATGAGATATTCACAACAGAAATCTTCATCATATTCTGTTTCATCAGTACATTCTTCTCAGATTCTTTCAAATCGGTCTAGTAATTTTTATCCAAATAGAAGCAGTGGTGATAACTACTCAAGGTACAGTGATAGCATTCAACCTTCAATTTGTACCCCAGTTCCTTCAAGTGCAGATTATCAGCAGCACAATATTCATCCATACACTTCAGATCATTTTGTAGTTCATGGTCAAAATCACAGGCTTAATCCTGCTGGTTCTGGTTTGAGTCTTGAGCAGAATTCTATCACTGCAACATCTCATGTAACAATGATTTCTGGTGTTCCCAAGTCTCCTTTTAAGGAGGGTATCACTGTTCAGCAGCATGATTCTGGTTCCCAAGAAATATCTGGTTCTGCAAAAATAAAATTACCTTGTCAGATGCTCTTTTCACTGCAAGACCAAGGCCACTCTACTACTGAATTAAAATTAGAAGTTCTTACTCAGCGCCTGGAGCAGGAAATGGATGCATGTCCCAAGGCTGACTACTTTGGTAAGTATTTTCTTTATAGCACAATGTACATCTTTTAAAATAATGTGTTTAATAATGTTACAATATTTGTACCTATGGACATATTTTTTCATGTAGTTTTTCTTTATCATAAATCATTGGTTTAACATACTTTTAAAATTATATTTTCTGAAAGCTTTTATTTTAATATAATAATGATAAGTTAGAGGAAAAATTATTAAAACCGTTCTTTTAAAGCAAGTTAATACACCACTTTATGCAGCTGCGGTTTTTCTTTAAAATCATTTTTCTGGAGCAATAAATTAAAAGTTAATTGAATATTTCTACCCAAAATGTTTGAGAATTCGGCAAGAACGGTAGCATAAATAATATTGGCCACCGTCTTAAGTTATTTTGAAGTGAATAGGAAAAAGATGAGAGTTGCACTTGACTGTACAGCTATGCAAAACATTTGAAAGAGTTGTTTTACCAAACACTTCAACAAAGCAAAGTACTTTTACTCAGGGCGTTACATCCTTTAAAGATTAGTGTAGCTACTTGGAAGACTCCATTTATTTTCATGTACCTCTCTACATATTTAGATAGCACTACCTGCTATAACAACAAATGAATACAATAGACAGCTATGGACTGCTTTCAGAGCAACCATGCCAATTTTTCAAAGGACGCTGAGGCCTTAATGCTTCAAGGAGAAGTTATTTGCTCATAGTAATGTATTTTGCAAAGTAATGTATTTTGCAAAAAATCCTTTGCAACAGTCAAGTGCAACTCTCATCTTTTCCCCATTCACTTTAAAATAATTTAAAATTATGGTCAATATTATTATTTATGCTACCCATCAAATTCTCAAACATTTTGGATATAAGCACTCAATTATTAACTTTTAATTAACTTGATGGTATTCTATTCTGATTTTAGATTGGTTTTTTTTGCAACTAATAGCTTTTCCAGCTGATGTAAGGAATAGTTGCAAAGTTGACTTTGATCCCTATCTGTTGGACTGCACTGAATGATTGTTGGGATGATGTGCCAAATCTTTTATTTTAGGAGGAACAGTTGTTATTTTAGCTCCTCACCTGTGTAAATGATAGCAGTGCAATGAGTCAATTGAGGTCACATTCTATACAATTAGTGGTTCAAGTTGAGAACTACATTTTGATTGGGTGTGCACATGCTGCTTTATAATAGTTTTGTTTGGTATTGGTTTCAATCACTGTACCCATAGTCCTCCTTTCCTGACCACAATTGAGCCCAAAATTTCCATTGCTAAAGGAACAGTTATTAAATTAGTTTTGCCTCATTTTAACAATCTTGCTACAGTTGTTAAATGAATCATTTACATTGAGTTAAGTTAGCAACAGTTATTAAGTGAACCTTCATTCTCCATTGAATTCATCAGAAAATCGGAAAATGTGATCCCATAACACTGCAACCATAATAATTACATGCCTATTAGGAAGCAACTGAATTTTGATCACATAACCATGAGGATGGATGTTGCAACAATTTAACTTAAAAATGTTCATAAGTCTCTTTTTTCAGAGCTGTTGTAACTTTGAATGGTCACTAAATACAGTAAATGCCTGTAAGTCAAAGACTACAGTATTTTATTTTAAACATTGGTAAATAAATGCTGATATAGTGCAATGTGTGAAGCATGCTGTATGTAGGGCAATCAATTATATATATTCTGTGAGTCTTTCCATGTAGTTTCACAACCTTTCGTCACATGTAATAATCCGTATTTAATAGAACTTTGAAAGTATGTGAATATTAAATACAATTTCTTGGTTTAAACACTAGTTTACATTTTACATTAGTTGATATGCTTGATTGTTGTTTTTCACCTAGAAATGAAGAATAAATATTTAAAAGAATTCAATATCTCTTTAGTTTTTCTAGTAAGTTTGGTTCTTGTAAAGTATCAGTTATGGATTTGGGGGAGTTGGCATGCATCCTATACTTTTATTATAGGTTGGTTATAATTTTTGACAGTCCTATATTTCAATAACATTTTTTAAAAGAAAAAATATCTTGTTTCTTGAAAATATTGAAATGTATTTCTATTTAGATATATTTTATAAAGCAATTGAAACAAGCATTTATTCATACAAATAAATATTCTGACCTGTTTAGATCCATTATTTGTGGTCAAATGAATAGAATAGAAGAGAATATTATCATGTAGACTAATCAACATACATTAAAATGACATTTCATTGCATTCAACTCTCAGAAAGGTAATCATTATGCACATACCCATATATACACATAGATGACACAAAGAAACATCACATTCTCAGTTGTACAGGTTGGGGGAATCCAAAGCGTGGGTTGTCTTCTGTTTCCTTGCTTAAAGACGGAGTCAATCAAAGTTTAGTTCAGCCCCCTTTCCACTGCTCATGCCCAGTTTTTGACTCTGTCTTCATGCAAAGAGGACACGAGGAGAGAGTGCTGAGAAGGAGAAAAGGAAAAAATAGTAATAACGCTTTGGATTCTTCGAGAAAAAAAGAGAGAAAGAGATAGTGGAAGTCAACAAACTGATAGTAAACGAAGAGGGCAGAAGACGTGAACAGAGAGAGCCGGGATCCCGTACCAAGCCAGGAAAGTGCCAAACAGCTGTTTGGCGCTTAAAAGGCAAGCGGCAGCAGCCTCAGTAAGAGTGGGCAGGCTCTCGATTGTCTAGAGAGAAAGGAAGGCTAGTTAACAAACTTTTAGCCATCCCATAGCCATTAGGTGAAGAGGAAGCGGGGAAGACTGACAATCAGCTGTAGAGCGGCAAAGGAGCCCTTAAACAGTCAGGAGCCCCCACAAAGCCTCCAGCGTTCCTTTAGATAGGAGCAGACTCAGTCAGGGCTGAGTGAGCTCCGAGGACAGCCATACAAGTCTGCCCAGGAGAAAGGGAAGCTAGAATCCATACTCAGTCTATGCTGATCATACTTTTAAGTGGTTAGAAAGAGCAACCGCATTTGCTGAACCCCAGCGAGGGCGAAGCTGCCTGAAAGAACGAAAGGATATAGTATGGCTGATTTTTCTGAAATGGAGGTAGATTCGGAGGAGCAGGGATCCCCTACCCCAGCCTGATCAAAGAACAGAGTTCAAAGGGACTCAGAGAGACTGGGAGATCTTCAGGAAAGCCTCACAGCAGGGTGTCCAAAGCAGACAAGTGAGAGAGAGAGAGAGAGAGAGTCAAGGAGACAAAGAGCCATTGAGAAATGTTTCACAAGGGCTGAAAAGGAGGCAGAGAAGAATGGAAATTCCCGTGCTCCAACAGGCAGACCAATGGCAGTGAAGCACCAGGAAAAGAGCGCAACACTAGAGGGTGCTGAAGAACAGTTTTTTTCAGCCTGCTCTTTGTATGGAAGAAAGGATGTGTGAAACAGAAAGACAAAGAAGCCTTCAGGAATGCAATGAGGAACAGAAACCCTCCCCCAAGAGAAGGAAGCTAACAGCTGAGGCCAGTTTTACTCCCACAATAGTGGAAGTCAGAGAACAGTTTCTGAGAGAGGAAGTGAGGGCCATGGTGAGAGAAATGATATCAGAAATCAGGGAGGGTCAGTGTAACAGACCCAGCCTGATACATAGTGAGAGAAGGCAGAAGTAAGGGAGGAACTGGGCTCCCGGAGATACAGTTCCAGTAGATCATACACCCACAGTGAGGTCTCTGTGTCAGGAGATGATGACCACAGGGAGTCAGCCTTTTCAGATGAAGAGGTAAATGAAGCAGAGACCCCAGCATTCACAGGCCTATTCCACCACCAGCTGTTTAAGATGCTGCTGGGGAAGGCTAAGATAGCAACAGCTCTGGGAAGGATCACAAGCACAGAGAGATCTGAGTTAGCACCATCATGAAGACAGAGTCAAAGAGATTTTATAATGCAGAACTGGTGGACCTAATTCCAGTTCTCACAATAGACAGTCCAGTGGCAGCCTCCACATCAGCTACAGTGCTGGCTAATGAGGCTGAGAATGGTCTAAAAGGGGAGGACAAGAAAACAGAACAGTCCCTTCAAAAGGTACACCAGGCTGTGGCATGGTCTGTAAAAGCAACATCTACAGCATCCTTTTTCAGAAGAGCAGTCCTGATATGGCTTGAGCAGATGCAGGAAAGGATACCATCTAGTGATCTTCAATTGCAACAGGACTTAAATAAAATAGTAGCTGCAAGGGAGTTCATAGCAGATGCCACACTCAATGGGGTCAAGTACGCAACCAAGCCATAGCAGCTTCAGTGGCTGCAAGGTGATTTGTTTGGCTCCGTCACTGGCAGACGTATCTGAAACATAAATGGAAACTGACATCGAGGAACAAACTTTTCGGGGATGCCATTGAGCTATTATTAATAGAAACCAAGGACAAGAGGAAGATCTTGCCAAGGAAATTGGGACAGGCAGATAGGCGATCTTCACCATATACATGGCAGCAATCCTTTCCTACCACTTGGGGGTGGTTTCAGCCACTCCCAGTACCCACAGAGGCAATACACACAAATCCCTACTAGGCATCCAGACAGGTCAGGATTCTGGGATAGGGGTGAACAACAGTTCCAGGGAAGACATCCTTTCAAGGGTTCAACTAGCAGGGCCTTCCGGCATACAAAGTGATGGCCGGAACAACGCGCTCATCGGCGGGAGACTGGGCCTATTCACCGACTGATGGGAGGCAACAACAACGGACAAGTAGGTCCTAGACACAATAAGAAGAGGCCTCGTTCTGGAATTCCTCTCTACATCCCGAGCTCATTCAGAAGATGCCTGATGCCAAGAGACAAAATCAAAAGAGTAATAATGGAAATAGCAGTGCAACATCTGCTGGACATTCGGCCTGTAAAGTGGTACTGGAGAATGACCAGGAACAAGGGTTCTACTCAAACCTGTTTGTTGTACAAAAGGCGTTGGGGTGGTGGTGTGGAGACCAATTTTGGATCTCAAATTACTAAACAGGCACATATTGTACAAAAGATTCAAGATGCAATTCCTACAGTCTATACTAGGGAGCATCCGGGAGGGGGATGTCCTGACATTAGTAGACATCACAGACGCGTACCTATACATACCTATTACCAAGAGGCACTGAAAGTTTCTGCGGTTTTGTTATGCAGGAAAATACTATCAATACAGAGCTCTACCATTTGGCCTGTCCTCAGCACCAAGGACATTCACCAAGATACTGGCAGCGGTAGCAGCTTTTCTCAGAACAAAACCCATACGGGTCCAATAGATAAGATATTAATACAATCAACAACGACTCTTTCTTAAAAAAATAAACTTTATTAGTTTTTTATAACTTTACAAGAACAGTACAAATATCTTAACTTCAACAGTTTGTGGCATTTGTCTTATACTACTATTTTGTGGATTATTTACAAATATATACAATTTATGCAAATGTAAACATTAATTTATATGTTGCTTATCATTAATTTTTTCATCATCCATTTCTCTATTTTTGCTCAATCCAGTCATACCATTTTTCTCAGGTCTTATAATACTCAGTTTCCCCTTTCTCTTGTAACATCAGAATTAATTTATCCATCTCAGCACAAGACATTATTTTTTGAATAATCAATTCATCTAGTGGTATACATGTATGTTTCCAGCACTGGACGTAAGCAATTCTAACTGCAGTTAGAATATTTAATACTATATATTTCTTCGTATTTCTTTTTGAATATCCCCATTAAAAATAGTTCCGGTTCTAGTTTTATTGGTTCATTAATAATCTCTTGCAACCATTGTTTCGTTTTTAACCAATATTTTTGGGTTTCTGGGCAGGACCACCATATGTGATAGAATGTACCTTTTATAGTGTGGCATCAATATATGATACATTTTAGTATAGGCAAAATTAATATCAATCATATCTCTCAATGCATATATTTCACATTAATTCATAATTCTTCAATGCTTATTTTCAACCTTTCAAAACTCCAAATGCCTACCACCATATCTGTTAAACATACCTAGTAATTCCATTATTCAATTTTCTCCCTGCTTTTATTTTATTTTTTAAAATAAAAAATTCTCATTTGGCAAGCAGTGTGGTTCCAGGTTTCACATCTAAATACAAACATGACCATAGTTACCTGTTCGTTATATTTGTTTAGTTTCATATTGCATCATCCTTATTATTGTTAAATATTAAGCTTATGTTATCCAATTCCAATTCATGTTATATTAATACATTCTCATATCTTATTTTACAATGTTATCTAAAATTCTCATCTCATTTCTGTTGTCATTTCTCATATTACTTTTTTCTGTCACATTTGTCATTTTATCAATCCTTATCTATAAATATAATTTACATCACAACATATTACCTTGCAGAACCTCCTTCGTTATCCTTTTTTTTTTCACACATTATCTTTCACTCTTTGGACAATGTACGTTCTTTTCATCCTTGTTCCTATTCTTTGTTTTCTGGTCCTTTCTCTTAATTCCCTTTTTCCCATTCTTATTCCCCTCCATTTCTCATTCCAGTTATTAAACTTCTCTTTCTCCCTCTTTTGATTTTTCTTTTGCCCTTCCTTTTTCTGCCTTTTCCCTCTCCCTTTATCCATTTTCCGAACCATTCTCCCTTTTATCATCCCATCAAACCACAAATTTTTAATTCTAATTCCTCCCCCCCCCCCGTTTAAATAATTGTTGTTCGTTTTGTCCTTCAGTGTTGGCTTCTTTATAGAACTCCTCTCCTTCTGGTTTACTTTGTTCTTGTGTATGCTGAGTCACCATTTGTAATTTCTGTAGCAATAATTGCACATTTCAAGTTTAATTTTTATCATATCCCTTATAACTTGCAAATCCAATCTTGACTCATATAAATCCAATCTTATATCAACAAATAGTTTCTCCATTATATCTTCTCCTTTTTTCCTTTTCTTTCCTCTTCCTTAATACTGTAGTTAAAATCCTTTTCTTTAATAGATATATTCAATCCCAGAGTCCAGTATATTATTTCAGCCAATATCTTTTGAATTTATTTTCAACAATCCATACTCTTGAGTCTTTGTTCGGATGGTTCCATAACAATAATAAAGTTTCTTTTGTTTTCTTTTAAATTCCAAAAGCCAAACTTTTGAGAAGACCAGATACTTTTTAAAACGTACTGAAGTTTTCCTGTACCATCAGATGGCGATCTTGAGTCTTTTTACCTTTAACTTTCTTTATTGAATATAATACTTTTATTAAGTTTGCTAATTTCATATATTAGCTATTATTTTTTTTCTTTTCAACACATTAAATTTCAGCGTTTAATTATGCCCTTTAAGTGTTCATAATTCAATAGTTATCCAGTTTAATTTCTAAACCTTTGTTGTGTTAAAGTATTTTCCTTTAAATTTTCTCCTCCAAATTAATCCAATCCAAATTTTATAAGATCCAATTACTTTCTCACTTTCTCTGGTCGCCGCTTCCACACACTTCCCTCCAAGATAGCCCTTTATTTTAATACCGGGGTACCTCAAAAGTGATGTCCTTTGCCTAGTTCATACTCTGCTCGCTACTTCTCTGCTCCAGCACAAAATTTAGTTTCCTGAAGTGTTCTTTGTCGTGGTGGTGGCCATTTTAGGACTACCACTACAGCTTGCCTTTGGGAGGGATTTTCCTGTCAAGGGAGTTGCGACTCCCCTTGACCCTCCAGGTGATTTCTCCCTTCTTCACCATCCCACCAGGGTGGTTCTGGTCCCAAGCGGGACCCTCCAGCAAGTGAGCTTGGGTGAAACCGCACACAATCGCAGATTCCGCTCCGACGAGGAACAAACTGGAAGTCCCTGTCTATTAATTTTCAGTCCTGCCACTTCCCCATATTTTTCTAGTTCACTAATTATCTTCTTCCCTGTCTCAATAAAAAATACCATATCGTCCGCGGAAACTTGCAATTTGTATTCTTCCTTTCTAACTCTCGGTCCTTTTATTCCAGGATTTTGCCTAATTTGTCTTAAAAAGGTCTCAAGTTCTAAGCTCTAGATATTTTCGCCATTAATTATAATATTTGCCTTTTGGGTAGAATATATTGTTGTTGTTATGTTCTCAAATTTAGTTCCTTGGTTCATATTGTAAATTTGTTGTATCATAAATTACCTGTTCAAGTTATCGAATGTTTTCTGAACGTCCAAAAAGACAAGGGATACTTGTTTCTCTGGGTGGGCATCATAATATTCCAAAATATCTATTACTATCCTTACATTGTTCCTAATTTGTCTATCTGGTAAAAATCCAATTTGGTCTGAATGAATATATTCATTCAGGAGTCTCTTCAATCTATTCGCTATTATAATAGTAAATATTTTGTAATCAGCGTTCAGTAGAGATATTGGTCTATAATTTTGGATTAGTCTAATATCTGTGCTCTCCTTCGGGATCAGTGCTCCCCTTCATGACTCCGGCATCCTGGCTTCTATCAAAACCTCATTATATAGGCCTAACATCAGTGGCCCTAGTTGTTCTTCCATCACCTTATAGAATTCCCCTGGGAGATCATCTGGCCCTGATGCTTTATTACTTTTCTGGTTTCTCATTTCCTGATTCAATTTTACTATGGTTATATCTTTGGTTAAGTTTTCCTTCAAATCTTCTGCTATTAATAGGCCTCCTTCCTCTCTCAGATATTCTCTTATCTGTTCTTCATCTACTTCCTCTTTTTTATACAGATTTTGTTGAGCTCATCTTTCCTTGTTCTTTTTTGCTGTATAAAGATATTATAATCCCACGGGTAAATGCCTTCATAGTGTCCCATAAGTTCTGTGTCGATGTATGTTGTCTATTATTTTTCTTAAAGAATAATGTTAATTCTTCTCTAAGTTTCTTGTCAAATTCTGTATCTTTTAGTATTTGGGTATTTAAGGTCCACCTTCGTCTTGTTTTTTTCCTACCTCTCCAACTTATTTTGAGTGGATTGTGGTCAGCCCAGGAATTCGGTAGTATTTCTATATCCTCCACTTTTCGTATTTTTCCGCTCATCCAGGCCATATCGATGCGTGATGATGACTGATGTGGATTGGAGTAGAAAGTGAATTTTTTTTTCTGGATTCAATTTTCTCCAGACATTTATGAAAATAAATTCTGTAATAATTTCAAGACATGATTTTGGTAACTCTTCTTTCCTTTTTTCTTTTTGCCCCTATAATCTTTTTTGTGGTCTGCTATTGCATTATAGTCTCCTATGATACAAATATTTCTTTGTTCTAATTCAATAATTTTCTTATGTAATATTTTATAAAAATTCTTGTTGATTTTCATTAGGTGCATAGATTATGACTAATAATACCGGTTTGAGGGCTATCCACACTTCCATCATCAAAATTCTTCCATTGGGATCTGCAAAAATTAAATTTGTTTTTATTTCTCTTTGATGTATACAGCTATTCCTTTTTGTTTGAATCTGCTGGGGATAATTTCCCTAATTTTAAATGTTTTTCATCTACTTTTTGGATATGTGTCTCTTGTAAACATATTATATCTACTTTTTGTTTAATTAATTTTGTTAATGTTCTTTTCCTCTTGTTGCCAAATTTAAACCATTTATGTTAATCAATAGTAATTTCATTTCTTCCCCCATTCTCTTAGTTGTATCTAGTTCTTTGTCTTCTGTTTGCCCTCAATCTCTCTTTGTGTTCTAGTTGTTGTTTTTAGGTCTTCCTGTTTCTGTTGATGATCTGTCTTTTCCACTCTCTGATCTTCTTTACTCTCTTGTTGTTGTTCCTGTTCCTTTTGGGTGTTTGATTCAAGCTCTTCCTTGTTGCTCTGATCTTCCGGACCAACTAGTTGGTCATAGAAATCTTGGGCCTTCTCTAGGATGTCAATTTTAATTTTCTTTTCTTCCGTGTAATAAGCATCCCTTCTGGAATCAGCCACCGAAATAAGATATCCCTTTTGTTCAATTGCACAGCCAAGAATCTATAGTCCCGTCTCTGCTCCCTCACCCTTCTTGGGATCTGTTTTAATATCTGAATCTCCTTTCCCTTGTAGACAACAGGTTCATCTCTTGTTATTCTGTATACTACAGCGGTCACCAACTGGTGGGCTGCGGCCCACTGGTGGGCTGTGAGAAAATTTTGGTAGGCCACAGAGAGATCTCACTCCCAGAGCACCCCCCCAAAGCAAGTAATCCAGGCTGCGGAGAAACACAAGGCTGCTCAGCCCACTTGGCCCGTGGGAACCCTCCTTGCCCACTCACTCCTTACCTGGCAAACTTGTCTACTAAGCTGCTGGGAGATTTAGATTAGCTAGGAAGCAGGAAATGGTTGGATTTCTTGCTTTCCAGCTAAGCACAGACAAACCTCCCTTAGGACTGAAGGTTTGCTTTAAAGCAAATTCAGTGCAGACTCATGGCAAGCAAATTTGAGAGACTGAGCTAGCTGATGGCAGATAGATAGATCACTGAATGATTCTGTGAGCAGCTCAATCTGCCTGCTTTGCCTGATTTTGGATAAAAGTTGCTTTTTTTAATTAAAAAAAAAACATACATGGTGTGTTGTGAATTAATTTTGTGAGTTTGCTTGCTAGCAAATTTTATGTGACAGACTGAGCTAGCCAATGGCAGATAGATAGATTTCTGAATAAATCTGTGATTCTGTGAGCAACTCAATCTACCTGCCTGCTTTGCCTGATTTTGGGTAAAAGTTGTTCTTTTTTGTAAAAAAATCTAATATTTATATAAATATTTATAATATTTACATACAAACTATGTCCAGCCAGTCACATGACTACCAAGCCACCCCCACAAATTAGGCCATGCTCACAGAACCAGTTACTTGTCCCTGGGATCTAAAATTATGAGTTTGGTAGTCCCTGAAGTCCAAAAGGTTGGCGACCCCTGGTATACTATATTCTGGAACTTTCTTCTTGTAAATCTTATGTGGACTTCCTTTGGCAATGTATGTCATCTGGCATAACTCGTGCTCACCCTATAAACATTGTCCATTTCATTCAGTATTTCATTTTTATCTCTTCCTAATGTTTCTGCTAAGATTTCCGCCATCACCAGTTTCAGACCTTCGTCCTTGGTTTCCACAACGTTTTGTAATCTAAGATATGACGCTGCCCGGTCCATCTCTAGGTGAATCAAGGAATCTTCCAATTCTTTGTTTATTATTTTCATCTGTTGATCAACCATTTCTAATCTTTTCTCCATTTGTTCAATTTGTTTTTCAGCTTCTTTTATTATAGGCTCATTCTTTTCTAGGCCCTGCTGAATTGAACCAACTTGCTCATCTAATTTAGATATGTCTGATTTCATTTCGCTTTTTAATTTTCCTATTTCTTCTTTGACTTCATTTATATCAGCTCTCATTTCTGTATGGTTCTTCATCATTGTTTCCTGGAGTTTTAATATTGATTCCTGTAATGTAAGTAATGTAGTTTGTATGTTAATATTTGAAGCCGAATTCTGTTTCTCTACTGTTAGCATCCCCTCAATTGTTTTTTGTGTTGAGGGTAAAGCTATTGTCATTGAGGTTGTTGACATCAGTGTGGTTTTTTTCCCCGGTCTTCACCGTTGTGGTGGTGATGCATGTCATTTCTTTTAATATTTTAGTCTGTTTTCTTGAAATATTATAAACATTATCCCAAATCAACATTAAATAATATAAGTAATATGGATTACTAAATTTAAGTATTTATCAATGATATACTTCTAATAATTGTAATTCCTAATACTTTTGTTTTTTCTATTTAAGATCAACACTTATTCCTCTATTAATATTTTAGATACTCAATTTATCCGGCAATATAAATATGTTTATATAAATATATAAGTATATAAACAGATACATAAACTATAAATATAATAAATATAATAGAAATACCACTATCCCCTCTTATTAATTAAATAGAAAATTAATCTAGCTGTTTAAATATATGTAAATGTATGTAAAAGTTGTAAAATGTGGATATATAAATATAGATATAAACTGTAGATATACTGAATATAAATATAATTGGTTAAGTACCAATAAATTAGACAGTGTTAAACACAATATAAACTAATATAGAAGTTTAAGATCTGAGCCTCTAATCAAATCTTACTGTTTTTATCTATTCTTAATTTCTATAGAAAGTATATAGACAGCAGTATGCTTCCTCCCTTAATTGGGGCTTACCAGGGTGTTGTAACACAAGTATATACTCATCCCCCTGTCTCAGCTGATTTGGAGGAGAACCAGTGGCCTAATTGCAATTACAACTGCCTCACATATAATACTTCCCTGGTTCGAATCCCAGTAAGGGTATGGCTAGCTGACGAGAGCTAAATAGCTTGAATTAGATCTATCCTAGTCTCCCTTGTTTAATTATTTATCAGCTCAAAAACCTAACACACACACACACACACACATAACACTATTATGGTCTCATATTAGGGCCTATTTAGTGGCGATAAGGGCGGCAAAGCGTTCTTACTTTTCTGCCCTTATTGCGTCTGCAGAAAATCGCCCAGCCGCCCTTTTTAGGGTGACCCGCTCCCTTTTAGATGTGAGAGTGCGGGAGGATCCCTTACAGGGACGGGCTGAGGATTTTTCGAGATATCTGCAGGACAAAATCACTCAGATTCGGGACGGGCTGGACTCTGACTGGGCAACTCTGGACAGGATGACTGGGGCGGATCTTGGTGAGGTCATCTGGGGTGAGTTTGATCCTGTGACCCTGGAAGACGTGGACAGGATACTGGGTGGGCTTAATGCCACCACATGTTTACTGGATCCATGCCCCTCCTGGTTGATTCTGGCCACCCGGGAAGTGACACGAGGCTGGTTCCAAGGCATTATTAATGCTTCCTTGAGTGAGGGGCTTTTGCCTGCTACCTTGAAAGAGGCAGTGGTGGGGCCCCTCCTCAAGAAACTGTCCCTGGACCCAACGTTATTATTGAACTATCGTCTGGTCTCCAACCTTCGCTTTGTGGCGAAGGTTGTTGAGAGTGCGGTGGCACGACAGTTCCCTCAGCACCTGGATGAAGCTGTCTATTTAGATCCGCTTCAATCGGGCTTCAGGCCCGGGTACAGCACGGAGACGGCGTTGGTCGTGTTGGTGGATGATCTCTGGAGGGCCCGTGACGGGTTGTTCCTCTGTCTTGGTCTTGTTAGATATCTCAGCGGCTTTTGATACTATCGACCATAGAATCTTATTGCAGTGATTGGGGGGGTTGGGAGTGGGGGGGCACCGTGTTTTTTATTTTTATTTTATTTTTTATTTTTATTTGCATTTATATGCCTCCCTTCTCCGGAGACTCAGGGCGGCTTACAGTCTATGGAGCACCATGCTAAGTGCTCGGCAATAGCCTTCATTCCATTGTATATGCCTGCTTATTTCTAGGGCTTTTTGCCCCCCCTAAGTGGCATTTTTACAAAGTCAGCATATTGCCCCCAATAATCTTGGGTCCTCAATTTACCTACCCCGAGAGGATGGAAGGCTGAATCAACCTGGAGCCTGGTGGGATTCGAGCCTGCATTAATTGCAGCAGCTTGCACTAAGTGCTAGATGATTAACAGCCTGCACCACCAAGGCCCATGTTATGGTGGTTCTCCTCCTTCCTTTCCGACCATTTGCAATTTGTGTTGGCAGGTAGTCAGAAGTCGACCCCGAGGCCCTTGATTTGCGGAGTGCCTCAGGGGTCCATTCTCTCACCCCTGCTGTTCAACATTTATGTGAAGCCACTGGGTGAGATCATCAGTGGTTTTGGGGTAGAATTCCATCAGTATGCTGAGGATACTCAGTTATACATTTCTATCCCAGGCCACTCCAACAAAGCTGTTGAAGTGATGACCCGGTGCCTGAAGGCTGTGTGGAGTTGGATGGGTATGAACAGGCTCCGACTCAACCCTACCAAGACCGAGTGGCTGTGGTTTCCTGCGCCTAGATACAGCCGGCTTACTCCATCGCTGGCTGTGGGGGAGAAATTTTGACCCCCACGGGGAGGGCGCACAATCTTGGTGTCCTCCTGGATGTACGCCTGTCGCTGGAAGATCACATAACGGCGGTCGCCAGAGGGGCTTTTTATCAGGTCTGACGGATCTGCCAGTTGCAGCCCTTTCTGGATCTGGACACGCTTCGCATGGTCACTTCTGCCCTTGTCATTTCTCGTCTCGATTATTGCAATGCTCTCTACATGGGGCTCCCCTTGAAGAGCATCCGGAGGCTCCAGTTGGTGCAGAGTTCGGCCGCGCGGGTGATTCTGGGGGCTTCTCTTAGCTCCCATGTTATACCACTCCTGCACGAGCTGCATTGGCTTCCGGTAGCCTTCCGGGTGCGATTCAAGGTGTTGGTGGTCATCTATAAAGCGCTCCATGGCTTGGGACCTGGGTACATACGGGACCGCCTTCTGCCACCATCAGCCTCCCATCGGCCTGTGCGCTCTCACAGGGTGGGCCTCCTTGGGGTGTCGTCAGCTGGACGATGTCGGCTGGCGACCCCGAGGGTATGGCCTTCTTTGTGGGAGCACCCTCCCTTTGGAACGAGCTGCCCCGGAGATACGGACTATCCCTGACCTGCAAACCTTCAGGCGCGCATTGAAGACTCATCTTTTTCAACAAGCTGGTCTGGCCTAGTAGCATTGTGGGGTTTTAAATTTATCATTTTATATACCCTCGTTTTTATTATTTTTAACTTCAGCCTACGATTTAATCTGTTTTTAAATTTTAAATTTCTTTGTATTGTTTTAATCTGGTTGTACACCGCCCCAAGTTCCAAATGGGAGAGGGAGCGGTATATAAATTAAATTAACATAACATCACATCACATATCACACCACATAACACATGACATAACATAACACATAACACATAACATATAATATAAACATATAACATAACATAACAACATAACATACAACATAACATAACAACATAACATATAACATAACACAACACAACACACCACACAACATATATACATACATGCATATATATATATAAAGTAACTTTCTAAATAGCACTCTATTACAGATTTATATAAATATAAACACTTATTTTAGTAGATCTTCAAGTCTCTAGTAATCAAAGAAGAAAAAAGAAAACAGAGGAAATGTCAATAATCCAGTAGTTAATCGAATAATACACTCCTCACAATGGCTTTCCACCAATTCTCTTATCTTAAAGGCAAGTTGCTGAGTAATAATTATTCTCCTCAATGGACGCCTCCAATATTCCGGCCGCTTCTTTTGTGTTCGTCACTTCTTTAACAAAGTTCCATAACTCTGCTTAGTAATTGGCACTTATCACTATCATGTCTTTTGTTCTTTTATTTATTTTTATTTATTTTATTTTGTCAATTGCTTACAAGATAATAGGTATAAGTAAAAACATAGTTATGAATACATGGATACATATAAGAAAAATAAAAAAGAAACAATAGGACAGGGACGGTAGGCATATTGGTGCGCTTATGCACGTCCCCTATAGACCTCTTAGGAAGGGAGTGAGGTTAATAGTAGACAGTCTAAGGTTAAAGTTTTTGGGGTTTGGGGAAGAAACCACAGAGTCAGGTAGAGTATTCCAGACATTGACCACTCTGTTGCTGAAGTCGTATTTCCTGCAATCAAGTTTGGTGCGATTAACCTTGTGTTTGTATCTATTGTTTTCTCTTGTGTTGTTATGGTTGAAGCTGAATATTCATTGACAGGTAGGATATTGCAATGTATGATTTTTATATACCATACTTAGATTGGACCGAAGGCAGGGTAGATCTAGGTTTTCTAGGTCTAGAATTTCGAGTCTGGTGGCATAAGGTATTCTGCAACGAGTAGAGGAGTAGAGAACTCTTCTTGTGAAATATTTCTGGACTTTCTCAACTGTGCTAATATCAGATACATAATGTGGGTTCCAGACTGATGAGCTGTATTCGAGTATTGGTCTAGCAAATGTTTGTATGCTCTAGTTATTAGTGTAATATTACTAGAGAAAAATCTACGTAAGATTAGGTTAACAACTCTTTTTTTTTAATAAAGTTTTATTTGAGTTTTCACAAAAAAAAACCCAATACAATTAAAACATCTTTTTTGAGAATAGCATGGTCCCAGGTTATCACTTCTCTATAAAGACACAAACTCAATTTCATATTCATCTTTATATTCTATTCCATATCTTCTTACTATTTTAACTTTGTCTCCATAATTTTAATTTGCTCAATATTCTTAATTATCGCATATCTAAATCCAATTATATGTTTTTTTCTAAATTTCAATGTCTTTCTACTCATTGTATTTATACTTTATCTGCCTGTTCAAATTTCATGTCATCTTTTATCAATAATTTTTTTTAAAAATATGACATCTCTATATCTCATAAAATACACACTATATTCTTTAAACAAAAATATATATAACATTAGTAGATAAGATACTCATTCCCCTCCAATTTGATTCTATCATCAATATTAGTTTATTTCTAATTATCTCACATCCAAATTCAATTATATGTCTTTTTGCAAATCTTAATATTGTTCTATTCATCACATTTACATTTTTATCTGTCCTGTTTCAATTTCATATTGTCTTTTCTCATTACACAAAATTTCCCCTGTAATTACTAATTGGAGTATGACACCTTTATATCTTTAAATTTTATCCCTTCAACTCTTATTTAAACTTCAATTTATGCCTTTAGAGTTGTAATATTCTGTATAATACATAATTTCAAATCGAATTCTGCTTGGTTAAAATACACACTATGTTCTTTAAACTAAAGAAAAAAAGAATATAGCAATAATAGATACAACACTCATTCCCTTCCAATTCAATTTTATTAATATCAATTACAGTCATACTTCCTTGGGAACACTTATAAGCAATTATCTCATATTTAAAATCAATTTTATTTATACTTTTATGTATAAACTTTTCATGTTTAATCAAAGTGTTCTCCTCCTTTCCTAATTCCACTCTCTCTTATTCCATTTACTTATTAACGAACATTCCATTGCATTACAATAAGTATTTTATCCATCATTTTAATCACACATTTTCTAAAAAATTATTTCTATTTCTAACATAATAGTACTACTATATGTAGCTTTGCAGAATCCTTTAACAACTCTTAATGCCTTTTTGGCTATGTAGTTACAGTGGGCACTAGGACTTAGATCATTAGAGATGAGTACTCCAAGATCCTTGACAGAGTTTGGATCATCCACAAGGTCTTGACTATTCAGCCTGTATTTTATTTTCTGATTTTTTTGCCAATATGTAGGACAGAGCATTTATTTGTTGAGTTTTGAAGTTGCCATTTGTTTGACCATTCTGATATGTAGTCGAGGTCTTTTTCAAGGGTAGTAGTATTATCTATGGTGTTGAATAGCGTTACATCATCAGCGAAGAGAACACAGTTGCTCTTAATATGATCACAGAGGTCATTTCTGTAGAATATGAAAAGAGTTGGTCCTAGAACACTGCCTTGGGGACACCACTATTGACAGGTACAGAATTTGATAGGACGCTCCCAATTTTGATCATTTGTTGTCTGTTTAACAGGAATGCTTCTATCCAGTTATGCAGGTGTCCAGAGATACCCTAAGATTTTAATTTTAGGAGTAGTTTGTCATGTACCACTGAATCAAAGGCTTTACAGAAATCTATGTAGATTGCGTTTATTGCTTTGCCCTGATCAAGTTGTGTTTATTCATTCTTTCAAAATGTGTTGAATAAAGATGACATGTTTCACTTTGCAGATGACTTAAAAACATTTTGATGAGGAATAGCAGAAGTAAAGAAAAAACAATTTCCTGGTTTTGCCTTATTTTCTTGGTAACTGGAATATTCTTATTTATAGGCTTATGGGTGGTTCACACAATACAGATAAGACCTGTATTGCTGACTTTCTCTTTTCCATTTAAACCTTCCTCGATGTTTTATTTAATAGATTTTTTTAAACTTGAGAGAAGTTGTATACCAAGCAATAAGAACACTTTTTACAATTTATCTTGTAAAATCACAAATCTCTTTAAGATTTCAGATTCTTTATTTTTGTATTTTGAAATCATTTTTTTAAATTATCAATTATTCAAGAGTTTAAATACCAACTATAATATGCCTGTACTTTACAGGGGAAATCCAGCAACTGCAGGAGTATTCCAGCTCTCATCCTGACATTTGGCTTACAGTACAGTACTGTATTATGTAACCTGGAAATTATTGCTGGTGCAAAATGCAATAGTCAGGTGGCTTAGTGGACTCCTCACATCCACATGTTACTGTTGTGCTAAAATAACTACTTTACTTCTAGTTTAAGATTTAACTATTGGTATATAGGCCCTAAAATAAACAAAATATCTATTAGATTGCTTTCACCATTATAAACGTGCACAATTACTAAGATTATTTGGAAAGATTCTTTTATGGGTGACACAATTTGTCAACTCATATTGCAGTCCCTTGTATATAAGACTTTTCAAAGGTAGCAACTGCCCTTTGCATGCTTTCCAGCTTATTAAACTGTTTAAACACTTAGTGTAAACAGATTTTTTTCTTTTATCTCCTTTTCATTTTTAGTACAAAGTAGTCCACAACTTACAACCATTCAATTAGTGAGCATTGGATATTACAATGGCACTGAAAAAAGTGACATGACCGTTTTCCACATTTATAGTAATTGCAGCATTCCCATGGTTCCATGATCAAAATTCAAACACTAGGCAACTCATTCTTATTTATGACAGTTCAGTGTCCTGGAATCATATGATGACCTTTTGTGACCTTCTGACAAAGTCAATGGGTAAGCCAGATTAATTTAACAATGTTACTAACTTAACTACTGTAGTGATTCACTTAACAATTGTGGCAAGAAATGTCATAAAATGGGGAAAAACTCAGTTAACAAAAGCCTTGCTTACATATGACAAAAGAATGAAATAAATGAATGTATGCATGCATGGGCATACATGCTTCCTAAGCCAGTGTTATAATGCTTGTCAAAAATAGTAACATTTATAGGGAAGAAATTGCTATATTTTCCCATATAGCAATATATTTTTGGTAATTTACAAAGATATTATTCCCCCTCCCCTTTAAGCATATAAACCTTGTTAAGGTGCAGGATGATGAAAATGCACAGAATGTGTTTATTTCTAATAATAAAAAAAAACTGCTTAAATTTCCTTGCTCCTCATTGCCATGTTTCTCCTTTGTCTGCTTTAATGTAACATTTTATCAAATCCTTGGTGCTATAAAACTAAATATCCCATTTTTTCCTGGGGATACTTTTTGAATTTTTTGTTATTTGTGTAATCTGATTCTGATAAATCATTTATTAATGTTCCTCCTCCTCCTCCTCCTCCTCCTCCTCCTCCTCCTCCTCCTCCTCCTCCTCCTCCTCCTCCTCCTCTTCTTCTTTAGGTACTTGTGTGAAATGCAGCAAAGGTGTTTATGGTGCAAACCAGGCCTGCCAGGCAATGGGGAATCTCTACCATGATGGATGCTTCATCTGCGGAGCATGTAGTAAGTAACTACCTTAAACAGAATTTTCTTATCTTAGATGCTATTAAAAGTGGAAATTCTGTGGTAGTAAATGATGTCCACATGTCATTTTTCATACATGTTCCTGGTACCTGAAAATGTTTAAAGCCAAGATGGGGAATTTAGCTGTTTTATTAAATTTCTGCTCCACAAGAGGTAGAATTCTTCTATCAAAAGCAATTCAAACATCTCTTGCTGGCAGGAAGATTGGCAGGAAGTGGAATTCTCTTAGCTAACTTTTCATGTTTCTATTGCATTTTGCAGATGGGTTTGAATATCACAAAAGCAAACTGACTTTTTACAGTTTCTGGTCTGCATGGTTTAATTGTTGGGTTAGTTTGTTGCTAAGCAGTTGGAAGTTCAGGATCTATCTGGTTCATGTTTGTACAAGAACAGTTTTCTAATCTTCCACCCAAATATTTACGCTTATTGACATACTGTCAGGTAAAATCTAGGAAAAAAATAGTTATGCATCAGAGGAAAATGAGGCATCCTTTGTGTGATTCAGAAAAACCTGGAGACATCCCAGGAAATAATATATGTTTTTTCAAAGGAGCTTCTTATTAAGATTTCTCCAGGGATGGGATTCTACTGGTTCTATCCGGCTCTTTAGAACTGGTAGCTCTGAAGAGCAGCAGACAGAACCGGTTCTATGTCTGCTGCTGTTTTGGCCCACCCGCTTGCCCGGGCTCTTACTTGACCTTTATTTCCTGCTTTTTCAACCTCAGCTGCTTTGTGCAGCACAGCTGGGGTTAAAAAAGCAGGAAAATAGTGCTTTTTCAACCGCTGCACATGCATGTGCAGCACTGCTCAGATGTCCAGGCAGCAAGCTGACGTTGATTCATATGCGCGCATGTACGCACAAATCATAAATCATCAAACTGGTAGTTACACCAGTCGGATCCCACCCCTAGGTTTCTCTAGTCACAGTCTATGGCATATCTCATTTGGATGGGACTCTGAATCACAGAGTTATTAACTTCTCTGATAACTCTAAATGTCTGCTGCACCTTTTATTTCTTAGTATTAATTATATACATATGTTTAAACTAAGACACTAACTTTCTGTTAGTGATAATAGATAAAATCTAACTGAATCTTTGTTTACAAAATGCAATTTAAAAAATAAAATATATAGAAAATAATGGATGAAAATAAGTTTTTAAAAGATAGCATCCACGCATCCAACAAATAATGTAATTGTTAAGTTATAATATCAAACAAAAAACCAAAATTTCTAATATTACAAATTTTAAAAATTAACATTATCTTCTTATAGATTGCCTACATTATACATTAAGGTATTTATTCTTAGAAAATACAATAACATCTATGTCAAAGGGAAACATTGTAACACTTTTTGATTTCTAGAAAAGTAATATTTTCAAATTACACTTGAAAATTAAACATTTTTGAAACTCGGTTTTGAAACCTTGAATAGTAATATTTTCCTTGACACTTAGAGAAGTAGTATCTTTCCCGTCTGTCAATACCTGTTAATTTCTTAGCTATTCCCAATTATAAACTATTTACTTAAAAACAATCAAATTCTATAGTTTCATAAAATGTAATGCAAAATACTATTAACATCTTTAATGTGAAAAGACTCATCTATACATCTTACCTATATAAGTTACAAAATAAAAAAGGTGGGTATGAACAATTTATTTAAATTAATGTACCTCAAGGCTGAAATGAAGTTAATATTTTTAATAGTTGCATTCATTGATACACCATAATCAGATCAAATAGATCGACAGAAGATGCTGGTAATATGGCTCTGCATTACATCCTACAACACCTTGAATCTCCAAATACCTACACAAGGGTCCTCTTTGTAGACATCAGTTCAGCATTCAATACCATCATTCCAGACATTCTTCTAACTAAACTAAATCAGCTAGTGGTACCTGAACACACTTGTAAGTCAATCATAAGCTTCCTAACAGCCAAGAAGCAGCAGGTGAAACTAGGCAGAATCACATGTGATACCTGTACAATTAGCACAGGGGTCCCCCAAGGCTGGGTGCTATCTCCACTTCTCTTTTCCCTATATACCAATGACTGCATCTCAAACGATCCAACTGTTAAAATATTGAAGTTTGCAGATGACACAATAGTGGTCTCATTCGAGACAAAAACGAATCCGCATACAGACAGCAGGTTGTACAACTTGCCTCATGGTTAACCGGAACAATCTGGAACTGAACACACTCACAACCATAGAAATGGTGGTAGACTTTAAAAGAAACCTTCCCATACTACCACCTCTTACAATACTAGACAACACAGTATCAACAGTAGAGACCTTCACATTTCTAGGTTCTATTATACCGCATGACCTAAAATGGACACCTAACATCAAAAACGTCATCAAAAAAACACAACAAAAAATGTTCTTTCTGTGCCAACGCAGAAAGCTCAAACTGCTGATACAGTTCTACAGAGGAATTATTGAGTCTCTCATCTGCACCTCTATAATTGTCTGGTTTGGCTCTGCAATCCAACAGGACAGACACAGACTTCAGAAGATAATTAGAACTGCAGAAAAAACAATTACTACCAATCTGCCTTCAATCGAGGACCTGTATACTGCATAAGTCAAAAAGAGGGCTGTGAAAATATTTACAGACCCCTCACATCCCAGACATAAACTGTTTCAACTCCTACCCTCAAAACAACGCTATAGAACACTGCACACCAGAACAACTAAACACAAGGAGTTTTCCCCAAACTCCATCACTCTGCTAAACAAATAATTCCCTCAACACTGTCCAACTATTTCCTAAGTCTGTCCTACTATTACTATTAATCTTCTCATCACTCCTTATCACCCATCCCCTCCCACTTGTAACTGTATGGCTGTAACCTTATCGCTTATATCCTGACGATTTATATTGACTGTTTCCTAGTATGATTTGATTTCTTATTGTATCCTATGATTATTATTATTATTAAGTGTTGTACCTTATGATTCTTGACGAATGTATCTTTTCTTTTTTGCACCAAGACAAATTCCTTGTATATCTAATCACACTTGATCAATAAAAAGAATTCTAATTTTAGATTGGTAGATTGGAGAGAGCTGCTACAGATAGTCAAAATGGCGACAACATCATTTACAAATGTAAAATCAGGAAAAAAAACTACAACAACGATGTCTTCACCTGTAGGGCAGAGATCTATAGATGCAATGCTATTGGCAGAAAAAACTAGCTCAGCTCAAAGCCTGCAGACAGTACAGACAACGCTTACTATGATGCAGGAAATGATGGCAAAAACCCACAAATTAATAGTGAAAAACCATGAAAACATGAGAACTGAAATAGGAGGTGTAAAAAATAAAATACAAACTTTGAACACTAAGATTGGAAAGATGCAGGAAGTAGTGCTAAAAAACGAACAGAAATTAAACTTACTAGAGGCAAGAACGGAGATGTTGGAGAAGAAATTAGAGGATTCAGAACAAAATTGGAAAGTCCTTTATTGTGAACTCCGGGATTCGATGGTACACATGGAATTAGAGAAGGCATAATTTTATCTTAGGTTCCAAAATGTGATGGAGGACAGAAAGGAAGATTTGCGTGCAATTATGATGAACCTGATAGCGGTGGCTTTACAGCAACCCAAACCAAAAATTGAAAATGATATAGACGAGGTCTACAGAGTATACACGCACTATGTGAGGAGACATAGACTACCACGAGAGGTTCACATTCGATTTGCGAGGAAGACAATACGAGACCTGCTCTATAGTAAGACCAGAGATGAACCACTTGTATACAAAGATCATGAAGTGGTCACACTGAAACAAATACCCAGGAGAATTAGAGAGCAGAGAAGGGGCTACTAATTTTTATCAACTCAGCTTATTAGAAATGGTATTCCATTTAGGTGGCTCACCCCAGAGGGGCTTTTAGTCTCGTGGCAGGACAAAAATACAAAATTGATACAATTGAAAAGGCATGGGAATTTTGTGAACAATATTTAGGACCCGAGGAAGAACAAGAAAGTAGAGACAACTTAAACACGAGAAGCCAAGAGGAACAACTCTCCGGTGAAAAAGAATCTGATACACAATCCGAACCCCAAAATTCTAGAGAAGAAGGGGAAGATAATAGACTAAGAAGAGAGCCTAGAACAAGGAATGACATAAGAAATGCCTTGCACAGTCAGTGACACTGATAGAGAAATTAGTTTATTTTCAGTTAATATCAATGGCTTAAACTTATCATCAAAAAGAAAACATATTTGAAAAACTCAAAAAACAAAATGCTGATATAACTTGTATCCAAGAAGTGCATATTCCATACAACCAAGCAGATCTCTTAAAGAGTGTAAATCTGGATAAAATGTATTTGGCACTTGCAAACAAAAAAAAAAGAAGAGATATTGTAGTATATGTAAAAGACAGGTTGCAACATAAACAAATATATAAAGATCAAGAAGGGAGAATGCTCTTTATAGAAATAAATGTAAGCCAGAAAAGGATACTATTAGTCACAATATATGCCCCGAATATAAACCAACAAGATATCTACAATAGGCTTCGCCATAAGATAATAGAGTTTGAGTATGCCAATGTATGCATTGTAGGGGACTATAATGCGGTCCCAGATAAAGATAAAGATTATAGAACTTTTTTTTAAATACTCCCTTCGTCTTTTAATAATATGGTAAGAGAACTTAACTTGAAAGACGTGTGGAGAGAATTAAACCCAAATAAAAAACAATATGCATTTTTCTCAAATCCCCATCACTCCTGGTCTAGAATAGATCAGATATGGATGAACCCTGGGTTAATGGAGAATATTGAAAGGATTGAGATTTTGCCAAACTTATGGACTGACCATAATCCTATTCAAATTAAATGGAAGGGAAAGAGAAAAATTGGAAGATGGACATTTAACAGTACTATACTAAGAGATAAAGAATATATTGAAATGATCAAGAAACAACTGAATATATTTTTTGAAGTAAAAGAGAACATACCTCCCTACAGAATCTTTGAGATATGACCAAAGCCTATGTAAGAGGTCTTAACTATTGCTTACAATATTAACAAGAATAAAGAAAAAAGACAGCAACAAAATAGATGGAGGGACAAATTGAAAGATCTGGAAACAACAAGAGTAGACAACAAGACCCGAACAATTTAAACATTAAAAAAGAAATAGATTTGGTAAAACATAAGATAAATTTAAAGGTACAGGAAGATTTGGCCCGAAAAATTAAATTAGCAAAACAAAATTATTTTGAAAATGCAAATAAGCTAGGGAGGTGGTTAGCCCATAAAATTAAAAAAGAACAAGAAAAGAGAATGATAGTAGCTCTCCAAGACCAGGAAGGGAAATTATACATGCAGACCCAAGAAAAGAAAGAAATTGCTAAGGAGTTTTTTATGAAATTGTACAAACAGGAAGAAATACCAGAAGAATCTATTGATCAATACTTGAATGAAAAGAATTTGCCCGAAATCACTGATGAAGACAAACAAAATTTGAATAGTAAAATATCTATAGAAGAAATTAGGAAGGCAATCGGAATACAAAAAGACCCCAGGCCCAGATGGAATTCCAAGAAACAATAAAGGAGATATTAGTGTACAAGAAAGCCTTAGAGAATGCCAACATCCCTAAATCATGGCTGGAAGCATATATTACTCTTATCTATAAAGAACAATCAGACCCACAAAAAATTCAAAATTATAGACCAATATCACTCTTAAATATAGATTATAAAATAATGGCCACAATACTAGCGGAAAGATTAAAGAGAGTATTAAGTAGAATTATTCACACTGATCAGAATGGCTTCCTCCCCCATAGACAAATAAAAACAAATACAAGAACTATTATGGATATATTAGAATATTATGAAGTACACTCAACTAAGAAAATGGCATTGATATTCCTAGATGCCCAAAAGGCATTTGACAATTTGAATTGGAAATTTCTCACTAAACAATTGATAGGTATGAAATTCAGTGAAAATTTTATAGGATTTATTAAGACAATTTATAACATGCAAACTGCAAAAATATTAATAAATGGGGAAAATACAGATACCATAAAGATAAGTAAGGGTGTAAGACAAGGCTGCCCCTTAGCTCCCCTACTGTATATATTGGCAGAAGAGACTCTTTTAGTACAAATTAGAAAAAATCAAGAGATTAGAGGACTAAAAATAAAAAAGAGGAATATAAACTCCAGGCATTCGCCGATGATATGGTATTTATATTAAAAGAACCCTTAGAAGTGAGCCCTATACTACTAAGAGAAATAGAAGAATATGGAAAGGTGGCAGGGTTAAAAATTAACAAACAAAAAATAAAAGTATTAACAAAAAACTGTACAAAGGAGGAGAAGGAAGAATTAGCAAATAAATTAGGTATGCAGGTAGTAAATAAAGTAAAATACCTAGGAATATGGTTGACTGCTAGATGTTCATCGATTAAAAAAGATAATTATGATAAATTAACAGCACAAATAGTTAAAGACTTAGATAATTGGGCCAAACTGCAGATATCGCTATTGTGATGTACAGTATTTCGATAGTAAAAATGAATATCTTCCCAAAATTGTTGTTTTTATTTCAAACAGTGCCAGTCAAATTGGAAAAGAATTTTTTTGTAGAATTAAATAAATCAATATCTAAATTTATATGGCAGAGGAAAAAACCCAAAATGAAATATAAATTATTACAGGACACTAAGAAAAAAGGAGAATTTGGCCTTCCAGATTTTGAATTATATTATAATGCAGCTATAGTAAATTGGCTTAAGGATTGGGTTAAATTAGAAAATAGAAGGTTATTAGCATTAGAGGGATTCAATCTCCAACTTGGCTGGCACGTCTTTATGTGCGATGGAAAATCTAAACAACACTCATATTTCCAAAGGCACCATGTAAAAAATGTTTTAAGATTTGGGAAAAGATTTTTAAAAAACCACTATTCAAAGGTTCCACTGTGGCTATCTACATTGGAAGCAGTTACACATCCAAATGTATTGGATTATGAAAATATTGTTAGGTATAAGGATTTATTATATGATACTGGAGACCTTAAAAATAAGAACCAAATACAAATTCAAGGAAAAGAGATAGCATGGTGGCCCTTTGCACAAAATACAAACCCATTATAAAAAAGATAGAGAACAATTTGGCTTCAATATGATTCCACAATAATTAGATAAAATATGGTTAGGAGAGGAAAAGAAAACAATCAGTAAAATATATAAATACCTTTTGGACTATAAAAGAAGAAACAATTACAGAATCTATGATAATTTGGGCTAAAAACCTGGGTCATAGTATTGAATTAGATAAATAGGAACACATTTGGCAAACAAATTACAAATTAACTATGTCAGTCTCGTATAAAGAAAACTTATATAAAATGGTTTATCGCTGGCACCTACCTCCTGAGAGACTGGCTAAGATGTTCCCTAACCTACCACCCAATTGTTGGAAATGCAACTATGTACAAGGACCATACTTCCACATGTGGTGGACTTGCCCACGTGCTCAGAAGTTTTGGAGAACTATTAGAAATTGGATCTTAAATATAACAAAACAAAAATTAAAACTTGAACCTGAAACCTTCCTACTAAGCATGATAGACTCAGACATGGAGAAAAAATACCAATACCTAATTTTGCATATTATAACTGCGGCTAGAATAACATACGCACAAAATTGGAAACTATCCTTTACCCCTTCAGAGGATATGGTAATTAAAAAAATACATGAATGTGCTGAGATGGATAGCTTAACTAAATTGCTGAAAAATAAACAAAATAGTGATTATTATTAAATATGGAATATTTGGTATGAGTGGTTAAAAAAAAGGTAATATCTGATATTTGGATAAGTTATTGAAATGACAGCAGACGTGACTTAATTACAAAAGATATAGAGAAATTAAAAAAATAAAAGAATGAAGGAGTTATTGTAACAAGGTAGATCACATCAATGATAAAGATAAAGAAAAAAGAAACCATTGCTCAATATATGCTGTAAAATTTATTTATACATGTTGATTTGTTCGTTTTAAATATATGTCAAATAAATGTTTATTAAATATTTTAAAAAAAGAATTCTAATTTTAATTCTAGGTCTGTACTATGTAAGTGAGAGCCAGGTGGTGCAGCAGTAGTGCTGCTTGGGCTTGAAACCAAAATACTGTGAATTCTAGTCACCCTTAGGCACAAAGCCAATTGCATGACTTGGGACAGTAACTCACTTTTCTACAATCCACTTCTGAAAAATCTTTCCAAAAAACCTGCAGAATTCAACAACTCATATGTTCTGAGAATTGGACATGATTGAATGAAATAAAAAATTGTGTAGGTAATAAAATGTCAGTAATTTGAATTTCGAAGATATTTTAAATGTCCGATATACAGTATTTTCAAAGTCAGTTTGATTTAAAGAACATCAACAAAAAGGCATCCTTAAGGTGATTAAGGTGAATTTCAGTTGTTTGGAATCGGAGCGGAATCCACGATTATGTGCGGTTTTGCTCTGAGCTCACTTGCTGGAGGGTCCCGATTGGGATCAGAACTACCCTAGAGGGGTAGTGAAGAAAGGGGAAATTGCCTGGAAGGTTGAGGGAAGCCGCAACTATCTCCCTGCGAACTATCCCTGACCTGCGAACCTTCCGTCGCGCATTGAAGACCCACCTTTTCCAACAGGCTGGTCTGGCCTAGTATTATTGAAATGGTTTTAATTTTGTAACTTTTTTACTCTGTTTTTATAGTTTTATTATCGTTATCTCAGCCACTAATTTAATCTTTTTAACCGATTTTAACTTATATTTATATTTGTAATTATATTTGTAATTGTGTTGTTTTATTTGGGCTGTACACCGCCCTGAGTCCCAATTTGGGAGAGGGGGCGGTATATAAGTTAAATAAATACTAATAAATAACTAAATACTTGCTGACAGGAAAAAAACCCTTCAAAGGCAAGCTGTAGTGATGGTCCAAAATGACCACCACGAAGACGAAGAGCAGTCCAGGAAATTAAGACTGTGCTGGAGCAGAGAAGCAGCAAGTGGAGTGTGAACCACACAAATATACATGAATTTTGAGGTATCCCGGGATTAAAAAATAAAGGATTATTTTAGAGGAAAGTGTATGGAAGCGGCAACCAGAGAAAGTGAGAAGGAAATTGGATCTTATAAAATTGGCTTGAATTATTGTATTGGATTAACTTGGAGGAAAAAATGTAAAGGAAAATACTTGAACACAACAAAGGCTTAGAAATTAAATTGGACAACTATTAGATTATTGGCTTAAGAGCATAACTAAATTCTGGAACTGAGTGTGTTGAAAAGAAAATAAATAATAGCTAATATTTGAAATTAGCGAATTTAATAAAAATATTATACTGTATTTAACAAAGAAAGTAAAAGTAAAGGAAGGAGTGGATTGTGGAAAAGACCCAAGAGCACCACCTGATGGTACACGAAAAATTTCAGTGACTTTTTAAAAAGTGCTTGGTCTTTCTAAGAAATTGTACTTTGGAATTTAAAAGAAAGTAAAAGAAACTCCATTATAATAAAATAAAAACCCTAGAAAGTAATGTTAGAATATTACGAAGGGCAAGATACCTGAAAATATTGTTATAGAACTACCCAGTGATTGTGGGAAACAGCTGGGAAAGGGGCAACTAGAACACCTGAAAACAAAAATTTAAGGACATAGATTGTTGAGGAAAGAAAAGGAAAAAAGGAGAAGATATAATGGAGGAATTATTTGTTGAAATAAGATTGGACTTGCAAGATATAAAGGAAATGATGAAAATTAAACTTGAAATGTGCAACTACATATTACAGAAATTAGAAATGGTGACTCAGCTTGTAGAAGAACAAAGAAAACCAGAAAAGGAGGAGTTTAACATAGAAGAAACCAGCTTTGAAGAACAAAGGGAACAATTTTTTAAGCAAAATTAAAAATCTGTGGTCTGATGTGATAACGGAAGAATGGTTCGGAAAATGAAAAAAAGGAGAGGGAAAAAGCAGAAAAAGGAAATACAAAAGAAAAACCAAAAGAGGGAGGGAGAAAAATGTAATAATTGGAATGAGAAATGGAGGGGAATGAGAGTGGAGGGGAAAGAGAATTAAGAGAAAGGACCAGAAAATAAAGAGAAACAGGAAGCAAACAAGGATGAAAAGGAATTACATTGCTAAGAGAGTGAGAGATAACGGGTGGAAAAAAGGATAGGAAAGGAGATTCCACAATATATTGTGATATTTAAGAATATGTACTGAAAATAGATAAAAATGTAACTGATATGGCTTTTTCTTTAGTGTCCTTCTTTTTTAAATCAAAGGATTATCACTACATTAGACAGGGAACTTAATGAAATAAATATGGAAATGGGAATTTATAATAAAATATATATTAATTGATTATTAGCAATGTATAAGAAAAGAAAAAAATAATGAAATGAGAATCATTATGGAAAGATTAATATCAGTTGCTATAATTAATTGATTAGATTAATATTTTTGTAATGTATAGATGATTTATGAGGTGATTGAGAAAATGTAATGCGGAATCTGATTTGTGATCTATAGTAAATAGGGAGATTGGTATTAAGGTAGAATGAAGGTGGCTAGCTCAAATTATTAACCAGAGGGGACAATTTTGAATTAATAGAATAAGGATTGATAAAATTGCAAATGTGACAGAAAAAGGTAATATGAGAAAGGAACATAGAAATGAGATAAGAATTTTAGATAACATTGTAAAATAAGATATAAGAATACCCTACGAAAAATGAAACAAATTATAACGTGAATTGGAACTGGATGTTTAATACTTAATATTAATAAGGACAATGTGTTATGAAATTGAATAAATAAAATGAATAGGTAACTATGGTCATGTTTATATTGAGTTGTGAAATCTGGAATCATACTGCTTGCCAAATGGTAATTTTTTATTTAAAAAACAAAATTGGAGAGGAAATCGAATAATGAAATTATTAGGTATGTTTAACTGATATGATGGTTGGCATTAGGAGAGAGTATTGAAATGTTGAAAATAAGCAATGAAATTATTACTTAATGTGAATATGTGTATTAAGAAGTATGATTAGTATTATTAACTTTGCTCATACTAAAATGTATGATATATTGATGCCACACTGTTAATGTATTGTGTATGTGCAGATTGAAATAAAAAACTTGATTTTAAAAAATGTGATTAAGGTATTTGGCTCATACTGAGCAATCAACACGTGCTTGATTAAATTCTATCCAAGATGGCAGAGCATGTAGATACTGCGGCTTTGAGCTTCTGGTGTTATAATGGTGTGAGTGGGTAAAAACTAGTCTATACCCACACGGAGTCACTAAAGATTGGATTTTCTAGTCGACTAGATATTACCAGCGACTTCCAGTGGTCTCATAATATACTGAGTGATGTAGTAAGACTGCCAGGCTCTCCGTGGATCATTGTTGGGCCTGGGAGGCAGCATTGACAGTGAAGAGAGAGGAAGCAGAAGCAGGAATGCAGAGCTGGTTTGCTAGCTCAGCTACGGAAGCAGCTTCACAGATCAGCATTACCAAGTATTTTTTTAACCAATGCTAGATCCTTTGTCAACAAAACTAATGAACTTGAGCTATGGATGGCAGTGAATAAGCTCATTCACGACTGCTGTGTCATGATTATCACAGAGACTTGGCTTCATCCACTTGCCAATGGAGTTCCACTTAGTCAGTGGAGGTAACTAACTGCATGTCAGCTTTGGAATCCTTATTCATCGCTGCCACATAGCTTGAGAAAGTGAGAGGGGGTGATTTTTATTGAGTAGCTCTAAGTAGACAAAATATAATTTTTTTGTTAGTTCAAGGTCATAGAGTATGGTGCAGAAACAAAAGGAGTTTACTTTGGGATTGGTTCATGTGATGTGATGATGAGAGAAAAGGGGATGGTTTGTAGTTTGGGACATTGTGGGAAGTATGGGAAACTCTTAGTTTCAAAATTCCACAGATGTGCCAGGTGTTATTCTAATAAAGGTACTTTTGAGATGATGCTTGTCTCGGAATTACTGATAAGAATGGAGGTTCCCTGGAACGCTGACATTGCACCATACACTGCTTTGCCAGAAATAGCAACTCTAGTAAAAGCAAAGATGGAGGACTTTGTATTTACACACATAATGACTGGTGTACTAACAGTAGATTTACTTATACACATTGTTCTCCAGATGTGGAGTTCTTAACTGTCATTTGTCGGCAATTTTATTTACCTAGAGAGATTTCTGTTATAGTTATCACCGCTATTTTCCACCTGATGCAAATGTTAGCACATCTCTCTCTACATTACACGACGCCATCGAGAGGCAGCAGCAAACTTATCTTGAGGACGCTTTTGTCATGACTGGGGATCTTAATCAAGCTTGTCTACAGTCTGTTCTTCCTAAGTTTGTGCAGTGTACCACCAGAGGTAAGAACACTTTAGACCATGTGTAATCAAACTTAAGACAGGCATATAGAGCAATCCCCTCTCCCATCTGGGTATGTCTGCCCATACCTTTCTGCTATTGTGCCCAAAGTATATCCCCCTTAGGAAAAGAATACGGCCAATCAGGAAAACTGTTAAAATCTGGCCATAGGGAGCACTCTGCCAGTTGCAAAACTGCTTTGAGACTACTGAGTGGAGTGTATTTGAACATTTGGAGCTGCAAGAATTCACTAACACCGTACTCTCATATATCAAAACGTGCACGGATAATGTAGCAGTGGGCAAGTGCATCAGAGTCTGTGGGAATTGCAAACCCTGGATGTTATCAGAGGTACAGACACTTGAGAGCCCGGAATTCCACCTTAAAGACAGGTGACAGAGATAAATACAGTGGGGCCAAGTCAAATCTATGGAAAGGCATCAAGGTAGCTAAACAAAAATATAAACAAAAGGTGGAGAACCATCTAAGCAGAAAACAATCTGTAGCAGGGACTGCAGCACCTAACCAACTATAAGGGCAATACTGTGAAGACAGTCAACTCCAATGCCTCGCTGATAGAGGAGTTGAACACCTTCACCTGCTATGAGGTCAAGAGACCTGACCCTGTAGCCCTAATACACTGGCCCTCCAACTCCCAGCCACTCACCTTGTATGAACACCAAGTGAGAACTATATTGAAGGTTAGGAATTCCAATAAAGCTGCAGGTCCTGATGGGGTGCTGGGGATAGTGGTAAAAACCTGTGCTGACCAACAATCAGAGGTCCTAACAAGGATTTTTAACATCTCCCTGCAAACATCCAGTGTTCCATCATATCTGAAAACAGCCACTATCATTCCAGTCTCGAAGTAAACAGCAATAAAGAGCCTGAATGACTATAGAACCATTGCACTAACGTCTGTAGTGATGAAGTGCTTCAAGAGACTGGTTCTTTAACAACTCAGGCCATGCCTTCCATTAAACTTCAATATCAGTTCACCTACAGAGGAAATAGGTCAACAGGTGATACCATAGCTACTGCCCTACATTCTGTAGTCAGTCATCTAGAGAAACCTGGGAACTACGTCAGAATGCTTTTCATAGATTACAATGTTGCTTTTAACACCATTTTGCCGGACATCCTCATCAAAAAGTTGACTGACTTGAATTTCCTTTCTCTCACCTGTGATTGGATTAAAGACTTTCTGATGGACTGGCCACAAACAGTGAGATCTGGGTCTTTCATATCCTCCTCCCTGAAGCTCAGCACTGGCTCTCCTCAGAGCTTGTGCTCAGTCCCTACCTGTACTCATTTTATACATACGACTGCATATATTCTGATCCATCTAACATGATAATAAAGTTTGCAGATGATACCACCATACTGTGTCTTACTACAGGAAGAAATAAATTAGCATACAGGAAGGAAGTCCAGAAGTTATCCACATGGTGCTCAGAAAACAACTTGCATCTATACACCAGCAAGACAAAGGAAATGGTATTAGACTTCCGGAAGCAGAAGAACCTGCCCCACTCTACATCAAGGGGAGAGGCTCTCCTCTTTCAAATTTCTGGGAGTCCACCTTAGCCAAGATCTCACCTGGAAAAGTAACACAATCCAGGTGGTCAGGAAGGCTCAACAAAGACTCCATTTCCTTAGGGTCTTGCGGAAAAATGGGGTGGAACAACGACTGATGACTTCCTTTTACCGGTGTATGATAGAAAGTGTCCTTAATATTACGTTACAGTACGGTATGCTGGCTTGACAGCCAAGGACAGAAAGGCATTACAAAGGCATTACAGAGCACAGTACAAAAAATTATGTGCTGTCCCCTGACACCACTGGACGAAATCGCCAGGACCCGCTGTCTCAGCAGAATGAGGAAAATCCTCAGGGATGATTCACACCCTGGTCAGTATTTCTTTACTCTCCTAACATCGGGCAGGAGATATAGAAGCATAACCAGCCATATAATAGGCTGAAAAATAACTTTTATCCATGGGCTGTCAGACTTCTGAATGCAACATACACCACAATTAAGTTTAATATAATAATAAATAAAGAGAAGGCCCTATTCCTCGGGGTCACCAGCCGGCACATAGATGCCGACGGGACCCGCAGGAGACCCTCCCTGTGGGAGCGCACCGGACGGTGGGAGGAAAATGGCAGAATGCGTCTCTTGTAAATATCCTGGTCCGATGCCATGGAGCGCTTTAAAAGTTAACGCCAAAATTTTAAAGCGCACCCGAGAGGCCACTGGCAACCAATGCAGCTCGCGCAGGAGGGGCGTCACATGCGCGAATCTTGACGCCCCCATAACCACCCGCGCGGCCGCATTCTGTACCAGTTGAAGCCTCCGGATGCTCCCATTCAGGAGCCCCACGTAGAGGGCGTTACAATAGTCCAGTCGGGAGGTGACCAGGGCATGAGTGACTGTGCGTAAGGCATCCTGATCCAGAAAGGGCCGCATCTGTCGAATCAGGCGAACCTGATGAAACGCCCCCCTGGAGACGGCCGTAATATGGTCTTCCAAAGACGCTGTACATCCAGGAGGACACCCAGATTGCGAGCCCTCTCTGCAGGGGGCAGAATCTCATCCCCAATAGCCAGCGATGGAACTATCTGGCTATATCGGGATGCCGGAAACCACAGCCACTCAGTCTTGGAAGGGTTGAGTCGGAACCTGTTCCCGCCCATCCAGTTCCGCACGGCCTCCAGGCACCGGGACATGATATGATAGACTTGCAGGGCCAGCGCAACGTATAACATGTCCATACAGGTATAATATAATGTTACCTACATATAGATATATGGGTATGTGTGTTAGTTATTACTTATTTGGGTTCAAGGATTCTTTTTCATTTAGTGAGTTATTGAGATATATTTTGTGTTTTGGGGGGGCTGCACCAAAGGAGGCTCATTCAATTTCATTGTACACATGTTGTGCATTGATAATAAAGGTTTGATTTGATTTGATTATATTGCTGCTATTTTGAATTAGACAAAGAAAAATTATTTGAAGTTTTTGAAATCTTTAGAAAGGGTTTTTCATTAGGAAATAATTAGCTTAAAGTGCCTATTATAGATTCTGCACATATTTTCTAATAAAATATACCATCTATTGTGTTTCTCAGAAAATAAAACTGCACTTGGGCTTCTTTTTGGGGAGATCTCATTTTTTACACGTACAGGACGTAGCAAGTTCACCGGCCCCACCCTCTCCTTCCCACCACTTGCTTGCCTACAGTCGCAATGACCCAAGTTCTCTGTGCACCTTGGCCTCCGCCTGCCCGGCTGGCTGGCTTTGCTGCTGGCTGGCCATCGAACAACTGACTGTGCTGCTCTGGCGGGGGCTCTTCACCCTCCTGGCAGCACTGCTTTGGGCCGTCCTGCTGGACTGCTCCTGCCTAGTGCCAGATCTATGATCTGCCCATGCCGCCTCATACTGCCGCATGACAGCCAGTGTCTACCAGGTCCAGGGCCTGAAAAATGCTAGGCTCAGTTCGTAGCCTGAAGCCTGCAGCACCGAGTAGACCTGCAGGAAGGCGCTCAGCAGCCCAAAGATGGCAGCAGGTGAAGTGGCGTGGCTGTGCCAGTGGCCACTGGAAAAGGGTCCTGGCAGGCTGACGGGGGAGTGTAGATTTTGTCCGACTCATCCCATGTCAGGCAGGAGTAGCCCAGAAAAGTGGCCGAGAGCAGCACTGCCAGGAGGGTGAAGAGCTGCGAGGCCAGCAGCAGCATGGGCAGTTGCTCTTGCCAGTTGTTGAAAGCAAGTGGCAAGCACATCAAAAGCGAAAAGTAGAACTCGGTTCTTTCTTGAAATGTGTTTGCAGCAGCTACTGGACATGGAGTGGGCGGCCCCATGCTTCAGCCTGTGCCATCCATGCATATTTTGGAAGGGAAATAAAATTAAACTCTGCAATCTCTCACTGCTGTGCAAACCCGAGTAAAGGCGATACTGTAGCAGCTGTGCCTTCTCACTTCCAAAATATGCAGGGATGTGATCTGAATAAGACCCGACTTGACCTGCTGTTGAAATGCCTCCCAGCTCTTTCCTGAAGGCAGGGTGGCTCTTCTCTGCATTTAACCGCTTTCTGCAGTGCAAGAGGTAGTGGGCAAGTCTTGCTTTTCAATGTATTTGCCGCTTGTTTGCAGCAACTGGAACTATTGCTGGCGGCACCGGCAGCAGGCAGAGGCTTGCTTCTCCCCCCGCTCTTCTCCTGTTAAGCCCAGCCTAGCCCTCCACCAAGCAGCTAAGGATGAAGGGCTCACCCGCCTCTTTCCGAGGCCTCTCAGGAAACACGGCATGCAAACAAAACAAAGTGACATGAGTCCAGGCGTCTTTTCCATTTGTTTCCTATTCCTTTCTTGCCCATTCTCCCTGGGAACTGTGCAGGGGGAGGGGAAACCCATCAAGGGGATTCTGGCAAGATACTCCCGGGGAATGGATGAAGCAGCCTAGAATTTTAAGGCAGAAAAGAGAAGAGGAGGATTTCAAAGGCCTTGGAGAAAAAGAGCAAAGCTCTTCTGCTTACCGTGTGAAGAGGGTGCCGAGGCCAACCCTGTAGGAAGCAATCTGCTCCTCCATGTAAAACCTCACAGTGGAAAGAAAGGAGAGAGTGAGAGATCAAACTTGTGTGTGTGTGTGTTTGTGTGTGCGTGTGAGAGAGACAGAGGTTTGATCGGATTATCCTCTGCTTCCACCAGTGCCAGTGCCATCCCAGTATGTTTTGGAAGGGAGATAAAAATAAATCCTGTAGTCTCTTGCTGCTGCTGTGCAAACCCCTGCATAGGCAACAGCAGCTGTGCCTTCTCCTTTCCAAAACACACCAGGATGTAATCTGAATACTTAACACCAGTAGCAGTGAAACACTTCCCCAAAGGGGAGCAACTAACGGGAAAGGCACCCGGACTCGCAGTGCTTTTTTGTTGATTCAGGTGCTGCTGCTGACTTGGTACCAGTAGGAGCAGCTTTTACACTTTACTTTTTGCATGCCATGCCTCCCAAGAGGTCTTGTGAAGAGGTGGGCAAGCCCCTCATCCTTAGCTGCACAGCTTCTCTCCCTCCCCCTCCTTCCATTTCTCCTCTGTTTCAGCCCAGCCTACCTCTCTTTCTCCCTCTAATGAGGGAGGCTAGTTTCAAAGGGGATGGGAGGGTTGGGACAAATCTATAAGAAACAAACCTTTCCTTCCACGCTGGGTTCCTGTGAGCAAACCTGGGGAGCAATTAGTGAAGAAGCAGCCCTCGAGCGATCACTCTCCCCTTCCTTCCTTCCTTCCTTCCTTCCTTCGTAAGAGATAAGCCTCATCGTTTCCAGCCGCTGTCCTACCACTTGCAGAGTGTGCAATGGAGTTGGAGCAGTAGGTTGGACAACGGGGGCTGAGTGTGCAGGAGCTGTAACGTGCCACCCCGCCACCATTTCTTGTGTTTGGCCGGGAAGGGGTCAAGCATGCAAAGGTCGGGCCTCTGGTGCCACCCTGAGCTGGAGGCGAGGGAGGGTCAGTTCCATTACATGGTTGCCTTCCGCCGTTTCTCATCAAATATCGGTATGTGCGTGTGTGTGTGTGTGAGAGAGAGAGAGAGAGAGAAACGGCAGAGAGGAAACTCTTTCAAACAGCATTGCCTGCAATTCATCTGGTTCAGCTCATCCATGGGCCACGGTTAAGGGGTTGAGCAGCCCTGAGGTGACCGGGGAAGGAAAGGACTGCATCCTGTGCTAGCCATGCCCACTCTCTTCACTAGGGCTTATTTTTGGGTTATGGTGTGTATTAGTCCCCTCCCCCCACAATTAGGCTTGTGCTTATTTTTGGAGAGGATCGTATTGTTGGAGAAACACGGTATTTTAAAAGTAGATTTCTTCCGTAAAGTATTGTAATAATGAAACTCAGCATCAAAATCTGAACTGCATTCTAGAAGGGCCCAAATACATCTACGATTCCAGAGTCTTTTGCATTACTTAGAAAGAAATGATTGCATTTTCTTCCTCTCCAAATAATATATTAATGAAAGAGATGGAAATAAAACATATCTCTTCCTCCTTCTCATGTCTCTTCTGAATATTTAAAATGGTACACATATTATGTATGTTGCAGAATTCCCCAACCTTTCCGGCTTTGCAGACCAGGGTAGAGGGAGTGGAGATGATTCTGTGTGAGTGTCCACTGCTCACATAAATGGGGATGCATGTGTGTGCTCGCTTACTACTTCTGTCACCTAATACCAAATGGCTTGATAGTAGATCGTGGCCCAGAGGTTGGGGACCCTTGCTATATGTATATATTCAATAATATATTCTGTTTGTTTTTATGCCTGTCTCTCAGAAGTTCTACCTCCATACAAATAACAGCAAATGCAGATAATCCTCAACTTACAGATGTTTGCTTATGACCGTTCAAAGTCACTATAGTGCTGAAAAAAATAACTTATGACTGTTTTTCACACTCAGTACTGTTGTAGCATCCCCTTGGTCACATGAACAAAACTCAGATGCTTGGCAATTGGAATGTATGATAGTTGCAATATCCCAGAGTCATGTGATCACCTTTTGCAACCTTCTGACAAGCAAAGTCAAAAGGAAAGCCATATTCACTTAATGACTGTTACTAACTTAACTGCAGTGATACTCTTAACAATTATAGCACAAAAGGTCATAAAATGGGGAAAAACTCATTTAAAAATTGTCTTGCTTAGCAACAAAAAGTTTGGATTCAGATGTGGGTTTAAGTCAAAGTAAAAAGAAATCCCTTTTTAAAAAAAATAAATTATTTTTATTTCTTTACATCATTGGCTGTACAGTGTGGCTCCAGGTCATTTAACATTTCAAAAACAAACATGACTCTAATTTCATATTCATATTATTAATTTTCTCATCTAATTTAGTATTGCATATTACCACCTTTTATTATTTGATATTCTCATATATTGCTTTGTATCAATCTCTGTATTTTTAATATCATTTTTTGTGTTTTATATATATTCTCTTAATAGTCATTTGCAAAGTTTAACAAATTATATCATTAAAGTAATCATCTTAAATTGTATTATCCAATATTTATCCCCTTTTAATGTTAATTGTGCCATTGTATTTTTAACACAAGTCCCTCGCTAATTTCATTGCAGTGCATAGGTCGTATGTTCCATCTTGTATTCATTTAATAGGCTATACATTCTAATAACAATATGTATATTTTTGTCTATTACTATACCTTATATATATCTATATTTCCCCCAAAAATTCCACATGGCCTTCTTTCTCCCGTAATATCATATTTTACATATATCCCATTAGCAGTTACATATCTTGAATAATAACCTTATAATAAAAACTTAATTTCATATTTATTTCAATGAAAATATTCAGCCTTGTATTTCTTCTGGTTAACAATTTACATATCTTTAATAAGTATTGATTTCCCATTTAATTCATATAACACCTCTTCATGTGGAATCTCTATCCTTCCCCTCTTCAGCCATCGTCTCTTCCTCTTCTTGCAGTATTTATTAATCTCTTTTATTTTCTATCATTTTTTAACCCTTTTTCTTGTTCATTCCTCTTCCTTCTTTTATACTCTGCTTCTCTTCCCAATTATGTGATTTTGCCGCTGTTCTCTCAGAAACCTCTCTCTGAATTTCCCTTCTTTGTTTTTTAACTCTCAGAATTTCCTCCCCTGGATTTATTACCTCAATCATTAACATTTTAAATTTTATTTCCTTTTTTCCCTTTCGCTTTGTTTGTTGTTCCATCTGCTCTGCCTTCCTAGTTTCTTGTCTGTTTGGCTCCTCCTCCACCTGCACTTCTTGCTTTTCTTCTGTAGTTTGCGTTGCCATTTTTGATTTTTTTTCCATATTCTGTATTTTACTCAGTAACGCTTTTGTTCATCATTTCTCTTATAGTTTGTAATTCCAGCACTATTTCTTTGTATATTTCACTCATTTTTATTGCTTGTTTTATTTTTTATCCAATTATCCAGCATCTTTATTTAAACCAACATTTTTTTCCCCATCTGTCAATCCGATATCCACCAACCTTTGTATCCCAAAGTCCATCAATCTATTTCTTTTCATGTGTCCAAATCCCAGGGGAAATCTCCATCTCCTCCACCGATTTAAATTCAATATTCCAATTTTCTGAGGTCTTTTAACAATATAGTTCCTTTTATTTTCCTTTAATTTCAACTTTAAATAAATCAGGTTGTCAGGATCTACAGGATTTTTTTTTAGTAGCAGGTGGTACTCTTATATTAGTTTACACTTTTCACTTTTTTTTATTGTTTCTTTAATCTTTTGTCAAGTTTATCAATATTTTCAATTGCTAGTTACTATATTCTTTTTCCACAGTCAATTACAGCATTTTAAGTAATGCCTATTTCCCTTCCACTTCAGTTTTAAGGATTAAGTTCTTTAATTTTTCCAAATTATTTCCCAAATTCTTCTCTAACTTTTAAAATCGCTGCCAGTCCCAATCTTTATGAGTTCTCTTTCCTGTTGTTTTTATCAGGGTTACCTTTAGTAATTCAGAAGTATTTTCATCCAGTTCACACACTGCTCACTGACTCCTCACTCCAGCACAGTATTAGGTGACTTCCAGCTGTGCTAATGCCGTGGTTGGAGTGGGGTCCGCGATTGTCCACGGCTTTGCTCCGAGCTCTCTTGTTGGAGGTTGAGACCAAAACCACACTGGAGGGATGGTGAAGATAGGAGGACTACTTGACAGGTAGAGTGGAGCCACATCTGTCCTCCCTGTCAAGGAAAACCCTCTCTGAAGATGAACTGTAGCGAGTGTCAAAATGGCTACCATGAAGATGAGAAGCAGTCTGAAAATCTAAAAGAAATCCTGTTTGTATATAGAGAATGTAATTTGTATAATTCTATATACAGATTGACAAAGAGGTCTTTTTTGTCTTACTGAACTTTTCAATTCACTGTTTTAAATTTATTTTTAGATTGATATTACCAATATTAAAATTAATATATACATATACATAATTTATATATAAGCAAAATAAATCATCATTCTCTATCAATTTTGAGCTTAGAAAGATAAAATCTATTGCTGCTACATTTTTTTCTATTTCATTTTATTTACATCCTGCTTTTGAAGCCTTCCATTCAGAAGGTTGAGAGGTCAATCCTAGGTAGCAAATGTGCTCTTTCTTAGAGCACAAGGAAAAATATCTGCTGTGAACTTCACATGTATCAGGAAAGACATCCAGCAGATAAACACTCAGCATCTCTCCAGTGGTCCCAACTCTACCCCAAATTAAAAGATTACAAGGTTTTAAAAAAGAAAAAAAAGCCTGGCCTTTATTATTTTTACAAGTAATTCAATGTGGCAAATATACCCAACACACCTTCCTCCTATTTTCCCACAACTCTTGTGAGGTGAGTTGGGCTGAGAGGGTGACTAGCCCAAAGTTACTCAGCTGACTTTCATGGCTGGGGTGGACGAACTCATGGGCTCCCTCTTTCCAGCCTGGTGCCTTAACTACCAGATCAAACTGGCTCTCTAACTTCTCTGATTGCATTGGGCCGGCATTATCTGTTGTTAACATCTCTCTCCCCGCTTTTTAAAAAACATTGAACAGCAGATTTTTGATTCCCTCCTTCCACTTCAGCAAGAGAGCCCTTAAGCCTTATTTCCAGCCAACAAGCATATATTTTGTTGTTTCTTCAAGCAATTTAAATTCTAATTTCTTATTTCTTTTGGCCCAGGATTTCTCACATATATTGCACATACACACTATCAGAGTTTGTTGTAAAATTCAAATCCAGAAAGCACACACAGATAACTGATTCAGCAGGATTCATTAACTTCTTTATATACATAATAATACATGAAGTAAATGTACAATACCAATGGCTGATTCTTCAAACACGGTAGTAGTTACAGGCAAAAATAGAAGCAGAGGAGAGAGCAGTTTCAGTTTTGATTCAGAATTGCAGACAAGTCCAGACTAGTTTCTTAGCGCTGAGAGCTGCAGAGCCACAACCAAGCTCCTTCCAGTTTCAGTTTCCAATTCAGCTCCTATTGTCTGATCTGTTGCCATGCCTATTCATTGGCTGAGCTTGTTACCATATCTCTCCCATTTCATGGATATTCTGACATCCAAACACACACCCACACCCACACACCCCTTTCCTTTCCTCGCCTCTCCTTTCTTTTTTCTGTTCTCTTTTCCATTCCTTTCCATCTCTCCATCCAGCAAAAGTATTGTTGTCAGATCCGTGTATCTGTCATTTCTTCAGTGGAAGAAGAAAAGGGGGAGGGGAGAATGATAAAGAAATCTTTTCTTGATGTAACCTGAATGTATTTAACCTTATATTGAATTTGTATAACCCACACATGATACAATGGAGGGAGAAAAACCAGATGGCCAGAACCTATCACCTCCGAGAGGCACAGCCAGGAAATGAGAAGATCATAAAAATTCCACAGTGAGATGTGTCCGGGGAATCTGGAAAAAGTTCATTCTAAAAAGAGGGTGAGGGGAAATTAGATATGTCCCGGGAAACTGTGAGAAAGATAGTTCCTACAAAAGGGAGGGGAATTAACATACTGGCTTTTGTTTCACTAAATGTACATCGAGATAAGGGGAGGGGTTCTAAACTCCCTTACCTATCCCTGTATGCCTGAGGGACTTCAGACATTGCTTTGAACTCTTACATGAATTGCGTCATCTCAATAAAGGATTCCTTTTGATACGTTTGGTTCTTAGAAGTTCATTCTTGCTAATTGAATGGGAAAAAGTTATGTAACCTGACAGTTGTAAAATACAGTCCTTCAACTGTTGTTCCAAAGATGCTTTTTTTCAGGAGACAACTGGATTTTTTGGTTTTTCTTTGAAGATGTTTTGCTTCTCATCCAAGGAGCTTCTTCAGCTCTGATATGATGGTGGGTAATAAAAATACTACAACCTTTCATGCCAAAATAGCTTCCTGTTTGGAAGTGTAGTTTGCATCTTTTTAGAGAGTCATGGAGGCAACATGGAGGTTTCTTTGTGTTCTCAGCTAACCTGAGTGGTGCAAATGGCTGTGGAGTTACTAAGATAACATAATGTGAGGTAACGTAATGTGAGGCAATTGGCAGTTGGAAAGAGTTCTTTTCAGGTGGAGAGGGGCAATAGAACTCCTTAGCATCAGAGCATATTAATTACTGTATTAAGAAATACTAATTATCTGATTGTCATTTTGAAAAATCCTTTCTTAGTGAGCACCTAGAAGCCAAGAGAAACATATGTGCCAAATTTCAAGTTTGTAGGCTTTATGGTTCTGGACATTTCATGATGTTGCATGAACGGTATTTTGCTTTTTTTTTTTTAATTTAAAATATTTTATTTACAAAAAATTATAAAAAAACCACAAACATACAATTATACAGAAATAAAAAAGTATAATCAGAACAATAAACATATTTCTATAGTATTTGATAATAGATTGGATATTTCATAATAGACAATAATGTGTAATAATTGGCAAGTATTCCTTGTCTCTTGTAGATTACATATTAATTAATAAATAACACATTATTCTACTGTTCCTATTGGATTATAACTGTATTATTTAATCGGTGAAACCTTCATAATGTTTATATAATAGAAGAGAAGCTTGAGACCGCTATTATTATACATTCAATATATACAAGCTATATACAATATATTTCTTAGGTTCATTTATTCTATACACTCTTTTTCTTACATTCTACCTAACTGTACCATTTATCCCAAGCCAGGTAATATTCTGAATCTTCCTTCCCATTTAATGTAAACGTGAGCCTCTCCATTTCGGCACATTCATAGCTTTTTTGAATAATAATGTGTATTGGTGGTACGCTAGGCCTTTTCCAATATTGCGCTAAAGAAATTCGTGCCACTGTTAATAAGTGGATGATCAGGTATCTCACTTTAGGATAATAGTCCCCTTTAATCATTCCCAGGAGGAAGAGTTCCGGTTTCCACTCCAATCTGCATTCCATAATTTCTTCTATCCATATTCTTATCCTTGTCCAATATTTCTTAATCTTAGGGCATGTCCACCAAAGATGAAAATAAGTACCGAATTTCTCTTTACATTTCCAACAGTTTGGATTTGCTTTTGGATATATTTTAGCTAATCTAGAGGGTGCCATATGCCATCTACGTATCATTTTATATAAGTTTTCCTTGTATGATATTGATTTTGTTAATATAAGATTCCTTTGCTAGATTTCCTCCCAGTCGTCCAAATCTATATTATAACCGAAATTTTTTGCCCAGGCTAGCATTGGTCCTTTCACAATTTCCTCAGCCAATTTGTATTCTAATGGGTAATTGTATAATTTGGATATCATATTTTTTCCGGACCCAGGAGTATTTTAGCTAATTGAGTATTTTTTAATTCAAATCCCTATTCTTTTACATCCTTATTGTATCTCATTTTTATTTGAAAGTAGGACCAATTGTCAATAGTTATTTCTTGGGTTTCTAATTCCTGAACCGATTTAAATTTCCCCTCATTGTCTAGAATTTGGTGGTATTTGAGCTTTTTACTAATATCCATCATATTAGGATGGAACATTGCCTCCATTGTTGAAAACCACCTCGGAATTTTAGTGTAGTAATTCCTTTTGACATCTGTCCAAATTTTAATCAGAAATTTACGTAAAATGTGTCTGGAAAAATATGAATGATTTTTATTATTTGGGTTCCACAAAAACGTGTGCCATCCTATCTGTAAATCATGGCCCTCAAGTGTTAAGATTCTTTTGCTTCTCAATTCAATCCAACCCTTTATCCATACTAATGCCGTCGCTTTGTAATAGGTCTTCCAAGCAGGGAGTCCAAAACCACCCCTGCTTTTATTGTCTTGTAAATAGATTTTTTTTATCCTCGGTTTTTTCTCTGCCCAAATAAATTTCATAATAATTTTATCCAATTCTTTAAAAAAAAATATCTAATGATATTAGAATTGTTTGAAATAAGTATAAGATTTTGGGTAGGGCATTCATCTTAATAGTTGCTATTCTGCCTAATAGTGAAATTTGCATTTTATTCCAGTTTTCCAAATCCTCTCCAATTTGTTGTAATTATTTGGTTTAGTTGTCCTCCCTCAAAGTTAATGTTCTAGGTCTTAACCAAATACCTAGATATTTAATCTTGTTCACAATTTGTAATCCCATCGCTTCCTCTAGTTTCTTTTGTTTACTCTTTGTTAGGTTTTTAACTAGCATTTTGGTCTTTTTCTTATTAATTTTTAATCCTGCCAATTTGCCAAATTATATCTATTTCATTCACTGATCCCGAATCTATTGGTTCTTCTATGACAAATACCATGTCATCAGCGAAAGCTTGTAATTTATACTCCTGACTTTTAATTTTTGTTCCCTTAATTTCTTTATTCAATGTAATTCTGTCCAGTAATGTTTCTAGGATTGTTATAAAAAGCAGGGGTGACATCGGGCATCCCTGTCTGACACCCTTCTTTATCTCGAATGGTTTGGTAGCTTCTCCATTTATCAATACAGTTGCCTTGTGTGGTATAAATTGAATTTAGCATTTTTGCAAAATTACCACCAAATTCCATCAAATTAATCTGATGTTTCATAAAATCCAATTTAGATTATCAAAGGCCTTTTGCGCATCCAGGAAAACAAGGGCCACTTGGTTTCCTGGATGCAATTCATAAAATTCTAGTATATCTATTATCGTTCTCATGTTATACCTAATCTGCCTCATGGGAAGGAATCCATTTTGATCAGGGTGGATTTTGCCATTGAGCGCTTTCTTTAATCTTTCTGCCATTACAATCATAAAAATTTTATAATCTGAATTTAGAAGGGATATTGGCCTATAATTCTTTATTTGATTGGCATCTGCACCCTCTTTAGGTATCAGTGTAATATAAGCTTCCTTCCATGATTCCGGAATTTTAGTAATACCTTATTGCAAATCTCTAGCAACACATTCTCTAATATTTCTCCTACCTCTTTGTATAGCTCACTTGGGAATCCATCTGGACCTGGTGCTTTATTGCTTTTTTGTTTCTTAATCGCCTCTTTTAATTCACTTAGAGTTCTTTATTTAATAATTTCTTTTTATCCTCTGGTAGTGGGTATAAAGCTCCTTCTTTCAAATATTCTTCTATTTTATTTAGATCGACTGTATCTTGCTTATATAAGTTCTCAAAATACTCTTTTACAATTATCTTTTTTTCCAAATCAGTCTCTATTATTCCATTTTTGTTCTTTAATTGGTATATTGTTCTTTTTCGGTTTTCTTTTTTTCAATTTGTACGCTAGCCACCTGCCAGGTTTATTTGCGTGTTCAAAATAATTTTGTTTTGTATATAGTAGTTTCCTAATTAGTTCCTCCTGATCTAAGATGTTCATTTCATGCTTAGCTAGTGCCAGCTCGTTTCTAATTAGCTCATCTCCTGGGGATTCCATTTATTTATTTTCCAAATTTTATATTTTTTTTTATTAAGGTATTCTGTTTTTCCCATCTTTTTTTATTCTATTTACTGTATATGCTATAGATATCCCCCTTAAATATACCTTTGTTATGTCCCACAGATTCTGCAATGAAGTATCCTGTTTTTATTGAATTTAAAAAAGCCAATTCTTCCCTAATTTTTTGGATGTAGCTTTTTTCTTTCAGTAATTGCGAATTAAGTGTCCATATGCTTTTCTTGTGGGTTCAATCTTTCCAAGTTATCTGTAATGGGTTGTGGTCTGCCCAGACATTAGTTAAAATCTTTATATCTTGAATCTCCTTAAACAAGTCACTGTTTACTCATGCTATATCTAATCTAGACCATGATTTATGCAGGTTGGAGTAGAAGGTGAACTGCATCACCCCTGAGTTCAACTTCCTCCACGCACCCACTAATTCTAATTTTATGGCCATCTCAAAAAATCTCTTGGGCAATGTATTCTGTTTTTTGGGATGTTTTTGTTCAAAAGCATAGTCTTGATTGTTATTTGTAATTGCATTGTAATCTCCAAATATACAAATTCTTGGGTTGCCAATTTCTATCAATTTCTCATATAGGATTTTATAAAATTCGTTCTGATTTTTATTAGGGGCATATATCCCCACTAATAACGTGTTTTTATTTTGTATGACTACCTCTACCGTTAATATTCTCCCCATTGTATCGTTGTAGATCAATTTTGAAGTTATTTCCTCTTTAATGTATAGTACGATTCCTTTTTTTTCTTCTGCCAATGTTGTATATATTTTCCCCAATTCTTTATTTTGTAGGTATTTCTGATCCTATATTTTAATATGAACCTCTTGGAGACAAATTATATCAGTTCTCTGTTTCTCTATTTTAAAAAATATTCTCTTCCTCTTAGATGGGTCATTTAATATTCTTAGATACTAATTTCATTCCTCTTTCCATTTACCCTCTACCTTCTATCCCTCGTTAGTTCTAGTCATTATTTGACTCCTACTTCTCACTCCTATTTCTTCTTGCATGGCTATTTCTTCCCCTCTTTCCTTCTCTTTCTCTCTTTCCCTCCCTCTAGTTTTAGATTGTGCTTCTTGGCTTGAAGTGTCGGGTTCGTCTCTGCTACTCAGTTCCACTTCTATTTCCCCTATTTGTTTGAAAAAGTCTTGTCCCTTGGTTAAACTATCTATTTTCACTCTCTTCTCCTTCCATGTTGCTAGGATACTCTCATGAGTGATTTCTAAAAGAAATGCTTTTTTTTATTAAGGTAATTAATGAGGAATCGGTAGTCCTTCCTCTGCTCATGAACACTTCCTGGCACTTTTTCAGCACAATCACTTCTCTATCTCTATATTTTATTGTTTCTTCCCTTGAGACTCTGTAAATTATATCCTTAACTCGCCTCCTAGCGAACCTGATATGGACTTCCTGAGGAAGTCTGTGCCGCCTTGCGTAGCTTGTGTGAACTCTATACACATCATCTAATTCATTTACTATCTCATTTTTATCTCTTTGTAAGAGTGCCGCTAGTATTTCAGCATTACCAGTGCTAAGTTTTCTTCTCTATCTTCTTCCACATTTTGAAATCTGAGTTAGTAAGAGGCTCTGACCATCTCAAGATGGATTAAGGTCTCTTACGTTTCTTTGTTCTGGTCTGTAATTTTTTGTTCCATATGTTCTAATTTCATTCTTTAATTCAGTTTTCATCATTTCTCTATCGGCTCTGCTTTCAGTGTGGTTTTTTGACATCAACTCTTGTAGTGCCAACATTGTTCCTTGAATTGCCAACAGGGTAGTTTGAACCAATTGGGTGCCTGTTGAAGTAATTGGTTTCTCCGGGGCCAACATCCCTTCGATTGTTCATTGAGTCGATGTTGTGGGACTAGGTAGTGCTACTGTTGGTACAGATTTTTCTCCCAGTTTTCGTGATAGTGGTAGTGCTACTAGTCATATCTTTAATAATTTTGTACTGTACATCCACTATTCTAGTTATATTATCCCCAACCGTATTACCAACTCCCATCAACTTTATCAATAATTTAGAACTTTTAATTTTCTCAATTAGAGATTTCTATTGTTTTTCAATTAATTAAATTAATTTCCTGTCGCTGCTGGTTTTAAAGTTTATGCCAGTTAATCAATTATACAATCAATCTTTTAAAAACAGATCAGTCATTATTAGTCTAGCTCCTCAATTAGCAATAAATTAATGTGTTAATAAATATTAATAAATATAGTCTGATGTCAAGTCTCAAATAATCTAATAGTTAATCAGATTAATCTCTAAGTATCCTACAATATTATAGTCAGATGCAAATATTTAAGTTTGTTACAGTACCTCATCTATTGCTCTTCTAAACAAGTTATGAAATTCTGAATTCAAATTGACAGTTCTTAAATCTTAATAGTCCACAATATCCAACAAAGAGAGGGGATAAAAGAGAGAAAGAAAGAGCAGTTGTTTAAATTGTCATTATACTGATCAATATACTAAATTCATTTAGTTCACCTTAAATCAAATATATGTAAGAGGGAGAAGGAAAAAAAGGTGGAAGATACAAAACAGAGGAATTTAATATCACTCTCTGAGTCAAGTTCTATATAAAGTAACCAGTCAATCTTAATCTTTTATTATTTGAGTGTATAAAATAGATAAATATGAGAAAGGACTATCCAAGTCCAATAAATTCAAAAGGAAAAGTACGAACCTCAGAAGAAGGGATTCTGTTCCGTTTTCAGTTCTATTTGTCACTCCAGTTACGTTAATACAGTTCACCGAAGTTTGCCACTCCCAATGGTCGCCTCCAGAGTTTGCACTGTCACTCCTCAAGATTTTCTCGAAGTTCTGTCCAGATCCCTTTCTCACACGGAGTGTTTTCAATGATCTCGCTTCAAACAGTTAATAACAGAAGGCTCTTTCCAGCAATATATACTTGCCTCTCCTCAGTTTTCCTTTTAAAGTCATATTTCCACTATTTCGCAGAATTGGGGGCAGAAAACTAGATCACTGCCGCTACTTTCCACCTTTACCTCTTTCATTCTGGACTTCAATAATACAAACAATTCTTCTTCAAACAATACTCCAGTTATAATCCAGAAAGTGTTTTTAGTACTGATATCTTGCCCAATCTCAGTTCGCTATCTCCTCGCTACTTCCTTCTTTGGTGGCTCACCGCAACCTCGGGTCTGCTCACGACAGGCTGACTTCTTTTGCCCCAGACTTTGGGCTCTCTTCTTCACCGCTTCAGAATCGCAACTCCCGATTAGATTCCAAGAGTCTCTCCTCACTTTTGGTGATCCCTCCAGGATCAAACCACACCACGAATGGCTATCCAAAGGCAAAAAACCCGATGCAGGAGAACACAGCAAAATTCTCCTGCACCTCCATGATGAGACATCACCGGAAGTTTCGCTTTTATTTTGCTTTTATATATATAGATTACGGGACATGAGACAATCGTGGAACACACTTTTCCCACTTTTGATACATTTAATTACTCCATTTTCCATTCTAATTCTTGCTTTCTGGTAATAATACAATGAGATGAGATGGTCACATGCTGTTGTGGTTAACTGGCAGCAGGTGCGGATGACTGAGGAGAACGAGGACTCAGATGAGGGGCCAGGACCATTAGGGAGTGAACTGCTGCCTTCAGAGATTGTGGGGGCTGGCAGTAGTAGAGAGGAGGTTCCCGAGGAGCCTGTGCCAAGTGCACCTGTGCACAGGATTGCTTGTAGGAAAGAGCAATTACAACAGCACGGGTGACTCGGGAGTAAGGCTGCAAGGTAATGGCCCCTCCTTCAAGAAGATAAAAGCCAGCTGTGAAACTAACCTTCTTTGCAGAAGGCAAAGACATTTGAATTCAACCTCGTGGACATTACAATTGGTATTTGAAGACTCTTGTATTGTCAGCTATTATCTGTTGTGTTTTGGCAGACTTGCAAAAACCTTGGCAAGGTTCTTTCTTGTCGGAGCTAATTAGTTGGAAGCAGCCTTTTATCTGTGAAGAAACAGAATTCTTAGCTGAAACATAAAAAGGTTGTACTGCTGCCTTTGTCTTGTGTTTGCTCTCTTGGAACCAGGTTTGGGTCAGAATACATGCCCTGATGCCAATAGCTTTAGCTGGTTAAAAGCCTGAGCACTTTTTTCTAGTGCCAAAATTATAGTTAAATAGGTGCTGTTGTGCCTCTTTGAGGAGTGCCTAACGCAAAGGAACATGCCAGTGTCAAAAAAAAATTCACTTTGTGCCAGCCATTTTAATTTATCAATCACATCAGCTAGATTGAACTTTAAGATAGAATATGTTAGATTGAGATCTCGGTTCTCCTCTTGTCAGGCTACAGAACTTTTTCCCATTCAATTAGCAAGAATGAACTTCTGAGAACCAAACGTATCAAAAGGAATCCTTTATTGAGAGGAGACAATTCATGTAGGAGTTCAAAAGCAGCATCTGAGGTCCCTCAGGCATGCAGAGATAGATAAGCGAGTTTAGAACCCCTCCCCTTCTCTCCATGTATGTTTTATGAAACAAAAGCCAGTATATTTATTCCACCCCCCACCCCTTCTGAAGGAACAATCATTTTCACAGTTTCCCAAGCATACATCTCACTGGAATTTTTATGGTCTTATCTCCTGGCTGTGCCGCTCAGAGGTGTTAGGTTCTGGCCATCTGGGACTCCACTCTCCATTGTATCATGTGTGGGTTCTACAAATTCGATATAAGATTGAATGTATTTAAGTTACATCAAGAAAGGATTTATTTATCAGTCTCCCTCCCTTTTCTTCTTCCACTGAAGAAATGACAGATACCCAGATCTGACATCCTGCCCTCCTTAAAAAACAGATAGGTCTACCTGGAAAAACAAAAATCATGCATTACATTATTTATTTATTTATTTATTATTTAAATTGATATACTGCCCTCTCTCCCAAAGGGACTCGGGGCGGTGAACAGCCAGAATAAAATGCACATATAAAACACATATACAATATTGAAAAATTAAAAGAATTAAATATATCGGCTCTTACAAAGATTAAAATAAGGGGATTAAGAAAGATTAAAACCAAATTAAAAATTTAAAAACCCCTAGGCCAGACCGGCTTGCTGAAATAAATAAATTTTCAGCGTACGGCAGAAGGTCATGAGATCAGGGATGGTCCTCATCTCCGGGGGTAATTCGTTCCAGAGAGGGGGTGCCAGCCGTCCAGCCTCTATGGGAGCGTATCGGTCGGCGGGAGGCCGATAATGGCAGGAGGCGGTCTCGCAGAAATCCTGGTCCTGAGCCATGGAGCGCTTTAAAGATGATAACTAAGACCTTGAGGCGCACCCGGAGGGCCACCGGGAGCCAATGCAGCTCACACAGAAGTGGCGTAACATGGGAGCCCCGAGGAGCCCCCAACACCACCCGCGCGGCCGCATTCTGCACCAGCTGGAGCCTCCAGATGCTCTTCAAAGGCAGCCCCATGTAGAGAGCATTGGCTATCTGGAATGGGGTGAACCCCGTGCTACTATGGACTGAATTATTATATACTACCTCTGCAAAAGGAAGAAGGTCATTCCAATTGTCCTGTTGGTGATTAATAAAGCATCTTAAATATTGTTCTAATACGCTGTTCACTCTCTCTATTGATTCATCAGTCTGGGGGTGACTTCCTGAGGATAACCCCGGGTGGAGCCTAATAGGTTTAAAAATGCCCGCCAAAATTTGGATGTGAACTGAACACCCCTATCTGAGATAATCCATTGGGAGGAGCTCCATGAAGGCGATAAATGTGTATTAGGAACATCTTTGCCAATGCCTTGGCAATTGGGATCTTTTGGCATGGAATAAAGTGAACCTGTTTGGAAAAAAAATCAGTTACAACCCAAATGATAGTATTCCCAGCACTTTCGGGAAGCTCCACTATAAAGTCCATAAAGATCTCTTTCCAGGGTGCAGAAGGATCTGCTACTGTTTGTAAAAGTCCAGAATATTTTCCTTGTCTTCTCTTTGCAGCAGCGCAGGTGGGTCAGCTCGCAAGATAGTTTTCAATGTCCTTTTTGAGGGATGGCCACCAAAATTGTCTTTTGATGAGGTACAGGGTTTTTACAAACCCAAAATGTCCCACTATTTTGGAGTCGTGGCAGCGTTTCATGAGGTCCATTCTCTGGCTTGCAGGGACATAAAGCTTGTTTTCTACCCAAGCAAGTCCATCTTTGAGTAAACAAATGTTTCTCCTACGAGCTGCTCGGAGCATCCAAATGAGTGGGTTGGTTCAGTCTTCCTTCTGATAGGCTGAGCTTAAACTTTGGAATGCTCCTCCTCCTCCATAGGACTCCTCCCTAGCTTTCCCCAGTTTTAGCTTAGCCTCGTCTGAATAGGTTGTGTTTGTGTTACTCTGGTCGAAGCAGGTGAATTCTTTAATTTCCCCAATTCTCATTTATCTCCTTTTTATTTAACCTTTGGGGTTTTTTCTCTTCTTCTTGGATTTCGGTTTGCCTTCGTTAATATTATTTTTTCTTTTTATTAGGCATAGAGAGCACAGATCCCTCAATTCTCCCTTAGGGAGATTCGGGATTCTTCCTTTGCTTGGTGGTGTGCACGTGCCAAATTTGTTCGGCTGCCATTTTGGGTGCAGGAGACCGCATGGCCACGTTGCTGATAATATTATCCTCTGTTATTGACTGTGTGGAATAAATTGTGCTCTCTAACCTCTACAGTCTCTAACCTGTAGATTTTGTTCTTCTCTATTTTTAATACTATCTGTTGGCTAACACTCACAATCCTTCCCAGCAGCACAACAGCGAGCACCTAGGGCCTGAGTCAGCCTGTGCAGTAACGCTTTGGTACCTTTCTTTTCCTACAAGGCCTGGCCGGCGTTCTTAATCTGGCTAATTAGTGATTCCATAGTTTAATTGAAAATTAAAAATAACAGTAACACATCTTCTCAAAACTGATCAAACAAGGAGAATATACTGTTATCAGGGCTCCCCTTGCTGGGTCAGGTCCCTGGGCGTGATAACCGCCATATTTGCCTACATCTCTACAATTATATCTATCCATCTATATATATATATCAAAAAAAGTTATTATGGCAGGGGGTAGCGGTTCTCAGCCTTCTACCTCTCGAGGCAAATCAAAATCCAAATCCAAGAATGTGGGGGTTATTTCCAAAGCCTCTGAATGAGATGCAAAAAGGCGCCTCAGAGCCCTAGAGAAACAAATGGACAGATGCAAACAAGAGACACAAAGACCTTCTCAGGAACTTTCTCTCAGCCCAGACCCCTCCTCAGCTGTATGCCCCCCCCCAGGTATTTCTCTTTGATCCAGGCACAGCCGAGGTTCAGTGGGACAGCAGGCTCAGCTATCCGATTTGCCAGCCACAAGGCGGCCTCCTGAAGCCACCTTCATTCCGACTGTGGCGGGGCTTCGACAGGATTCTTCTCTACTTGAGGAGCTCCTGCTCAAATGAGAACATGGATGGAAATGGCATTCAGACAGGGGATCGCAGCTGGCTTACAGCATGCGGTCATGACCCAGCATCTGCCTGCTCCTGTTGATCCTGAGACCTAATCGCTTCAGTCTCTAGTCAGGTCGGAACACCACGCTGATCAGGTAACCCCTTCAGGAGATATTCCTATGCAGGACCCACGGGGGGGGGGGAATTTACAGATGGAGGCAGAGGATCTGTTTCAAATGCAACACTTAGAGCAGAGTGATCTAGAATCCCTTCACGATACTGACCATTCGTTATCTGAACTGGAATTTTTAGAAGGAGGGATGTCTGAAGACGAGGGGCTCTCTCCTGACCAACCTGCCTTTAATGGCATGTTTCAGTCACGACTATGTAAATCACTCCTGTTCAAAGCAAAAAAACACGGCAGGGATTGACAGAGCAGTTCCCCCTGTTTCATCTACAGAGGAGGGTCCTCAAGATCTCTTTTTTCATCAGCCCACAGTTCAGACTGAGGTAATCCCGGTCCCTCACATGTTCATGGACCTAGTTCAGAAACAATTACGTTCCCCTGCAATATGCCCAGCTCCTACGGGTTATGATAGGAAGTTCTTAACATGGCTCCAGAGTACCTCAAATTGTTAAATATCCCGGAGGTCGATGATCCCATAGTTGGGCTCGCCTCTTCTTTCTCGATTCTTGAGCTGCTTGAGGCCTTAAGGCCTGAGGATAAAAGGGCTGAAATAGCCTTATGCAAAGCCCATCACTCAGATGCCTGGGCCATCAGAGCAGCCACGGCTACTTCTTTTTTTAACCGGGCATCACTTAGATGGCTAAAGCAGCTTCGAGAATACGTCCCCAGCTCCAATATCAGGGCTCACCAGGACATAGCTAAGCTTACAGCGGCTGCAGAATTCTTGGGCAGTGCGACCTCTCATTCGGTCAAGTTCTCCACCAGGACGATAGCATCCCATCTCTCTGCGAGACGCCTTCTTTGGCTCAAACATTGGCAGGCGGACATCAAACATAAATCCAAGCTCGCCTCAGCTCCTCTCATGGGAGATAAATTATTTGGTCCCTCCTTAGATATGCTCCTCATTGAAAACCGGAATAAGAAAAAGATACTACCTTCTCTTTTTTGTAAATCTGACACAAGGTACCCCCAGTCCTTTCGGAGGAGCTCCTTTCGGCCCTACTTCCAGGGTTTCTTTTCAGTCTCGAACGCACAAATCCCAATTTTTCCATCCGGGACAGACCTCAGACAGGTCAGATCCCGGGGATAGATACCAGAGGGGCGGTCAACCCAGCAGGTCCTTTCGAGCCTCCGGCAGCAGATCTTTCAGGCGCCCATGCTAGCCACGTGGAGCCTCATCCCATAGGTGGCCGTCTCAAGTTCTATGCGGACTGCTGGGACTCTTCTACGTCTGATGCCTGGGTCCGTGATACTGTAAGGTTTGGCTTAGCACTGGAATTTCTGTCCGCCCCAGCCAAATTTTTTATGTATCCCCTGTCTCCAAAAATCCGGTCAAGCATAACCTTATGGAGGCAGCTATCCAGCTTCTTTTAAGCTACGGGCCATTCAACCGGTTTCCGAGGACCAAAAGGGGCGTGGTTTTTATTGTCTTCTCCTTGTAGTCCAAAATGTTCAGGAGGCTGGAAAGCGATTTTAGACCTGAAGCGTCTCAATTACTTTTTAGTCTATCGCAGATTCAAAATGCACACCTTACAATCCATTCTTTCTAGTATCAGAGAGGGAGACCTTTTCACCTCTGTTGATGTGACGGAGACTTACTTGCATATTCCAATTAGACCATTACATCGTAAGTTTTTAAGGTTCTGCTATAATAACTAACATTTTGAATATTGGGCACTCCCGTTCGGATTAGCTTCTGCCCCCCGAGTTTTCAACAAGGTCCTCGCTGCTCTGGCTCCTCATATCCGCAGTTTTCCGATCAGATTGCACTGTTACCTAGATGACATTCTAATTTTGTCATCATCCTCTACACAAGCTGTCAACGACACCCAGAACACTCTACGCATTTTGCGGGAACATGGCTTCTCAATTAACCGGGATAAAAGCCCATTATCCCCTTCTACCAGACTACTACACTTAGGAGTCATCATAGATACACAGGTAGGCAAGGTTTACCTTTCCAAGGATAGACAGAAAAGTATACAACAACTAGTACAGCAAATCAGGTCCCAAATAAAACTTCTCTTGCTGATCTTTCTACTCTTCTCAGTAAGATGATCTCATGTATTTCTATTATTCCTTGGGCTCGTCTTCACTCCAGATCCCTTCAGTGGTACCTTCTGCTGTTCCAACATTCCGGTCTAAGCAACTCCAGTTACAAGGTCAAGGTTCCAACACAGGTACTCACCTCACTTCTCTGGTGGTCCAGGCCAAGAACAAACAAGGGTTGCCTCTTCAAAGAGCCCAACAGAGTCACCATCACCACTGACGCCAGTCTGCTGGGATGGGGAGTTCATCTTCACTTCTTCTCAACTCAGGGCCGCTGGTCAGCAAGAGAACAGTCTCACAATATCAATTGGCTGGAACTGCGGGCTATCCATCTGGCCCTCCGTTCCTTTCTACCGCAGTACGCAACCGGCATATTTTGGTTCTCACAGACAACACCACAGCCAAGGCGCACGTAAACAAACAAGGGGGCACCCAGTCACAACATCTCATGAAGTAGGCGGAATGTCTCTGTCGTTGGGCGGAGACCAATTTACTCTCCCTCAGGGCAGAATACATCTCAGGAATCTGCAACACCCAGGCAGATTGTCTCAGCCAAGCCACAATAGATCAGACAGAGTGGCGTCTTCATCCGTCGCTCTTTCAAGAGGCAGTCACAATGTTCGGCCTTCCGGTGGTCAACCTTTTCTCATCCCCTCTCAACGGCCAACTTCTGAGGTTCATGTTCAGATACCCCTCTCAGGGAGCGGAGACTTTCAACACTCTTCCTTGCCCGTGGTCCCCAGGGCTCTTATATGCATTCCCCCCTTTTCCCTTGATTCCCCGGGTCATAGGGAGGATGCTAGAGGAACAGGCAGAACTGATTCTGGTAGCTCTCTACTGGCCCAGATGGCCTTGGTTCGCGGACCTTTGCTGTCTGTCGGTGTTCAAACCATGGAGGATCCCTCCGGACAGGATTGTTCTAATCCAGGGTGCTTTACAACATCCGAACCCTCAATTGTTTCAATTAACTGGAGGTTGAGCAATCAACAAGAAACTGTCCAATAGAGTTGTTTCTACCATCCAAGCTGCGAGGCTCCCCTCAACTACTCGCATTTCTAACTCCACATGGTCCATATTTGCAAAATGGTGTTCCAAGTTTCATATCGAACCTAGATCTCCTTCGATTGCTCAAATCTTAGATTTTTTTGCAAGATGGTCTCGTTAGGGGGCTTTCACCAAATACTCTGAGGAGACAAGTTTCCGCCTTGTCTTCTGTTATCGATCATGAGGGTTTTTCCATCTCTTTCTCATCATCCCCTTATTCGTGCTTTTCTTAGAGATGCAACTAATTTACAACCGCCTCCGGTTCATCGTTATCTTACCTGGGATCTGAATAAAGCGCTTTTAGCTCTTACCAAGCCTCCTTTCAAGCCGATACATTCCACATCCCTACTATTCCTTACATATAAGGTAGTTTTCTTAGTGGCCATAACTTCAGCTCGGCGTATTTCCGAGTTGGCTTCCCTGTTGGTCAGGACCGACTTTTGTGTTTTTCACGCAGATAGGGTGGTTCTCCGACCAGACCCTACGTTTATTCCAAGGATTAATTCTGCCTTTCATAGGGCACAGGAGTTAGTGTTACCCAATTTCTGTCCTCACCCTTCCCAGGGGTTGGAACTTCAGTGGCATAAGCTGGACGTCCGACGTGCTTTAAAAGTCTACATCCATCGCACGGCTTCCCTTAGAAGGATCAAAGGCTTGTTTGTTGTCTTTCTGCCTCATGGTCAGGGTACTAAAGCATCTTCAACCACCATTGGTCGTTGGTTGTGAGTGACCATTGCCAAAGCTTATCAAGCCCAGCCCCTGGAAGTACCCAGGGGCATCACAGCTAACTCCACACGCAGTGCAGCAACCACAGCGGTTTGGGCCACTCAAGTTCCCATCACGGACATTTGTCGGGCCGCTACATGGGCGTCTCCCTCTCCTTTTATCAGGCTTGATGTCTTTGCATCAGCGGATGCTGCTTTTGGTAGGAGGGTGCTACAAGGAGTTGTACAGGATAGGGACAGACTCCAGGTCGAGACAACATCCCACCCGTAGTACAAGCCAAGCTTTGGTATGTCCTACTCATTTGGATGCTCCGAGCAGCTCGTAGGAGAATAGGCGTTGGTTTTTACCTGATACGCCGGTTCTCTTCAAGCTGCAAGGAGCATCCAACTCCACCCTACTTTGTTATTGCTGTCTGTTTCTTTTTCCTTCCGTTTGGGGGAGTCCTGTTTTTCGACCAAGATGATGTAGTAGTTCTTCGGAAACGTCACCTGCTTTCTACTGCGATCTTCGCCAAAACTGGGGAACGCTAGAGAGGAGTCCCGTGGAAGAGGAGAAGCGTTCCGAAGTTTAAGCTCAGCCTATCAGAAGGAAGACTGAACCAACCCACTCATTTCGATGCTCCTTGCAGCTCGAAGAGAACCGGAGTATCAGGTAAGAACCAACGCCTATTTTGTTAGCCAGTCGTCCTTAAGTAGCGCCTCCTTAAATATTGACATCATTGTGTCTTCAGTCAGGGATGATTTTTTTTTTTCTCTTGTGCCCAGATGATTACTTTGGCTGCTAGTTGAGTCGGTTGGATCATCAGTTTTATAACCTCCATCTTTTTGCTGTTGTATTGGGATTTTCTGGACAGTGCATCTGCTAAGAAATTCTTTCTCCCAAGAAAATATTTGAGAGTGAATGTTTAAAGTATTGAATCCACCTTGCTTTTTTTTCGGAAAGTTTCCATGGATTTCTCAGGGCTTCCAGATTTTTGTGATCAGTCCATACTTCAAAGGGGATTTGATTTCCTTCCAGGAAATGTCTCCATGTGAGCATTGCCCACCGCATAGCATATGCCTCTTTCTCCCATATGGCCCATCTTTGCTCAGTTTCCGTCCGTTTCTTGGATGTATAAGCGCATGCTTGTAATTGTCCACTTCCATTCTTTTGGAGGAGGACTGCTCCAACTGCAACATCACTGGTGTCTGCTTGGATGACAAAAGATTGTTTGGGATCTGGGTGCTTAAGGACCGGTTCTGCTGAGAATAGATATTTTGAGCTTCTCAAATGCCGCTTGGCATTCCATTGTCCAGATAAGGGGTTGCCTTGATTTGGGTTTCTCTCTCCCCCCCCCCCCCCCCCGCCATCATTTTTAGCAAGTTCATGATAGGGAGGGTGATATTTGCAAAAGCTGGAATGAATTGGCAATAAAAGTTTGCAAACCCCAGTAAGCTTTGCAGTTGTTTGGGGGTGTGCGGTGGGTCCCACTCCCTGACCGCTTTTACTTTCTGTCGGTTCATCTCTATTCTCTCGTGGGATATTCTATACCCCAAATAGTCAATTTTTTCTTGGTAGAATTTGGATTTAGAGAGTTTTCCATATAGTTTAGCATCTAAGAATTTTGTGAGGACTGCACGGAGTAGCTTGATGTGTTCTTCCATCGTAGATTAAAATATCATCAAGATACACTAGAAGCCCTTTATATAAAAATTCATGAAGGGTTTCATTGATCAATTGCATAAACACAGCAGGCGTTCCTTGCAGTTCAAAAGGGAGCACTTTAAATTGGTAGCATCCCAATGGTGTGTTAAAAGCTGTCTTCCATTCATCCCCTTCCTTTTATTCTTATGTGGTAATATGTCTCTCGTAGGTCTAACTTTGAAAAAAAATTTCCTTTCAAGAGGTAGTGTAACATATCCTTCATGAGGGGGAGTAGATACATATTGTCTTTGCAAATCGTGTTCAATTTTTGTAATTAACTCACAAGCATACGAAGCCATCTTTTCGTGGAATAACACTGGGGCAGCTATTTTTGGTCAGGTGGGTTCGATGAAGCCCCTTTTAAAGTTTTTATCAATAAATGCTCTCAGTTCTTTTAGTTCTCTGGGAGACATGCAGTACATTTGTGGTTTGGGAGTTTAGCCCTTGGTAGGATTTCAGTAGCGCAGTCTGTGGCTCGATGGGGTGGGAGTTCATCACAAGCTTCCTTACTAAATGCTTGGGCCAGATCCTGGTACTCATTGGGGATGTTATTGGGTTCAGCCAATTGTCCAGTCATGGCTGACTCTCTGTTCTCTGTTCCTTTCTTTATCCTTTCCTCTGAGCTATTTGCAAATACTACGTCTCTCTGGAATTGTACAGTTCCTTTCCTCCAATGTATTTTTGGATTCCATTTCTGCAGCCATATGAGACCTAGGATTAGCGGCTCTTCCATTCCTGGGGGTACAGTGAATGTAAGCATCTCCCTATGGTTTCCTAGTCTTATTTTCAGTGGTTCTGTGGTAAACCTGCCTGGCTCCCCCTCTCCGCTATAGTTCCATCTAATTGGCAGAAAGCGATGGGATTTTCCATTTCTATTGGTTGGATTCCCAATTTTTCTGCAGGGGAGGGGTTGATTAGGCATCGGGTGCATCCCGAATCCAGCAACGCTGCAACTTCCTCCCCCTTCCCTCGGCTGGGGATAAACAGTCTCAGGGGTAGGGTGATTGGTTCAATCGGATTGCTTACTAGCGGATCATCTTCTGGATCACTTTCGGACTAGCTCAGGTCCCTCAGAGCATTTGGGATTCTTCCTCAGGGTTGGGGGGCGATCGGAATCCCATATCTATTGGGCCTCTCAGGCTAGTCTCTTTTCCTCGAGGGCTGGATGTTCCGGGTTTCCCCCCGATGGGTAGTCTAGCTTTCTGGCAGGGGTCTTTGAACGGCATTCTGCTGCATGGTGTCCCTCCTTTCCACACTTAAAGCAACCAGACGTTCTTGGAGTCATGGTGGATTGGGATTTGAAAACTTCCCATTTCCCCTGGGGTGGGGATCTTTTCCAAGACTTGCTAGTGTGGGACTGGTTTTGAGTCATGTCTATCTCCACCTCCTCTCCCATCATGTACCATTTGTGCAGAAGGTTTGGGCCCCACGGGCCAGGCAGGCAGTGTATAGGTCATCATTTAGTCCATCTTTGAACTAATAAACTAGTATATCCTCTGGCTAGTCTACCCACCGGCCAGGTCACAGAATTCCTCGGTGTATTCTGCTACTGGGCGATGGCCTTGTTTTGCGACTCTAATGCGGTCGCGGGCTTTTCTATCGGGGGGGGGGTCCTCGAAGCGGTGGCATAAGGCCGTCATAAAGCGATCGAGGTTTCTTTATTCTGGGGCGTTGATGTTGTGGAGCGTCACCATCCATCTGGATGCTGCCCCTTCAAGGGCCAGGGTGACAACTCGTATTCAGGACCTCTGGGTTGGGAAATCCCGCCCATATTCTTGCATGTAGGTGAGCACTTGCACCAGGAAAAATCCCAGTTTCTGGGGTCTCCATCAAATTTTACCCCCAAGGACGGGATCTTCCTCTGCAGTTGTATGTTTCTGGGTTGGCCGGGGTTAATCCCCTGATCCGGGGCATTTAAGGGTCGGGTATCTGGTATGGCTACTTGTTCTTTGGCTTGACCCTCTGCCTGCTCAATCTCCACTGGATCCGGGGTGGCGGCTCGAGTTCTCATTTTCTGGTTCCCTCGCTCTCCTGCGTTGTTGCCCTGGTACATCCTTCACGTCGAGGTTCTCCAGGGCTTCCCTCACAAGGCAATTTCCTCGTCCCATTCTTCCTGATTTGATAAGTCCTCCAGCTCCATTTTCCACTCAGGTTTACGAATGCCCCGGGTGAGGGTTAGTCCTCTAGTTCTTCCGTCTCAGCTGTCTCTTTTTCTACACCTATTGACCACTGGGGCTTTGTGGAGGTTTCGCAGGCAGCCTTGCTGTCTTCAACGGGGTGCATCGAGTCAGTATCTGACACAGTAATTATCGATGTTTCTCCCCAGCATTCGGCTCCCCCTTGCTCCTCCTGTATTCAAACACTTTTCTTCTCTTGCAGGGTCCCCTCAGTAGAGTGAAAAGTTTTCTTTCTTTTTTTTTTGAAAAAATAATTTCCTCTCCGGGCTGACCTCTATTGCAGATGCTGCTTTATGTCAGGCTACAGAACTTTTTCCCATTCAATTATCAAGAATGAACTTCTGAGAACCAAACATATCAAAAGGAATCCTTTATTGAGATGAGACAATTGATGTAGGAATTCAAAAGCAGCGTCTGAGGTCCCTCAGGCATGCAGAGATAGATAAGGGAGTTTAGAACCCCTCCCCTTCTCTCCATGTGTGTTTTGTGAAACAAAAGCCAGTATGTTTATTCCACCCCCCACCCCTTCTGAAGGAACAATCTTTTTCATAGTTTCCCAAGTATATATCTCACTGGAATTTTCATGGTCTTCTTATCTCCTGTCTGTGCTGTTCAGAGGTGTTAGGTTCCGTCCATCTGGGACTCCTTTCTCCATTGTATTATGTGTGGGTTATACAAATTCGATATAAGATTGAATGTATTCAAATTACATCAAGAAAGGATTTATTTATAAATCTCCCCCCCTTTTCTTCTTCCATTGAAGAAATGACAGATATACGGATCTGAAACCTCTATTAAAAGCATAATGTATTTGTTATGTATTTAGACAGTGATCAAGAAACACTACATTTAAAATGTAAAAGTCTTGGATGTGAATCTGTATCATTTTGGAGGTATTGATTTTCAAACTGCATTTTTATTTCATGCTAACAACTATGAATAGGACACAGGTATGCTTCTTTTTCATAGCTTATTATGTGTCCCACAATAACAACAACCACTAAGATTTGGCAATACCAAGTAATGGAAATTGCTCAAAAGCTAAGATATTTGCATATTGTGCTTCATATTAATGACCTTTTGGGAGGGTTACCCTTTACCTGAAGCAAGAACTTCAGGTATTAATAGCTAAAATTAAAGTTTTCCTTCAGCTGGTATAGGGAGTAGAATGTGTATATTCTGCTCTTATTGACTCTTATTTTCAAATATTAGATTATTGAGTAACTACTGAGTTGTGTCTTGGTAAGCTGATCATACTCTGTTCTAAACTGTTTTCCATTAAAGAAACCACTCATTGAGGAAGTGAAAAGAAGGAGTAATGGGATATGGGTTATAAAACAATAAATATTGATCTTAATTGCAGATTGGCATTAAATAATATTATTCTTATTCAAAATCTAAATTTCATTCTAAATATTTATAGCATAGTTATGCTATTCTGCAACCAGAAAGGCAATTAGAATAGCAATAAAGATTCATCTTTAGAATCTAAAATATTGCTGTGCCTTCAGGTGTGTATACTAATATGGGGTTCATTTTGTGGTGAACAGAATGGGGAGTTATTTTCTATTCATTACAGTTGTAATAGTACATGCACCCAATTTTGTACAGAAGGTAAATTGGAGACCCATGTTATACTGAAGCAAAGCTTCATGAAAAACAGAATGAGGGTAAAGCTCATTTGGATCTTATTTGAAGATCCACTTGCACACGTACTTGGTGGCATAATTTTTCAGTACATCTTTTTCCCATGACATAAGCAGATGAGTTGCTTTGTCCCAGAATATATATCAAAACATATTTTATTTCTACATTCTATATGAATTATTCATTTTTAACACTTAATTTTATATTTCTGTTATCCTTTAGGCCGAAAATTGAGAGGGAAGGCCTTTTACTTTGTTAATGGGAAGGTGTTTTGTGAAGAAGACTTTCTAGTAAGTATGCTGCAGTCTTTTCCATGATCCTCATCATGGTCAAAAAATTATTTTTCTCAGAAGTGAGGGGATCCTTATTTAGCATAAAACAATAGCACAAATGTAATGTTGCTTATGAACTAGGTTGTATGTCTTTCAGCCGTTACAGTAAAATTACGGGTGGAGCTTACTTTATTTTAAAAATAATGTAAAGAGTTAAAACCACTTCTCATCAACTTCCTCTGATCAAGTGTCTCTAAAAATAAGATTAAATGAAGCAATCAGTAATAATGAATTATTTTTCATAAGTGTGGTATTGTGACATTTATTGATAATTAACATTCTTAGAGCTATGGATGCCTAAAGATACAATCTAGATTGTTGTTCATATGTTCCTGTAAGAATACTAAATACTTAACAAAAACACCAAATGTGGTGGGTATTTTCTTGTCTCACTATTATTTCTGATCTTATGTGCTATGATGCAAACCATGTGGTTTATATAGGGATGTCTGATATCAAGATGCAAGTAAGGAAACGTGGGATTTGCATTGTGATATCTTCAAGGATGTTTTATCTTTTTTTTTAATCACTGGATTTTTTACCAGATGTCTGTACGTCTACTAAAATATTTGGGTTTTAGGTATATTTATATTTATTAATAAATAAAATAAATAATAAATAAATATTTTCTGAGAATTCATGTTTCTAGTTAACAACTCAGATGACTCAGCATTATTTACCCCAAATGTTTGGAAAAGAGATCAATAATGTTTACAATCGTGCTGAGATTTTAACTGGGGATTTCACTTGCTTAATTGCTATACTGTATTAGCATTTAGGAAGCTTTTAAAAACAAGTAAATGAGAATGGTTTTTAAGACTCAAGGTGCTGGAGAGACCATTTGTTGGTCTGATTTCCTGTTAAAAAGTAAAACATCTTTATAAACAATTTTGTTTTTTTTTAACTGCAGTATTCAGGCTTTCAACAGTCAGCTGACCGATGCTACATATGTGGTCATTTGATCATGGATATGGTAAGGGACATTTTATTTATAGAGAAAACCAATAGGGGAAAAAGAACAGTGTAGAATAATGCACTAGCAATTCAGTATTGCAATTTAGCTTACAAGATTACTTTTTTCAAGAAGTAAAGCAAGCAGGAAAAACTTCTAAATGTATTGATGTAAGTAACTAAGAGAAAATGTAATAAACTAATAGTACAGGTAGTCCTCAACTTACAACCAGTTATTTAACAATTGCTCAAAATTACAACAGCTTCTTACCTAAATGAAACATCACACTGACCCCACCCTGATGTCACATGTTGTGATTTGGTTACTTGGCGTCCAGTTCATACTTACAACTGGTTTTTAAACAGCCTGCAGACAGAATTGCTATTTCCACTCTTTCATCTTCTATCTTCTCCAGAAAGTCAATGAGAAATGCAGCAGAAAGAATTGGAAGCTGTTGTTCCTTGCCAAAGAGACTCCCTCTTGTCTCAGGAGGACAGGCTGAGAGTTGCCTGCTGAGGAGAGCTAAACTCCTTCAACGGAATGAAGAAATAGAACTCAGATCCTGAAGATGTCAGATATTTCTCTACCCTACAAGATGATGTCAATTTTGCCCAGGCATTGAAGAAAATGTTTTTGGTCTCTACCCAGAAATGGGATCTGACCGGCATAACAACTGGTTTGGGGAGCGCATGAATGTGCATCAAACGTGCACTACACGTGCATGCGCGCTACCTGCTCTGGCAAGCATTTACCTTCTCCAGCTGATGAGTTGCACTCAGTTGTGCCACACAAAGCAGTTGAGGAGGAAAATGCAGCCACTAAAGAACACCCTAGAGCCCAGGTGGGTGGGAAGGCCAAACAGCAGACCGAAACCTCATCCCAGTGAACCAGTTCAGTATCAGCTGCTCTTCGGAGCTGCCGGTTCTATAGAACCGGACCGAACCTGTAGGATCCCACCCCTGTCTCCACCAAATATATTTCCTTCAATGCCTGGGCAAAAGCTGACTTTGTCTTGTGGGTGGAGAAATATCTGATATTTTCAGGATCTGAGTTCTGTCCAAAGCCATACCCTTCTGTCAGCTCATGAGAGGGATCTGAAATTGAAGCAGAGAATAGAAAACAAGCTAAGATAAGGAGCATGGGATGGCTCAGTTGGCTGGGGAAAGCCACATGTGAATATTTATCTATTGGGATGAAAAATTTTGCTTGGATTTGGACAGGAAGGATTTTTAGCTACTGACTAGAGAGCCTCCCAGGGTTTCCTCAACTCCTGAGGCATCCTGCTCTCTTTAATCTAGGACGCCGTTTGCTAATGTGCACAATCACATTAGCAGATGGATGACCACAACCAAAGAATTGTGGTCATTGAGCAAAGCAGTAGACTGAGAGAGTAATTGTTTTAAAATCACCTAGCCACTAGTAATCCTTAGCAGTATAGCTAAATTTAGTACCTTGTTTTAAAACCCCTAGTCAGTATAACAGAACTTTTAGTTATTTACTCAATTACATCAGGAAAAATTACAGACAAGAAAAAAGTTGTTTTAAAGGAAAAAAAGAGGAGTCTTTTTGAAGGATTGAAGGCAGGTTGGTAGTAATTGTTTTTTCTGCAGTCCTAATTATTCTCTAAAGTCTGTGCCTCTTTTTTTGGATTGCAGAACCAAACCAGACAGTTATAGAGGTGCAGATGATAGACTCAATAATTCCTCTGTAGAACTGGATCAGCAGCTCCTTGGGCAGTTTGAGCTTTCTGAGTTGGCACAAAAAGAATATTCTTTGTTGTGCTTTTTTGATGATGTTTTTGATATTAGGTGTCCATTTTAGGTCTTGAGATATGATAGAACCTAGAAATTTGAAAGTCTCTACTGTTGATACTGTGTTGTCTAGTATTGTAAGAGGTGGTAGTATGGGAGGATTTTTCCTAACTCTACTACTTTCTAGAGTTTTGAGTGTGTTCAGTTCCAGAATGTTCCGGTTGCACCACGAGACTAGTTATTCAACCTCCCGTCTGTATGTATGTATGTAATGTGTATATATTAAAATAAAGTAAAGTAATTAGTACATTAATTTGGAGAACCTTCTTAACTGAAGCAAAAATGTTCCTTCGAAACGAAACAATACAATTCAACATACTGCTTTCTTGACAAATTTAGATGTTTGTTTCTCCCATAGATTCTAACCCTCACAAGCAGCATCCAATAAAGCAACACGTATGCAGAAAAGAATTGACACTTAAAGATATTGCATTGTTTTGTATTTTATTCTTGGCATTCGTTGATAGTACGGTTTTTATTATCTTAGAAATTAATTTGAATGGTTGATTTGAAATTATTCTTGGAAGTTATCTATTGTATCATAATTTAAGGTCCGGTAAGATAAAGAGCTATGTAAGATTCATAATTGGTTTACATGTTTACCCCAATACAGAGATTTCTTTTAGTGGCTACTGTTTGCTGTGGTGTTGTATACTAAAAATATTATCATATAATAAAACTACAATTAAACAAAGAGTTTTCACCAATATAAATCCCAGTTGATTACCAAATACTAGACAACATTGCTCAGTTTTATGGTGCAATCTGTTATTCACATACTTCTAACATGAAAACAATTTAAATTAACGTTCATTCAATCCTTTGCATTTTTAGAAATGCATTTTAAATCTCTACATTCTTTTTAAAAAAAGAAGATAATTTTGAAATTCTTATTGTAGATTTTGCAAGCATTGGGGAAGTCATACCATCCAGGCTGCTTCCGTTGTGTGATTTGTAATGAATGTCTTGATGGAGTGCCATTCACAATAGACAGTGAGAACAAAATCTATTGTGTGCGAGATTATCACAAGTAAGAAAAAAATTAAATTTGAAAAGTTGCAATCTATATAAAATTTGTGTACCGGTAAGTAATAAAGATTTAGAATATTATTGGTGTTTGATGAAAATGAGTGCATGGGGAAGTTTGTCAAAATATTGAGGATGTTCATTTTCATCATATTCTTTCTCTAGAAATAAGTGTTATTACTGTTTTTTCATTACTACAAATTCACTAGAAAAGTGAACAAGCCCCCCTCAAATATTTCACTTGTTTTTACCACATTTTCATGCCATGTTATTTATGTATAATTATTTTCTTTTGCTACAACTACTTGAAATTCAATATTAGAAGCAGTTTTAATTAAAAATAGCCAACAGAATTATCAGCATTTTTATTATTTACTATACCTTTGACATATATTGGATTTCTGCCCTGAAATTCTTGCATTTAAAACACGGCATAAGAAAAACATTAGAATGGGTCTGAACCTTAAACATTCAAAGAGCCATTTGGATCCGTTTCCTGCAGAAAAGAAAACACTGGGAGCCACAAAACCCTTTTGGCATCTAAAATGAAGATAACACTGCAGATATTGTTTTTTTACTTTTATGCAATGTATAAAAAATGAGAGTGTGTTGCATTTATGAAATTAACAATCACCCCTCCCCCCCAACCACATCTTGCCACATCTGGCCTCGGCTGTGTTGTTCACCTTTTTTTCTTGGTCTGTGTGTGTGTGTGTGTGTGTTTGCTTGTGTCTTTCTCTGTGTGTCTCTGTCTCTCTCTGTCTCTGTCTGTCTCTCTGTCTGTGTCTCTGTCTTTGTCTCTGTTTCTCTGCCTCTGTATGTGTGTGTGTGTCTATGTCTGTCTATCTGTCTGTCTCTGTGTGTGTGTCTGTCTCTCTCTGTCTCTCTCTCTCTCTCTCTCTCTCTCTGTGTCTCTCTGATTCTGATTCTCTGGTGCCTCATCTCTAGCTAGATCTTGCTGCCTGACAGACTACAGCAGGAAATGGCGGTTGGCTACTTCTGGCCCTTGTCAATGCTGGGCATGCCTCGGTCACTCAGGGAGATGTGAGACCTGCTCTCTGCCCTGAGACACTAGCATGAGGTGCTGCAGCTGACGCTGCTGCTATTGCCAGCGGCGAGTGGGGCAGGGTTGCATTGTGGTTCCACATCATAATGGGCTTAAGAAGAAGGAGGGGACCCTATCTCCCCCATTGTGAAGCATGTTAAATTTCACTGTGCTGCGCAAGGCACTGTGAGATCAGCAGGCAGGCCATGTAGGTGGCAACAGCAATGCTGTGGCCGGGTCAGGCCAGTGTCTCAGGACGGAGAGCAGATTGCGCGTCTCCCTGAGCGACTGAGGCAACCCAGCACCAACAAGGGTCAGAAGAAGCACCCACGAGACCCAGCAAGAGATGAGGCACCAGAGAATCACTCCACTGCAGTGCTTCCTGGATGTGGCTTACAACTCTGAGCCCAAAGCGAGGAGTGACTGAGAGGGAGAGGTCAGAGGCAGGGCCAGCCAGTGGTGGGATCAGCCGTTTCGCTGAACTGCACCAGAGAGATAAAAGAGCCACATGCGGCTCCAGAGTTGTGGGTTGCTGACCCCTGTATTAGAACATGAGGAAATGTCAGAAATAACAGACTGTAAAATACAATACAACTATTTATTGCAATTTCATTCATGGAGAAATTGTATTGAAGTAAAGCAACCAGCGTGAATATAAATGATATTATTTATCCTAATATAAGTAAGAGAGGCCATCAATTGAACAGTAATATATAACTTGTTTCTATTTTATAGCTATGATGTAGCTGATATTCTGATAAATTCAAAAAACATTGATTGGTGGGGCCTGGAAGACGACTCTTTTTTTTCTTTTGTTATAGCTGTGGATCATTCTACCTTTGAAGATCAGGTTGATCCCAACCCTGCTGACATTTTGTAGGACTCTAAAAGTTAGATTCTGTCCCAGGGCTTGGAACTCTTGAGGGTGTGCAGGGGTCTGCTTCTAGTTATGTTAGTGCTTTGAGTTGATGTTGCTTGATCACTGTGTATTTATAATATTTATAATTATTTTATTTTAACTCTGTTTGCTGCCCAGAGTCATTTGTTGAGATGGGCAGCTATATAAATTGGATAAATAAATCTAAAACTTTGATGCCTTTAAAACAAAATATTACAAAAAATGGGGGAAAATGAAGTTTTCAGAGAGACACTGAACAGGAATGAAAAATGAAGAATTTTTCCCTATTTATTTCCATTGTTAAGACTGGAGTAATAAAACTGTGGCCCAGTAGACAATATCAGGCTTCAACATCCTTTACCCATAGCCAGAATAGCCAATGAGAATTACAACCATTATTTCCTGATATCTTTAGCATGGTAGAATAGCCACTTTCAACTCTACATTTGTCTGATTTCCTAGATTTATAGACTTCTACAGTTTCAGCAGAATGAGGTAGAAGAATACCTTGTTTTTCTATCTAATAATGGTACCAACCGATACCATTTTAAGTCAACCAACAACATAATCAACCAATGGAACAGCTTGCCTTTGGAAGTTGTGGGAGCTTCATCACTTGAGACTTTCAAGAAGAAATTGGACTGCCATTTGTCAGAAATGGTGTAGGGTCTCCTGCCTGGGCAGGGGGTTGGACCAGATGACCTACAAGATCCCTTCCAACTCTGTTAATCTATAATCTATAAGTTACTATTACACTGTGCTATTTTGCAATGCTCCTCTCAAGTTTTAAAAAAAGTAAAATAGGTTATAGTTCAGTTTTATAATGCAAGTTTTCTTGCAAATGCTTTTATTTTGTATAGGGTATCAAACTCATGTCGCCATGGCGGTGTCACGTGACATATTGGGACTTATTTCCCCTTTGCTAAACCAGATGGAGGCCAGCATGTGACGCATCTGGCCCACAGGCCATGAGTTTGACATTCCTGGTACAGAGAAATATGCAGAAATATGATAGAGAGGAAATGATCAGGTTGCAGTTTTAGAAGAAATCAAGAATTAGTATAGAATTTTAAATTAACATTAAAAAACAACCAACTGATGCAATTTAAAAACTGATTGAATCTTAGATTGTCTTTTATCTTTAATTTTTTTTTTTTTTTTTTTTGTGAAGAGTTTTGGCACCAAAATGTGCAACTTGTGGTCTTCCTATTTTGCCAACTGAAGTAAGTAATGATACTTCTTTATATTATACTTTGTTGAAGTGCTTTTAAATAAATCCGTATCATTTTTATAATGCAATTTCCTACCCCTCAAGTTGGGAAAGTGCCTCTTACTGTATTCTAAACTTTAATGCAAATATGAAAAGCCATTGTGAATTGATGGACATAAAAAATTGATGATAACTAAGAATTGGCAAATCACCTTCACCTTGTATTCATTATAGTTGTTTATAATACAGTTGTCAAAAATCTGATCAATTTCATACATTTTCATAAGAGGTGGTATCCAGCAGCTTTTATCTTTTAAGAAGTTGGGAAAAGATTTTATGTGATTTTCAGGATGATAAATATGGGAAGATTGTTTTCATCTTTTTGAAGTTTTGAATTCGAGATTTTTTAAAATTTTCCCTCTTTTTGAGATCCTACACATAACTTATCTTCTGGGAAACTGCAAGAGTTTTCTTTCCTGTTTAGTTCCTTTTTCTTTTGATTTTATTTCAGAGAACCATGCTTGAAGTGCTAAATTGTTTGATAATATTAAGACATATTGTAGTGTTTGAGGTAAAATAAAAGACTCTTCTATATTTGCATAATGCTTCATATGAGATTAATATACCACAAGTTTCAATTGCAGTATACTTTTTAAAGGCAATTGCAGTATACTTTTTAAAGGCAAAATGAGTACCTTGTGTTGTTTTGTAAAGTAGGATAAATGAGAGTGGATGCCCTTTGGTTTTCTGAATAAGACTTATAAAAGGCTTTTAATAGTATATAGATTTTTTTTCATTAACATGAGTTAATTCCTAAAAGCTCACTCAGCAGCTAATTAATATTTATCATCTGATATAAATGAAAGAGAACTTAGATAGGTAACTCAGGATGCTTAAATATATTAAATGTTATCTCTTGTTTAAACAATATAATGAAGAATTAGCCATTTAAATTGTTTCCTTAGGAGCCACTGACATAACTTTTTAAAGTAGTATTTTAAAAATACTATTAAATAGTATTTTTAAAAACATGTTTGATGTACATAGCAATAAGTATGCTGGTGCATATTTTACTTTTGCCAAAAGAATGTTTCATAGGAATTAGGACTATGTGATGTAAGCCTCTTTTAGTATGACTCCTTTAAACAAATAAACTTTTACAGGGATCTGACGAGACTATCCGTGTGGTATCAATGGACAAGGATTACCACATAGAATGCTATTGCTGTGAGGTAGGTTTGATGTTTTTAAACAAAATTATATTAAACAAAGCTAATAATTTGTAGGAATTGCATATTTCCGTAGTTGAAAACTCTTACGTTGCAAGTACTGGAAATCCAGCATGGGAAAGTAGATTTTAAATAGAGCGCCCAAGAGTGTCATTTTTGCTCCTCAGCAAACTTTGTTTAATGCATATAATGATTTCAGAGCATAGGTTGAAAATAGGGCTTCCTTATTCCTTCTTCTACTGGATTAGGCTCTGGAGTGCGATTTTAATCAAAAGGCTATAACATTTTATGTTTAAATTAAATTATAACTCCTCGAGGGAGATGGACAGCCATTGTTCATTGTGGATTGTTTTTGGTGAAAACCAGAAGTAAACACCAGTTTTCAGCAAAAAATGTCAAATGGTGATCACTGCAATTAACAGTAAATGAAGGCTGATTACCAAGTGTCCAAAATGGGGGCTTGTGACCAAAATGGTGACTGTCAGACCTTTGGCAATTGGTCATAAATATTTTTTGGGGATCTGTTGTAATTTTGAATGATCACTAAGTAACCATTTGTAAGTTAAGGACTATCTGTAAGCACTATCTTCTGGTTGAAAGTTTATGGCTAGAAAGTCAGATTTCAGTCATCATAGAATTGAATCGAATCAAATAGAATTCTTTATTGGCCAAATGTAATTGGACACACAAGGAATTTGTCTTAGTGCAAATGCTTTCTGTGTACATAAAAGAAAAAATACATTCATCAAGTCAAGAATCATCAGATACAACACTTAATAATAGTCATAGGGTACAATAAGCAATCAAATCAGAGGTGGTATTCAGCAGGTTCTGCCCAGTTCTGGAGAACCAGTAGTGAAAATTTTGAATAGTTCGGAGAACCGGCAAATATCCACCTCTGAATGGAGATTTTACAGTATCCTTCCCCTGCCACACCCACAGAACTGGTAGTAAAAAAATTTGAATCCCATTACTGAATCAAATCATACTAGGAAACAGTCAATATAAATCATAAGGATACAAACGACAAAGTTACAGTCATACAGTCACAAGTGGGAAGGGATGGGTGATAAGGAGTGATGGGAAGATTAATAGTAATGCAGACTTTGTAAATAGTTGGACAATGTTGAGGGAATTATTTGTTTAGCAGGGTGATGGTGTTTGGGGAAAAAACCTGTCCTTTTATCTAGTTGTTCTGGTGTGCAGTGCTCTATAGCGTTGTTTTGAGGTAGAAGATCTGCTGATAAAATTTTTCATTACTAATATTGTTTCTTTTTCTCTCCTTCCCCCTGCCTCAAATTTTAAAGCCTGACTGTAAGATCCTTGTGATATTTACACACAGAGACCATTCTGGGTATATTGAATTAGCTATCACAAAGGGTTATATGTTTTAATGAAATTGAAATTTGAATTTAGCCAATTCTCCAGAATAGAAATGCCTGGTGCTCAGATTCTCTTACATAATGAACCAACTAGCTTGATATGAATAGAGACTGCATGCTTTATATTAGGAAAGGACCTTTATTAAATATCAAGTAATTGTTCTATGCAAGAAAGTACTTTTAGGGAAGTAGCTTATTTTAATCATTTGCTTTTAACATGAATGGACAGTTACTTACATGGAGCAGCATGGAGCAATATGAATGTATTAAACACCATTCTGTTTCCTTCTCTTTTACATAGGACTGTGGAATGGAACTCAATGATGAAGATGGTCATCGTTGCTACCCATTAGATGAACATCTGCTTTGCCATTCTTGCCATCTTAAGCATATAGAAAAAGGCACTAGTCCCATAGCTTCCTATTGGCATCACTATTGATCAGCTACCGTGTTTCCCTGAATATTAGACCCGGTCTTATTTTCTTTTGGGCTTGAAAATAAATACTCAAGTTTATTTTTGGGGAGGTCTTATATATTTTAAGTGCAGGTGGGGGTTAGCGCAGGGACCAATGGGAGTGGGAGCACTGCTCCCACTGGCCCTACCCTGTCCATCCCACTGTCTGCTTGCCCACAGCTGCAATTGGCTATTCTCGACACACTCTGGCCTCTCTACCTGCCCTGCCTGCTGGCCCAGCTATTGCTGGGACACTTCTTGGATGTGGCGGGCACCATGGTGGCTGCCAAGGAGATGCCCATGCTGCTGCTGGCCTTGCAGGGGCTCTTTGTTCTTCCGGCAGTGCTGCTGTCAGCCACCCTGCTGGGCTGCTCCTGCCTGGCATGGGGTGAGTTGTCCCAGATCGAAAACCTGGACCGCCACCAGACTGCTAGGGCCTTTTTGCGAGCAGCCGCTAGCTGGCTGTGCCACTTTGCCTGCTGCCCTTGGGCTGGTGAGTGCCGGCCTTGCAAGCCTATTGGATGCTGCAGGTGCCGGGCTTACAGCTACACTAAGCCTATACTGGTGCTCTTTGAGCCCTGGTAGGCGCTACAGCTCTCTAACTGGCTGTGCATGGGGTAGGTCCAGCGGGATGTAGTGGAGGCTACTGGGGAGAGCTGGAGGTTGATGGTGGCCTGGGCTGGATGGAAGGCTAGGTTGCTGCAGAGCTGCTACAGGTAAGGCAGATGCTGAAGGTGACCGGGGCAGCCCACACCTGCCTCACACAGCCAGCAAGAGAGTGCAGCGCACACTAGGACCTGAAGAATGCCAGGCGAAGAACCCTTGCGAGGCTGGCAGCAGCATGGGCAGCCATTTGTCGGCTAGCACAGCGTCCGCCACAGCCAAGAAGTGTCTCAGCAGAAACTGGGCCAGCAGGTAGCATAGGTGAGAAGCGCCCTGTCAGCCAGGCACTGAAGTGCTGCCATTGCAGAGAGAGAAATAGGTGGTGTGGGAGAGAGAGAGAGGGATGATCCAACCTTGGAGTTATACCAGGGCAGTGATATGCTCTCTCTCTGTCTTTCTTCTTCTCTCCCTCCCACCCTCCCTCCTTCCCTTTCTCTCATGCACAGGTCCCCGGGGCAGCCACAACCCTTCACTAACCTGCTTTCCAGATCCGTTCTCCACTGCTGCATGCAGGTTAGGAAAAATAGTCTGTGGGACTATGGTAAAAAAAATAGTTCAGACCTTCCAACTTACAAAAAAAAAAAATTCTCGCGAAGTTGGAATATCTGAACTATTATTTTTATCATAGTCCCTCAGACTACTTTTTTTACCCTGCATGCGGCAGCAGAGAATGGAGTTGGAAACCAGCTGAAGGAGTGGTGGGTTTCACTTTTCTCTAAGTGTAAATGTGTGTGTGCGGGGGGAGGGGGGAGAGGGGAGGAGGAGACAGAGCACTTTCTGAGTCATCTCATTGCCCTGAAAATACACAGCCATTGCTGTATCTTCGCTGTCCTGAAAATACGCAGCCATTGCTGTATCTTTCACTAGCCGGGTTGTGTGTGTATTTGCTGATAACTTTCAAATTGCACTCTTCTCCCTCCACTTCCCACTACACGAGCACATGCACACGTACGCACACGTTTACATTTACCGGTAGTGAAAAGTGAAAAGACATGAACAGGAATCAGACTTTTTCTGTCTCTTTTGCCACCCTCTGCACTACGCTGCTACCGGTTCGCACTGATCGGAACATGCCTTTTCCCCCTCTTCCCTTCTGCAAAGGAGACACAACACATGCTACACATTTAACCGGTATATCAAGCCATTATTCTCTCCTGAAGGATGCCCTTAAAACAGGGTGAGCGTTGGAATGGATTATCTCCATCTGCCCCTCATCTGACAATCCAAATCTTCATTGCGGCACTGCTTTTACTCCCCTCCTTGACATTCCTGGGGAAGTGTCAAGAATTCCCTGGCCCCGGCTTACCAGTGGTGGGGCAGGATGCCACAAATCACACCCCCTCCTCAGGCTAATCAATCTATGGGCAACTGTGGATTACCCTCTTTATTTCCTGGCCACTTTGGTCTCCTTTCTGCCCTCTTCCACTCCCAATGCCCCCTTCCTTCGCTTGCTCTCTTGTTCCTTTTTCACTCTACCAAACATTTTCCAGGATGGAGAAATGACAGAGACTCAAAGTTTTGTGTGCTTGCAAAGGAGACAGTTTGAAACGAAATGATTAGGTCCGTTTCAGCGTGTCCCTTTGCAAGCAGACCAAGCTTCATTTCCCTCTGGGCGAAATGTGCGCAGCAGTCAGGCAGAGACAGAGGTAATCCCAATGTGCTGCCCACTCGGTCCCATCATCTCTTGGCTTGCGTTTGGCAGCGCCAAACAGGCACCTGCATGGGACATCAAGATCGCCTGCCACCCCCATTCCTCATGCCTCCACCTGCTGCTGGTGCCACTGCACAAGTCAGGCAGCTGTGCAGCATGTGAAGATCGCCTGTCTTCTTCCTCCACCTGTCAGCATTTCAAACTCTCCATCCCAAATTTAGCACTCAGAGACAAAGTCCAGCCAAGAATTTATTAGAGAAGTCATATTGGCAGATCTGGGGGAAACCCGAATCTGAATTCCCGTGTTTTTCCCTGCTGCACTAAAACTCACAGCCTCTTACTGATGACCCTCAAGTCACACTCTCCAATTCACCTCTATTCTGAATTTGCATCAAATCTAGTCATTCCCCTCCAAACTCCAGCAACTTGACCTTGAGCTCTGATGAAATAATGTTGTTGTGGCTATTCTTTATTCTCACTTCTCTCTCATTCCCAGTTACCCATCTTCCCTTGTGGCAGCCTCAAATCTGAATCAACATGGATCCGGGACTGACACCACCTCTACCTCCATGCTCAGAATTAACTGTATTTGCGCTGCACCAAGGAGCCGGCAGGTTACGTCAGTTCCCCTGTGCTTGCTCCCTCTCGTGCTGGCCACACCCATCCCCTTATTTTGGGGGTAGGGCTTATATTAGGCCCAACCCCCCCAAAAAATCAGGCCAGGTCTTATTTTCAGGAAAACAGTAATCTAAAGTTTCCAGAATCCTGTCAAAGGAATAAGTAATTTTAGGGAGCATTTGTATCGATATGGACATGAAAATCTGCATAGGAGACTGACAGAGTACATATGGTATTATTCAGGGTACTTTATAGTTTCTTTGCCCTTAGGCTGAAAAAGTGGAGGAGGGATATTTGGATCATTTGAGAAAAAAAACATTAAAAGCAAATATGATACAACTTTCCAAACTGTAGGTCTTCAAATCTGTACAATATATATCTCAGTTATAGTTCCTACCATCATTTGTGGAAATATATGTCAGTTGGCCCAGAGTTCTAAGAATACATTAATGTGTTCTCTTAGTGAGAGTAATGTCAAAAAGTTACTTTTAGTGCAGGTTGCCTTCTGCCTTCCCCTTTATAATTTGATCCTGATTTCAAAAATATTTTGAAAACAGTTGATCTGGTACTTTCTCCATCTCATTTAGATTCACTATGTCAGAAATGAGACATGTACAGGTGTGTGAAATACCAGGCAGTCAAAATAACCCAAGAGCACATATGGAGATAGCTACTATTATAACTTTTATTTGAGCACTTGAAAAATTTGAGATATGAACGTTTGAGATAATTTTTTTAGAGAAACATTGAAAGGGAGAATTATCTATACTGAAGAAAAATTGGTATGTATTCCTTGAACTCTCAGGTATTACATTTAATATATCTAATATTACATCTTGTGTACTTGTTCCTAATTCTTAGGATAAATCTAAGTAGATGATGATATTTTTTTTTGTCCCAGATGTTTATCATTTAATTATCCACGTACTACCCAACTTTACTGTGTGCCAATAAACTAATTTCACATCATTTCTGGTTTGTATGTCTGACTTTAGAAGATGTCTTAGTCTTCCTACATAAAGTTGAAACCATTGCAATATCACATCTTCTAGCATGCTGACATGAGTAAAACCATGAGTTACTGCCATATACAAGATGGAGATGACATAAAAAATGAGTTTCATATGCAGTTTCCTATTCATGGAGCTTCTAGAGGATCCAAGCCTTTTGTTTATGAGGTGGGTTTGGGTTTGAGTCTGGTGAGGGAAATTGGTGGTGGCATCATGTGTTGTTTTGGGTTGTTTTAGTTTTCGTGGTTGAGACTCATTTGTTGATAAGGGCTAGTTTCCAAATGTCTGGTAGGCGGGAGGCATCGTCTCGTTTGTTCATGTTATGGGGATGTTTCTCTATTTTGATGGCTTCCCTGATTATTCTCTTGTTGAAGTGTTCAGTATTGGAGATTAATTTGGTTCCCTCAAAATTAATTTCATGTCCTGTGGCTTTATGGTGCTGGAAAAGGGAGGAAGAATTTTCTTCTTTTCTGACTGCGTTCTTGTGTTCTGCGATGCGCGCATTTATTCTCCTGTTGGTTTGTCCAATGTATGTGGCTGGGCAATTGTTGCATGGCGTTTCATATACTCCTTGGTTTTCTAGCTGGATCTTGTCTTTGCGGTTTCTTAGGATGTTGGCTATTTTTTGGTCAGTACCGAAGGCTGTCCTGATACTGTGTTTGTGGAGAATTTTACTGATTTTATCTGTGGTGCCTTTGATGTAGGGGAGGAGGCCGACCGTTGTCCTGTTCTGTGTCTCGGTTTCTGGGGGGTGTCTCCTTTAGGATTAGGTTGGTAATATTGTGTCTCTTTGGAATAAGTTGGAAATTAATACGTTAGTGAGGGTGTGTAATTCTGTTCTCAGGTGGTCTTTGTCAGCTAGACATTTGGTTCTGGAGATGAGAGTCTTGGCTACAGAGTTGATCTGTGCAGGGTGGTGATGGGATTGTGCATTTAAGTAGCGGTTGGTGTGTGTTTTCTTCTGGTGGTCATTACGACCCAGGAGATTATAGCACAAGACCCAGGAGGTCAAAACATTAGAACTCAGAAGGTCATCACACAGCCCATTATCCAGGTCATTACAACACAGGAGGCTGACAGACACACAGCCAATTCCTCAGCCACACATGTTCTTAAGAAAAAGCCAGCCAATCTGCAAACATCAACTACATCAACTCCATCAACCAATCAAGAAATGACAACACAGTCAACCTCCCTATCAGTATATATAGGGAGACAGCAGCTCAGATCACGCTTTGCTCACAAGCACAAAGCTGAAAGCACCAGCCTGAAGATGGCAAGTGAGATCTCGTTGAAACGTTGCCCAGATAGTTTAAATCTTACACGGGAAAAGACGCAAACACACCAAGACCTGCGTGTATGTGTGTGTGTGTGTGTGTATCTTTGGTTCCTCGGGTTTTCTCCCGCGTAGAATTGGAAATATCTAGGCGACGTTTCGATGAAATCTCATTCATCATCTTCAGGCTTGTGTCTTCGGCCTTGTGCTTCTTGGAGTAATGTGAGCTTGCAGCTGCTTCTTCCTTTTAACTACTAGTGGGGGTGTGACTTGATTGGGTGGGGGCTTGGCTGTGTTCTGATTGGGTGGCGGTGTGTTCTCATTGGTTGGGGGGTTGGCTGTGTTCTGATTGGCTGGGGGGAGTGTTCTGTTCCGGTGGGGGTTTGGTTGTACTCAGGTTAGTCTTAGTTGCTGGGGGATTTGAGCTGGTGAGCTGTGATCCTGTTGTTTGGCTTCGCGTTCGTGGTCGTGCTACATCTTCATGGTGGGCGTCAGTTCCCTTCATGTATGGGTTGGGGGGGTTTGAAGCAGGTAGTGATGCAGCCAATCAGAACACAGCCAACCCCCCAACCAATCAGAACACAGCCAAACCCCCAACCAATGAGAACACACCCCCACCCAATCAGAACACAGCCAAGCCCCCACCCAATCAAGTCACACCCCCACTAGTAGTTAAAAGGAAGAAGCAGCTGCAAGCTCACATTACTCCGAGAAGCACAAGGCCGAAGACACAAGCCTGAAGATGATGAATGAGACTTCATCGAAACGTCGCCTAGATATTTCCAATTCTACGCGGGAGAAAACCCGAGGAACCAAAGATCCACATACAAATACCCGTGAAAACCTCCGAAAATATACACACACACACACACACACATACATACATACAAATATAAACATATAAACAAAAGACAACGAAACAAATAGCTTTCTGTCTGGATGGTCTGATGATGAGCCGAAAGACAGAAAAGGACAGCAGTATGCTTCCTCCCTTAACTGGGGCTTAACACGGTGTTGTAACACAAAGTATATACTTATTCCCCTGCCTCAGCTGAACAGGATAGAACCAGTGGTCTAGTGGCAATTACAACTGCCTCACATGTAATACTTCCCTGGTTCGAATCCCAGTAAGGGTATGGCTAGCTGAAGAGAGCTAACTAGTGTCCCTTATTTAATTATTTATCAGCTCAAAACCTAACACACATGTAAACAAAAGACAACGAAACAAATAGCTTTCTGTCGGTATGGGATTCGAACCAGGGAAGTATTACATGTGAGGCAGTTGTAATTGCCACTAGACCACTGGTTCTATCCTGTTCAGCTGAGGCAGGGGAATAAGTATATACTTTGTGTTACAACACCGTGTTAAGCCCCAATTAAGGGAGGAAGCATACTGCTTTCTTTTCTGTCTTTTGGCTCATCACCAGAGACCATACCGACAGAAAGCTATTTGTTTCGTTGTCTTTTGTTTATATGTTTATATTTGTATGTATGTATGGCTTAACAGGGTGTTGTAACACAAAGTGTGTATGTGTATATATATATATATATATATATATATATATGTTATGTTTTCGCAGGTATTTATATGTGTGGTATTTAGGTTTCTTCGGTTATTTTCCCACATAATATTTGTGCTTTTATTATAGCAACGTTTCAGCAGAATCTCATCTGCCATCTTCAGGCTTTTTAATTTTTAATTTTGTGTGCTAGGCTTGGCAATCGTTTTTTGTTTGAATTTGGTGCTGGCTTTCTGATATATTTGAATGGTTTTTTCCTCATCTTGATTGGCTGGGAGTCTAGGTCTGTTTTTATTGGTCGAGTTGCTTGGTTGGCAACTTGACTTTGATTGGTTGGCAACATTGTGTTTTGTGCATTGGGGTTTCTTAGTGCATGCCACATGCATAGGACAGTCCTGCCACATACATAGGACAAACCAAAAGAAGGATAAGTACCCGCCTTGAAGAACACAAGAATGCAATAAAAAAGCTGGAACACACTTCCTCACTAGTCCAATATATGAAGGCCACAGGTCTTAGCATCAACATCAATGGCACCAAAACCCTAGCTGCTATAGAAAACCCCAGCTACAGAATCATCAGAGAAGCCATAGAAATTGATAAAAGACTTAATAGTATGAATAAAAGAGATGACTCCACCAGACTATCAGTCATCTGGAAGCCTGCACTCACCAACAAAAAAATATCTATACCACAATCCAGGCAAACACCTGGACACAAACAGACCCCCCCCCCTAATATCTCCAGCCCAAATACACACACACACACACATACACACACAGAGAGAGAGAGAGAGAGAGAAAGAAAATAGTAATAGACAAAATACAGTATATACATACTGTTATTAGAATGTATAACCTGTTAAGTGAACACAAGATGGAAAATATGACCTATGTACTGAAATGAGATTAGAGAGGGACTTTTGGTAAAAATATAATAGTGGCTGTTTTTTCCACAATCCTTCCACTCTGAGTCAATCACAATTATCCCTGCTTCTGTATTGATTAGAGTGGAAACTTTGTTTTAAATTGTGTTAATTGCAGCATTAGAAATTGCTGGAACATTTAAAACAACATTGCATGAAATAGTCTTTGTTTTTTCTTTTTCTTTTTTTTTGAGGTGGGAACAGAACCTCCAAAACACACGACTTTTATATACTGATATGCAAGATAATCTTTTGCATTTGAAACTTTTGTAGTAGAAGTGCATAACTGCTTAGAAGCATATAAAGCATCATTAGATTAGAACTGCAAATTTCTTGTTTTCTAAACCTGGAGCAATTTTATTTTAACTTTCAAGTAAACATGAATTGAGTTTTCATGTAGTTTCTTCCATAAAATATTAACACTACAATCTTTCATAGCTTGTGAATCTGATGTTCCATGTATTTGACTTAAATGTTTTATCAATTATTTAAATTTATTTTATATATTTTTTTCTCTCCAGGAGACTGAATTTATTTTATTTCAGTTTTCATTTAAAGGAGTCTATAGTAAAAGAAAGCTCATTTGCTGGTATGAATTTGATATGTTATTGGCTAATCAGTGATATTAAAAAGTGGTACATAGCATAATGCATGGCATAGAACAACCTGCAAGACATAGAAAATAATACTGTATGATTTTACAATCTTGACATTTGATGGAAGAATTTCATAATGTAAATAATTGCCTATGTTACTTTTTATCATACATTTTTGAATACCAGTGTACACATTGTCTATTTAAGATTCAGATTTAAAAACATTATGTTTTAAAAATTGAAGTTTTATTAAGTATATTGTTTGCAACCTCTTTTATAAAGCACTGGAATATAGACATTCTCTCAACACCCTCCCGCCCCCCCAATTTAAAGAATTTGAGTTTCCACCTAACAATTAGAACTACCCAGATCTGTTTCTCTGTTGAAGTTACTTATAAGAAATACACAGAAGAATCAAGGAAGACTCTTTTAAATGAAAAAAATGACCATCAATTTAATGCACAGCTTTTGTGTTTTCCTCATATTTGAGCAGACTCAAGCCCCCATCACTTTTTTTCAACTCAATTATTTAAAAAGAAAACAAGAGCAGCATGTATTTATTACAAATAATCAAAAGGATGATCCAAAAAAGCCCACCCCATAACCATTCAAAGAGAACAGTTTTTATTTCCAAAGTCCATGTAATAAGAGGTTCAATTTTCAAACAATGAAAACATTGCAGCAATCCACTTAGTTTTAACTTAGGAGAGGCAACCTTTATCTGTTACACAATCTCCTAGTACTTAAATGACATAATTTCTATCTTGAATATATAGCTGAATTTACTAAAAATAATGCACTGCACTTGAAGCTGATTCACGTCTGCTTTTGAACACAAATAAATTAGAAAATGGATGACAAAGTGGTTTTAAATTGGTCTTTGATTTAGATACAGTTTTAACAGAAAGCTTGGAAGCACTAGAGTTGAGATATATATTTATTAATAATTAACATAAGACTATATTATCGCTTACTCCTTTTGAGTGTTACAGTTGTAGAGAAATAGTTATGGCATGCACAAAAAGTTGATGCTGATCCCAAGTGCAAACATGAAATATTTCCCAAATAATTTTTTTCAAATATTCATTTTTTCATAGATCATTCTTACTAAATCCAAGGCAGCAGATATAGTAACTGGATTGCCAATTTCAAAAATCCACCTAACATTTGAGATTCTTCAGAAAGAAATGAATACTTTGGACCTTTAGCATGAGAGTGTTTAACCATTTTTACATTCTTTGATTTCATGTACATCTTTTTTTAAAAAAAGGTTTTTTTTGAATCATATGGAAATTTGTTGTGTAAAGCTAAGGACAGTAGTTATTAAAGCAGAAGAAGACATATCCCAGGAAAATCAGTTGTACATCCTATCCCCTCAGTGTTTTAACAGAATATTGCATTCTCATCCATAGCTGGCTTTTTTATCAGAGAAAAAAGTATTTATAGAAATCTAAGAAAACTGATGCTCTTGGACTGACTTAATAAAAAAAACCTTGTATTTGCAATATTACAAATTGACTATATGGATCCAAAATCAGTAAAGCAGCAGTTATTTTATGGTTAATAAGCAAAGCTTTTCTATGTATCAGAGAAAGTAAATGATACGTACTTTAACCTAGCAACAAATACATCTCTTGATATACCAGATCATAATTCTCCTTAGCAATGGAGCTATCTAAGACTTCTTATAATATTATACTGCTGGAATAATATAGTCACAGATTCTTTAGGAATTCAGTTCTCCCAATGTTAGGGCATAGCATTACTGGCTTTCACTTCCATCTTGTGTGTGCAAGTTCTCTAACAAATGCAATACTCCAAAAATCATTGTAACTGTAGAACAAAAAGGTTAGTCCCTTCCACCAAGTAACCAAGTGGAATCACTTTTTCACCCTTTAAAAATGAAACCTAACCCTGCCCCCCACAAGTTGGTGTGGAAAGTAGATCAGTAGAGACTCCATGTATGAACTGAGGAACCATCTCTACCAAGCTGCTTTCCACATACACAAATTCAGTCCATTTTTTCCTTTTGGACTAGCCTTGGTGCATCTACAAAATCTTTGCCATTGTAAAGGATGATAGCAAGAGTTCCAAAACTGGCACTTCCCCAGAACATCACGTAGGCCAGTGTCTCTGTCCATGTATCCCCTGCAAAATGTAATAAATTATTTTCAATTACAAGCCACAAAATTAATGATCATGACAATTGCCATCCCTTATAAAAATAACTCTTTTCTACATGATAAGGACCATCATTGTGTTGAGAGAATATTCTAACAATGAACTTGTAAAAGCTATTTTCCCCATTTGTGAATTTGAAAGAAGATGATATATGAGGTGTATCAGGGATAATCACCAGTATTGTCTTGAAGATTCAAACACTTCTGATTAACCTTTAATAACCTATCTTATCATAGAAAGAAGACTAGAAGAGGCTGAATTCTATTCCTGCCTTAAGTACAAAGGCAATTGAGTGACTTCAGGTCACACTCTCTTTCAGCCCTGGGAAGATATCAACTTCTGAAATCTTGCCAAAAAACTTTAGGGAATACAGGTGGTTCTCAATTTACGACTGTAATGGAGCATGAATATCACGGTCATAAGTAATAAAACATTTCTAAATGAGTCAGTAACATGACCAACCCAATTTATGATCTTTTTTACCGCAGTCATTAAACAAACCAGTGCTTCACTATAGGTGTAAAGTTTAACTGAAAAAGTAAATGCTGATTTTTGGCAACACCGTCATAAAACACAGTCATTTGACTATGGGATGCTGCAAATGGCTGTAAATGCAGTCAAGTGCCTAAAATTTGGTCGTATGACCACAGGGACGGGGACTTTGTGAAGTCTAAACCTTAAATACAGGTTGTACCATGTTTCCCTGAAAGTAAGCTCTAGCCTGATCTTTTGTGATGGGCCTAATGTAAGTCCTACCCCAAAAATAAGCCTGGGGAATGGGCTGGTCAGCACAAGAGGCAGCGAGTATGTGGGCCAACTATGTCTGGCAGCAGCAGCAACCCACTGGCCCCTAGGCACAACTCAGAAAACCCTAAGCGCGGAGGCAGAGAGAGGGTGAGACAGGCAGTCCAGATGTATGTGGCTGCCTGGCTCACAGAAGGCTTGCACAGGGCACAGGCAGCAGGCAGAGACAGAGGCACAGGGGAGGGGGGAAGACAGGCAATCCCAATGCCCTGCATGGGTGTCTGCCTGCATGGCCAAGGTCAAGCTGAGTCAGTGGGATGGAGTGGGTGGCGTGTTGGGATCGTCTCCCTCCCGTGCCTCTTTCTCTGCCTGGCTCTGCCACAAACGTTTGGCCCAGAGGGAGACAAAGCTTCATCTGCTTACAAATGGAGCGCTTTGAAACGGAGCTAATTGCAGATGGTGGCTGTGGGTGGGGTGCCACAAATAAGACACCCCCCAAAATAAGAACTAACGGGGTCTTTTGGTCCCCTATATAATAAATATAAGACTCAATTTCATGGAAACATGGTAAATACCCAGGGAAACCTTGTAACTGGTTGCTAACTGATAAAAGACTTAAGTCAAACTACCTGCAGTATAGCGTGAAGTGCAGAAAGGCTAAATGATTACTTACCTGCCATAAGCAAACAGATAATGCACATTGAGAAAGCAACTACCATAATAATAGGTAACTGGGGAAAGAAAGAAAAGCACATAGTTAGGAGGTACTGCAAATGCATAACAATTTGAAGTCCAGTTGTATATGATGTACATACAGAAGCCTAATGTACAATTTTATAACTTCAAAAAAAGTTTTAAAAATCATAATGCATATATCATCCCTTAATGTCCAGAAGAACATATATTTTAGAATACAGGTAGTCCTCGACTTATGACCACAATTGAGCCCAGAATTTATGTTCCTAAGTGAGAAATTTGTTAAGTGAGTTTTGCCCCATTTTACAACTTTTCTTGCCTCATTTGTAAAATGAATCAATGCAGTTGTTAAATTAGTAACACGGTTCTTAAGTGAATTGGGCTTTCCCATTGGCTTTACTTATCAGAAGATGCAAAATATGATTACATGACCCCAGGAAACTGCAACCATTATGAATATGAACCAGCTGTCAAGCATCCAAATTTTGATCACGTGACCATGGAAATACTGCAACAGTCATAAGTGTGAAAAATTGTCATAAACCACTTTTTTCAGTGCCAATGTAACTTCAAATGGTCACTAAACAAACTGTTGTAACTTGAAGACTACCTGTATGTAGTATGTCATCATGAAAAGGTAAACACAACATTGATGTTGTGTAATATCTTTGTTCATTGCATATTTCTCATTTATAACATAAATATTGTAAATAATGTTAAATTATATGTTTAATCTAGTTCTAAGAGAACCAAATTCTCTCTAAACTAATTTAAAGAAAAAAATGGAGATGGTCAACAAACAAGCTTGCCCTGTAACTCCATCCTTATGTCCTCTTGTCATTTCCATCATATAACACAGGGACTGGCAACCTGAATGTTGCAAAAAATTTACCAGTACCATTTAATTTTTTTAAAAAGTAGAACAGCAAAACAAACTCTTTAAGATTTATTCTCTTTCTCTCTCAGGAAAAAAGGCACAAACTTTTATCCACAATCATTTCTCAACTTCTTCAGACTTTTTTTTAAAAAGAGGCCTTGATTATAAAAAGTTTGCTAGCCTCGCTATATTCCGTTTATTTTATTTCTGCTTCTTCTATTAAGCTTATTAAAAACACAAATTAAAAGACTGCTGAATTACTATTGCCCACAATTCTAAGTGCAGCTTTTTGACATGTGAATTTTCTCTCAAATTACTAAACAAGAAAATCCAATTATTAATTTACATTTCTTTTTTTAATTTCATAAATTTGCTGGATGGAAAAAAGCTGAGAGGAAAAAGAGCTGCATTCAGTGCATTATTCCCTTTTTTAACATTTAAAATCATTTCTGCAATTCTAATTGCTATCCTCTACCATTAGCAAACTACACAACACATTTAAATATAAAGTACAAAGCTATGATAATCTAGTCATATACCAAGATATGATACCACGGTTTTAAACTTTCTTTCAAATATTGCCTTGCTTGGAATTCACAAGCTATGGTTGGGGGTTAGATACAGTAGAAATATCTCATAAAGCAGATGACATGTTAGTAGATAGGAAGCCAAGATACAGCAGCCAGAACCAGGCTATTGCAAGACTTAAGCTTCATCTCCAAAACGTTTTGAATTTCTACATAATTCTCAATCCTTAGGAAAAAGAATGAGACTTTTGGGGTCTTTGAGATTCTCTTTCACAATGAATATTTAAATCCTATGCCCTATATTTTATCAAACAACCTTTGGAAGTGCTGAAAGACTTGTAATCCCAAAATTTCATTAGTCTAACCAAATTCAAAAATGCTTTTAAAAAAATAAATAACAAAACATTTATAAAGTTCTTACAGCCAAAAACTTCCAGTCTTTCTGTATGTGAAAAGGACTGAGAGAATCTACTTCATCCACTGAATAATTTCCAAGAAAGAGATCTATAGCATCCTGAAAAATAATCCAGAATATAAATTAAATGCAATGTTACCTTAACCATTTCCTCTCTATCCTCAAGTACTTTATGGTCTTCAAAACGCAGCCCAATTTGTAACAGTTTAACAAAGCAGCAGCAGCTCTTTGAAGGATTTACAGTAGATGATTTAGAAATATGGAATATAAATAAATATTACATATCCCTGAGCAGAGTGATCACATTCTTTTAAATTCAACGTAAGGCAACATAAAGCTAAATAAATGCAGCAAGTGACAGTGTCAAACCTTACCTGTCTAAATCCATCAGAAAAGTTGTTTTTATAGTAACGAATTAGTGAGTTCCAACCATCCATTAATAGGCCCCATTGTGTTCTCTTTCCAGTTCTGAATTTTTGAAAATAGGATTTCACCATTAATACAGAAGATCTTTCAAGAAGTCAGAAATTTAGTACTAAGTACTTACATATTAAAAACTGAACTGTATTGAAATTCCTTGCATCAACTTATTTTTGTAAATGTACAAGTGAGATGTGCACATTACAGGTAGCCCTTGACTTGCAACCATTCATTTAGTAACCTTTTGAATAGCACTGAAAAAAGTGTATTATGATCATTTTTCACACTGACGACCATTACAGCATCCCCATAGTCACATGATCATAATTTGGATCCTTGGCAATTGACATATATTTATAATAGTTGAAATGTCCCGGGATCATGTGATCACCTTTTGACACGCAAAGTTAATGGGAAAGCCAAATTCATTTAACAACTATGTTAATAACTTAACAATTGCAATGATTCATTTAAAAATTGTGGCAAGAGATCATAAAATGGGGCAAAACACACTTAACAACTGTCTTGATTAGCAACTGAAATTTTGGACTCAATTGTGGTTGCAAATTAAGAACTACTTGCATTAATTTTATTTATGCTATTCTTGCAGTAGAGGATACATTCATGATTAAAAGGGAAGGGTCTTATTTAGGCTATTATAATTATACCTGTTTTTGAAGTGAGAGAATTTTTTTTTACTCTCAATCAAAAGAGAAACCAAAAAATTTCCTGACAAAGCCCTTGGAAATTTTAATAGGCCCTTTGAGAATATAATGGGACAGGTAGGCATGGCCAGCTTGCCACTGCCAAATTGCCTCTGCCAATTTACCAAGTCATTGCAGGACAGCTCAACATAGCCAATTCGCTGCAGGGATAACTCGCTGCGGGCAGCTGGAAGAAAAGCCAGGCAGGCAAGCGAGCAGATGGGCAGAGTGCAGAGCTTGCGGCGATGGCTAGGGGCTTCCCACCAGAGGGAGAGCTGGGTGGATGGGTGAGTGAGTGGATGAGCAGAGTGACAGAGTGGCTTCCCATTTTCACAGCACTTGCTGTCACTGCTGCTGCTACATTAAACTGTGGGCTGTTCGGAATTTGGGCCATTCAGCAGTGGCAGTGGTATTCAGGCCATTCAGGGAGATAACAGTGGGCAGGGTGGGCAATGGGGAGATAGCGGAGGCCAAACGTTTCTCATTTGTACACACCCTGCAGCCACCTCCATGGGCTGCTTAGTGACAGCGGTGTTCAGGCCATTCAGGGATGGCAGCAGGTGGGGTCGATGGCAGGGAGATGGCAATAGTCCCTTTTTCACAACCCCCTCCTGCTGCACAGAGTTTGTCTGTGTTTGATATTTGGGTCATTTGGTGTTCAGGCTGTTCAAAGGCAGCAGTTGTATGTATGTGTGAAAACGGAAGCGCTTGGCCTCTGCTGCCTTCCTGCTGCCTGCTCTGCCCAAACACCACCACTGCCACATGCCTTAATTCCGAATGGCCTGGAGCTTGGTGTGGCGGCAGCGAACATGTCTGTATGTGAAAACAGGAAGCCCCTGACTGCCACCACTGCTCTCTACACACTCACTCATTCACCCATCTACACAGCTCCCCTTCAGATGAGAAATCCCTGGCCAGTGCCACTATTCTGCACTCTGCCCACCTGCTCACTCACCTCCCCAACTATCCACCTGCCCAGCTCTTCCTCCAGCTGCCCAAGGTGAGTTGTCCCTGCAGCAAATTGGCTGTTATTATGCAAGGACTTGATGGAGGTGAATTGGCAGAAGCTTGGCAGTGATGAGCTAGTCATCGCAAGCTGATAACGCCAAGTTCTCCTAGATCCTTTTGAGAAAACTGTCTTCCTCTTCTTCAAATTTATATCAAAGCCTAGATTGCTGGTGCTTATTTCATAATAGTTCATTCTTGTTTATGCAAAATGTATCCAGAAATGTTTATTATGTTGGAATCCCTACAGTGATTTAGTTTAGTTATGAATTTAATTATTTAGTAGCTCCTATATAAACAATTATCTTCTTGAGATGATAAACATTACATTTCCATTGATGGTTTAAACAAAAATAACTAAGAGTAGAAGTAAGAATCTTGAAAAAGTTTTTAGCCATTCAAATGTCAACCCAATGGAAGATGTATCTTTAGATTAAGTGGCAATAAGACCAATTTTGCTAGGATTCTTTTTTTCCCTGGATCTTTTGTATGTTTTTATTAGTAATCATTAGTTGCCATAAGCTGCTTTAAGACACCTATTAGGCTGGTTAGACAAGTATGCCCATTTTAATTCAAGTTTTTCCATTGTTGCAGCTATTAACTATTACACTATGATAACTGAGTTTAATAATCAGTAAATGAACAATCTCTAAATGTTATCAATATATTTGTGGTAAAGAAAGGCTGGCTCAAACTTGCCTGGTATAGTCTGTCTTTAAGGCACCCGTTCCAGCATATTGTTTGGCACAAGCATTTGCGTTATCAGCCCATGCTACGAACAGAGAACAGTGTTTTGTAAAAAAGAGATGGCAAGTAAGTAGAATACAGGGTAAGGTTTTACTTATCAAAATAGAAACCCACCATTTTTATAAATTTTCTCAAATTCTGCTTGTTCTTCAAGTCTCTGGGTAGCATGCAAAACACCTAATCTCTACAAGAACAAAAGAAACCATTATTAACTAAAATTCTGCTAAGAGTTTAAAAGCATGGAAATTAGAACTAATTAATGTTACAAAAAACACCAATTTTCATGTTCTAATATATCATTTTCAGGAAAAGTACATCTTATATACCAAATGGCTATGTTCTTTAATTCTTAAAATACAAGCAAAAAGTCTTTATACTGAAGACAATTTTAACCTGCAGCTGTAATTGTAGAGAACGGTGTGCTAAAAGGCTCTGAACCACATTTGTCCTGTCCAGGCAATCCATACAGTTGCTGCGGAATATTCCTTCCTGTTGTATATCCACCTTCCCTTCTGCATCAACTAGAAAATAACTGAATAAAAAAACAAACTGCTTATTATTTACTATTATAAAACAAACTGCTTATTATTTACTATTATTTATTATTACAAACTGCAAGAATTCACAAAATAACACTGATTTTGGCTAATGTATCCACAGAACCAAAACAAATATTGATTATAGTCACTGCCTTAATAAAAAATATCAGTTGATTTCATCTTTGTCTGCCAAATAAATCTCCACTGTATCTTACTAACAGCAATAACAATACTATAGGGCATTGCACACCAGAACAACTAGACATAAGGAGAGTTTTTTCCTGAATGCCATCACTCTGCTAAACAACTAACTCCTTACAACACTTTAAATTACTTAGTAAGACTGTATTATTATTTTTATTCTCATCCTTCCTATTATCTATCTCTTCCCACTTATTATAACCATGTTACTTGTATCTTTACAATTTATATTGTTTTATTTGTTTTCCTAGTATGCTTTGATTGCTTATTAGTAATCTATGACTATCACTAGGTGTTGTATCTTATGACTCTTGATCAATGTATTTTATTTTTTCTTATGTACAGTGACAGCATATGCACCAAATTCCTTGTGTGTCCAATCAACTTGGCCAATGAAGAATCCTATTCTATTCTATTCTAAATTAGATCTAACTATATTTGTAAATACAGACAATGAACATAGTTTAAATCAGGGAACTTCAAACTGGACAGCTTTAAGACTTGTGGATTTCAACTCCCAGAATTCCTCCTCCAGTCCTGTTAGCTCAGGAATTCTGGGAGTTGAAGTCCACAAGTCTTAAACTTGCCAAGCTTGAAGAGCCTTGGTTTAAATATACAACTCTGTCTTTCTCAAGAACTTCCTTGGTTAAATATATGCTATATCAGATTAGAAAAATGGCCTAATGATTATTTCCAATTGCTTATAGTTTTGCAATAGGTAATCCTTGACTTACAACAGTTTATTTAGTGACTAATGACCATTTTCCATACAATCATTGCTGTATTACCCATGATCATGTGATCAAAATACAGATGCTTAGCAACTGACTCATATTTATGACTGTTGCAGTGTCCCAGAGTTTTGTGATCATCTTTTGTGATCTTCTAACAAGTAAAGTCAATGGGAACACAAGGTTCATTTAACAATTGTGTTACTATCTTAACTACTGCAGTGATTCACTTATTAACTGTGGCAAAAAAAGTTGTAAAATGGGGCAAAACTCACTTAATAAATGTCTCATTTAGCAACAGAATTGTTGTGCTCAATTGTGGTCGTAGGTCAAGGCCTGCTTATTTACAAATCTATAAGCAACTGGAAATAAGCATTAAGCCATTTTTTAATGGAAGACTATTTATATTTTCTAGAGATTAAAATGAAATTAGCTAACTTCCTAACTATTAATTTTTGCAAATTCAAATATATCCAGATTTATCTATACATTTATTTTATATAAACAATACATTATATGACAAAAGTGTAGATAAATCTTTACACTCTTAAGTGTACGAAAGATGAAATCCTTTGGATTACAATCCTATACAAATTCAAATGGGTGTGCTTTCTTGTCAATAATAAGCCAGGGTTTTCTACTACAGCCTATATAAATGTATTTTCAGATCGTAATATTTAAACATGAAAAGAGTGAGGGGTTATTGGTTTTTTTGGCAGAAAACAGGCACATCAGGCACTTGCTGTTATTAGGCAGCTTCAGCTATTCACAATGATATGTTTGCCTATTGTATTTCAGATGCATGTATTACCCATATTCATCTTGTGGTGCAGCAAGTTGATCCAGTAAAATTTGGAGTCTATCCCATCTCATATGACTGCATTCTTTATGAAAATCAAAGGCTATATACCTGGATAAAGAAAGAACATGTGAATAAAGAAAGCATTGGCTAGCATTTAAAATAAAGGATCATATACATATTATAAAAAATAAATTTTCTGGGCAATTTCTAATAAATAGTGGTAAGATTTTCCTTCAAAATGCAATATCTATATAACTATTTTTAAACTTTTATTTTATTTTGGACACAGTGAAAATTTATACTGGATAGCAAGGTAATACAGGTAATGTTTCAAGAAACATTAATGATATTAAGCACTGAATTTTTAAAAATAACATTTGGTATTCTTTACTTTTCATGAATGGGCTATAGTTTTTTGCTTTTTTTTCGAACAAAAACTGCTAAAGATTACATTACTGAAAATGATAGGCTACTAGGCTTATAGGGACGCGGTGGCTCAGTGGCTAAGATGCTGAGTTTGTCAATCAGAAAGGTTGGCAGTTTGGTGGATCAAATCCCTAGCACCGCGTAACGGAGTGAGCTTCTGTTACTTGCACCAGCTTCTGCCAACCTAGCAGTTTGAAAGCATGTAAAAAAATGCAAGTAGAAAAATAGGGACCACTTTGGTGGGAAAGTAACAGCGTTCCATGCGCTTTTGGCACTTAGTCATGCCAACCACATGATCACAGAGACATCTTCGGACAGCGCTGGCTCTTTGGCTTTGTAATGGAGATGAGCACCACCACCTAGAGCAGAAATGACTAGCACGTATGTGCATGGGGAACCTTTACCTTTACCTGAGGCTTATTACTAGTGCATTCAGAATTTCTAATTGCAAGCTTTCCCTTATCTTGGAAGTTCCTATAGGAATTCCTGTCTCCACCCCGAATGAAACATTAGCTGCCATCATCTTAGATTTAAGATGCCTTATCTTATATCTTATGTCTTCCTATCCCATCTTGGGGGATTTTGCTGCTTCCCCATGGGGGTTATAAAGTTTTTAAGGAGATAGATGTATTTTTAACATGGATGTTACCAATACAATCACTAAATGGTTTCCATAATGGTCATTAGCATTAGATCTTCCCATGCTATACGTAGTATATTGAGCAGCAAGGAATTTTCAGTCATGGGCAAATACTTTCCATGTGATGTTTATAGAATCTTTAAGTCTTCCATGAATATTTTTTGCCATGTATTTCGAGGGTGCTCTGTTGGTCATCTGTCATCAGGAGAGGGAGTCAAGCTCATTTCCATCTTGAAGGTTTTGTTGTTTTCTATGCCGATAATATGATGTACAACTTGGAGTCTTCTGCGTACAACAATGTTATGTATGTAGTTTGCCGAAGAAACTTTTCGGAGCATTTCTTCATTAATAGTGTGGTTAAAATAGCATATATCCTTAGGATTCGTAAAAGGAATCTTTGTTGGACGATGTCAAATCTGTTAATACTTGTGGTTAGCCGGCAGCAGGTGCAGACGGCTGAGGAGAGCGAGGACTCAGATGAAGGACCAGAACCATTAGGGAGTAGACTGCTGCCTTCAGAGATTGTGGGGGCTGGCAGCAGCATGATGAGACGTGCACGCAGGATTGCTTGCAGGAAAGAGCAGCTGCAACAGCATGGGCGACTCGGGAGTAAGACTGAAAGGTACTGGCCCCTCCTTCAAGAAGATAAAAGCCAGCTGTGAAGTGAACATTCTTTGCAGGAAGCAAAGACGTTTTGAAACTCAGCCTTGTGAACATTAACAGCATCTTAAGTTGAACTCTTGTGAAATACTTCTTATCTGTGATTCTTGGCAGTCTCGTACAGTTCTGGCAAGGTTTGTGCTTATCAAAGTTAATTAGTTTGCAGCAGCCTTTTAACTGGGGATTCATAAGACTCATTAAAAGGTTTCTGTTCCCTTTGATTATTGTTTGTCTTACTGGAAAAGGGTTTGAGTCAGAACATTACTGATGCCTTCTTGCTTGCCTAAATGGTTGTCAGAATCATAGAAGTGAGCAAATGAAGTTTAAGTTTAATGACATAGATGATTTTATTCATCTTCTGAAAAATAACTTGTTTTTTCAATGTGATACTTGAGGTCCATCTCTGGATCTCTCCATTTCGGAGATTACACTAACCCAACTATTTTTTCTATTTCTTCGCTGTAATTTGATCCCCTCTATCTATGCCATGGAATTAACATACATGATCTTTGATTTCTTGGCACTTATCCTGAGGCCAATCTTGGTTGCTTCTTCATTTAACTAATTATCACTTGATGTAGTTTGTCTTGTCTTCCTCAAGCAGGACAATATCATCTGCAAAGTCCAGGTCACCAAAACAGTTTTAGTCAGAATAATGAATGCTTTTCCTGATCTGTTTGTCACATAGTATAGTCAAGGGCCACAAGGAAGAGGAGCAGTGATGGAATACAGCTTTGTCTAATTCCAGCAGTAATTTCAATGTCTGCCTCTCTTTATGTTCTTGTATCATAGAGAGACAATCTCCACTTCTGATTAATACAAATAAAATTGATTTTATTGAAAGGATGACCATCTGGTGATTGCCGGGTCATCTTATGGATTTGTGAATGTTGGAAGTATGTGTTTCTAATATAGAGCCCACTATGTTCACAGAAGGATTTCAGTCACTCTCCATTATTACTGAGCTGAATTGAAGATTTGTGTGCTTCAATCACCTTTCTAAGCTGTCTTGATCACCTCCAAATCGAGCATTAAAATCACTAATCAGGATCCTTGACTCATAATTTGAAATGCTGTCAAAATATATTGTAGTTGTCTTTAAAATTTGTCCATCATATTGTTTTAAGTTATTTGTTGGTGCATAAGCTTGTATAATATTTGCTTTGACATGTCCAAATGTCAAATAATTAAAGCTCACAAAACAAGGTGATTGTTATCACCACAAAACAGTGGTAATTATTCTATCACTGACCAGTTTCCAGCCAATGAGATTTTATTTCTTTACTTTCTTGTCCATACTGTTCTGCCAGTATGGTCAGAGAACACTGATTTACTTTACATTGCTTTCTACTACTTTCTCACCTGAGACCTGTCTGTCACTTTTTGATTAGGTAGGCATACTTCCCCCCCCAAAAAGGAAGAAGCAACAGCTCCCTTTCACATTTATTTTCTAAAAACATTTTCAGGGGATACAACATGATTAGAAATAAAATGTATGTTTTTAATGGGAGGAATAAACAGGAAACTATAGCACAAAGCACAAAGCAAAAACCTTAAATTTTATTTTTAGTATGCTTCTCTAAGGGAAGAAGCCTTGTAGGTAATAAAGAAGTCTGAAGGGACATGGGCACACATTAGCATTATTTTAAGAAAAAAAAAAAGCTTTTGCTTATGTGCCATAATATGAAGGAAAATCTTTGTTCTCTGAAGCAAACTATACCGTAACCCCTTATGTTGTTTGCAAAATTAAAGTTTAAAAGAAATCTGTGCTGCTCTAAAATACATGTCACCCACAGATCTCTGACTATATAGATACTTTACTAAATGCTCTAAATCATCAAGTATATTGAAAGTGATGCAAGCATATTCCATTAATACATACTTGATCATTCCATTTCCTAAACCAGTTACCATTTTTGAAAAAGTTTGTTCCAGAGGCTTTTCTGAGCCTTTCTGGTTAACCTGTAAAGGAAGCACAAAACAATTACATACAGCATCAGCAACAACATGAATTCTTGGATGTAGAATTAAAATCCTACCAGATTAACAATCATTTGTTTTCCATAGCTAATAATCTGTGAATCAAAGTGTCTTTGGAAGCCATCCATCTAAAAGAGAATACAATACGTATATTGAACAGCTGTTATAAGAATTCTTTTGAACAGAAATACAAACTGATACATGAAAATAACAAATATTACAATGAACACAATATATATTGAATTGCATTTGAATTAAATTGTACATTTTTTACACAAATGTAAGATATGGTAGCATTTCTCAGTGGACAAGTATGTTCATGGCAGTTATATTATGAAATAAATCTTTAACTAAACTTTTGTTCTTTTAATTCCTCCACAAATTTGTCTCTGATGTGACAGATTTATCTGCCATAAGTCTTGGGGGTGGAGATGGGGGGTAATGAGAAAAATATCTAGTTCTAACATCAATTTAAAAACTTTTACTGCAGAAAGCAAGATTTGGGGGTATTTTGTTGATTTAAAATCACTCTGCTGGATGTTTAAGATTATAATTCATGGAATTGCAGCTTGTAAGAGTGGCATGTACAACATAATTGGAAGATGTTCCTTTGGAAAAGATTGAGGGAAAAAACCCTTCAGAGTTTGTGGAAAATACTACTGGAAACAGAAGATATTTACAGCCAAAAACATGTAATAGCAATAGTTTCACAAATGAAACTTCAGCCACCCAATGTAAATAGCTTTATAAATAACTGAGCTACTATTTTGGGGCCTCACAAAATAAACATCGCTTTAAGGAGACAGATAATGATGATATACTAAAAATATTTAGTATCATTGAATTCCCTAATTTCAAGGATAAGGATATGTATGTATGTATGTGTATATGTGTGTGTGTGTGTGTGTATGTATGTATGTATGTGTATATACATACATACATACATACATACATACATATATATATATATATATATATATATATATATATATATATATATATATATATTTCAAGATTTATATATCGCCCCCTCTCCCTGTGGGACTCAGGATGATGTACAGTCATTAAAAATATAATAATAATACAATAATTAAAAATAATTAAAAGATTAAATTTGGTGGTTGAGTAATAAAAATGAGACAAGAGTAATAAAAATGAAACAAGAGTAATAAAAATGAGACAAGAGTAAGGACTAAAACCAATTAAACCCGAATTTAAAACCCTAGGCCAGACCAGCTTGATGAAATAAATAAGTTTTCAACGTGCGCTGGAAGGTCAGAAGGTCAGAGATGATCCTTATCCCCGAGGGTAATTTGTTCCAGACGGAGGATGCCCCCAGAGAAGGCCCGCACCCTCAGGGTCGCCAGCCGTCCAGCCGGCGGCACCCCGAGGAGACCCACTTTATGGGAGCACACTGGCTGATGGGAGATTGATGGTGGCAGTAGGCGGTCCCGTAAATACCCAGGTCCCAAGCCATGGAGCGCTTTAAAGATGGTAACTAACACCTTGAAACGCACCCGGAAGACCACCGGGAGCCAATGCAGCTCGTGTAAGAGTGGTGTGACATGAGAGCTCCAAGAAGCCCCCAAAACCACCCGTGCGGCCGCATTCTGCACCAGTTGGAACCCTCGGGTGCTCCAAGGGAAGCTCCATGTAGACAGCATTGGCATAGTCTAGGCGGGAGATAACGAGGGCGGATGTGACTGTGCAAAGTGCATCCCGATCCAGAAAGGGCCGCAACTGGTAGATCGTACAGACCTGATAAAAAGCCCCCCTGGCGACGGCCGCCATATGTTCTTCTAACGACAGCCGTACATCCAGGAGGACACCCAGATTGCATGCTCTCTCTGTGGGGGCAAGAATTCCCCCCCCCACAGTCAGCGATGGAACTAGCTGGCTGTATCGGGATGCCGGAAAGCACTGCTATTCGGTCTTAGCTTGGTTGAGTTGAAGCCTGTTCCACCCTATCCAACTCCGCACAGCTTCCAGGTACCAGATCATCACTTCAACGACTTCGTTGGGGTAGCCTGGGGTAGAAATGTACAGCTGAGTATCATCAGCGTACTGATGAAACTCTACCCCAAAGCCACGGATGATCTCACCCAGCGGCTTCATATAAATGTTGAACAGCAGGGGCGAGAGCACCGACCCCTGAGGAACCCTACAGATCAGGGGCCCTGGGGTCGATCTCTGCCCCCATCAACACAAATTGCGAATGGTCAGAGAGGAAGGAGGAGAACCACCGCAAAACAATGCCCCCCACTCCCAATCCCCCCAGCCGCCGCAATAAGATATTGTGGTCGACAGTATCGAAAGCCACTGAGAGGTCTAACAGCACCAGGACAGAGGAATAACCTCTGTCACGGGCCCTCCAGAGATAATCCACCAACGCAACCAACGCCGTCTCCGTGCTATATCCAGGCCTGAAGCCTGATTGGTGTGGATCTAAGTAGACAGCTTCATCCAGGTGCTGGGGAAGCTGTTGTGCCACCACACTCTCAACAGCCTTCGCCACAAAGCGAAGGTTGGAGACCGGACGGTAATTAGATAACAAACTTGGGTCTAGGGACGGTTTCTTGAGGAGGGGGTCTCACTACCGCCTCTTTCAAGGCAGCAGGCAGAAATCCCTCACTCAAGGAAGCGTTAATAATACCCTGGAACCAATCTCGTGTTACCTCCCGAGTGGCTAATACCAGCCAGGAGGGACACGGATCCAGTAAACAGGTGGTAGCATTAAGCTCATCCAGCATGCTGTCCACGTCCTCGGGGGTCACAAGGTCAAACTCTCTCCAGATGACCTCCCCCAATTCCGCTCCCGACCCCCCGTCCAGAGTTGCCCAGTCAGAGTCCAACCCATCCCGGATCTGATTTTGTCCAGCAGGAAATTTGAAAAATCCTCAGCACGTCCCTGCAGAGGATCCTCCTGCGCTCCCACTTCTAAAAGGGAGCGGGTCACCCTAAAAAGGACGGCTGGGCGATTTCCTGCGGATGCGATAAGGGCAGAAAAATAAGAACGGTTTGCCGCCTCTATTGCCACTAAATAGGTCCTAATATAGGACCGTAATAGTGTTCAGTCAGATCCGGAGCGGGTGACCCTCCAACCACTCTCTAGGCATCTTTTTCGGCGCTTCATCTCCCTCAGCTCCTCAGAAAACCATGGAGCCGAGAGAGAGTGGCATCAGGTCAGAGGCCGCAAGGGCACAACTCGGTCAAGGGCCCTAGCCGCCACCCTATCCTAGGTGGCCACCAGGTCCTCAACCGAGTCATGTGTTCGAACACCGGAAACGGCCCAAGCTCCATCAGGAACCTATCCGGGTCCATCAGGTGCCTGGGGCGGAACCATCGTATCGGCTCCGCCTCCCTGTGACGAGGGGGTGCAGCCTGGAAGTCCAGTCTAAGGAGCGAATGAACTGATAACAACATCCCCTATACCTAGATCATCCTGCCACTGTCCCGAGATAAAAACTAGATCCACGATGTGACCTCCAGTGTGAGTGGGGTCCCTAATTAGTTGGGTCAGGCCCAAGGTTGTCATGGAAGCCAAGAACTCCTGAGCAATCTCCGAGGTCCCACTAGCTGAAGACAGGTTGAAATCCCCCATGACCATCAGCCTGGGGGTCTCAACCGCCAAGCTGGCTATAACCTCGAGGAGCTCAGGCAGGGCCGATGCCACATGGCAGGGAGCCAGATATGTGATCAATAGGCCCATCTGAACCCCAGAACCACATTTCACAAAAAGGAATTCACATCCGGTCGTCTGAGGAACAGTGGATTCCCTAGGTCCTAGGTCCTCCCGAATAATCACTGCAACCCCCCCACCCTTCCCCTGGGCCCTCGACTGATGAAAAACCCAAAACCTGGCCGGGCACATCTCAACCAGGGGAACACCTCCCTTCTTACCCAGCCAGGTTTCGGTGATGCCCGCCAGATCCGCTCCCCCCTCAATTAAATCATAAATGAGGGGAGCTTTATTAATTAGAGACCTGGCGTTGCATAACATCAGCCGAAGGCCCGGGGCCGGATCATTCGAACAGCCCAGGGAACGGGACATAACCTGGGAGTCGGAGCATGCCACCACTTGTAAACAGCGGGGGCGAGCTCCCACAACATAAGGCCCCCTGTCAATGCCATACCTGCCTCTCCTGCCGATTGTGCCAATAGCCATCCCTTCCTCCTCCTGGAAAGAAACCCCTATCCTCGATCCGACCATCCCCGATCCCAAGACCTCCCTGTCATGTGTGACCCCCGGTCTGGCCCCTGTCTCAGGTGGGTTTTCCCCCAACCCCCACCTGGTTGCCCTCCCTAACCCCAATAAAATATATATATATATGCAGGTTTTGGCGTGTTCAGGTCTTTTTCCATGTAAGATTGAGACTATCTTGGCAACATTTCGACGAGATCTAATTCACCATCTTCATGCTGGTGTTTTCGGCTTTGTGCTTGTGCGAGCAAAGCATGATCTGAGCTGCTGTCTCCCTATATATACTGGTGGGGAAGTTGGCTGTGTTGTCATTTCTTGATTGGTTGATGGAGTTGATGTTTGCAGATTGGCTAGCTTTTTCTTAAGAACATGTGTGGCTGAGGTATTAGCTGTGTGTCTATCAGCCTCCTGTGTTGTAATGACTTGGGTAATGGGCTGTGTGATGACTTTCTGAGTTCTATTGTTTTGACATCCTGGGTCTTGTGCTGTAATCTCCTCAGTCGTAATGACCTGGGTAATGGGCTGTGTGATGACCTTCTGAGTTCTAATGTTTTGACCTTCTGGGTCTTGTGCTGTAATCTCTTAGGTCGTAATGACCTGGGTAATGGGCTGTGTGATGACCTTCTGAGTTCTAATCTTGTGACATCCTGGGTCTTGTATTGTAATATTCTGGGTTGTTGTCTGTGTTGCAACTTCCTGAGGTTTTGTGATGTAGCCTCCTGAGTTCTGTGATGTGATATCCTGAGCGGGTGGCTATGATGTGATGTTCCGGGTTTTGGTTTGGCTCCGAGTTTGAGGCCTGGCTCTGTGTTGATGGTGTGTGTCAGTTTGCTTGGTTTGGGGGTCGGGGTGTGTGGCAGCTGGTGATGCAGCCGTGGTCTGGTTTCTGGATGGTGGTTGCCTTTTGTTTATGGGGTGGGTTTGGGTTTGAGTCTGGTGAGGGAGATTGGTGGTGGTGTCATATGTTGTTTTGGGTTCGGTGTTGGTTTTTGTGGCTGAGACTCATTTGTTGATTAGGGCTAGTTTCCAGGAGCACCTATGGGATCACCCCTCTCACCCATCATCGCTAATCTATACATGGAACACTTTGAAACCAATGCTCTAGACAAAACCCAAACCCAAACTCTGGCTTAGATTTGTAGATGACACTTTCGTAATTTGGCCACACAAGAAAGAAAAACTGGACAACTTCCTGACAGACCTCAACAGCCTACACCCCAAACTACAATTCACCATGGAAATAGAGGCCAACAACCAATTTCCCTTCCTGGACGTCCTAATTTACAAAAAACCCAATGGCTCCCTAGGACACACCATCCACCGGAAGAAAACACACACCAACCGCTACTTAAACGCACAATCTCATCACCACCCTGCACAGATCAACTCCATGGCCAAGACCCTCATCTCCAGAACCAAACGTCTAACTGACAAAGATCACCTGAGAACAGAATTGCACACCCTCACTGACATATTAATTTCCAACGGATTCCAAAGAAACACAATTACCAACCTAATCCTGAAGGGGACATCCCTCAGAAACTGAGACACAGAACAAAACAATAGTATCACCCTCCTCCCCTACATTAGAGGGACCACAGATAAAATCAATAAAATTCTCCATAGCACAATATCTGGACAGCCTTTGGCACTGACCAAAAAATAGTCAACATCCTAAGAAACCCCAAAGACAAGATCCAGCTAGAAAACCAAGGAATTTATGAAATACCATGTAACAATTGCCCAGCCACATACATTGGACAAACCAACAGAAGAATAAATGCACGCATCGTAGAACACAAGAATGCAGTCAGAAAAGAAGAAAATATTTCCTCCCTTTTCCAGCACCTTAATTAATTTTGAGGGAACTAAATTAATCTCCAATACTGAACACTTCAACAAGAGAATAATCAGGGAAGCCATCAAAATAAAGAAACACCCCCATAACATGAATAAACAGGACAATACCTCCCACCTACTAGACATCTGGAAACTAGCCCTTATCAACAAATGAGTCCCAGCCACGAAAACCAACACCGGACCCAAAACAACACATGACACCACCACCAATCTCCCTTACCAGACTCAAACCCAAACCCACCCCATAGATGAAAGGCAATCACCATCCAGAAACCAGACCATGGCTGCATCACCATCACCAGCTGACCCCCAAACCAAGCAAACTGACACACTCCATGAACACATAGCCAGGCCTCAAACTCGGAGCCAAATCAAAACCCGGAATGTCTCATCACAGCCACCCACTCAGGATATCACATCACAGAACTCAGGAGGTTACACCACAAAACCTCAGGAGATTACAACACAGTCAACAATCCAGGAGATTACAGCACAAGACCCAGGATGTCACAACAATAGAACTCAGAAGGTCATCACACAGCCCATTACAGGAGGCTGATAGACATACAGCCAATACCTCAGCCGCACATGTTCTTACGAAAAAGCCAGCCAATCTGCAAACATCAACTCCATCAACCAATCACAAAATGACAACACAGCCAACCTCCCCACCAGTATTTATAGGAGACGATAGCTCCGGTCACGCTTTGCTCGCACAAGCATGAAGCCGAAAGCACCAGCCTGAAGATGACGAGTGGGAGTTCGTCAAAACATCGTCAAGATACTCTCAATCTTACACAATCTTATATGTATATATGAATATATATCTATACATATCTATATATCTATATCTATCTATCTATCTATCTATCTATCTATCTATCTATCTATCTATCTATCTATATATATATATATATATATATATATATGCTTGCATTTTGTTTTTTTTCTATAGATTGTCTTAAGTTAATTACAAATTAACAGCTGTGGAGCTTTAATGAATTGGGAGGTTCTTTTTCCTCTGCAAGTCCTTTTATTGTCTTTTTGGATTTATAAAGTGTATTTTGTGAGGGAAAGACACTTTTTGATAAAGACAGGACATGATTGGATGAGAAGAATTTTTTCTGGTATAAATATTACTTTGTAAAATTTAGTAATTTAAATTTTGTATTTTAAGAAAAAAACATACATGTACATATATACATGCATAATGAGAGTCAGCAATCTCATGAAATTTCAATGTCTTTTCAGAAATTAATATTCATTTAATTTTGGAAATCTGCAAACATCATCTTCAAGAAAGACTAGCATGCCATGCTGTTGCAGGTCTGAGACTGCAAACTCCTGGTGTGCAGGATATTTTTCAAAGGTTTCTCATATTGACATAGTGAGCCATATAAAGGTTGGGAACTGCAGCCTGAAGTTATATATTGTTTAAGCAACTAAAGGCAGTTTGCATAGGTATAGGAATACTGTATATAACACCTCTTCTACAGACGGGAAAAAGTATAGAAAATACACACATGGTTTACTGTTTTGCTGATCTGTGGCTTTGGCTTATATTTGAGATTTGGTCTCTGTGACCAGAAAAAGGGAATTGATCCTCGTGTCTGGAAAACAAAGGTAATAAGTGAAACTTACAACAAACAGAACTTCCAAGTCAATTTATTGTAAGATAAAATGTAGACAGACTAGACAAGCATCACACCATAATACAAATTACCTGGACAAAAGAAGCTTTGTTTCCATTAAAATGTACAATTTGTTCCGTTTCTACAAAGTTAGCTGCATGTCCTTCAGAATCAATACCTATGAAACATGAAGCATTTAAAATATAGAACCCTTGTTACTTTCAAATCTAATTGAAAGCCATTTTTGTGACAGCTTTCATACAGTAAAACCTATCCAACAAAACCAAAGTCTATGATAGGACTCTTTAAAATGGTAGGTAACTGGTTAACAGACTTGAAAGGGTCTTTGTAGGTCATCTAGGCCAACCCCCCCCGCCCCTCCCCCCCCCAATCAAGCAGGAGACCCTACAGCAGTGATGGCAAACTTTTTGAAATCGAGTGCCCAAAATGCAACCCAAAACCCACTTATTTATCACAAAGTGCCAACACAGCAACTGAACCTGAATTTAGCTTTTACTACCTAAAATAATGATAAACAAGACAGAGTTCAGCTAATTGTTCTAAGGGAAACGTGCTAAATGCACTTTTATGCCCCTTCATTTTTTTCTGCTTTTGAAATATTACATTTAGCAACAAAAAGAAAAATATTTGTAATATAATTTCTTGGTTTTTCTCTTCATTTTCTTATTCCAATTTTCTCTGTATATTTTTATTTCTTTTCTTGTTAAAATAAAATAGTTTTATTATTGAAAGAGACATCACCTTCCTCATAACTAAATACCCATCAATTATTTATCTAGAAGACAACTGTATCACCATAAAATGTCCTGCCCGGGACAGAAGAAGGGACAGTCTGAGCCTATTTTTGGTTCCAGGCTAAAAAATCCAATTAGCTTTGGACAGGAACTTCAAAACAAAGGGGGAAGGGCAAAGCTATTTGTACATGGCCTGTATCTTGCAGGAAAAGACAAGGTTAGGGATGCTTTGAATCCATTGTATGAGGACAAGAAAGCTTTTTTTGTTCTGCTTCTGTCTCATGAGTGATTTCAATCAAGAAACATGCTTATTCCACACAGACACCCAATCTCTTTCTCCCAAAGATTCTGCAAATGCTATGATTGCCTAGGGTTGAAAAGTACAATATGGGTAGTTACTCTTTATACTCTTCACTTCACCGCCCTACGCTCTGCCGCCGCCACCACAATTGCTGCTTGTTTAGTGGGAGTGGCCTTGGCTATAGCGGGAGGCTTCATTGTTTTTTGTCCACCGCAATCCATGAGAGAAAGAAAGGCAAAGGAAAGGTCATGCATGGCTGGACACACTTGGTGTTAGGAGGCGCAGCGAGGTGCGGCAGGGCTGTTTTCTTCGTCGCCACCAGAACCGCCACCAGAGCCATTGACTGACTGATGACCCAATCAAAACTGAGCCCAATGTAGGGGAGACAGCAAGGGTTAGTTTGGCCTGGAAAATTACACACCCCCCCTCATGCTATCAAAATGGATCCTGAGCGCTGTGCTGCTATGTAGAAACGGGAACTGCCAGCACAAGGGAAGGAGGAGCAGCAGGGAGAAGAGAGGGAAAGCAGCTTCTTCACCTCATATACCAGCCATTCTGTTTCCATTTCGCCATTGCAGCACCACACCACGGAGCTTTTACCACCCACCACCCAGATGCCTTTGCTTTTCCCAAGCAGGAGCAGCAGGGAGAAGAGGCCACTCTGTTCATTTCGCCATTACAGCACTGCGCCACAGAGCTTATCGCACCCACCATTATCCAGGACTTCGCTTCCCTCAATCATTCATTGCCTACCTGATTTCCAGCTCTGCCGCATCTCTGCCGTGTTTCTCACCATTGTGTGCAGGGAAACAAAAGTTTGTGGGACTAAAAAAAAGTTTACTCAAGCAATTCCAACTTTGCGAGATCTTTATCTTTTGTAAGAAGTTGGAATTGAGTTAATTTTTTTTAGTCCCACAAACTTTTGATTCCTTGTAAATGGTGATGAGAAATACGATGTAGAAATGCGATAGAGCTGGGCTGGGGCAACGGTATGCATGTCCACAGAGAGCGCTTTGTGTGCCACCTCTGGCACGTGTACCATAGATTCGCCATCATGGCACTACACCATTTCTGACAAGTGGCCATCCAATCTCTTCTTGAAAGCCTCCAGTGATGAAGCTCTCACAAAGGCAATTGGTTGATTGTTCTCACTGTAAGAAAATTTCTCCTTATTTCTAGGTTGAATCTCTCTTTGATCAGTTTCCATCCATTATTCCTTGTCTGGCTTTCAGGTGCCTTAGAAAATAGAACACTAAAATGGAACACTACTATGAAGTCTCCCTTGGTTCTTCTCTTCACTAGACTAGCTATGTAACCATTCTTCATATGTTTTAGTCTCCAGTCCCCTAATCATACTGGTTGCTCTTCTCTGTGCTTTTTCTAGAGTCTCAACATCTTTTTTATAGTGTGTGACCAAAACTGGATGCATTCTAGTTGTGGTCTTACTAAGGCTTTATAGAGTATTAGTACCACACTTGATCTTGATTGTATCCCTGTAAATGCAACTTAGGATTCCATTGGCTTTTTTGGCTGTCACTGCACATTGCTCGCTCATATTTAGCTGGTTGTCCAATAAGACTCCAGGATCCCTCTCAGTGTTATTAAGCCTGGTTTCACCCAGTCTATATGTGTAATTTTGGTTTTTCTTGCCTAAGTTTATTTTTCTCTACACTGAATTTCATTTTGTTAAATAGGGCCCAGTAGTCTGTCAAGATCCATCTGGATCTTGAGCCTATCTTCTAGAGTGTTAGCTATTCCTGCCAGCTTAGTATCATCTGCATATTTGGTAAGTTCCCCTTCTATTCCCTCATCTAAGTTGTTTATGAAGATATTGAAGAGTACTGGGCCTAAGATGGAACCCTGTGGTACCCCATTGCTTACTTCTCTCCATGTGGACATAGACCCATTTAAGGACTACTTGTTGAATACAGTTTGTCAGCCAGTTACGAATCCATCTGGTGGTGATGCTCTCTATCCCATTTTTTTCTAGCTTACCAAGAAGTAGATTGTGGTCTACTTTGTTAAATGCCTTGCTGAAGTGTCCACAGTATTTTGCTGGTCTACTAATTTAGTCACTATGTTGAAGAATGAGATAAGATTCGTTTGGCATGTTCTGTTTTTAACAAACCTGTGCTGATTTTACTTGTTTCTAGAGGTTGGCAGATCTGTTCTTTTATTTTCCAGTATCTTCCCGGGTATTGATATTGGGCTGATTGGTATGTAGTTTCCTGGGTCTGCTTTTTTCCCCCTTTTTTGAAGAAGGGAACCACATCAGCTGTTTTCCAATCCTCTGGTAGTTCCCCGGTGCTCTAGGATTTTTGAAAGATGTGGTACAGTGGTTCTGAGATGACATCTGTCAGCTCTTTTAGAACTCAGGGATGTAATTCATCAGGTCCTAGTTATTTGTATTCGTCAAGATCAGACAGGTGTTCACTTGCTATTTTTTTGCTTATTTTAATAGTAATGCTAACCTATTGTTATTATAGGATATAGTTGTTGTTTCATAACTATGAGGTTTAAGTAATCATAAAGGGAAATACTTCTCTACCAATTATACATGAAAAATGATAATAAAAATCCAGAGAACTGTAATACTGACTTATAGGCATGCCACTTCGGAAAGAAACTGAGAAAAAAAATGAGATAACTATAGCAGACCCAGAGAAGGGATTTGTTCAAGGAAAAATAAAGATCACTAAATGCCTCTTTTGCAATAGATCAATGGAATTCTTATCTTTCTTATCCTTCTCTCAGATCCATTTATATAAAGGAAAGATGTTCATTGGCATATTTTGATTTCCACCCATCCTTCAAAGAGCTCAGCAATTATGTTAGGCTTCCTGGTTAAGAAGAAATCTGAAATGGTAGTTTTTCACATTAAATCTAATCTTCATTTTAAATACATTTTAAATTAAGCCTGCAATAAATGTGTGTGTGTGTGTGTGTGTGTGTATTCTCAAAATCAATCTATAACAGTTTGCCACTTACCTTTAACCAATAAAAAATAAATCAACACAAATATTAAAAGCTACAAGAATTCTGTAGCAAAATCTCTCTTAGTACTGACAGAAGAATGGCAATTTAAGAGAATAACTCACAAAGTATAATTTTTGCTTATATTCATATAACAATTGCAAAGAAATCTTACCTCTCACATAGTAGCGTACACCAGCTCTGAAACAGCTTCTTCGAGAAATTAGAATCCAGTCGAAATATTTATCATTAATGGAACTAGTATGCATAATAATAACTGGTGTAAAACAGCAATTAAGGATACAGGTTAACACTTATTGGAAAAAAGTATTAGAATATTTAGTGGATATCATAAGCAAAATGGCATTTTTCTGTATTCCAGTACAGAACGCTCAACATAGTGTAAGTAGAAAAAATATCCTAAGAAGTAGGGAGAGAGATACATTTTTCACCCATTTTCAATTTAATAAAAAAAAATATGGTGTTTCTTACTAGTTCCAAATAATTAATAAATACTGAAAAAAGAGAACACCAAATAAGTAAGAATTGGATTAGAAAAAAACTGCTTATTAAATTTCTGCAGGTGAAGTCATTATCTTTTAATTTTTATTTATTTTTCAAATTTATATAGTCATTCATCTCATAAGACAAATTATTCTATGTACTACAAAGAAATTATATATATATATATATGTTAAATAAACCTAACCAATAAAATAGGTCCAATATTTTTGTGATTCACAAAAATATCACATTAAAATAAAAAAGGCTCAGGTCTGACAGCTGAAAAATCAAGATTGATGGACCACATAATAGAAAGATAGTCTGGTTAAAATAAGCAAATATGAAATATGTGAAGACATGTATCTGTTTGTTTAATTTATATTCTGCCTTTCCTCCAGGTGTCCAAGGAGCGTGCATAGCACTCTTTTCCCAAATTTTTCTTGTAACAATCTTGTGAAGGACTAAAAATATGTTTAGTCCTGAATTTTCACTTACAAATTGTCACTATATTTCTCTCTTTCTCTATGTATCATTTACTGGACTTTGTCTGAGAGCAATCCCTCATACCCACATTGAGTTTCTATGCCAAGCAAGAAAAGGATACAACCATGCATAACTGGAACTGCAAACCTATGGAGCTAAAAACAGGAAAGTTAATATATTTAAAGAATCTGACCCATCTTCATCTCCTATCCACCCACCCACTTATCTATCCTTTCAATTTCTGAGGCAGCGCACTTGCCAATGACTTTTTGGTTATGAATTCTCTCCATCACAATTACCCCAGAATTGGAAAAAGTATTTAATTCTGAATACTAAATAACTGACTTTATCATTTTCAATTTGAAGGTGAGCGCAGATAAGAATTCTATTTCTGAGTGATTAGGAAAACTTCATTCTCTTGCACAAGGTCAAGAGGGTAGGTGCCAACCTCACTCTGGGGACAAGATGTTCCATAGGTTAGGAGCAATGCAAGAGAAGGCTATTACTGAACCCCACCAGGTGGAATATCATGGCCAATGGGGCCTGCAACATGCCTCCTCTGACGACATGAGTAAGGCAGACCAATCCGAATGGGATAAGATGGTCCCTCAAGTAGCCTGGATTCATGTCATGAAGTACTTTAAAAGGGATTACCAATACTTTGAATGGCACTCAAAAGCAAACCAGCAGCCAGTGCAGCTCACAGAGTAGTGGTGTTATATGGTGCGCCCTTAGGGCCCCCAAAATTGTCCATGCTGCCGCACTCTGAACCAGCTATAGCTTCCAAATGCTCTTCGGGGTAGCCCCATATAGAATGCATTGCAGTAGTCCAAACATGAGATGAATAAGGCTTGAATGACTGAGTCCAGGAACTCCTAATCCAGAAAGGCCGCAACTGGTTTATAACCTGAAATTGTACAAATCCTTTCCTAGTTGCAAGTGCCCTCTGCTCTTTGAACAGGAGTCACAAGCCCAGGAGAATCCCCATGTCGTGGACCAAATTCATCTGGGCTAGAGCCACCTCATCCAGAACTTAAGATGTCAAAGTCTCTAATCTTGGGGCTCCATGCACCCAAAGTCATTCGGTCTTGAAGGATTCAGTCGAAGTATATTGTCCTCCAGCTAGACCTCTCACGTTGTCTGGAGGTTGTGAGAGCCTGACTGGAGGATAATAGACTTTGACTAAACTCTGCCAAGATTGAATGACTTTGGGTGCATGGAGCTCCAAGCCTCAAAATTTTAAAAATGACTTTTATACTAAGCATAATTGATTGATAAAGCAAGTATAAGCACACTGTATTGCTTCAGCCCATCTTTTCCTCTGCTCTTGAGGCTCATGGAAATTTTCAATGAGCCATATGCTAACTGATTTCTATCAATAAAGATTAAATTTAGTAATTTTTTTAGCTACAGAAAATTATTTATGAACAAATCAAATATGCCAACCAACTACATTAGAAGAGGATTAACAGAAAGACAAAAATTAACATGTTGGAGATTATGCCCAGCAGAATGAACTACCTCAGGTTGAGCAGCAAGTTCTCTAAGAAGGTGTCCATTCCATACAAACCGTGGGTCTGCCTGTAAAAACAGAAATACAATTAAAAACCAAGTTTGGGTTAGATTTAGATTTCAGAGCAGAATTATAGAAAGCTATCAGAAACAAAGCAAATTAGGATTTAATACACAATATAATCCTGCCAGGTAATGGATTTTTTTGTTTTTCTTGTAGCTTCCTATTCCAAATATGCTTCAGATTGCCCTCTAAATATTATGGAGCAGATCTGAAAGAAGTATATAGGTTTCTGGGAAGACACCATGACTGTTCTTTCCAATCCCCTTAATAGAAGCAGTTTTATTAGTGGAAAAATGATTTAAGATTTCAACTGATCTCCAAGGATGACTAAATAAGAAGCTAACCCAATTTTTCAGAAATATACATAAGAAAAATGCACAAGAAGAGTAAGAATATGTAGTAAACGAACTATGGATTCACAGAAATATTGAACAGACAATTTAAAAACCATCAGGCTTTGTTGAAACATTCTACCTTGGTCACTATGACATTAAAAATTAAAACTATCACACTGGGTATTTAAAAACAAAGTTAATCTACTCAAAACTCACACACACATACTTTTTCTCTATATAATGTCTTGTTTTTCTAAAAAAATTGTAAGAAATATTCTTACCCTCTCTAGCAAACTCATTTCTTGAAACTCTGGACTGGTATTGGCCAATCGTTGCAAGGTGTGCGTCAAGTCATATGTTGTAGAAAAATAAAATCCATCCACACTCAATATATGACTAATCATTGCTGAGAAGACTTTATTATCCTGTAACTGATAAATGAAAATTTTTTTTTACTTATTTATTCTTGTCCCTTTTGTTACTAAGAGTTTATAAAATTTGATAAAGTGTTCAAAAGTTTTTCTTTTCTTGGACAGGCAGAAATATAGCCTTCTCACATTATAGTATGATCCAGCTCCATTTATAATGAGGGTCAGTAAAGAAATGCGTACCTTCAGAAAAACTAAAAATATAATCATACCAGACCATATACTTCATTATTTTATAAATAATTCAAGGTGGCGAACGTACCTAATATTCGCTCTTCACCCTGATTTACACTCAACAAAATTCTGTTAGGTGGCTTGGGCTGAGACAAAGTGACTGGCTCAAAGTTATCCAGCTGGCTTTCAGGGCTAAAGTGGGTCTAGAACTCCTTGTTTCCTAGTTTTACCCTTTCCCTCATACATACAGACAAATTGGCAAGCTAATATGCTAAATTGAAAAATAATAATGCTAAAAATCTAAACTTAAAAACTACAGTTAGTCTTCAACTTACATCTGTTTATTTAGTGACTGGTCGAAGTTTCAACAGCACTGAAAAAAGTGACTTGTGACCTTTTGACAAGCAAAATCAATAGTGGAGACAGATTCACTTAACAACCATATTATTTTATCAACTGCAGTGATTCATTTAATAACTATGGCAAGAAAGATCATAAAATGGGACAAATCTCACCTAACAACTGTGTCATTTAGCAACATACATTTTGGACTCAGTTGTGATCGTATGTTGAGAGCTATCTTGTATTATTTTAAAGTGAAAGAGCCTTTTCAGTTAAAACTAAAAAACAATCATTTTGGAATGGCTTTGAAAACTGTTCAAGATCCAAAAATCACATATGCAAATATTATGATGAAAATTCTTATATATAGCACAGAATTTTAGTCTATAAAGCTTTTCAAATGGCATTGGAAAAGTCTGCCCTTATGAGGCTCTTTGAATCCCAATTAATGGATTAGCTGCTGAATTTCAGAGAAATTACGTATTCAACTTATCAACAATCTGATAGATTTATGAGATAAAATATTTTCACTTATTTTACATGTTCACAGGAAATGAAACATTCAAAACATATTAACTCATACCTGAATATCAGTTAAATGTAACATTGTCTTTTTGTAAGAGAGGATGTCAAAATCAATTGCTTTCCAGACTACATGATTGAAAAATTCACCTACTTTTCTTTTTCTTGTTATTACAATAAGGTATGTGCCTGTAAAATAACAAAATATGGTCAGCTCTGATGACTATTATTTATGTCTCATTTTTTTGAAAAAAGAAAGAAAAAGAGAGAGAAGGATGAGCAGAGGGAGTAAAACTCATTTTCTTACCCTTATCTCTCCTCATTATTCATATTATCATATTTGTTAGATCACCTCTCCTTCTTTGAAGCAGACACATTATAGGTAGTGCTCAACTTATAACAATTCATTTACTGACCAAAGTTACTAGGGCACTGAAAAGGGGCGTTGATCTTACCTGAACGCTTCTTCTCGTGAGGGCCAAAGGGAGAGTCCAGGCTGGGTTATCTCTAGTCTTCTAGCTCTGCAGACCGAGTTGAAAAAACTGAGGACACACTCGCTGGTCACAGTCCCCAGTTCTGAACGACATTGAAGCGAAATCAGCTACGCCTTGTCTTCAAACAAACATCATAGCGGCTCCTGCGAAAAAAAGGGGGTGACATCCCTTCCCCCTTCCGACCTGACAGACTACCGGGCGGGACTGGACTCTCCCTTCGGCCCTCACGAGAAGAAGCGTCTAGGTAAGACCAACGCCCCTTCTCCATGAAGCTGAAGGGAGAGTCCAGGCTGGGACCTACCAAAGCTAGCTGATGGCAGTCCTATGAGTGGGAACTGGATAGGTCAGAGGACCCCACTGCTGTATGAACTCCCTGCAGAAGTCGCCTACCAAAGGCAGCCTCCGCCGAGGCAAATGAATCAATCTTATAATGCCTAATAAATGGAGTTAGCGATGACCATGTCGCCGCTCTACAAATGTCCAGAATCGATGCCTGAGTAGCCCAGGCAGCCGTGGTCACAGCACTCCTGATAGAGTGTGCAGTGATATTCCTGGAGACAGGAAGACTCTGTGCCTCATAGGCCTTGGCGATACAGGCTCTAAGCCAGCGACCTACTGTATAAGATGTTACTCTGCGTCCCAGAGACGACGGCTGAAAAGAAACAAACAGGGCCTCAGTTTTCCAATGGGAAGAAGTTCTCTTAATGTAAATACGGAGGGCCCTCCTAATGTCCAAGGTATGCCATTTTCTCTCCAGTGCATGGGAAGGCCCTGGACAGAAGTTAGGCAAAATCAACTCTTGTGAACGATGAAATAAGGAGTTCACCTTGGGTAGAAAGGAGGGGTCCAACTCAAAACCACCCTGTCTGCGTGGAATATGCATAAATCTTTCCTAATGGACAGGGCCGCCAACTCCGAGATGTGCCTAGCCGAGGTAATGGCTACCAAAAAAGACACCTTGTAGGATAGTAAACTAAGGCTGACCTCATGCAAGGGTTCAAATGGGAAAGATGTCAGGGCCTGCAATACCTTAGGTAAGTCCCAGGCGGGATGATGGTGGACAACCGGAGGCCTCAAATTCGAGGTTCCTCTAAGGAAGGCCTTAACTCTAGATGTTGTGCCAGAGCAGAACATCCCTTAATCGAACCCACTGATGCCAAGGCTGCCATCTGCCTCTTCAAGGTATTGCGGGAGAGACCTCTATTCAACCCATGCTGCAAAAATTCTAATACATCAGCGATCGAAACCTCAGTAGGTTCCAGCCAATGACTAGCACACCAACTGCAGAAAACCTTCCAAATCGCATTGTATATTCTGACTGTGGAAGGTCTTCTGGCTACCTGAGTGGTCTGAATGACCTTAGGAGAAAATTTCTCCCGCTTCAAGATCCCCCGCTCAAGTGCCAGATGGTTAAACGAAACCAGGCTGGATCTGGATGCTCGATTGGACCCTGGCTGAGAGATATCTTGTGCAGGGGAATTCTTCAAGGCCTGGCAATTAACAGACCCATCAGGTCGGCGAACCAAAGCTGCCTGGGCCAATAAGGGGCTACCAAGAGCACGTACGCTCTTGGTACTACTATCAGCACCTTCCTGATCGTCCCCGGGATCAGAGGAAAAGGGGGGAAGGCATATAATAGACCCGAAGGCCACTTGCACCTAAGGGCATTGACCCCTTCTGCTCCCTGAGCTGAAGGGAACTGAGACAGAAACCTCGGAAGCTGAGTGTTCTCTGGGGAAGCAAAGAGGTCCATAATCGGTTGACCGAATTGCTTCGTCATCTCCAGAAACAGGCTGGGATGAAGACGCCATTCCGCCTGGTCCACCGAGGCCCTGCTCAGCCAATCTGCTCTCACATTGGATACCCCTGAAATATTCTCCGCTTGCAGAGACAAAAGGTTCTTCTCTGCCCATTTGCACAAACGAGTCGCCTCCTGCATTAACGGTCTGGAGCGAGTGCCCCCCTGTCGATTTATGTGGGCCTTGGTAGCCATATTGTCTGTGAGGAGAAGGACATGTCTCCCCACCACCTGCTCTCTTAAATTTTTTAGCGCTAGACGGGCCGCCCTGAGCTCCAGCCAATTGATATTGTGAGCAAGCTCCTCTCGGGACCGTATCCCCTGGGTCACCTGAACTCCCAAGTGAGCCCCCCAGCCATACAGACTGGCATCTGTTGTTATGGTGATCCTCTGAGGCTCCCTGAACAGGCAACCCTGATTCATGGCCTTGGACTGTCACCAACGGAGAGAATGATGGACTGGCAGGGGAACGCGAACTCTCTTTGACGAGTTGCCCTTGTTCATCCTCTGATAAGGTAGTAGAAACCACTGGAGAGGTCGAGCATGAAATCTGGCCCATGGAACAATCCCAATGCACAATATCATCTTGCCGAGGAGTTGGGACAGCAAGACGATCGGTGCCTTTCTGGTAGACAGGATCAGTGAAGATACTTCCCTGATACGATCTCGACATTCCTGAGAGAGGAAAATCTGCCCGGTCAAGGTGTTTATGACCGCCTCCAAATGCAGAAGCCGAGTCGACGGTACTAGGTGGCATTTTTTCAGGTTTATTGAGAAACCGTGTTCTTGAAGAATCCTGATAGTTGAAACCAAATCCTCCTCCGCTTGAGGACGGGAAGAGGATGCTATCAGGATATCATCTAAATAGTACTGGATCCTTATGGGCAAGGCCCTGACGGATGCTGCTACCGCCACCAGAAGTTTGGTAAAGGTGCGAGGGGCAGATGACAGGCCAAAGGGAAGAGTTCTGTACTGGAAATGACGGCTGTCGTAGCAAAACCTCAGAAACTGACGGTGTTTGGGGTGAATGGGCACGTGAAGATAGGCCTCTGTCAAATATATCGAGGCCAAAAAATCTCCCTCCCACAGACCCTGAAGAATGGAGTGGAGGGAGTGCATTTTGAACCTGCAATATGCTAGGTATCTGTTGAGCCCTTTGAGGTTGAGAATTGCCCTCCATCCCCCTGAGGCCTTTGGGATCACGAATAAAATGGAATAGAAACCCTGTCCTTCCTGATCTACTGGAACCGGCTGTATGGCTCGAATCTCCAAAAGATGACAGATCGCCGATTCCATGAGATCCCTCTTGGCCGGAACCTTGGAGACTGGACAGAAGACAAAGACCTTTAGGGGGGGAGAAAGGAACTCTAGAGAGAGACCTGACCTTAAAGTGGACAGGACCCAAGCGTCTGTCGTGGTCCGTTCCCACCTTTGCCAGAACAGACCCAGACGTCCCCTTATGGGAACTGAGGGTTGACGTCATTTGTTGCACCTAAAGGGTCTACTGGAACCTCTAAAGGCCCTCCTGCCCTCCTGCCTCTATCGCCCTCTGGCAGAAAAACCTTGTCTATCGGCCTGTGATGATGATCTCTGGAAAAAGGGCCTAGATTGACGGGAAAAGCCTGTTCCAGCTTCCCCCTGCTTGAAGGAGGGCTTCCTATAGTAAGGTGAAGCCCTGGAATCAAAGCGCCTTCCCTGAGAGGGAAGGATCTTTCTTTTGTCTCTGGTCTCCGTTAAAAAGGGGTCCAAGCCCTCTCCAAAAAACTTCTCTCCTTTAAAAGGAGCAGATGCCAGCTTCCATTTGGTTCTGACATCCATCTGCTAATTTCTTAACCAGAGAAGTCGGCGAGCTGAGATGGAGGAAGCCATGGCTCTGGATGCAAATTTGGCCGAGGTCAAGGTGGCATCAGCAGTCAATTGAGCCGCAGCTATAATCTTATTCAGGTCTTGATGCAGTCTGAGATCCTCAGATGGGATTCTCCCCTGAAGCTGCTTCAGCCACCTCAACGATGCCCGGGTGAAGAAAGAGGCAGTAGTTGATGGCCCAGGCATCGGCCAGATGAGCTCTCCGGAGCGCCAGCTCCTCTTTCCGGTCCTCTGCCTTCAAGACATCTTCCTCATCAGGAGGGATAACAGAAGACGAGGCTAAGGCTACCACTGGGCCATCTACCTTTGGCACCTCCATAGTGTCCAAAAGGTCCTTGTCTATATTAAATAAAGTAGTCTCAGATCCAGTGGGGCGGATATACAACCCCGGGGTCTCCCACTGCTTCTTTATCAAGTCCAGAAACATCTGAGGCATAGGTACAGCGTCCACCACAGATGCCTTTTCCATAAACAGGAAGTCCTCCTGATCATACCCTTCCATGGGAAGATCCTGAGTGACTGTGTCCTTTTTAAGATTAGCAGTAGCCTTGGCCTTAACCAGCAGAGTCTTGAAAAGAGTCGGCTGGAAAAACCCTTTAAAGGGAGAGGAACCTACTACCTCCAACTCAGCGTCTGAAAAATCCCTGTCTGGAGGGAGATCCCTCTCTGATCCATAAAATTGGCTGTACTCAGAAGGCGATGTCGACCGCTCCCTGAATCGGGAAGGCTGATCCATCGTGGCCTGTCCTTGGTCTGGAAAATCACTTCTGGCATTGTCAAGGCAAGCCAGCTGACGCAGGTGACCGACCTCTGCCTCTAGTTCTTGCCTTATAGTTTGAGAAATCCAAGCCCTCATGAGAGATGGCATTTCTGGTATCTGGGTCTCCTCAGGCCGTAAACCCGCCGCTGTAGGAGTAAAAGTAGCTGTAGGCACCGGTCTGGATCAGCTGGTGGTCTGGAATGCAGACCCTTCCATCAAAATCCCCTGGGAAGGCTCAGAAAAAGTATGAGACTCCTCAGCTTCAATTTGGAGGTTTCCCTGCAAATCCTGAGCACTTGAGCCCCCCGGAGACCACGCAGTCATGTGCTGCTTATCGGGCAGTTGATCTGGCTGCCTGTCTTCTTGTGGAGACAAAAACTGGGAAGCTGTGTTATCTAGCCTACTATATTTTGCAGCCCTATCACACTGCTTGTCTATGGTCTTCTGCCTATGCTTGGCCTATCTATCCTCAGCCCTGGAGGATCTTTTGGGGCTAAAACTCTAGTTCTAATCTTAGCTGCTGTCTCCAGACTAGCAGATCTGGGCTTGGAAGAGCCCTTGGCAGCCTTCTCTGTGCCCATCTGAAGAAGTGATAAATCTAGATCAGCTTCCCTGTCGGCCATCTTGAATTCAAAATTAACTGTCCCCAAAAGTGAACAATAAAACAGAAAAGAAAAAATAAAGGAAAAATAAAGGAAAAAGTTTTTCCGGCTTGAGCTGTTTGTTATAGCCACAGCCGCTGTCCAGCAGGAGGCAAAAGCGATCCGAAATGGGAAGCTCAGCCCAGCTCTGCGATCCCCAAAAAAACAGAGTCAGGAAAAAACTCTTGACTGGTCCTGAGCCTGCCAAAAATAAAAAATGGCTGACTTCCAGAATCGAAACAAGCCCTGAATGAACAGAGGCTTGAGAGCCTGGAGCTGGCTGCACCTTACTTCCTGGCAGGCTTACGTAGCAACGCCGCTGCCTCGGTGCTCTGGGGACTGGTAGGGTTCCAGGAATAAACTCAGCCAAAGCCAAGACCCAAGGGACAATCCTGGAGTCAAACTGCAGGATTGTCCCCAACGTAGCCGCCTCCATTAAAAATAGCGCAAAAAGGCACTTCGCGGCAAAGTGCTTACTTCCTGAAAACGAAAGTGAAGCAAAAGTGGGAGAAAAGCAGGTTCAGAGAAGCCGCAGACTCCCGACCCCAGCCCTGGGCCACCCGGGCTCACAGGGTAGCCTTCCTAATTTACACAAAAAACCAGTCCCCCAGGAAAATTATTTTTAAAAATAAAAAAATAAAAAATTCAAGAAAAAAACACAAGGTAAAAAAAGTGCGAAATTCAAAAGGCTAGCTGGAAAAACCAGCTAGCTAACAAACCTGAACCTTGCTGAAAGAAAATACTTTAGTCCAGGGGGTGAAATTCTTCTAAACTTCTAGCTATTCAGAGCCTCAAAGAAGTGGTCTGAACATGCTGAGACCGAGTGAAGAACTGGGGACTGTGACCAGGGGGTGTGTCCTCAGTTTTTTCAACTCGGTCTACAGAGCTAGAAGACTAGAGATAACCCAGTCTGGACTCTCCATTCAGCTCCATGGAGAAAAGTGACTTATGACCACTGCAGTATCTTCTTAGTTATGTGATCAAGATTCAGATCTTTGATAACTGGTTCATATTTATGATGGTTTCAATATCCTGTAATGTTATCACCTTTTTTGACCTTCTGAGTCAATGGGGAAGCCAGATTCACTTAACAATTTTATTATTAATTTAATGTTAAGTGGTGATTCACTTAACAACTGTGAAAAGAAAGGGCATAAAATGGGGCAAAATTCATTTAGCAAATGTCTCACTTAACAGCAATTTTGGGCTAAATTGTGATCATAAGTAGAGGACAACTTGTATTAAGAACTATACTTTAATTTTCTTTACCCCAAGAATTTCCTATGCCAAAAATATATTCACAAACTGAGATTCTACTAAATTGCTAACATTCCAGATTTCTAAAGCTTTCAATGAAAAAAAAGCATTCCAGCTATACATATTTATAAATGGATACACAACTTAGGGTCTATAGCTTGCATACAGATTACCAGATACTCAGGGAAACCCTGCTTTTCTCCCTAAATTTGGCTAGTGCCACCATGTCATTCTGATTCTTTTCTCCTTAACCTTCCTCACTGGACCATTTTCAAAATCTGCTATATCTCCTTTTCTCCCAAACAAAATATGTTTGTTTAGTAGTGGATTTCTCTTCCTCCTATATCATTTTCCCAAATAATGCCCTTTCCTTTGCAATGTTAAAATTAATGTCCACTTTTATCTTTTTGATATGAGTCTACCTTGTATATAAGCATGATATTCAGAGATATAAAAATTGTACAACCGTATTCTAATCTGTTTGACATTTCAGAAGTCAGCAAATAAAGTATTATTCTATGTGTATAAAAAGTTATGCTGCTGTAACTTAACCCACATACTGATTATATGCAACATGACTTTAATAAGGTAAAAGAGGCATTGGTGCTTACCTGACACTCCCTTTCTCGGGGAGTTGACAGGAGAATCCAGAGGGTAGTCTATGTCATGTGCTCTTCAGAGTGAGTTGAATTCTGAGGACATGCCTCCCTGGTAATGGTCCCCAGTCGAAACGAAGGTGAAGTGAATCCAATTGTCCTTCTCTAAGCCGAAGGTAACTCCTCCTGGACTCTGGATCAGATAGTCGATAGGGTGGGACTGGATTCTCCCATCGACTCCCCAAGAAAGGGCGTGTCAGGTAAGCACCAATGCCCTTTCTCCACTGAGTCGACAGGAGAATCCAAAGTGGGACATACCAAAGCTGGCTGTCTTATAGGCAGGAGTGGTCTGGTCTGGATTCCTCACCTCGACATGTACTCCTTGCAGGACTCGCCTGCCGAAGGCTGTTTCTGCAGATGCGAAGTTGCCCAGTCTATAGTGCCGGATGAATGGTGATGGTGATGAGCATATCGCTGCCCAACAAATCTCCTCCACAGAGGCCTACATCGCCCAAGCTGCCATCATGGCCGTGCTCCTGGTACAGTGCGCTGTAATCTTTCTGGGCACTGGGAGGGCCTGGAGCTTGTATGCCTTGGCAATACAAGCCCTTAGCCAGCGTCCCACAGTTGAAGACATAACCTTGTGTCCCAGAGTTGACGGCTGAAAAGATATGAACATGGACTTAGTCAAGGGAACCAAATTACTTTTGACCATGTTGATTGAGAAACCATGATCCTATAGGGATTGTGGTATGCAGATCCATCTCCATTTGCAGGCGCGATAAGGAATAGATCAGGATATCATCTACGTAGCACTGGATTCAGATGGGAAAGGCCCTGAGATATGCTGCCACCGCCCCAAGGATCTTGGTAAACATCCATGAAGCCGATGACAGGCTGAATGGAAGGGCCATATACTGAAAATGGCACCCAGTGTAACAAAACTGCAGGAATTGTGGGTGATTTGGATGAAGAGGCACGTGGAGATATGCCTCCCTGAGGCCCAGAGAAGTCAAGAAGCCTTCCCAAATCCTTGCAGAATGGAATGGAGGCAATGCATCTTGAATCTACTGTAGACCAGGTTCCTGTTGAGTCCCTTGAGACTGAGAATCACTCTCCACCTCCCGGAGGCCTTTGAGATGATGAACAACATTGAATAGAAGCCCTGTCCCGTCTGGTCTGCAGGAACCAGCTGGATGGCCTGAATGTCCAGCAAATGCTGGATTGCCAAGTCCTCTTTGTTAGACCTCTGGAAATGGGGCAGTGGATGAAAAATCTTGGGGGGGGGGGGATGAGATAAACTTTAGCAACAACCCTGCTCTTATCATAACCCTGATCCTTTATGGTCTGCTCCCAAACGATGTGTGAAGAGACCCAAATGGCCCCTTATGGGAAGATGAATACTGATGTCACTTCGAGTGTCAGAAGGATCTGCTGTTGTTGCCACGAAAGGAACATTTTCCCTGTGACTGTTGCCTGCCCCTGGAGCAGGGGTGGTATTCAGCAGATTCTGACCAGTTCTGGAGAACCGGTAGCGGAAATTTTGAGTAGTTCAGAGAACCGGCAAAATAGCACATCTGACTGGAGATCTGATAGTATCCTTCTCTTGCCATGCCCACCAAGCCACGCCCACAGAACTGATAGTAAAAAAAAAATTGAATTCCACCACTGCCCTGGATCGAAACACAGGTCTATCTGCATGGTAGATGGATCTAGGGAAAAAGGGCCACTACTGTCAGAGAAAGCTCGCCCCAATTTCCCCGTCTAAAGGAAGGCCTCCTAAAATAGAGCAAAGGGCGGAAGACTCTTTTCACCTGCCCTGAAATGGAAGAATATTTCACTTGTCTCTGGTTTCCACTAAGAATGGATCCAAATACTCCCCAAATAGCTTGTCCACATGAAACGGGGAAGAAGCTAACTTCTACTTGTTCTTGTTGTCCGTATTCCAATGCCAGAGCCACAACATTCAATGGCCCATGACTGAAGAGGCAATGACCCTTCAAGAAAATTTGGCGGCATTCAGTGTGGCATCTGGTGTAAATTCAGCAATGATCTTACTAAGGTCCTGGTGGACTCGAAAGTTTTCAGCAGGTCTTTCCTGCAGCTGCTTGAGCCAACACAATGAGGCCCGAGTGAAGAAAGATGCAGCTGTGGAAGCCCTAAAGTCAGTTTGACATTGGGAAAATAGGGGATGCCATCCACAGTCTCCCAATAGGATTGAGCTTCCGGGCTTTGGAGGTGGCCCTGCAGAAGGGACCCATCAGAAGGTAGAAGGGAACAGGAGGACTCGAAAGGAGGAGGCGTGCAGTGGCCCAGAGGTGGAGCTCTCGCCTCCCAATCAGGAAGCTGGGAGTTCAATCCTAGGGAGAGGCAGATCTTCCTCTCCTCTGGTCACCCTGAGAATATATCCGCTGAAAAATAAAACCCCGCAGTGGCGTCAGGAAAGGCATCCGGCCATTCAATCTACTAACTCCATTCAGTTGCCCAGACTCCACCCCACCAGGGATTATGGGGTCGTTAAGTGAGGAGGAGGAGGAGGATCAGTACTACAAAGGAGAGGAGTGTGTGGAATGGAGGAGGAGGAAGACTGTGGTGCTCTCTAAGCTAGGTGGGTTTTGTTTTGTTTTTTGGCAGGCATTTCAAAACCCAAATACGTTAACATCCTCTTTTTTCATTACCCAAAACTGAAGATGTGAGCGAATTTAACAAACTAAGATGCATAAGGGCCTTGGTGATGCAGGCTGTTAATCATCTAGTACTTAGCTCAATTGCCTGCAATTAGTGCAGGCTCGAATCCCACCAGACTCAAGATTGACTCAGCCTTCCATCCTCTTGGGGTAGGTAAATTGAGGACCCAAGATTGTTGGGGGCAATAAACTGACTTTGTAAAAAATGCTGCTTGGCGGGGGCCAAAAAGCCCTAGTAATAAGCAGGCATATACAATGGAATGAAGGCTATTGCTGAGCACTTAGCATGGTGCTCCATAGACTGTAAGCCGCCCTGAGTCTCCGGAGAAGGGCGGCATATAAATGTAAATTAAACAAATAAAAAAAATAATGGCCCAGACATCAGCTTGATGTGCTCTGCAAAGAGACATCTCCTCCTTTCTTTTCTCAGCTTTAAGCGCATCCTCTGCGCCAGGTGGCAACACAGACGATGAAGTCAAGGCCGCTACAGGAGCGTCCATCATTGGAACCTGAATTGCGTCCAGTAGCTCAGGGTCAACATTGAAGAATGTAGTCTCCGAACTGCTGGGTCAGGAGTAAACCCCTGGTGTGACCCACTGCCTCCTGATTAGATCGAGGAATATCTTGGGCACAGGTACACTGCCTCCATGGTCTTTTCTGTAAAGATGAAGTCCTCTGGATCCAACTCATCTCGAGGGATATCTTGTACTACTGTCTCTTTCTTGAGACAAGCCGTGCTCTTAGCCTTGAAGAGTAGAGGCTTAAATAGATTGGGATGGAATAGGTCTTTGGAGGCTGGGGTGCTCATCCTCAGACAAATCCTTATTGTCACATAGCTCTCCCTCCAAGGTGAAGGACTGGCTTCTCAATGAATATTGAGGAGAATAAGGCCTACTGTAGAGTGGCCTCTCACCAGCATAGAGTCTCTGATATGATTGCAAATCATGCTCAGCCATTGATGTGGGCAATTGCTGATGCTGCTGGAACTCAGCAGCTATCTCCCGTCTAATGGCTGTGAGATCCAAGCTTTCATATAAGAGGACATCCCTGGAATCTGAGGCTCCCCTGGGCGGAGCCCTGCTGCTGTAGGAGTGAAGGTAGCCTCCGGAAAAGCCCTTGCAATAAGATGTTCTCCTTCTCCAGTAACTATAGCTATCCCAGCCATAGAACTAGCAGAAGCTGGAAAGTTTGAAGGCAAAGGATGGCCCAGCTGAAAATACTGCTTGATAGAGCCCCCAGGAGACCAAGCTTGTACATGTAGGCTACTGGGCCCTGCAACCTCTTCTGTTTGTGCTTGATTTGGAAGCAAGAGCTCTGGCCTTAAGCTTGGCTGCAGTCTCTGACCTAGCTGACCTGGATCCAGCTGGCCTCTTACTAGTTTTGGCCTGAGGCAAAGGTGATAGAGGCACTTTCTGCAGGAAGTCCCCTCATGATCAGCCCCGCCAATGTCCATTCTGATCCCAAATTCCCTGTAACTCACAGTTAGTCCAAATCTGATTCAGCAGCAAAGCAGGCACTTACAAGTTGCTTTCGCTTTCAGTTCCGGAAAGCCCCTCCGCAGCTGCAGTAGCAATCTGGGGCTTCTTCCAGCAAGCCAGAGACTTGCAAACAAATTGCTGGACTTGCTTCCAACTCCAAAGGCAGTCTTATGTGGCACGCAGCTGCCGCGGCTGTCCTCTAGCCCTCAAGAGAGCAGGTGACTCGAAACAAAAGTAGCACTTGCTACTTTTGTTTCGAGTCACCTGCTCTCTTGAGGGCTAGAGGACAGCCGCGGCAGCTGATTTAGAAACTCAACAGCTGATTTAGAAACTCGCCGCTAACTGTATGGCACTCTTAAGCGGAAACGCTGCTGCTGCAACTATTTGTAATGGCAGTATGACTGAACAATCGATCAAACAGGGACCCCAGCCCCCTTCTGCAGCCATGGAAAGTTTCTACTTGTTCTGGTGTGTTTTGTCTTTCTGTTGGTGAGAACAAAAGAATCCAGGGATTAGAAAAAAATTGCAAATGTTCAGAGCAGACGTCTGAACAAGCTGAGATTGAGGACCATTATCAGGGAGTATGTCCTCAGAATTCAACTCAGTCTGAAGAGCAAGTGGCATGAGACTATCCACTCTGGATTTCCAGTCGACTCAGTGGAGAATAATAAGTTTTCAGTTTTCTGGTTGTAATTTTATTTCAATTTTTCTGAAAGCTTCATACCTGCTACTAGACGGATTGTTCCCAAAATACCACATATTTGCCTGGTAATAGCTGAAGGTGGAACATCTTTTTTAACTGCAAAAGAAAAACAGCATGAACTGTCATATGAAACATTTCAAGAACACTGTTTAAATTACACCATGTATGTAATAATTACTATTTTATTAAAATTGAGCTTTAAAAATAAAGAGTACAAAATGTTTTAACATGTTATATCATATTTTTATTTACTTACAAATTCTACATTAAAAATTCAAAATCAACATTTCATTTATAATAAATGATATTAGTACTACCTCATAATCAGACTAAAACTAATAATTAACACTCCTGATTTAAATGAGTCTATATTTAATATGAAACCTCCAGATCAAAACTCATGTCTTCTCTGTAAAAGATTGTGTGTGGCTGGAAAGGACTGTTTTTTGAATTATGTAACATAATTACCCTGGAGGCACTAATGGAAAGCATAAAATAACTAGGAAAATAAATAATTAAAATGCCAATGTCAAAGAATGTAAATTAGAATTATCTAAATCAAGCTTCTATATACAACATGGGCTATGTAGCAGCAATAATTTCCTGCCAGTAATTACATAAATTAAATAGTCCTTTTCATAGAACTCTGGATTTATTTTTCAGGCCTGGGATCATTATTATTTCAGGGATTTCTAGCTGAATCTCTGTGGAAAGCAAAAACAAAATGAAGTGCCAAAACCAATACAATAGAACACACATCTCATTATCACTTTTGCAGATCCACATGCAGCTAACTCCACAAAGGAGTCATTTCCCTCCTGATATGCACAAGCCAAGTATATTACTTCTTCATGCCTTAAATATTACCTGCAGTGCATAATCTCTAGTAGTAAAATACAGATAAGAAGCTAACTAGATCTTCTTCAGCTCCAAGAGTTCATTTAAAGACAACTTCCCAGAAGCTTATATTTTTAAGAATTAACTTGTATACACATTAGCTTCCACAATTTTGATGAAATTTGCACTTGCACATTGAGCAGGTAAATGAAAATAATGTAACTAAGAATTTTTGGGAAAAATATGTTACTGTGAATGAAATGAGCAAGGAACGCTATTGGTATTAATGTAATATTAACATTACACTGATGTTTTAAAAAAAAATTCTGCAAATAAGAATGCTGCATTAGAAAATGAAAATATACCTGTAAGAGTAATTTCTGTGGACACTCTGTCAATTGTAAGTACATCATCTGCTCCATCATCGCAAGCTTCCACATAAAATTTCTCTGGTGTTATATGTCTAAGATATAAGAAATATATAAGATCACAGACAAGTAGCAGAATTTTAATATTCCAAAGAATATTTATATATACTCTATATATAAGGACTAATACTAGCAATCTTTGGAATGTTCTATTTCCATTTTTCAGCATAGTAAAAGCAAACAATGATTATATGATTTCAAAAACTTCAGGATCGTTTAATACACTGCTCAAAAAAATAAAGGGAACATAAAAAGAAGACATCCTAGATCTGAATGAATGAAATATCCTTATTAAATACTTTGTTCATTACATAGTTGAATGTGCTGACAACAAAATCACACAAAAATTATCAATGGAAATCAAATTTAGCAACCTGTAGAGGTCTGGATTTAGAGTTACACTCAAAATTAAAGTGGAAAAAAAAACACTACAGGCTGATCCAACTTTGATGTAATATCTTTAAAACAAGTCAAAATGAGGCTCAGTAGTGTGTATAGCCTCCACATGCCTGTATGACCTCCCTACAACACCTGGGCATGCTCCTGATGAGGTGGCGAGTGGTCTCCTGAGGGATCTCCTCCCACACCTGGACTAAAGCATCCCCCAACTCCTGGACAGTCTGGTGCAATGTGGTGTTGGTGGATGGAGCGAGACACGATGTCCCAGATGTGCTCAATTGGATTCAGGTCTGGGGAACGGGCGGGCCAGTCCACAGCATCAATGCCTTCGTCTTGCAGGAACTGCTGACACACTCCAGCCACATGAGGTCTAGCATTGTCTTCCATCAGGAGGAACCTAGGGCAAACCACACCAGCATATGGTCTCACAAGGGGTCTGAGGATCTCATCTCGATACCTAATGGCAGTCAGGCTATCTCTGGTGAGCACATGGAAGGCTGTGCGGCTCCCTAAAGAAATGCCACCCCACACCCACTGCCAAACCGGTCATGCTGGAGGATGTTGCAGGCAGCAGAACGTTCTCCACGGCGTCTCCAGACCCTGTCATGTCTATCACATGTGTTCAGTGTGAACCTGCTTTCATCTGTGAAGAGCACATGGTGCCAGTGGCGAATTTGACAATCTTGGTGTTCTCTGGCAAATGCCAAATGTCCTGCTTGGTGTTGGGCTGAATGCACAACCCCCACCTGTGGACGTCGGGCCCTCATACCATCCTCATGGAGTCTGTTTCTGACCATTTGAGCAGCCACATGCACATTTGTGGCCTGCTGGAGGTTATTTTGCAGGGCTCTGGCAGTGCTCCTCCTGTCCCTCCTTGCACAAAGGCGGAGGTAACGGTCCTGATGCTGGGTTGTTGCACTCCTACGGCCTCCTCCATGTCTCTGATGTACTGGCCTGTCTCCTGGAAGCTGCACTACCTGAGCCACTTGTGTGGGTTGTAGACTCTGTCTCATACTACCACTAGAGTGAAAGCTCCGCCAGCATTCAAAAGTGACCAAACCATCAGCCAGAAAGCATAGGAACTGAGAAGTGGTCTGTGGTCACCACCTGCAGAACCACTCCTTTATTGGGGATGTCTTGCTAATTGCCTATGCTTTCCACTGTTGTCTATTCCATTTGCACAACAGCATGTGCAATTGATTGTCAATCAGTGTTGCTACCTAAGTGGACAGTTTGATTTCACAGAAGTGTGATTGACTTGGAGTTACATTGTGTTGTTTAAGTGTTCCCTTTATTTTTTTGAGCAGTGTATAAAAGTATTTTATCCTCAAATATTTGTGTCAAAGTATATTTGAAACAGTATGAAATTCAAAAGTTTTGATATTATGCAGCATCTGTTTTATCACTTAAATTGTTCTATTGGAGTTTATTAATTCTGTTGCCATATATTTTTGCTCCATTTACTTGATTGCTCAATTCTTCAATTTGTCTTTCCTTCTTTTCTCTAATATGTTCCAATTTACTTATATTGTTTACATGATATAGAAGCAGCAAAAAATAAAATGTAAACAATGATAGGCAGATATATTAAAATGGGTTCAAAATGGTGTGATTTAAGAAATGTTTAAATAGGTGTGCATTCGTCCATTCATTGGTCAGGGGCAAGTCAAACAGTTAAATAATTGAAATTACACACCTTTTTCTATGTCATAAAAACAACTACCATAATGGATTTTCATTTTTATGTTCATTGAAAATGGCATGATCTAGACAGTTAAAAAGAGGAATTTCAGCTCCAATTTTTATGAAAACTGACTATATTTACTTAGCATAATAAAATAAAGCATAATGAAAATTATGCTTTATTGTCAGTAAAATAACTGAAATATTCAGTTTCAAATAAAACAATACAAAATGATAAGCAGAAACAAGTAAGACCAAAACAATTTCAAAGTAGTTTTGAAGAGTATGTTATTCAAAATAATAAATTAGCTATGTTTTGTTAAAATATAAGTTGAGTGAATACAGAAGAATATCAAAGTTTAAAAAGAGGATACATAACTTCACACATCTGAATCCATTATGTTGACAGAAGACTAACACACTCATAACTGTTTATAAAGAGTATTATTAGAGATAGTTCGGCATTAGCCAGGCATGTAACTTATGAAATAGCCACTTTTTTTCTGCAATGATTTGACTTCCAAAATTTCTGACAAATGAATCCTTGAATTTTATTATGTTTTATTAAACTGAATTTTCCACATAGATATGATGAACAGGTCCTTCGCCTTTTAGTGGATTTCCTGGGACATACAGACCTTTCTATACTCAACTATGGCTGGCTGATCAGGATAATCCTACATCTGTGGCCATGACTAAATCCTGCTCTGGTACCTTTGAAATCAAAAGCCAAATTCTGATCTAGGAAGAGAACTACTCTGCCCTGGATAAAATATCCTAATTGCTTACTTTCTTTTCCTTTTCTTTTAAAAGGCTTTTGAATAATAACACAATATGGTTCTTCTTTTCCTTTCATCTTTCTTTCTGTATGTTGAACTGTAACTAGGTTGAATAAATGAGAGATAAAACCCAGAACTGAACAGCATCAATGAAAGAGGATACATTCTCTTCTTAACAGAATTTTACTTTGCTATAAATCTTGCTATTCTCCCTGGCTCCATGATGTTAGTCAAAAATTAGTGGAATTCAGTTCTTTAATTTTCTATGAAGTTAATGTTTAAGCAGGATAGGCACAAAAAATGGAACAAACTTATTTGTGCTTGATTTAAAGCATCAACAGCCACTCTTCAGTCTAAAAGTAGTACAAAGTAGCAAACCTGAAAATTTTAGTATCTCATTAAAATATATGGTGTAGCACTTTTTTCTCTTTCTCTATCTACTACAATTATTATGGATAGCAGCATGTCAGAACTTGCATTCAAATTCAACTTCCTACATACAAATATGATTACATTTGTGATTAAGGTCTATATGTAGCATTACCTAATTTGGAATAATATCATATATACCTGAATATTTCTGACAATATTTAAATAGCACAACATCCCAGGGCTATTTCTGGAAACATTTAAAAGGCACAGAATTTCATCTGAAGTGATACCATGCAAGAAGTAGTGGTATGCTGCAGAGGCACACCACTTTGAACAATTAACAATCTTCTGGGATTTCCATATTTCCCAAAGCATCTTTCCCTTTCCTCTCCTGCCCAATTAAATGGAAAGATATTATGGACTGACTTTTTAGGTACTCTATAATGGTACCTAAATATTGCATTGCATTAAATATCATATAAGAATCCTTTCAGCTTTCATTATGCCGAACTTCATTATAGTAATGATCATATTTTCTTCAACAATGCCTAATGTCTTTTAAAAAAAAAATAACACAGATACTTGCTGTCACATATTAAGAATCCAGAAAATAGTAATTCTATACTGAACAATACAGATGGAGCCCCCTTTGTAAATTTAAGTTAGATTAACTTTCACCTTAGTTTACAAGGATACTGCTGCAAAGATAAAACATGAATAGAAATCCCGTTTGCTCTGTCTGGGCACAAAAAAGTAATACAAATGTAATCAAAAAAGCACAGCCTAAAAGTTGCAGTAAGTGGCAGTACCTACCTAATCAAGGTTAATTTCAAAATCCTGGGGTGGGAAATTACTAGGAAATCCCAAGAGCTGCAAACTAGACTGAGAAATTATGAAAATAATAAAACAATTTCCTAAACCTAGGTCTCCCATAATTTCTTTTATTAATCTTCCATCTTCCTTCAGATGTTGAAGACAGCATGTTCCTTCCTTCAGATGTTGATTGATAGGTCACCAACTGAACTTTAACTCGCCCTTTTTTATTTAATAACCTTACAACAGGGGTGTCAAACTCAATTTCACTGAGGACCGCATCAAGGTTGTGTTTGGGGGCCGGGGTGGGGCATCGTCAGGGTGGGCATGGCCAGCATGATAGCACTTGTGTTGGGGGGCGTTTGTGATGGCCTGAGTGTTCTGCTAGCGAAAACAGTCTCCCAAGCTCTGCTTTCGGCTGTGACAGCCTCCTGCAAACCTCTGCCAGCGAAAACGGAGCTCACCAGCACAGCCCTCATGAGCTCCATTTTCAGTTGGGATGGCCTCCTGCAATTCTCTGGCAGAGAAAAGTGTGGCCCTTCTGCGTTCAGTTTTCGCTGGCAGAGGCACTGTGGGGCAGTCTTTCACTATTTCCAGGACGATTCTGTAGGCCAGATCTAAGCACCCCATGGTCTGGATCCAGCCCCTGGGCCTTGAGTTTGACATCTCTGCCTTATAAGGATGCAAGAAATCATTGACCTAAAGTCACTCAGTTGAGATACTGAATGAGGATTTAAAGATTGTCTCCCATATCCTATGATAGTGGTCTAATCATGATCAGTAGTCAATCTGCAAATAAGATACTTCATTTTGTTCTTTCTGCTAGATAGATAATGAAGCAGCAGATTGAAGAAAAAAATTAGAGTCTAATGTGAATCAGATTTAGCTCTGGATATATGACAGTTGTGAACAAGGACACAACTTTTTTTAAAAAGCCAAGTTGCCTCATCATACACTAGAACCAAGATTCCAGTGGCCTTGAGGGACTTTAATTATTTGCAAAGTGAATTAATATAATTTACAATATTAATGTTATTGAGTATTTGTCATTCTCCTAAGCAAAAACCAAAAGCATAAATTCAGTAATAATAAACATGTAAGACTGAATCTATTTTGTATATTAAGTTATTCATTTTTCCACATCACCATTAGAAATGAATTGCAAGTTGTATAGGCTATGCTTCCCAAATAGAAATGGTAGATAATATATGTTATATATTTATTGTCAAAGGAGCTTATTCTAGTTATTTAGGACAATGAGATGTTTTCACATACAAAAATGAATTCAAATGAAACCCTAGCATGATGTCATGATCATAACTGTTGCAAATCAAATTATTTTTATGAGATATCACTTGCTTTATTACAATCTTCTAAAGATAATACAGATCTTAATACGACACCAAAAGTACTTTCATAAGTCTAAAATATAGGTGTCCAACCATCTGGCTTACTAGGCTATACTGAGTGAAGAGGAATTGGGGCACACATAAAATATATAATTAATGTAACTAAATCACATAATGTTATAGGGCCACATTAGACGTCCAAGACCACGTGCAGCCTGTGGGCCTCAGACTGGACAAGTCTGGTCTTAAGTATTCCCAGATAGGTTATTAATTTGGCTTTGTCATCAGGCTGTGGGTTTCAAGGGACTGGCGAGATCTTGAGGTGATTTCATTGCTCATCAAATCTCTTCATTTTTTTTAAAGAACCATATGACTGTGTTGAAAATATTTATTGTTCTTATACTTTTTTTTTTGTGTACCACTCAGAGTCATTTCTTGTGGATGGATAGACATGTAAGATAGATGGACGGATGGATAGATGATAGATGTTCAAGAGAAACTTGCCTCTATTTTGAAATCAACCTTTCTTTAGATCTCAAGAAACATAGACATGACATATTTATGTTTTAACTGAGACCACCAATGTTTTAACTGAGAAGGAAGAATTGTATTTTAATCATTCAATATCCCCCACCTTAAGTAAAAAACATTCAGAGTCTATTTCAATTATCCCATTCTATCAAATCTAATTATTTGCCCAACTGTAGAGGATCTATCTTTTTGACTTTGGGTTCTTCCACTATTTCACCTTAATTTACATGCCAATAAATATGTCAATCACATAAATATATTTTCTCCATGATGATCTCTCCATGACTTGATCCTTCAGGCCTTCCAATAGTGTAGCCCTTGATAGTATAACTGAATCCATGCACCCTTAATGCTACTCTTCTGTTTCCTTCCACCTTACCCAGCATTAGACTCTTTTCCAGAAAGCTACAACTTTGCATAATACTGTGCATTCAAAACATGATCACGGACAATATTTCCCCCCCAAAGGTTTCATTTCTTCAAAACTTCTGATTATGATAGACCCATTCAAATTGAACACATATAATTTTACAATTATATCACATGGGATTCTTGAGAAATATTAAATTAACTTTTAATGACTATAATGTAGTTAATCACATAATGTTTCTGACAAGCTGCATATGTTCAACAGGGCTAAAGATGTTTTGCTGCCGATTTTTGTTTGTATTTAGTGTCTGATACATGTTGCTTTAGTGTCCAACATTGATGGATTCAAGTTGCCATGATACTATTCTTCCATTGTAGCAGTGTCCTAGTGAAATTTTTCACCATGTTCATTACTGACTACACCTAGATTTTTGGGAAAGAATTCCAAGTGTGAATGTAGAAAATGAATCTTCAGGGACATGTTGCACTTCGTAGTGTTGTATACTATAAAAAGTTTGTCAAACAGCTGAATGTAGTTCGGTGCTCTGTAGTTGTCAAGAAAATTCTCAACATCATCCTTGAATGCTTTCCAAATGATTTTCTCTGGCCCTACTAACAGATCTTTGAACTATTTGCCATTGATGGCATATCCAATCTAAGGACCAACGAAATTGTTCTTCTTAATTTTGGCATCAGTTATTCCTGGAAATATCTGTCTCAAATCATGGAAATCTTCATCTTCCTTGTTCACTGCTTTCACACAATTTTTTAATCAGCTTAAGTTCTATTTGAAGCAGAGGCAAAAATATCTTTGTCAGGTCAACAAGCAGTTCATATACCATGTTTTTCAAATCTGGAATCAAATTCTTTCAGAGGCCTTGTCTTGATACAACCATTCATACATTTTCTTAACAAGTCCAGTCATGGTGCGTCTTAAGGCTTCAAACATATACTCGCCACAAATATAGCAGAACGGATCACAGCTATTCTGACATTGGCGAGACATTTCTGATGTAACCAATCATCCTGTAGCATAGCTAGTCTATAATTGGCTTACTATGTAAATTACATGCATACAGACAATGAAACAGCCTTCAAACAACACATCAAAATACATGGAAACAAATATCAGCAAAATAAGTAGTGCCTATACATGTGAGCTGCTTTTACACCTTTCCAAGCAGCATTCATCCAGCTTAAACATGTCTAGGCATGCCCAAACTGCAGAGTTCCACAAATATTATGCAATATGCCTAGCATGCATGCCTAGACATGCATGAGCTCACGAAGCATAACACAAGTGAAACTTAAAATATATATGACATTGAAAAAACAGAATATTTCTATAAAATAGTATATGATAGGTTAATTTCAAGTTATTTTCATGATTAGCACCCAAAAATCCATAGATACACTCAAAAGCAAAATCACTGTTGTACAGTGTAACTTGAGTTGGTTATTTGTGTCTTGAAAGAGAACTTCCAGGTTTTGTTTGATGATCCATTGGTTTGTTTTCATGATTGTTCACATTATTTTCAGGAATCATTTTTAACACCAAAGTTTTTGTTTCTTCAAAATTCAATGTTTATTTTCATAAGAGTATCACACTTGCATTATTCTTTATTATTGCACGGAGCCTCGGTGGCACAGTGATTAGAGTGCAGTACTGCAAGCTACTCCCACTGCAATTTGGCAGATCGAATTCCACCAGGGGCAAGGTTGACTCAGCCTTCTATCTTTCCGAGGTGGGTAAAATGAGGACCCAAATTGTTGGGGGCAGTATGCTGACTCTGTAAACGCCTTGAGAGGGCTGTAAAGCACTATAAAACTGGTATATAAATCTAAGTGCTATTGCTATTCTGATATTTGTAGCTATAGATTAGAATAGCATCTTAATATATTTTCCAATTATTATTTTTTAACTTGGGACATACCCAAGAGGGATATGAAATCACAATCAAACCAGTGTGGAAAAAGCAGGCCTAGAGCCCTGAATTAAAATATGTGTCACTAGTGCTATAGATTGATAGGTGGTTTTCAGACTGACCAGTAATATCCTGGAAGTGGAAAGCAGCAAAGCCAGAATAGAAAACTACTGTTTTCCAGAAAATACGACCTACATCCAAAACAAGTTCTAGCCTGATTTTTTTGGGATGGGCCTAATATAAGCTAGTGAAGTGGTAGGTATAGCTAGCACAGGAGGCAGCTCTTTCCTTCCCCGATCACCTCATGGAGGCTCAGCACCTTAATTATGGCCCCACGGATTATCTGAACCAGGGAGGGCTGGGAACTGCCTCTCATTCTGTTTCTCTGGGCACCTGGAGGTGTTTCCGGAGCACTCTTGCCAGCCCCGGCCTGCCCACGGTGCCAGGCAACCTTGCAGCTGAGGGCCCCTCTCTTCCACAACTCACCTTGTAGCTCTGAAGCAGGCAGCAACCAGAGTTTGCAATCCACCAGGTCTGGAATTCAGGTCTTGTTCAGGCTGCTGCTATGAGGCAGAAAGCAGTCCGGCACGTCGGAATTGGCTCCCAATGCCTCTGTCCAGCTGCTGGGCCTGCTGCACTTGCTGCTGCTGGCCCTGCAGGATCTCATCGCTCTCCTGGCTGCGCTGCTATCAGCAGCTCTACTGGGCAGCTTCTGCCTGATGTGGGGCAACTCGGCCCAGATCTCTGGAGCATCTCCCTCACCAGCGGCCTATCAGTTCCCCCTTCACCAGCTGTTGTGCTGCCCTGCACAAGTTCTGTGGTGGACCTGCAACAGGATGGAGGGGGAGATTGTTCTTTCCTCCTTCACACCCCTAACCCACACCTTCCTTGGTCGAGCCCATGGCCTACATTCCTCACTGAAACAAGACACGCAACTCAATGTTACCAGCAGGGCCTCCCAGTTCAATGCTCTGCCACAGCTTTGGAGCAAACTTTTGCCTTCCCTGTGCCGGATTGGAGGCTTTGGAGGGAGGATTTTAGGGATGTGTGTCTGTGCAAGGTTCCCCAAGGAAAGGACAATGGTCCCTCCATGCGTCTTCAGCACAAGGAAAGGATGATTGGCAGGGTTTTTTTTTCCTGCCGATCGTCCTTTCTTTGGGGAGCCCTCCATAGATGAACATCCCCAAAATGCTCCCTCTGAAGCCTCCAGCCTTGCAATCCTATGCAAGAAAGGTGGAGGTTTGTGCTGAACTACAGCAGAGCACTGCATTGAGAAATCTCAGCAGGTAACATTTCTGAAATGTTAACTTTTAACACCGTATTCACAGGAAAATCATAGTTTGACTTTGCTTTCTGTGAAGCGTTGTGCTGAGAAAGGTACAAGCTTTCTCCTTCTGCCCCCCCCGCCCCCCTCCAGCTGTCCATCTCAGCTTTTGCAGACGAATATCCACCGGAAGGGGAGGCTCCCTCACAGGGTGCAATTGAACTTTCAACCGCAATGGACCCGGTGGACACGAACTTCCCTGACCCAGAAGGAGGAGGAGCTCATGGGGGGGCTATGGGGAATTCTGGGAGTGGAAATTAATGAGTCTTAAAGTGGCCAAGTGGCTATTCATGCTGTCATGGCTTTGGAGGGGTTCTCTGCCCTCCTGGCAGTGCTGTTCTCGGCTGCCCTGCAGGACTGTTCCTGCCTGGTACGAAATGAATTGTCCCAGATCGAAAACCTCTGAAGTGCTGCCAACCTACCAGGGCCCCTTCACAAGTGGCCGCCAGTGGAGCCATGCCACCTGTGCCATCTCGCTCGCTGCTGCCTTTGGGTTGCTGAGCACCGGCCAACCTGCCTATATGGTGCTGCAGATGCCAGGCTACATCTATGCTGACACCAGTGCTCTTCGGACCCTGGCGGGTGCTGCAGATCTCATACCAGCTACGCATGGGGTGGCTCCAGCAGGAGGATGGAAGCTGCTGGGTAGCAGCTGGGGCTTGGCATTGGGCTGGGCCAGGTGGCTGCAGAGATGCCACAAGTGACAAAGATGCCGAAGGTGAGCAGGGGCAGCTCCACGCCTGCCTTGCACAGCTGGCAAAAGAGCTGCAGTGCCCACCAGGACCCAAAGAGCGTCCTGGTGGGCTCAGCACAACTGTAAGGCTGATGCCTGCAAGCACCAAATAGGCATGCAGGCCGGTGCTCAGCAGCCCAAAAGCAGAGGTGGGTGAGGCAGCATAGGTGGCACGGCTCCACTAGAGGACCTGGCAGACCGGTGGTGCTCTGAAGGTTTTCAATCTGGGACAACTCATGTTGCCCCAGGCAGAAGAAGCCCAGTAGGGCGGCCAAAAGCAGTGCTGGCAGGAGGGCGAAGAACCCCCGTGAGGCCACAGCATGATGGACAGCCATGGACAGCATGTGCCCACTGCGGCCGAGAAGTGTCCCAGCAGCAGATTGGCCAGCAGGCAGAGCTGGTGGAATCCGGGTCATGTCAAGAGCTTGGACCGTTGCAGCCACAGGCAAGCAGACAGTGGGATGGAGAGGGCGGGGCAAGTGGTTGCTGCGCTCCCGCCGGCCCGTGCTCACTGCCTCCTGCATGCCAAAAATTAAGACCTCCCTGAAAATAAGTGCTTATTTTCAAGCCCAAACAAAAATAAGACTGAGTCTTATTTTCGGGGAAATATGGTAATATTGTTATCTATAATGAATAGTACATTCACCAATCAGGATAACACCATTCAGCAGTGACTCAAAATATAAATATAAAGGGTAGGGATTGGCAAGAGAGACAACAAAAATTTCAATCAGCATAAAGATCAACATAATTTTTGTCTGGCCAGTAATTTGAGTCATAATAAAAAGTCCAATTTCATTCACATGTTATATTTGCATTTTAATAACTTGTTCCATAATGTGAACGCTCTATATTGCCATTTACTTATCTTCCATACTTTGAAAGCCTTTTTTCTCTGGCAACTAATCCCAGCATTAATATGTTCACAACTCTTTATTCTTCTGCATTTCTATGACATTGTCTTCTTCTGAACCCCAGCAGATTCTTCTGCTGTTTCTTGGGTTCAGGATCATTCCTCTTTAGACAGCAATAAAGTTTGGTTCTTTCATACTGGATTTTCTTTTGTATCAACAAAGTTTGAAGCAATCTGGCTTTGAAAAAGTGATCAGCCAAACAGTTGGTGGGAGACTGGCTGAGATAATGCATAATTCTTTGATTCTCACTCAGGATGCAATCCTTCTACTCCATCAGCTGTTAATCAGGTAATTTTTAAACATGAGTTTAGACACTCATCCCTTTACTTGCTTTCTATTCTATCTGATATAATCACATATGTCTGCATTTGCCACAGACATTTCAATATTAAACCTGGATCCTTGATATTAGGGACCAAAATCTGGAATGATGATCATCCTGACTCATTAGAGTAGATGGTGACTTAGTAGTATGACAGATCCAGAGCCTTAATTTCAATCAAATACATACACGCACTCACTTTTAAATATTTCCATTATGACAACTGCTTACATATTACCTACTCCTCAATTTACAATAAAAAATCTTCATTAACTTGTTTCAGAGCATTCATACAGAAAGTCCCAAAGGTGTTTTTTCAAGAGGCAACTGGCCTTTCTGGTCTTTCTTTGAAAATGTTTCACTTCTCATCCAAGGAGCTTCTTCAGCTCTGATATAGAAATATAGAAATTCATATAGAAAGCTTATAACAGAAGAGCAAGGTTAGTATTCAGCCTTCATTCTTAAGAAACGTACCATTATTAGTGAACAATATTGTTTAGTTTTCTGCAGTGTTATGTTGAAACAGTGTAACCAGTTTGTCCAGATTTCAGTTTTATCAAAGAGGAAAAGAATAAAAATCATTAAGTAATTGAACTAGCCTAAAAATAACTTGCATCTTTTTCCATTTGATAAGATTACTGGAATATATGTATCAAGCAATAAACTGCATCAAAATATTAAGAATTTAATTGTACACTTCAGAAAGAAGAACCAATATAAAATGTATTTCCTATTACTGTATCATAACACAAAGTAAGGATTAATAAGCCAAGATATATTTTGACGGATCAACAACTATATTAGATCACTTGTTATCAATAAACGAATATATAAATAAAAGCAATGGTCTTTAAAATACTAATTCTACATTTCTTTGTGATTTTTTTGGAAGTTCACCTCATTGAATCCTTAAGCAGCATCACCATGTAAATATGCTTAAGATCAGTAAAATAAAGTGACCTTTTAAACGGATGGATGGATGATTATAGAAGAAAAATTCACATCTTTCTATCTCAGAATTTTATGTATATTCCATTAGACAGCCAGTTTGCTGTAGTGGTTAAGACACCAGGTGGAGACAGGGAGTTCTAATCCCACTCTAAGCATGAAACTAGCTAAGTGATACCTTGGGCCAGTTATTCTCTCTCAGCCATGGAGGAAATAGGCAATGGCAAACCACTTCTGAAAAACCTTGCCAAGGAAATTGCAGGGATTTGTCCAAGCAGTTGCCAAAAGTTAGTACTGATATGAAAGCACTACATACATATATATACAATATGATTTTATTCTTATTATTTAGCTAACTTTCACCATCTAGATAAAATTGTTTCTGGAGACTACAGCATTGCGTAGAATGCAAAATACTGCCTCACTCCCTACTTTAACTACTATGCAAGCCCTGTAACTCCATAATTCCATAATGTATGCATTTGGAAGAGGTTGGCCCAAGTTTCTATGTTTCAAAGAGCAAAAAAGTGAAGGGACAGTGTCCTGGGCTTTCCAAAGAACTTATTAGGCAGATTATTGCAGCAGTTATGTAAAGATAAAAATGTATTCACATCAAATAAAATCATAGATTTATTGTGCTCTCTTAATGTAAGTTCTCTGTCTAGATAATTATTTACAAGGAGCTGCTTCTAATAGCACAAGCTTTTACCTACAACAGCTCATTGCACAAAAGAAGACTTCACTTCATTGTTCGTCAACCTCATGATCTTCATATCTGTTGGACTATAAATTTCCAGTTAAGGAAATCCATGTTGCAAAAATGTTCGTAGGTTAGATCACCTGAATGGTTTGTGATAGGGTCAGTAACAGAAAATTGTTATTCAGGCTGGGGAAGGAGAGACAGGCTCTTACTTTTTTACCAAGAACAAAGCAATGAAAGAAAGCAAAGATGATTTTAGCAAGGAAAGGGAGACTTCAGTGGAAATCAAGAGTCAACTCCACAAAAAAATATTTTCAAAGACCCTGTAAGCGAATTGGCTGTGCTGGAAATGATTTGACCATTATGTGACCTCAACTTGGACTGAGACCAATAGGTTAGAGAAGAAAAGGCAGGAAAGAAGCAAAAACCGGGTCGCAGTAAGCGTCGGTTGTTGGGTTTACCGGCCATAATACATGAAAAAAAGGGAATCGAAAAGAGAAGGATTTTGGGGGACGAGGAAAGCTAGAGAGGCCAAAGATGGTCCGGGATAGCCTTTCCCAAGCTGGTGGACGACAAATGCGTTGAACGACAATTCCCACGGCAAGCGCTTATTACAACAGGGTTCGTCGTTTCGCAGACTCAGAGTCCCTAAGCTGGGGGAGGCTCGACCCAGGACATAGCCGGAGAAAACATAAGTCTTGTTAATGGGAAGAGAAGGAGAGGGGGCGCCAGAGGCACCTTTATACTAGGGCTTGTTTGACCCCCTAGAGGGGCACGAAATTAGAAGTATTTTCCGCCGACCATTGGCCGCTCACTCACAGCTTCAGCTCCTCGTAGGCGGCGGCTGCCGCGGCGGCTACCACCTTAGTTCCCATTTGCTTCTTCGTCCGCCGCGCAGTTCCGTTCAGGCTCTCTCTGCTTTCTACTTAGAATTCCTTCCTTACTTCCCGGTCACTTGGCAGCCGCGCCTGGGCCTTCAAGACGGCACACCACTTAGGACAAACTTAATGAGGAATCATTCCACGGCTTCCCAAAGAGCGATTCAATGACTCGGGAAGCTGGGATTGGTGGAATCTGTCGTTCTAATCACGCCAACCTATACTAGATGAGTTGGGCGGGGACCACAATTGTGACGCCAGCTCCGGCTCTAGACAACGCCGAATGGAAAGCGACCCGGTACTGGCCATCGTCCATTGTAATTTCGATGTATAGAAGTACAGCTGCTCCTAATTAAGATCTAAAACAATGTTTTTCAATCTTTCCAGTTTGAAGATGTTTGGACATCAACTACCAGAATTCCCCAATATTATATATTGGCTGGATAATTATGTAAGTTTACGTTTATACATCTTCAAACTGCCAGGGTTGAAAAATACTGGTCCAAAATGTAAGACTATCGATTGGTTTGATTGGTTTAATCTACCAAGAATTCCCTATGGTACCACCTTCAAGAAACCTGTGGATGGAATTCACAATGCGATGGAATTTAAAATACAGACAAAAAAGTTTCCAATTTCTTCCTAGCGTGGGCTAGTGGCGCAATGGATAACGCGTCTGACTACGGATTAGAAGATTCTAGGTTCAACTCCTGGCTGGCTCGATGCTAAATTTTTTTTCTTAAAATCTTTAATTCATTGTATATGAATTAGGGCCGGAGCTGCTGCCGCCGAGGGCCTTGCGGGCCTCTCGGGCGGCGGGGGCGCTATGTGGCCAGGCATCGGATGCGGTGCCTGGTGGTCTTCATCCCCCGCGAGGCCGGCTGTCAGCTGCCAGTGGGGTGCGATTGTTCCAGCCTGGACCTGGGTCCCGCTTGGTTTGGCCTTTGCCTGGTCGACGGCAGTCAGGGAAGATCCAGCCGAAGACACAGACGCTAACATATTCTTCGGAAGACCTGTGGGCCCTGAGATATGTCCCCCTGTCTCAGAGTTGGCCCTCTTACCTCTCCAAGACTTATCTCAAGGACGGATCTTGGGATCCGGAGAGATGGTGGGGTCGCCGGAAGCGTGGGAGGGAGGGTTATTTAAGAAAATTTTTAATTAGATTTTTAAAGGGGTTAGGGTTGGCCGGGCGGGGGTTGGGGGACAACCCGCCTGGGGCTGGGATCGGGTCGCGGGTTGAGCGTTGCCGGGAGGGTTTGGGGTCAGATGGGGCTCTATTGAGGATGGGGGGTTGTCCCAGGGAGGGTGATATTAAAGCTATTAGTACGGTGAGCGGGAGAGGCAGATTTGGCGGTTATAGGGGGCCACATTCTGTTTCGGGAGCGCGTCCCCGCTATTTGTCTGCTGTGGCGCGCTCCGACCCCCTTGTCATCTCCCGTTCCCCAGGGGGTCTGAGCAATCGGGCCCTGGGCCTTCGGCTGATGTTATGCAACGCCAGGTCCGCTGTTAATAAAGCCCCTCTCATTTATGATTTGGTTTGTGAGGGGGGTGCGGACCTGGTGGGTGTTACCGAAACCTGGCTGGGCCAGGAGGGGGGAGTTCCTCTGGTGGAGATGTGCCCAGCCGGGTTTCGGGTTTTTCATCGGCCGAGGGCCCAGGGGAGGGGAGGGGGGGTTGCAGTGGTTATTAAGGAGGATCTGTGTCCGAGGGAGGCCACTGTGTCTCAGACGACCGGGTGTGAGCTCCTTTTCGTTAAGTTCGGTCCCAAGGTTCAGGTGGGCTTGCTGGTCGCATACCTGGCTCCCTGCTATGCAGCAGCGGCCCTGCTTGAGCTCCTTGAGGTCATAGCTGGCGTGGCAGTTGGGACCCCCAGGCTTATGGTCATGGGGGATTTCAACTTGCCTTCTGCCGGCGGTGCCTCGGGGTCTGCTCAACAGTTCATGGCTTCCATGACGGCCATGGGCCTGACCCAGTTAATTCGGGACCCTACTCACGTGGGGGGTCACACCTTGGATCTGGTTTTTGTCTCTGATCAGTGGCAGAGTGATCTGGGTACAGCTGATATAGTTGTGGAACCCCTGTCATGGACAGATCACTCGCTCCTGAAGCTCGACTTCCGTTCCGCACCCCCTGACCGCAGGGAGGCGGGGCCACTAAAATGGTACCGCCCCAGGCGCCTGATGGACCCTGATAGGTTCCTGACAGAGCTTGGGCAATTCCCCGAAGCTCACACACACGACTCGGTTGAGGGCTTGGTCGCCACCTGGGATAGGGTGGCTGCCGGGGCCCTTGACCGAGTTGTGCCCTTGCGGCCTCTGACCCGGTGCCGATCCCATGCGGCTCCCTGGTTTTCTGAGGAGCTGAGGGAGATGAAGCGCCGGAAAAGACGCCTAGAGAGCAGTTGGAGGGCTAGCCGCTCTGGGTCTGACCGAACACTATTACGATCTTATATCAAGACGTATTTAGTGGCGATAAGGATGGCGAGGAGGTCTTACCTCTCCACCCTTATTGCGTCCGCGGAAAACCGCCCAGCCGCCCTGTTTAGGGTGACCCGCTCCCTCCTGGAGGTGGGAGCGCGGGAGGACCCCTTGCAGGGACGGGCTGAGGAGTTTTCTAGGTTTCTGCAGGACAAAATCGCTCAGATCCGGGACGAGCTGGATTCTGACTGGGCATCTCCGGGCAGGGGGGCGGGGGTGGATATCGGTGAGGTCAATTGGGTTGAGTTCGATCCTGTTACTGTGGAGGACGTGGACAGGATGCTGGGGGGACTGAATGCCACCACCTGTTTACTGGACCCGTGCCCCTCCTGGCTGGTCTTGGCCACTCGGGAGGTGACACGAGGCTGGTTCCAGGGTATTATAAACGCTTCCTTGAGAGAGGGGCTGTTACCTGCCGCCTTGAAAGAGGCGGTGGTGCGGCCCCTCCTCAAGAAACCGTCCCTGGACCCAACATTATTATCTAACTATCGTCCTGTCTCCAACCTTCGTTTCGTTGCGAAGGTTGTTGAGAGTGTGGTGGCACGTCAGCTCCCGCAGTACCTGGAGGAAACGAGTTATCTTGACCCCCTCCAATTGGGCTTCAGGCCCGGGCACAGCACGGAGACGGCGTTGGTCGCGTTGGTGGATGACCTCTGGAGGGCCCGGACAGGGATTGTTCCTCTGTCCTGGTCCTGTTAGATCTCTCAGTGGCTTTTGATACTGTCGACCACAGTATCCTATTGCGACGGTTGGAGGGGTTGGGGGTAGGGGGCACCGTGCTGCGGTGGTTCACCTCCTTCCTCTCCGACCGTTCGCAATTTGTGTTGACAGGGGGGCAGAGATCGGCCCCGAGGCCCCTACTATGTGGGGTGCCTCAGGGGTCGGTGCTCTCGCCCCTGCTGTTTAACATTTATGTAAAGCCGCTGGGTGAGGTCATCCGTGGCTTCGGGGTGGAGTTCCATCAGTACGCTGATGATACTCAGCTGTACATCTCCACCCCGGGCCACCCCAACGAAGCCGTCGAAGTGATGTCCCGGTGCCTGGAGGCCGTGCGGAGTTGGATGGGTCGTAACAGGCTTCGTCTCAACCCGACCAAAACCGAGTGGCTGTGGTTTCCTGCGCCCAGATACAGCCAGCTGGTTCCTTCGCTGGCCGTGGGGGGAGAGGTTCTGACCCCCGTGGAAAGGGCGCGCAACTTGGGTGTCCTCCTGGACGGACGGCTGTCTTTAGAAGAACACATTGCAGCCGTCGCCAGGGGGGCTTTTTATCAGATTCGTCTGATTCACCAGTTGCGGCCCTTTCTGGATCTGGGCGCACTTCGCACAGTCACTTCCGCCCTCGTTATCTCCTGCCTGGATTGTTGCAATGCTCTCTACATGGGGCTCCCCTTGAAGAGTCTCCGGAGGCTACAGTTAGTCCAGAATGCAGCCGCGCGGGTGATCGTGGGTGCCCCTTGGAGCTCCCACGTTACACCGCTTCTCCGCAGGCTGCACTAGCTTCCTGTGGCCTTCTGGATTCGATTCAAGGTGGTACTGATGGTATTTAAAGTGCTCCATGGCTCGGGACCTGGGTATCTACGGGACCGCCTACTGCCATCGTCTACCTCCCGCCGCCCAGTACGCTCCCACAGGGTTGCCCTACTTGGGGTGCCGCCGCCTGATCGTTGTCGGCTGGCGGCCCCGAGGGTGCGGGCCTTCTCTGTGGGAGCTCCCTCCCTGTGGAATGATCTCCCCCCGGAGATACGAGCCATGACGGACATCCTGACCTTCCAGCACGCGGTTAAGACCTTATTTTTCCAGCAAGCCGGCCTGGCCCAGTAAATGGTTTATGGGTTTTAATCTAATTTGGTTTTAAATTTTTAAATTTTAATATTTAATTAATCCCGGAATTTTAAATTTTTGTATTTTGCAATTGATGGGATTCGGCCAGATTCGTATATTTAATTTGTTTTTAAACTGTATATATTCTGTTTTTTAGTGGGCTGTACACCGCCCCGAGTACCTTTTTGGGAGAGGGAGCGGTATAGAAATTTGATTAAATAAATAAAATAAATAAATATGATGTTTCATATATTCTTTAGAAATTTAGCTTATGATTCCTAGACTAATAGCAACTTAGTTATTTATTTTACTCCAATATTATTTGTACACCATGCCTGGCAGGGATATAAGTATTTAGCATGGCTTTAATACTACAAATTGTGCTGTATTCCTACACTGCTAAACTACACATTGTGGAGGCTTAGACGTTTCACAGCTGCAGTGTGCCCAAGACCAAGCAGAAAAGAGCAGGGGGAAGATCATCCAAGTACAACTGGTACAAAATGTAACAACAAAAGCAATAATGGGTGCCTCCCAATATGCTTATGTTATCACCACTGGTGTAATGATTACCACTTGGGTTGTAAGTACAATTCAAGATGCTGGTCATTACCTATAAAGCCATATATGGCATAGAACCTGGATACCTGAAGAGCCACCTACAGTTTCTCCCCACAGAGTAGGTATATTCCATATCTCTTCTATTAAATGTACAATCTCTTTAGGTATTAACGGCAGCTGCATCATTTACAATATATGTCCAGTTTGATGATCCCACAATTTGTAATGGCATTTTTCCTCTTCATGACTCAAAAGCATTTATTGAAAAATCCAGTTTGGTTTAATACCAATATAAAAGAATATTGTAGCTCAGGGTTGAATAGTGGGGTCCTTGGTGCTCTTTGAGCTTGGTGATTTCTTGCAGACATTTCATTACCCAACTAGGTAACACTATCAGTTTAATAATAGCACATTTTCTGTCTGTGATGTGTGTTCAGAGTTGACAATGTGCAAATGTATTAAGGTGTACAATGTAAGCTTTCTTGGACTGCAATTTCCCCTCATTAGTTCTGCTAAATTTCTTATGAAATGGGAAACAAGTAAGCAGCAAATATCAAAAGCATTTGCTGCATTTATTCCTAAAACAAGAATATGGCAGAAGCATGTTCCACAATGTACTCAAGGCCACAAGAAAAACTAAATGTTTAAGTTTCATTTAAAATGGAATTCAATTTACTTAGAGATTTTTAAGTTAATATTTGTGATTATGTGCATTAAGTCAGTATTGACACTAAATGACTACGTACATTTTCTCATTGTAATCATTTTATATTTTCCATCCATATGGGTTTTTTTTTTTTTTTTGGTAAAAAGCGTAGTTCACTGTTGCCTTCTGCCAGACATTTGCCTTAGCTGAGATAGCTTTTGAATATGGCTGATCACTGGGGAAAACATTTTTGACATCCACTCCCAACATTCTTTGCTTATTCCTCCCAAAAACACTCTTCAGCCACAATAAGACAACATAAGTTATAGATATTATTTCCCATGTATTTAATAATTTTACTTTGTCTCATTTAAAATTACAGTTGGGCACAACATTTTTCAAGGATTGCTTTAATGCTTTTGGAAACAATGCAAATGTGAAAAGAACCTTTAATAACGGTCTGTATTAAAGCTGGAGAGATGGCAGAATTAATTACAGGAACTAGTATTGCTGCTTGATTACTATTTTGTATGTGTACTTGTACAAAATGGAAATATATTGAATGTTTATCAGTCTTACAATGTTAGATTTTATTATCAGGTATTTAAACTATGCCATTTTGCAGCTGTGATTTACATGGAAAAAAACAATCATACAATAAAATAATTTTAAATGTTATTTTTATTCTTAAATCCTGAACACATAAAATCTTTAAACCTGAACAAATAATTTTAAGCTCTACGGGTCTTTTTGAAATTTCATTTTTTAGTAAACAAAAATTTAGTGCAAGTCTAGAATCAGTTATTTCCCTTCCCTATTTCTAAGCCTGAACATATGGGAAAAGAGTTTTCATTCATCCGGAAATAATTTTAAATATCGAACACAGGGCTAGAGAATTTTATGATCTTGAGTTGCTGCTAAAGTAGAACGCTCACCACCTCTTACATCAAATTGGAGGTCTCTGGGATTTGTAGTTCCCTGGGATAGACTTCTGTTTCTCCATCCATTAATTTAATAGAGAAGTCCTTATCGCACCCACCCCTAAATGACCACAGGAAATTTGGGGATTACAAAAGACGCCCATTAAAGAGCCATGCAGAGATGAATTCTACCCTTTGGGGGGGGGGGGGGAGTTCTTTCTTATGCTCTACTGACAGCTCTGCCCCGCTTATTTTCTCCACAAGGGTTCCCTTCATTATTGCATTCAAGCAATAAACTTGAAATTTGAACTCTTGATGATCATGCAAAGGAGGAGCTTCTTTTAAAACGGCCCTCTAATTAAATCCTGATTTCCGGAAGAGAAAACGGAGAGGCGGTGCTTCCGGCCATTCATTCAGCACTCGGCCAGAAGCGCGCCAATATCTTTCCTTTCACGAGTAACGGAAGTGGTCTAGTTTCAGGTGGCTGCACCAAGCTCAATTTTTTATCATTCCTTTTGGCTTCTCACCCTCGGGGAGCCCTCTGTATCTGGTTTAGCAGCTTCGAATTGCGCCTATTGCCTTTCCGCCATGAAACTCGTGCGGTAAGTATCAGCTGTTCGGGAAAGGCGGGAACAATTTAGAAACACGTTGGGCCAGGAGGCCCTGGCTTCTTTTCATGGCCGCCTCCCTTTCCCTCTCCCTCTCCCCTCCCTAGACATGCGTTCCTTCCGACGCGCTAAAGACCTTTTGTTGTTCCGTTTTCCGGGACAATTTTGAAATGGAGAATCAGTATTACCCTTAAATGTCTTCAGAGCTAGCAATTTGCTTCAATAAGTGGCCATTCACTAAGGGCCGCGAAGCTATTTCTAGTACAAAGTAGACAGCAAAATCCTAACGTGGGTTAAAATAAGGGAAAAGCTATAGTTGCTCAAATAGCAATATTTTACTGGTCTGATTTTAGACAACCTTATTCATGTGAGTGATTATCTGCTCATTTGTGTATACCATCATATGCTAAGGCTCAGTCTAGTAATTGTAAGGCTGCACCTATTGGGCAAACACAATCGAGGTTAGAACAGATTATAAACAAATTATGTATATAGAGGCTGTATCATAAATGTCCATTAGGTACCTAATTAGACAAGCAAGTAATTAAGATGTGCCTAGCAGACATGAGTATTATAATTTGAAATAGCCAAATCACCAAGCTGTTATATTAGAGAAAATCTAAAATACTGCCCTGTAAATATAGCTGGACCTTTTCCAAAGCCTGATTTAATCCCTTCAAGCAATCTTAGAAGGGGGACATTTTTGCAGGCACACAGAAGTTTGTCCATACAAATCTGAGGAGTTTAAAACATGTTTTTATCATGCAAGTTTTATTCTGATATACGTATTAAGCATTTATGAATTATGGACTAAGTCTCCAAGAAAACTTTGAATAGAATAGATAACACTGGTGATATTATCTAGTTGCTTAATGAAACATCTGCAAGAAAACCAACAAGCTTAGAGAACACCAAGGATTCCACAGTAGAATAAGTATTTTGCTATTCAGCTAAAACCTATTTTTATTTATCACAAAATTGAAGAAAAGAAGACAAAGCTGTCCCTCTCCTTTCTTATTTCTACTGACATTAGATTCATTGGTTGAGAAACTATAACAAAATAAAATTTCAGCAATCAAACTAGCAAACCAAAAAAATAAAATTAAGATCATATGCAGATGATGTAGTAAAGGAAAAAATATTTGGTACTTCAGAATTTAACAAAAAAGTAATAAACATTAAATGTAAAGATGCTTATTAGCAGACTTGAAAATATAGACTACCTGATTTCCTTAGATGGAAACATTTAAATTGTTTCAAATAAAAATTGCAATGATAAAAATGAACATTTGGCATAATTTGTTAATTTAAAATTATTTTGGAAAGAATTGAAGACAAAGTATTAAACAAGTGGAAAACACTAATTTTAGTTCTAGTTATTTGTCTAGAAAAGTATCAAGCTTAGATTTTACAAGTCTTGAAAGGTGGATTGAGACCAAATTATTTGAGGGACTGCTTCTCCATTTCATCTTCCCATCTTATCAGATCTAGTGCAGAGGGTACATTATGGGTTCCTTACCTAGGGAACTTGATAGGCCCTAGGTGACAGAATTTTTCTGCTATTGTGTTCACATTGAAATCTTCTCCCCCCTCTGGTGAGGTTGTCTTGGTCACTACTGAGCTTTGAAGAAGTTGCTCAAAACCTGGTTATGCCAACTGGCTTGGGGACCCTACAGGAAGAGCCACTATTTTTAACATCCCTTTATTTAATTGGTTTAATTTTATTGTTATATTTTTCAATCTATTAACTTTTAATTCTATTGTTTTCCGCCCAGGGTCATTGGTTTGTGAGATGGGCAACTATATAAATTGATTTAATAATAACATAAAACCATCAAGAGTTGATCTGAAGCAAACTTTACTTAGTGGCAGATTAAAGTAGTATTGATACAGGCCTTAGTGTTATATCTTCAAAAGCCTAAATCAGGGTTTCTTGTATATGATTCCTCATCTTTCTGACTTGGCTTTACTTGGACTATAGAAGGTTCCCAACTATTTCTAGAGATAATTATCTGCCTTTGCTTAATATTGATCAGCCAATAGAATGACTTGAATGTCAAATGGTTGTTGATGTTTGCATTATGGAGACATTTGCTTTTTGCATGAATTTCGGCTTTTATTCTCATTGTCTCATTATCTAAAGAAATTCATTTACATATAAGGTAACATGTTTGTTCCAATTATGTAGATTTCTTATGAAACTTAGTCATGAAACTGTCACCATTGAACTGAAAAATGGGACTCAGGTACATGGAACCATTACAGGTATGTGATTCTGGATGAAGAAATTATCAAAAAAATTTGTAACTAAATAAAATTCTGAATATTTAGCAGAATTCACGGGTGTTTTTCCACTTAAATTAGGAGTGTATGCATGTGGCTTTCATTTTATTGATGCAGGTATATTTATGCTTTGAAATAGAACTAGAGCAGTATCCATCTGCGCTGGGAAATACCTAGCATTAGAATTGTATTCCTGGATTAGATTGAAAAATCTGCTTACCCAAGGTCACTATATGGATTTTTCTATAACTTCTAAAACTACCAATATTTCCAGCTATTATTTCAGAGCATTGCTCTCCATATATTATGTGTTAAATATTTTTCATTATCAAAATAAGGAAGAAATTGTCATTTATACTTTAATACTTGTGTGATATTTCAGCTAGGAGTCCTCACCTTTCTTAAACTACTGAACACATTTGGTATCTTAAGAATATGGTGTGGCACTTTTGCAAACTGCTGGGGAATTTCCACTGAACAAAATGTTTGGGGTTGTAATGAATATTCCCTCTAGTAAATTCTTTCATCGGATATTCCTTTATCCCTGCTTATCTTTGTCTGGACAATTAGGCAAATATCCAAGTAAAAGATCTGGTTGTATCTAGCAAACATTTATTTTGATGACTTATTGACAATTTCTGGTCAATAATTCTTGAAAATAAAGTTTGGCTTGTAACACAGTTCCCCAATCTTTCTGGCTTTGCAGACTGGCAGAGGGGGAAGAAGGAATGGTTCCATGTGAGCGGCAGGCATGCACGCCTGTATTCATGCAAATGGAGTGCATGTGCTCACCTGCTGCTCGTGCAAGTGGGGATATGCGTGTTCGCTTGCCACTTCCACGGCATGCTCCGAATGGTTCAAGGCCTAGTAGTGGACTGTGGTTGGGGACCCTGTTTTAGCATATCACTTTTTCTTTTTTAAAGCTTCTTTGTTTAATTGTAGGATATCAGGTAGAACAAAAGCCCTGATAACTTGTTAAAGGAAGAAGTGTGGCCAGTTGGCATATTTGTTATATTAGAGAACATAGTTCTAGTTAGAGCAGGGGTGTCAAACTCAAGGCGTGCGGGCTGAATCCGGCATGCAGGGTACTTAAATCCGGCCTGTGAGGCCAGCCTAGAAATATCAAGAGACTGGCGTGCGGTGCCTCTGGCGGCTAAAACAGGTCACCTGTGCCCCCCCTCCGCACCTCATTTTCACCCTCTATGACCTCCTGCAGCACTCTGCTGGGTGCTGTAGGAGGCATCCATCCCGCCGTTGCTGGCCCACAAACAAGAACTACAATGCTGATCCAGCCCTTGAAAAAATCCAATTTGACACACTTGAGTTAGAGCAAGATTGTGATAGGGGAAAATATTTTGAATGACGAGAATAGGTGAAGTACATGAGTAATTATGGAGGAAAAAATTTCTATATGTAGGAAATATGAGTCAGAATATTAAAGAATAAAACATACTATTTTTCAAGCTGTGCAGACAAAAGATTCTAAGAAAATGCAGGGTTTTGAAAAAGAAATTTGTTTTATGATCATGATTTTCTAGCTCACTATAGTGATCAAATATATAGCATTCTCCCTTATCTTACAATAGGTAATTTATGATAGTTGTATGGCCATAGGTAGGCAATTTTGGAATAATATAATCTTCCACAAGATTAGGAAATGTTCTGTGCTTTATTTTTTTCAGGAGTGGATGTCAGCATGAATACCCATCTTAAAGCTGTAAAGATGACTTTGAAGAACAGAGAACCTGTCCAGTTGGAGACATTGAGCATTCGAGGCAATAATATCAGATATTTTATTCTGCCAGACAGTTTGCCTCTTGATACTTTGCTGGTGGATGTTGAACCAAAAGTCAAATCCAAAAAAAGGGAGGCAGGTAAGTTATTGATTTCAGACTTTAGGGTAAATATCTGCTTCATTTAAAAACATTTTAATTTAACATCTATGATGAGGCCTTATTATTAATTACTTTATTTGCGGTCACAGACCAAAACACAAGTACAACAAAGAAGAACATGGGAAAATTAATCATGAACAATTGGTCACCAATAACTTGACTAAGGGGAATTACAGCATTCTCTGATGGTTACAGCTCTTAAAAAGAATTTGGAAACCTGACAAGTAATGTATGAGGAGCCATCCCCTAGACAATATAAGAACAAATTGCTAACATTGGGTCTAGAAGGGTCTGTTCCAAGGAGAGACAGTAACTTAGATCTGCCTGCATTATACATAGGACAGTATAAAAGGACATGCTCCACAGTTTCAACCTCAGCTCTGTCACGGGCACAGCTGCTTGTTAATCGGGAGCCTCTTAAATCACCCGTCTAGAAGTGCTGAGGGCAGGACATTAAAGCGAGGTAGGGAGAAAGTTTTTCTATACTTGGAAATGGTTAGAGTGTAAAAATAGGAAGCCATCCTCAGTCCGTAATTATTAAATTGGCTGAAGATCAGAGGGGAGCAGGTTTTGTTAGCTCTTTGTTGGCTCGTAGATATTGCAAGTCAATGTCCACAAGCCGTTGAACTATCCTAAATTGGGCGTCCTTAAGGCCATAATCTCCCAGGGCATCCCCCGTAAAACCTAGAAAGTGTAACTTCTTCATCAGCTGCCTCTCCCAACGAGAGATATGAGAGTCAACAAACACCAGGGAGAGGTAATTACCAGGAACTGCCAGAAAGAGCACCCCATTTAAAGGTGTTAATCCATGTCATACATTCGACTGATCGAGTGCCCAGTTCCAGGTACATTGGAGCAAAACCAACACAAGGAGGAAGACCCAGAAGTTTTCTAAGAAAGACAGCCGGGTTCTTTCAATACAATCCTTGAAGCCCCGTATCCATATGGAAATTTCGTAAAAAGTTTGAGCCAAAGTTTTGGCTTTGTAAAGATGCAGAGCAGAAGGAATAAACTGGCCTACTTGGGTATAAAAAAATCTTAAAATCTGCTGGCGACTACAGGAGGCCGAATTCAGTACTTGGGTTTGATGTCTAATCCAAGCACTGGTGTTCTGAAATTGAATACTTAAATACTTGAAATGAAAAACCTGCTTAACAGCATTATCATTGATAGCCCAGTTATACATTTTCCGGGCTCTAGAGAACACCAATACTTTGGATTTATCATAATTAATAGACAAGTGGTTCTCAGCACAGTAAGACCCAAAGAAAGTAATCTTTTCAGACCTGGCTTTGACAATGAAAGGAGGGCCGCATCGTCAGCTTAAAGGAGAAGTGGGATCTTCGTAGTTGACAGCTTTGGAGCGTGGGACTCAATACGTCCAATGTGAAAAGCCCTATGATGGGGCCTAAATTGCAGCTTTAATTCTTACTTGAAGTGGCTTTAAAAATAAGTTTACAAATTGATTTGTATCACTTCAAAAATAAAAGTTGGAAGATATCTTGCTCATTTGCTGTTATAATTTTTGCATAATATGTAATTTCTGTAGAGAGCTTTCATCACATCCCTTCAAAGCAGCTTTGATTATATAAAACTAAAGTATAGATTGTTTGGTACGGACTAGATATGTAAAGCTAATTTTTTAATAAAGGAATCTCATGCTATCTTCTTGTTTCAAAAAAGTTTTTCCAATCTTAAATTCTCTAGCCCTTGTCTTGTAACTAATGGAGCAATATCAATTGCTTAAATGATTCTTAAATAGCAAATATATACTTAAGTTACTTAAACAGTTAATTTTCCTTGGACAGAAGCAGGGATTAACAGCAATTACTGAGGCACATAATACCAAACATGTCACTAAAAGACAAAATCACGAAACTGCATCTCCCTTACTTTGGCCATGTCATGCAGGGGAATTCACTGGAGAAAACAATTATGGGAGAGTTAGTGGTAAAAGGAAACCAGGCTGTCAAAGAAAACATGGTGGCTGGACACTTATCAAAGCTGACACCAGACAGCATAAAAAATTAATGCAAAATCAGAAGATTGAAGCCCATATTTTTAGAATAACACTTGAGTTACATATTTTAGAGCATTATTTCTTAGAAGTTTATATTTCAAAAATATATCCATTTTCAGTATTTGGAAGCAGAGATAAGTGACTTGATAAAATCATTGTAAGAAAATCATATAATCACAAATAGTGATTTTTTTTTCACTTTTGAATTACTTGGAATAAGTTTAAAATTTAAAATATATACAAAATAAAAATGTTATACAGTAAAAAGTACTATGGTAGGATTGTCTTTACAAAATAAGGTTATATTGTTTTATGTTCAGTTGCAGGTAGAGGACGTGGAAGAGGACGTGGAAGAGGACGAGGACGTGGAAGAGGAAGAGGGGGTCCAAGACGATAACTTCTTTATATCTGTTATTAAAAAAAAAGCCCCAAACAACCGGTATTTTTTACAGGTTTTGTTTTATGTCAATTTTAATAAACAAATGTGGAAAATGTGTCACTTAAATTCATATATTACATGAAACCCCTGATTACACTTGTCTTATCTTTAACTTTGACAGCCAAAATTTAAATAGAAATGTTTAATTCTGAATTCCAGAATTGTGAAATTTGCAGTCTATCTTATGTCATCTGCTGAAACCTGAACCATTTGTGAATATTTCAGTTTATAGGAAAAAATTAAACAGTCCTCATTTAGCAGTCGCATATGGGACCAGCAGTTCTGTTATTAAGAAGTCTCTAAGATGCTTTTCTTTTTCTCACTCCTCTGACATTTGTTGGAAAGAAAGGGCTTACAAGAGAGTAATCAAGCACACTGGAAAATGCACCATATTTGCATTAGCACATTCTTAGCTACTGCATTGACAAAACATTGCTTTAATATGTATTGTGAGCTTTCTTACACTTGTAATCCCTTTCCAATCTCTCCACTCTACAAAGTGCCGGGGTGTGGGGGAGAGAAAAATTAACAGGTCATGTACAATACAATCTGTGTGGACTAATGGCACTTGTGTCTGAGAGAATGCTGTGAAAACTAAATTTTGGCATTCCTTGTAAAGTTTTCTTCCAGCACCATTGTAATTTCAAATGGTTTCTGAACAAGATAATTTGTAAACAAGGATAATCGTATTTTGAAATTACTTTGAAGAGTGGCATAGGGAAACAAAAACATTTGACTGTAGTCCCTTTGTCTTAAAAACAATAAAAACTTAAACAGGCAAATAAAACAAAAGTTACAATTTTCCTCATACAATTTTTTGACTTACATTTTTATGATTTGATATAAAATATTTCACAGAAAATAAACATGATACCACATTCAGTATGCAACTAAAATCTGTATGTCTTTAGTTTCTTAGTTCATAATTCCAATGTAGTCCTTACTTAAAATTTCCCAGCCTTGTTGCCCATTGTTTTTATAGTTCTTTTGGGAATTATGGACATTCATTAGATGGCTACAGATATGGCAGGGAGTAAACAATCTGACAATGCTTTGCTCATAAAGGTAACTTACAAATAACTATAAAAATGAGTTGCATAATCAAACTATATCCATATAGAAAAATCAGTTGCACACATTGCAGTTTTTTGTACCACTTCTTGGATGTTTTACAACCAGAGTTCATATTCACCTATGCAAGATTTCCTTTGCAAAGTTGCACAGAACCAATATTTTCAAGTATAATCTTGTCTTTATCTGTCAAAATCTATCTCCAGTTATCTTCTGCAAAGCCATTTTTTTTAAAATGGAGAATGGATAAGAGACTTATTTTGGAGGAATGTTTGGTTACCCAGGATTTGCTTTGTTGCTTGCTGCTACCTATAATTGATATAATCTTCAAGCTGGAATGTGAAAGCTGCATCAATTGTTAAAGTCCAATTACTGGTGATTTCTGAGCTTTATAAAAGTTACTAATGCTCCTAATGGTATGCATAATGATGTTGTTGCCACAAGGAGACCAATAACTGCTAGGCCACCTCTTGGATAATCTTTTGCAACCAACTGTCCCTACAAGAGATAACAGAAGTGTGAAACAGCCTACAAGGAAATATATATTGCTGTTTTAATCTTGCGGTTCATGATAAAATACTTATATTACTAAATGATCACATTTTTTCAATTTGCATTCTTTTCATTTTTTCAAGCTTCAAATTTCTGTAACGGTAATTATATAGATGTTAGTACACTAGAATTGTTTCAGATTCAAGAGGCAGAGTTTACCATTTTTCCAACTTAGGTCCATTTTATTGGATAGCAATTCCTGGAACTCCAGGCCAATATAATTTTTTTTCTATATTGACCAGCAAAATTGAAAATTGCATTCTATGATATTGGAAAACTGCCTATCTCCCTCAACTGCTAAATTTAAGCTGCCAACAGAAAAAATAAATTCAGTAAAATACCTCTGTTGCATCCCAGGCTTGATACTGGGATATCCCTGTCCTGATGTAGTCCGTGATGTAAAACACAAACAGGCTTATGATTAATATTGGACTGATAAAAGCCCATAAAACTTTCCAATACCAACTTGGCTCATGTCCAATCATCACGCAAAGGTCTTTACTAAATCTATTGAAACAAATAAGCACTGTGTTGGCATCTATCATTCCAATTAAAAGCAGCTGCTATAAAGTTAGAATGCTATCTTAAAATGCTTTAAAAAGCTCTTGACATCTTGGAAGAAATTGGTATATAAATGCAGAATAAATTAGGCAATGACATTTTGATAATGATATAAGAAAGAAGCATCATGATTGACTTCTTACCTTTTTAGCCCATATATGTAACAAACGGCAATAGTTTCCACCAGTACAATAAGCAGCAAGGACAGAGTAGCAGCATAATCATTGAAGATATTAAACCAATAGTTACCAGCCCTTGTAGTAAATATTAGACCAATGACACAGCTGATAATGCACACGCTACCTATAAACAAAAAAATGCTTTCAACCTCAATGTTAAAAAAAGCTTGGACCAGAACAAATTTTATATTCTTTTTACTAAATATGTAGTCCTGCTGGAAATAAGGGTCATAAATTAAAACTACTGTAGTTTTTTTCAACTTAACTGCTGATTCAGAGGTGGGCTGCACATACTTTAACAACTGGTTTGCCAAAAATGTGAGCATGCATCCACTATGCCAAATTGGCTCCTTTCTAGAAATAAGGATGTTCACATTTATTGTCATGGATATTGAGATGATTAGAAGAAGAATCACAGTTGACATTCACTTATAACCATAATAAGTATGCGTGATTATAATCAGAGCTATACAGATAATCCTTGAGTTAGGAATGTAATAGAATCTGCCAATTACATTTGTAACCCGAGAATTTGTTAATTGGATCATGTTAAATGAATGTGATCCCTCCCTGCTTTAGCCAATGCATTTGCTAATTGAATGTGCAGGTTGTTAAATGCACATGAGGTATCGGAGTGGAGGGGGACTGGAGCGGGGGCGGCCGCACGCTAGTGCTTTTGACTACCCAAGGCTTCCCCCTACCCACTGAGATATCTCATGCTTCCCCCTCCTATCCTACTCCTGGGTCACTACAGGCACTGGGCCTATGGGGACAAATGCGCCCTGCTTGGCTGATTAATAGGCTGCCTGCCTGAGACACCTGTTTTTGGAGCGCCAGACAACCTTAATAAATCTGAAGGAATGCGATCCCCCCCACACACACACCCAGACATCTGTTCTCCACAATGAAACCTTTTGCAAAAGGACAGAAGGCTTTGGGAGAGTGATCTCGCACTGCTGGACATCTGGTCCCTTTGCAATTTTCAGCATGGAGAACAGAGGCCTGAAGGAGTGCAACCTTGCACCCCCAAAGGCTTCTGTCTATACCAAAAGCTTTTGCAAAGGGATAGAGGACTTGGCACTCCCGGCTCACTGAGGCTGCGCAGCACTTCAAAAATAGATTGGGTATCCTGTGCAGGCAGACAAGCTGAGCAGGCACACCCCTCATGCTCTGCCTCTGCTCTCACCACTCTACTTTTGAAGTGCCAGGAATAGGCAAAGAAACTATGCTGCTACACATACGCCGCAGCTGAGAGATTGGAAACGAGACAGTTTGCTTGAATAGAAAGAAGGAGCGATCAGCCTGTTCTGGAACTCAGGATCTTTGAAAGGTAAATGAGTGATTGGGATGTGGACAAGCCAGTGGGCTAGCATAGCAGGACCAGTGCCTGTTACATCCCTGTCGGGGAGGGAGAATAGGCAGGGGGAATGTTGCAGTGGGTCATAAGGGTGAACAATTGCTATGGTACTGCAACATTCATAATGTCGGGACTGTTGTATTTTGGAGGGCTGTGTCATAACTGAACCATCGCTAAATGAACTGTAACTCAAGGACTACCTTATTGCAGTTATATGCATATCATGACATCTTCTGCAATATTATCTTTTAATTGTATTGCTAGTCTTGCCAGGCATTGAAATAACTTATTTCATCAAGCCAGTCTGGCCTAGGATTTTATGGGGTTTTAAATTCGATCTTAAATTGGTTTTAATTCCTTATTTATAAATCCTTGTTTCATTTTTTATTTTTATTTATTCAATCACCTAATATTGTATTTTTTAATGACTGTACACCGCCCCGAGTCACGCAGGGAGAGGGGGCATTATATAAATCTTGTAAATAAATAAATAAATTGAAATTATTCAATATTGTAGCTATCAAATTTACCTGAGATAATCTCCCTGGGTACGTGAGAAGAGAGGAATTTGATGTCAGTCAGAGGAGTAAGAATGGCTGCAGTGTTTCCCAGCATGCTCCCTATTCCCAGCAACAGCAACATGACAAAATACAGCACTGAATACAATTGTGAGAACTCCATATTTTTAATTGCTTCAGAATATACTATGAATGCTAGCCCAGTCCCTTGTACAGCCTGATGAAAAAAGAGTGAAATTATTAAATAGAAGAATAAATTCAGTATCTAGCATACAAGAACCATTGGTTAAAGGAAAAATCATTTCCCCCCACAGCCTAACTATTGACTTAACAATTGTCAACTATTATTTAAAATCAGAGAAAAAGAAAGTCTATGAATTAATTTATTACAAAGATAGTTTCATTTAGAGGACAAAACGTTGCAGGCCAGTTAGGACAGATTGCTGCTGTATTTGACTATGATATAAATATTTTTCAATATGGCTGAACTAAAACAATATACTGAATATTTGTAGTTTATATGTTTGCAAAAGAATATGAAGTGGAAGTTGTTTTAATACTATTTCCTTGTAGAGTCCTATTCACTTGTTTGTTGTTGTTTGATAGCCTATCTTTCTGCTCTGATACAATTAAAAGTGACTATAAGATCTCAACCATTAAAAAAGTTATAGATAAGGAGTAGCACTTTCAAGTGAGCCTAAGAATGAACTGGAAGCCAGTGAGAGCCATTTATTGGCTGTTTATGTAATATCCTAAGCCATTAGAGGAGATGGTGCTGTATCTCTACATTATCACTAGGATAAAAGCAATATATAAACTAAAGAGATACAGGCAGTCCTCAATTAGCCACCACAATTGGGATTGGCATGGTTATTAAGCAAAGCAATTGCTATGTGAAATTGTGACTGCTTACATTCCTACTTCAGATTTCCTTTGCTTTATAGATTTGCGACTTGTAAATGTGGATTGGTCTCAGAGTTATTTTTTTCATCACCATGAATGATTGCTAAATTAGTCAGTCATTAAACAAGAATTACATATATATACTATTTACTTAGTTATTTGATTAACTAGAACAATTTGTTCACTTAATCTGCTAAACAAACAATCATGTTCAGCAAATCATAAGGGCTATTTCCAAAAACCCTAATTTCCAAACAAGCAACCCACATTTTACTATGTATATCCAGTCAAAAAAAATGAAATTAATCTCTATGTTTTATCTATCTGGCCATATATAGACTGCAAAATCCACATGACAGTTAGATGACAACAGTTACTCAAAAAAAAACTTAACTTAGTTGCCAATAATGGGCTATTTGCATTTTTGCAGTCTAGAACAAATAGCACACATCAATTAGATGGCATGTTAAAATCCAAAAATAGCCCTACTATTTGCATCCATTCTAAATTATTTCAGTAAGTGCTTCAGAACTTCAGATTATGAGACACCATTCAGTGAAAATAGATATTAATTATGATTCATATATTGAAACTATGGATTGTAGAAGAGATAATGAAATGTAGCAATAGTAAGGGATTGTGGAAGTGGCATTGATTCTCAATAACTTGTTGAAAGTTGCCTTGAATATTTTGCAACATCTGATTTCTCTGAGTCTTTATCGTTTCTAATATTTTACTGAATCATATCTAGCACTATTGTAATGTCTTGGAAATTATCTTTTGCTCTTGTGAGCATTGTAACTTATAAAGAAAACAACATTGATTGTAAAACAACTGAGACATAGCATTGGGAAAAAGTCTTAATATTTTTGCTGTTACAGCATCAACTATAAGCCTCTTTTATCAACTTGATCCAGATTACCAAATGGAAAATCTTTTATATTGCTTCAGAATTTTTAAACGAACACCCACGCAAAATTTTACCCTTATTTTCATGAGTTATCATTCATTCATTAACACCAATGTACTAGATAGTTACAGTTACTTAATCAACCTACTTCATAGGTCCATTTTATTAATTGTTTATTAATAATATTATTACTATTAATTTGGTGAAGTTTTGTTTACATGGAAAAGTAAATTGAATAAAAATGTAACATCCTGAACAATTATTAACATTCAGCAAGTGTCAGTATCCAAACAGGAAGATGAATTGCTATGAAGATAAAAATGGAAAATTGACAATCATCTGAAGTAAGAGATAATTACTTTTTTTTCCCAAGATGGCATGCTGAGCAATGGGCAATTTTTCTGTCTCCCACCAAATAACTGCTTTGCCACCAAAGCTGGCTATTTATCAACTATGCTTCCTAGAATCAAATGGGGGAAAAAAAGAAGGACACAAGAAAACCTTTGGACAATTGTGCATCTTCAAAGGAGACAGATCTTGAAGATTGCAATTCTCAATAAGGAACAATCAGAAGGTCAAGTCTTTTATCATTTTTACTAGTCAGCTGTTCTGTTTTTTTAAACCATGCCTTAGTTTTAATTTCACTTTTAAAATTCCTTTATTTTTTGATCTATACATTTTAATAGACTAGTTCAGGGATCCCCAACCCCCTAGGAAACGCTCAGTACTGGGCTGTGAGCTATTTGCAACTGGGCCACAGAAGTGGTGGGGGAGCGCACATGTGTACATTCCCATTTGCGCAAGCAATGGACAAGTGTGTGCACACATGCTCCATTTACATGAACAGCAGTGCATGTAAATAGAGCTGCACACATGTGGTTGCCAGCTTCTTGTGTAGAACCATTTCCTCTCTTCCCCTCCCCGCCGCCTTTGCCCCTGCTGGTCTGCAAAGCCAGAAAGGTTGAGTAATTCTGGACTAGTTGACTGCTGACTTATCTTACAACTCTTGCTGGATCTTTACAACTTTTTTCCTTGTTTGTCATTGAATTACAAAACAAAACATTTAATTACTTTCATTTGCTGTATGGAAGCTGGTGAGAATTCAGTCTCTGATAATAAAAGTCACTGAACTGGACTTATGCTTACATTGGATTATATTAAAAGGGTTTTATTCTTACCAGTTTTTAATTTTTTTAAAAAGGAAAGAAAAATAGGAAAATTATTTTGGTTATTTTTTATCTTGGGAAAACAATTATCTTAGTTTTTCTCTATGGATGTTTTGTTATATCTGTTTCTCTTGCCTTTGAAAGGAACTATGTTTTTCAAAATGTCTACAAAAGCAACTAAAACTTTTTGGGAAGAAATGCTTTCTATTTTACAGGATTTCTTTCTAAATGAAAAATTTGATGGGTTAACAATGGTTTTGAATGAAATGCAGGATAACATGAACAAACAGAAAATAATAATGGGACTTGCAATTTGCTGAATTGAAATATGATTTGTTGCTGCACGGTATGAAGAAGAAAGAATGTGATCAGAAAATTCAGATCTGGCAGAAAAGGTTGATAAGGACACAAATAAAAGAAATTCAAAGATAATGGAATTGATGACGTTATCTTTGTGACACTTGCTCTGTTTGGTCTCTCCCTCTTTGCTTTAAGCTTTTGGAGATTTTATATTTTATAATTTGGTTGTTTTTATTTTTTTATTTTTAATTACATTTATATGCCGCCCTTCTCCGGAAACTCAGGGCGGCTTACAGTCTATGGAGCACCATGCTAGGTGCTCGGCAATAGCCTTCATTCCATTGTATATGCCTGCTTATTACTAGGGCTTTTTGGCCCCCCCAAGCGGCATTTTTACAAAGTCAGCTTATTGCCCCCAACAATCTTTGGGTCCTCAATTTACCTACCCCGAGAGGATGGAAGGTTGAGTCAACCTTGAGCCTGGTGGGATTCGAACCTGCACTAATTGCAGGCAGCTTGCACTAAGTGCTAGATGATTAACAGCCTGCACCACCAAGGCCTGGTGTCAGGCTACGGAACTTCTTCTCATTCAAACAATAAGAATGAACTTCTGAGAACCAAACGTATCAAAAGGAATTCTTTATTGGGATGAGAGAATCCTGTAGGAGTTCAAAGCAGCATCTGAGGACCCTCAGGCATACAGTGATAGATAAAGGGGTTTAGAATCCCCCCTCCTCCCAATGTTTACTTAGGGAAACAAAAGCCAATATGTTAATCCCTCTCCCAGCTCCTCTGGGAGGGGATTCTTCCCTTTTAGGAAGGGTTTTTCCTCATGTAACTTTCCCAAGACGTACCTAGCTTCCTCCCCCCACCCCCTTTTTAGAATGGACTGTTTTTTGAGATTTCCCAGAGCACTTCATTGTGGAGTTTTATGGATCCCTCATCTCCTGGCTGTGCCTCCCAAAGGTGATAGGTTCCGGCCATCTGGTTTCCTTCCCCCCCCATTGTATCATGTATGGGTGTGCATATTCGATACAAGGTTAAATATATTCAGGTTACATCAAGCAAGGATTTCTTTATCAGTCCCCCCCCCCCCCTTTCCTCTTCCTCTGAAGAAATGACAGATACACGGATCTGACATCCTGCCCTCCTTTAAAAAGCAGATGGGTCTACCTGGAAAATAAAAATCATGCGTTACATGTGCAGTTCAGGATGGTTTATCAGGGTATTTTAGGTGGAACTTTCGTAGTAATGTGGGTGCTTTTACATGTCTTTTGGCTACCCACTCGTTTTCTGAGGAAGGAAGGTGTTTCCAAGCTACTAAATATTGTGTGTATCCACGGTAAGTGCGTGAATCAAGGATGTCTTTAATTTCAAAATGTTGTTCCCTATGTATCATGATGGGGGTTGGGGGTGTGGGAAGGGGGGGTCTGAGGTTTGAAGTGATCTCCGGTTTGAGCAAGCTACAATGAAATACTGGGTGAATCTGCCTAAGAGTTTTTGGAAGATGAAGCTCTACCGTCACGGGGTTCATAATTCTGGAGATGGGGAATGGTCCAATGAATTTTGGCCCTAATTTCTTAGAAGGTTGTAATGATTTTAAGTATTTTGTGGACAAATATACACGGTCTCCAATCTTGAAAGGTTTAGGTTCACAGCGTTTTTTGTCTGCTTGAGTTTTGTAAACTGCTCTAGCTTCCTGTAGAGATAATCTTACCACTGGCCACATGGCTTGTAATTTATCCATCCACTCCTTAAGGGAGGGGATTTCAGGTTCTTTGGTGGGTAGTTCCGGCATGGGGTTGAATTCTTGGCCCGTTGCTATGTGGAATGGGGTGAACCCTGTGCTACTACGGACTGAGTTATTGTATGCTACCTCTGCGAAAGGAAGAAGGTCAGTCCAATTGTCCTGCTGGTAATTAATAAAACATCTTAAATATTGTTCTAATACGCAAATCACTCTCTCTGTTGCTCCATCCGTATGGGGATGGTTCGAAGATGATAATCCCTGGGTGGAGCCTAATAGGTTTAAAAACGCCCGCCAAAATTTGGATGTGAACTGAACACCCCTATCTGAGATAATTCGTTGGGGGGCTCCATGAAGGCGATAAATGTGTATTAGGAACATCTTTGCCAATGATCTGGCAGTTGGGATCTTTTGACACGGAATAAAATGAACCTGTTTGGAAAAAAGGTCAGTTACAACCCAAATGACAGTATTCCCAGCACTTTCGGGAAGTTCCACTACAAAGTCCATAGAGATCTCTTTCCATGGGGCAGAAGGGTCTGCTACTGTTTGTAAAAGTCCAGGATATTTTCCTTGTCTTCTCTTTGCAGCAGCACAGATGGGGCAGCTCGCAACATAGTTTTCAATGTCCTTTTTGAGGGACGGCCACCAAAATTGTCTTTTGATGAGGTGCAGGGTTTTTACAAAACCAAAGTGTCCTGCTGTTTTAGAGTCGTGGCAGCGTTTCATGAGTTCCATTCTCTGGCTTGCAGGGACATAAAGCTTGTTTTCTACCCAAGCCAGTCCGTCTTTGAGTGAGCACGTGTTTCTGTTAGCCTGGAACCAATCATCTTTAAGTAGTGACTCCTTAAAAATTAACGTCGTTGTGTCTTCAGTCAGGGATGATTTTATTTTCTCTTGTGCCCGGGTGAGTACCTTGGCTGCTAGTTGGGTCGGTTGGATCATCGGTTTTATAACTTCAATCTTTTTGCTGTTGTATTGGGGTTTCCTGGACAGTGCATCTGCTAAGAAATTCTTTCTCCCAGGAAAATATTTGAGAGTGAAATTAAAACGTTCAAAATATCGAGCCCACCTTGCTTGTTTTTCGGAGAGTTTCCGTGGATTTCTCAGAGCTTCCAGATTTTTGTGATCAGTCCATACTTCAAAGGGGATTTGGTTTCCTTCCAGGAAATGTCTAGATGTGAGCATTGCCCACCGCATAGCAAATGCTTCTTTCTCCCATACAGCCCATCTTTGCTCGGTTTCCGTTAGTTTCTTAGAAGTATACGCACATGGTTGTAATTGTCCACTTCCATTCTTTTGGAGGAGGACTGCCCCAACTGCAACATCACTGGTGTCTGCTTGGATGACAAAAGGTTGTTCGGGATCTGGGTGTTTAAGGACCGGTTCTGCTGCGAACAGGCGTTTGAGTTTCTCAAATGCTGCTTGGCATTCCATTGTCCAGATGAGGGGTTGCCTAGGCTTGGGTTTCCCCCCCCCCCTTCGTTTTTAGCAAGTTTGTGATAGGGAGGGCGATGTTTGCAAAAGCTGGAATAACCAATTTTAGATGGTTGACTTCAGAAGTAAAACTGATCTCATGATGTGAAAAGAGATACAAAGTGGACTCATTGGAAAAAGCAGCACAATTTTACAATCAGCATTTTGGCAATAAAGGGGAACTAAAGGAGAGGGAAGTAACAGAAGAAAGGGATCAAAGAATACTTGTTATAGAAGAAAAGGCATTACAACCAAAAGATAGGAAAAAAGAGAAAGGAGAAAGACCAAAGAGCAATGAAACAAGACCCAAGGAACTGAGAGAAATTAGAACAACAAGGAGCACAAAACCTAGATATAGATAGAAACATGCAAGAAGATTTTAAGATTTTGTCACTAAATATTAATGGACTGAACTCTCCCAGGAAAAGGAAGAAAACTCTCAATAAAATACAAAGATTGAATTTAGATTAGCACTGCAAGAAGTTCACATAAAAGAACAACATAAACAACTCCTGAAATACCCCAAACTGGGGAAACTATCATTATTCAAGGTGGTACTATTAGTATTTAAAGTGCTCCATGGCTCGGGACCTGGCTACTTACGGGACCGCCTTCTGCCACAAACAACCTCCCGCCGCCCAGTACGCTCCCACAGGGTCGCCCTGCTTGGGATACCGCCACCTGATCGTTGTCGGCTGGCGACCCCAAGATTACGTGCTTTCTCTGTGGGAGCCCCCTCCCTTTGGAACTATCTCCCCCCGGAGATACGAGACACATCGGACATCCTAACCTTCCGGCGTGCAGTCAAGACCTTACTTTTTAAGCAGGCCGGCCTAGCCAATTAAAGGTTTTCTGAGATTTTTAAATTTTAGATTCAAATAAGACTTTTAATTCTATTTGATGGGACTCAATCATTTACTTACTTACTTATTTTACTCATTTATCCTATTTTCATCTATCTATATTCAATTCTGAGTTAATTACTGTTACTGTTGACTGTATCTTTATATGTTTAGACTGTACACCGCCCCGAGTCCCTTTTGGGAGAGGGAGCGGTATAAAAATACGATAAATAATAATAAATAATAATAATAATTATCAAAACAAAAGAAGAGAGGAGTAGTGCTATACATTAAGGAAACAATTCAGGCTAAGCAAATTTACAATGATGAGGAGGGAAGGATCTTGATTGTGCAAATAATACTAAACCAAAAACAGGTTTTACTAGTTGCATTTTATGCACCAAATGGGGACAAGAACAATTCTACCAAAAACTACATAATATTATAAGTGATATAGAGTGTATCAATCTTTGCATGTTAGGAGACTTCAATGCAATAATAAATAAACTAGATTACAAAAGTAATAAAACAAGGAAGGGAATTAGAAGAATATTACCTAGAACTTTCTTCAAAATGGTAGAAGAGCTAAATTTACAGGATATATGGAAAGAGAGGAACCTGGGGAGGAATCAATACACATTCTACTCTAACAGATACTAATCCTGGTCTAGAATTAACATGGTATGGGTATCGATGGAATTTTTATGTAAATGAAGTAGAAACAGATGCAAGCCTCTGGGCAGATCACAACCCAATGACAGTCATCTGGAAAGGATGAAAAGAAAGTACAAGATGAACTTTAAAACAATCAAATCAACTTTAAAACAATCAAATTTTAAATGATGGAGAATTCAGACAGATGATGGAAAAACAAATGGGATTCTTCTTTAAAGAAAACACATCCTTACAAAACCTGTGTAGATACATCCTTACAAAACCTGTGGGATATAGCAAAAGCTTATATGAGGGGAGTTGCCATATCATATACAGTGAAGAAAAACAAAAGGAAGAAGCAACGACAAAAATATCTAGAAGAATACAGAAAACTTGAGGTAGAATTACAAAAAGAACCACAAAAAATATATTTAAAACAGCAAAGTGAACATTCTTGAAAAAAAAGACTTGGCACAATACATAAAGAGAATGAACTAAAACTTTTTTGAGAACACAAACAAACCAGGGAGGTAGTTAGCTTACAAACTGAAGAAACAAAAAGAAAAAAAATGGATAAATAAGCTTCAAGATAAAGATGGAATTATATGTTATCAAAGTGAGGAAAAAAAAGAACATAATTCAGGACTTCTATAAGAAACTATACAATGACAATGAACATTACACAGAAAAAGCATAACCATATTTAAGGAAAGCCGGTTTACCTAAAGTTCCAAAAGAAATGAAAATTATGTTAAATGAGGAAATAAAAATGTCAGAACTAATAGAGGCAATTAAAAAACAAAAGAACAACAAAACTCAAGGCCCAGATGGACTACCGATAGAAAGAATTACAAGACACTTTAGGCCAAATATTATTAGAGGTATATAACACAGTCTTAATCGAAGTGAACCACCGTCACGGGTGGAAGCCAACATTATGCTGATCCCAAAAGAAGGCACAGACCTACACTAATCAAAAATTATAGACCCATATCCTTACAGAATACTGATTATAAAAATTTTTACTTCAATAATAGCTGAACGTCTGAAAAGATTTTTGAAGGATTTCATACATGTTGACCAAAATGGTTTCTGCCCAAAAGACAGATAAGAAACAAAATGAGAACAATATTAGATATACTGGAATATTATGAAATACATAGTGAGAAGCAAGTGGCATTGTTGTTCTTAGATGCCCAAAAGGCATTTGACATGAACATGAACTGGAAATTTATGCTTCATGGACTTTGGCGATAATTTCATAAACATGTTCATGGGAATATATTCTAAACAGGAGGTGAATGGCGAGGCGAGAAAATTTTTTACAATCCAGAAAGGCATAAGGCAATTCTATTATTGTTTATTCTAATTTTGGAAGTACTAACCAGGAACATTTGGAAAGATGAGCAAATCAAAGGACTGGAAATTAAAAGAGAAAAGTACAAACTACAAGTCTTTGCAGATGATTTAGTCTTCATCTTAGAGGAACCATTACAATCAGGAACTTATAGAGAAACTGGAGTAATATGGAGAAGTAGCCAGACTAAAAATAAACAAGGAAAAAACAAAATGATAGTTAAAAATATGACAAATAAACAGAAGGACGAACTAACAAAGAGAACAAACATCCAGATAGTCAAAATAGAGTGAAATGTTTAGGAATTTATTTAACAGCAAGGTGTATAACAATTAAAGAGGACAATTTTACAAAACTAACAAATTAAATTAAATTAATTGGTGTGGAATAAAATCAAACAATATAATTATATTAAAATAACAGTTTGGCTCTCTACCTTAGAAGCACTAGTACACCCAAACCTTATAAATATGGAAAAAATTGTCTCATATAAAGACATACTAAAAAGAACAAGGGGTAAAACTGGAGAATTAACAATATTAGATAAATTATTAGTGAGGACCAATGATAAATTGATAAAGACAACATATAAATACTTACTAGACTATAAAATGGAGGAAGAACAAGTTAAGGAGACAATGGTTGTATGGGTTAAAAACTTTGATACAACATTAAGTTGAATAGTTGGCAAAATTTTTGGGAGAGAAACAGGAAATTGACATTGGCCACATCTTACAAAGAGAATCTTTATAAAATGTTTTACAGATTGGCATCTTCCTTCAAGATTGGCCAAAATGTTTAGTAACATATTCCTGAAACGTTGGAAGTGTAAGCAAATACCAGGCAACATAATACCTCATGTGGTGGACTTGTAAAGAAACAAGAAAATTTTTGTGACAAATTCAGATGTGGTTAGAAAAAATGGTTGGACAACATATAGAATTTAAACCAGAACTATTTCTATTAGGAATTATAACAGGGGGTCAATATACCCATGGGTGGGATCCAACCGGTGTAACTACCGGCTCTGTGATTTTACATTTTGCATGCGCATACCTGAGCCTGAGAAGGGAAGGGAAGGAGATGGAGACTCACTCCATATTCCAGAGTGGGAGCAAAGCATCCCTGTACTTGCTGGGTCTCGCAGGCACTTCTTCTGGCCCTTGTTGGTACTGCAAACTGCACACACCAACAAGGGCAGGAAGAAGCACTCACGAGACCCAGATGAGGGGTCAGAGAATCAGAATCAGACAGAGAGAAGAAGAAGAAGAAGAAGAAGAAGAGGAAGAAGAAGAAGAAGAAGAAGAAGAAGAAGAAGAAGAAGAAGAAGAAGAAGAAGAAGAAGAAGAAGAAGAAGAAGAAGAAGAAGAAGAAGAAGAAGAAGAAGAAGAAGAAGAAGAGAAGGGAGGGGAGGGGAGGGGAGGGGAGGGCCGGCCTCTGCCCATTTATTGCTGTAGTCGTCTGGTTCCCTTCTGCCTGGGAGGTGCTGCACCACTGCTTTGCCAGCTGGCAGGGAATGCAGTGATGCCGGCAGCCGGAGTCTTCCCAGGATTGAGCAAGGAGACCACATTGAGGGTCACCCTACATGGATGAAAGAATGGATAAATTTGAGGCATAGATTTTGGAGGAACATGATTTACAATTGGGGTGGCACACTTTTTTATGATATGGGAAAAACAAAATACATAGATACTTTCAAAGATGTTATATTAGAAATGCTTTATTATTAGTATAGACAAAAATTAAAGAAAAACAGTATATGAAAATATCAGTCTGGCTTTCCACGATGGAAGCACTGATACATCCGAACATTGTCAACATGGAAAAAATTTCAAGATAAGGGGAGGGCAGTGCTGATGTCATGGCGATACGATGCATCCCATGGGACTTTGTGGGGATTGTGCTGAAATTTGAACTGCAGGAGGTTTGGATGGATCTAAATCACCTCAGAGAGGTCATGAAGTAAGACAGCACGCTCTGTTGATCTCAGGAAGTCCACAAACTTCCTGATTGATCTGGGGGAAGGCTCTCAATCCAGTGGGGAGAAAAGGACAGCCAATCAGGACAGCTGACCAATTTGAAAGCATGGCAGATTGAGGAACCGTGTGAATGATCTGGGTGAGAAATTTCTAACTTCCAATTGCTATTGAAGAATGAGCCCTCAGGAAACTAGCTGGAGAGAGAGAGAGGGACCAAAAAAAGAGGTGATGGTTTTGTCCCCCCCACAAGGAAAGCAGTGGCTAAGTTGGAGAGCCATTTTTAAAGCTGGAAAGAAGAGGGTTTTTTCCCTTTTAAGTGAGTGAAAGAAGTTTAAAATTAGAAAGCTGGACTGGAGACCTCAACTATAATATTGGCCAATCTGAAAAGCTGTTAGAGACTATAAAACTTGTACTTAAAGAAAATTTATTTTCTTTTTACTTTTTATGGAAAAATTAGACTAGATAATACTATATATAGAAAGGGGAAGAGAAACAGAGAAACAGTGAACCTGCAGGCAAAAAGAAACAATAAATGTAAGCAAATATTTGCAGATGAAGAAGGGAGGATTTTGATGATGGAGGTAACAATGAATCACAAACAGATACTCTTAGTAACAATTTATGCATCAAATGTAACAGGAGGACTTTTATAGTAAAGTACACAAGAACACAGCAAAATTGGAATATGAACATATCTGTATAGTGGGAGACTCTAATGCAATTGTGGGTGCAAATCTAGATTACAAAACTAGAAAAGTGAATAAAAAAGTGAGAAAAACTCTACCAAAGGCCAAAAAATAAAGAATTTATTCAATTCATGGAAAAAGAATTAGATTTTTTTTTCAAAGAGAATAGAAAAGAAGAGATCTGACTACAAAATGTATGGGAAACAGCTAAGGCATATATTAGAGGTTTAGTCATAACCTATATGGGAAAGAAAAACAGGAAGAAGAGACAAAATCAAAAGACATTAGAAGAAGAATATAAGAGATTAGAGACAGAATTACAAAAAGAGCCACAAAAAAGAGTTTAAAAAGTCAAATGGAATTAATAAAACACAAGTTAAGCATAATAGGTAAAGAAGAACTAGCACAAAAAATTAGAATGCTAAAGAAAACTTTTTTGAAAATGCAAACAATCCAGGAAGATGGTTGGCATACAAATTGAAAAAAGAGAAAGAAAAAAAATTGATACAACAATTAATGAATGAGGAAGGAAATTTATATCACCAAAATGATGATAAAAAGAAAGTGATTCAAGATTATTGTGAAGTTATATGACCAAGAGATAGTTTCAGAAGACAAACTAAAGCAATACTTAAAGGAAGCAGAATTACTTAAAATACCTGGAATAGTAAAAGTTATATTAGATGAATGTATAACAATGATGGAATTAACAGAAGCAATTAAGAGACAAAAAATAGGAAAACACGACCCAGATGGACTGCCAGCAGATCTTTATAAAGACTTGGAAAATACTTTGAGTAAATCAATGTTGGAAGTGTTTAATGAAGTACTATTAGAAGCAAAAGTACAAAATTCATGGACTGAGACATACATTATGCTCATACCAAAGACTTGCTACAGATATAAAACTCAGACTTGCTACAGATAAAAAACTATAGACTGATATCTTTATTGAATGTGGACTATAAAATATATGCCTCAATAATTGCAGAAAGATTTTAAAGATTTTAAAAGCAAATTATCCAGATCAAAATGGATTTTTGCCTAAGAGACTAATTAAAGACAATATAAAAATAATCCTAAATAGGCTGGAGTACTATGAAGCACATCCAGGGAAACAAATGGTGTTAATTTTCTTAGATGCACAGAAAGCATTCAGTAACTTGAACTGGCAGTTTATGTTAGCACAGTTGAAAGATATGGATTTTGGGGAGAGATTTATTAATATGATTACGGTGATATATTACAAGCAAAGGTGATGGTAAATGGAGATAAAGTTGTGATCAAAAAGGGTACACGACAAGGGTGTCCCTGGTTGCCATTATTATTTATACTGATATTGGAGATATTAAATAGAAATATCAGACAAGATATAGAGATAAAAGGTTTGGAAATAAAAAAATAAAAATATAAATTACAGACATTTGCAGATGATCTAGTTTTTATTTTGGAAGACCCATTAAAAACAGGCCCTATGCTAATAAAAAAAAATAGAGGAATGTGGTGAGATGGCAGGATTGAAAATAAACAAAGAGAAAACTAAGATACTAGTTAAAAATCTTACAGGAACACAGAAAAAAGAGCTAATGAAGAGAATAGACATTCAGATTACAAAGAAAGTAAAATACTTAGGAATTAACAGCAAGATGTGTAACTATTAAAGATGACAATTACTATAAACTGATGCAACAAATTAAAATAGACTTGGAGAAATGGAAAAACTTGCAATTATCATTGATTGGCAGGATAGCTACAATAAAAATGAATATATTGCCAAGATTATTATATTTATTTCAAACAATTCTGATACAATTGGAGAAAAAATATTTTGAGGAACAATAAAGTAATATTAAGTTATATTTGGCAAGGGAAAAAAGCAAGAATAAGTTTTAAAATATTGCAAGATTCGAGAAACAGAGGACGCTTTGGATTACTGAACTGGGAACTATGCTATCAGGCGGTGGTACTTACTTGGGTCAAAGAATGAATTGTATTGAGAAACGAAAGACTATTGACTTTTGAAGGACATGGTTTGCAATTGGGCTGGGATGCCTTTTTGTAGTATGGGAAAAACAAAATGCACGGTTACTTTCAAAGGCGCTATATTAGGAATGCATTATTGTCAGTATGGGAGAAAATCAGAGAACAACACTATTTGAGGATACCAGTCTGGCTCTCGTCAATGGAAGCATTGGTTCACACAAATGTTCTTAACATAGAAAATATTGTTAGATATAAAGATATATTGAATGAGAAAGGAGAACTTAAAAATAAACAGGAACTGAACGATCAAGGGATTGATTAACACAGTATTAACAACTGCAACATTCTAAATATGAGAAAGATGCAAAACTATATATTTTTATACAGAACTAACAGAATTAGATAAGATATTAACTGGTAGAAGAAAAATTGATTAAAAACATATAGTTATCTACTATACATTAAATTGGAAGAGGAACAAATAAAAGAAACAATGATAGAATGGGCAAAAAATTTTGGTTACACAATTGAACTAAATAAATGCCAAAAACTGCGGGATAGGAATTACAAATTAACAATGTCAACCGCATTTAAAGAAAATTTATACAAGATGTTTTGTAGATGGCATTTTGCACCAGCGTGGCTGGCAAGGATGTTTAAAGCCAAATTGACTAGATGTTGGAAGTGCTAATGAATACCTGGGACATATTATCATATGTGGTGGGTCTGTTCTAAAGCAAAAAAAATTGGACCAAAATACATACATTGTTGGAAAAAATGATAAAACAACATATTGATTTAAAACTAGAAACATTTCTATTGGGGATCCTACCCCAAAAAAATATTAAGGAAAATGTATATTTAGTTATTCATATATTAACTGCTGCCAGAATTGTATTTGCACAAAATTGCAAGAGTGAAGAGATACCTACAGATGATACTGTGATTAAGAAAATACTAGAATGTACAGAAATGAATAGATTAACATTGGCAATTAAGGAGAAAGAGAAAACTGAATATTATATGGTATGGGATTTATTTTATCAATGGTTAAATAATAAAAATGGAAGTTAGAAATAGGAAAACAAAATGATATGTTAAAAGAGATAAGTTAATATGATGACTAACATGTTGAATATTACTACATTAATATTGTATAATCAATAGGTGGATATTACTAGGTTAAATACTGCAGAATCAATATGTAATGAAGGATGTTGTAACTTTGATTATTGTTTAATGAAGATGTTTGTACCCAGATAACACACTGTTCAACTGATGATGGAGTTTGTATTAAAAATAAAAAAAAAATATCAAAAAGAAAAACGAAAAAGAAAAAATGCAAGATATAAAGACATTTTGAATAAAAAAAGGGGGAATTAAAACTAATCAACAACTGAAAAGTCAAGGGATTGACTTTAGCATGGTAGCCGTAAGTGCAAATACAATCAAGGTATGAGAAAGACACTAAAACGTATGGTTTCTATAAAGAACTAACAGAACTAGATCAGATGCTAATAGGGACAGATGAAAAAATTATTTAAAAAATTTATAGCTATCTACTGAGCATTAAAATGGAAGAAGAACAAATAAAGGAAACAATGATAGTAAGGGCTAATATTTTTGGTTATATTATAGAGTTAGATAAATGGCAGAAATTATAGGATAGGAACTATAAATTAACAATGTCAACTGCATAATTTAATTTAATTTATTTGTCAATTGCTTACAGGATAATAGGTATAAGTATAAACATAGTTATGAATATATGGATACATGTAAGAAAATAAAAGAAACAATAGGACAGGGATGGTAGGCACTTTGGTGTGCTTATGCATGCCGCCTACAGACCTCTTAGGAAAGAGTGAGGTCAATAGTAGACAGTCTAAAGTTAAAGTTTTTGGGAAACCACAGAGTCAGGTCGATTATTCCAGACATTGACCATTCTGTTGCTGAAGTCGTATTTCCTGCAATCAAGTTTGGTGCGGTTAACCTTGAGTTTGTATCTATTGTGTGCTCTTGTGTTGTTATGGTTGAAGCTGAAGTATTCATTGACAGGTAGGACATTGCAATGTATGATTTTATATACTATACTTAGATCGGACCAAAGGTGGCGTAGTTCTAGGTTTTCTAGGTCTAGAATTTCAAATCTGATGGCACAGGGCATTCTGCAATGAATATAGGAGTGGAGAACTCCTCTTGTGAAATATTTCTGGACTTTCTCTACTGTGTTAATATCAGATACGTAATGTGGGTTCCAGACTGATGAGCTGTATTTAAGTATAGGTCTAGCAAATGTTTTATATGCTCTAGTTAGTAATGTGATATTACCAGAGAAGAAGCTATGTAGGATTAGATTAACAACTCTTAATGCCTTTTTGGCTATGTAGCTACAGTGGGCTCTAGCACTTAGATCATTTGAGATGAGTACTTCAAGGTCCTTGACAGAGTTTGGAACCTCAACAAGGTCTTGACTATTCAGCTTGTATTTTATTTTCTGATTTTTTTTTTGCCAATATGTAAGACAGAACATTTATTTGTTGAGATTTGAAGTTGCCATTTGTTTGACCATTCTGATATATAGTCGAGGTCTTTTTGAAGGGTAGCAGTATTGTCTGTGGTGTTGAATAGCTTTACATCATCAGCGAAGAGAACGCAATTGCTCTTAATATGATCACAGAGGTCATTTATATAGAATATGAAGAGAGTTGATCCTAATACACTGCCTTGAGGGACACCACTGTTGACAGGTACAGAATTTGATAAGACGCTCCCAATTTTGACCATTTGTTGTCTGTTTGACAGGAATGCTTCTATCCAGTTATGCAGGTGACCAGAGACACCATAAGATTTTAGTTTTAATAGTAGTTCGTTGTGTACCACTTAATCAAAGGCTTTACAGAAGTCTATGTAGATTGCATCTATTGTTTTGCCGTGATTGAGTTGTGTAGTCCACATGTTTTTGCAGTGTAAGAGTTGAAGATTATAGCATAGTTTTTTTCTGAAACCAAATCATTTATTAGAGAGTAGATTGTTTGTCTCTAAGTGGAGGATAATGGATTGGCTAATAATTGATTCCATGACTTTACAGGTAATGCAGCATAAGGAGATTGGTCTGTAATTTTCAACTAGGCTGGGGTCTCCCTTTTTGAAAATGGGGATGACCGTGGCTAGTGACCATAGGTTTGGCAAGGAGCTGGTCCTGAAAGATTTTTTCAAATATTATGCTTAAAGGTTCAGCTATGGCAGCAGATAGCTTTTTAAAGAAATAGGCACATATTCCCTCTGGTCCAATAGATAGGGATGGTTTTAGATTGCGCAGTGCTTTTTCAACATTGTCTTCTGTAAAATCGATATGTATTAGATCATTGTAGTTTTGTGTGGTTCGGCTAGGAATACTGGGCATGATCCATTGCTGTTTACCAATACTGAGCCAAAGAATGTGTTAAAGAGGTTTGTTCTAATGATGTCATCGTTACAGTCTTTACCATTAGGTCCTTTCAGGGGTTGAATGGACCTTGAATCTTTTAGTTTGTTGTTTACAAAATTGTAGAAAGCGCTTGTGGAATTGGTGCGTAAAAGGTTTTCCTCTTGTTTAATGTGATAATTAGTGCATTCAGTCTTTATCTGGGGGCATAAATTTTTGTATTGACTTTTGAAGTTGGCAACAGGACCAGTATTTGTTTTTTCGCCAAAGTGATCTCTTTTTGGATTGAAGCTTCCTTATTGTTATGGATAATCTGTTTTTTCTGGTTTGGGGAGTTGTTATTGGTACATATAGTTTGATGATTCTTTTGACTTCAAGTAAAAATATGTTGTAATGGTCTTCAACAGTATTGCATCCAGTGAATAGAAATTGCCAATTAAGGGATGAGAGATTGTTGTCTATAAGATCGTAGTTGCCTTTTTTGAAGTTATAATTGGGGATTATGTCATTGTGGTGATTCTTGTATGGACATATGTTGAGGCAAACTCAATCATGTTGTGGTCACTGTTGGAAAAGGGTTCTATAATTTGTATTCCGTAAATTGAATTCAAACTATTGCAGAAGATCAGATTGAGGCAGTTGTTAAGTCTAGTATTGTTGGTTACTAATTGTTCCAGTCCCAGATTTGTTACAGCATTGTAGAAGGCTGCATGTATGGGTTCAGTGTTACATTCATTTAGGGTCCAGTTAATATGAGGTAGACTGAAGTCACTAAGAAAGATAAAAGTATGAGGGCAAGATGTTGCCCATGTTAGTAGTGAATTTACATATGTTTACATTTGTTTACATATTTGATGTCATAATCAGGGGCTCTGTAACATAGTAAGAATCAAAATGTGATATTTAAGGACAATTTACAGATGATGGTCTCAGGAAGAGCAAGCTCCTGGGTAACTTGGATGTTTTTTAGATGTAAAGTCTTTTTATAGAAGATAGTAACACCACCTCCTCTACGGATTTCACGATCTGATTGGTAAACATGATAGTCTCTTATTGAGTAATGGAGTCAGGGAGAGATGTGTTGAGCCATGTTTCACAGACAAATATGATGTTGAATTTTGCAGTATTTAGTAAGAGAAGAAATTCAGGTATCTTATTCACAAGGCTTCTTGCATTGAGTAACTTGCATTTAAGGCCATTTGTAGTTTGAATTGTGGTAGTTAGGGGTGTGCGTGCCTAATCTTGAGTGATGGTGGATTGGTTGAAGTAGGGTTGGACGCTGGGTTGTGGGTTATGTGACTTACTTTTGATACAGTCAGCATGGTAGTCAATCTACAGATCCTTCTCTCCATTGTCTAGACTTTTTTTAGTTCTGTGCAGAGTTCGTGAGAGCGGGCACGTTGCTGTGTGGTTAGGTCAGGGTGAGAACGAAGGTCCTTATGGTTGGTGTTGCTTTTGGCAAGTGAATTAATAGTATAAATGAATTTATGTTTGCTTGATTCATTTTTGCAAATGACCCTGCAGAAGTGTGGGGCCACAGAGTCATCTCTGTTTTTAAACTCTGGCCGATGCAGGAAATGTCAGGTATTTCATCAGGGGAGATGGTTGATGCTTGGTAGTCACTGATGATGTTGCGGACAATTGTGATGTCATAATTGCTATCTAGACAAAATAAGATGGCGTTTGGACACTTCTGTTCACACTCAACAGCTTCTCTGACGAGGGTTAGGATATCATTATTTTTTGGATTTATGGTTTTTTGTGGATTGGGTTGTGATTGTTGAGTAGTGGTACAGTTTATAGCTATTGGATGTTCAGGTTTTTATGTTGTGTCTTTTTTTCCAAAGTTATTTAATTTTTCTTTTAAAGTGTCCAGGGATGCTACTATGGTGTCTAGGGATCTTATTTGTGTTTCTATGATATCAACTCTTTCAAACAAGGCTAAATGTTTGTCCAGTTTGGGTTTGCATGATGGGCAGAAATATTGAAATGCATGTTTGGATGATTCTAGATATTGAATCACTTGCTTGGTTAATTTCAAACAGCCATGATGAGCATAGTTGACACATAAAGAACATTTGGTGGAATTTTTATTAACATTTAGAGTTTCATAGCACATAAAGCATGTGCAGGAATCTTGTGGTTCATTGGTGTGGATTTCTTTGTCTTTAGGTTGTGGTTAGGCATTGGATTTTTTTACTGTCATGATGGGTTTCTGGGGAAGAACGTTGATTAAATTGCTTAATGAACAATTTTGGGTAATCAATATAACCAATATCACACTAATCAATCAATTACAATAATCTCTCTAGTCAAATAATTATGTTAAGCAACAATCAGTCTAATCAATGAATTACACTAATCACTAATAACACTGTTCAATTAAATTATCTAAATCACTAATTTTACTAATTATGTTACATGAATCCTGATTTTTTACACTAAACAGTAATCACATTATTTGCACTAAACACGCTAATCATACTAATCAATTAAAACAATAAATCAATTAAACCAATGATAAATTAATTATTTTATAGAAATTGATTATCTAATCATTGATATAGATAATGAGGTAGAAAAGTTATAAGTTTGGAGGTAATGAGAGTCAGCAAGTAAAGCGTTAATTGTTGCTGATATGTGATCCAGAGAGTGTAAAGGACTCTGAGAAGGACTTTTCAGCTGACAGGAAATCTCCGCTCAGGGAGTCTTTACCCAGGGAATCTTGATGAGGTGGGATTGGAAGGCACCTGTTTTTTTTTTTTTTTTTTTGCAATGGCTTCAAGTCATTGATTTTTGGTGATTTGATTTAAATGGAGACTGTAGACATCATTCCAGTTCTTCCATTATCGGAATTCACAATCAATCTCAGTTTCAAAAGGCAGTTTTCCTGAATAAAAACCTTCTTCACACCTCTTCTTCTCGTCTAGTTCCCCCCCCCCTTTTTTCCCCCTCCTTTAATCACTCTTTTCTCAAGCTGCCATTTAACTTCCAGAATTAGAGGGTAACAACATAAATAAGCTGCTTCCGCTTAATTTCCACACTCACCCCTTCCGCTCTGGAATCTTCGCTTTTTAAGTTGTTTCCGACTCGGGTCCACAGTAAATCTTTGAGCCGTTCATCCGCTCCTTCCTCCCATTGAAAAATGCACCGCCGATCTATAAGGAGCCAGGGGAGACACTCACCCGCGGGTGGGTCGCTTCTAAGCTTGCAGTCCTTGCTGGCAGTTGCCGCAAACTCACAGCTCATTAGTTCCCTCTTGGGCATCGGCTTCCCTCTCCCGAGACCAGGCAGCTTTTTTATACCAGGTAGTTTCTTTTCACTAGGCAGCTTTTTCCTCACCAGGCAGCTGAAAAATTTGTGATTTTTTGACTAGATCCTAGTGGAACACTCGATCGTCTTACCCAACAAAGGGAAGCCTCAAGACAGCCTCAAGACAGGATTCCTGGACCCTGGCGGGAGCCCCTCGCTCTGGATCAGTTGCCTTTGTCCGAATCCTTAAGTTGCTACTTTGTAGATCCCTAGGACCTAATTTTGTAATTTTGTTACTTTTGTTACTTCTACTCCTGTCTCTGAATTTAGTTATTGGTACTTTTCTCTCCTTCAGGCTCCCAGCGGCGTGACCATGCATCTGCCTTGGTCACCATCTTCATCTCTCTATTATAAGATTATGTTTAGAGGTTCGGCTATGGCAGTGGATAGCTTTTTAAAGAAGTAGGCACATATTCTGTCCAGTCCAATAGATAGAGAAAGTTTTAAATTGCGTAGTGCTTTTTCAACATTGTCTTCTGTACAATCAATATGTATTAGATCATTGTAGTTGTCTGTGGTTCGACTAGGAAATACTGGGCATGATCCATTGCTATATATCTATAGAAAATGTTTTACAGATGGCACTTTCCACCAACAAGACTAGCAAAGATGTTTAAGAACGTGTCTGTTAAATGTTGGAAATGTAATCAGATACCGGGTTCGGTATCTGGTGGACATGCACAAAGGCAAAAAAGTACTGGACAAGAATACATGCATAGTTAGAAAAAATGGTTAAATAACTTATAGAATATATCATATATGAATTATGAATATCATTGTTATTATTATTACTATTTTTCAAAATCAACTGTTCCCAGATAACACACTGTTTATGTAGATATTATGTAGATTTTTATATTTAATAAATAAAATAATAAAAAAGAGGAAGGAAGGAAGGAAGGAAGGAAGGAAGGAAGGAAGGAAGGAAGGAAGGAAGGAAGGAAGGAAGGAAGGAAGGAAGGACTCACAGTATCTAGTTCAGTTTCCAAACTGCAGTTCTTGATCTGTGGCAACACTTCTGCATATTTTCCAGGGTAAACAGATGCCAAATACTGCTTCATATTTTCAAGGTTTTCTGTTGTTAATAAACCTTCTTTCAGATCAAAAACATTAGTCAACAGCAAGATCATCCTGAAAGGCAATTTTAAAAAAAATCTAATAAAACAAATCACAGGATTCTCAAGACTTTTACAACATTTTAGAGTTTTCAAAAAGAAGGGGAAAGCAATTAAAAGAAGACAGAATTACTGTTTATTTATTATAACAAAAATAAATATTATTAAAAGTTAGACAATTTTTAGAAGCACATTAGTTGTGTTTACTTAGTTGTCATCATCTTATTTCAGAAACCTTTCTAAAACCAGATATTTTATACGATAAAATAAACTTTTCTTGGAGTATGAATCAAGAATTATTTATTTTTAAAAAACCCTAACTTCAGTAAACCATTTTAAAATGTGTATGTTGACTAAGAAGATTTAAAAGATAAAAATAAATCTGGATTAAAAACCAAGCTTACTTGTTTATGCAGCTTTCATAATTGAAAGTTGCTTTAAAGCCATAAATGGAGAATGTGACAGTGCTTGCAAATATTGAGGTAGCACTATTTATTAAAGAAACAATGATGGCATGTCGCTCACAATTGTTGTTTGGCTCATTGTAGCTGGCAAACGCTATCAAACTACCAAAGCCCAGACCGAGAGAGAAGAAGATTTGAGTAGCTGCATTAATCCAAGTCTTAGGGTTTGCTAGGTGCTCCAGCTGCAAGGCATAAATGACGAGAATGAATCAATGATGTATCATTTTCAGAAAGTAGCTCTATTAATTATATTACCTATAGCAAAAGTCTAGAGGCACTCCCAAATTTATTTGTTTTTGTAGCATTTCAAAAATTCTACTTCCTTAATGGAACTGAAAGCCAACTCATTATCAATCTATAGCATATGATATAGATAATCCTTGACTTACAATTGTTTTACAATTGATAGTCCTTGACTTACAAAGTTGAGAGAACCTGAATTTGAAGTTTTGACAGTTGCTCCTCCCCCCAGTCATGTTACCAAACTTTGGGTATTCTGAAACTAAGCAGCATTTGTGGCCATTTACAATGTTCCATGGTTACATGACTGTGTTTTACAGCAGTTTGGTAAAAAATTGGCATTTACTTTTGGTTTTCGGCAAACCGCACCCATAGCAAACCACTGGATTGCTTAACAATCATGGCATTTACTTAACAACTACAACTGACATTTTACAATTGCTCTATTCACATAATGACTGCTGTGAAAAAAGTTGTAAAAATGGGTCGATCATGTGATCAATCCATTTTATGACCGTCACGACTTACGACCGTGAAGGGCAGGCTCCATTTCGATTATAAATTGAGGACTACCTGTAATGAAAAAGAATGCAGAATATTGGCTCAGCTTCAAACACAGCCATTTTCTCCAGTCTAATTAAATGTCATATTTATATCATATTTAATGAATTTCTTATTTTCTTAGAAATACTCAAAGTTTAATAGAATAATTATGGTTTTATTATTATTAAAATAAAGTTGGTGTCAGGTATTTGAGTATCAGGAATGTTATCCTGCACCTGATCTCCTTTTCTGTAAGTATAACCAACCTTTGAATTTGAAGTTAGTGCTTGAAACTACAGTACTGGGAATAATGCAATTTTTATTACCTCCTCTGTCCCCCCTAGCTAAATTTATCCAAGAGGAGTGGGAGTTGAACCAGAGAAGATTTGAGAAGGAAGGCAGAATTCCACTATATTATGTGGGATTGATTATTTTCCAGTTTACCCAGTTCTATAATCATGTGATTAAATATTGTCCACATATCATTCATACATTTGTGTGTGTGTGCACGCATGCGTGCATGCATGTATGCTGATGCTTTATTTAAATTAAAATTTGTATATCAATGATTGCATGATTTCTGTAGATGCCATACAGGGAATAAATAATAAATAATTAAATAGTCACCCCAGTATTTACTTTTATGTCATATTTATCACAGGTAGTCCTCGGCATATAACCATTTGTTCAGTGACCATTCAAATTTATGATAATGCAATTTATGATAGAACAAAGGGACTTATGATTCATGCCAGAAATAATGGTTTTAGCAACATCCTTGCAGTCATGTGATTAAAATTTATGTGTTTGGTAGCCCATCCACACTTATAGTCAACTACCCCATAGTTTCCTATTTCCAACATCACATGTCCTTTTTTTGCTATATATTTTATTTGTAGTTTTCCTTTAACAATCAATATTTTTTGCGGACAGTGTAATGACTGGGTTAATATATTTTTCACACAGTGCTAACAGTAATAATACCATTACATATACAGAATTGTTATCTTCCAATTTCTAACCTTGATATGCTCATTATAATTACAGTATATTCTTTTATGTATATATTATGCTATTTTCCCAATTTGTACTTATTTCTTTATTTTTCCTGTTTGTTGGGGTTCTTTTATGTTCATCTAGATATCTTTAAACAATATTATTCTCTCTTTATGATTTTTTATCATTTTGTCCAAAAAGATATGTAAGCATCAATATCATTTCTTCTTACAATATACTTATTAAACCATTAAGTCACTAACGTTTTAATATTATAAATATTACTCAGTGTTCCACCTTATTTTCAATATCTCAATTTTCTATAAACTCCAGTAAAACCAATTGTTAATAAGATTTAAGTCCCCTGTATTTATAGTCCTTGAAAACTATATATTCCAATATATTTTTGCACCCCATTAATCATAATAATACATTTAAATATACCTAGCCCTAGTCTTCCACCTCCTAATCTTAATATATTTATGGTTATAATAAATTCTATTATATATCTATATATGTGCTACTATTTTCCCAATTTAAACTTTCCACTTATTTCTATTGGTTTTTAATATAATCACTACTTGCAAGATATTATGTCTATCCATCATCTTTCAGTCTTTTCAGAATTTCATCATTTATTATTTTTGGTGATTCTTTTATATTTTTCTCTTGTAATCCTATATGTCTTTCTAGCATTTTTGCACAGACTGATTGTTCTCTCTGCCTTACCCTTTATCTCCTTCTATTGCATCTTTTGAATATCCATCCATAACCCTTCCATTATTTTTGGAAAATCTTCCTTTTTTCTCTCTTTCTATTCTATTCTCTATTTGATTTTTAGAATTTATTATTACTGTCTTTTCAGTGTTTTAATCTGCTTGTAACTTATTTTTATCTTCATGTAGTTTATTTTGCTTTGTCTCTTCTACCACTCCTTTTAATTTCTTATCTGTCTTCTGTGTATCATATTAATCTTTTCCCACTGTTTGTTGAGGGCCTTTTACTTTCACATCTTTATCTTTAAACAGTCCCACCATCTCCTTATGATTCTTTGTCACCATTTCTAATATTTATTCATAGAACTTTATTGTCTCCTGTTGGGTCATTTTGTACCAAATTAATATAATATTCCAGTATCCCAATATCTAAAAACTCCAAAAAGGTCAATTATTAAATAAAATTTGGTTAATCCCAAAATTATTCTTTGTCAGGCTACCGAACTTTTTTCCATTCAATCAATAAGAATGAACTTCTGAGAACCAAACGTATCAAAAGGAATCCTTTATTAAGATGAGATAGTTCATGTAGGAGTTCAAAGCAGCGTCTGAGGTCCCTCAGGCACACAGTGATAGATAAGGGAGTTTAGAACCCCTCCCCTTATTTCAATGTTTATTAGGGAAACAAAAGCCAATATGTTAATTCCCCTCTCAGTCCCTCTGGGAGGGGATCTTTCCCCTTTTGGAAGGTTCTTTCTCACGTACATTTCCCAAGACATACCTAATTTCCCCCCCATCCCATTTTCAGTACGGACTGTTTTTTGGAGATTGCCCAGAGCACTTCACTGTGGAGTTTTTATGGTCTTCTCATCTCCTGGCTGTGCCTCTCAGAGGTGTTAGGTTCTAGCCATCTGGCTTCCCTCCCTCCATTGTATCATGTGTGGGTGTGCAAATTCGATATAAGGTTAAATATACTCAGGTTACATCAAGAAAGGATTTCTTTATCAGTCCCCCCCCCCCTTTTCTTCTTCCTCTGAAGAAATGACAGATACACGAATCAGACATTCCTCTAAGTCCCCTAAATTTCTAGTCCTTAAATGCTATAAATTTGTGCTTTTCAGTTTTTATAATTTCCAGTTTACATCTTCTCAATTGTCCAGATTTTAAAGTCTTATTTATCTTTTCTTCTTTTTCTCCCCGCCTTCTTTCTATTGCTTTTCTTCTTTTGCTTCATAGGATGATCTGTCACATGATGTTAATAACCCAAATCCAACTTAGCTCATCATGTTTCTTCAAATCTTTCAAATCCACTTTTCAATGCACAGGTTCAGTAAAGTTTTAGTGTTTAGTTTAGTTTGTCTTATGGAACTTAGAAAATTCAATAAATATTTCCCAGCATCCAAATTGCCTACTAAGATAAAGTCAAGGTTAAGTTGCCTGTCAGCCTTCAAGATTTTCTTCCTTTGCTTCTCTTCTTTTGCTTTGCATCTTTTGGCTGTCATAAGTAACGGAGGGAGGGAGAGGGCCATGATTATGGGAAGCGAGCTGGAGTTGTTAAGAAACGAAACTGTATAAGTTGAGGGGAGGGGGAGAGTCTTGCTTAGGGTTCTATTCTATGCTATGCGCAACTGCAACTCTTTATCAAACTATGCCAAGGTCAACGGACAGAGGCCTCATCACCACCTGAAGATGCCCACATGATGCTATGCACCACTTTTAATTGGAAGAGCGAATTGAACTATTGGGGGTGGGAACGTTGCCATCACTTTGTATATGTGATTTACGCGCTTATTTTCTCAGATTCAGAATTCTTTTGTTGCTACCAGTTGATTTCCAGTAAAAGATATCTTTTCTCTAACAAATGGAGTCTAAATATTTCTTTCTTGGATTTTGAATGGAGCACCAGCTGACATTGCCTTCAAAGGTGTTATTTACTTTTTCTCCTTTCATCATTTTCTTTTAAGTTTTACACATTGCAGTAATCTTCTTCCTCCAGTAGATGACTCCCCTGCTCACAATTCCAGCATTCAATAGAGTGTAAAAGTCAAAAAAAGCTGATTATTAACTGTTAGAGATAGTTTAGAAAAGCAATTTCTCCCAATAATCACTTTTCACAATGTTACTCGGCTTCTCAAGGCCTTCTATGTTTTAAATCATCCTTTAGGTATTTCTTTTACTTCTGAGTCTTTAATCTTCCTCTTTAGTTTTTAGTCTTTAATCTTTCTCCATAAATCCAATTGCTGCTTTCTTTACATTAGTGCCAACTGATGGCACAGGAAAAATTTCAGTGACTCTTTGAAAAGGCTTTGGTTTTTCTAATAAATTGGACTTTGGAATTTAAAAGAAAATAAGAGCTCTGAAAAGTGATAACAGAATACTATAAGGGGAAAGATACTTGAAAACATTGTTTTAGAACCATCTGGTGATGGGAAACAGCTGGAAAAGGACCAATTAGAAGACCTGGAAACAAAGACTTATGGACATTGATTGTTGAAAATAAATATAAAAGATGCAGGCTGAAATAACACACTGGACTTTTGGATTGGATATATCTATTAAGAAAGTGTGGGGGAAAGAAAAAAAGAAAGGAGCAGACACTATGGGGGAATTATTTGTTGAAATAAGATTGGATTTACAAGATATGAAGGAAATGATGAAGGTGAGGCTGGAAATGTGCAGCAATATATTACAGATACTAGAAATGGTGACTCGGCTTGCAGAAAAACAAAGAGAACCAGAGGAAAGGAGTTAAATAAAGAGGAAACCAGCATTGAAGATCAAGCGGAGCAACAATCATTTAAATAGGGGGGGAAAGGAATTAAAATTAAAAACTTGTAGTTTGATGTGACAATAAAAGGGGGAATGGTTTGGAAAAAAAAAAAGTAAGGGAAAAAGCAGAAAAGGGAAGTTCAAAAGAAAAACCAAAAGAAGGAGGGAGATAAATTTAATAACTGGAATGAGAAATGGAGGGGAATAAGAATGGGGGGAAAGGGACCAGAAAATAAAGAGAAACAGGAAGCAAACAAGAATGAAAAGAAATTACATTAGGAGAGTGAGAGATAATGGGTAAAAAAGGATAGGGAAGGAGATTCCGCAAGATAATGTGTTGTGATATATAAGAATAAGTATTGAAAATAGATAAGATGGTAACTGATATTGTTTTTTCTTTTTCTCTTTTTTTCTTTCTCTTTTATCAAAGGATTATCACTACATTAGATATGGAATGTAATGAAATATATATGGAAATGGGAATCTATAATAAGAATATTATACATTAATTGATGATCAATGATATATAAAAACATGATAATTATTATGGAAAGACTAATATCAGTTGCTATAACTAATTGAATAGATTAATACTTTTGCAATGAATAGATAATTTATAAGGTGATTGAGAGAATACTATGAGGAATCTGATATAAAATAACTGTATGTTTAATATGTAGTAAATAAGGAAATATTGTTATTAAAGTAGAATGAAGGTGGTAAGCTCAAATTAGCAACCAAAGGGGACAATTTTGAGAATTAAGAGAATAAGGATAAAATTGCAAATGTGACAGATAAAGGCAATATAGAGCATGAATATAGAAACAAGAATGTTAGATAATATTGTAAAATAAGATATGAGAATATTCTAAGAAAAATGAAATAAGTCATAATATGAACTGAGATTGCATAAAATAAGCTTAATGAATTTAATATTAATAAGGAATAATGTGATATGAAACTGAAAGATGAAAAGGTAACTATGGTCATGTTTGTGTTGAGATGTGAAACCTGGAACCACACTGCTTGCTAAATAAGAACTTTTATTTAAAAAATAAAAAATAGAAGAGGAAATTGAATAATGAAATTACTAGGTATGTTTAAATGATATGGTGACTGGCACTAGCAGAGAGTATTGAAATGTTGAAAAATTAAGCAATGAAGAATTATAATTTAATGAGAATATGTGTATCAAGAGATATGGTTAGTTTTATTAATTTTGCTTGTACTAAAATGTATGATGCATCGGTGCCATATTGTTTATGTATTGATGTGTATGTGTAGATTGAAATAAAAACAACCTGATTAAAAAAAAGAAAAAGAAAGTCAAGAATTTTCTATCCTCTCTTGATAATTTAATAAAACAGGGATAAGAAAGTCCTATTTTTAATCTTCAGATTTGATGGCTAAAAAATGGCAATTTCTTGCCATCTTTAGATAGGAAATGGATAGATTTACACATTTACAGATTAACAGAGTTGGAAGAGATCTTTTAGGTCATCCAGTCCAACCACCCAAGCAGGAGACTCTACACCATTTCTGACAAATAGCAGTGCAATCTCTTCAAACAGTCCAATCTCTTCAGTAAGCAAGGACTATACAGATAGTTCTTGCTTACTGACTGAAATTATGACAGACCTTCCCCCAAAGAACTGCTTACAACCTGGATTTGCAGTTCTGAATATTCCACATACCTCTACGATCACTTGACTGCATTTTGGACATTTAACAACCAGTTCTCCTTTACAGCTGGTTGCAGCATTCTAGGATGACATGACCACAATTTGTAACTTTGCCAATTGCCAGCAAAAAATACACATACGAATGTATTGACTAATTAATGATTCTGGAGTTCACTTAATGACTACTGTATTTACTTAACAATATGACATTTGTTTAATGACCACTGAAAATTAAGTTGGGTCTGGTCACGTTTAGACCTCTACATAGCCATCATGACTTATTATGGAAATTTTGGGCACTGTTATGGTCATAAGCTGATATTATTTGTATTGTAGAACTGCAGTACAAAAGCATTAAAGTAGCAGTTTTACTTTATAAGGCACAACAATCTACAGTCTCACCAAAACCCTAGCCCTACTTTTTCTGCATTTTTCAACGATGCCTCATCCAAACCTTAATTCCCAAATATCAAATGACTGCCCACTTATGCTATACAATTATTGATAATCAGAGCAGCTTCTCAGTATGAGAATGAATATAATCATTTATTTATTAAATGTATTTGCTATTAGGTTACTCTGGGCAACAACAATAAAACATGAAATTATTAAAATGCATATAATTATGGCATCTTGATAGCATCATGGCATCTTTTGTACCTTCTTGGGGCATTTTAGTGGAGAATGTTTAAAAAAAAGTCAAACATCAAAATTCTGTCCTTTTTAAAGGTGTTGCATATTCAATTCATGCAAAAAAGGGGAAGCTTCAACTACATGATTGTGGTACCATCTTGATTCCTTCCACAGATGCTCTGCAGAGTGAGAGTGGATTTTTTGTGGAATATTGGCTGTACCTTCAGCAAACTAATAGCAAATGTTTTATTTTAAATGTACCTTTGGAGTGAACATATATCTCAGTCCATTAATAGCTCCATGAAGTGTTAAGACTCTGATCAAATATATGATAAGGACTATATAAGGTAATGTAGCTGTTACATAAACAACCTGAAAAAAAGTACATTTATTAGAAGTGCAAATATTCCTGTAGCTGAGAATTAATATTTTTATTTTAAATTCTAAATGAGTTTCAAGAATATTATTATTTAAAACTATTTAGCATTATTATGCTATTATTTAGCATATTTAGCATTTAGGTTAAATTCCAAATGGTGAATATGTATATACCAATACTGAACTTTTAGCGATGACCTTCAATCAATAAATGAAATACTTCAATGTTATGTAATATTATTCAGAATGGCCATAATTTAAGCTCTATCTTCTTATGACAATGAAATATATTACTGGCTTTAATAAGTTTATATAGGCAATTCCTGACTTACATCCACAATTGATCCCCAAATTTCCATTGCTAACCAAGACTGTTGTTAAATGAATTTTACCCCATTTTATTATTTTTCTTGCCACAGTTAAGTGAATCACTGCAGTTAAGTTAGTAATACAATTGTTCAGTGAATCGGGCTTCCCCATTGACTTTGCTTGTCACAAAAGGTGATAACATGACACTGTCATACTGTCCAGGACACTGCAACTGTCATAAATACATGCCAGCTGCCAAGCATTCAAATTTTGATTATGTGACTTTGGGGATATTGCAATGATTGTAACTGTGAAAAATGATAATGTCACTTGATCACAATGATTTAATATTCCATTAATCATTGAGATATCATTTAGTAGGGCAAATTTTCAAATCTTTTTATGACAATGTTTAATGTTGTTTCAGTTCAGTTCAGTATTTGTTTCATATGTGTGCATATATGTGCAATCATGCATATGCAATGCATTGCCTATTTCATTTCAATTATACATATTTTTATTCATATGTTTTTAAAAATCCTTCTACTGAACTTTTGTGATAGAGAAATTCACAGAGCTCAGAGCCTATTTCTTTGTTAAAAAGTCAGCACACTAATTGTGTTTACTTATAAAATAACTATAATTCCCTGGCAAAATTAAATCCCAAATTATTTTAAAAAGTTTTCAGGATTGTTTTACTTGACACCCGTTGTATTTATGAAATGCCAATATGTTCAACCCCAGTACATTTCTTACCTTGCCAGTGTATTCTGTTCCACGCAGAATACACAGATAGACCACTAGCCATGCCAGGATGAGACAAGCTGCTTGCTCCCATTGGATGCTTCCACTTTCTTCAATAGATGGAGAAATATTGAGGGTTTTTCTGTACCAAAAGTACTGAGTGGGCGTTGCTTTCTCACATTCTTCTTCATAATTTGTTTGGTTAATATTCAGTGGACAACTTGCCCATGGCAAAGGATCCTTTAAGGATGAATCACACATTAAACCCATATAGATAATTCCCAATACTCTCAGACAATCCAAATAAAAAGGCTGCAGTGCAAGATATGAGGAATATGGGTATATGTAGAGAACATGCATTGGGTTTAATCCCCAGTATGAGGACTCACCCATGACAATTTTCAGGCCAGAACTAATAGTTCTGTAAATACTTAACAATTTCAACAACAGTAAATATTGTTCAAAGAGCCAGTTAATTGAAGGGGCATAAAGAAAAAGCTATGGGTTGGAACCACTACTTTTATAAGAAGCACTTGAACATTCTCATGCAGTGGGCAATCTGCTGCTGGGTTTGCTTCATTCTTGTTTGCAATAAAGATTCCTATGTACCAATGCGGTTCCTGGGAGACTTTTGCCAGATCCTAGCCATATAAATGTAGAATCTTGACAATAATTTACTGTCAAATGTATAATTATATATATACTTAAAATTAAGCAACAGAAAATTGACAAATTGGAGACCTATTCAGTGACAAGCCTATTGTGTTACATGAACATAGGCCTAAGAAAACTGAAACATTTCTGGAGCATAATACATTGGTTTGAGGTTTTTTTTAATTGTGTGTCATAGTTGAGAGGAGATATTCATTCAGGATTTTGGGGGTCAATCTGTATGAAAATCTATGACTGACCACTGAAACATTGAGAAATTAACATATTGAGTACTTAAGAAGAATCTTATTGGTTCAGAGATCTCCCAGACCTTTCCAAATTTATTCAACTTTGCTACATTTATTTATTTTTAAATTTATTTGCTGCCCATCTTGTATCCAATGACTCCGAGAGGCTTACAACATGAAAAACATGAAAAACATTAAAAATATCATTATACAATAGCAGATAAAAACATTAACAATCATAAAGACAAGTTGGCAAAGAAAGGCACCAGACATAAGGGATGGGGTGGTGGCATCGAACTTTGTCAACCACCTCCACTATGAAGCTCCACCCATGGGACCTTAAGCCATTTGACAGAGCAGGTCTTCAGGCTCTTGTGGAAGTTCAAGGTTAAAATTGAATCCTGCAGTAGTGGAATTCGATTTTTTTTTACTATCAGTTCTGTGGGCATGGCTTGGTGGACATAGCAGGGGGAAGGATACTGTAAAATCTCATCAGAGGTAGTATTTGCCGGTTCTCTGAATTACTCAAAATTTCTGCTACCAGAAACTGGTCAGAACTTCTCCAGAACTGGTCAGAACCTGCTGAATACCATCTCTGGTCAGGAGAGCAGGGAGCCAGTTTCACCTCTGGAGGTAAGATGTTCCAAAGGGCAGGAACCATGACAGAGAAAGCTCTTCTGGGTCTCACCAGTTGAAATTCCTTGGCTAACAGGATCTGCAGTATGCCCTCTTTGCTGATGCTTGTAGGGCAAGTCAGTCTCATTGGAGTAAGATAGTTCCTCAAGTAGCCTGGAACTATGCCATGCATGGCTTTAAAGGTAATGACCAAAACCTTGAACTGCACCTAAAAGCAGATTGGCAACCAGTACAGCTAGTGAAGCAATGGTATAACATGGGCCACTCTAGAGGTCCAAAGAACTACCCATGGTGCCACATTCTGCACCAGCAGTATGTTCCAAATGGTCTTCAAGGGTAGCCAGTGGTGCGATTCAGCTGGTTCTCACTGGTTCACTAAAACCTGTAGCTAACTGTTTGCTTAGTTCGGTGAACTGCTGAAGTTTTGACCCTCTTTCCCAGTCTCCCCTCACCAGGTGGCTCGTCTCACTGCCCAGCCACTCTCCTGAGCTTACTAGAGCCACTTCATGCCATGGCATCACCTATGGGGAGGGGAGTGCGAGCAGGAAAGCTCATTTGCTCCCTTTCTCTGTGCCATTTGGTCTTTCCTTTTTCTTTTTGGCATCTGAGCCATGCAACTATCACCATAGACCACCAGCAGAAGTTCGGGCAGGGCTCATGCTCCTTGTAGGTCTCCAACCCTCCACAACTCATTCTTTTTGGTCTCTGCAACTGGGCCCAGCACAATACTGTCTGGTGCACACTGGCCTCTGCAACCGAGCCTGGCAGTGGCAGGGAACACAGGATCGCCTGGCAGCTACAGAATTGCTGTGAATCAAACATAATGTGGTATATTTATGTATCTATACTTCATTTATTCATTTATCTTTCTTCATTCCTTAATTATTTGTAACACAAATGTCAGTGTACTTAGACAAAATTGCCAAAGCATATTTCTCAATTTATTCTGAATGATTTTTTTTTCATTTTTTTCCCTTAGCTTTTTAAAAAAAATAAATTGCAGATCCAACCGTGCCAGTTAGAGCACATGCGGCTGCGAATGGAAGAGAGGCCGGGTGAGCTGGACCCAGATTCTTCCCAGCTCCCCTCATCCCAGAAACACCCACCTCGCACTCTTCCCTCTCTGCTAGCAGCCACCCCCGCTCTCTCCTTGCTGCCAGGCAAAGAAGGGGTGGCCGCTAGCAGAAAGGGGAGAATATGAGGTTGGTGCACCTGGATGAGGGGAGCCAGGAAGCATCTGATTCTGGCTCATCCAGCCAGCTTTCCCATTTAGGGAGTGGCGATCTTGAACATTAGGAAGGCTGCACAGGAAGAGAAAAGGCAGTTAAACTTGCAAGAACAGAGGTGGGAAACAAAGCAAGTGATGCTTCGGCCTGATCCTTTGGCCTACCAGCTGGCATCTTTATTCCCCCTCACTCCCGAGGTGGCCAGGTAGCACCACATGAGGCCATGGAGGTTTTATAGCATCTCATCCCCTCATCTGAGGGGCGACCGAGGATCCTTCTCTCAGGGATAGCCACCCTCGTTCAGATTCTGCACCTCCCTCTGGTGGCCCTCAGCCAAGTGCAGCTGCCCCACCAATTGAGGAGCTGCTTCAGTGACACCACCTGTTTCGGTAACACCACCAACATCTGTGCCCATGCCAGGCCTGCTTTTAGCCATTGAACCCACCTGCAGAAGTTGTAAATCAAGTACTATTTATAGTCATGGGCAGAAGCCATGGGCCACAAACCAGCCCATTAATTTCGAAGTTTTCATTGCGGTCTGTGCCTATCAAGCTTAGTAAATTAAGTGAACTGAATAAATCGTTATCAAACTAACCAAGGGAAAACTTTGGTTAGGCCATATTGCAACATCCGCTGGCCAATGGAAAGGGGCCACACTTTAAAAATGTTACAGATAATTGCATGGTAAAAAGCATGATAAAGTGCTATAAAGATGGAATGGGCTGTTTATTTTGCAGTCTTTTCCCTTGTTCAAAGTACTGCTTTCTGGATCTCTTTGGGAGATTAAATTGGCTGTCAATTCAAACTTGAAAGGGAGAAAGGTTAGTTTTGCCTAAAAGCCAGTTGCCAAAACATTATACAGAACTAGTTCCTTGGTAATATAGAGTTACCCACAAATCTCGTGCTGCAATAAGAATATTGAAGATACTATTGACTTTTTTTACATAAAGAAAAGACTCCATTGACTATGGTGCTCAAGTAGATCTCTGGGGCTGTGTGAATTGTTATTTGTTTTAAATAAATTAATTGATGTTGCTTTAATTATGACAAGCCTCTTCAGAACTAGTCTGGTTAATACGTTTTCATTTACTTTGGGACAGTTTTGAATGAGAGGACACTGTAATTGATTTCAGTTTCAACCACTGCTTCTTCTCGTCCTAACATCTGCCTCAACTTGAGGATTCAATTTGAGGACATTAAATTGCAGGCTAGGGGGAAAAAACATTTGATACTCCCAGTAACTGAATATGAAGGAGATTCTTGTAACCCGGGTGTGACAAGAATGGATGGGAGGGAAGGATCAAGGCCAGACCAGGTATGGCAAGGAGAGGCCGTTCGAGGCAAGGCACCCCTCGACACAACTGATGAATAGGCCATGATCACCCAGTCACATGACCACCCAGCCACACCTACTTAGCCAGTCATTAGATAAAGAACAGGTTGTTAAATTATTTAAATCCCACCACTGAGAGTAGCCCCATGTAAAGTGCATTGCAATAGTCCAGATGTGAGATGACTAGGCTTGAAAGACTGAGCGCAGGAATTCTTGATCCAAGAAAGGCTGCAACTGGTGAACAAAACAAATTTGTGTAAGGGTTCTCTAAGCCACTCTTTTGTTTTATCTTTGACCTATATGCTGCCACATGTCCCATGAGGTTTTCTATTATTCCCAATGTTTTCAATGCTTGCCAGAGATAATAAGTGCAAGAAGGAGGACTAGATCGTTATACATTTGAGGAGCCTTGGTGTTCTCTGAACTTGGTTGCTTATAGACATTTCATTACTCAACAAGTAACATCTAAAGATATGAATACAAAATTTTGCCACTAACTAACCATGTTGTAAAAACTGTTGCACATTTGCTGTTGTCCTACAGAGAAAAGGATTTGTTGTTTTCAAAAGCTTAAATATTTCATTAACAATTGATTATACTACCGAGTTGGATAATAATTTTTTTATAAACCACCAAGCTCAGAGAGCATCAGGGAGATCACAACTAAGCCAATCGGGCTTCAGGCCCAGGCATAGTACCAAAACAGCATTGGTCGCGTTGGTTGATGATCTCTGGAGGGCCCGTGACAGAGGGTTCTCCTCTGTCCTGGTCCTATTAGATCTCTCGGCGGCTTTTGATACTATCGACCATAGTATCTTATTGCGGCGGTTGGAGGGGTTGGGGATTGGGGGAACTGTCCTGTGATAGTTCTCCTCCTTCCTCTCCAACCGTTCGCAATTTGTGTTGGCGGGAGGGGAGAGGTCCACCTCTAGGCCCCTTATTTGTGGGGTGCCTCAGGGGTCGGTCCTCTCCCCTCTCTTGTTCAACATTTATGTGAAGCCGTTGGGCGAGATCATCCGTGGTCTTGGGGTGCGGTGTCACCTGTACGCAGATGACACCCAGTTATACATCTCCACCCCAGACCACCCCAATGATGCTGTAGAGGCTATGTCCCAGTGCCTGGAGGCCGTGCGGAATTGGATGGGTGGGAACAGGCTCCGGCTCAACCCATCCAAGACTGAGTGGCTGTGGTTCCCGGTGCCCCGATATAGCCAGCTGACACTTTCGTTGGCTATTGGGGGAGAGACTTTGCCCCCTACAGGGAGGGCTCGCAATCTGGGTGTCCTCCTGGATGCACGGCTGTCATTAGAACATCACATTGTGGCCGTCTCCAGGGGGGCGTTTTATCAGGTTCACCTGATTTACCGGTTGCGGCCCTTCCTGGATCGGGACGCCCTGCGCACAGACACTCATGCCCTTGTCACCTCTCGCCTGGATTACTGTAATGTTCTCTACATGGGGCTCCCTGTGGGGAGCACCCGGAGACTCCAACTGGTGCAAAATGCGACCGCACGGGTGATTATGGGGGCGTCACGTAGCTCCCATGTGACGCCTCTCCTGCGTGAGCTGCATTGGTTGCCGGTGGCTTTCCGGGTTCGCTTTAACGTTCTAGTTTTGACCTTTAAGGCGACCCATGGCATTGGGCCAGGTTACCTGCAGGACCGCATTCTGCTGGTGATCTCCAGCAGACCGGTGCGTTCCGACAGGGAGGGCCTGCTCCGGGTGCCGTCGGCCTCTATGTGTCGTCTGGCAGCCCCCAGGAGTAGGGCCTTCTCTGTGGGGGCCCCTGCCCTCTGCAATGCTCTGCCACCTGAGATACGCACCAGCGCGGACCTGAGGGCCTTCAGGTGCGCACTAAAAACCTGGCTCTTTGAGCAGGCTGGCCTGGGCTGATAGAGGTTTTAATTGTCTCTTTTAATTTGGTTTTAATTAGGGTTTTAATATTTTTAGGGGGAGGGTTGTTTTTAGTTTAACAGCCTTATTTAATTGTATTTTAACTTTTGTACTGTTTGGGGTTGATTCGGCTGTACACCGCCCTGAGTCCCTAGGGAGAAGGGCGGTATATAAATGTTATAAATAAAATAAATAAATAAATAAATAAATAAATAAATTTTGTTATAACTTGCTAATAATATTCAGTATTATCAATATATTCCAAGGAATTATTATGAAGTATTGTTTAAGTCAAAGATGACTATGAATTGACATTACTTGTTTTACTCTACTAGAATCTCTGTCTTTAACAGCATTCATAAACTATATGGAAAATGGTGAAATATGCTGAAAGAAGGCATTCTTCCTCAACTGTAAAATAAATAGGAATCTTCCACATGCAGAAGAACAGCAATCATTTTTATGATAATGCTCTAGATTTCTAAAACACACACACACGCACACAAAATCTTAATAGATACTGCTATTGCACAGCAAAGTCAGAGGTCATGACTGTTATTATAGGGAAGTATTTTGTTTGGTCATATATTCTCATTTCATCTTGGTGCACTCTGAACAACCCAAGTCCAAGAAATATTATGCAATTAGAATTCTTATGTGGAACATCATCAAAATGTTGTCATAACCTATCAGTAAAATCCAATATATGATTTCAGGGAGAGATTATTTGGCTTAATTGCAAAACATATTTATTTCACTATTATTTCAGACAGCACTGGTTATGCATTACATGAGCAGATGTCACATACCAGATATTTGGTGTCTCCTAAAACCAACCCAAAATGTCAATGGACTACTATAACCAGAGAGGTTAGATATGCTAACAACATCCTAAAGTGGTCTGCAAGAGCTGGACAGATTCCTCAACCCAAATCAAGTCAGTATATTTAACTAATTTTGCTAGAATCAGTGGCATGTGCAACAAACCACAATGACATCAAACATGAGATTGTATGCAATGATTCTATCATACAAATGCCACAATTATGTACCTGTACCACAATGTCTGCTACAAGTAGATAAGTCACAGAATTTGCATGATAGTATCATTATACCATATAAATCTTATTGATAATTGTCCCAACTTCATCCCTTCTGAAGACATATAGCTAGATCACACTCATGGCAAAAATAGTGCCAGTAAAAGATGGACAATAATTCTTTAAAAGTGAAGTGGTAAAATACAACATAAAGCTGCCTCAGTTGTGGGCTGAGGAGGCATAACATAAAATAATTATTGCTACCTGAAGTATGTTTATGCTACAGTGAGGAATATGAGAAGAAGCCCTTAACCATACAACTGACAGGTAAGTCACATGGTGTTCCAAACACCCATGTACATTTATTCAGCCTTGTCCCATTTCACATTAGAAGAAATGCTGGTCATGTTCACAAAAACAGGGGATGTTGGTAGGAGAGGAAGTGACACTGGGGGAATCCACAAGGTAAGATTCTGTCCCATCATAAAACAGGAAGGACTGTCAATTTTATGTTGGCTTACTAAAGGACTGATGAATAACAAGTGAAACCAGTTGCTGGCTTTACCAACCAGAAATGGAAGAGAAGTCAGTGCTTACCTTCAGGTGTCAGGCATTTTAAATAAGCAGCATTTCATCCTATACAGTTCTCTCTTGAGTCCTTCATACAATATATTTTTGCATAGCTGGGAACACACTAAAGTGGCAAAGCTGCATTTGAGAAGTGGATATCTCAACCCATCTTCCCTACCTTCTTTCTCTCCCCCCCCCCCCCCCTTTATCACTGCAATTTCTGGTGTTTATAGGAGATGGAACACATACACATTCAACCTGTTCAGGCACAACATCCTAGCAGAAAGGGAGATAACTGACACATCACTGAAGTTCAAGACATTAACCCACCTGAAATGAATGGAAGAGATACCAAAATGCCCAGCCGTTTATAACATTGTAGTACATGGAGAGGAAAAATGACACAATAACACTGGCAATTCCTGAAAACAAGAAAAATATATGTCAAGGAAACAGGAATTAATTGATCATTGTTATCACCCCCTCAGAAAGAATCAACAGAAATGTGGATGGCTTTGAAAAAAATCTCAAGTTTACAAACCTGAAAAAGATGCTACTGACTTAAGAATTGCTTTAATAAATCAACTGCTTGAAGCAGCTTATATTTGTACAACTTATGCAGAAGCCTTAAAAATTAATGGCTACTTTAATGAGCAACCCAGATGCAGTGCTTACATTCCTGCAAAGGTTTGATAAAAGCTGGCATTGTTATGAAGCTTGCAGCACTTCTAATGAATCATTTTTTGAAGATGCACAGTTTTACTCTAATTAATGTCCTCCTTTACATATTTTCCTGTAATTATTTCCATGAAACTTTTCACATGAATAGAACACTCAAGAGTGAATGATATGCCATTAAAACAGTAGATTCTTCTCTATCATTCTATTTTCTGGGTTTTATTGCCAATTTTGGTAGCTATTAACTACTGACAAATAAAAGGAGATTTAGTAAAAGTTTGAAATAATGAGGAAATGGAAGAGGGAAGCACTTTCAGTAGAGAAGAGGTATAGGATCCTTCCTGCAAGAAATGGGGGAAAAAAAACCAACAAAACATATTTTCAGGGGAATGGAATGGAATAGTTGGAATCTTTAACGAAGAGCTTTTCACATTGCAATAATTAGTTGCCTGGACCACATGGTATGGCATGGAACCAAATGAATCCTCTACTTTTTTTCTCAGCAAATCAATAATTTCTATAAAATAGCACTGTTCTTTCATGGATGAGTTGATCTGGCCATAAGCATTTCATTCAACGCCTTGTGGGTTGTGTTATATAATGTCTGAAGGCTGGTAGCTTAGGGCAGGAAACAACATTCTAGAGATAAGAAAGTTGTACCTAACCTAAATCTTTCCTCTTCATAATTTATGAAGCTCAATTCCTTGCCTTAGTCTGTCTTACCTGTGTCTTTTCTTTACACCTTGGATTGAAAGAGTCAACTGCTCTTATCCATGTCTTATTTACTGTGTGCCTACATTGGTTTAGAGTTAATTTTCCCATTTGTTAGGCTTAGATGTCATAATAGTTCACAAGGCAGGATTTGTTATTTTAAACATCATTTCCTTCAGAATATACATTTACATTCTTCGATATCATTTTCCCAGATATAGTAACTGTTTTGGTTAGATGGCTCTATTACTCTTCCAAAATGATAAAATTTTTCTTCCTCATCATAGAAAGAAATAAAAGTAAGCAGGCTGCCTCATGATTTCAACAGACAATTGGATTCTATATATGACTGCTATGTTTCTATCTTTGGGTGTGTATCAGTTGGGAAATGCTTGACTTCTGAACCTTTTCTGACTTTTTAAATTAGCGATGAATATATTTGATGCTGATGTCAAGTACTGTAGGTGACAAAAATTGCTTATTTGAAAACATTTCAAGTTTTACCTGAATTAACAATTGGTCTGCATGTGCAATTTAAAATTTGAAAAAGGATTGATTTTATATTTGTAACTTGAAAGGGTGGAAATTGTGCATGTAGATTTTTTTAAAAGAAAAAAGCAATGTCTGTCCTTTCTTTCATCAAAGGTTGTGATAGAAAAGTGAGAACAAGATGTCTATAAACTTATTACAGCTATACCTCATCTTACAACCACAACAGAGCCCAAAATTTCTGTTGTTAAATAAGACATTTGTTAATTGAATTTTCCTTTAGTTTACAATCTTTCTTGCCAGTTATTAAGTGAATTATTGCCATTGTTAATTTAGTAACAAGTTTGTTAAGTGAATCTGGCTTCATCATTAACTTTGCTGATTAGAAAGTCACAAAAGGTGACCACATGACCTAGGGCACTGGATCTGTCATAAATATGAGTCAGTTGCCAAGCATCCAAATTTTGATCACCTGACTATGGGGATGCTGCAACAGATTTCACAACAATTGTGAAAAATAGTCAATTCACTTTTTTTGGTGCTGTTGTAACTTTGAACTGTCACTAAACAAATAGTTGTAAGTTGAGGACTACCTGTAGAATCCACAGACAAAACAATGGATCTCTAGCAGGTATATTAAAAACAAATTCTGATCTCTTTTTCTTTAAACAAGAAAAGCAAGCAATAGATGGACAAGAACCCACCAACTCCACAGAGGTAAGGACTTATAGCATTCCACGTGCCAATGCTCCCTTGGTGCATATGTTGTCCCACTGCCAACTCCAAGAATAACAATGGCATTCCTTCCACAACTAACATAATCAAATATGGGATTAAAAATCCCCCTGCAAGAGAAATAAAGGCATATATAGATTACAACCAACAATCTAGAACTTAGCTAAAAGTTAGTGCTTAATAATGTAGTGTTTTTTCCAGCTTGATAACTTTAATATGCATAGGCTTTAATTCCCAGTGTTTCCCAGCCAATATGCTTGCCAACATATCTCCCATTACATAAAGATAACTATTTCATTCACCAAATTAATGCTGAAAATTTCTATAAAACTTGTTTCAACAAACGACTCCAGAAAATACAGGGATAAACAATAAAAAAACATCAGAATATAGTTCCTGACTTTGATAGCAACAACTTTCTCCATAATGAATGAATGGAATGAGAATTATATATTTCAGAAAGGACACATACCCAATCCCCAATACAAAACACAAACATTGAACAATACTATATTTTCAATATAATTAAAAAGCAAACAAACTATATGTGAAATCAGAATTTTCATAGCCATGCTTGAAAGAATAAAGTACTCTTGATTCATATGCTAAGCCAAAACCAAGCAACCACTTTACATCTGAGCATCATGTGTGAATCTAGTCACAGAAATGGAGTCACATATCTCCATGGCCACTTCTATTCATAGGCATCCATTCCTAATTACATTGATTCCAAACTGCATGTCATGATAGCAGCACAGGTGCTGCTCTTTCACACTTGTACTGCAACATCAAATCTATGAATTTTTTTAAAAAAAAACTGTGTTGTGAGGCACATTTTGTCATTTGTGCCCATTACTCTACTTCATTTGACTGTGCTTCAACTTTGTATTATAATATCTAACTGCTCAGGTACATTCCATAAACATTAGGATGTATGTCCATCCAGAAAGAAAACCTAACAACTTCAGTGTGATTAATCTTTGGGGAAATGGATTTAGGCATACAGATAGTATATGAAACTATTTAAAATGAGTCCCAGTGGGGCTTTTTCTTAGAAAACAATTGTTTCTAAATGGAAAGGATTCATATCTGGTTTTGCCTGGTTATTTATTTCTTGCTCTACCTTCCTTTTTCTAGAATTCGAGGTTGATAATTAGCCTATAGACAGTATGGGTTTGCCAGAATAATTTTCTATAAATCACATCGTCTAGATGTGATTAAGTAGAATCTTTCAAACAGTTCAGATAGAGTAACAGTTAAAGTATAACTAAGTGCTATAAAAACATTAAATTATAACCAAGGAAAGTGAGAAAAGATCAAGAGTACATAAAGACCCAGGTTTTGGTCTAGTGGTTAAAGTGCTGGCCAAGAAACCAAAAGATATGAATTCTGGTCTTGTCCTAGGTATGAAAGCTGGATGGGTATTTGGGTAGCTTTGGATCAATCACTCTCTCTCAGTCCAATCAACCTCTCAGAATTGAAGAAAGGAGGAGGAGGAAATAGTAATTGCAATATGTATGATCTACATCTTGAGTTAGAGTAAGCTAAAAAATAAAGAGCCAAAACTGACTAGCATATATAATTAGGATTGAGCTGTGCAATTGACAAAATCTATTTTAAAATTATATTTTTTTCAATTTTTTATACCTCCCCCACTCTAAAGAGGATTAGTGAAGCCTTGTCTCCAAGCAGAAATGAGATTGAATCCAGCTTGGCCGAGCCACATTGGTGAAATGAGGTTGTCCCCCCATCATCCTTCCTTCCTTCCTTCCTTCCTTCCTTCCTTCCTTCCTTCCTTCCTTCCTTCCTTCCTTCCTTCCTTCCTTCCTTCCTTCCTCTTCCCTCAGTTTGTGGTATTTAGCAAGTGTGAGTCTACAGTTTTTTTCCTAATAACTCCAATCTTTAGTTTGGAGAAATGCCCAAAGTAGTATTAATCTCAAAGTATCATTTAAGCAAAACATCTTAGTAAGCTATTTTTTGGCTTTGAAATGCCAAACTTCTACTATTGAAGAAAAGCTAATTATGAAAACGTGATGTATTATGGCTAATTCATTAGATAAAGTGAGATGGTAACTCTAATAAATGATATTTGACATTGTGAAAAGGCTGTAATTAACTATCATTGGATTTTTATTGTCAGAGAGAAAAGTGCTTGTTGAATATTCTGCCCCAGAAGCTGAAATAATTTATATGGTCTTGGATATGATGAACTATGAACAGGATTGGAATGAAGAAGTGTTGCTAGTTGCTGGACTTTGGGGAAATAAAGAGCAGACTGAAGATGGCTCTGCCCAGGAATTGCAGCTGAATAAAGAGCTAATGAAAACTGTTTTTTGTAATTTCTTTCCAGACAAGAAAAGGAATTAAAATTGTCCACAAGTGCTCCAACAGTTGCTCCTCATGAAGGGACTGCAAAACAGCAATCTTGTGTATGTTAGTTTACTTTATTATTATTGCACCTCATACGACAAGGTTATCTTCAGCAACTGTTGGAGCACTTATCTTCATCTTCAGTATACACCATACATAAGAAAACTATCAAAATAAAACACAAATACATATCCTTCACATTCTATACAATTGAATTGAAAACTCCTGATACTGCATTAGTATCACACTATACCGTAGAATTTAATATAGTTACTGCTCTGGGATAGAATCTGTTTTCAGCCTATTTGTCCTTGTTTTTATTATCCTGTACCATCTGCCAGATGGTAATAGTTAAAAGAAAGGGTGCCCAGGATGAGATAGATCTTTAAGAATGTTTTGAACTTTCCTAAGGCACTGGGAACTATAAAGCCCTTCCAAGGAGCGGAGAGAGCAACCAATGATTTAGTATTTTTTTTTTTTTAGTATTTATTTGATTTGTCAATCGCTTACAAGATACAGGTATAAGAATAAATGTAGTTTTGAATACATGAGATAGATACTTACAAGAAAAATAAAAAGAAACAATAGGACAGGGACAGTAGGCACGATTGGTGCGCTTATGCACACCCCACAGGCCTCTTAGGAAGGGGGTGAGATCAATAGTAGACAGTCTAAGGTTAAAGTTTTTGGGGTTTGGGGAAGAAAGCACAGAGTCAGGTAGAGTATTCCAAACATTGACCACTCTGTTGCTGAAGTCGTATTTTCTGCAATCAAGTTTGGTGCGGTTAAGCATGAGTTTGTATCTATTGTGTGCTCTTGTATTGTTATGATTGAAGCTGAAGTATTCATTTGCAGGTAGGACATTGCAATGTATGATTTTATATACTATATTTAGATCGGACCGGAGGCGGTGTAGTTCTAGGTTTTCTAGGTCTACAGTTTCAAGTCTGGTGGATAAGGTATTCTGCAATGAGTAGAAGAAAGGAGAACTTTTCTTGTGAAATATTTCTGGATTTTTTCAATTGTGTTAATATCAGATACATGATATGAGTTCCAGACTGATGAGCTGTATTCAAGTATAGGTCTAGCAAATGTTTTGCATGCTCTAGTTAGTAGTGTGATATTACCGGAGAAGAAGCTACATAGGATTAGATTAACAACTCTTAATGCCTTTTTGGGTATATAGTTACAGTGGGCTCTAGCACTTAGATCATTTGAGATGAGTACTCCAAGGTCCTTGACAGAGTTTGGATCCTCAACAAGGTTTTGACTATTTAGCTTGTATTTTGTTTTCTGATTTTTTTTGCCAATATGTAGCACAGAGCATTTATTTGTTGAGATTTGAAGTTGCCATTTGATTGACCATTCTGATACATAGTCAAGGTCTTTTTGAAGGCTAGTAGAATAGAATAGAATAGAATAGAATAGAATACTTTATTGGCCAAGTGTGATAGGATTAGATTAACGCCTTTTTGGCTATATAGTTACAGTGGGCTCTAGCACTTAGATCATTTGAGATGAGTACTCCAAGGTCCTTGACAGAGTTTGGATCCTCAACAAGGTCTTGACTATTTATCTTGTATTTTGTTTTCTGATTTTTTTTGCCAATATGTAAGACAGAGCATTTATTGGTTGAGATTTGAAGTTGCCATTTGATTGATCATTCTGATACATAGTCAAGGTCTTTTTGAAGGGTAGTAGAATAGAATAGAATAGAATACTTTATTGGCCAAGTGTGATTGGACACACAAGGAATTTGTCTTGGTGTAAATACTCTCAGTATACATAAAGAAGGAACATTCATTAAGAATCAAGAATCATAATGTACAACACTTAATGATAGTCATAGTCAATCAACATCAAATCATACTAGGAAACAGGATACAAGCAACAAAGTTACAGTCACAAGTGGGAGGGGATGGGTGATAAGGAGTGATGAGAAGATTAATAGTAATAGTAGTGTACACTTTGTAAATAGTTGAACAGTGTTGAGGGAATTATTTGTTTAGCAGAGTGATGGCTTTCGGGAAAAAACTGTTCTTGTGTCTAGTTGTTCTGGTGTGCAGTGCTCTATAGCGTCGTTTTGAGGGAAGGAGTTGAAACAATTTATGTCCAGGATGTGAGGGGTCTGTAAATATTTTCACAGCCTTCTTTTTGACTTGTGCAGTATACAGGTCCTCAATTGAAGGCAGGTGGGTGGTAATTGTTTTTTCTGCAGTCCTAATTATCCTCTGAAGTCTTTGTCTGTCCTGTTGGGTTGCAAAACCAAACCAGACAGTTATAGAGGTGCTGATGATAGACTCAACAATTCCTCTGTAGAACTGGATCAGCAACTTCTTGGGCACTTTGAGCTTTCTGAGTTGGTGCAGAAAGAACATTCTTTGTTGTGCTTTTTTGATGACATTTTTGATGTTAGGTGTCCATTTTAGGTCATGTAGAACCTAGAAATTTGAAGGTCTCTATTGTTGATACTGTGTTGTCTAATATTGTAAGAGATGGCAGTATAGGAGGGTTTCTTCTAAAGTCTACCACCATTTCTACGGTTTTGAGTGTGTTCAGTTCCAGATTGTCCCGGTTACACATGAGGCAAGTTGTATAACCTCCTGTCTGTATGCAGATTCATCATTGTCTCGAATGAGACCAATGACTGTTGTGTCATCAGCAAACTTCACTATTTTAACAGATGGATCATTTGAGATGCAGCCATTGGTATATAGGGAGAAGAAAAATGGAGATAGCACACAGCCTTGGGGTCCCCTGTGCTGATTGTACAGATATCGGATGTGATTTTGCCTAGCTTCACCTGCTGCTTCCTGTAGTATTGTCTGTGGTGTTGAATAGCTTTACATCATGAGCGAAGAGAACGCAGTTGCTCTTAATATGATCACAGAGGTCATTTATGTAGAATATGAAGGGAGTTCGTCCTAAAGCACTGCCTTGGGGAACACCACTGTTGACAGGTACAGAATTTGATAAAACGCTCCCAATTTTGACCATTTGTTGTATTTTTGACAGGAATGCTTCTATCCAGTTATATAGGTGTCCAGAGATACCACAAGATTTTAGTTTCAGTAGTAGTTTGTCATGTACCACTGAATCAAAGGCTTTACAGAAGTCTATGTAGATTGCATCTATTGCTTTGCCCTGATCAAGTTGTTTAGTCCATATGTTTTTGCAGTGTAAGAGTTGCAGATTACAGGATAGTTTTTTTCTGAAACCAAATTGTTCATTAGAGAGTAGGGTTTCTGTCTCTAAGTGGAGGATAATGGATTGGTTAATAATTGATTCCATGACTTCAACTAGGCTGGGGTCTCCCTTTTTGAAGATAGGGATGACCGTGGCTTGTGACCATAGTTTTGGCAAGGAGCTGGTCCTGAAAGATTTTTCAAAGATTATGCTTAGAGGTTCGGCTATGGCAGTGGATAGCTTTTTTAAGAAGTAGGCACATCTTCCATCCGGTCCAATAGATAGGGATGGATTTAGATTGTGCGGTGCTTTTTCAACAATATCTTCTGTAAAATTGATATTTATTAGATCATTGTAGTTGTCTATGGTTCGACTAGGAAGTACTGGGCTTGATCCATTGCTGTTTACAAATACTAAGCCAAAGAATGTGTTAAAGAGGTTTGCTTTGATGGTGTCATCGTTGCAATCTTTGTCATTAGGTCCTTTCAGGGGTGGGGTGGACCTTGAGTCTTTCAGTTTGTTGTTTACAAAACTGTAGAAAGCATGGGTGGAATTTGTGCATAGAAGGTTTTCCTCTTGTTTAATGTGATAATTAGAGCATTCAGTTTTTATCTGGTGGCATAGATTTTTGTATCGGCTTTTGAAGTTGGCAATGTGATCAGATTTGTTTTTTCGCCAAAGTGATCTCTTTTTGGATTGAAGCTTCCTTATTGTTATGGGTAATCTGTTTTTCCTGGTTTTGGGAGTTGTTATTGGTACATATAGTTTGATGGCTCTTTTGATTTCTAGTAAGAATATGTTGTAATGGTTTCAACAGTATTACATCCAGTGAATAGAAATCGCCAATCAAGGGAAGAGAGATCGTTGATTATAAGATCTAAGTTGCCTTTTTTGAAGTCATAATTGGGGATCATATCGTTGTGATGATTTTTGTGTAGACGTATGTTGAGACAAAAGTCAATCATGTTGTGGTCACTGTTGGAAAAGGGTTCTTTAATTTGTATTCCATAAATTGAATTCAAAATTGATCCTCTAGGCAATGATGTTAATCCTCTGGATGCTGTCCTATCTGCTACTGTGCAATTAGCAAACCATACACAGGTACAGTAAGTTAAAATATTCTCTATTGTGTAGCAGCAGAAGGTCACCTGCAATTTTTGATTCAGTTGTTGTTTCCTGAGAAGTCTCAGGTAGTATAATCTCTGTTGGGACCTTTTGACCAGTGTTGTGATGTGAGTCCCCCAGGTCAGGTCCTCTTTTATGACAACACCCAGAGGTGGTATTCAGCAGGTTCTGACCAGTTCTGGAGAACCAGTAGTGGAAATTTTGAGTAGTTCAGAGAACCTGCAAATACAACCTCTGACTGGAGATTTTACAGTATCCTTCCCCTGCCATGCCCACCAAGCCATGCCCACAGAACTGGTAGTAAAAAAAATTGAATCCCACCACTGATAACACCCAGAAACTTAAAACTGTCCACTTGCTCCACTCAGTCTCCATTGATAAGAGCTGGATGTCTGATCTATTCCTTCTGTAGTCCACTATAAGCTCTTTGGTCTTATTGATGATAAGGACCAAGTTATTGTCTTCACATCACAAAAGCAACCTGTCCACCTCATCTCGATAGGCAGACTCATTCCCCTGGAGATGAGTCACACCACTGTTGTATCATCTGCAAATTTAATAATAGTATTACTGGCTTGAGTGGGAATCTAATCATGTGTGGGTAGGTGTTAGAATTCTGGGAGATGAGGAAAAGCCATCTTAGCTTAAAATATGTTTGGCACCTTCCCAATGGATAATATGTTTGTAAATTCTATTTTTTTTAATCACTTTTGTAAATTGTTAACTATTTTTCAATTATTAGGAACAGAATAGCGTAGCGTAGCGTAGCGTAGCGTAGCGTAGAATAGAATAGAATAGAATAGAATAGAACTGGAAGAGAACTGGAAGGTTTTGAAGTCTAGTAGGAGATCCTATACCAGTGGTGGTGAACCTATGGCACGCATGCCAGAGGGGGCACTCAGAGCCCTCTCTCTGGGCATACGTGCCATCACCCCAGCACAGACTGGGAAGTCGAGAGATTTCTGGAGAAGGGGCAGACAGTGCAGGCTGAACGGCAAATCACCTTGCTTTTTGCATCCAATACAGTCCTGACATCCAACAGAGTCCTGACATCCGCGCTTCCCCGAGGCATCAAAGGCGCAGGGAGCTTGCCAGGAAGCCCAGCAGCATGTTTACAAGATGGCAGTATCCAGGAGGGATGAAGTGCTGCATCTCTATTGGGCCTTGCTGTGAGAAAGCTTTCAACGCCTACAGCTACAGATAGAAAAAGGGGGGCGTATTGGGAGTGAAGCCTTCGATGCCAAGTCCCTCTTCTGTCCCCATGAAAATCATCCTACCTACTCCAGTTAAATGTACATAGGGAGATAGGATTTGTTTAAACAGATAAAAAGATCTGTGCTGCTCGTTATCAAAATCCAAGTGGAAGAGAGGATGAAAATGGTTTTGGTTTTAAGTGTTTATTTTGCTTTATTTTATTTTTTACTTAAATACTGGGGTAGAGGGGAGTAAATAAAAGAAGGCCAGTTTGCCAATTGAGAACTAAAGTGGACATTTATAGTTTACAAAGGAAAATAGGACAGAAATATAATGCTTAAATTCAATTTACTCTGTCTTTATTTTGGAGCTCACTGCCTTGTCCTGTAAATGGGTTTGGTTTCATAACATTATATAATAAAAGAGACATTATTCAATCTTGCTAATCTGCATTTGCAGATGAGAAAAACAGACTAGCAATGGGTGAATAGATACATAAAATTATGTAACGTCAAGCCCCTTAAATGTGGGCAATTCTGAGAATAAATGGGAAAGGACACTGTGAAAAGATATACAAATTGAATGCAGTATGATGTCTTTACTAGGGTTCCAGATCTGATCTGGAACACTTCAGAGAACCAGAACACTGTGACAAAAGTTTACACTTTTCCCTATCTATGCTATCATTTAATGGTCAGTTTTGCCTTTCATATCTGGTAGCCTTACCCAGGAAGTGAATTTTTTTCTGCTGAATACATTGGCATTTTCATCAGTTTTCAATTCAAATATTTTGAGCACAGCGTGTATAATCAGAAATTAGAAAATAGTATTGGTTTCTTTGGGACACTGCTAGAGGAAGGTTCATATGATCATAAAATATCTTAACCACTAAAGCCAGTTTTCCAGATTATTGTGTAATCAGTATGCCTAATGGAATATTCCAGACAACTTTTAATATGATTTGTTGAACAAGCCATAGTAGTCAGATTTTATGCATAAAGATAAACTTAACTGTAGACTTAACTGTAATTACCAAATCCATTATAATGTTCCTTGGCTTTTCTTAGGGAGCTGAAGGTGACACAACTACTTTCTCCAATTTTTTTCAATAATAACTATCTTAAATAAACTGAACTGAGAGGATAACTTCAAAAGCATGCCAAATGCAAACTTTTATTTTTCAATAAAAAGTTGTTTGTATCATTGAAAGTTCTGTTGTTGCGTTTTTATTTTAAGACAAAAGGTATTAATGTATAAGTTGTTTTTTCTAAACTAAAACCTCAGTATTCAGATTAAATTTGCAATAAATAAGTGGGTTTTGAGTTGCAGTTTGGCACGGTTTCTAAAAGGCCATCACTGCCCTAATAGATAGTCCAATTGCCTCTTGAAAAAGCACCTTTGGTACCACCATGACCTGGATAACTTACAATCTCCATAGATTTGTCTGGGCCAGACAAACTCAATATCTTACCTTACCTTATTTCTTAAAATTGTTTTAATTAAAAAAATAAATAAAAGGGAAGCTAGCATGTTGCAAAACATACAGCTATAAGTATCCTCTTTATTTTCAAGTAGGTTGCTGGTGCAAATAGACCTTAGACACATTTTTAGAAATTAAGCAAAATAGCTGACTGGTGAAGATCTATCTATATGGTCACTAGGAATAGAAAATGACTGCGTGATGTGAAAATGGGCCCACCATTTCAGAAGAAAAAGGATTACCAGGAAGAGTGGAAATAACCTTCTCAGTTTGCTTTCCTGAAGCCAATCTGTGAGGGTTTCCATGATATATTTTTATAAGTCGCAATGTGTTTGCTAACCTAAAAGGGTTGGGGGAACTCCTTTTCTTTGTACTGCTGTGTTGCTGTACAATTGCATTGATCCAATAAGAATATCCTTGAAGGAGGAAGTTTCTCTGCACAAAATGCCTGTTACCAGGGGCCCAGACAAGAAGCCATGAAAATAATCCCCTGAATAAAATGGATTATACTGAGCATTTACTTCAGTTTCATCACTTGTTTTATAGACTGCCTTGCTAATCCTGGAAATTAAACACTAAATCATAGATATTTACATACATATTTTGGCTTTAAGAAAATAAAGAAAACCCGAGAAAGCTAAACTTACAAAAACGATGTTCGATTTAATCAAAGAGGATTTCAAGGCTTGGACCATAAATCATTCTTTTTGACAAAGTTATGAGCATAGTTACTTAAAACAGTTGAGGCAGGGAGGCTAGTACATACCAAAGAAGATGTTTGGGTCACATGGTACAAAGTGACGTACATCTGATCTAGGCCTACAGCATTTAATTCACTGGAACTTTTCAGGATTTAGGACTTTTTAGTTAAACTACTGTACCAGCAAAGTTTTTTTGAACCACATAAAACCTAAGGGATTTAGAAAAATCCACCTTAAATAAGATTTTTGTTTTTTCATTGTTCCATATAATTCCCCAGATTGGATAAATATTTGAGCTGGAAAAGAATGTTCAGTTTCTACTCCTTCAAATTGTAGCAGCTTGACATCTTACATAAACTTCTAGATTTTCAAGCCAGCATCCCTGCATAGGCAACTATTCCTAACTACAATGATAAAACATTATTTCTTCCCAGAACATATTTATTTATGTTTAGTATTTTTATTATTGTATGTATGTATCTGCAGTTCATGAGAAAGACCCAAGTAAAAATTAACAATACACTTTTTAAATAGTTTATCAATATATAAAATACAAAGAAAAATGAAAATAGTGAGAAAGTAGGAGAGGAAAAGAGAAAGAGGACATGGTGTAGGGGAAAAGAGGAAAAAGAAACAGAAACATTGACTTTTGACTTTTAGCATAGAATAAGATAATAATATACAGTCTCAACTTTTTACTTTTACACACACACATACACATACAAACATATGCTGTGGTTCAGTGGCTAAGACACTGAGCTTGTCGATCAGAAAGGTAGGCAGTTTGGCGGTTCGAATCCCTACTGGAGCTCCTGTTATTTGTCCCAGCTTCTGCCAACATAGCAGTTCAAAAGCATGTAAAAATGCAAGTAGAAAAATAAGGACCATTTTGGTGGGAAGGTAGCAGCATTCCGTGCGTTTTCAGCATTTAGTCATGCCAGCCACATGACCACAGAGATGTCTTTGGACACCGCTGGCTCTTCAGCTTTGTAATGTAAATGAGCACTGCCCCCTAGAGCCAGAAATGACTAGCACATATGTGTAAGGGGAATTTTTACCTTTATATATTAGCTATTTTTATAACAGCAAACTTATTTAATCAGCAAAACCCAAAATCAGCATTTATTTTTTTTTCCATCTCAAGCACAAAGTCCAGATGGGAATTAAAGCATCTTTCCATTTTGTGCATAGAATATTTTCCTGCATATATAACAATAAAGTTCCATTTTTTTTCAAGTTTTTTTTAAAAAGCCAAAAAGAAAAGTCTTTGGTTGTATTTAATATTTATTTTAAGAATTTTCTGTATTAAGATATGAGTCCTACTCCAATATTTCCTTGATTTATTGCAGGTCCACCAAAGATGGTTAAAAGTTCCTTCTTTAAGTTTTCATCAATTTGAAATACCTTTATTAATGTTGACAGTTTACCTGATATTAAATGTTAATGGTACATCATTTTATAAACATTTTCTTGTAATTTAATGTAAATTTTAAATCTTTCATCCACATGCCATTTTCTAAGCATTGCATTATGATATTTCATGTACGCATTCTTCAAGATGAGTCTCAACAATTTATAAATTTAGCAATAATATGTTCATCATTAACTGCACAGTACAATTTCAGATTCATTTTTGTAAGGTAAAATCCATAACTTTTAAATATCTAATTTAAATATTTAATTTGTAAATATATAAACCAATGACAGACAAGTTTTCTTGATTCCAATTTTTTTTTGGATTTGGAATAAAAACTAACAATGTGCTTCTAGGCTGAAAAAGAATTATATCCTGGGTCTTCCTAGTCTAAAACAATCAATCTATTCAAACTATCTTATGATAATTTGAAGCAGTGGTAGGATTCAACATTTTTACTACTGGTTCTGTGGGCGTGGCTTGGTGGGCATGGCGGGGGAAGGATACTGTAAAATCTCCAGTCAACAGGAGGTATTTGCTAGTTCTCCAAACTACTCAAAATTTCTGCTACTGGTTTTCCAGAACTGGTCAGAACCTGCTGAATATCACCTCTGGTTTGCAGTCTGAAGTGAGCAACTAGCAACACTTCTTTTTTATATAGTAATTCTGTTAGAAAATCAACTAAAGAGAGTAAAAACTAGTACAAATTAAAAGAATAAAAAGAAAAATAGAAAATACAGAAAGGAAAAAATAGATTGAGAAGAAATATATAAAAAATAACTTCACCCTTCAATTACAATTTTAAAATTCTGTTAAAATTCAAGAAGTGATCTCTTCTTCCATACTCCATCTCTTATCTAAAAATAAATCCTAGAGCAGTGATGGTGACTTTTTAGAGACCAAGTGCCCAAACTGCAACCCAAAATCCACTTATTTATCACAAAGAGCCAACATGGCAATTTAATCTGAATACTGAGGTTTTAGTTTCGAAAAAACAACTTATACATTAATATCTTTTGTCTTAAAATAAAAACACAACAGAAATTTCAATGATACAATCAACTTTTTATTGAAAGATAAAAATTTGCATTTGGCATGCTTTTGTAGTTATCCTCTCTCAGTTCAATTTATCCAACATAATTATTGTTGAAAAAAATTGGAGAAATTGGTTGTATCACCTTCAGAAAAAAGCCAAAGTACATTATAATGTGAATTTTAAAGTTACAATTAAAGCCAGTTAATTTTGTGTTCATAATTCTGTTTTCTTTCTTGTATATGTTTTTCCGTAAGAAGTGTTTTTTTTCCCAGAAATCCAGCTGTAGTACTGGATTTGGTAATTACAGTTAAGTCTACAGTTAAATTTACCTTTATACATAAAACCTGACTTCTATGGCTTGTTCAACAAATCATATTAAAAGTTGTCTGGAATATTCCATTAGGCATACTGATTACACAATAAAAGGCTTATCTGGAAAACTGGCTTTAGTGATTAAGATACTTTATGATCATATGAACCTTCCTCTAGCAGTGTCCTGAAGAAATCAATACTGTTTTCTAATTTCTGACTATACATGCTGTGTTCAAAATATTTTAACTGAAAACTGATGAAAATGCCAATGCATCCAGCAGAAAAAGATTCACCTTCTAGGTAAGGCTACCAGATATGGAAGGCAAAACTGCAAATGACCATTAAATGACAGCATAGATAGGGAAAATTATAAACTTTTGTCACAGTGTTCTGGTTCTCTGAAGTGTTCCAGATCAGATCTGGAACCCTAGTAAAGACATCATACTGCATTCAATTTGTATACCTTTTCACAGTGTCCTTTCCCATTTATTCTCAGAATTGCCCACATTTAAGGGGCTTGACGTTACATAATTTTATGTATCTATTCACCCATTGCTAGTCTGTTTTTCTCATCTGCAAATGCAGATTAGCAAGATTGAATAATGTCTCTTTTATTATATAATGTTATGAAACCAAACCCATTTACAGGACAAGGCAGTGAGCTCCAAAATAAAGACAGAGTAAATTGAATTTAAGCATTATATTTCTGTCCTATTTTCCTTTGTAAACTATAAATGTCCACTTTAGTTCTCAATTGGCAAACTGGCCTTCTTTTACTTACTCCCCACTACCCCAGTATTTAAGTAAAAAATAAAATAAAGCAAAATAAACGCTTAAAACCAAAACCATTTTCATCCTCTTTTCCACTTGGATTTTGACAACGAGCAGCACAGATCTTTTTATCTGTTTAAAACAAATCCTATCAGCCTACGCATATTTAACTGGAGTGGGTGGGATGATTTTCATGGGGACAGAGAGGGATTTGGCATCGAAGGCTCCACTCCCAATACGCCCCCCTTTTCCTATTTATAGCTGTACGCATTGAAAGCCTAGCTTTCTCACAGCAAGACCCGATAGAGGTGCAGCACTTCAGCCCTCTTGGACACTGCCATCTTGTAAACATACTGGTGGGCTTCCTGGCAAACCCCCTGTATCTTTGATGCCCCGGGGAAGCATGGATTTCAGGACTCAGTTAGTGAAGCAGGCACTGCATTGGATGCACAAAGCAAGGCGACTGCCACTCAGCCTGCACTGGCTGCCCCTTCTCCAAATATCTCCTGACTTCCCAATCTGAGTTGGGGTGATGGCGCACATGCCCACAGAGAGGGCTCTGAGTGCCCCCTCTGGCATGCATGCCATAGGTTTGCCACCACCGTACTAGGGTATGGTTGGCTAATGAGAGCTAAATAGCTTGAAATAGATATACTAGTCTCCCTTTTGTTCTTTGTCAGTAAAACATAAATTCAACAACTGGACTATCTGTGGTTTGTTTTTTTTTAAGCCATTTCACTTCTCATCCAGAAGCTTCTTTAGCTTTGATTGGATGATGGGGAACAGAAGGATTTATGTTCCTTGCAGACATATGGTCATTTGCATTCTTTTATAAGGTCATTAAGGCCACTTGGAGGTTTATTTGTGTCATCAAGGTCACTTGTGTAGTCTTCTTGGAATTGCTGAAAGGGCTGTGTTGTACATTGGAGATAGATGATGCTGTATCCCTCCCCCTCTGTTGAGAGAGAGCTGTTCAGTTTTGACACAGATGGCCTCTTTGACCCCTCTTTCAAACCAATGGTCCTTTCTGTTCAAAAAGTTTGAACAGAAAGGACCTTTGCATCTTCAAATGAATGGCCTGTGTCTTTTAAATGTGGATGTCCTGCTGTGTTTGTTCTCCTTTATTGTGTGATGCGTTTATGAAATGGTTGTTTTGTTTCCTCAATGTACAGATCTGCACATGACTCACTGCATTGTACTGCATATATCACATTGCTTAGTTTGTGTCTGGGTGTTTTATCCTTGGAGTGGACTTGGGGTGGAGGGGAAAATAGGACTGTAAAATTAAACAAAAAGTTCCTACTATATCTTCAATATGCTGCAAATTTGCTGCAGTATGTCTTCTTGTTTTGTGTGTTAGTAAAACTAAAATAATAATACACAGTATGTACAAAAATAATTTGGCTAATAATAGCCTTTCAACTTCAACAGTTACAAGAGTAGTAATAGCACTGCAGCTAGTCCAAAATAATTGAGCCTGAAATTGCAGGTTGCTGGTGTCATAAATTGAGTAATTACAACCAAAAAAATCCAAACCCCAAAAACTTTCCCCAAACCCCAAAAACTTTAACTTTAAACTTTAACTTTAACTTTGACTGTCTACTATTGACCTCACCCCTTTCCTAGGAGGTCTGTAGGAGGCATGCATAAGCGCACCAACGTGCCTACCATCCCATTCCTATTGTTTCTTTTATATTTTATATATTTTATTGTATTTTCTTATATGTATCCATGTATTCATAACTATGTTTTACTTATACCTATTATCTTCTAAGCAATTGACAACTAAATAAATAAAATAAACCTGATTTTATATTATCATGTGTGCATTATGTATGTGTGCGCGCATATGTGCAGCTGCCATAACTTTGAAAACAGGTCATAAGTAGCTTTTGCAAGATCTATCATAAGTGCAAATGGCTCTAAGCAACAGGTTGTAAGTCAAGGTAGTAGCATGTTTTACATTAAATTAATATTAAGAATAATTTTTGGTTTAGAAAGTTACAATCTACTAGGTGCTAAAATGGAAATGTATTAATGAAAAAAGAAGCAAAGGAGAATATTTTTTGTGATAAAAAGAAGAAATGTCGCATTTGTGCTAATATTCTTTGCTTGCCTTGAAGATTGGAGCAAATGCTTATTTCTCATTTCTGACACCTGAGGCTACTCTGACGAAGACAACACAACAGTTTTAAAAATGAACCCACCTATTCTCAAATGGCAAATTGAGAAGCATAAATTCTACTCACCGCCTCCATGCATCTGGCATAAATAAGGAAACCGCCATACATTCCCCAGACCTACTGCATAAGAAATACAGGCAAATACAAACTGGAAATGATTGTCCCATAAAGGTCTGGATTTCTCCATTTTTGCTCTTAGACACTAGCAATAGTTGAATGTGTCTGGCTTCACTCTTCCAAATACTCCTCAAATCCTGTTGGTGACACAGTGCCAATTCAATTCTGAAGAGAGTCTGCTTGCCAACTGCCATTCAAGTTTTTTAATTACTAATCTTATTAACAGCACTTTGTGAAGTAGGAATGCTACTTCACTGGTTAGATAAATAAAAAAGAAAGCAAATGGTAACAAAGGCATTCCTATTTAAATTTCAGTTGCATTTCTGGGAAAGATCTGAAATATGGTGGTTTAATTTGCCCTTTACGCTAGCCTTATGCCAAAAAAAAATTGAAGCTACAAGATTACATTATAACAACTACATGGGGTTCTTGAAACTATTTCTACCTGTCAGCAACTCCAATTTAATTATTCACTGGGGGAAATATGCAGCCCAATAGGGGCTTGAGTTAATGCTTTTGTCACCTCACAATAAAGACCTGGACTGCAAATATCCAGATGACCACTAGAGGGAAACAAAAGCATCCAGAAAGTTGTAATACTTTGATGCTGTCAGGTGACCTACTACATTTCAGTAACTTAGATTTGTTAGCCCCACTTTACAAACATTTTATTTAATTTGTCAATTAACTTGGGGATTGGGAAAGGTTTTTCTGACATATCTAAAACATTATTTCAGGGCTTTCTGTAAGAAAGGGATAACACAGTAGAGTGAACCTAAAATATATCTTACTTTCCAATAATTATACCAATTAGACTTTAAAAGAATGGCATTATTTTAGATTAATTTAATTCTGGAAATGTAGATTCAGCTTTGCAAACTATATGTAGGAGAGAATGGCAGGCTCTAAGAATAAGTAGTGGCAATGCATATCATTGGAATAAGACATCCTAGACTAGCAAAAGTCATGCTTTTCAAGAAGTATAGACCAGTGGTGGGTTTCAAAACTTTTTCCTACTGGTTCAGTGTGAGTGCGTGCTTTGTGCGTGCGCAGCATTTATAACTCACCTTCTGCTGCAAGCCCTGTGTGTAAAACAGCTGACGTGCGGCAATCGGCTGTGCTGCGCGAAGCAGTTGAGGTTGAAAAGCAGGAAATAAAGGTCAATATAGAGCTGGGGTGGATGTGAAGGCCCAACAACTGATCATCGGAGCAAACCAATTTGTTCACAGATGATTCTCAGAACTACCAGTTCAGCTGAACCAGGCCAACTGATAGAATACCATCACTGGTATAGGCCTGCATCTATCATTTGATTGGGTTTACTATGAGCTATCAGTTTTAAATCGAGGTATCACTACACAGAAGAATTAGCTTTTTTGGACTGTAAGGTCCAAAAATGCATGTGAGTCACCAGAATGCCAAAATGAGACTCAAGAAGAGACTTGAAAAAGTAACAGCTTTTATTTTTACAAAGAAGATCTAGGTAAAACTATTTCCACAACATACAGACACATCTTGACCAAGGTAAAGCAATAGACATAATTTACAAAGACTTCTGTAAAGCCTTTGATTCAGTGGTGCACAACAAACTACTGTTGAAACTACTGTTGCTGCAATGTCTTACCTGACAACAACGTCTTCAGCTTCAACCACAATAATACACTGGCAAACAATTGATACAAGCTCAAGATAAGCCACTTCAAACTCAATTGCAGAAAATACAACTTCAACAACAGAGTGATTAATGCCTGGAATGTCTACCCGACTCCATTGTTACAGCCTCAAACCCTCAACCTCAAACTGTTTACCATGGATCTCACCCCATTTCTTAGAGGTCTGTAAAGGGACCAAGTCTAAGCGCACCAGCATGCATGGATAAGCGCAACAGCATGTCTTACTGTCCCCATTTATCTGTATTTACTTCCTTTTTCATGTTTATGTTTATACTTATACCCGCTATCTTGTACATGTTTGACAAACAAATAAAATAAATAAATAAAATAAAGCATGTAAGGAAAAAGCCACACCTAAGTGAGTGTAGCCCCAATGTCTTATATCCAAATCAGAGATAAAAGATAAAAGTTAGCTAATCAGAGATAAAAGTTTGTTACCCAACATGGGCAATGTCTTGTCCATGCCCTCCTTATCCATGGAACATTTTTTTTTTTGTTATTTATATACCGCCCTTCTCCCAAAGGACTCAGGGCAGTGCACAGCCAACCAAAGACCCCATTACAATATATAAAAGTTAAAAATAAATTAAATAATTTAGGCTGTCTAAAATTATACCCTCCCCCAATCAGTTAATTAAAACCCAAATTTTAAAAACCCGATTAAAACGCAAATACTAAATTAAAAATCCCATGTCAGCCTAGGCTGGCCTGCTCAAAGAGCTAGGTTTTTAATGCACATCTGAAAGCTCTCAGATCCATATTAGTGCGTATTTCTGGAGGCAGACCATCCAGAGGGCGGGGGCCCTCACAGAGAAGGCTCTACTCCTAGGGGCTGCCAGACAACACATAGAAGCTGATGGCACCCGGAGAAGGCCCTCCCTGTGGGAACGCACAGGTCGGTGGGACATTACCGGCAGAATGCAGTCCTGCAAATAACCTGGTCCAATGCCATGGATTGCTTTAAAGGTCAAAACCAGAACCTTAAAGCGAACCTGGAAAACCACCAGCAACCAATGCAGCTCGCGCAGGAGAGGCGTCACATGGGAGCTTCGTGATGCCCCCATAACCACCCGCGCGGCCGCATTTTGTACCAGTTGGAGTCTCCGGGTGCTCCCCGCCCCATGTAGAGAGCATTACAGTAATCCAGTCGAGAGGTGATAAGGGTGTGAGTAACCGTACGTAAGGCATCCCGATTCAGAAAGGGCTGCAACTGGTGAATCAGGGGAACCTGATAAAAAGCCCCCCTGGAGACGGCTGTAATATGGTCTTCTAAAGACAGCCGTGCATCCAGGAGGACGCCCAAATTGCGAGCCCTCTCTGTGGGGGGTAAGATCTCTCCCCCAATAGCCAGCGATGGAGTCAGCTGACTATATCGGGGCACCGGAAACCACAGCCACTCAGTCTTGGAAGGGTTGAGCCAGAGCCTGTTCCCGCCCATCCAAATCCGCATGGTCTCCAGGCACCGGGACATAGCCTCCACAGCATCGTTGGGTTGGCTTGGGGTGGAGATGTAAAGCTGGGTATCATCCGCATACAGATGACACCGCACCCCAAAACCATGGATGATCTCCCCCAGCGGCTTCACATAAACGTTGAACAAAAGAGGGGAGAGGACCGACCTCTGAGGCACCCCACAAATGAGGGGCCTAGAGGTGGACCTCTCCCCCCCCGTCAACACAAATTGCGAGCGGTTGGAGAGGAAGGAGGAGAACCATCGCAGGATAGTTCCCCCAATCCCCAACCCCTCCAACTGCCATAATAAGATACTATGGTCGATAGTATCAAAAGCCGCTGAGAGATCTAACAGGACCAGGACAGAGGAATACCCCCTGTCACGAGCCCTCCAGAGATCATCAACCAATGCGACCAATGCTGTTTCGGTACTATGCCCGGGCCTGAAGCCCAATTGGGAAGGATCGAAGTAAGTCGCTTCCTCCAGGTACTGAGGGAGCTGACGTGCTACCACACTCTCAACAACCTTCGCTAGAAAAGGAAGGTTGGAGACTGGACAATAGTTATTTAAAACAGCCGGGTCCAGGGCAGACTTCTTGAGGAGGGACCGCACCACTGCCATTTTCAGGGCAGTAGGGAGCGACCCCTCTCTCAATGAAGTTTTGATAATCCCCTGGAGCCAGCCTCGTGTCACCTCCCTGGCGGTCGAAACCAACCAGGAGGGACATGGGTCCAACAAACATGTGGTGGTATTCAGCCCCCCCAGCAACCTGTCCATACCCTCAGCGGTCACAGGGTCAAACTCTTCCCAGATAATAGTCTCAAGACCTGCCCCGGACACCTCCCCCGGGACCACCCAATTGGAGTCCAGCCCGCCCTGAATCTGAGCGATTTTGTCATGCAGAAATCGGGAAAACTCCTCTGCCCTGCCCTGCAAGAGGTCCTCCCGCGCTCTCGGCTCAAGCAGGGAGTGAGTCACTCTAAACAGAGTGGCAGGCCAATTTTCTGCTGACGCAATAATGGTGGAGAAATGCGAACGCTTCGCTGCCTCTATCGCCACAAGGTAGGTCCTACTATAGGACTTCACCTGTGTTCAGTCGGACTCGGTGCGGCTAGCCCTCCAAACACTCTTCAGACATCTTTTCCGGCTCTTCATCTCCAGCAGCTTTTCCGTAAACCACGGAGCTGGATGGGATCTGTGCTGGGTCAGAGGTCGCAAAGGCACAACTCGGTGCATGGCCTCAGCAGCCAGCCTATCCCAGGTGGCCACCAAGTTTCCAGGCGAGTTATGAGCCAGAGTCTCGGGAAATGGCCCAAGCTCCCTCTGGAACCGCTCAGTGTCCATCAGGCGCCTGGGTCAGAACCATCTACATGGCTCCGCCTCCCTGTGGTGGGGGGGTGGCGGTACAGAAGTCAAGTCTAAGAAGAGAATGATCTGTCCATGACAAGGGTTTGATATCTAAGTCCCCGAAGCTACAGTCATTCAACCACTGACCAGAGACAAAAATCAGGTCCAGCGTGTGTCCTCCTATATGAGTGGGGCCAGAAACTAATTGGGTCAGGTCCATGGCCGTCATGGAAGCCATGAACTCCCGAGCTACCCCAGAGGTTTCCCCGAGCGTAGGCCGGTTGAAATCCCCCATGATTAAAAGCCTAGGGGTCCCAACCACCAGCTCGGCTATCACCTCGAGGAGTCCGGGCAGGGCCAATGACACGTGTCCCATCTGAACCCCTTGCCCCCAGTTCACAAAGAGAGACTCACAACCAGCCATCTGAGGAACAGTGACCTCCCTCGGACAAAAGATCTCTCTAATAAGCACTGCCACCCCACCACCCCTTCCCTGAGACCTAGGCCGATGAAATGCTAAGAAACCTGGTGGGCACATCTCCTTCAGAGGCACATCTCCTTCAGAGGAACACCACCCTTGGTCTGTACTCTGTCCAAGCTTTGTCCATACTTTTGGTTATCTTACAGAGCATTCCTTGTAGTCTTGTGCATTTGTGGTCTTCTTATGTATTTGATGGGCATTCTTGGGCAGCCTTGCTCTGCCCCTCTTTATCTATGGAGCAGGATGCTCCTGGGTAACTCCCTGCTCTGTCTTTCTTATTTACTCTCCAAGGATGTGCCTAGCTTTGAAGCAAACAACATAAGTTGTATAGCAAAGAATACAATTCTTAACAATTGAGATTTACAAAATTAATTCCTAACAAATAATTCCCAACTGTAGCAAAATAGCATAAGCAACAGAGCCAAATAGCAAAAATTATTTTTATTTATTTATTTATTAACACATTTATATACCGCTCTTCTCCCGGAGGACTCAGGGCGGTGTACAGCCAACTATAAAACATTCTACAAATTATAAAAGTTAAAAGAAAATTAAACATCCTTGGTTGCCTTAAAAATTTAAATTATACCCACCCCCAATAAATTAATAAAACCTCGAATATTAAAAGCCCAAAATTTAAAACCCCAAATTCTAAAATTACTCTAAAACTCCCACTTCAGCCCAGGCCGGCCTGCTAGAAGAGCCAGGTTTTATAATGCACCTCTGAATGCTCTCAGGTTGGTGTTGTTACATAACTCCAGAGGCAGACCATTCCAGAGGGTGGGAGCCCCCACAGAGAAGGCTCTATTCTTCGGGGTCACCAGGCGGCACATAGATGCCGTTGGTACCCGAAGAAGGCCCTCTCTGTGGGAGCGCACAGGTCGGTGGGAGACTACCGGCAGAACACGGTCCTGCAGATAGTCTGGTCCAATGCCATGGATCGTTTTAAAGGTCAAAACCAGAACCTTAAAGCGAACCCGGAAGGCCACTGGCAACCAATGCAGCTCGCGCAGGAGAGGCGTCACATGGGAGTTTCTTGACGCCCCCATAACCACCCATGCGGCCACATTTTGTACCATTGCTGAAGGCGCCGCCATGGATCAGTGAGTGAAACTCCAAGCAAGCCCCAGTTGCCTGTCTGTTGCTGCTGCCACCAGCCCTGGTTGAGTCTGTTTCTGTTAGCCATTGATAAAACAAATCCCACATTAAGAAGTATTCAAAACCAAATTTTTTGTTCTAATCTATCCATTTCTGCACTTTGTAATATTTTTTTAATTACATTTTCATCTATAGAGATCTCTTCATTTTTCCACTGTTGTGCAAACATAATTTTAGCTGCTGTTAATACATGTAAAATTAAATTTGTATGGTATTCCCTTTATTTATGTGAATACCAACAAAAATATTTCTGGTTTTAAATCTATATGTTGCTTTACCATTTTTTTCTAACCACGACACTACATACTCTTCAATAGCTACTTGACTTGAGTACAAGCTGAGCCCAATACTGATCCTAATTCATATATTCCTGTTTTTTAAACTGAGAAATAAATTTCAGAAAAAGAATTCAGTATTGCTCTGTGAATGTGCCTATGAATTTCATTCTTAATCTAACTTCTTAGATGGTTTTGCATTATATCTTTTTTTGTATTATATATATCTGCATAAGGCTATAAAAAGCTTCTGTACATTTTTAAGATGAAAAGTCTAAAAAGCTTAGGCAACTAAACATGGCTTCCCTTGGCTTTTCTCTGCTATAGAGAGAGCATTCCATTAGGGACTGTTGGTCCAAGAAAGACCTTGGCTAATGTAAAGTAGCCTTGGCTAGAAAAGATTTTTGTGCCAGGATGAAAAGGCACCTGAGTTTGGCTGCTTTCTTCAGTAAGAAAACAAGACCAGAAACAGATCCAAAAAAATCACAACCACAATCACTCCAACTCGGGGAAAGCAGCATATCAACAATACTCCAACTTGGGGAAAGCAGTACATCAACCACTAAAAGAACTGAGTCGGATATTGAAAGTAATCTTCCTGACTGCTGGACATTGAAGCAGTATACCAACTTTAAGGAGAAATATGATGGACTGGAAGTTTCCCCCAAAAAAAGTTAGGTTGCAAATATTGCAAAAAATTTGAGATTACAACAAAAGAAAAAAATTTTTCCCATAGCAAAGGATTGGGAATATTTCCAAATTGAGGCAGCAGGGAAGAGTAAAGAGGTGCAACAAATGTCTCTTAGAAAAAAAATGAAAGAGCATTTTTCATTCTAAAGCTCACAACATTTGCATAGAGAAGTTAAAACACTATGAGCAGGATGTATATAAAGGACTGGACAAGATGACTGCAAAATATTAATCTACTACTTGTAGGGTATTTAATATAGTTTACAATCTGGTACAAAGATGTAAACCATATTCAGACATAGAAGATGAGATAGAATTGCAAATTAAAAATGGATTAGATCTGGAAATAAGGTTGCATTCATGTAAAACTGCAGTTAAAATAGTTGTTTTCATTGCAAAAGACATTAGAAAACATTTATTTACTAAAATTATTGAAAAAACTCAGAAAAATGTTTGATTATTGACGAAGCCTCAGCGATATCTTCCAAACCACTTCTTATACTTTACTTAAAAGTTGAGGATTCAGTTTTCCAACCAACAATTTTCCTTGAGCTAATTGAATTGAAAAAACAAGATGCAGAGACGTGTTCTTCAGTTATGGAAAATTTAAACAATATTGGGTCTACTAAGAACTATCTAGAAAAAAATGTAATAGGATTTTGCTCCAATGGTGCCAGTATTATGCTTGGGAGAAAATCTGGAGTGAGCACTAAGATAACAAAAGACTTTCCAAATATCATAATATGGCACTGCTTAAACTATCATTTCCAACTTGTTTTAGATTATTTATAAATTATTTATAATTTTATTTATTTAGATTATTTAGAAATAAAGCAAGAAAATCATTTTAAAATATTTATTGATAAAATATAGGCTGTTTTTCATCAATTCAATAAGAACCTAATTGAATTTAACAAAATATCCAAACAACTTGAAATTGAAATTATAAAGATTGGTAAAGTTTTTGGAATAAAAAATACTCAGGTATGGCTGCCTGTCTTGAAAATATATATTTTATGACTGATTTGGCATTGATAATTGATATTCTAAACAACATTTCTCTTTTTCCAATGTACTGCAAGCAAGAAATATAGACATCATAAAGGCTGAAAAACTTGTGATAAGATCAATTAAATCATTTGAAATGCTTAGAAAGAAAAAGGGCGCGTATGAAAAAAAATTGATGGATTAATTATTTCAGAAACCTTCAAAAATATAAAATTTGTACAAAACCACCGGTCTAATTTGAAGAAAAGACTAATGGATTGTGAACATTTAAAAACAGGTAGCCAATTTCAAGACACTGATAAATTAAAATTTCTCAATTTTTTGGAGCCAGATTACTGGAATATTGAAGTAGTAGTAGTGCAATAGAAAGCAGCTGAAAAACAATTGATTGTATTTGGTGAAATTTTTAATTATGAAATTAATATTAGTGATTATTGAGATTTTATAGAAAATGTTTTAAAAGATTCTGAGAAATATGCAATTTTGGACAGTATTTAAAAAGCTGTATATTGCTGTAGATTCAGCAGAAGCGGAAAGGGGTTTTTCACAAATGAACGTGTTCAGAGAGCAGAAGTCGCTTAACAGTTTCCAGTGTAACTAACCTACTGACTATTAATCTAACTGGCCTATCTCTGCAAGAATGGGATCCTTTTCTTATAGTAAAAAAATGGTTGCGAGCACATTACACAGCTGATGATGCTTGTGTAAAACTAAAAAAAATTGCAATGAGGACGTCAATAAAAAAGCAATTTGGCAATACTTTAAATAACAGTTTTATTGTTTTTGGAAAGTATTATGTAATAGGTGAGATCTGATAAATGTTTCAGAAAATTTTGGTCAGACATTATTTCAGATCCAATCTGAAATAGAGAGGCTTACTTTTTCAAGCTTTCAGACTTGTGCAGAAGCCCATTTTCAAGAAACTACCCTCAGTAGGAATATGTGCTTTGGGGCATTGTAAAAATCATTTTTATGAAGTGCCTTCCTATTGGTTGATTGATAAATTGATGGACAGTAATTGGCTGTTGTTTTCTTGTCCTGCCATGCCCTCAGCTCCTAAATATCTGATAAGTTGGTGGTAAATCAGCACTTTTATTGTGTCAGGCTACAGAACTTTTTCCCATTCAATCAATAAGAATGAACTTCTGAGAACCAAACGTATCAAAAGTAATCCTTTATTGAGATGGGACAATTCATGTAGGAGTTCAAAGCAGCGTCTGAGGTCCCTCAGGCATACAGTGATAGATAAGGGAGTTTAGAACCCCTCCCCTTATCTCAATGTTTATTTAGGGAAACAAAAGCCAATATGTTAATTTCCTTCCCAGCCCATCTGTAGGAACGATCTTTCTCACAGTTTCCCAGGACATATCTAATTTCCCCCCACCCTCTTTTTAGAACAGACTGTTTTTTGGAGATTGCCCAGAACACTTCACTGTGGAGTTTTTATGGTCTTCTCATCTCCTGGCTGTGCCTCTCAGAGGTGTTAAGTTCTGGCCATCTGGCTTCTCTTCCTCCATTGTATCATGTGTGGGTGTACAAATTTGATTATAAGGTTAAATATATTCAGGTTACATCAAGAAAAGATTTCTTTATCAGTCCCCCCCCCCCCCCTTTTCTTCTTTCACTGAAGAAATGACAGATACACGGATCTGACATCCTGCCCTCCTTTAAAAAACAGATAGGTCTACCTGGAAAAAACAAAAATCATGCGTTACATGTGCAATTCAGGATGGTTTATCAGGGTATTTTAGGTGGAACTTTCATAGTAAAGTGGGTGCTTTTACATGTCGTTTGGCTACCCACTCATTTTCTGAGGAAGGAAGTTGTTTCCAAGCTACTAAATATTGTGTGGATCCACAGTGAGTGCGTGAATCAAGGATATCTTTAATTTCAAAATGTTGTTCCCCATGTACCATGATGGGGGTTGGGGGTGTGGGAAGGTGGGGTCTGAGGTTTGAAGTAATCTCCTATTTGAGCAAGCTACAGTGAAATACTGGATGAATCTGCCTAAGTGTTTTTGGAAGACGAAGCTCTATTGTTATGGGGTTGATAATTCTGGAGATGGGGAATGGTCCAATGAATTTTGGTCCTAACTTCTTAGAAGGTTGTAATGATTTTAAGAATTTTGTGGACAAATATACACAGTCTCCAATCTTGAAAGGTTTAGGTTCACAGTGGTTTTTGTCTGCTTGAGTTTTGTAAACTGCTCTAGCTTCCTGTAAAGATAATCTTACCACTGGCCACATGGCTTGTAAATTATCCATCCACTCCTTAAGGGAGGGGATTTCAGGTTGTTTGCTGGGTAGTTCCGCGTGGGGTTGAATTCTTGGCCCGTGACTACCTGGAATGGGGTGAACCCCGTGCTACTATGGACTGAGTTATTGTATGCTACCTCTGCAAAAGGAAGAAGGTCAGTCCAATTGTCCTGCTGGTGATTAATAAAACATCTTAAATATTGTTCTAATACACAGTTCATTCTCTCCGACGATCCATCAGTTTGGGGATGACTTGATGACAACAATTCCTGGGTGGAGCCTAGATTTGGATTTCTCCCCCCCCCCCCTTCGTTTTTAGCAAGTTCATGATAGGGAGGGCGATGTTTGCAAAAGCTGGAATGAATTGGCGATAAAAGTTTGCAAATCCCAGGAAGCTTTGCAGTTGTTTGCGGGTGTGCAGTGGATCCCAGTCCAATACAGCTTTTACTTTCTGTGGGTCCATCTCTATTCCCTCATGGGATATTCTATACCCCAAATAGTCAATTTTCTCTTGGTAGAACTCACATTTGGGAAGTTTTGCATATAGTTTAGCGTCTAAGGGCCCATTTCCCTGGCTGTCTTTGTACCTGCTTGGCCACCAATTATCATTTGGGCAGATACTTCTGTAGAAATCAGGCATCTACCTCTTCTGAATGGGCATGAAGGACAGTGCTTAATATGAGAGAGAAGGAATCAATCTCCAGCAGCCTAAAGTGATTACTAGAACGTAGCATATTCCAATTCAAAAACCCAAAATTAATCATGTTATTGAGAAAGCAGCTACATCAAATCCATTGAGAAATTATGCAGGAAAAAGAGCAAACAGTATTTTAAAACTTTTTGTCAAGTTTTATTTTATATTGCTTATACATATCAATGCGTCAGCGATGGGATTAAAAAATCCCAGCAATCGATTTGCTGCCCGGTTGCTGGCTGGGTGTGGCCATGGTGGGCATGGCCTACTGGAACTTCCTGTTTCCAGCTTCTAGTGGGCCTCCAGAGCCCTGGGGAGGCCATTTTCTCCCTCTCAAGGTTCCAGAAGCCTCCCCTGGGCTTCTTGGAGGGTGAAAACTGCCTCCCTCGGGTTCTGGAGGTCTACCGGAAGCCAGAAACAGGGCCATTTCTGGACTTCTATAAGGCCTGTATTTCTCCCTCCCAGATCCTCTGCACAGACCCTGCACTTACCTCCATCAAAAATGGGCCATATGGAGACTCCTGGGAGGGGTGGAGTGGGGTGGGAAGGGCCAGCCAGTCGGTTGAAATACCCGTTCAGCAAACCAGATGTAACTTTAACATCCGATTCGCCCGAACCGGTCCGAACCAGTCCGAACCGATAGAATCCCACCCCTGCAATGCATGAACAGTGTGATATCTGGTTATCATACATTTTAGTACAAATAAACATAATATCATTACTCATAGTTATTACATTTGATTTTCATGGTTTCATATTGTTTAAACATATTTGATTACTATTGCCATTCAATTTGTAAACCTCCCCTATTATTACATATATCTTGTTATATTAAATATGTCTATTATTGCTCCTCTCTTATTTCTATTTCTATTCCAACTTTTATTCATGTCACTGTAGTATTTCTTTTCTGCCTTCCATCTTTCACTTGCTTTATTATTCATATTTCCCTTATCTTCACATCTAAATATATTAAAGTTACATCCTTCATTCTTTCATTGTTCAGTGTTTCAGTATACAATTCTAATACCAATCATAATATCATTTAAACATATAGGGTAGCTCTATTCATACTCCTTCCATCCATCCAATTCTACTATTAATACATATGCTTATATTAAAATATATTCTTTCATTCTCTAATTATTCATTGTTTAATTTTATTATTTCACTGCTAATCATTATGTTATTTAGGTGTGTTAATACCATCTTTCATTCTCTAATTTTCCAATTAATGCTTAGTTCCTATTCATAATTCCCATATTTCATTCTTCATATCTATTTGTATTAAAATATTATCCTAGTGCCTATCACAGTACATACAAAATAGTTATCCAGTCTATATAATTCTAATGTTAATACATATGTTTTGGTTAAAATGTGTTCTTGAAGGATTTTTTTCTCCTTTCTTTTTTCTATCTATCGTCTTCATGTTCTTCCTGTTTAAATTCCTTAATTATTATTAATTTTGTTGATATCTCTTCCTTGTTGTCTTCTTTTTTCTGGTTTCTCAATTCTGCTTTTTTCTCCATTCCTTCTGCTGGTTCTTTCCTTTCCTGAACACCCTGGTTTTTGCTCACTGTATAATATTTTCCAGTTTTTTGGTCTATACCATCAAATAATTCCACAGTCGCCTTATGTTGTTTCTGTAAAAGATCCCTAATGCTTTGGAACATCAGATCCATCTTGTTTAAAATTCCTCTCATTTCTGCTTTGTGTTGTGTATTTTATTTTAGTAGACCCCACTTTTAGCCAGAAGTCCAGGAATCATGTATTCAAAGCTAAGCTTACACAAATCTTTGTATCTTATAAATAATCAGTCAAATCCATTAAATTGACATGGGGGTTGTCCAAACCTCCCCAAGTCACTTTTATAAATTTAATCATATAACATAACATTCAGGGGTCTTTTAATTAAAGATCTTATGTAAAAATCTCCTTAGGGAAGATGAATGCAATCCAATAAGTGTTTTCACAATCCTTCAAATGGTTATTCCCAGGCTTGTATATTTTTCCTCTTGTCAGCAGATGATGCTCTCTACTTCACAATGTTGTTACTGGGAAGTCTGATTTTAATTATTTTAATTATAATTCAAGAAAAAGCAATATTAATTTTTTAAATCCATAGTTCCAGCATTTTAAAATGCCTTCTCAATACCACATCTTCTCACTTTGAGAGTCCAGTTTTTTTGTATTTTTAAAGAATAAATTGTTTTCTCTCTCTTTAAATCTCCTCTTCCTTCCAGTTTAATCACTTAATCCCTTTCCAAAGTAGTTGTTCGCTGTTTAGCAAATAGTTCTAAGTAAATAGTTCCCCTGAATTTTTTTGGGATTGAAATTTGAATAGAAAGAATTCTTCTCACTCAGTTCACACACTGTTCACCAAAGTCTGCTCCTGCAATGTGCTTAGTTGGTCATCTGCTATCCCAGCTTCTTGGCAGCCATATTAGACTGCCTTTTCTCCTCATCATGGCATAGAGAGTAAAAGCCCTGGGGTTCAGTAGGAGAGTTCCGATCTCTCCTGCAACTTCTCAGAGCACCCCTCCTTAGCTTCACCACCCCTTCAAGGTGGCTTTGGCTTCTTTATGAGCCCACAAGCAGGAATCCAACCAGTAATTTTGCTTTTGTATGAAATACTAGGCCAATATGTCATATGCAATTGTCATATGCAATTGTGTTATTAAGTGGAGTTTCAGTCATAGTATTTGATATGGATCAAGCTGATGTTTGGTAAAATAAGCTGTATATTTAATATATTTTTGTACATGCATGTTTTAGATTAATTTGGAATGCAACTCTTCAAAATATCTGTAATAACCAGATTAATTGTACTGGATTGTTTTTGTTGATTAAGTAATCAAGATTAGAACTGCAGGAATCATGTGGAGATGATTTAACCTTTGATCCCACTAGATCCTCTCCATCCTGTTATTCGCATTGGGAAGAAAGTTAATAATTGACACCTCTGCTATTAAAAATTGAGATCTTGTAGGATAATCACAGATCATCAGAATATCAAAATGATATTCAAAATGCCCATGGAAAGTATGCAGTATGATATGTACAATGTTTGGTGATTCCTTTGGAAAATAATAGCTTTTCCTAATGAATTGTTGCCAGTTTATTGGGAAGCTCTATGTTGTGAATGGAAAAACTTGATAATTTCCTTGACAGGTTTTGTAGAAAATTTCCAGTTGTTGAAGTATGAAATAGTACAACAGAGGGCAGAGCTGACATTGCAGTGATATGACGGAATTCCTAGGAGCACCTAGGGAGGATGTCGAAATCCTGACAGCCAGTGGTCTATCAGACCTAAATCATCTCGAAGGGATGATGATTGAGGAGACGATACTCTGCTGATCCCAGGGATACCGCAATATCCTTGGTAGATCCAGAGAGAGACTCTCTAACCAACTCAAAGGGAAAGCGGTCATTGCGAACCTCTACAAGGCTGGGACAGTCTCTGGTGGAAAGAAGAAAAGAGAAAATGGAGATTTAAAACTAGACAGGACTTAAAGCAACAAGGGGTGGATTTAGAGTAGTGTGAATATCTACAGATACAAGCGAGGTATAAAAAGGACAAAAAAGAATGGAGGATTAACATGCAAGAAACAGCTTTAGACAAAATCCTATTGGGACCAGAGGACAAATTAATAAGGAAAATTTACAAATTTCTACTAGTCTATAAATTAGAGGAAGAACAGGTAAAAGAGACATGCGCTAGAGATTTGGTGACATGCACTAGAGATTTGGGTATAGTATCAAACTGGATCAATGGCAAACAGTATGAAAAAAGAATAAAAGGATTACCCTGGCCACTGCATGTAAGGAAATTTTACTTAAAATGTTTTATCGATGGCATCTCCCACCAGCCAGATTAGCTAAAATGTACAAAACCCAATCCCCAAATTGTTGGAAATGCTCAATGGAATGGGGTATGTACTACCATGCCTGGTGGAGCTGCAAAAAGCACAAGAGTTTTGGCATAGAATGGGGAAGTGGTTGGAGGAAATGTTGGGTTTCAAATTAGATCATGTACCAGAATGTTTTTTATTAGGAATCATATCAAAAAAATATAATAAGGATGAGTTATATTTGATTATACACATTATTACTGTGGCAAGAATAGCATTTGCCCAGAACTGAAAGGAGAAAGACATACTGAGTGAGGATGAAGTAATAAACAACATTCTGATATGCATTGAAATGGACAAGCTAACTTTAGAGATGAAAAATAAAGACAAATTGGAATATTCCGCAATTTTGAATAGATTTTACCACTGGTGGGGGCAGAAAGGAAGGTCTTAAGTTGGAAAAGAGTTCTTGACAGGGTAAATGAGAGTATGAGATGAAAGCAGGACCAAAGATCTTGGAGAATGTAATATATAAATGAATAAATATATATATCTGAACAAATGTATACACAGTAGGAAGGTATATATGTTTGTAATATTGACCAAAAGTTATGACAATCCAGTTTCACCAAGTTCAATGTTTTTAATTGTTTTGTTCAATAAAAAATTTAAATTAAACAAAGATAAGTTGATTAAAAGATTATTCTGTTATTTATTAGGTGTTAAGTTGGAAGAGGAACAAGTTAAGAAACAATGATAGCACAGGGAAAAAAAATTGGATATGCTATAGAACTAGAAAAATGGCAGAAGCTATGGGACAGAAATTATAAATTAACAATATTGACAAAATACAAAGAAACTTGTACAAGATGTTTTATTGATGGCACTTAGCACCAGCAAAACTAGCGAAAATGTTTAAAGACAAATCAACCAAATGCTGGAAGTATCACCAGGAACATACTACCACATGTGGTGGTCTTGCATAGAGGCTAAAAGATATTGGACAAAAATACACACATGGTTGGAAAAAATGATTAAATAACATATAGATTTGAAATCTGAAATATTTTTTATTGGGAATGGTACCTGAAGGTTACAGTAAAGAAAAAACATATTTAACCATACAGATATTAACAGCAGCTAGAATTGTATTTGCTCAAAATTAGAAAAGTGACAAGATACTGATAGAGGGGAAAGTAATTGAAAAAATATTTTAATGTGCAGAAATGAATAGATTAACATTGGAAATTAAAGAATATACATGGTATGGGATTTGTTTTACCAATGGTTAGAAAATAAAACAAATTAAAATGGATTAGATGTATATATATAGCAGTAAGAGAAGCTTGTGAAATAGATATATTGGATATTACTTATATGCAAATGTGATTATTGTTATATTGTTATATTGATAAGAAGAGTATTAATGATTAACTGTAAGCACATGAAATATGTACCTAATCTACACACGATTGAAATGGAATGGATTTGTTGTATATAAAAAAAATTAAAATTTTTTAAAAAAGTATGAAATAGTATGATTACATAATGATCCCAGGTTAGTGAAATATATTCAATTTTACTAATGTCATTTTGAGATACTATCAGTTGGTGCGAGAGCTATCGGTTGTAAAATATACATGTACCAAAATAGACAATAGATTTATAAATGATATTAAATTTAATTGGTTGCTTTTTCTAAAGAATATCTTATTCATTTGGTGCATGATGTTTCTAAGTAACATTTTCTTTGAAAAAATATTAATACAGCAAAATATTTGGATTGGCCTATGGGCCTTGACTTTTGGAACACCCTACCTAATAGCAATTCTATTTTAAGCGTGCATTGTTTATAACAAGTTATACAATAACAGTCTATAAGATAAGAATATCACAAGCTTCTACTTAAATGGAATATTAGATAAAACAAGGAAGAGTAATAAAAGTTAAACATTTTCTTTGGTTCCTGTTTTCCCAATGTTATTTACATTTGTGCTATAATTCTATATGTATTCATTTCATTTAACTGGAGGGGGAATCCTCTGAATTCAAGGAAACATAATTCTAAGAAAACACATGACTGTTTTATCCAGCAACAACTGAATTAGAAAGAATAGTTGAAAAGAAAGTACCATAAACAAATATGTTTATATATAATATAACCTGAGGTGATCAAAAATGACAAATATGGAGATGTTGCCTACTTCCTGAGTTTGCATTAGAATGCAGATTTATTGATGACATTGACAGTTATTATGTAATTGTAATTGTATGGTTACTTGCTGAACTGATGTTGCTATGATATAAAGCAGATAATTCTAGATACCCTTTTGTGCATTGCTAAAGTTTCTTATCACTTCTACTCTGTTTATTTTGGGAAGTAGATAGTTAATCTGTCTTTCAGACATATGTCTGAAAGATACCCACAACTGTGCTCCATACAGAATATTCCTACGCAGAGATTGTAAAATAGCAATCTCCAACAAATCTGAGAGCTCTGGGAACTGGGGGAAGGTTAACTTTCTTAAGTGGTGGTTTAGTGTTTCAGAGGCTATGTATGTTTAATGTTTAAAAACAAAAACTTTAATTTTGGAGAAATAGATAAGGAAGGACAAGAATGTTAATTTTAAAAAGTTAAGAGGCTATATGAACTTGAAAGAATATTTCCTATGGGATATTCAAATTTTTACAAAAGAATGTATTAAGATTTTGAAAACTGTAACAAATCTTCTCATGGAAAATTTTTATTGATTTGCAAATGAACAGAACATAAAAGAAGACCTGAAGATTGTCCAGAACAGGGCCTGGATCCAGTCTGTGGAGTGCATAAATCTGCCCATGGGACAGGCCTAGAAATAGCAAAGGACCAGCCTGCAGTGCATCTGGCAGCCAAAATGGGGTGTGGGGAGCCTCCATTTTCAGCCTGGATGGCCTCCTGCAGCATCCTGCAGGCCAAAATGGGCTGCAGAGGGGCTGCATGCAGCCTGTTTTGACCAGCAGGGTGCTGCAGGAGGCTGTCCAGGCCAAAAACAAAGTGGGGAGGGCTGCACAAGGCTCCCCCATGGCCCGTTTTGGCTGGCAGGATGCTGCAGGAAGCCATCCGGACCAAAAACAGGCACAGGACCACACATGGTTCTTACAGCCCATTTTGGCCAGCAGAGTGCTGCAGGAGGTGGTCCAGACCAAGAACAAGCTGTATGTGTGCGGGGCACGTGTGCCCCATGCCCCATTTTTGTCAACAGGGTGCTGCAGAAACCGTTTGCCCAGTTTGTCCAGCCCGTGGAGAAATACAATGCTGATCTGGCCCTTGAAGAAATCTAGTTTGACACTTGGATTAGAGGAAACTAGAGAGAACTATTAATTATAAATACAGGAGAAAAGGCCCATTAATACAATGGGGCTATTTACAAATCAAATCAATGGATGTCTTAATATTTAAAGGAGGATATACAAATAATAAATCATGGGGGCGTCACGTAGCGCCCATGTGACGCCTCTCCTGCGCGAGCTGCATTGGTTGCCGGTGGCTCTCCGGGTTCGCTTTAAGGTTCTAGTTTTGACCTTTAGGGCGACCCATGGCATGGGACCAGGTTACCTTCAGGACCGCATTCTGCCAGCGTTCTCCAACAGGCCGGTGCGTTCCCACAGAGAGGGTCTGCTCCGGGTGCCGTCGGCTACTATGTGCCGTCTGGCGGCGCCAAGGAGTAGGGCCTTCTCTGTGGGTGCCCCCGCCCTCTGGAATACTCTGCCACCGGAGCTCCGTACCGGCACGGACCTGAGGGCCTTCGGCGCGCGTTGAAGACCTGGCTCTTTGAGCAGGCCGGCCTTGGCTGAGATGGTTTTAATTTGGTCTCCATTTTATTAATTCTAAATTGGGTTTTAAGGGGGGGGGGTTGTTAGTTTTATCAAGCAGCCGATTGAAATTTAATATTTTTTAACTTTTGTATTCTTTGTGGGGTTTTTAGATGGGCTGTTCACCGCCCTGAGTCCCTCGGGAGAAGGGCGGTATATAAATGGAATAAATAAATAATAAATCAGAAGAGTGAGTTGGTAAGTCTTCTTATCTTGGATTTATAAAGGGATATGTTAAACCATGGGTCGCTAACCTTTTGGACCTCAGGGACCATCAAAGTCATAATTTTAAATCCCGCAGACTACTTTGAAATTGGCTCCAAAGGCTGCGAGGAAACGGCAGGGTGCAGGTCCTGCTGCCAGCCATATCTGAAAGCTGAGGAATGTTGCTCCTCTAACCTGGAGAACAAATGAATTTGCATGGCATCAGTATTCTGCCATCGCTGCAGTATATTTGTGGCAGCTTGCACCTTCTAGCCACTGCTGCTTTGGCCCACTTGCACCGCACCCCCCACTGTCGCGTTGTCGCGGTTTGCTCGTTGTCCTTAGGTTCTCTGGTCAGCCTGTAGAGCCCCCGCAGGGGTGAAATTTAGAGGGACCCTCGCGAGGGTGAGTACTTAAGTACTAGAATCAATAATTGACACAGACACCATAGTTTCTCAAGGTGAGAGAGCACGTTGTGCCCGGGGTAGATGAAGAAGTCCCCCGATTGCAACGCACCACCCTCTTTTATTTTGCAGTTTTATCAGGGCGGGGGGAGCGAGACATATGTGAAGAGGAGCAAGGAAGTATAATTCTAATGGCGCCATGGCAGGATGCGACCACTGTTGTGTGCTAAGATAGCGTGATTATCTATTAACAAGATTTTTATGGTCAGCTAGTTCCTGTAACTATTTGCCTACGTGTCGTGCCAAGCTGAGCTTATCATGCAATTCCTAACTTGAAAAGGTCATTCTTACGGCCTTATGTCAAGAGGACTCTCGAGGTTTACTACAAGTCCTCTTTTCTTTGTTTTTAAGGTGCCGCGATATCCGATTCAAAATATAAGCCTTTCTCCTTTGGAGTATCATAGTGCTTGGATAAGGACATACCCTCCGGGACATCCCGATCCAATTGCACAACCTCGTTCAAGGGCAGGTTATCAGTGTCAGAGTCGTCATCGGAACATAAGTGCAAAAGCGGAGCCTTGCACTCCTCAGTTGGGATTGCCATATATACATGATTTTGCATTAAGAGATTAAGTTGCGCAGCAGCTTTAGCTTCGGCAATAGCATTTAAACTATGTTTGATTATTGAAATAAAGATAGGTAATAAACAGGGTAGCAGAAAACATCCTATAGCAATTATAGCTACCAAAATAAAAATAGCCTTTAAACCGGGAAACTTGGGGAGAAACTCGTCAAACATTCCCCCTATGTCCACTCCCTTCCATGTTTGCACAGGTACATGCGCCAGTTTTATCATTTTTATGGCAGCCTCATCTACAGCCTTCATGCTGTTATCAATTTCAATGCAACAATCGGTAAGGTTAAACTTTCCACATACCCCCCCTTCTTTTGCTAACAGGTAATCTAGTGCCAGATGATTTTGCATTATGTAAGTACGAGATTTTACTGACTCTCTCGCAAGGGATCGCATGGTGGCCAATGTTTCATCAGTGATTAGCTCTACTACCGCTTGAAGACGGATGATGCGGTTAAACATGTAGATGGGTGTTCTGTATCCCCACATGCCATCCTCTGCCCAGGTTGCCGGGTCATAATAATGAATTATGCGTTCTGGGGGCCACTCATCATCTTTCCAATTTACTTTATGAATTTGGGAGGTGTCTCTCTTCTCGCGTGCGGCCTCCCCGGCTTCCTCGTATACCGGGTGACCTAGGACCTGTCTTTGCGACAAAGGGAGCAGAAAAAAACCTGGTCGTATGGTCCCTAGTACACAAGATCCTTGCCAGGCGGCTGGGAGGATGGAGAAGGCATTGGCGCCACATATCCAGTAAAGCCCTGTTGGTGCTGGCCAGGTGGCGGAATCATTCTCGGGTTGCCGTAGGTAAGAAAGGTAAGAAGTGAGGTTATGGGTGGGCCTAGGAAGGTTATTGGGAGAGTCCCACGAATCGTTGGTGAACGTACCTAAACATAAAAGAGAGCCTGCTACAAACGTACGTGCGGAGGTATTAACTCTTTGATAGCATTGTCTGCCTACCAAATTAGTGGTCAGGGTCCAGTTTTCAGGAATTGTGTTCAGGGTATCAAAGTTGGACCAATTAGTTATGACATAGGTGATGTTAATTTCCTGGGCCTGCCACGGCCATTGTTCCCCCATTGTAGTTCCCCCACACACAAAGCAATTTTTAACTTGCAATGATTTAGCAATAGTCTCTGCAAGGTGTACAAAGGTGTTGCGCACCTCATGTGGTACGGTCAGGTGAGTCAATTTTGCCAATTCCAAATAAACAGAATGAAATAAGGAGTGTCTGGTTGAGTCGATGGAAATTTTGCTTACTATTATTTTGATGGCTACTGAAGGGTTGGTTCCTGTCCCATCAATACCCAAGCCATAGTCATTGTCAGTACCTTTCCATGTTTGGAAGGAAAGCCAATTTTCCGGTACTGGAAACGTGAGATTGATGGGATTGCACTGATGTTGCATACAGTTGGGATCGGGAACTCTAAGACGGGTGATATAGAGTTTTTTAAGGTTATCCCTCTTGGGTATGGTGTCGGGTCGCACTGTGAGCCCTCTGGATTGAAAGTCCACACATTTCCATTCATTGCAGTAGGTGCCTTTGTCACAGGGATCGTGTTGATTTGAAGTTCTGGCACAGATGTACTTTTCGTTGCTGGAATATGTCCGTCGCCAGACAAGTGAGCCGCATTCGTTTGTGCCATAGTCCATGGCTTCGCAGGCATCAAAAGTGACCGATTGGGATACCTTCGGATTATAAAAGTCATGATTGACCAGTGTCTTTTTCGATGAGCCGGCTCCGACAGTGATGAGGATGTTGTAGCGATGAGTGGGGCCTGTGGGGTCATAACAGGTTTGTTTGTTGTTATCTTCACAAATACTATACGTCGTGCTATTCCACACACAGGTGTGCGTGGATGGGTTGGTGCAAATAAAATGGGTGTGATATATTAATGTAGTTCTGATGGTCTGCCCCTGTTGAGTTTTTTGCAAGCAGGGGGTGCAATGTTTGGCATCTTGGGAGGTGATTGCACTTCGTGTCCTCCGTTGGGGGGGGATAAACTTCTGTCGTAGGGATAATGTCAGCCGAGAAGAAGTGGCAAAGCCTTGTACCATTTTTGTAATTTCACATTGGTATAGACCAAAGTCTGAGAGGGTCAGATCAGTTACTGAAAGATGAGTTGCTCTAAAATGATAATTGATGGTATATTTGGGTGAGTCTTGTAGATATATGGTATTGTTGAAAAACCAGCACCAGATGATTCCCTTTTTCTTGAATGGAGACCTCTGGTAACAGGAGAGGGCCTGAGAGCGAAGATGCAGTGCTCCCTCATTGTTGTAACGGTGCGTGTGAATCAAGGAGTTGAAATTAGGATGTGGAGAGGACTCGAGAAGCTGTCTACGAATTCGTTGTCCGCGGAGCGGTGACCAGGAACCAGGATAGCAGTCAGGGAGATGGGAGCCAGGTGTATCCCATAGGCAGCTGGTGGTATCACAGGAAGGTTGGCAGCAGGAGAAGTGGCGCACCAGGGTATGGGAAAAAGATTGAGGAGAAGATTGAGACAAAAGGAGCCAAGAAAGAAACATAGAGGGTAGTGGGGGGCGAGTTACAGAGAAAATGGAAAAGAGATAAACTGTATGATTGAAGGATTGACGGGAAGCAAGAAAGCCTAAGCAGGAATAAGGTCCCACCGTATTTGCGGTGACATAGACATGTAGGTAGACCCGACAGGGTTGGTAGCCATACAGAAGAGAGACGTGAGGTGAGGGACGCAAGGCACGGCCTTGATGTTGAAAGGCATAATTACAGGCGGAAAGAGAGATGTCTTCAAAGGCAAAGGTAACGCGTATGAACGGAGGGGCGAAGATAACAGCAGGATCAGCCCGAAACTGAGAAAAGACAGGAGATATCAGAATCAGAAGGGCTAGGAGAGGAACACTTGTCCTTAGCCTCCCCATGATAAGGTCGAACACAGCGTGCAGGCACCCAAAGAACACGATCAGGAAGTTGAACAGCAGCGTATCCTTTGCCCCAAGTGATCAGTTGCACAGGTCCCTTCCACTTCGGATCTGGAAGTTGCCTGAAATAAACAAGAGGTCTGGAGGTAGGGACAGGAGGTGTGGTAAAGTGACGAGAAGCAGCCGTAGAAGAAGGAGAGCCAGTAAGATTCAGAAAGTTCAAGGTATATAAACATACATTTAACACATTCTGTAACGCTGGGAGGTTCGGGGGGCGTACGCCTTTTTTCCCCATGTATCGATCAAGGGCCGTTTTGAGTGTTAAATTTGCTCTTTCCACAATAGCTTGGCCTTGGCTATTGAATGGAATTCCAAATTTGTGTACAATGGACCAATGATGACAGAACTCCGAGAAGGAGGAGCTCGTGTATGCAGGACCATTGTCTGTTTTTAAAATTTTTGGACATCCCAGTGTTACAAAGGTCCGAATGCAATGATTGATAGTGTTTTTAGTAGTCTCCCCCCTTTGCAGTGTGGCCATGATGAACCCAGAGTAAGTGTCTACAGACACGTGAATATACTTCCAGGGCGCAAAGGATGGATACTGAGTAACGTCCATTTGCCATGTGTCACAGGCCTCGGTGCCTCTAGGATTTACTCCTTCTGGGACACTTCGTGCCTGCAGACTACATGTAGGACATTGTTGAACAATTGCCGCGGCTTCTTGATGAGTAATTCCAAATTGTCTCACCAGAGCCTTTCTATTTTGATGAAAATAATCATGACTTTCTCCTGCTGTTAAGGTGTTATTCTGCAGGATTGGTAACAAATGCAACTTGCAGGCCTCATCTGCCATGTGATTGCCTTCTGAAAGAAATCCGGGCAGATGCTGATGGCTTCTGATGTGGGCCACAAACAGAGATTCTTTCCTTTCCTTCAATAGGTCTTGTAACTGTAAAAAAAAGCGTCATTAAAGGAGAAGGGGTTGCAGGAGAAATGTAGGCATCAAATATATTCAAGGCCAATTGTGCCACATACAGACTATCAGATATTACATTAATTGGCTGGTTGGGAAAAAGTGTGAGTGCCATATTGAAGGCAGACAGTTCAGCCTGTTGAGCAGAAGGTTGTGGTGTGGTAAGTTTTTTATGCCATTGATTGTCAGTTTGCCACACACAAGCCCCGATGGTTTTAGAACCATCAGTGAATACAGTAAGACAATCTTTCACTGGTTGTTGTACTAAAGGAGTCTCTAGAGTGAGCGGAATTGTTTTCAGCACTTGTATGCGTGGGTCTGGTGGTAGATGGCAGGAGACATTCCCTTGCCACCCTTCCAACGCATCTTGTAATGCATCAGAATTTTTGAAGAGTGGTTCCCATTGTGTTAGTCTGCAGGGAGTGTAAAGCGTGCAGATATCCACACCCATCAAGGCTCTAGCTCTTTTCCTCCCCCGTTCTATAAGAAGGGCCATTTGTGCAGCTCTTGTGGTGATTGATGCTTTTGGGGTATGAGGAAGGTGAATTCACTCTAAAATGTGTAGCCTCTTTGAAGTCGAGATTTGATCGATGATTGCTGTAAGGAGTGTGGGTGTGGGAAGAAGCGCCAATGAGAGTGCATGATTGTGTAATGAGCGGTCCACCCAATGGGTATGCAAGGCGCTGTTGATTTCTTTAAGAGCATTAAGCTGTTGCTCATTCAGCCAAATGAGATCTGCTGGATGCTTAAGGCCGACCAATGCTTGAAATAATGGCGAGAGAGTATGAGTTGAAATGGAAAGATATGGGCGTGCCCAATTGAGCGTGCCCAGGCATTGCTGTAACTGAACCAAGGTTGCAGGTTGAGGGAGTGTGAGAACAGGAAGGTGAGGTGAAGCTGTGGAGGCTAAAACCTTGTGTCCTAAATATTGTAACGGATAATGAGACTGCACCTTTTCTGGTGCTACATGCAGTCCTGCAAGAGCAAGGAGAGAGAGAAGACATGGAAAAGTTTTACATACTGTACCTTTAGGACCATCAGCTGCAATCAGGATGTCATCCATGTAATGATACACTAAAAATTCAGGAAATTTGTCCCGATAGGGTTGTAAAGCTTTATTTACAAAATATTGACACATCGTAGGAGAATTGAGCATTCCTTGGGGAAGAACTTTCCATTGATATCTAGCTGTAGGTTTAGAATTATTAAACTCAGGAACGGTGAAGGCAAATAGTATCCTGTCCTCTGGTATCAGCGGGATGGAGAAAAAACAATCTTTGAGGTCAATGATTATGAGATCAAATTTTACAGGAATTAAATTTGGATTTGGAAGGCCGCATTGCAATGGGCCCATAGGTTGCAATATACCGTTCAGAACACGGAGATCCTGTAGGAGGCGCCATTTGCCACTTTTCTTTTTAATTACAAACACTGGTGTGTTATATGGGCTGGTAGATGGTTCAATATGATCTTCTGCCAATTGCTGTTGAACGAGAGTGTGAAGTGCGTTTAATTTTTCTTTTGTAAGAGGCCATTGATCAATCCAAACAGGAATATTTGATTTGAGAGTGAGAGAAAGAGGAGAAATAGCCATAATTCAAGGTATGTAGAGAGAAGTGTGGAGTTGAGATAGCAGGTCACGGCCCCACAAATTGCAATGTAATGGAAGGACAAAGGGTTTAAGATAAGCAGTCACAGAGGAATGAGACGTAGAGGCAGTAAGCCAAAGTGAGCTAACCTTTGCTGCCTGCGCTCCACCGACGCCTTGTACTGAAGTTGTTTCAGCAAGGGGCCAAGAGGATGGCCACTCAGAGGACCGAATGACAGAGACGTCAGCTCCGGTGTCAATCAGGCCAGCAAAAGATTGGCCATTCAGCAATATGGTTAACATAGGTTTGGAGGCTTGAACAGATTGCTGTAGAGCAAACAAAGAAGGGGGTTCAGGAGAGGGAAGAAGAATGAGAGTAGCCACAATCGTTCCCGCTTTCAGGGAAAAGCACCGGTCGCCAATGGCAGCGAGAGAGAGATTTTTCAGAGAAGAGGAGTCATACAAAAAGGGTGCAGCGACTACACCTTCAATGGTAAGGGAGGAGTTAGGTATGAGCAAAACAGGCAAGGAAGGCGGAAGTGGCTTCAGAACAGTGATAGAAAGAGGGAGAGTGAAGACCGAACCAGGATCATCATAAACGATGTCCTCTGTCAGCTGTACAGGGAAAGAAGTAGGTTGTAAAAAGGAAAGAGAAGAGGAAAGAGAAGTTTCAGCCTTTGTAGCGGGGTTAGCTGAAGACCCCATGCCTAGTTTTCCGATTGCTGAGCAGGAGGAGGGTTAGAGTGACATTGGGAAACCCAATGAAAATCTTTTCTGCAACGAGGGCAAACAGTTTTTGGCTTGGCAGCATAGGGTGCAGTACCCCGAGACTGGCCACGAGGCGTTCCCCCCCCCATCCGGCATTCTACACTGATTTTTAAAATGGCCAGGTTTCCCACAATTAAAACAATTGCCAGAGCGAGACACGGCAAGGGCGTCGGACGACGGAGGGGAGGTGGGGAGGGATGCAGAAATGGAGGTAGAGATGGCAGCGGCAAGGGCGCTCATTTTGTGAGAAGTAGTTCCCACAATCCTACAAAGCTGCAGGAACTCAGCCAAGGTTACACCAGGTTTATTAGCAACAGGTTGAAGTATTTTTTGACAATCTTCATTCGCATTGGTGTAAGCCAGTTTAATAAGAAGTTCTTGTCTGGCCGCCTCATTGTCAATTTGGCGTTCCAGAGCGGTTTGCAAACGGTTAACGAATGAAGAGTAAGACTCGTCAACCTCCTGCACTACCTTCAAAAAGGTGTGTGTGGATTTAGAGTCTGAGTCATCCACACGTTTCAGGGCATTCATCGCACAAAGATGAATGATTGCAAAGGCACGGCGAGGGCAAGTTTGTTGCTGAATCAGGGTGGAGTATAATCCGGTTCCCTTTAAGTGATCAGCAATGACCAGATTAGGGAGGCCTCGTCTTATTTCAGCATCTACTAATTTTTCATATTCAGACTGCCAAACAACATACTGGGCAGGAGTCATAAGCATAGAAAACAACATCTTCCAATCATATAACAGCATTACAGTGTTAGCAGACACGAGAGAATCAAGCATGCTACGAGTGTAAGTGGATTGCAGTCCATACATATTTACAGCCTCTTTTAAATTTTTCAACACTCTTAACTCTATGTTGGTATGAACATGAGCGCCAGGGGCTCCCGGAACAAGAGTCATAGGGTAAGCAGAAGGTATATCACAAGATTCTAAGGTGAAGGAAGGAGAAGCCAGGATAGCAGTAATATTTCCCCCCGAGGGATGTGGGGACGGAGGATCAGTAGGAATGGGAGAGACAGAAGGAGAGGAGGGCTGCAGACGATTGTGCGGAGTGTCAGAGTGAAAAGGAGGGGCATAGGCAAGCTGAGGAATATCATCCGAAGAGGCGACAGATTGGTAAGGTGGGGGAGAAGAATCAAGGTGAACAGCAGGAGGCTTAGCAGTTTTAGAGGCAAGAGATAAAGACTCGGGGAGAGTGGTGGAGGGGTAGATAGTATTGAGCGCAGCCATTATCGTACGCCAGGACATAAGAATGTCCGGTGGAGCTCTGGGGACATCATACAGATATTTTCCCAAGCGTTCCCACGAAGTGCGACGCAGCGTGCCCTCAGCCGGATAAGCAGGACAGTGCTGCTCCACATAAAGCAAGAAGGAGGTGATAGATTTTCTAGACAAGGTATATACAGTGGTGCCGTTAATTTTCTGCAAACAATTAGCCTTCTTCACTAATTGGTAAAGTTCGTCCCTAAGAACTGACGAAACTTTGGAGAGTGAGGAGCCCATTACTTACGATTGTACAGAGCCTTTGCCAGGTGCGTAGCAACGGGAGTGAAGGCAGCACACCTCTAGACAGAAGTCACGCCGTGGAGCTGAAGAAGTGAGAGATCCCGGACGAGCCCCCAGTTGTCGCGTTGTCACGGTTTGCTCGTTGTCCTTAGGTTCTCTGATCAGCTCATAGAGCCCCCGCAGGGGTGAAATTTAGAGGGACCCTCGCGAGGGTGAGTACTTAAGTACTAGAATCAATAATTGACACAGACACCATAGTTTCTCAAGGTGAGAGAGCACATTGTGCCCGGGGTAGATGAAGAAGTCCCCCGATTGCAACGCACCACCCTCTTTTATTTTGCAGTTTTATCGGGGCGGGGGGAGCGAGACATATGTGAAGAGGAGCAAGGAAGTATAATTCTAATGGCGCCATGGCAGGATGCGACCACTGTTGTGTGCTAAGATAGCGTGATTATCTATTAACAAGATTTTTATGGTCAGCTAGTTCCTGTAACTATTTGCCTACGTGTCGTGCCAAGCTGAGCTTATCATGCAATTCCTAACTTGAAAAGGTCATTCTTACGGCCTTATGTCAAGAGGACTCTCGAGGTTTACTACACCCCACTGCAACAGCACCATTACCTCATTCTGGCCAGCAAGGGCTGCGCATGTGCCACCCTCTATGGCAGAGATTTCCAGGCCCACCACAGGCTGGTCCCACATTCCAGAGCTGTAGTAGTCACAGGATTGGCCCTTTGGTCATCTCAAAGCAGCTTCTCCATGTCAGGTCGGTGCACCCAGCTGGAGAAGTTGCTCCGGGATGACCAAAGGACCAGTCCTTTTACTACTGCAGCTCTGGAATATGGGACCAACTTTCCCACCAATGTCAGCAAGCCACTCCAGGGCAGATTTCCCTCCCCGCCATTAATCTTACCTTCCAGTTTGCGTGGCTCTACTGAAAGTAAGGTTTGCGCTTGACCAAAGGGTGGGGGCCAGTGGGTGGGCAGGCCACATGGGTGGCACAGACTTGTGTTCCCATGCAGCCTTGCTTGGAGGGGGGTGCTTTGGGGTGGGACATTTCTCTGCGTAACACCCAAAATTTTCCGCAGACCACCTGTGGTCCATGGCCCACTGGTTGGCTACCACTGTGTTAAACTAATAAAGCTGATCCTGAGAAGATACAAAGAGAAAATGGTAAGAAATCAGCTCGTAGAACATAACCTCACATGATTAATAATTTTTTAAATAATAATTTTATTGAAATTTAAAATTTAAAGATAAAAAACTCATACAAACAAAAATATAAACAAGAAAAATTGTTAGGTGCACAATGCAAGTGAGGGAGGGAGGGAGGAAGGGAAATCAAAAAGGGGTAATACATAAAATAGAAAAACAAAAAAATAATTTTCTCCCTCAACCCCATTTTTCAATTTCAAACAGCAAAAAATCCATAAACGCTACCAGAAATAACAATATTATATTATAAACTTTAAATCATTCACTGGAAAAAGCAATTATGAAGGAATTAGTGGTAAAAGGAATGCAAGCCACCAAAAAACATGATGGCTGGACACTATCAAAGCTGACACCAGCTAAAGCTGGGGTGTCAAACTCAAGGCCCGTGAGCTGAATCTGGCCATGTGGCTGTCCTGGAAACAGCAAAAGGCTAGTCATTGTTGTTTTGGCCTGGTCTGGCTCATCCTGGTGGGTGTGCATGCACACAAGAGGCACTGGTGCACATGCATACACCTGAATGGGGTGGGCCATGCCTGTATGTGCACGTGCCTGCCTCCTGTGCACATATGTCCCTGCCAGGATGGCATGGGCCAGACCTATGCATGTGTATGCCCACTTCTTCCTGCACACATGCGCATCCTCCACATGGAATTGGTCCGGCCAGTGACACGGGCCAGCCCCTTACCATTTCCAGGACGGCTATGCTTACTGGCCTTTCAGGTATGTGTGTGGGAAGGAGGTGTCTGGCAGCAGGGTTCTGCAGTTGGCCCTCCAAGAAGCTGCAGCACTGGCAACAGGCAGAATCAGGGGTAGGCACATAATGGGGACCACTGGATGTGCCTGCTCCATCCCATGTGGCTGGGAGAGGTCAGACGGCTGCCCGATGCATCCAGCAGGCCTTTCCCATGCATCTCTGCCTCTGGCTACTACTGCCATTGCGGGCCAAGACAAGGTGAGGAGGGTGTGGGGAGGCTGCTACCAGGCACCATCAGCCCACCTACTCCTCCTGTCTGTTTTGGCTTGCAGTTCGAGAGCATGTCACCACTGGTCATCTCAACCATCTCCTTGGCCCCTCATGGATCTTGCTCTTGGCTCGCACATGGAGTGTGTTCTCATGACATACCTGATGCACCTCAGTACCACTGTGGGACACTGTCACCACTGAGACTGCCAGTAGCTCATGCAGGTCCATTAGGGTGCTGCTGTCAGTGCCTGGACCATCTTGTCCTCGCAGCACAAAGGAGGCAAAGCAGTCAGCTAGAAAGGCCGAGTTGAAGTGGTAGAGCATGCTCTACCACCTCTAATTGTCATGCCCTGGTCGGAGTCTGAATCTGCGGGGGAAGATAAGCTGGAACAAGAAATGCCAGACATGCAGAGGGCGGCTCTGTTAAGTTGGGAGGTTGAGGGAAGAGGCAGGTCCACGATTATATGAAAGTAGCTTTATTGAAGATCCCATGTAAGAGGGCAAGCTGCAGCTGGCTCCAGCTTTTTAAAGCAGGAGCTGTCCGCAAGTACAGCCGCTGACATGGCTTCAGTCTTTGCGCTGGAAGTTCCAGCAAATAAATGGAATATGACATCAGACTCTACTCCTCCTGAATATTTAACACCCCTCCTCTCTTAGATAGTGATTCTCAGCTGCCTCTGGTCTCCTGTTTCTCTATCTGGAAAAAGCAGCCAAGACTCACAGTTTGGGGTAATTTTCACTTTATTCCAGGTATCGAGATATGGATACTTCCAAGCAAAGCCAGCACTGAGAGATACTGCCTTTCAGTGCTTTAAATATCCTAACTCCGCCCCTCCCATTCACCTGAACTGTCTACCATCTGCTCTACATCTATACCAACATCCGGTCCAGTCATCCCATACAGCTCTCTACCTACCTTTCCCTTCGCCTGTACTTGTGCCTCAATTACTACCCTGTGATTGTGCTCTACTCCATGTGTGTGTCCTATGTGTGTGCCCATGATGTCCTCCATGTCCCTGTCAGATCTTCATCTGTTGTTCATTCTCCTCTTGCCTCCAGTTGCCTTTCCTAGCTCTATCTTCTTGTCTTCAGTCCTTGTTGGGCTCTGATAACATCAGCGCAGCACTGCCCACCCACTGCCCAATATCAATGTAGGGCTCTGGATTGTGTCGCGGTTTGTCCGGAGCCCAACATGCAGCCCTCTCTACCAAGGATCCACCTGGAAAACAGTAAGGGACAGGTCAGCAGTATATCGACAATACTCCCGTCTCCCCCTGCTTTAGTGGGATATTGCCTTTGGAAGTTCTGTTGCAGTCACGAGGCAGCCATATCCTCCTGTCGAATCCAGGCAGGAAGCTTCTGTTGTAGAATACCCTTTCCATTTAACCAGGTATTGCAACACGCCTCTATGCCTGCGGGAATCATACTGCTATGCATTGTATTATTGTAAGCTGCTTCAGCATATGGCAATAACTCTGCCCAATCCGTTTGCTGATATGATATATAACAGCGGAAGTACCTTTCCATTGTGGCGTTTGCTCTTTCTGCTGTACCATCGGTACTGGGTGATATGCCATGCTGACTCTCTGGGCTGACATGATCAATTGCAGACATTCTTGCCAAAACCGGGCAGTAAATTGCACCCCACTATCGTCGAGGGATGCCATACAAGCAGTTCACAGATGCCATTAATGATTGGCTGCACTATTTCTTCATGATGACTATTGTATTGTGGCATACGTGTTAACGCATCAGCCATAAAATTCTTTCCTGACGGTACATATCGTAACATTAAATTGAACCACCGGAAATACAAAGCCCAACGGACTTGTTTCAGTGACAGCCGTCGTGGTGATTGGAAGGCTTCTAGCTTCTTATGGTCTGTCCATATCTCAAAAGATGTTTTGCCCATTCCAATAAATGGTGCCATGTCACCAGAGCCCACCTTACTGTGAAAGCTTCTTTTCCCACACAGCCCAATTTTTTTCTGCCAAACTTAATTTGCGAGAGGTGTATGCGCACTTGTTTGTTTTTCTGCAACAGTACAGCTCCAACCACTAATCACTCATATCTGCCTGATTTGTAAAGGGTGAACTGGGATTGAAGTGCTTCAATACAGAATCTCTAGCAAACAACCCCTTCAAAGCATCAAAAGCGTGTTGGAATGTCTCTGACCATGCTAAAGCCTGATTTGGTTTAAGTTTTGTGGTACTCAAATGTTTGGTTCTCAGTAACTCTGTTAATGACAAGGCTATAGCAGTGAAAGAGGGAATAAATTGCTGGTAAAAATTGGCAAAATCCAATAAACTTTGTAGCTGTTTGTGAGTTACTGGGGTTTGCCAGTCCAATATGGCTTTCACTTAGTTCGGGTCCATTTCAACCCCCTTCCCCAAGATCTGATAACCTAAATAGTTCAGCTGAGTATGATGAAATTTGCATTTAGATAATTTCACATATAGTTGTGCGTCTAATAATTTTTTGAGTACTGTTCTCACCAACTGTATATGGTTGTCCATGGACTCTGAATAAATCAAGATATCATTAAGGTAAACCAGGACTCCGCGATATAAGGGTTCATGTAAAATGCCATTAATGAGCTGCATAAATACTGCCGGTGTTCCCTGCAGTCCAAAAGGCATCACCTGAAATTGGTAACTGCTGAATGGACAGTTAAAAGTCATCTTCCATTCATCTCCTGGTTGTACGTGCACCTGATAATAGGCCTCTCTCAGATCCAGTTTTGTGAACACTCATTCTTTTGCCAAAGTGGCCAACAGATCTTTGATAAGTGGTAAATGATGTAACACAGTGGTTCCCAAACTTTTTCAGCCCACTGCCCCCTTGGTGTTACAAACTCATCCTCAGTGCCCCCCACCCAGGGTTGGGATTCAAATTTCTGTGTGCGTGGCCTAATTTGAGGGTGTGGCTTGCTGGTCATGTGACTGGGTGGGCGTGGCTTGCTGGTCATGTGACTGGGTGGGCATGGTTTGCTGGTCATGTTACTGGGTAGGTGTGGTTTGGTGGTCATGTGACTGGGTGGGTGTGGCCAGGTGACTGGCAAACCAAATACAAGTGGTCCTCACTTAATGGCCGGGTGTCGGGTTTTTCATCGGCCGAGGGCCCAGGGGAGGGGCGGGGGTGTTGCGGTGGTTATTAAGGAGGATCTGTGTCCGAGGGAATCCACTGTTTCTCAGACGACCGGGTGTGAGTCTCTTTTCGTGAAGTTCGGTCTCAGGGTGCAGGTGGGCTTGCTGATCGCATACCTGGCTCCCTGCTATGCGGCATCGGCCCTGCTTGAGCTCCTTGAGGTTATAGCCGGCGTGGCGGTTGAGACCCCCAGGCTTATGGTCATGGGGGATTTCAACCTCCCTTCTGCCGGCGGTACCTCGGGGATTGCTCAGGAGTTCATGGCTTCCATGACAGCCATGGGCCTGACCCAGTTAATTCGAGACCCTACTCACGTGGGAGGTCACACCCTGGATTTAGTTTTTGTCTCTGATCAGTGGCAGAGTGGTCTGGGTGTAGGGGACATAGTTATAGAACCCCTGTCATGGACAGACCATTCGCTCCTGAAGCTCGACTTCCGTTCCGCACCCCCCGACCGCAGGGAGGCGGGGCCGCTTAAATGGTACCGCCCCAGGCGCCTGATGGACCCGATAGGTTCCTGATGGAGCTTGGGCCATTTCCCGAAGCTCACACACACGACTCGGTTGAGGGCCTGGTTGCCACCTGGGATAGGGTGGCTGCTGGGGCCCTTGACCGGGTCGTGCCCTTGCGGCCTCTGACCCGGTGCCGATCCCAAATGGCTCCTTGGTTTTCTGAGGAGCTAAGGGAGATGAAGCGCCGGAAAAGACGCCTAGAGAGTAGTTGGAGAGCTAGCCGTTCTGAGTCTGACCGAACACTTCTACGATCTTATATTAAGACGTACTTAGTGGCGATAAGGGTGGCGAGGAGGACTTACCTCTCCACCCTTATTGCGTCCGCGGAAAACCGCCCAGCCGCCCTGTTTAGGGTGACCCGCTCCCTTTTAGAGATGGAAGCGCGGGAGGATCCCTTACAGGGACGGGCTGAGGAGTTTTCTAGGTTTCTGCAGGACAAAATCGCTCAGATTCGGGACGAGCTGGACTCCGACTGGGCATCTCTGGGCGGGGGGGCGGGGGTAGATATCGGTGAGGCCATTTGGGTTGAGTTCGACCCTGTTACTGTAGAAGACGTGGACAGGGTGCTGGGGGGACTGAATGCCACCCCCTGTTTGTTGGACCCGTGCCCCTCCTGGCTGGTCTTGGCCACTCGGGAGGTGACACGAGGCTGGTTCCAGGGTATTATAAATGCTTCCTTGAGAGAGGGGCTTTTACCCGCCGCCTTGAAGGAGGCGGTGGTGCGGCCCCTCCTCAAGAAACCGTCCCTGGACCCAGCATTGTTATCAAATTACCGTCCTGTCTCCAACCTTCACTTTGTTGCGAAGGTTGTAGAGAGTGTGGTGGCCCGTCAGCTCCCCCGGTTCCTGGATGAAGCGAGTTATCTTGACCCCCTCCAATCGGGCTTCAGGCCCGGCCACAGCACGGAGACGGTGTTGGTCGCGTTGGTTGATGATCTCTGGAGGGCTCGGGACAGAGGTTGTTCCTCTGTCCTGGTCCTGTTAGATCTCTCGGCGGCTTTTGATACTGTCGACCACAGTATCTTATTGCAGCGGTTGGAGGGGTTGGGGGTTGGAGGCACCGTGTTGCGGTGGTTCTCCTCCTTCCTCTCCGACCGCTCGCAATTTGTGTTGATGGGGGGGCAGAGATCGTCCCCAAGGCCCCTGCTTTGTGGGGTGCCTCAGGGGTCGGTGCTCTCGCCCCTGCTGTTCAACATTTATGTAAAGCCGCTGGGTGAGATCATCCGTGGCTTTGGGGTGGAGTTCCATCAGTACGCTGATGATACTCAGCTGTACATCTCCACCCCGGGCCACCCCAACGAAGCCGTCGAAGTGATGACCCGGTGCCTGGAGGCCGTGCGGGGTTGGATGGGTTGTAACAGGCTTCGTCTCAACCCGGCCAAAACCGAGTGGCTGTGGTTTCCTGCGCCCAGATACAGCCAGCTTATTCCTTCGTTGGCCGTGGGGGGAGAGGTTTTGACCCCCGTGGAAAGGGCACGCAACTTGGGTGTCCTCCTGGGTGTGCGGCTGTCTTTGGAAGAACATATTGCAGCCGTCACCAGGGGGGCTTTTTATCAGATTCGTCTGATTTACCAGTTGCGGCCCTTTCTGGATCTGGGCGCACTTCGCACAGTCACTTCTGCCCTCGTTATCTCCCGCTTGGATTATTGCAATGCTCTCTACATGGGGCTCCCCTTGAAGAGTCTCCGGAGGCTGCAGTTAGTTCAGAATGCAGCCGCGCGGGTGATCGTGGGCGCCCCTCGGGGCGCACACGTAACACCACTTCTCCGCAGGCTGCACTGGCTTCCTGTGGCCTTCCGGATTCGATTCAAGGTGGTACTGACGGTATTTAAAGTGCTCCATGGCTCGGGACCTGGGTACTTACGGGACCGCCTGCTGCCATCAACAACCTCCCGCCGCCCAGTACGCTCCCACAGGGTTGCCCTACTTGGGGTACCGCCACCTGATCGTTGTCGGCTGGCGGCCCCGAGGTGCGTGCTTTCTCTGTGGGAGCGCCCTCCCTGTGGAATGATCTCCCCCCGGAGATACGAGCCATGACAGATATCCTCTCCTTCCGGCGCGCAGTTAAGACCCTATTCTTTAAACAGGCTGGCCTGGCCCAGTAAGGGTTTAAGGGGTTTTAAGTTAATAGGGTTTTTAAAATTTTAACTTCATTTTTAAACTTTCGGGATGCAGCCATATTTATGTTTAATTCGGTTTTAAACTCGATTTAATTTTGTATTCTTGTATTTTATGTATTTATTAGGCTGTACACCGCCCCGAGTCCCTTTTCAGAGAGGGAGCGGTATAGAAATACGATCAATAAATAAATAAATAAATAAATGGCAGATTGTTTAGCAAGTGTTCTAATTTATGATTGGCCTCCCTAGAACTACTTGACCTGTTTTTGGAGTTTTGACAGTCATGCACACACACACACTCTCTTCCAACCCTGCTGGAGCAGGGCATTGGACTAGAATCAGTAGTGAATAGAATCTAATCAGAGATGCTTTGACGATTCTTGTTGATTTGTTTTATTTGTATTTCTTTAATTTATGTTGCTGAATTGCATTGACATGTGTGTCCCTTCTTGTGCACAACCCAGAAGCTTTTGTGATTCTTTGCAGCAAAAATTACCAACCTCTGGCTTTGCTCTACTTTTCAAATGTGCCGCCACTGCCACATTCTAGGTGCCAGCTCCGCAGGTCCACCCCATTGAGCCTGATACATCAGAGGGACCTGCCAAAGCAAGTCCGAGTGGAGCAGTGCACCAAGTCAATGGGGTGAGCCTGAGAAAGGGAAAGAGAGACAGAGAAAAGAGAGAGAAAGAGAAAGAGAGAAGGAAAAAAGAAAGAGAAAAGGGAAAGGAAAAATAGGGACAAAAAAAGGGGGAGATGGAAGGAAGGGACAGAAAGAAAAAGAAATAAAGAAGGAGAGGGAGGGAGGAGAAAGATAATGAGATAGCTATTCTAGTCCAATCACCTGCTCCAGCAGGGTTGAAGGGAGTCTGTGTGTGTATGTTCTCCTTGTAACTTACCAGTACATTTTGAATTTGCCTTCTTCAGAATTGACATTGTAATACATTAAGGAAAAGTAATTTTTTAGTGTGGAGATCTGGTCCAATGGATCCTATTTAAAGCCTCAACAAAATGTGAGAGCTTCCTGATAGTTTTGAACATGTTTCGTCCACAAAACCTTTAATAGAAGCCAAAGATGTTTCAATGTGGAAAAGGGCCTCAGTCTAAACTAAGCCTCATTTCAATCTGCTGCAGCAGATCTGTCTCCTCTCCCTCCCTCCCAGACTGGCTTTACTCTATTTTCCTGATGTGCCTGCAGGGGCTGGCGCTTCAAACATGGATGGGTGGGTGGGTGGGTGGATGGATGGATAGAGATACAGGTAGGTAGGCAGGCAGGCAGGCAGGCAGGCAGCCAGGCAAGCAGGCAGGAAGACAGGCAGACCTTTTGGATGGATATATGGATAGGTAGGTAGGTATACAGAAAGACAGGCAGGCAGGCAGGTAGGTAGGCAGGAAGGAAGGCAGGCAGGAAGGCAGGCAGACAAACAGACAAACCTTTTGGATGTATGTATGTATGTATGTATGTATGTATTTATGGATGGATGGATGGATGGACGAACAGACAGACAGAATGCAACAGCAGCAGCACTTTGGAAAAATGGTGGTGGCAGCTTTTCTCAACGTGCTGCCACATTCGAGGTGCCGGCTCCGGTGCGATACAACAGTCAATGGGCCTGCAAGGACAGCACCTCAAACCCCCCTGCCACCTCTTAGCACCCCTTTGCCAGCCCCTTGGGGACACTAAGAGTTGGCAGGGGGGCATTCGAGGCGCCGGCCCTGCAGGCTCATCCATTGACTGTTGCACTTCTCCAGAGCCAGTGCCTCAAACGCCCCCTTGCCGCCTCTTAGTGGCCTCAAGGGGGCCAGCAGAAGGGCGCTAAGAAGCAGCAGGGGCGCAGTCAAGACGCCGGCTGTTGCACTGCTCCAGAACCGGCCACTCCCCTGCCACCTCTTAGCATCCCCAAGGGCCCGACAGAGGGGCATTAAGAGGCGGCAGGGGGATGTTTGAGGCACTGGCTGCGGAGCGGTGCAACAGTAAGTGGATGAGCCTGCAGAGCCGGTGCCTCAAACTCTCCCCTGCCGCCTCTTAGCACCCCTCTGCTGGCCTCCTTAGGGATGCTAAGAGGTGGCAGGGGGGCGTTCAAGGCACAGGCTCTGCAGGCTCACCCATTGACTGTTGCATCGCTCCGCAGCCAGGGTTAAATAGATGGAATTGATGGACAGGGTTAAACATATGGAAAAGCAGCAACAGCAGAGGTGATATTCAGCTGGTTTGGACTGGTTCTATAGGACTGATGGTAATTATTATGTGCAGTTCAGAGAACCGGCAAATCACACCATTGACTGGCGCCTCTCTGACCTCCCCTCCCACTCACTTCTTTTTGCACCTCACCTGCCTAGGGCAACGCCTAGAGTCATGCCCAAAGCATAGCTGTTTCTGCTCTCTGGTTCCTTCACTTGCCTTGACCCAGCTTACCTCTACCTAGTGAGTCTTCCTTTGCTTCTCGCCAGCAGCTCCCTTTCCTATTCCCATATTAAGCACAGTGCCCTGGATCCACTTTGATGGGTGAGGGGGAAACTGAGGCCACTTTTCCTCTTTCCCCTTTGCTTTTCTTTCCCCCATTCCAGCAACTTCTTTTCCTATTCCCCTATTGAGTGCAGTGCCCCGGATCCACTTTGATGGGGGGGGGGGGAATGGAATGGCCAGTGTGAGGGAAGGAGGCTGCTTTTCTTCTTTCCCTTCTGTCTGTCTTTCCCCCATGCCAGCAGCTCCCTTCCCATTCCCCTATTGAGCACAGCACCCAGGATCCACTTTTTTTGTTATTAATTTTTTTAAATTTTAATACAATCATTTCATCTTCAGTTGAACAGTGTGTTGTCTGCAAATATATTTGTTAAACAATAATCAAAGGTACAACATCCTTCATTACATATTGATTCTGGGAGGAGGGCTTTGCCGTTATTTTGTTCTCTGTCTTGGATTTTGGTTGGGGATTCTTTTTGGATTATGAAAATGGCAAAGCCCTCCTCCAATATATAAAAGGTACTACAGACAAAATCAGCAAGATCCTCCAAAAACACAACATTAAAACAGCATTCTGCACAAATGGAAAAATATCCACCATCCTAAGAAACCCTAAAGACAAAATTGAGTTAGAAAACCAAGGGGTATACGAAATCCCGTGCACCTTCTACCCCACCACATACATCGGACAAACTAACAGAAGAATAAGTGCACGCATTGAAGAACACAAGAACTCAATCAAAAAAGAAGAACCGACCTCTTCCCTGGTCCAACACCTCAAAGCCACAGGACATAAGATTGACTTTAAAAATACCAGAACCATCGCCAAAACTGAACACTTCAACAACAGAATAATCAGAGAAGCCATAGAGATAAAAAAAACGCCCACACAGCATGAATAAATGAGATAACACCTCCCGCCTACCAGCCATTTGGAAACCCGCCCTCATTAACAAACGAGTACCTAACATGAAGAAGGACACCAGACCCACATCCACGAGGGCCACACAAGAAACTACCACCACACTTCCACGTAGAAAGCAGACTCACACCCACACAGAAGATGAAACACGACCACGGACCAGAAGCCATACCACAGCTGCATCACTACCTGCTTCAACCCCCCTCAACCCATACAAGAGAAGTGACGCCCACCATGAAGATGTGGCACGACCACGAATGCGAAGCCAAACAACAGGATCACAGATCACCAGCTCAAATCCCCCAGCAACTAAGACTAAACCTGAGTACAACCAAACCCCCACCGGAACAGAACACACCCCCAGCCAATCAGAACATAGCCAACCCCCCAACCAATCAGAACACAGCCAAGCCCCCACCCAATCAAGTCACACCCCCAGTAGCAGTTAAAAGGAAGAAGCAGCTGCAAGCTCACATTACTCTGAGAAGCACAAGGCGAAGATACAAGCCTGAAGATGATGAATGAGACTTCATCGAAACGTCGCCTAGATATTTCCAACTCTATGCGGGAGAAAACCTGAAGAACCAAAGATCCACATACAAATACCCGCAAAAATCTCCGAAAACATATATATTATTAAGAGCAATTGTGTTCTCTTCACTGATGATGTAAAGCTGTTCAATACCACAGACAATACTGCTATCCTTCAAAAAGATCTTGACTATGTATCAGAATGGTCAAACAAATGGCAACTTCAAATTTTAACAAATAAATACTCTGTCTTATATATTGGCAAAAAAAAAATCAGAAAATAAAATACAAGCTAAATAGTCAAGACCTTGTTGATGATCCAAGCTCTGTAAAGGACCTTGGAATACTCATCTCTAATGATCTAAGTGCTAGAGCCCACAGTAACTACATAGCCAAAAAGGCATTAAGAGTTGTTAAGCTAATCTTACGTAGCTTTTTCTCTGGTAATATCACACTACTAACTAGAGCATACAAAACATTTGCTAGACCAATACTCGAATGCAGCTCATCAGTCTGGAACCCACATTACGTGTCTGATATTAACATAGTTGAGAAAGTCCAGAAATATTTCACAAGAAGAGTTCTCCACACCTCTACTTGTTATAGAATACCTTATGCCACCAGACTTGAAATTCTAGACCTAGAAAACCTTGAATTACGCATCTTCGGTCTGATCTATGTATGGTATATAAAATCATACATTGCAATGATTTACCTGTCAATGAATACTTCAGCTTCAACCATAACAACACAAGAGCCCATAATAGATACAAACTCAAGGTTAACTGCACCAAACTAGATTGTAGGAAATACAACTTCAGCAACAGAGTGGTCAATGTCTGGAATACTCTACCTAACTCTGTGGTTTCTTCCCCAAACCCCAAAAACTTTAACCTTAGACTGTCTACTATTGACCTCACCCCTTTCATAAGAGGTCTGTAGGGTGTGTGCATAAGTGCACCAACATGCCTACTGTCCCTGTCCTATTGTTTCTTTTATTTTTCTTATATGTACCCATTTCATGTATTCATAACTATGTATATACTTATACCTATTATCTTGTAAGCGATTGACAAATCAAATAAATTCTAAAAAAAAAATCTAAAAAAATTGTCTTTAAACATCTTTGCCAGTTCATTAATGGCATCTTACATGAACCCTTATATTGTGGGGTCCTAGAATGAAAGGAGTGTGACTGTTGGAATAATTGCCAAGCCCCGTATTGAAGAAAGGTCTGAGAATTCCCTTAGAAAGAGAGAGGGTTTTGGCTGGGATTCCAGATACAAGGGAGAGCTTCTGATCAAAACCCATACCGAAGAATGGTCTGAGAAATTCTTTGGCAAGGGAGGGTCTGATCAGGCTCTGTATAGAAGCCAAGTCCAAGAAATACCTTAGGAATCATGGGCAACAAGGCTAGTAGACTGCCTGGAACAGATTATCTAGCAAAAAAGATTAGGGCCATGTTCTCTATTGGGCTATGTGTTAGCCCACTGGGACACATCAAAAGCAGTATGTATGAATGAAGGTCTCTATAGATCTTGATGTTTAAAATAGGCTGGCGTCTGCTGGGAGATTTAAGGTAGATAGAGTTTAGATCTTTAAAAATTAAATTAATGCTTGCTGGGAGATTTAAGCTAGAAAGAGAAGAGATAGATAGTAACAATCCAGTGCTTAAGAAGATATAACAATGAGTGTAACTTCCAGTAAAAGTGAGAAATTCACTGAAGCATTTAGGAAGAGTCCCAAATTGTAAATGGACCTGATTAGTCCTTTAGGGAAAATACTTAAAGGTTGGAAAGCCCCTCCATACAGTAAAATGATTCAGAAGTTCGGGCTGATTAAAGAAGATATGGTTAATTTATGCTGTCATGTTTGGTAGGAAGACCCAGGAGTAAAAGAAAAAAAATACTGCAGTGTTAGAAAGATCTCTAGAATATACTATTTTCAAGAGACAGAAATCTCTGAAAGAATTAAGAGTAAAGAAGAAAAGGTTTATTGTTCTTCCCATCCAGGGTTTAGAAGGTAATAAAAAAGTAAAGCTTGTCTACATGGGAAGATTTAGCTAATTTGACTTGACCAATTTGATGTGATTTCTGTTTTTAAAAATTGGATATGCATCTATAATAGTAGTATGTAGAATTGAATGGGACTAAATTGATTGTGATATGTTTGGCCAGCTGGCAAATTAAGTAAGCTTCTAAGTTTGGGCTTGAAGCTGGAAATGGGCAGTGATTAGGGACCACAATCACGTTCATGATTGGAATTACTCCCTGAGTTTTTCTACTGCTTGAGGAATGAACTACAGATTGCCCAAGGAAAGAAAAAGTGGAGATTTAGAGGGACAAAACTTTCCCAGGTCTGGAAATGTTGTTTAATGGTATGTGTGTGTCTGTATGTAATCATTTCTAAACCTGGAGGATGAAACCCTCCAATAATAGTACACAAAATTATTTAGAAAATGGAACTCATTGGCTTGTGAAAAAGCTCCCAGAAAAGAATTGTAATGATTGGTTTGCATGGGGAAACCATGAAATGGAATTTTGCATGTAAAATTTATACAAGCACTCTGACTGTAGTGCAAATGTGAGTATGTTGATGGTAAAAATTGGTGTGAATGTACTTTGATTCTCTTTTGTATAAAGAAATAGTAAGTTGCAAGGTTGTTATTGTGAAGTAAGTGGAAAGGAATAGCAAGTGTTTGCAAGGAAAAGAAATGGGAAATATCCCATGGAGACAGGGGATTCAGGTTTTTTTTAACTACTGGTTTTGTGGGCATGGCTTGGTGGGCGTGGCAGGGGAAGGATACTGTAAAATCTCCAGTCAGAGGTGGTATTTGCTGTTCTTCGAACTACTCAAAAATTATGCTACTGGTTCTCCAGAATTGGTCAGAACCTGCTGAATGCCACCTCTGCATGGAGGATGTAGGAGAGAAATTTGTGGAAGAGAAATGGAGAAAATTATTTTATTGAATATGCTGAATGGAGAAAAAGGGTGAGACTTCTGTGTAATATTTTAAACATTTTTTCCTGTCCTCACTGGTTGTTAACTTTTCTTTCTCTTACTCAAGGACTTTTTGCCTTGGAAGAGCAAGAAAAGGAGGAAAGGAGAGATGCAGTTTGCTTGTTCCTTTTAAACATTTTTTCCCTCTCTGCCGAGCCTGTCTGAGAAAGGTGGGGCAAATGGATGACCTGATCCTACAGCCTTGCCTTTCACTATTTTGGTCTCTTTCATCTGCATATAAAAGCTATGTATATATTATCTTTTCTGCTCTGAATACATTTTTGATTTTTTTTCTTCTGGAAATTTTTGAGGTTTAAAATGTTTAATTAAACCTATATAAAAGAAATTATTTTGATATTTTTTTTTACATTTGTAAATGTTTTAACCTACTTAATGAGAATTTGCTTCCATCTAAATGGAATCTGAATCTGACTTACATTTTACTGAAAGCAGAGAATTGACATTAAAGTTTGACCCAAATATATTTCAGAGCATTGACTCAAAATACCTCATTTAGATTGTTTTATTTTTGAAGCTGTTCTTCTTACCTCCCTCTTTTATGTCTTTATGTCTGTGCATTTTGAATGCTTTAGGAGTCAAGGTGCTCCATCCAATTGCAGTGTTTGTTTGTTAGCAACACAAGTTGTTGCCCTTTTAGGAATTGTTACAGAGACGAGTTAGAAATTACAATATGTAGAAAGAGAGATAAAATATTTAGGACATTTGATTAATGAAAGAACTAAAAAAATAACAGAAAGAGTTGAGGAAATTTCTAGGACTGACTGGATATTGTAGACTGTGAATGGATAAGTATGCTATTTTGAATAAAGACTTGTATGCAAAACTATTGGAAGAACAGCCTAGAGTTACATGGATAAGGGAATGGCTTTGAGGGTTTTAACCCAGAAGTGAGAAGGAAAAGACAACTGGTGGCATTTTTGTCTAAAATGCTAGACCCTGTTTATTTATTTTATTTATTTTGTCAAACAATTATTAGGTAACAGATATAAGTATAAACATGGTTATAAGTACATGAAATGGATACGAATAAGAAAAAAAAGAAACAATAGGATGGTGATGGTGGGCACATTTTGGTGCGCTTATGCACGCCCCTTACAGACCTTTTAGGAAAGGGGTGAGGTCAATAGTAGACAGTCTAATGTTGAAGATTTTGGGGTTTGGGGAAGAAACCACAGAGTCAGGTAGAGTATTCCAGACATTGACTATTCTGTTGCTGCAGTTGTATTTCCTGCAATCTAGTTTGGTGCGGTTTATCTTTAGCTTAAATCTATTTTGTGCTCTTGTATTGTTTTGGTTAAAGCTGAAGTATTCATTGATAGGTAGAACATTGCAATATATAATTTTATGTACTATACTTAGATCAAACTAAAGGCGGCGTAGTTCTAGGTTGTCTAGGTCTAAAATTTGAAGTCTGGTGGCATAAGGTATTCTGCTATGAGTAGAGGAGTGGAGGACTCTTCTCGTAAAATATTTCTGGACTTTCTCAATTGTATTAATATCAGATATGTAATGCGGATTCCAGACTGATGAGCTGTATTCAAGTATTGGTCTAGCAAATGTTTTATATGCTCTAGTTAGTAGAGTGATATTACTGGAGAAAAAGCTACGCAGAATTAGGTTAACAATTCTTAATGCCTTTTTGGCTATGTAGTTGGGCTCTAGCACTTAGAGTGGGCTCTAGCACTTAGGTCATTTGAGATGAGTACTCCAAGGTCCTTGATAAAGTTTGTGTCATCAACAAGGTCTTGACTATTCAGCTTGTATTTTATTTTTTAATTTTTTTTGCCAATATGCAAGACAGAGCATTTACTTGTTGAGATCTGAAGTTGCCATTTGTTTGACCATTCTGACACATAGTCGAGGTCTTTTTGAGCATTTTCAGTGGTGTTGAATAGCTTTATATCATCAGCGAAAAGAATGCAGTTGCTCTTAATATAATCACAGAGGTCATTAATATAGAGTATGAAGAGAGTTGGTCCTAGAACACTGCCTTGGGGGACACCACTTTTGACAGGTACAGGATTTGATAGGACACTCCCAATTTTGACCATTTGTTGCCTGTTTGACAGGAATGCTTCTATCCAGTTATGCAGGTATCCAGAGATACCATAACACCTTAATTTTAAGAGTAGTTTGTTGTGTACCATTGAATCAAAGGCTTTACAGAAGTCTATGTAAATTGCATCAATTGCTTTGCCCTGATCAAGTTGTGTAGTCCATATGTTTTTACAGTGCAAGAGTTGCAGATTACAGGACAGTTTCCTTCTGAAGCCAAACTGTTTGTTAGAGAGTAGGTTGTTTGTCTCTAAGTGGAGGATAATGGATTGATTAATAATTGATTCCATGACTTTACAGGTGATGCAGCATAAGAGATTGGTCTGTAATTTTCAACTAAGCTGTGGTCTCCCTTTTTGAAGATGGGAATGACTGTGTCTAGTGAACACAGATTTGGCAAGGAGCTGGTCCTGAAAGATTTTTCAAAGATTATGCTTAGAGCTTCTGCTATGGCAGTGGATATCTTTTTTAAGAAGTAGGCACAAACTCCGTCTGATCCAATAGATAAAGATGGTTTTAAATTGCGTAGTCCTTTTTCAACATTTTCTTCTGTAAAATCAATATGTATTAGATCATTGTAGTTGTCTGTGGTTCGACTAGGAAATATTGGGCATGATCCATTGCTGTTTACAAATACTGAGCGAAAGAATATGTTAAAGAGGTTGGCTTTAATGGTGTCATCGTTGCAGTCTTTACATTTGGTTCTTTTAGGAGTGGGATGGACCTTGAGTCTTTTAGTTTGTTGTTTACAAAATTGAAGAAAGCGTGGGTGGAGTTGGTGCATAGAAGGTTTTCTTCTTGTTTAGTGTGATAATTGGTACATTCAGTCTTTATCTGGTGGCATAAATTTTTGTATCGGCTTTTAAAGTTGGCAACGTGACCAGATTTGTTTTTCTGCCGAAGGGATTTCTTTTTGGATTGGAGCTTCCTTATTGTTATGGATAATTTGTTTTTTCTGCTTTTGGGAGTTGTTATTGGTACATATAGTTTGATGACTCTTTTGACTTCAAGTAAAAATATGTTGTAATGGTCTTCAACAGTATTGCATCCAGTGAATAGAATTTGCCAATCAAGAGATGAGAGATCATGGTCTATAAGATCATAGTTGCCTTTTTTGAAGTTATAATTGGGGATCCTGTTGTTATGGTGATTATGGTGAGAACATATGTTGAGACAAAAGTCAATCATGCTGTGGTCACTGTTGGAAAAGGGTTCATTAATTTGTATTCCATAAATTGAATTCAAACTGTTGCAGAAGATGAGATGTTAAGTCTAGTATAGTTGGTTACTAGTTGTTCCAATCCTAGTGTGGTAACGGCATTGTTCAGGGTTGTATGAATCAGTTCAGATGTACATTCATTTACTGTCCAATTTATAAGAGGTAAGTTGAGGTCACCAAGAAAAATGAGAGGGTGTGGGCAGGAGGCAGCCCATTCAGTAATGAAGTTAGCTTGTTTGCATGAATTATATCATAGTCAGGGGCACGATAGCAAAGTAAGAAGCGGATTGAGAGGTTTAAGGACAAGTCACAGATTATGGTCTCGGGAAGAGCAAGCTCTTGTATAATTTGGATCTTGTTTGTCAAGGATAAAGAGGGGATTTTTATAGGAAGGATCAGATCTTGAACATTATTGTGTTGGGGTAATTGTATTATTGCCTAGGGCCAGACTTCATTTAATGGATGTTCCCTTGGGAGAAGGATTAAATTGTTTATAGATGGGAAAAGAAAGGAGTAGAAGGAAGAGAATGAGTTTTCGTAGAAGCTAGAAAGTTACTTTTAAGTTGGTCTGTACAGACTTGTGAATTGTATGCTTTAAATCAAGCTTTGAATTCTTTTGAAGCTTGAGGCAATTATTTATCTAATTTGAAAGCCAGAATGGCAGTGATAGAAGGAGTTGAATGTTTAATGAAAGTGAGCAGAAGAATTTAGAGAAAGTGGAAGCAAGGGGAAATAGGTATTACCTGTGGAAGGCAAATATTGATTTTGGAAGTACTACATCAGGGTACTCATTGAGAGATTAAGATATGATATGATTTGTTTTTGGAAGTTTATGGATAGTGTAGATTGTATACAGTAACTAAACAAATATGTGACCATTGTATAGTATGAAAAAGAGTTAATAAACAAGTCCTACACATAAAGAAAAGGGAGGGCAACATTTTGTGTGAGACCATTTCAATGCATTCAAATTGACTTTATTAAACTACCTCAAGTGGGGAGACTTAAATATTTATTGGGTTTTTTTAAAAAAATTTTTTTTGAAACAAACAAACACAAACAAAACATAAAAAACAAAACCATCTTCCAGTTATATATATACAGTGTGTCAATTAGTTACAAATCTTTTGTGCTATCCTTTCATAGTCCCCACTTACAATTTGTATAGATTCTCACATCAATCCAACATATATTTATACATTATCAGTTATAAATCGTTCATTTGACTAAACCATTATTCCATCATTTTATACAGAATATTCTAAATTTTATATGAATTTATTTATATTATGCATTCATCCAATGGTTATATATTTTTATATTATATTCTATATCATTCTACTAGTCTTATATTATGAAATTTCCTAATATATTTCATTACCATGTCTTTTTGTCTAACCATTGGTAAAATAAATCCCATATCTTATAAAATTGTTTGTCTTTTTGTTCTCTAATTTCAAATGTCAATTTACTCATTTCAGCACAATCCATAATTTTCTTAATAACTTCCTCCTGCATAGATATTTTTTCATTTTTCCAATTCTTAGCAAATACAATTCTAGCCACTGTTAAAACATTTACAATCAAATATTTCAATTCTTTATTATATATTTCCGGTATAATTCCCAATAAAAATATCTCTGGTTTAAAGTCTATATGTTGATTTGTCATTTTTTCCAGCCATGTGTGGATTTTCGTCCAATATTTTTTTGTATTCAAGTCCCTTTTTTGGGAGAGGGAGCGGCATAAAAGTGTAATAAAATAAATAAATATGATAATATGAACCAGATATCTGATGACATTTCCAATGTTTATCCAATTTGTTCTTAAACATTCTCGCAATTCTCATCAGGGGTGGATGCCACCTATAAAACATCTTATACAAATTTTCTTTATAAGCAGTTGATATTGTCATTTTATAATTTTGAGACCACAATTTTTGCCATTTCTCTAAATCAATCCCATATCCAAAATTTCCCCCCCAAGCAATCATTTCATTAACTTGCTCTTTCTCTAATTTCTAATCTTTCTCTAATCCAGCAAATGTCCATAAAGTTTTTTAATTACTTTTTCGTCAGTACCTGTCAAAATTTTATATAAATCAGTCAACCTATCATAGATACCTTCTGTTTTAATATCTTTTTCAAATCTAGATTTTATTTGCAAATATAAAAACCAATTAATTTTTACACCTTGTTCTTCCAACGCTTGCATAGATTTAAGTTGATTCAATATCTCACCATATCTAACTGTTTGTTCCTTTTTATGTATTATTGGGTAAGAAAAAGCTTCAATAATAGATAACCATAGCGGGGTTTTTAGATAATATTGCTTTTTTATCTTTTCCCAGTTTAAAAACAACACTTCTCAAATATAATGTCTTCTAAAATACCCCTGCATTTTAGTTCCCTTATATTAGAGGAAGGCGTGCCACCCTAACAGCAAGTTGTGTCCTTCTAAATTCAAAAGTCTAGTATTCCTTAGTGATATCCACTAAACTCGTCGTGTGGTAATATAATTCCCAACTGGGCAAAGCAAATCCTCCTCTTATTTTTGCATCTTGTAACAATTTAAGTTTTATTCTTGCTTTCTTTCCCTGCCAAATATATTTCAACACTATTTTATTTAAAATTTTAAAGTACTCTTTCCCTAACCTAATTGGAATTGTCTGGAATAAATATAAAATTCTAGGCAATACATTCATCTTGATTGTAGATATTCTCCCAATTAATGATAAGTGTAAATTTTCCCATTTTGTCAAATCTGTCGCTATCTGTTCTTTGAGTTTAACATAATTATCCTGCTTAAGTGTACTGCATCTTGTTATTATATGTATCCCTAAATACTTAACCTTATTTGTGACCTGGATCTTCAGAACTTCCTCCAACTCTTTCTTTTGTCTTGCTAATATTCTTTGTTAATATCTTTGTTTTATCTTTATTTATTTTCAAACCTGCTACTTTTCCATACTCCTCTATCTTTTCTATTAATTTAGATGCTGTTTCCAGTGGGTTCTCTAATATAAAAACCAGGTCATCTGCAAAGGCTTGCAATTTGTATTCTTCCTTTTTAATTTTCATTCCTTTTATTTCTTTTTCTTCTCTAATATTCCTATTCAATGCATCCAATGTTAACACAAACAACAGAGGCAACAGTGGACAACCTTGTCTAGTCCCTTTTCTTATATCTGTGGAGTCTGTAAACTCTTCATTTATCATTACCTTTGCAGTTTGCTTGTAGTATATTGTTTCTATGGCTTGGATAAATTTTTTACCAAAGCCCATTTATTCCAACTGTAGTAACATAAATTGCCAACTCATGTTATTAAGGGCTTTCTGTGCATCTAAAAACATCAAAGCCATCTGTTTTTCAGGGTGTGCCTCATAGTATTCAAAGTATCCAGAATTATTCTCATATTATCATTGATTTGTCTCTTTGGCAGAAATCCATTTTGATCAGGATGAATAAAGTTATTTAAGTATCTTTTCAGTCTTTCTGCCAAAATTGAAGCAAAGATTTTATAGTCTGAATTTACATGGTTTTTTTTATTGAAGAACCAATAGAGAGAGGTCAAGAACTGATGAACGAATTAGAACAATTTGGAGCAGTGGCAGGACTTAAAATCAATAGAAAGAAAATGAAATTAATGACTAAAAATTTAACAGAAAAACTGAAATTAGAATTAGAAAAGGAGATGGGAATTCAAATGATAAAGAAAATTAAATATTTAGGAATATGGTTGACAGCACATTGCAAGATGTTAAAGGAAAACAATTACGATAAATTAATGCAACAGGTAAAGAAAGATTTAGAAACATGGGGTAACCTACAACTTTCTTTATTAGGTAGAATTGCTGCCATTAAAGTGACTATTCTTCCAAAATTCCTCTATATATTTCAGATGATACCAATCAAAATTCATAAAAAATACTTTGTGGAACTCAATAGGATAATTTCAAAATTTATCTGGCAAGGGAAAAAACCAAGAATAAATTTAAAGGCAATGCAGGATATGAAGAGCAGGGGAGGGATGCCTGTTCCAAACTGGGAGCTGTACCACAGTGCAGCCTTCTTAGTATGGTTGAAAGAATGGATGAACTTAACTAACAAGAGAATTCTAGTCCTAGAAGGCCATGATTTACAGAGGGGATGGCATGCCTTTTTATGGGATATAGGGAAAACTAGTCAGAAATATTTTCACAGACACCTAATTAGAGATGCCCTCCTGACCAATTGGAAGGAAGTAAGGAAAAAATATTACTTAAAGATCCCGATCTGGATATCAACTATGGAAGCGATGACACATCCTAATAATTTGGATATTACCAAGATGATTAAATATAAGGATTTATTGGATTTGCAAGGAAATTTGAAATCATGGCAAGACCTCCAAGGTCAGGGATTACAAATTGACCGTTGGGCATACCTTCAAGTCCAAAACAGATTTAGACAGAATAAGAAAGAATTCAGAATTTATAATAAACCTCAGCAATTGGACAAAATTCTCTTACGCCCAGACAAAAAAGATATAACCAAATTCTATAATTATCTATTAGAGACAGAATTAGAGGAAGAAATAGTTAAAGGAAACATGATAGCCTGGAGTAGGAACATAGGACATAGTATCACCTTAACAGAATGGGAGAGGGTCTGGAATAGAAATAATAAAATCACAAAATTGACATTGTACAAAGAAAATGCTTACAAAATGTTTTACAGGTGGCATCTCCCCCCCTCGAGATTGGCGAAGATGCACCCCAGTATGAGTCTGAACTGCTGCAAATGCAAAAAAAGAGGGAACATACTTCCACATGTGGTGGTCCTGTATAGAAGCACAAAGGTACCAGCAGAAAATTAAAACATGGCTGGAGGAAATGATGACAGAAACCAGAGTTCTTCCTATTGGGGATCTTTAATAAACAATTTCCAAAAAAAGTGAGGGCAGCTAGATTGGCCTTTGCACAGTGTTGGAAAAAGCCTTATACCCCACCAGAGGAAATGATTATTCAAAAAATACTAAATTATGCAGAAATGGATAAATTAACTCTAGCATTAAAAGAGAAAGAAACATCCATGTACTATGAGAGTTGGAAGTGCTGGCACAAATGGTTAGATAAAAGATGGGCTACATAATATTGTAAAAGAGGACAAGCTATAATCGTAGTGGTAATTATATATTTGCATTAAGGATTACTTGTAAATATGGCATAAAATAAGGATAGAAATAATGACCCACAAACTGTCGAAGATGAAATTGTTTTTAATTAATTTTTGATTTTTCTTCTACTCTTATTTCTTTTTTCTTTTTTTCTCTTTTCTCTCTTATTTCTCAACTCTGTTTCTTTTCTTCCTTTCTACATTTGTGTATGTATTGTTTGTTTATTTTAATTGTAAAATAAATAAAGTTTGTTTTAAAAAAAAAGAAACTTGAAGAGGACTTACAAAGATATCCACAAAAAAAGGATATCACAAAGCAAATGGATATAGTTAAATACAAAATGTGGTTGATGAAAAAGAAGAGTTAGCTCAAACAATTAGGAATGCCAAACAGAATTTCTTTGAAAATGCAAATAGATAAATAAACTGGCAGATGGTTGGCATATAAATTGAAAAAAGAGAGAGAAATGAAAAAGATAATGCAATTAATAGTTGATCAAGGAAAGATTTGTAATGGAAATGATGAAAAGAAAAAGATAGCACAGAAATATTATGAAAAACTGTACAACCAAGAGAATATTGATGAAAAAAAAGTTAAACAAGATTTGCAAAGAGCGGAACTACCCCAAATATCTGAGGATTTTAAAATAATGTTAGAAGGGAAAATAACAATGATGGAACTAACTGAGGCTTAAAGAGACAAAATACTGGAAAGGCTGCAGGCCCGGATGGGCTACCAGTGGAATTTTGTAAAACTTTATAGGAATCTTTAAGTATTCCAATGCTTGAATGATGAATGAAGTCTTGTCAAAAACTAATATACCCAACTCATGGACAGAGGCTTATATTACTCACATACCAAAAGAGGATACTGACCTACAACAATTTAAAAACTACAGATCTATTTCCCTGATGAACTAAGATTATAAAATGTTTTCCTCAATAATGGCAGAAAGACTTTAGAGATACCTGAACAATTTCATACCTACTGATCAAAATGGATTTCTGCCAAAGAAGCAAATCAAAAACAATATGAAAATAATTTTGAACACTTTGGAATATTATGAAACACATTATGAGAAGCAAATGGCCTTGGTATTTCTAGATGTGCAAAAGGCCTTTGATAATGTAAATTGGCAGTTTATGATATCACAAATGGAACAGATGGGTTTTGGTGAAAGATTTATTAATGCTATAGAGGCAATATATTATAAGCAATCTGCCAAAGTAATGTTAAATGGAATCTGAACAGATAATATTAATATCAAAAAAGGAACTAGGCAAGGATACCCACTGTTGCCGTTGCTGTTTGTTTTGACTTTGCAGGGCATCCAGAACATCACCGATTACAAGCCTGCCCACTTTACTCCCTCATTTGCTATTGTCTCGTTTCTCGATGAGCTAAATGACTTTTATGCTTGTTTTGAACGAGACAACCAGGAAACAGCCACCAAGATGAAACCCTCTGTAAACTTACACTTTCAATCACTTAAGTCTGCACTGTTCTGAGCCGGATTAATATATGCAAAGCTGCAGGCCACGATGGCATTCCAGGACATGTACTTAGGGCCTGTGCTGGACAGCTGTCTGTGGTTTTGACTGACATCTTTAATTTGTCAAGCAATTGTACCAACTTGATTTAAGACCACCTGCATTGTGCCAGTGCCTAAATACTTCAAGCCAGAATGTTTGAATGACTACTGCCCTATAGCACTTACATTTACAATCATGAAATGCTTTCAGCGGTTAGTCCTGGCACACCTCAAAACTTGTCTCCCAATCACACTGGACCCTTACCAGTTTGCCTATAGCAAGAACAGGAGCACCGAGGATGCTGTTTCCATAGCATTACACACCATTCTAACACACCTGGACAATAAGAACACCTATGCAAGAATGCTGTTTGTTGACTTCAGTTCAGCATTCAATACAATCATTCCCTCCAGGCTGATCACTAAACTTGGTGATCTTGGCATCAATACTACTCTCTGCAATTGGATACTGGACTTCTTGACAAACATATCACAACATTTATTTATTTTATTTATTTATTTGATTTGTCAATCACTTACAAGATACAGGTATAAGAATAAACACAGTTTTGAATATATGAGATAAATACTTATAAGAAAAATAAAAGAAACAATAGGACAGGGATGGTAGACATGATTGGTGCTCTTATGCACCAGGCCTCTTAGGAAGGGGGTGAGGTCAATAGTAGACAGTCTAAGGTTAAAGTTTTTGGGGTTTGGGGAAGAAAGCACAGAGTCAGGTAGAGTATTCCAAACATTGACCACTCTGTTGCTGAAGTCGTATTTTTTGCAATCAAGTTTGGTGCGGTTAAGCATGAGTTTGTATCTATTGTGTGCTCTTGTATTGTTATGATTGAAGCTGAAGTATTCATTTGCAGGTAGAACATTGCAATGTATGATTTTATATACTATATTTAGATCGGACTGGAGGGACATAGTTCTAGGTTTTCTAGGTCTAGAGTTTCAAGTCTGGTGGATAAGGTATTCTGCAATGAGTAGAAGAAAGGAGAACTTTTCTTGTGAAATATTTCTGGATTTTTTCAATTGTGTTAATATCAGATACATGATATGAGTTCCAGACTGATGAGCTGTATTCAAGTATAGGTCTAGCAAATGTTTTGCATGCTCCAGTTAGTAGCGTGATATTACCAGAGAAGAAGCTACATAAGATTAAGTTAACAACTCTTAATGCCTTTTTGGCTATGTAGATACAGTGGGCTCTAGCACTTAGATCATTTAAGATGAGTACTTCAAGGTCCTTGACAGAGTTTGAATCCTCAACAAGATCTTGACTATTCAGCTTGTATTTTATTTTCTGATTTTTTTTGCCAATATGTAAGATAGAGCATTTATATGTTGAGATTTGAAGTTGCCATTTGATTGACCATTCTGATACATAGTCAAGGTCTTTTTGGAGGGTAGTAGTATTGTCAGTGGTGTTGAATAGCTTTACATCATCAGCGAAGAGAACGCAATTGCTCTTAATATGATCACAGAGGTCATTTATATAGAGTATAAAGAGAGTTGGTCCTAAAATACTGCCTTGGGGGACACCACTGTTGACAGGTACAGAATTTGATAGGACACTCCCAATTTTGACCTTTGTCTGTTTAACAGGAATGCTTCTATCCAGTTATGTAGGTGTCCAGGGATACCACAAGATTTTAGTTTTAGTAGTAGTTTGTTGTGTATCACTGAATCAAAAGCTTTACAGAAGTCTATGTAGATTGCGTCTATTGTTTTGCCCTGATCAAGTTGTGTAGTCCATATGTTTTTGCAGTGTAAGATTTTGCAGATTACAGGATAGTTTTTTTCTGAAACAAAATTGTTTATTAGAGAGTAGGTTTTTTGTCTCTAAGTGGAGGATAATGGATTGGTTAATAATTGATTCCATGACTTTACAGGTGACGCAGCATAAGGAGATTGGTCTGTAATTTTCAACTAGGTTGGGTCTCCCTTTTTGAAGATGGGGATGACCGTGGCTTGTGACCATAGTTTTGGCAAGGAGCTGGTCCTGAAAGATTTTTCAAAGATTATGCTTACAGCAGGGGTCTCAAACTCAATTTACCTGGGGGCCGCTGGAGGCAGAGGCTGGGTGAGGCTGGGCCGCATAAGGGATTCCACAAAAAACGTTGTTAAAAAAATATCCTCAAATGTCATCAACAGTTAATGATTTCTCCAATACATGAAATGTCCTGAACACATGAATGGAACATTGAATGAAGATCATGAACAGTTCCTTAGAACATGGCTTCTCCAGCTTACTCCTTGCTGCCAGAGATTTGACAACACTTCCTCTCACATACCTGAGCCACATTTGGCTTGAGAGAGGAGGCACTTGAGTATGGCTTGAAGATGATCATCAGTAAGTCTGGACCTGTACTTGGACTTGTTAAAGTTCAGGGTGGAGAAGAACTTTTCGCACAAATATGTGCTCCCAAAAAGGCACATGGTCTGCTTGAACATTCGGGAAAGCTCAGGGAAGCTGGGGAGCAATTCTCTCAAAAATTGCCCATGCTTGTCTGCTTTTACATTCACCTTCCTAAATTTGGCCTTGAGGTTAGAGTTGCATTGCAGGTCAATAAGCTCCATTTGAAGCACAGAAGGGGCATCTTGCACATCAAAGGTGAAGGGGTCTGCAAAAATTTGAAAAGTGGCTCTGTGCATCTTGAAGTCTGCAAATCTGTGATCAAATTCCTTCTGTAGCTTCAAAATAGCATCAACATACTTCTCACCACTGAATGGTGTGCCTGTATCCACAAGTGCCTTGCATGCTGGGAAATGGCAAAGGTTTGTCTGAGAGAGCTGGGCTTTCCATAACACAAGTTTTATGGAGAATGTTCTCACGTTGTCATAGGCAGCACTGACAAGCTAACCTGGTCTTGTAACTTCTTGTTCAGTACATTCAGCTCATGTGTGATGTCGACAAGAAAAGCTAAGTCCATGAGCCATTTCTGATCATTCAACTCGGGAACAGCCATCCCATCCTTCTCCATGAAGGCTTTCACTTTTTCTCTCAGTTCAAAAAATCTTTTCAAGACATTTCTCCTGCTGAGCCAACGTACCTCGGTGAAATAGAGCACATCTTCATATTCTGACTCCATTTCCTCTAAAAAAGCACAGAAACTCCTGTGCTTTAAGCCCCTGGATCTGATGTGGTTGATGCATTTCACAACAACAGACATCACGTTGTCACACTTCAGGCATTTGCTGTAAAGGGCCTGCTGATGGATAATGCAGTGCAGAGCAATGGCCTCTTCTACACCCTTCTCCTCAAGTTTTCTCTGAACAAGTGCCACCAGTCCATTTTTCCTCCCTGTCATTGATGGCGCTCCATCGGTTGTTATTCCAACAAACCTATTCCATGGCAAACCGGCATTCTCAATGGCATCACACAGCTGGTGAAATATCTCATGGCCATGCATTGGAATTACTCTGAGTAACTCCTCTGTCACTTCAAAATTGCGATCAACACCACGGACATAAATTGTGAGCTGAGCAGTGTCAGTTATGTCTGTGCTCTCATCAAGAGCAACTGAATATGCATCAAAACATCTGGCTTTCTCACACAGTTGATTATAAATGTCACTTGACAGGTCAGAAATGCGCTCTGCCATTGTGTTGGCAGAAAGGCTGATGTTGCTGAACTGACTTTTCTTTTCCGGACAAACTTATACTTGCAGCCTGTAATATGCATTTTTTTACAAACTCGTCCTCTGTGAATGGTTTTCCCGCCTTAGCAATCATCTAACTAACCATATAGCTAGCTTCGACTGCTGCAGCATTCTCTTTGGTTGCTTTCTTGAAGAAATCTTGTTGCCTCACCAGACATGTTTTAAGGCTGGCAACCCGGTTGGCTCTCTCATCTCCTTGGTATTTTGCATATTTCTCAGCATGTTTAGTTGAATAATGACGTTTCGGGTTGTATTCCTTGTGCACTGCAACTTTTTCAGCACAAATAAGGCATGTCGGGATGCCCCAGTGCTCAACAAAGAAATATTGCGTCTCCCACCTTTGCTGAAATTGTCTGTGCTCGTCACCTATCTTTCTCTTCACTGCAGGCTTTGGCTTTGACAAAGACATGATGAGGGTGTGACAAAATTTAGTTTATTCCACTTGGCGTTGCTCTTGTTCCACGTTTCATAGAAGTGTTTAGCCAGCTAGCAAAGCATGGAGAATGTTTCAATGCGTGACGTCATTTCCGCTTCTACTTGTCACAACAGCACAGTGGATGACGAACAGCCCGGGAGCAGTCGCCTTTCTCTGCGTTTGAACGTGGCATTTGTTGGTGGTAGAAAGTACCGTAATGGCAACCGCAAAAAAAGGCAACTGCTACCGGACTGTTCGTCATCTGCCACACTGTTGTTACAAGCGTACTGTGCATGAAGTTGGTGTAGCTTAGCCTAGCACCGAATGTCAGCCACGACAAGGAACGGCGGGTGGGACTTCCTTCAGAGGTCCACTCCCCCTGCGGTCCGCAAAATATTATACTTTCATATCACGGTGGGGGCCACAAGATATCGTCCTGTGGGCCACAATTGGCCTGCGGGCCGCAAGAATGAGACCTCTGGCTTAGAGATTCGGCTATGGCAGTGGATAGCTTTTTAAAGAAGTAGGCACATATTCTTTCTGGTCCAATAGATAGGGATGGTTTTAGATTGCGCAGTGCTTTTTCAACAATGTCTTCTGTAAAATCGATATGTATTAGATCATTGCAGTTGTCTGTGGCTTGACTAGGATGTACTGGGCTTGATCCATTGGTGTTTACAAATACTGAGCCAAAGAACGTGTTAAAGAGGTTTGTTTTAATGGTGTCGTTGTTGCAGTCTTTGCCATTAGTCCTTTCAGGGGTGGGATGGACCTTGAGTCTTTTAGTTCGTTGTTTACAAAATTGTAGAAAGCACGGATGGAATTTGTGCGTAGAAGGTTTTCTTCTTGTTTAATGTGATAATTATACATTCAGTTTTTATCTGGTGGCATAGATTTTTGTATCGGCTTTTGAAGTTGGCAACGTGAATAGATTTGTTTTTTCACCAAAGTGATCTCTTTTTGGATTGAAACTTCCTTATTGTTATGGGTAATCTGTTTTTCCTGGTTTTGGGAGTTGTTATTGATACATATAGTTTGATGGCTCTTTTGATTTTTAGTAAGAATATGTTGTAATGGTCTTCAACAGTATTTCCTCCAATGAATAGAAATTGCCAATCAAGGAAAGAGAGATCATTGATTATAAGATCATAGTTGCCTTTTTTGAATTTATATTTGGGGATTTTGTCATTGTGATGATTTTTGTGTATGTTAAAACAAAAGTCAATCATGTTGTGGTCACTGTTGGAAACCACCTTTTCCCAACTATTCTGATCAAATTCTACCGCTGTGCAGTCGAGAGCATCCTAACTAGCTATATCTCAGTCTGGTATGGAAATTGCACCATTAAAGAAAAGGAGGCATTACAGAGGGTGGTGAAAACCACCCAATGCATTATAGGGATCCCACTTCCTGCCATTGTGGACATTCAGAGGAAACAATGTTTGTGAAAAGCCCACAGCATCATTAAGGACTCCTCCCATCCAGCCCATAAACCGTTTACCCTTCTTTCATCTGGGAAGAGGTTCAGGTGCCTGCAGTCCAAGACCTGCAGGCTAAGGAACAGCTTCTACCACATGGCAGTCTCCATACTGAACTCCTCATCTCGTCTACCCCCACACACACACACTGACATTTCCCCTGATAATATATAATATATCCTGTATAAACTATGCATTATACTTATATTCAATATGTTCATAAACACTATGTACAGTCGTATATATTCCTTCCATAGATATACATTCTGTATATTAATAGATATTCTGTATATCTATATATAGTTATATATTTTGTATATTTGTATATATGTGTGTGTGTGTGTGTGTGTGTGTGTGTGTATGTGTATATGGATCTTTGGTTCTTCGGGTTTTCTCCCGCGTAGAATTGGAAATATCTAGGCGACATTTCAATGAAGTCTCATTCATCATCTTCAGGCTTGTGTCTTCGGCCTTGTGCTTCTCAGAGTACAACTTTACTTCATTATATGTGTGTATATATATATATATATATATATATATATATATATATATATATATATATATGTTTTCAGAGGTTTTCGCGGGTATTTGTATGTGGATCTTTGGTTCTTCGGGTTTTCTCCCGCATAGAATTGGAAATATCTAGGCGACATTTCAATGAAGTCTCATTCATCATCTTCAGGCTTGTGTCTTCGGCCTTGTGCTTCTCAGAGTACAACTTTACTTCATTATATGTGTGTATATATATATATATATATATATATATATATATATATATATATATATATATATATATATATATATATATATATATATATATATATGTTTTCAGAGGTTTTCGCGGGTATTTGTATGTGGATCTTTGGTTCTTCGGGTTTTCTCCCGCGTAGAATTGGAAGTATCTAGGTGACGTTTCGATGAAGTCTCATTCATCATCTTCAGGCTTGCGTTTTCGGCCTTGTGCTTCTCAGAGTACAACTTTACTTCTTACTTTACTTTTTTACTCTGAGAAGCACAAGGCCGAAGACAGAAGCCTGAAGATGATGAATGAGACTTCATCGAAACGTCGCCTAAATATTTCCAACTCTACGCGGGAGAAAACCCGAAGAACCAAAGATCCATATATATATATATATATATATATATATATATATATGTGTAAGGTTTTTAAGCTGATAATTTTTTAAATAATAAATAAGAAAGAAAAATAAGAAAGCAGTATAGAAAAATAAGAAAGCAGTATGCTTTCTCCCTTAATTGGGGCTTAACAGGGTGTTGTAATACAAAGTATATATATATATATATATATATATATATATATATATATATATATATATATATATATATGACAATAAAGTTGAATCTATCTATCTATCTATCTATCTATCTATCTATCTATCTATCTATCTAAATAGAAATATTAGAAATGATAGTGAAATAAAGGGAATGAAAATGAAAAAGAGGAATATAAGTTACAAGCATTCACAGATGATCTGGTTTTCATGTTAGAGGAACCATTAAAAACAGTGCCTAAACTGATAGAAAAGATTGAAGAATATGGACAAGTGGCAGGTTTGAAAATAAATAAAGATAAAACTAAGATTTTGGTCAAGAATATGGTGAAAAATCAAAGGGAAGAATTAAAAGAGACATTGAATGTCCAGATCACAACTAAAGTTAAATATTTAGGAATACAACTAACAGCAAGATGTGGAACACTTAAAGAAGATAATTATTATAAACACAAACAACAGATTGTGGCAGATTTGAAAAAATGGGAAAATCTACAATTATCTCTAATAGGGAGAATATCTACAATTAAGATGAACGTATTACCAAGGATTTTATGTTTGTTTCAGACAATTCCAATTAAACTAGGGCAAGAATATTTCGAGAATCTGAATAAAATAATACTGAAGTATATATGGCAGAGAAAGAAGGCAAGAATTAAAATTACTGCAAAATGCCAGATCAAGAGGAGGCTTTGGTCCACCCAATTGGGAATTATATTACCAGGCAGCAACACTAATGTGGGTGAAAGAATGGATAGTCTTAAGGAATATTAGATTGTTAACATTAGAAGGACATGACATTAGACGGTCATTGGGATGGCACACTTTTTTATGGTATAAGGAAAGTAAAACACATGGGTAGTTTAGGAGACACTATATTCGTGATGTTTTATTATTAGTATGGGAGAAAGTAAGTGTGTGGAAGCCAAGAGATACTGGATTAAAATTCATACGTGGCTGGAAAACAGCATATAGATGTGAAACCAGAGATATTTTTATTGGGATGTTACCTGAAGAATATAGTAAAGAATTGATATATATGATTATTAATGTATTAACAGCAGCTAGAATTGTATTTGCCAAAAATTGAAAAAGTGAAAAAAATCTGACAGAAGAGGAGGTGATCAAGAAAATAATACAAGCATAATAGAAGCGTAGAGATAAGATAATGTATAAATCAAATAGACTTGTGGCTTAAAATTTAAAAATTGAATTAATATTTATAATTATCCCTGAAGGTGAATGAAATATATAACTGAGATTGTTAGATGATTTGAATTGTTGGTTTGATTAGTATTGATTAATGTATTGGTTTCCTCTTTCTATTTGCCTGGAAAAAGCTTTCCTCACCACTTTCTTCCGCAGGGGGTGGATTACCCCACCACCCTTTAATTCTGGCTTTCTCTTTTCCCTTTTCTTCCCAGGGAGCTCTTTTCTGTGATGTTAAAAAAAGCTTTTAAATTCTCACCTAGTTTGAACACGCTTTCTCTTTTCTTCTTTCCATCGGACACTGTCCCAGCCTTATAGCAGTTCGCAATGACTAGTTTCCCTCCAAGTAGGCTAGAGAGGCTATTTCTGCATCTACCAGGGATTTTGCGGTATCCCTGGGATCAGCAGAGTGTCCTCTCTTTGATTGTCATCCCTTTGGGACAATTTATGTCCAATAGACCACCGGCTTTTGAGATTTCGGCATCCTCCCTAGGAGCCCCTAAAGATTCAGCCATATCTCCATGATGTCAGCTCCACCTTCTCCTTATGTGATAAATTATCTAGTGCAGGGGTTGCCAACTTTTTGGACCTCAGGGACCTTCAAACTCATAATTTTAAATTCTGCGGACCACTAATTTGAATTTTGACTGATGGTGGCTTGCTGACATTGGTAGGAAAGTCGGTCCCATATTTCAGAGCTGCAGTAATTACAGGACTGGCCCTTTGGTCATCCCAGAGCAACTCCTTCACCCAGGTGCACCAGCCTGCCATGGACTGGAGGAGCTGCTCCGGGGTGAAGCAGTGTGGGAAACTTTGGCCGGGCTCTTGAGAAACAAGAGTAACTCCAGCTGCTTCTCTTCGTGAGCACTCCTCGAGAGAAAGAGACAATTTTGCAGGTAGCTTGACTGAACTCCTGTCCCTGGGTGTCAAAGCACTGAAGTGCAAGTGGCATGGGAAACTTTGGCCAGACTCTCAAGAGACAAGACTGACTCTAACTGCTTCTCACTGCTAACAGGCAGCCAAGCTATCTGCAAATTGTCGAGCATTCCTCAAGAGAGAAGATTTCCTTCCCCCGCCATTGATCTTATCTTCCAGTTCCAGCTCACATTCGCTCAGCTGAATGGTGGGAGCCAGGGGTAGGTGGGCCATTTAGGTGGCACAGTCTTGTGTTCCTGTGCAGCCTGGATTAATTGCTTTGGGGGGTGCTTTGGGGGAACATTTCTCTGTGGGCCACCAAAAGTTTCTCATGGACCACCAGTCATCCACAGCCCACCAGTTGGTGACCACTGATCTAGTGATTTTTTGCTTGGAATTAGATTCTATAGGGCATGAACCCCTCCCCCCAATTTAGTTTAAAGCCCTTTGGATAATATAAGCCAGTCATTTTCCGAATAAATTGTTTCCAGTTCCTGTGAAGTGCAGTCTCTGTTAGCCTGCTTCTTGCTGCCATGGAAAAATGGGGAGGAGTCAGTGGAGAATTTTTCACTGCAGCTTTGCTACTATGGTTTGGACTTTGCTTATCTCTCCAAAGTCATTTCTTCTAGCATTGGTATCAGTGGTGAGATTCAATTTTTTTTACTACCAGTTCTGTTGGCATGGCTATGTGGGTGTGTCTGGGTGGGCCTGGCCAGGTGGACATGTGACTGGGTGGGCATGGCTATGTGGTCATGTGACTGGGGGGAGTCAAAAGTCTTTTTGTCTTTTTTTCTTTTGTAGCACCTCCACATCCTATTTTTGACCTATTGGGTCTCAGTGAAGTCTCCTGGGCACTGAAAAAAGAAGCATTTTGAAGCCTTCCAAGGTAAGTACAACAGGAGGGGGAATCAGCTGTGCTGTGTGATTTAGATTAGCTTGAAAGCAAGAAATCTGACAATTTCCTACTTTCTAGCTAATCTAAATCGCACAGCACAGTTGAACGTCACAGTCAGCCAAACTGGTAGCATTTTTTTACTACCAGTTTATCCAGTTGAATTTCTTTATTTTCAAAATGCTGCTCTCTTTCAATTAGAGTCGGAAGGATGTCAGGTGCAGGGCAAAGGGATGTCAATGTTCCAGCAAATATCCATTCCAATCAATAACTCCAAGACCACTGTTCTCCTAGGAGGGCCTTCAGAACAGGGTTTTCTTTGTGGGTTGATTTCCCTGTCCAGCCTGAGGGACATTGCATACCAATCCTGTATTCCTCTAATGTGGCATGCTTTTTTAAATTCTGGGTCAATACAGTGCAGAAGTATTCTCTCAGGCCAGTTCATAAGATTGCTTGCGACCCTTCTAAAGTCCCATGCAAAGTCTTTTAAGGGTTGATTGCCTTGCTTCTTTTCCATTAATTTCTCTTCACTTTCCCTGATTCTATCAGGATTCTTGAACCTAAACCTAAAGAGTTCAAGGAAGGCATTAACATCCTGTAATTCTGGGGCATTCTTCATAGTGCAATTGAGCTACCCAATTGGAAGCATCCCCCTAATTCATCCCATCTTGATTGTAGCAACCAGGTTGCGGTCTGTTGCATATTGGTTTCCAAACTGATCTATGTGGGACCAGATCTGAGTGAGGAGGTAAGCAAAATGTTCACATTGTCCATCAAAAACTGCTTTAAAAGCCATTTGATCTGGTCTGTGAGGAGTGGGTGGGATCGCCATAGCAACTGTGGGCTGAGCTGGAATGTACTGAGCCGGCCTTGGCATGTAGGGTACTCCAAAGGGCGCCTTTGTTGGGATCTGATGACCAGTTGGGGCACTCTGGAAGAAGGGATTGCTCCAAGGGCTGGCTGACTTGGCACCTGCTGAGCAGAGGCCATTTGTTTCATTCTTCTCCGCAATGGGAAGAGAGGGGGGGGGCTGCCATCTGCTGCCTACGCAGATCCCTTTTCTGAGAAGGGAACACTGCTTCTCTTTGGGCTCAGGGTACTCCCGAACCAGATGGTGCAACGGGTGCTGGCATCCACTGGATTGGACCCACCCTTGACCAGGATAAAATCCCCACCCTGGATGAATACTTTCTGCAGGGGGAAATCTCCTTTCTGGTTATGGAGGGGGAGTTTGGGGGTGTAACATACCCAATGCATCTGCTGTCTCTCCCTTGCTTCTTGGGTTTGCAGGGCTGGGCCAGTTCGCAGGCCACTCCCAACTGACACTACAGTGATTCCCCAGTCAATTCTCGAACTCCCAACTGACACCACAATGATTCCCAAGTCAATTCTCAAACTAGAGAAAGTAATGGTGGGCTGCATTAGACCCAGTTCGTCTGGAGAGATTGTGACTGTGAGATATGACTTCTCCCATGAGCTGTTCAGGGCATCCAGTAATGGAAAGGTGCTTCAGTCCTTTCTAGGAAGGCTGGGCTTAAACTTGAGGACACTCCTCCTCCTCCACGAGACTCCTCCTTAGCGTCCCCAGTTTAAGCTCAGCCTTTCTTCAGACAGGTTGTGTTATTGTTTTCCTGGTCAGAACAGAACACTGGTGATTTAGTTGATCTAGTTGATTTATTTCTCAGGTCAGGTAAAACCATAGTTTCTGTTACCAACTACCCCCACCACCCCTGGGAACCTCCAAAAGTCATTTCGCTCATTTTTTACGAGCATTCCAGACTCCTGAGGCTAAAGCCTCACAAACGCAGAGGCTTATCTTTCCAATCTGCTCTGAGGCTTAAAAGCTGCCTTAAACTTCTCAACAAGGAGGCTCATCTCTCTCAGCCAGCTGAGTAAAGATTCTGTGTCTTCGAGGCTTGAAACCTCAGTTTAAAAGCACAGCATTTCCCCCCCTTTTATTATGAGGCTTTTCCCCGCAGAACATCTCAGGGCAAGGAATTAGCCCCTGTGCCTTCCTGCTGAGTGGTTTTGCTTTTCAGCAGGCCGGGCAGTGATAGCTGCTTTTGTTTTAATTCTGCCACGAGGCGGCCACCACCTTAAAGGCCACGTGGTTAAATTTGCTGAGTAATTGTTACTGTCTGTGAGACAAGTTACCCAACAAGGTTTCCTTTCTTAGGGACCTGGGAAAGGAGGTCCCTACCACCAGTCCACTGGATGATAGAGGACTTGAACTGCTGGATTCCACAGGCAATAAGTTACAGACTTCTGTGCCCTCATATAGGTGCCGAGTCTGGAAGGGGGAGTTCTGGTCTCCATATTTGATATTACCTTATTCAAAAATTGACTTGATTGACTTAAATTCTACAAATATTTAAGTTGATATATATGTGTGTGCGTGTGTTTGTGTGTATATATATATATATATATATATATATATATATATATATATATATATATATATATATATATATATACTTTGTATGATAAGGAGAGAGCCAGTGGTGTAGAGGCAATTACAACTGCCTCACATGTAATACTTCCCTGGTTCGAATCCCAGTAAGGGTATGGCTAGCTGAAGAGAGCTAACTAGCTCGAAATAGATCTATACTAGTCTCCCTTATTTATTATTTAAAAAAATTATCAGCTTAAAAACCTTACACATATATATATATATATATGCTTTGTATTACAACACCCTGTTAAGCCCCAATTAAGGGAGAAAGCATACTGCTTTCTTTATCAGCTTAAAAACCTTACACACACATATATATATATATATATATATACGCAAGTCTTGGCATGTTTGAGTCTTTTCCCATGTAAGATTGAGACTATCTTGGCAATGTTTTGACGAGATCTCACTCGCCATCTTCAGGCTGGTGCTTTTGGCTTTGTGCTTGTGTGAACAAAGCGTGGTCTGAGCTGCTGTCTCCCTATATATACTGGTGGGGAGGTTGGCTGTGTTGTCATTTCTTGATTGGTTGATGGAGTTGATGTTTGCAGATTGGCTGGCTTTTTCTTAAGAACATGTGTGGCTGAGATATTGGCTGTGTGTCTATCAGCCTCCTGGTTTGGGGGTCGGGGTGTGTGGCAGCTGGTGATGCAGCCGTTGGTTTTCGTGGCTGGGACTCATTTGTTGATAAGGTTTTCATGGCTGGGCCAACACTGAACCCAAAACAACACATGATGCCACCACCAATCTCTCTCACCAGACTCAAACCCAAACTCACCCCATAAACGAAACCAGAAACCAGACCATGGCTGCATCACCAGCTGCCACACACCCCGACCCCCGAACCAAGCAAACTGACACATGCCATGAACACAGAGCCAGGCCTCAAACTCGGAGCCAAACCAAAACCCAGAACGTCACATCACAGCCACCCGCTCAGGAAATCACATCACATAACTCAGGAGGCTACACCACAAAACCTCAGGATGTTGCAACACAGCCAACGACCCAGGAGATTACAATACAAGACCGAGGATGTCGCAAGATTAGAACTCAGAAGGTCATCACACAGGTCACCCAGGTCATCACGACCCAGGAGATTACAGCACAAGACCCAGGATGTCACAAGATTAGAACTCAGAAGGTCATCACACAGCCCATTACCCAAGTCATTACAACACAGGAAGCTGATAAACACACAGACACAATACCTCAGCCACACATGTTCTTAAGAAAAAGCCAGCCAATTTGCAAACATCAACTCCACCAACCAATGAAGAAATGACAGCACAGCAACCTCCCCACCATTGTATATAAGAAGACAGCAGTTCAGATCACGCTTTGCTCACATAAGCACAAAGCCAAAAGCACCAGCCTGAAGATGGCGAATGAGATCTTGTCGAAATGTTGCCAAGATAGTCTCAATCTTACACGGGAAAAGACCCGAACATGCCAAGACATGCATACCTATACCCATGAACAGCTATGTATATATATATATATATATATATATATATATATATATATATATATATATATATATATATATATCTTAGTCTCCCTTATTTATTATTTAAATTATCAGCTCAAAACCTTACACACACACACACACACACACACATATATATATATATTTGTATTATCAGCTTAAAAACCTTACACAAACATATATATATATATATATATATATGTGTGTGTGTGTGTGTGTGTGTGTGTGTGTGTGTGTGTGTGTGTGTGTGTGTGTGTGTAAGGTTTTTAAGCTGATAATTTTAAATAATAAATAAGGGAGACTAGTATAGATCTATTTCGAGCTAGTTAGCTCTCTTCAGCTAGCCATACCCTTACTGGGATTCGAACCAGGGAAGTATTATATGTGAGGCAGTTGTAATTGCCACTACACCACTGGCTCTCTCCTTATCAGCTCAGGCAGGGGAATAAGTATATACTTTGTATTACAATTAAAAACCTTACACACATGTAAACAAAAGGCAACGAAACAAATAGCTTTCTGTCGGTATGGTCTCTGGTGATGAGCCGAAAGACAGAAAAGAAAGCAGTATGCTTTCTCCCTTAATTGGGGCTTAACAGGGTGTTGTAATACAAAGTATATACTTATTCCTCTGCCTGAGCTGATAAGGAGAGAGCCAGTGGTGTAGTGGCAATTACAACTGCCTCACATGTAATACTTCCCTGGTTCGAATCCCAGTAAGGGTATGGCTAGCTGAAGAGAGCTAACTAGCTCGAAATAGATCTATACTAGTCTCCCTTATTTATTATTTAAAATTATCAGCTTAAAAACCTTACACACATGTAAACAAAAGGCAACTAAACAAATAGCTTTCTGTCGGTATGGTCTCTGGTGATGAGCCGAAAGACAGAAAAGAAAGCAGTATGCTTTCTCCCTTAATTGGGGCTTAACAGGGTGTTGTAATACAAAGTATATACTTATTCCCCTGCCTCAGCTGAACAGGATAGAACCAGTGGTCTAGTGGCAATTACAACTGCCTCACATGTAATACTTCCCTGGTTCGAATCCCATACCGACAGAAAGCTATTTGTTTCGTTGTCTTTTGTTTACATGTGTGTTAGGTTTTGAGCTGATAAATAATTAAATAAGGGACACTAGTTAGCTCTCTTCAGCTAGCCATACCCTTACTGGGATTCGAACCAGGGAAGTATTACATGTGAGGCAGTTGTAATTGCCACTAGACCACTGGTTCTATCCTGTTCAGCTGAGGCAGGGGAATAAGTATATACTTTGTGTTACAACACCGTGTTAAGCCCCAATTAAGGGAGGAAGCATACTGCTGTCCTTTTCTGTCTTTCGGCTCATCATCAGACCATCCAGACAGAAAGCTATTTGTTTCGTTGTCTTTTGTTTATATGTTTATATTTGTATGTATGTATGTGTGTGTGTGTGTGTGTGTATATTTTCGGAGGTTTTCGCGGGTATTTGTATGTGCATCTTTGGTTCTTTGGGTTTTCTCCCGCATAGAATTGGAAGTATCTAGGTGACGTTTCGATGAAGTCTCATTCATCATCTTCAGACTTGTGTCTCCGGCCTTGTGCTTCTCGGAATAATGTGAGCTTGCAGCTACTTCTTCCTTTTAACTGCTAGAGGGGGTATGACTTGATTGGGTGGGGGCTTGGCTGTGTTCTGATTGGGTGGGGGGTGTTCTCATTGGTTGGGGGTTTGGCTGTGTTCTGATTGGTTGGGGGGTTGGCTGTGTTCTGATTGGCTGGGGGTGTGTTCTGTTCCAGTGGGGGTTTGGTTGTACTCAGGTTAGTCTTAGTTGCTAGGGGATTTGAGCTGGTGAGCTGTGATCCTGTTGTTTGGCTTCATGTTTGTGGTCATGCCACGTCTTCATAGTGGGCGTCAGTTCGCTTCATGTATGGGTTGGGAGGGTTTGAAGCAAGTAGTGATGCAGCTGCAGTGCGGCTTCTGGTCTGTGGTTGTGTCTCATCTTCTGTGTGAGTGTGAGTCTGCTTTCTACATGGAAGTGTGCTGGTAGCTTCTTGTGTGGCCCTCGTGGGTGTGGGTCTGGTGTCCTTTTTCATGTTAGGTACCACCACCTAGCACAGATCAATTCCGTAGCCAAGACACTCATCTCCAGAACAAAATGCCTAGCCGATGAACACCACCTAAAAACTGAACTACACACTCTCACTAACGTACTAACAGCCAATGGATTCCAAAAAAAGAAGATTACTCATCTAATCCAAAATCCAAGATAGAGAACAAGAAAATGGCAAAGCCCTCCTCTCATATATAAAAGGCACTACAGACAAAATCAGCAAGATCCTCCAAAAACACAACATTAAAACAGCATTCTGCACAAACAGAAAAATATCCACCATCCTAAGAAACCCTAAAGACAAAATTGAGTTAGAAAACCAAGGAGTATACGAAATCACGTGCACCTCCTGTGCCACCACATACATCGGACAAACTAACAGAAGAATAAGTGCACGCATTGAAGAACACAAGAACTCAATCAAAAAAGAACCCATCTCTTCCCTGGTCCAACACCTCAAAGTCACAGGACATATGATTGACTTTAAAAATATCAGAACTATCGCCAAAACTGAACACTTCAACAACAGAATAATCAGAGAAGCCATAGAGATAGAAAAACGCCCACACAGCATGAATAAATGAGATGACACCTCCCGCCTATCAGCCATTTGGAAACCTGCCCTCATTAACAAACGAGTACCTAACGAATACCTAACATGAAGAAGGACATCAGATCCACACCCACGAGGGCCACACAAGAAGCTAGCACCACACTTCCACGTAGAAAGCAGACTCACACTCACACAGAAGATGAGACATGACCACGGACCAGAAGCCACACCGCAGCTGCATCACTACTTGCTTCAAACTCCCCCAACCCATACATGAAGCGAACTGACGCCCACCATGAAGATGTGGCACGACCATGAACGCGAAGCCAAACAACAGGATCACAGCTCACCAGTTCAAATCCCCCAGCAATTAGACTAACCTGAGTACAACGAAACCCCCACCGGAACAGAACACACCCCCAGCCAATCAGAACACAGCCAACCCCCCCAACCAATCAGAACACAGCCAAACCCCCAACCAATGAGAACACCCCCCCACGCAATCAGAACACAGCCAAGCCCCCACCCAATCAAGTCACACCCCCACTAGCAGTTAAAAGGAAGAAGCAGCTGCAAGCTCACATTATTCTGAGAAGCACAAGGCCGAAGACACAAGCCTGAAGATGATGAATGAGATTTCATCGAAACGTCACCTAGATACTTCCAATTCTATGCAGAACAAAACCCGAAGAACCAAAGATCCACATATAAATACCTGCAAAAACCTCATATGTATATGTATATGTGTATGAATGTGTGTGTGTGTGTGTGTGTGTGTGTGTGTGTATAAAACAAGCAAAACAGGAGACAACATTTGATAAAAAGCATCGGGGAACTATTTATTCCAGGATCCTCTGCCCCTTAAGGAAGCAGGCCCCTAAGTGTTCCAGCCATCTAATTTCATAGCCTCTTTACATTGCTAATCTATCAAAGGCATTACCATGGCCAGCAACTACAACTCCAGATCTAGACTAATTGCTAAAAATAGAGATAAGTCCATGGAGCCCAAAAAGATCTCTAAGACAGCAGAGAAAGATGCACGAAGACTCCATCAGGCATTAGAAAGGCAGGTGGAAAAATATACACAAGCAGCTGCACAACCCACCTCTTCACCACTCATCATACCCTCTACCTCACAGGCCCAGAACCCTCCAACCACCCCTCTGGATTCATCCAGAAGGAGCAGCATATCGATACAAGCTCCCCAGGAGGCTCTTTCTAACATTCTTTCCCCAAGGAGGGCCCCAGAGGCAACATTCACGCTAACTGCAACTGGCCTCAGACAAGAGGAGGAACTTCTGGAGGAAATCCCTGCCAATATGAGAGCATGGATGGAGCTAGCTATCCAGAAGGGCATATCAGCAGGCGTCCAACAGGCTATTCAGGCAGGATGAACACCCTCAGCTTCGGTTTGTGGATCTCTTTCTGAACAATCTCTGGGCATCACGGATCCACATCTTCATCAGGTACCCCCTGACAGAACTATCATTGCCCACTGCCAGTGCACACAAGATATGGGAGATCAAGGGGATCCAATGGATCCAATGGATCAAATGGAGGGGTTGGTACATGCTGTTGACCAGGTATTGTCAGAGGTGGATCTGTTAGAAAGGGGGATGTCTGACGATGAAGGCCTCTCACCTGACCTCCCTGTATTTACAGGATTATTCCACCCACAATTATTTAAACCATTGCTGTTTAAGGCCAAGAACACCGCACAGCTGGATAATATCGGTACCCCTCTCCCACCAAATACTCCAGGGGAAGCAGAGGATCTCATATTCTCTCAATCAGTCACTGAGGCAGAGGTTATCCCTGTGCCACACATGTTTTCCAATTTAGTGCAAAAACAATGGGCTGCTGCAGCCTCATATCCTGCCCCCACAGGACATGATAAAAAATACTATAATTTGGCACCTGAATTCTCTAAATTTCTAAACACTCCGGAAGTGGACGAGCCTATCATCGCACTTGTATCTTCCTCAGCCATCCTAAGTGAAGCTGAAGAGGCTCTCAAGCCTGAAGAAAAGAGGGCAGAACTAGCCCTTCGCAGGGCACATGTCTCGGATGCATGGGCCATCAGAGCAGCCACAGCCGCCTCCTTTACCACCAGATCATCTCTCAGATGGCTCCACCACCTGAGGGATACCATTCCAGCCTCAAACATCAGGGCACATCAAGATGTAGCTAAATTAATAGCTGCTTCTGAGTTTTCGGCAGCTATCTTCATGTAGTTAAATTTTCCTCTAGAGCCATCGCTTCCCAAATTGCAGCTAGAAGGTTACTGTCAGCTGGTGCTCCATTCAAAATCCAAGAAAGAAATACTTAGACTCCATTTGTTAGAGAAAAGATATCTTTTACTGGAAATCAAGTGGTAGCAACAAAAGAATTCTGAATCTGAGAAAATGAGCACGTAAAACACATATACAAAGTGATGGCAACGTTCCCACCCCCAATAGTTCAATTCACTCCTCCAATTAAAAGTGGTGCATAACATCATGTGGGCATCTTCAGGTGGTGATGAGGTCTCTGACTGTTGACCTTGGCATAGTTTGATAAAGAGTTGCAGTTGCGCATAGCATAGAATATAATAGAAACCTAAGCAAGATTTCCCCCCCCCCCAACTTATACAGTTTCGTTTCCTAACAACTCCAGCTCGCTTCCCATAATAATCATGGCCCACTCCCTCCCCCCGTTACTTATGACAGCCGAAAGATGCAAAGCAAAAGATGAGAAGCAGAGGAAGAAAATCTTGAAGGCTGACATTCGGCCCTCCTGCTAAAGAGACGTTAGTCCTAAAAAAAATATAAGAACAAAAAATTATATAATATATACATGTAACAGCAGCATTAAGGTTCAGGGTTTATCAGGATACTTAGTGCGAAATGCCTTCACAAGCTTGGGAGCTCTAACATCTCTCTCATTTACCCATTCAAACTGGGAAGAAGGAAAATGCTTCCAAGCAACCAAATATTGGATTCGACCTCTCTTTTTCCTAGAATCCAAAATTTCTTTAACTTCAAAATGTTGTTCACCTTCAATAAGTAATGGTACAGGGGGATCTACTTGAGTCGGCCTTAAATCAGAAGTATGTTCAGGTTTTAATAAACTAACATGGAAAGCAGGATGGATCCGTCAGAGGGTTTTAGGCAATTTCAATTGGACTGCCACAGGGTTCACAACTCATTCAATTGGGAAAGGTCCTACATACTTAGGTCCAAGCTTTTTTTATTTTTGTATGGTCTGCAAATATCTGGTTGATAAAAAAAACCTTGTCACCAACTTGATATGGTTTTTGTGGATTTCTCTTTTTATCTGCAAATTTTTTATGAGCTTGATAAGCATCATCTAATGCTTTGTGGGCAACTGGCCAAGTTAGCTGGAGATGTCTTATCCATTCATCTAATGAGGGAATGTTAGGTTTCTCCTATGGAAGCTCGGGTATGGGTACAAAGTCTTGTCCCAAAATCTTTAAATGGAGTAAATCCAGTGCTGCTATATACCGAATTGTTATATGCCACCTCAGCGAATGGCAGTAAGTCAGCCCAATCATCCTGCTAATAATGTAACCTCTAAGATACTGTTCCAATACCGAATTAGTTCTCTCACAAGCCCCATTGGTTTGTGGATGATGGGCAGAGCTTAAACCCTGGGCAGAGCCTAATAATTTCAGGAACTCTTTCCAGAAATTTGAGGTGAACTGGACGCCCCTATCTGAGATTATGTGTTCAGAAAGTCCATGTAACCTGTAGATATGCAGAATAAACAACTTAGCCAACGTTTTTGCTGATGGGATCTTTGCACAGGGTATAAAATGTACTTGTTTGGAAAACAGATCTGTTACTACCCAAATGACTGTATTTCCTCCACTGTCAGGTAATTCCACTATAAAATCCATGGAAATTTCCTTCCATGGAGCAGTTGGTCTAGCCACATTCTGCAATAAGCCTGCTGGTTTAACCAGGCGGCCGCTTGGCCGAGGCACAGACAGGGCAGCTAGCAACATAAGTCTCAATGTCCTTTTTCAACGTGGGCCACCAAAATTGTCTTTTGACCAAGTGTAGGGTCTTCATGAACCCAAAATGCCCAGCAGCTTTAGAATCATGAGCTTGATGTAAAATTTGGTTTCTCAGCTTTGTCGGTACATATAATTTGGCCCCCATCCAGGCCAATCCATCTCTAATTGTACAGTCATTTGAGTGGGTTAGGAACCAATCATCAAGTTTTAGAGCTTCTTTTAATTGTGCAAATAAAGCGGTTGACAAATCAATTTCCTTTTTCTTCTGGGTTCTGTAACCATTGGAGCTGCCAACTGTTTGGTTGGGATAATAGGCCATACCACTTCCTGGCAAGCACTATTATACTGAGGTAATCTAGACAAAGCATCTGCCATAAAGTTCTTTCCCCCAGGAATGTACTTTAATGAAAAATTAAAACGTTTGAAGTACTGCGCCCAGCAAACTTGCTTGGGAGACAGTTTCTGAGGCGTTTTCAGAGCCTCCAAATTTTTATGATCTGTCCACACCTCAAAAGGGTGTTTGGCCCCTTCTAGGAAATGCCTCCAGGTTAATAGAGCCCATCGAACTGCAAAAGCTTCTTTTTCCCAGATGGCCCATCTTCTCTCGGTTTCAGTTAGTTTACGGGAGGTATATGCACATGGTTGCAGAGACCCCGTCTCGTTTACTTGTAGTAACACTGCTCCAACTGCTACGTCACTCGCATCAGCTTGGATTACAAAAGGAACGTCCCTGTCTGGGTGCTTGAGTACTGGTTCAGCAGCAAACAGATGTTTCAGTTTTTCAAAAGCAGCTTGACACTCCATGGACCACTCCAGTAGTTTACTAGGCTTTGGTTTCACCTTCCCTTTGGTTTTAAGGAGATTTGTGATAGGCATTGCGATCTTCGCAAATGCAGGAATAAATTGGCGGTAAAAATTGCAAACCCCAAGAAACTTTGCAGTTGTTTCCTGGTACGGGAGGGGCCCATTCCAAGACAACACGCACCTTCCCCGGATCCATTTCTATGCCGTCAGGTGATATGCGATAGCCTAAATAGTCAATTTTTTCCTGGTGAAATTCACATTTTGACAGCTTGGCATACAATTGAGCTGCTCGAAGCTTTTCCAGGACTGACCGCACTAGTTTTACATGCTCATCACGAGTCTCTATGTAGATAAGAATATCATCAAGATAAACTAACACTCCTTTGTATAAATGTTCTTGCAATACTTGATGTATCATTTGCATGAATACTTCAGGCGCCCCCTGTAGGCCAAATGGCAGGACGTTGAATTGGAAACAACCCATCGGACAGTTAAAAGCAGTCTTCCATTCATCCCCTTCTTTAATTCGGACTCGGTAGTATGCTTCTCTCAGGTCAAGTTTCGAAAAAAAATTTCCTTTAGCCAGGTGGGCCAACATATCCTTCATCAGGGAATCACGTTGAGATTTCAGTAGTCAACTACCAAGTGTAAGGAGCCATCTTTCTTCTCCCGGAACAACACTGGAGGCACCACCCGGGGCCTAGCAGGTTGGATGAAACCACGTTCCAAATTTTTATCAATAAATAATCGTAGCTCTTCTAATTCCCAAGGGGTCATCGAGTACAGTTTCGGTTTTGGGAGTTTTACTCCTGGCAAAAGTTCAATACTATAATCTGTTGAGCGATGTGGGGGGAGCTCATCTGAGGCCTTCTCACTGAACACCTCTTTTAAGTCCCAGTATTCCTCTGGAATTTTCTCCTCCCCTTTCAGAATCTCAGTGCCAGTGGAAGCCAACTCTGTGGGGGTCTTGGTTCTCAATTGGGATTTCCCCTCCCCTTCTGGGGTTTGGTCTGTACGTATGCGTAATGATCCCCTCCTCCAATTAACATGGGGATTCCATTTCTGGAGCCAGGGCAAACCCAGTATTAGGGGGCGCTCCATCCCAGGAGTCACAATAAAACACAAAGTCTCTTTATGCTTCCCCATTGTCATCTCTACTGGTTCCGTTATGAAATGAGCAGGGCCGCCCCCGGCTACCGATCCATCCAATTGGCAAAAAGCTATGGGCGTTTTTAGAGTCTTTAACTTTAAGCCCAGCTTCTCTACCACCTCCGAACTGATTACGCACCTTGTGCACCCAGAGTCTAAGAAAGCCAACATGTCCCCTTCGGCTCCCTTAATCTCACTGGAATGGTCATAGGGGCCTTATTTGGACTTACCAGTTAGTCGTCTTCTGATTCGGATTCACTCTCTTCAGAAGAGGTTGGAGTTCCCAGCCCCTCTCCTTTGAGAGGGGCGACCTCTACAACCTCCTCCACTTTAAGCGCTGTTTCACGAGGCTTGGCTGGAGGTTTCTCAGATTTTCTCCCTCCTCCTGTCGCTCCCTTTGGTTCCAGCTTGGCACGGCAGTCTGCAACCCAGTGACCCTCCTTCCCACATCGGAAGCATGCACTGGTCCTGGGTTTTGCCGCTGGTCCTCCTTTTTGAGGTTTTAAGGCTTCTTGAGGGCTGATGGGAGGGGACTTCCTCAAGCCAAAACCCCCCCCGGCGTCTGTTTCGGGTCAGGTCAATTTCCACCTCTGCTGCCAGCACGTACCATTGCTGCAGCTCACCAGGGTCTCTTCTGGCCACACAGTGTTGATAAACATCTTCATTCAGCCCATCTTTAAAGGCTTCTATCAGGGCTCTCTGGGACCAGCCTCGAATATGGCACGCCAGCTCTCTAAATTCCTGGGTGTAATCAGCTACTGATCTCCGCCCCTGATTTATGGTTTTTATCCTAATTCTAGCCTTGCACTCAGCTAGAGGATCTTCAAACCTGGCACGCAATGCTGTCATGAACTGGTCATAATTCAACAATTGAGGGGCATTATCATTATGCAAAGTCACCATCCACTTTGCAGCAGTTCCCTCCAGAGCCCTGGTCACATATCTGACTTTGGCTGCTTTTGAGGAAAAATCCTGCCCATATTCCTCCACATGGCTCCAAACTTGTGCTAAGAAAAATCCTAACTCCTGGGGATCCCCTCCATATTTTACTTCCAGCGGAGGCACTTTTGGAGTTCTACGCCTTCTGGCAATTATCCCTCCAGCCGGGGGCCTCTGGGCTGCTGCTGCCTGTTGCGCTGGCCCAGGTTGATTTATGGGGGTGGCTGCTCTGGTTCTTCTGCCTGGGGCTACCTCCCCCTCTTCCCCCTCGTACCTTTGATCTGCTTGAGCCTCTCCGACAGCTTCATGTAGAAGGTGCATGGCTTGTGTTAGTAAGAAATTTCTTCTTTCCTTCTCCTGCCATGGCTCTTCCTTCCCTCGACAACGGGTCATGGTCACTCCTAGAGGGGGCCTTTCCTCAGGATCCTTCCAACCGACTCCCAGGGACCATTTGGGCTTTGCAGCTGGGTTTTCGCCAAGACTTAGTTCTGCTAAGAAGTCAGGCTCCCCTGTTTCCTCCATCAACAGGGATTCTGGTCCTCCAGTCGCTCCCAGGTCTTCTTGGTCGCTGGCTAGATTAGACATTGTTTTCAAACCCCCTCGGAAGACAGTTTGTATTTCTCTGGGTGGGCCGGTAAAGTCTGATTCAGAATAATGTCAGCTGATGCTCCATTCAAAATCCAAGAAAGAAATACTTAAACTCCATTTGTTAGAGAAAAGATATCTTTTACTGGAAATCAAGTGGTAGCAACAAAAGAATTCTGAATCTGAGAAAATGAGTGTGTAAAACACATATACAAAGTGATGGCAACGTTCCCACCCCCAATAGTTCAATTTGCTTCTCCAATTAAAAGTGATGTGTAACATCATGTGGGCATCTTCAAGTGGTGATGAGGCCTCTGTCCGTTGACCTTGGCATAGTTTGATAAAGATTTGCAGTTGTGCATAGCATAGAATAGAAACCTAAGCAAGATTCCCCCCCCCCCAACTTATACAGTTTCGTTTCCTAACAACTCCAGCTCGCTTCCCATAATAATCATGGCCAACTCCCTCCCCCCGTTACTTATGACAGCCGAAAGATGCAAAGCAAAAGATGAGAAGCAAAGGAAGAAAATCTTGAAGGCTGACAGTTACTTTGGCTCAGGCATTGGCAGGCAGACGCCAAGCACAAGTGACGCCTTGCCTCAGCTCCCATCTCAGAGAACAAACTATTTGGCAGTGTGCTTGAACCCCTCCTAATTGAAACCAGAACCAAAAAGAAAATTCTTCCCTCTCTCTTTCGTTGATCAGAGTGTAGATCACCACAGCCCTTTTGTAGGGGTTCCTTTCGCCCCTTCTAGCAACCCTACTATCCAAGATTTCAAAGTCAACCTGGATTCAGACAACAGACAGATAGAATTGAACCTGGGGACAGATATAGAAGTGGACTCCATCCTAGGAGACAATTTCAAGAAACAGGATCTAGGCCCTTCCACAGGTCCAAGTAATGATCACAATGAGATTCCCATTGGCGGTCACCTAAAAATGTTTGCCCCCCAATGGGATTCCTCTACCACTGACACACGGGTCAGGAATACAGTATGATTTGGTCTGGCACTGGAGTTCAGCTCCCACCCCCTGGATTTTTTTATGAAGTCCCCAATTTCCAGGGACACAGAAAAAAGGTATCTCATGGACACAGCCATAGCACATCTACTAGAGATCTGGGCCATACAACCCATCCCTTCTAATCAAAAAGGTCTTGGTTTTTATTTGCACCTCTTTGTGGTCCCTAAAGGTTCAGGGGGATGGAGGGCAATCCTGGACTTAAAACATCTAAACCAATTTTTAGTTTACCGAAAATTTAAAATGACCACTCTCCAATCCATCTTACTCAGCATCACTCCATAGACCTCACGGAAGCTTACTTATATATCCCAATTAGGCCCTCGCATTTCAAATTCCTTCGTTTTTGTTACAACATCCATTACGAATATATTGCTCTCCCATTTGGCCTAACTTCAGCTCCCAGAACTTTTACAAAGGTCTTGGCTGCCTTGGCAGCATCACTCAGAGATAGGTTCATCTGACTTCAACGCTACTTGAATGACATTCTTATTCTGGCATCTTCCATCAATCAAGCAAATTCGAACACTCAAACTACACTTGTAACCCTACAACAACATGGGTTCTCAATCAATTGGTCAAAAAGTCATCTAACACCCTCTACCAGACTCATTCACTTTGGCACCATCATTGACACCCTGGAAGGCAAGGTTTTCCTCTCCCCTGACAGACAAGAAAGCATTAGAGATTTGGCTCAACAGATCAGAACTCTTAGGAAAGTACAACTATGTCTCCTTTCCAAATTGCTCGGAAAAATGATTTCTTGCATTTCTATTATCCCTTGGGCCTGGTTCCATGCAAGAACCCTGCAATGGTTCCTGTTGCCATACCAACACGCTGGAAGAGATGATGCCAGGACTCACATAAAAGTTCCATCAACTGTCCTCAGGTCTCTACATTGGTGGACACGACCCAAAATCAACATGGGATGCCCTTTCAAGGATCCACACCGGTCGATTGTTACAACAGTGGGATGGGGCCCCCACTTCCAATCACATACAGCACAAGGCCTTTGGATGGATTCAGAGAAGGCACACAATATCAACTGGCTAGAACTGAGAGTGGTGTACTTGGCACTCCCACAATTCCTCCCGCATCTCCATTGCAAACACGTGCTCGTCTTAACAAATAACATAACTACAAAGGCCCATATCAACAAACAAGGGGGCACTCATTCCAATCTACTAATGAGGGAAGCAGAAAGACTATTCCTGTGGGCCGAAATCCATCATCTCTCTCTAAAGGCGGAGCACATATATGGAGTAGCAAATGTACAAGCGGATTGGCTCAGCAGAGCCACATTAGACCAATCAGAGTGGCGTCTGGACCCCAAGATCTTTCTGGAAGCTACTTGGAGATTGGGCCAACTGGTTGTTGACCTGTTAGCCTCCCCACTCAATGCACAGCTTCCCCGATTCATTTCTCCCGTGAACGCCCTCAAATGTCACTGGCCCACTGGATTGCTATACGCCTTTCCTCCCCTCCCCATGATCCCCAAATTGATTCAGAAGTTGCTGGAAGAAAAAGCAGACCTACTATTGGTGGCTCCTTATTGGCCAAGGTGAGCATGGTTCGCGGACCTGAAGGACCTCTCGACGGTACCACCATGGAGGATCCCATCATCGGTCATATCACTGTCTCAAGGCCCAGTGCTACACCCGGACCCCCAATGGCTAAACTTAGCTGTATGGAAGTTCAACAGCGAACAGACGTTTGAGTTTTTCGAATGCTGCTTGGCATTCCATTGTCCAGATAAAGGGTTGCCTAGGTTTGGGTTTCTCCCCCTCCCCTTCGTTTTTAGCAAGTTTGTGATAGGGAGGGCGATGTTTGCAAAAGCTGGAATGAATTGGCGATAAAAATTTGCAAACCCCAGGAAACTTTGCAATTGTTTGCGTGTGTGGGGTGGATCCCAGTCCAATACACGTTCACTTTCTGTGGGTTCATCTCTATTCCCTCATGGGATATTCTGTACCCCAAATAGTCAATTTTCTCTTGGTGGAACTCACATTTGGAGAGTTTTGCATATAGTTTAGCGTCTAAGAGTTTTGTGAGTACTGTACGGAGTAGCTTGATGTGTTCTTCCATCATTTCCGTGTAGATTAAAATATCATCAAGACACACTAAAACCCCTTTAAATAAAAATTCATGAAGGGTTTCATTGATCAATTGCATAAACACTGCAGGTGCTCCTTGCAGTCTAAAAGGGAGCACTTTAAATTGGTAGCATCCCAATGGTGTGTTAAAAGCTGTCTTCCACTCATCCCCTTCCTTTATTCTGATGCGGTAATATGCCTCCCGTAGGTCTAACTTTGAAAAAATTTTTCCTTTCGAGAGGTGGGCTAACACATCCTTCATGATGGGGAGTGGATACATATTCTCTATGCAAATCGCATTCAATTTTTGATAATTAACGCAGAGACGGCTGGAGCCATCTTTCTTTTCACAGAATAACACCGGGGCAGCTATTTTTGGTCAGGAGGGTTCGATGAAACCCCTTTTTTAGTTTTTATCGATAAATGCTCTGAATTCTTTCAGTTCTCTGGGAGACATGCAGTACATTTGTGGTTTTGGGAGTTTAGCCCCTGATAGGATTTCGATAGCGCAGTCTGTGGCTCGATGGGGTGGGAGTTCATCACAAGCTTCCTCACTAAATGCTTGGGCCAGATCCTGGTACTCATTGGGAATTTTAATGGGTTCCGCAGACTGTCCGGTCATGGCTGATTCTCTGTTCTCTATCCCATTCTTTATCCTTTCCTCTGAGCTTTTTGCAAATATTATATCTTTTTGGAATTGTACAGTTCCTGTCCTCCAATTTATTTTTGGATTCATTTCCATAGCCATGTGAGACCTAGGATTAGTGGCTCTTCCATTCCTGGGGCTACAATGAATGTGAGCATCTCCCTGTGGTTTCCTAGTCTTATTTTCAATGGTTGTGGTAAACCTGGCTGGCTCTCCCCCCCCACCTGGCTATAGTTCCATCTAATTGGTAGAAAGCAATGGGATTTTCCATTTCGTTCAGTTGGATTCCCAATTTATCTGCAAGGGAGGGTTTGATTAGGCATCGGGTGCATCCCGAGACCAGCAATGCTGCAATTTCCTCCCCCTTTCCTTGGCTGGGGATAAACAGTCTCAAGGGTAGGGTGATTGGTCCAATTGGATTGCTTACCAGCGGGTCATCTTCTGGATCGCTTTTGGACTGGCTCAGGTCCCCTTGGAGCGTTTGGGATTCTTCCTCAGGGTTGGGGGGGGGTAGGAACCCCACATCTACTCGGCCTCTCAGGCCAGTTTCCTTCCCTCGAGGGCTGGATGTTGGGGGTTTCCTCCCTGATGGATGGTCTAGCTTTCTGGCAGGAGTCTTCGAGTGGCATTCTGCTGTGTGGTGTCCCTCCTTTCCACAGTTAAAACAACCAGACATTCTTGGAGTCATGGTGGATTGGGGTTTGAAAACTTCCCGTTTCCCCAGGGGTGGGGATCTTTTCCAAAACTTACTGGCACGGTACTGGTTTCGAATCATGTCTATCTCTGCCTCCTCTGCCATCATGTACCATTCATGGAAGAGGTTTGGGGCCCCACGGGCCAGGCAGGCAGTGTATAGATCATCATTTAGTCCATCTTTGAACTAACAGACTAGGATATCCTCTGGCCAATCTACCTGGCCGGCCAGGTCACGAAATTCCTCGGTGTATTCTGCTACCGGGCGATGGCCTTGTTTCACGACTCTGATGCAGTCTCAGGCTTTTCTATCGGCAAGTGGGTCCTCCAAACGGTGGCGTAGGCCCATCATAAAGCGATCTAAGTTTTTTAATTCTGGGGCATTGACGTTGTGGAGCATTACCATCCATCTGGCTGCTGCCCCTTCAAGAGCCAGGGTGACAATTCGCACTCGGGACCCTTGGGTTGGGAAATCCTGCCCATATTCTTGCATGTAGGTGAGCATTTGTGCCAGGAAAAATCCCAATTTCTGGAGGTCTCCATTGAATTTTACCCCCAAGGGCGGGATCTTCCTCTGTAGTTGTGTGTTTCTAGGTTGGCCAGGGTTAATTCCCGGATCCGGGGCGTTTAAGGGTCGGGTACCTGGTATGGTTGCTGGTTCTTCAGCTTGTCCCTCTTCCCGCTCAATCTCCACTGGATCCGGGGTGGCGGCTCGGGTTCTCTCACTTTCTGGTTCCCTCGCTCTCCTGCATGGTCATCTTTGTGCATCCCCCACGTTGAGGTTCTCCAGGGCTTCCCTCACTAGGCGATTGATGTACCATCTCATTCGGTCATTGGCCAGTGGCTCCTCGTCCCATTCTTCCTGATTCGATAGGGCTTCTAGCTCCAATTTCCACATGGGTTTACGATTTCCTCAGGTGAGGGTTACTCCCCGGGTTCTTCCATCCCAGGTGTCTCTCTTTCCTACACCTATAGACCACCAGGGCTTGGTGGAGGTTTCGCAGGCAGCCTCACTGTCTTCGATGGGACGCATCGAGTCAGTATCTGACTGGGTAATTGTTGATGTTTCTCCCCAGCGTTCAGCTCCCCCTTGCTGCTTGCTGTATTCAGACATTTTTTCTTCTCTTGCAAGGTCCCCTCGGTAGAGTGAAAGGCTTAAAAAATAATAATAATTCCTCTCCGGGTTGACCTCTATTGCAGACTCTGCTTTATGTCAGGCTACAGAACTTTTTCCCACTCAAACAATAAGAATGAACTTCTGAGAACCAAACGCATCAAAAGGAATCCTTTATTGAGATGAGACAGTTCAGGTAGGAATTCAAAGCAGCGTCTGAGGTCCCTCAGGCATACAGTGATAGATAAGGGAGTTTAGAATCCCTCCCCCCTATCTCAATGTTTATTTAGGGAAATAAAAGCCAATATGTTAATTCCCCTCCCAGCTCCTCTGGGAGGGGATCCTTCCCGTTTAGGAAGGTTCTTTCTCATGTACATTTCCCAAGACGTACCTAACTTCCCCCCCCCACTCCCTTTTTAGAACGGACTGTTTTTGGAGATTGCCCAGAGCATTTCACTGTGCAGTTTTATGGTCTTCTCATCTCCTGGCTCTGCCGCTCAGAGGTGTTAGGTTCTGGCCATCTGGCTTCCCTCCCTCCATTGTATCATGTGTGGGTGTGCAAATTCGATATAAGGTTAAATATATTCAGGTTACATCAAGAAAGGATTTCTTTATCAGTTCCCCCCCCCCTTTTCTTCTTCCTCTGAAGAAATGACAGATACACGGATCTGACACCCTCCCTTAGGACAGTGCCAAGCTTTGATATGTCCCATTACTGGATGCTCTGAACAACTCATGGGAGAAAGGGCATTGGTACTTACCTGATACGCCTATTCTCTGTGAGCTGTGAAGAGCATCCAGTAGGAGGTCTGTTCCGACCAGGGTTATTACATAGGCTTAAGCATATAGGGTATCAATACCTCAGCTTCGCAAAACTGGGGATGCTAAGGAGGAGTCTCATGGAGGAGGAGGAGGAGGAGTGTCCTCAAGTTTAAGCCCAGCCTTCTTAGAAAGGACTGAAGCACCTTCCCATTACTGGATGCTCTTCACAGCTCACAGAGAATGGGCGTATCAGGTAAGTACCAATGCCTTTTTCCACCTTACGTTGCTGGAGTTGATCTGGGATTCTTGCCAGCAACTGGCTTTGGGATGGAGGCCACAGGTTGCAGTCTTGGGAGTTGTCTGATCCCAACGTCCCCCCCCCTTCTCATTCATGGCCATCCTCAGAGGGCTAGAGAAAAAAAGGTGTTCAGGCAGCGTCTCCTCCGGTCTCACCCCTGGATTCTTCTCCATCTGGCAGCTCCTCCAGGAATCCATCTCCTGAGGCCGGTAGCCTGAATCTACCACCTTGGCCAGGTGCCTAATCTCCGTCTCTCTTTTACTGCTTCTATTGCCTGCAACACTTCTTCTGAAAGGGGGCTGGAGGCTTCAATTAGTTATCTGGTGTCTGTAGCTCCTTCCATTTTTTTCATCTTCACTGAGTTTTCACACTGCTCCATTTTTGGAATCAATGCTGAGGCTCAGCACCCCTGGCAGCCTCTTTTTTGGGCTGCTGAAGTTCATTTAGAGATTCAGAATATTTTTTTAAAAAATATGGTTTTACATTGTGTAAGCTACCTCGAGTCACCATGGGTGAATAGGTGGCAATATAAATAAAATAAAATAAAATAAAATAAACAAAGTCAACATTCCAGCAAACCTCCATTCCAATCAATAACTCTGAGACAGACATATCTCAAAGGTACCTTTATTTGGATAGTAAAACTGGCATATCTATGGAATCCCAAATCTGAAAGTTTTCAGGCTTTCTTCAATATTTAAACAACAAATCCATCCCCCCCCTGGCCATCATCACATCACATGACCCATATCATGATCTGTCCTAAAGTCAGATTATTATTTCCTTTTTCACCATACTCAATGACCTTGAACTAACAAAAGAATGTTATTTTGTCTACTTAGAGCTACTCAATTGAAATCCACCTTCTCCCACTTTCTCAGGCTTCTGGCAGTGTGGGAGCATCAACTCTCAAAATGACTTCCAAAGCTGACAGCTAATCTAAATCACACTGCACAGCTGAACATCACCCAGCTTATCGTCGGAAATACCAGTTTGGCATAACTGATAGCATTTTTTACTACCAATTCACCCAGTTGAATTTCTTTAATTTCAAAAAGCTACTCTCCTTCAATTAGAGTAGGAAGGATGTCAGGTGCAGGGCAAAGGGATGACACAGTTTCAGGTTTCAATAAATTCCAGTAAAACACAGGATTAATACGTTTAAGATTCTTAGGTAATTCCAGTTGTACGGTGACTGGGTTAATTACTTTAACAATTGGGAATGGCCACATATATTTAAGACTCAGTTTGTTTGATTGTTGGGTGGACTGTAAATACTTTGTGAGAGGTAAATTTTATCACGTACTTTCAAATCTTTTGGCTTCACATGTTTTTTTTAGCTTGTTTCTTATGTGTCTGATGTGTTTCCTCCAGTACTTTATGGGCAACTGGCCAAGTGTTCTGCAGTTGAGCTATCCACTTTGCTAAGGAGGTTATGTGTGGTTTCTCTTGAGAAAGCTCTGGCACAGCTACAAAGTCCTGACTGGAGGCCATCTTAAATGGGGTGAACCCTATGCTACTATGCACAGAATTTTTATATGCTACCTCTGCAAAAGACAAAAGTCCAATTGTCTAATTGTCCTGATGGTAATTAATGTAGCACCTGAGGTACTGTTCCAGGATTCAGTTCTCTCACACACCTGTTAGTTTGGGGGTGATGGGAGGAGCTTAAGCCCATAGCAGTTCCCAACAACTTAAAAAATTCTTATCAAAACTGTGATGTAAATTGCACTCCTCTGTCTGAAATAATGTGCTCAGGTGCACCATGCAACCTATGCATATGTTGTATGGAAGTTGATGACACCAGTCTTAGACAATGATTCATTTCTAAAATTATTTGCTCCTTCATTGGATGTTGGCTTTTTGTTGGAAGTATAGATGAAAACGTCATTTGTGCTCCTAATTCTTTAACTTTCTCCCCTAAGTGATAGTAATCTCTTGTTATTGTTTATAGATTCATTGTTGTGTCATTGGGTCCCACATGTAGGAGAAGAAAGGGGTAGTAGTCCATGGAATTGGTTATTTTAGTACGGAACTCAATTTTATCTCTGATTTTTGCTCCAGATAGACTATATAACTCCCAGGATCAGGGGTCTGCAGCCTTAAACACTCAAGGAGTCATTTGGACCCATTTCCCACACACACAAAAACCACTGTGAGCTACAAAACCCTTTTGACATCTAAATTGAAGATAACACTGCATATATGTTTTTTTTACCTTTATGCGATGTATAAAAAAAACTATAGTGTGTTGTATTTATGAAATCAATGAACTGTTACAAAGAAAACAGAATTTTATTTCTGCATGCAACAAAATATTTTGAACTCTGAAAAAAAAGATGCTGGGTTGAAATAAAATATTCAATGTCAATTTGAATCCTTCTGTAACTGGAGCAATCTGGAACTGAACACACTCAAAACCATAGAAATGGTGGTAGACTTTAGAAGAAACACTCCTATACTATCACCTCTTACAATACTAAACAACACAGTATCAACAGTAGAGACCTTCAAATTTCTAGGTTCTATTATATCACATGACCTAAAATGGACACTTAACATCAAAAAGGTCATCAAAAAAGCAAAACAAAGAATGTACTTTCTGCGCCAACTCAGAAAGCTCAAACTGCCCAAGGAGCTGCTGATATAGTTCTACAGAGGAATTATTGAATCTACCATCTGCACCTCTATAACTGTCTGGTTTGGTTCTGCAACCCAAAAGGACAGACACAGGCTTCAGAGGATAATTGGGACTCAGAAAAAATAAATTACTACCAATTGCCTTCAATTGAGGACCTGTATACTGCACGAGTCAAAAAAAAAGGGCTATGGAAATATTTACAGACTCCTCACATCCCAGACAAAAACTGTTTCAACTCCTACCCTCAAAATGATGCTATAGAACACTGCACATCAGAACAACTAGACATATTTATGATAAGTTGACCGATTCAGATAAAATCTTAATGGGTACTGATGAAAAAGTAATTTAAAAATTTTATGGACATTTATTAAGAATTTAAATTAGAGGAGGAACAAGTTAAAGAAACGATGATTGCTTGGGGGGGAAATTTTGGATATGGGATTGATTTAGAAAAATGGCAAAAATTGTGGTCTCAAAATTATAAAATGACAATGTCAACTGCATATAAAGAAAATTTGTATAAAATGTTTTACAGGTAGCATCTACTCCCCACGAGACTTGCGAGAATGTTTAAGAATAAATCGGATAAATGTTGGAAACGTCATCAGATACTCTCTACTGGTTCATATTACCATATGTGGTGGACATGCTCGGACGCAAAAAAATATTGGACTAAAATCCACACATAGTTGGAAAAAATGATAAAACAACATATCGACTTTAAACCAGAGATCTTTTTATTGGGAATTATACCAGAAATATATAACAAAGAGTTGAAATATTTGATTGTAAACGGCAGCTAGGATTGTATTTGCGAAGAATTGAAAAAACGATAAAATACCTATGCAGGAGGAAGTTATTAAGAAAGTTATAGACTGTGCTGAAATGAGTAAATTGACATTTGAAATTAGAGAACAAGAAGATAAACAATGTTATATGATATGGGATTTGTTTTATCAATGGTTGGGTAAAAATACATGGTAATGTAATAGACTAGATAATTCTGTAATAGAAATTTAATAGACTGATATAAAACATAATATAGACATATATAACCATTGGTTGAAAGTATAACATAAATTTTAAGATAAAATTTGGAATATCTTGTATAAAATGATGGAATAAATAGTTTAGTCATGGATGATTAATAACTGATAAATATATAAGCATATGTTAATTTGACAATGTGAAAATTGATATAAACTGTGAATAATGACTGCAAAAGGATAGCACAAAAGATTTGTAACCAACTGACACACTGTATGTATATAAAATGGAAGATGGTTTTATATTTTTATGTTTTGTATGTGTATGTTTGTTTTAAAAAAATAAAAACTCTTTTTAAAAAAAAAAAGAACAACTAGACACAAGGACAGTTTTTCCCCGAACACCATCACTCTGCTAAACAAATAATTCCCTCAGCACTGTCCAGCTATTTACAAAGTCTGCATTACTATTAATCTTGTCATCACTCCTTATCACCCATCCCCTCCCACTTGTGATTGTATGATTGTAACTTTGTTGCTTACAATCTAAATTGACTGTTTCCTAGTATGATTTGATTGCTTATTGTACCCTGTGACTATTATTAAGTGTTGCACCTTATGATTCTTGACTCTTGACAAATGTATCTTTTCTTTTATGTACACTGAGAGCATTTGCACCAAGACAAGTTCTTTGTGTATCCAATCACACTTGGCCAATAAAGAATTTTATTCTGTGTGCCATCATCCTTTTATTGCATGTACTGGAGGCTACAATTAGCTGTCAAACTAAATAAAAAAGGACTATTTCACTGAATAATGTAAAATATATATCTGCAAAATAATAGCCAATTAAAATATTTATTTTACCTGGTTAATGTGATTTTTGCTCCTGAACCTCAGCGCACAGTGTATGCACATCAGGGCTGTAAGACATATCTTCATCTTCACATGGGATTGTAAGCTGTCATCTGTGAGGCGTGAGCGATGTTTATTTTTAATATTGTTCATGTTGGAGAAGACCTGCTCACATATGTATGTAGATCTGAAGATTGATAGGACTCCAAATGCATACTTTTTCATGTTTACATGAGTGTTGGGGATGACACTCCATGTTTTGAACACGTTTGTCCCATTTGGGAAGGTTTTCAATATCATTCTATTTGTGATTCTGAGCAAGAATGGCCTTCTGATGGGCAACATCTTCAAGATTAGTTGTCAAGCATTTAAACTTGGACACCAATATATCTTTGTTAACTATGTCAGCCACTTCTATCTCAAGATCGGGTTGACATACACCTGCAAACGAAGTCATATTCAGTAGAGATAGATTGATGGTCAAGGGAGTGACAGGGAAGGATAATGTGTTTTTTTCCTCTCTGAACTCAAGAAATTATTTCCCAAACAATGATTGCATTGCAGTGATTGCAGATTGCAAATACTCCGAATTTATCATGTTGTCAGCTTGTTTGAACTCTCTCAAAGAGAGGAAGTGAAACAGTATGCCTCTCTGTAAATCTCTGGCAAACATTGTCAACTTACGCTCAAATGCCAAAACCTCCTCCAGCATGTACAGGGCTGTGCCTCCTTTCACCTGAAGATTTTTGTTCAGCATATTCAGGTGCACTACTAAGTGCAGTTTTTCCAGCCAGTCTGGCTGCTCCAGCTCAGGAAAAGCGAGCCTTTTGCTGCCCAGGTAAGTTTTCATCTCTTCCAGACATGTGGCAAAGCGTTTCAACACCTCCCCTATGGACAGCCACCAGACTTTGTTGTGCAGCAGGAGATCAGAATATGTGCTTTCCACCTTGTCTAGTAGCAAATGCAACTGACGATGATTTAAACCAACAACCTTTGTTGTATTAACAATCTGAATGACCACATTCATTACTTCTGTGCATTCTGGAGGAAATATTTGAAGGCCCAATGCCTCTTGGTAAAGGATGCAGTGAAATGTCAGCAGCGTTCTACCCAGCAACTTCTGCAGTAAAGCCACAAAGCCCTTCTGCACTCCTGTCATACTTGGTGCCCCATCAGTAGCTACTGACACCAGGTGGATGATGTTTATTTCTTTCATTCTTAGATAACCCAATATAGCCTCAAAGATGTCCTCCCCCTGTGTTTGGCCTCAAATATTTCTTCCTGTGGCCCAACAGAGTTCACATATTGTCAGAACAGTACTATTTGTTCAATATCATCTTTGTTTGGACTCATCACAGGTGATTGAGTACACCACAGATGAATTGATGTTTTTAATTTGCTGTCTAGTGATGTTTTCTGACATTTTTATGATTCTGTCTTTGACAGGCTTCACAGAGAGAGGCATATCTCTGATTTTCTGCACAATTTCACTCTTGTTTTTGAAGTCCAAAAATAGATGTTCTGAAATCTAAATGAAATTGCAGGCTTCCCATAACTATTTCCTGAGTGGCCACAAAGTTGAATTTGCAGACTTCATCCAGTTCTTCAAATGATTTTTGCTCAGATCAACCTTCCGCATCAGTTCTGAAATGGCTTTTTCTCTCTCATCTCCATCCAGATATTTTTCAGCTGAGTGTTTATTCTGGAACTGTCTTGCAACATTCAACTTTTTGGTGTTTTCTAATTTATCACCACATATTAAACATATTGGTAAACCAGTCTTGTCAGCAGTGAAAGCATATGAATCTGGCCATGCACCATTAAACGTCTTGTTTTCATCTGAAAGTTTTATTTTCTTGGATTTATCCATGGTTGACCTTATCAGTGGTCAAAAAAACTCAATAAATCACGTGCCAGTGGGTGTCACACATTGGTGGTTGTGATCAGTGGTGGGATTCAAATAATTTAACAACCACTGTGAAGGGTAGGCATGACCAACTCTACATCACTCATTCCTATCCAGTCACATGACTCCCCCAGTATCTACCCAACTGGTCATTAACTGTTTGTTAAATTATTTGCCACACTGTTGTGGTTCGCTGGCAGCCTTTGCAGATGGCAGCAGAATCGGACAGTGGGGAGGAATGGGAATCATTCAGGGAGTCTGGAGAAGACTCAGATGAGGGTCCTGTATCTGATGCAGAGGTGGACCCAGGCCCATCTGAGAGTGGGGTGCTGACTCCGGAGCCTCCGGAGTCTGGCAGCAGTGAGGCTGAGGAACAAGGGGAGCCTGTTCCCAGTGCACGTGTGTGCAGAGCTGCTAGGAGGCAAGAGTAGCCAAGACAAAAAGGGCGACTCAAGAGTAAGGCTTGAAGATGATTGCTTTTGTGAAGTACAGACGAAGTCAGCGGTCTCGATAATTAATTTTTATTAACTAGTGAATGTTAACTTTTAACTATAACAGTTTGCTGCAATAGTGGTGGAGCAATAGTAACAGCTGACAGCAAGCGAGCAAGCGAGCAACGGCTGACGCGCGCGGACAGCTCCCTTTATATTGGTCGCTGTCGGCTGTCTCAGCCAATGGGAATGCATTCCAGTTTCTCGCTCTGCTCTGTCTGTCATAACACCCCTCCCCACCAGTTAGGCACATGCATAGTCCTCTAGATATGTGGGGCGTTGTCTCATCCGGCTGGATCTTTGCAAAACGGCCTTCTTGGCCGGTGAAGCAAGATCGCCTTCCGGATCTTCAGTCGTCGATGGGAACACCGCGGGACCTCTCTCCGGAGCTGATTCGAACTCAAGTGGAGGAACTTTGGAAGGTATGTCAACCTCAATTGGCAGCTCTGCTACAGTTGTTTCGTGCCTCAGCATGTCGGCCTCTCTGACAACCTGTTGATGCTTACTACCTGCTGGGTTCCCCAAGGTCTCTACCCAATACCCTCTTACCTGGTCTACATGTCGGCGCCATACTCAGCCGTCCGACAACCCTATCTTGTATGATTTAGGACTTGTGAGCTCTACTATTTTTCTGGGCAGCCATAATGGATTTCCCACAAAATTCCGGGTGTAAACTAAATCCCTGCCTCGGAAAACCCTAATTCCACTGCAGGAGTCTAACGGGACAGTCAGGGCATAACTGGGGTGAAGTCTGTCCATATGGTTCCTCAACCTTTGCCCTATTAACAACTCAGCTGGGGAATGATTAGTAACTGTGTTAGGGGTAACATGTTGCATTAGTAGGTACTTTCTAATTTAGCAAGCCAATCTTCGCCTTCTAATTACCCCAGGACTTCCTTGGTGGCCCTTACTGTTTTTTCTGCTTGTCCATTTGAAACCGGGTGGTATGGCATGATTAGTGTGTGCCTAATACTTCGGTGGGCTAAGAACAACTCAAAATTTGCTGCAGTAAATTGTGGACTGTTGTCCAACACTAGGATGTCAGGGAACCCATGGGTTGCAAAAAGGCAATCTAATGCTTTAATAACTATATCTGACGTGGTGGAATGCATGAGGGTCAATTCTACCCATTTAGAATAGGAGTCCACAAGAACAAGAAATGTGCGGCTCTGGAATGACCCAGCCAAATTGATATGGACTTTAACCCATGGAGCCTTACCGACTCCCACTCCCCAGAGTTTGCAGCTAGAGGGGCAGCTCTAATGGTTTGGCATGTCTGACAAGTCCTAATCTTTGTTGTGATGTCATTGTCTATGCCAGGCCACCACACATAACTCCTGGCTAGAGCTTTCATGCGGGCCATTCCAAGATGGCCCTCATGCAAACTAGTTAGTATTCTAGATCTTAGTTGGCTGGGAACTACTATCCTGCATCCCCACAGTAGGCAGCCTTTCAGGGTTGTTCATGCTGTTTCATTTTGAAAGGCCTAAATGGAGTATCTAAAGGACCTTCTGGCCACCCTCTCCTCACCCAGTCCAATACCTGTAAGAGAATAAGGTCATTAGATGATGTTTTAGCAATATCTGCAGCCGTGACTGGTAATTGATCGTCAATCAATAGTATAGAGGCTGCGGCGGGGCCTTCGATTTTTTCTGGTAAGGGGTAATGGCTCAAAGCGTCTGCATGTCCAAGGTGTTTGCCCACCCTGTATGACAAGGTGTAGGAATAGGCTGCCAGGAATATTGTCCAGCGGGTCATCCGAGGGGACAACACAGGGGAGCTTTGGCAATCACCGGACAGGATACCAAGGAGAGGTTTGTGGTCCATCACTAACAGGAAGTGGTGTCTGTAGAGGAATTCATGAAATTGTTTAACTAAGACAACGGCTGCCAAAGCCTCTTTATCAATTTGGGAATAATTTCTTTCTGTTTGTGACATAGTTCTTGAAAAGTATGCTATCGGGGCTTCTATCCCACTTGGCAATATATGAGCTAGGACAGATCCTATACCAAAAGAGGATGCATCACAACATTGGATTAAGGATAGGTGACTGTCGAATTGCATCAAAACGCTGTCGGATGAAAGTAACGATTTGACAGCATCAAAAGAGTCCTGTTGTTGTTGTCCCCATGTCCATTGAGCTTGAGCATCTAATAATCTGTGCAAAGGCTCTGCAATAGACACCTTGTGAGGAAGGAATTATGCATAGAGATTTAGAAGACCTAAAAAGGCCTGTAGTTCTTTTTTGTTTTTTGGAACTGGTGCATCCTTAATAGCTTTAACTTTAGAGTCTGTAGGGTGAATTCCTTGAGTATCAATTCAGTAGCCCAGAAATTCTACTTGGGGAACCCCAAATTTGCATTTGTTTCTTTTTAATTTGAATCCAGCTGTTTGGAAACAAGTTAGGACTTGTCTAACACGTGCCAGAAGGTCTTGTTTGTTTTGTGCTGCAATGATGACATCGTCAAAATATGGTATAACTCAGGGATACCTTGCAATAACCTTTCCATAAGGCATTGGAATATGCCAGGAGCCACAGATACCCCAAACTGCAACTATTTACACTTGAATGCTCCCCTGTGCATCACAATGATTTGGGCCATAGCAGTTGTTTCATCAACAGGTAGTTGTTGGTATGCTTGGGCCATGTCGAGTTTAGCAAATATGTTGCCCTTTTCCATGGAGTGAAGTAGATGTTGAATAACTGGCACAGGGTATGCGCTGGTACGCAAAGCTTTATTTAATGTGCTCTTATAGTCCACACGTAATCTAATAGAGCTGTCATGTTTAATTGGGATCACTATAGGAGTTTCCCATAGTGCATAATCCACTGGCTCCAGGACCCCTTGGGTTATTAACTTATCAATTTCTTTATCAACTTTTGTTTTTAATGCAAACGGAACACGTCTAGGCTTTAACCTGATAGGTTTTATGGCTGGGTGTAATGCAAAAGAAATCGGGGAACCTACATAATGGCCTAATTTGTCATTGAAAACGTCTTCAAATTCAGCTAGTAGAGAGTTAAAGTCTTGGTTGTGAGTGTAATGTATGCCTGTCACTTTAAAGCATCAAACCAGTCTAATCCCAGCAAACTAGGCAATGTGCCTTCTATAATAGTAAGGGGTAGACGACCCTTGAATTCTTGGAAATCAATTGCAAATTTGCCTGTTCCTATGACTGGTATGTTTCGTCCTTGATAGTCTTTTAGAGACAAGTTGCAAGGTTGAAGTCATTTCTTGGAGATGGTTGGAATTAGTTTCTTGAGAGTGCTCCAGGAAAGTATGGACAGAGATGAACCGGTATCAATCTCCATTGGACACTCTTTATCTTCTAATGAGATGGTCACATGAATCTTATTAATGTGCATCTATTGTGATAAATTGTTAAGAGATTCAGTGGGAGATGCTCTAGTAACAGTAAAACATTCATCCCTTTGTTTTTGGTATCTATTTGGTGGCTGCGATGGTGATGATTTTTTTCCAGATTTGCAAACCCTAGCTATATGGCCCTTACATTGGCAGTTTAACAAATAGCATTTCTAAACTGACAGGCAGGTCTTAAGTGATTACCCCCACAACTTAAGCAAATTAACTGCGCTATAGGAAACTGTTGAGGTTTATTTCCTGGATTCCAGCTTCTTTGTTGTTGCAATTGTTGGCGATTAATGAGGCAATTAACATCTTCCCCATAATCTAATAACTCATCAGTGGTACATTCTTCAAAATGTACTGTAGCATTTGGCTTGACTATTGGATTGATAGACGTGCCTGGGATTTCAGCCTCAGAGAGATTGGACATCTCCGTGGCTTGAACCTCTTCTATGGCCATTTTTAATGTGAGATCACCCTTTGCCAACAGATGTATTTGGTGTCTGAGATCTCTCACTCCACAAACCAACTGATCAAGTAGTACGTCATCAAGCTCCTTGAAACTGCATTGTAACACTGCCGTTCTTAATGCAACCATTACACGCTAATGGTTTCTCCTTCTGCTTGTGCTCGCTGCCTAAAAGCGTGTTGCCTCACGATTTGGGATGGCTTTGGGGTGTAATGATTACTAAGGATTTCCTGGAGGGCTTCTCAGGAAACCTCTTTCACAGATTGTGGCACCAATAAAGCGGTGACAGTGTCAAATACCGCCACCCCACAGAAACCTAGAAAATAAGCTTTTTTTTCTGTGATTTGAAATGTCCACCAAGTCAGCAGCATCTAAGAAACACTCGAATCTATTACTATAAGAATACCACATCTCTGTTGTCGGATGAAAACATGGGAACGATGGAGTGGAAGACATCTCGTTAGCCTGCTTAAATAACTTCACGTTTCGTTGGCTTCCTCAGCAATCTTGTACGCCTTCACCACATCAATCCCACCCTTGTTGCCAGTTTTGTGAAGTACAGACAATGTCAGCAGTCTCAATAATTAACTTTTATTAACTAGTGAACTTTTAACTATAACGGTTTGCCACGATAGCAGCAGAACAATAGTAACAGCTGACAGCAAGCGAGCAACGGCTGATGCACGTGGACAGCTCCCTTTATATTGGTCGCTGTCGGCCATCTCAGCCAATGGGAATGCATTCCAGTTCCTCGCTCTGCTCTGTCTGTCATAACAATTGCCCCTCCCATAAGGTATAAAGGACAGGCAAAAGTGACAAAACCTTTGGAGGAAGCAAAGTCATTCGTTTTATTCAGATTAATCCTTGAAGCTCTGTGTGGACTTTGTACTTTGGTTCTTTTTTTATCATTCATTTGGCACTCTAGTTGTTGGCAGCACATGGCTGTTTCATGCCCCAAGAAGTAACGAGGGGCATCAGTCCCTGGGCCTGCTCCCCAACTATAGAAAACCCTGTCGGGAAACATCTGGAACCTGATCTAGGAGAAACCCTGGGTCAGGTGCGCACCAACCTTGAGTCATGCCCAGCAGATATGGATTCCGGACCTCCTCGGCAACCTGATCTTGGTGGCATGAGTTTTTCTGACCAGAAGCTCACAGGGGATTCTGGCACCACCACAAATTTCATGGACGCAACATTTGCAGTCCAGTGTGCAGTCCCTCAGTACCCAGTAGATCCTCCCATGCTCAGGTGCTTTTGTCTGGGCCTATCAAGGCCGCCACACAACCCTTGCACCTGATCATCAGCTCACATGAGGAGTCTATTCAGTTCTACATTACTTCCAGCCTGCATTTTCCCATGGTCTTTAGTTTGGCGTGGCTCAGGACGCATGATCCTCAGATCTGCAGAACCTGATTACTTTCCCGAGCCTGCAGTTCATGGACCACACCCAACACGTCTGTGCAGGACAATTGCTGAGTCCACCCGGGGTGTCCATGCCTTCTAAACTAGTGGACTTTGCGGACGTGTTCAGTGAGCAGTAGGTGGACCAATTGCCCCTGCACTGGCTCTATGACTGTCCCATTGATTTGTTGCTGGACACACCCTTCCCCATGGGCCATTTGTACTTAATATCAGACTCGGAGTTGGCTGTGTTGTGGAACATTTTGGACAAGAATCTTGCTCGGGGTTTTATCTGGCCCTCGTTATTGCCACTACCTGCCCCAGTTCTGTTTGTTAAAAAAAAGACTGGTGACTTGAAGCTTTGTTGCGATTACCACAAATTAAACGCCATCACGGTGCGCAATCAGCATCCTCTGCCCTTGATTCCTGAACTGATGGAGCACCTCCAAGAGGTTGTTCACCAAGTTGGACCTGCATGGAGCGTATAATTTGGTGCAGATCCAGCACGGAGATAAGTGGAAGACAGCGTTTGGTACTAGATACAGACATTTTGAATACACAGTCATGCCATTTGGGTTGACCAATGCTCCCGTTGTCTTCCAACATTTTATAAATGACATATTCTGGGACCTCTTTAGATCAATTTGTCATGGTTTACCTAGACAACATTTTGATCTATTCCATTTCGAGGGAGAGTCACCTGCACCATCTGTGCCTGATTCTGCAATGGCTCCAGGAGAACCGGTTGTATGCGAAACTGGAGAAGTGCCAGTTCTTCCAGTCCACCATCGACTTCCTGGGGCAACACATCTCTCCTGATGGTATTTTGATGGAGCCAAGCAAGTTGAATCACTCCCCAGTGAGTGAAGGATATCCAGCGACCCCTCGGGTTTGCCAACTATTATTAGACTTTCATCCCTGGCTTCGCTTCCCTGACTATGCCACTCACTTAGCTCCTCCAGAAAAAGGTCCCATTCCAGTGGAGTGCTCCTGAGCAACAGGCATTCCAGGCCTTGAAACAGGCCTTCATGAAAGAGCCTATCTTGATACATGCCAATCCACACCATCTGTTCATGATGAAAGCAGATATGTCCAATGTGGCAGTTGGAACGGTATTAATCCAGGCTCATGCGTCCGGCGGTACACTCTTCCTTTGCGCATACTATTCATGGAAACTCAATTCTTCTGAGCACAATTATACCATCTGGGAGAAAGAGCTACTGGCCATTAAGGTGGCATTTAAGGCCTGGAGGCATCATTTGGAGGGGGCATAACCAAGTGGAAGTCCGGACGGATCACAAAAACTTGGAGTTGTTGAAGACTACCCAGAAACTGAATCAACACCAGATCCGGTGGTCCCTCTTCTCTGCCCAGTTTAATTTCTACATCACTTACATTCTGAGTGGTCACAACCAAAGTGTGGACACACTCTCGCAGAAACCCAACTATTCACGTACTGAGGACCAACTCACGCTCCGGAGATTTCTGTCCATAGAGTCTTTCTCCACAATTCAGGAGCCAATGGACCTACAGGCTCAGATGCAGCGGCATGATGCTTGGGTGGATCAACAGAAGCAAGAGATGGGGCCCAACTCTTCATGGTCATTCACTGAGGAACTCTTATGGTACCGTGACAGGCTCTATGTACCAGTGGGGCCACTCTGGGGACTTACAGTATCTTGTCGCAGTGCCATGATAATCCTGTGGCGGGGCACTTCAGCCTCTTCAAAACGTTACATCTAGTTTCTTGGACCTTTTGATGGCCCTGACTATGACACAATGTCCAATCCTACATCAGGTCCTGTGTGCAATGTTGGCAGGCCAAGTTGGCAATGGGGGCTCCCCCAGGCCTGCTCCAGCCCTTGCCGACACCGGGGAGACCTTGGGGTGCCATTTCTATGGACTTTATGATGGATTTGCCTCCATCTTCAGGATTTACAACTGCGTTTGTGGTGGTAGACATGCTGACAAAGATGGCACATTTCATTCCATGTTGTGGGTTACCCATAGCTCGAGCCACCACCTGTATGTTTATCCAGCATGTCTTCCGGCTGCATGGACTACCTGATTAGGTTGTTTTGAACTGAGGGACTCAATTTGCAGCCCAATTGTGGAAAGAGCTGATGATGGCCTTGGACGTGAAAATCTGCCTGTCATCAGCACATCATCCAGAAACCGACGAAGGGACTGAGAAAGTCACTGGGATCCTGGAGCAATACCTGTACTGCTTTGTGAACTAGCAACAAGACATCTGGTCAGATTATTTGGTAGTAGCAGAGTCTGAGTTTAACAACTCACAGCACACCTCCACGCAAGCCATCCCTTTCCTAGCCAATGTAGGATATCATCCTCGGTTCTTTCTCCTTACGCAACTCAACTGTCCAGTTCTGGTGGCTAATGATTATCTGTCCGAGTTGCAGGCTGTCCACCAATTGGTGTGATGGTATCTGGAGAAAGCCAAAGAGGATTTTAAACAAGTTGCGGACTGCTCTCGGTGGGTGACGCTGCCATTGGCTATGGGGGATTGGGTGTGGTTGTCCACCAGGCACCTTCCATCAGACCGACTGGTCAAGAAGTTCAACCACCAGTACCTTGGCCCATTCCTGTGGAGGCAGTTATCAACCCGGTCACCTACTGCCTGACCTTGCCTTGCTCACTACATCCTGACTTCCATAAATCCCTCCTGGTTCCTGAATGGCCAGCCAGTCTGCTCTGCCAACCTGATCATCGCCAGCCAGCATCATGTGATGGAGATGGACCACCTGTCAAGTGAGGCTCTATTCAAAATCCAAGAAAGAAAATCTTAGACTTAATTGTTATAAAGAAGAGGGCTTTTACTGGATATCAAAGTGATAGCATTCCCCTCGGAAGATAAAATTTTAAATCTCCTCGTGGGCTGGTAAACTGAGATCTTGTATAATGTCAGGTACAGCTCCATTCAAAATCTAAGAAAGAAAACCTTAGATTCCATTGTTATAGAGATTGTTTCCCCAAGGATCCAAAACCTCACACCAGAAATCTCATCCCTTCTGCCTTTAGGAAACCCCCAGGCAAACAAGCAAGACAACAAAAAGCACCACTAAAGTACAGCCATTATTAAGATAAATCACCTGGAGGTTCCTTTTTCCTGATAACTGGCAGAATTAACCACCATGATAGGAAAGACAAAAGACCCAGGCAAGAACAAAAGCAGGGCAATCATGAGCACTCGAAACCTATCAAGCAGGCTCAGCTCCAGAAATCTCAACATGTTAAAACCAGCTTTAATAATACCCCAAAACAAGTTACTAATTTTCTCAGAAACCATAAAGCAGCTGAACTTCATGTAAAATATCACCTGGCCTGCATGCTGCAAGCATCAACATCAAAAAATGCTAGGACATGTTGTTATGTGCCTATAAATTAAAGCTATATTTTTAGATTTTTCCAGCTTTATCTGCTTGGTTGTGTGCGTGTGTGTGTGTGTGTGTAGTTTTCAGTTGTGTAGGGAGTGTGTTTTCAGTTGTGTAGTTTTGTGGGTCTGCTGCCAATCCAGTAATCTGAATTGGCAGCAGACCCACAAAACTACACAATTGAAAACACACTCCCTACACAACTGAAAACCACATACACACACACTCACAAAACAGATATAGCTGGAAAAATAAAAAAATAGCTTTAATTTACAGGCACATAACATTTCTCACAATTTAAAAGAACACACACAATGACAACCTCACAAAGCAGCTGCTTTCTAAAAATAGAAAAGCAGCTAAAATTTCCCAAATTTTATATGACTATTTTTTTAGGAAAAAAATTAACACACTTACTGTTTTTTTTAATCATGGGAGTGAAAACCTGACAGCTTTAAAATTTGTAGACTTCAACTCCCAGAATTCCTCTTCCAAGTTTGAAGAGCCTTGTTTTAAATCAAGGGATTTCAAACTTGATAGCTTTAAGACTTGTGGACTTCAACTCCCAGAATTTTTCCTCCAGTCATGTTAGCTCAGGAATTCTGGGAGTTGAAGTCCACAAGTCTTAAAACTTGCTGAGTTTGAAGACCCCTGCCCTGATTTAAATAAGAAAAAAAAGCCAATTACTTACCCAATTGAAAAAAGCAAGCAGGCATCAATGATAAGCTGGATGCAGCACAAGCGAGGCAGAAGGCGTCTGAAGGAGGTAAGTGCTGCTTGCTGAAGGCTGGAGGGGGAGGATTAGTTTAACAAGGCTGGCTAGGCTGGAGCCTATGGGAATTAGTTTGACCAGCAAGGACCTCCGAGGGCTTTTAGAGGTGATCGCGGTGGCTGGGAAGCTCAGGATGAGGCTTGGCTGAGGGAAGGAGCTCTAGGTGACTTCGGCAACGCGGTGCAAGCAATCACGATGCCTTGGCCGACTATGTGAGGCCCCTGGCAAGGAAGTGTATGGGCTTTTGGAAGCCCGGCGGCAGGGGCAGGTGACCGCAAGGGAACAGCCAACCCACAAGGTACCTGCAGCAGCTTGGGGAGCTATGCCAGGCTGCGGATTGAGGCCGTGGCTGGCAAGGAGCTCCACGGGCTTTTGGAAGCCCAATGGTGAGGGCAAGCAGCTGCAAGGGTAGCGGCTGGTCCACAAAGTATCTGCAGCAGCTTGGGGAGCAACACCAGGCTGCGGATTGAGGCCACAGCTGGCAAGGAGCTCCAAGGGCTTTTGGAAGGCCGGCAGTGGGGGTGGGCAGCTGCAAGGGTAGCGGCTGGCCCACAAGGGACACGCGGTGGCTTGGGGAGCTACATCAGGCCACGGATTGAAGCTGCAGCCAGCAAGCAGCTCCACAGGCTTTTGGAAGCCCAGCGGTGGGGGCAGCCGGCTGCAAGAGTAGCGGCTGGCCCACAAGGGATCCGCAGCAATTTGGAGAGCTATGCCAGGCTGCAGATTGAGGCCATGGCCGGTGGAGGCTGCCAGAAGCTTGGGGCAAGGCTGGGCGATGGGAAGGAACACCGGGGGTTCAGCCCAGGGCCGGGGCCGGGCACCAAGGGCTCAGTGCTTACCTGGTCCTGTACGCAGGTCCTGTAGGAGATCCATTGGGGAAGAGTAGATTAGAGTAGTCTCAAATAAGCTTAGGCAAGCAGCTGCAGAGCAGACTAGCATGCGTAAGGAATAAGACCACATGGCGGTGCATTTTTATAGGGTGGGATTGGGATGGGCGGGCTGAGAGTTGTGCGGGCAGGGCAAGCAAGCAACAAGATGACGGGTGGAGCAAGCGAGCAGTAAGATGGCAGGTAGGGCAAGCAAACGAGCAGTGACCACTTGGGCTACTGGGAACTGGTTCGGGGGCGTGACCAGCCGGAAGTTGCTACCAGTTCCGTGACCTACAACAAATTCTTGCTACTGGGCCGCCAGAACTGGTGCGAACTGGCTGAATACCATCTCTGGATCAGACCAATCATCTTGTTCATAATTGATATAACATCTAAGGTATTGCTCCAATACTGATTTAGTTCTCTCACAAGCCCCTTTGATTTGTGGGTGGTAGGCAGAGCTTAAGTCCTGGGCAGAGCCCTACAACTTCAGGAATTCCTTCCAGAAGGTTAATGTAAATTGGACCTCCCTATCTGAAATTATCCATTCAGGAACACCATGTAACCTATACACATGTAAAATAAACAGTTTAGCCAATAATTTTGCAGATGGGATTTTTGCACAGGGTATAAAATGTACCTGTTTGGAAAACAAGTCATTAACCACCCAAATGACTGTATTTCCCTCACTTTCAGGTAATTCCACTATAAAGTCCATGGAAATTTCCTTTCATAGGGCAATCAGCCTAGCTACATGTGTAGTAAGCTGGCAGGTTTTCCAGGTGGCTGCTTGGCTGAAGCACAAATAGGACAACTAGCTACATAAGCTTCTATGTCTTTTTTTAAGGTAGGCCACCAGAATTGCTGTTTGACCAAATGTAAGGTTTTCATGAACCCAAAATGTCCATCAGCTTTCGAATCATGGTTTGCTTTAAGATGGGGCCCCTAAGGCTAACTAATACATATAACTTGGCCCCCACCCATGCCAAACCATCTCAGATAGTACAGTCATTTGAGTGGGTAAAGAACCAACTATCCAGTTTTAAAGCTCCTTTTAACTGTACAGTCAAATCACTCAAAAGGTTAACATCCCCTTTTCCCTGGGCTCTGGTGACCATAGGGGCAGCCAGCCAGTTGCCTTATAGGAACAATAGGATAAAACATTTCTGGGTAGACACTGTTATATTGGGGCAATCTAGATAAAGCATCCGCCATAAAATTCCCACTCCCAGAAGGTTCTTCAATGAAAACTTAAACTGCTTAAAGTATTGCGCCCAGCAGACTTGCTTAGGAAACAATTTTCAAGGCATTTTTAGAGCCTCTAAGATTTATGATCTGTCCACACCTAAAAGGGGTGTTTTGCACCCTCAAGAAAATATCTCCAAGTTGGACTTCTGGGTTGAGCCCTCCTCACTGATGGGCGGTAGATCGTGATCGTCCGCGGCTACAGCCCGTGTTCTTTCGTTGGAGAGCCCCGATCTTTGTGATTAGGGGCTGAAGCTGCCTTGGAGGGGCGGTGGAGTAAGGGGAAGCCACCAGCCAGGTTGAGGGGAGCCGCATCTCCCCCTCTGGGTTTGGTTTTTTTTCCCCCCGAAGACGACTGAAGCAGTGGTCCAAAATGGCCATCCCAAAAAGGAGGACTCAGCTGGATTAAGATTTGTGCAGGAGTGAAGAAAGAAGTGGATAGCATATGAACCGGGACAATTGGGCGAAACAATCAAATAAAAGGTACCCTGGGATTAATGTAACAATGAACTTTTTTAAAAAAAAGAGAATAAGAAAGTAGTGGAATTTCAAAGGGAAAGGAAAAAATAAGAAAAATAATTTTGACAGCTAAATGGGGCTTCGAACCGAGAAAGGAAGAAGCCAGAACAATATACCTAATTAAATTGGATTACAACAAATAGGCATAAATTAAAGCTGGACTTAAGATTGCAAAAAATAATAATAATAAGGAGAGATAAATATGCAAACTGGAGATTGGATTATTGAAATACTGAGACTTGAAAAGCCCTGAATAACAAGCCAGGGGGAAAAGGTGAAAAATTTGTATAATGGAGAGTGCCATCTTGTGGACAAAAAATTAAATTTAAACAAGAGGGGAAAATATCCTGTTTCTCTGTGTACTTGGGATGATACAATGTTAAAGAAAAATTGAAACAATAAAGCAAGAATCCTTGAAAGTGAAAGTTGAACTAGGATAAAAGAAGAAGTAAAGAAAGATTGACTGCGGGACTAATTGGTGATTTTGGTATAGACCCTGGATTGGAATAATTAAAACCAGAAGAAGAAAGAAGGAAAATAAAAGTTTTTGTGGATTTAATGATTACAAGATATAAGAGTATGTAATGATGATATCTCTTCGGGAGCTAACGGTGGATCTTAAAAATTTGAAAGAATTGCTACAGGAAAGAGGTGAATCACTGTGTTCTGTCTTAGAAGCTATGGAAATGGCGATTGAAGAAGAAGAAGAAAGAACCTTAGAAGAGGAGGAGTTAGTTCAAGGAGAAGCCATCTTAAAGACACAATTAATAAAAAAAACACCACAAAGAAGTGGGAAAAGAAGGGAGGTTAAAAATTTGAGATTCAAGAAGGTAATTAAAAAGGGGTATACCTGTGAAATTAGGAAAGATAGAAAGGTCCAGCAGAAAAGGGGAAAGGAGGATATAAAGAGAGAATGGGATACAAACTGGAAAGAGAAAAGATATGGGAAAATGAAGGGGAAGAGAGGCAATAAGAAATGGGAGCAGGAAATAAAGAACTATAAAATGATGAAAGGAAACTGTTTTCATAGAGATAATGGCTAAGGAATTAAAAAAGGGGATTCCGCATGGAGATGAGGGGTAATAAGAATATATTAGCAATCATAAAATAGAAAATAGGGTAATATAGAACATTAAAGAAGGGATGGATACTGATACTCTTTGTTAGATGAATCTATATTTTTATTTTTATTCTTAAAAGAAATAAGGTTTATTAAATACATTAAATTAATGGAAATGAAACGTGAAAATGTTCAAAAAAGAGATTAATATCAGTGACCAGAATTAGTTATGTTTTATTCTTATTTTTGTTTTGAAATTATAAATAAATTTTATAATCAAAGTGGGAAAATACATTGCGAAATCCGATTAAAAAGATATATAATGTTATGTACCTTTTTTTTTTTAAGGGAATGTTTATTATTATTTTAACCACTGAGGTGACACACTCAAATTAGTAGGGGGGGAAACATGTTTTTTTTTTCTTTTCTTCTCTTGTATTAATTTAGAGTTATGGAAAGAATATGTGATGAAATTGCAAATTTGACAGATAAAAGAACTACTTAAATGAGAAAATAATATTAATAAGTTAAGATAGAGTATTAAGAGGAAAGAAAGATATTGATTTTTTTTTCTATTTGGTAAATACATATTGTTATTTCTATTCTTAAAAGAAATATTCATGTTTAAGAACTATACTTGAAATAATTGAAATGAAATGAGAGGATTGAGATTAATATAGTGATTAGAATTAATTTGTTTGTTCTTCCTTTCTGTAAAAGTGGGAATGGAAAAGATAATAATAGAATTAAGTAGAGATTGGATGGGATAGAAAGTTGAATATAAAAAACGAATATATAAAAGCTCGTATTAATCTAGAATTATGGAAAGAATATACGATGAAATGGTAAATCTGATGGATAAAATAACTATTCAAATGAGAAAAGAGTACTAATGTCAAGTAAAGATATTGATAAAAATTTTTTTTAATTAATTAGGTAAGCACATATTGTTATTCTTATTCTTAAAAGAAGTACTTATATTTGAAATAAGTGAAATGAAATGAAAGAAAGTTTAGATTGAGATTAATATTAGAGAGTAGGATTAATTTGTTTGAGCTTCTTTTCTGTAAAAGTTTGAATGGAAAAAGTAATAATAGAATTAAGTTAAAATTGGATAAAATAGAAAATTGAATATATAAAAAAAATGAATATATAACTATTGTCAAATTTGCATGTAAAAGTGATGACCCGGAAATATGTTGTCCACTGAAAAGAGACTTTTATTATTTGTAATGTGAAAAATTGAATAAAACTTGTTTAAAAAAAAAAAAGAAAATATCTCCAAGTTAATAATGCCCATTGGACAGCAAATGCTTCTTTTTCCCAAACAGCCCATCTTCTTTCTGTCTCAGTTAGTTTACTGGAGGTGTAAGCACAAGGTTGCAAAGTTCCAGTTTCATTTGCTTGAATTAGCACTGACCCCACTGCCACATCACTTGCATCGGCCTGGATCAAGAAAGGGGTGTCCATTTCTGGATGCTTTAGCACTGGTTCAGCTGCAAAGAGTTGTTTTAGCTTTTCAAAAGCCACCTGGCATTCCATGGACCATTCCAATGGTCGACTGCGTTTTGGATTCAATTCTCCCTAGTTTTTAGGAGATTTGTAATAGGTAATGCAATCTTTTCAGATACTGGGATAAACTGACAGTAAAAATTAGCAAATCCCAGAAAACTCTAAAATTGTTTTCTGGTGTGAGAAGGAGCACATTCCAAGATGGTCTGGACTTTTTCTGAGTCTATCTCTATGTCTTCATGTGATATGTGGTAATCCAAATAGTCAATTTTCTCTTGGTGAAATTCGCACTTGGATAATTTTGCGAACAGTTCAGCTGCTTGAAGTTTTTTCAGAACTGACCACACCAATTTTATGTGTTCTTTTAAAGTCTCTGTATAGATTAGGGTGTCATCAAGGTAAACCAACACCCCCTTGTATAAATGTTCATGCAGTACCTTGTTTATCAGCTGCATGAATGCAGCAGGGGCCGCTTGCAAACAAAGAGAGAACATTGAATTTGAAACATCCCTAAAGGCAATTGAATGCAGTTTTCCATTCATCTCCCTCCTTAATTCAAACTCAGTAGTACGTTTCTCTCAAATCAAGCTTAGTGAAAATTTTACCCTTGGCAAGATGGGCCAACATGTCCTTCATTAAAGGGAATGGGTACATGTTTTCTATGCAAATTCCGTTAAGATTACAGTAATCTCCCATTGCAGGGAGATGGATCAAATACGTTGGTACTGCCCCAGGCGCCTGATGGATCCAGATAGGTTCCTGATGGAGTTTGGGCCATGTCCTGACGTTTGAACACATGACTCGGTTGAGGACCCGGTCACCACCTGGGATAGGGTGGCGGCTGGGGCCCTGGACCGGGTCGTGCCCTTGCGGCCTCTGACCTGGCGCCGCTCTCACTTGGCCCTTTGGTTCTCCGAGGAGCTGAGGGAGATGAAGCGCTGGAAAAGACGCCTGGAGAGTATTTGGAGGACTACTCGCTCCGGACCTGACCGAAAACTATTACGGTCTTATATTAAGACCTATTTAGTGGCGATAAGGGTGGCAAAGCATTCTTACTTTTCCACCCTTATTGCGTCTGCAGGAAACCGCCTGGCCACCCTGCTTAGAGTGACCCGCTCCCTCCTGGAAGGGGGAGCGTGGGAGGACCCCTTGCAGGGACGGGCTGAGGACTTTTCGAATTTCCTGGTGGATAAAATCACTCGGATCCGGGATGGGTTGGACTCTGAATGGGCAACTCTGGGTGGGGGGTCGGGGCGGAATTTGAGGCAGTCATTTGGGAGGAGTTTGATCCTGTGACCCCCGAAGACGTGGACAGGTTGCTGCGGGGGCTGAATGCTACCACATGTTTATTGGACCCGTGTCCCTCCTGGCTGGTGTTGGCCATTCGGAAAGTGACATGAAGTTGGTTTCAGGGTATTATTAACGCTTCCTTGAGTGAGGGATATTTGCCCGCCGCCTTGAAAGAGGCGATGGTGAAACCCCTCCTCAAGAAACCATCCCTGGACCCAACTTTGTTATCTAATTATCGTCCCGTCTCCAACCTTCGTTTTGTGGCGAAGGTTGTTGAGAGTGTGGTGGCACGACAGCTTCCCCAGCACCTGGATGAAGCTGTCTATTTGGATCCACGTCAATCGGGCTTCACGCTCAGGCACAGCACAGAGATGGCATTGGTCGCATTGGTGGATGATCTCTGGAGGGCCCGTGACAGAGGTTATTCCTCTGTCCTGGTCCTATTAGATCTCTCGGCGGCTTTTGATACTGTCGACCACAGTATCTTATTGTGGTGGCTGGGGGGGTTAGGAGTGGGAGGCACTGTTATGCGGTGGTTCGCCTCTTTCCTCTCTGACTGTTCGCAATTCGTGTTGGCAGGGGGGCAGAGGTCAGCCCCGAGGCCCCTGGTTTGCGGGGTGCCTCAGGGATCGGTGCTCTCACCCCTTCTGTTCAACATTTATATGAAGCCGCTGGGTGAGATCATCCGTGGCTTTGGGGTAGAGTTCCATCAGTACGCTGATGATACTCAGCTGTACATCTCTACCCCGGGCCACCCCGATGAAGCCGTCGAAGTGATGACTCGGTGCCTGGAGGCCGTGCGGTGTAGGATGGGGCAAAACAGGCTTCAGCTCAACCCATCTAAGACTGAGTGGCTGTGCTTCCCGGCACCCTGGTACAGCCAGCTGGTTCCATCGCTGGCTGTGGGGGGGGAAATACTTGCCCCCACAGAGAGGGCCTGCAATCTGGGTGTCCTTCTGGATGTGTGACTGTCATTGGAAGACCATGTGGCGGCCGTCGCCAGGGGGGCTTTTGGCCAGGTCTATAGGATCTACCAGTTGCAGCCCTTTCTGGATCGGGATGCGCTTCGCACGGTCACTTCCGCCCTTGTAACCTCCCACCTAGACTATGCCAATGCTCTCTACATGGGGCTGCCTTTGAAGAGCATCCGGAGGCTCCAGCTGGTGCAGAATGCAGCCGCGTGGGTGGTGTTGGGGGTTCCTCGGGGCTCCCATGTTACGCCATTTCTGCGCAAGCTGCATTGGCTCCCGGTGGCCCTCCGGGTGCGCTTCAAGGTCTTAGTTATCATCTTTAAAGCGCTCCATGGCTCGGGATCAGGATATTTGCGAGACCACCTCCTGCCATTATCGGCCTCCCGCTGACCGATACGCTCCCATAGAGTTGGCCTCCTCGGGGTGCCGCCGGCTGGACAGCTGGCGACCCCGAGGATGTGGGCCTTCTCATTGGGGCACCCTCTCTCTGGAACGAATGACCCCCGGAGATGAGGACCATCCCTGATCTCCTGACCTTCCGCCGTGCGTTGAAAATTCATTTATTTCAGCAAGCTGGTCTGGCCTAGGGGTTTTTAAATCTTTTAACCTGGTTTTAACTTTCTTAATTCCCTTATTTTTAATCTTTTGAAAGGGCCAATGTATTTAATTCTTTTAATTTTTAAATATTGTATATGTATTTTATATGTGTATTTTATCTTGGCTGTTCACCGCCCTGAATCCCTTTGGGAGAGGGGGGCGGTATATACATTTAAATAAACAAATAAAATAAATAAATAAATAATCTACACATAAGCAAAGAGAACCATCTTTCTTTTCTCGAAACAGCACTGGGGCTGCCACTCACGACCTGGCAGTCTGGATGAAACCTCTCTCAAGGTTCTTATCAATAAACAAATGCAATTCCTCCAATTCTTGCAGTGTCCTTGAATACAGTTTAGGCTTAGGGAGCTTCACCCCTGGCAGAATTTCAATGCTGGCAGAATTTCAATGCTGCAATCTGTGGGCAACGAGGGGGAAGTGCATCCAATGCTTTCTCACTAAAGACCTCCCTTAAGTTCCAATACTCTTCAGGGAATTTTTCCTCCCCCACAATACTTTCAGTGCCCATTGACGCCAACTTCTGGGATATTTTTAGAGACAGTCCCACCCCTTCCGGTGGCTGATCGATGCATATGCGCAGTAGCCCCAGCTACTGATCCATCCAGTTGGCAAAAGGCTATGGGAGTTTTTAAAATTCTTAGTCTTAATCCCAGTTTCTCTATGACTTCTGAGCTAATTACACACCTAGTACACCCAGAGTCCAACAAAGCCAACATCTTCCCCTGGACACCAGAGGCAGGCACCCTTAATCTCACTGGGATAGTCATAGGGCCCCTTTGGGGACTTACCAGAGGATCGTCATCAGAGTTGGATTTACTTTTGCCAGAAGAGGTCAGAGTTCCCAGCTCCTCTCCTTTTGGAGGGCATACTCTACAACCTTCTCCTCCTTCATTGTAGTTTAGTACAGCTTGATTGGGTTTTTTTCAAATTTTCTTCCTCCTGCTGGCACCTCTTTGCCTCCAACTTAGCACAGCAATCTGCAGCCCAGTGACCTTCTTTTCCACATCGGAGGCATGCTGTGGTTTTGGGTTTCACAGCTGATCCACCCATTTTAAGTTTTGGGGCCTCTTGAGGGTTCACCAGAGAGGGCTTGCTCCAGCTGGGACCACCTCTGTGTCTGTTTCTCATCAAATCGATTTCCACATTTGCTGCTAGCATGTACCAGAGTTGCAAATTCCTAGGATCCCTTCTAGAGATACAGCTTTGATAAGCATCTTCATACAGCCCATCCTTGAAAGCTTCTATCAGGGGTCCTTGGGACCAACCTCAAATATGGCACACCAGTTCTCTAAATTCCTGGGTGTATTCAGCCATAGACCTCCGCCCCTAGTTTATCATTTTCATCCTAATCCTAGCCTTACATTCATCCAGTGGATCTTCAAATTGGGTGCATAATGCTGCCATGAACAGGTAATAGTCCATCAATTGTGTGTGTGTGGGGGGGGCATTATCATTATGCAATGTCACCATCCATTTTGCAGCGGTTCCCTCTAAAGCTCTGGTGACACACCTCACTTTTGCCACCTCTGATACAAAATCATCACCATATTCCTCCATATGGTTCCAAACCTGGGCTAGAAAGAATCCTAACTCTTTTGGATCCCCTCCATATTTTACTTCCAGCAGAGGAACCTTTGAAATTCGATGCCTCCATGGAACTACTCCCCACACCGGGAGGCGGGGGGGTTGGGCGGCAGCTGCCATCTGAACTGGCCAGGACTGATTTATGGGGATGGCTGGCTGGGCTCCCATTGCTTCCATTTCCCTCCTCTTTCCCCCAGTTTCTTCATGGGTCAGCAATTCATACTTTTCGTCAGGTTTGTGTCCTTCCATAGCCTCATTTAAGAGATGTAAAGCTTGTGCTAGCAGAAAGTTCCTTCTTTGTTCCTCCTGCCAAGTATCCTCTCCCCAATGGCATCTGGTAGTTGTCACCCTTGAGGGGTTTTCCTCTGGGACTTTCCATCCAACTCCCAAAGACCATTTGGGTCAGACCACCGGTTTCTCTCCGATCTGTAATCTTGCCAGCAGTTCAGCCTCTCCTTCAGCATCAAGAAGCAGAGAGGGTGTATTTTCAGCAATTCCCAAATCTTCCTGGTCACTGGCTGAGTTAGACATTGTTTTTCAGACCCCCTCGGAAGATAAAATTTTAAATCTCCGGGTGGGCTGGTAAACTGAGATCTTGTATAATGTCAGGTACAGCTCCATTCAAAATCTAAGAAAGAAAACCTTAGATTCCATTGTTATAGAGAAAAGGACTTTTATTGGAAATCAAAGTGGTAGCATCAAAAGAATTCAAGATCTGAGGCATTAGGCGCAAAAATCATATATACTAAGTTATGGCAACGTTCCCATCCACAATAGTGCAAACTGGCTGTCCAATCTGAGATGTATATAATGTCATGTGGGGCATCTTCAGTGGTGTTTCAGACATGTGGCTCACCAGGGCAGTTGACTTTGGCCTGCTTAGATAAGAAATTACAGATGTACAATAAGCAAGTAAGAAAGTTTTCCCAAGTTTTACAATTCATCTGAAGCCTCTAGCACTCTTCCCCTTCCACAAAGCCCACTTAATTTCCCCCCCCCCCCCATTTCTATGGCAGCCAGAAGGACAAGCAGAAGAAGGATTCTTGTAGGCTGATACCGCCTGAGTACAAGGTAGGCAGAATTCAGGACTCTCGGTGGCTGAAAGGGCAGTTCTAGTACTTCATTGAGTGGAAGGGTTATGGACCGGGCGATTTCATATGGGAGGATGTGATTTCTGAACATATCCCTGCTTTGGTGGAAGCATTCCATGCCCAATTTCCATCATGGCTGCATCTGGACCATTGGGCCTAGGTGAAGGGCTCTGTGATAAGGGATAGTGTTGTGGTTCGCTGACAACCTGTGCAGACGGCAGTGGAATCAGACAGTGGGGAAGAATGACGATCAGTCAGGGTGTCTGGAGAAGATTTGGATGAGGGTCCTGTGTCCAATGCAGAGATGGGGCCAGTACCATCTGAGAGTGGATGCTGACTCCGGAGCCTCCAGAGTCTGGCAGCAATGAGGCCGAAAAACAAGGGGAGCCTGTTCCCAGTGCTCATGTGTGCAGATATGCTAGAAGGCAAGAGTAGCCAAGACAAAAGGGGTGACTCAGGAGTAAGGCTTGGAGGTGATTGCCCCTCCCATAAGCAGGGGTGGGATTCTACCAGTTCGCACCTATTCACTAGAACCAGTTGTTAACATTCTAAGCAGTCCGGAGAACTAGTTGTTAGAAGAAATTACTGGCCTAATCCTGTAAGGAAGGCAGGAAGAAAACATTCTGGTGTTGCTTACAGAAACTGCCTCTCCGTTAACCCTTATTACATTCTTGGCAGGATTAGACTTCCTGTCTCAGGAACTTCTCTGGAGGTTTTTTTCCCTCCTTTGCTGGTATTTTGCTTGTGTGGAGTGACCATTCAAAGTTACAATGGCACTGAAAAAAGTGACATGACCATTTTTCACACTTACAACTGTTGCAGCATCCCCACAGTCATGAGAGGCCAGGCAAGGAGATGTGTGCCTCGATGTGAGTAATATTGAGTTGGCCACACCCAGCCAATAACATGACCACCAAGCCATGCCCACCAACTAAGCCATGCCTACAGAACTGGTTGTTAAAAAAATTGAATCCCACCCCTGCCCATAAGGTATAAAGGACAGGCAAAGGTGACGAAACCTTTGTAGGAAGCAAAGTCATTTGTTCTGTTCAGATTAATCCTTGAAGCTCTGTGTGGACTTTGTACTTCGGTTGGTTTTTTAGCACTCTAGTTGTTGGAAGCAATTCAAAGGAAAGAAAGGTGGATGCTTATCTCAAAGGGACTGTTTGGGACTCATTACCAGCTGGGAATGAAAATAATTTCCCAGCATTGAAATAAACCAAGAGTTGTTTTAACTAAGTGTGTGTTTAATTATGGTCTAGGGAAGCCTGGGTCAGAACATAAGCCTGACAAATGTCTCTGCCTCTGTGTGTGTGTGTGTGTGTCTGTCTGTCTGTCTCTTTCTCTCTCTCTCTTTCTCTCTGCCTGTATCTGTGTGTGTGTGTGTGTGTGTCACTGTCTCTCTCATTCTGTCTCTCTCTTTCCCTGTCTCTCTATTTCTTGCTCTCTGTCTTTCTCTGTCTCTCTGTGTGTGTATGTGTGTCTCTCTCTCGCTTTCTGTATCTCTCTCTCTGTGTCTCTCTGTGTGTGTCTTTCTCTCTGTCTCTCTGTGTGTCTCTGTGTGTGTCTTTCTCTCTGTCTCTCTGTGTGTGTCTCTCTCTCTGTATTTGTATATTTCTCTGTGTGTGTGTACCTCTGTCTCTCTTTCTGTATATGTGTGAATGTCTGTGCCTCTCTCTGTGTGTGTCTCTGACTCTCTGTGTCTGTATCTGTATATGTCTGTCTGTTCTGCCTCTCTCTCTGTCTGTCTCTCTGTCTGTCTCTCTGTCTCTCTCTGTGTGTGTCTTGCTGCCTCATAGACTGCAGCAGGAAACAGCGGGCTGTATCTCTGTATCTCTCTCTCTGTCTCTCTGTGAGTGTCTCTGTCTCCCTCTGTCTCTTTTTCTCTGTCTCTCTCTTTCTCTGTCTCTCTTTCTCTGTCTATCTCTCTCTATATATATGTTTTTCTCTCTGTATATGTGTCTTGCTGCCTGACAGACTGCAGCAGGAAACAGTAGGAGGCTGCATCTCTGTATCTCTTTCTGAATCTCTCTCTCTCTGTATGTCTTTGTGTGTGTCTGTCTATCTGTCTCTCTCTTTCTGTGTATGGGTCTGTCTCTCTCTCTCTCTGTTTCTCTCTGTGTGTTTTTGTCTCTCTCTGTTTTTTTCTGTGAGTGTCTTGCTGCCCAACAGACTGCAGCAGCAAATAGCGGATGGTTGTATTTCTGTATCTCTCTCTGTATATCTCTCTCTGTTTCTGTGTGTGTGTGTGTGTGAAGTCTCTCTGTCTCTGTCTGTCTCTCTATCTCTATCTCTGTCTTTCTGTCTTTGTTTGTCTCTGTTTCTCTCTGTGTGTGTCTTGCTGCCTGACAGATTGCAGCAGGAAACAGTGGGCAGCTGTATCTCTGTATCACTCTCTGTCTCTCTGTGTCTCTGTGTGTCTTTGTCTCTTTGTCTCTGTGTGTGTGTGTCTCTGTCTCTCTCTGTGTCTCTCTTTCTCTGTGTCTCTGTCTCTCTCTGTTTCCCTCTCTGTGTGTCTTGCTCCCTTACAGACTGCAGCAGGAAATAACAGGTGACTACTTCTGGCTTTTGTTAGTGCTGGTGCCTCGGTTGCTGAGGGAGATGCGTGACTGGCTCTCCGCCCCAAGATACTGACCCAACCCCACAATAGCTGATGCCGCTGCTGTTGTCAGGAGCAAGGAAGAGGAGAGAACCCCATTGTAAAGTGTGCTAATTTTCATTGTGCTGAGTAAGGTGCTGCAAGAGCAGTGAGCAGGCCACAGAGGTGATAACAGCCTTGGCATTGGCTGTGGCCAAGTCTGGCCACTGTCTCCGGGTGGAGAGAGCAGGTTGCACATCTCTCCAAGTGACCAAGGTGCACCCAGCACAAACAAGAGTCAGAAGAAGTGCCCTCAAGACCCAGCTAGAGATGAGGTGCTGAGAATCAGCCCAGCAACTTCTATCCGCCACAGTGCTTCCCTGCTGCGGCTTACAGCTCCAAGCCCAATGTAGCGGGAGACAAGGGCTACCTTGAACACAAATGTACTGCAATGAAGGCAGAATGCAGTTGCTGCACAAAGGCAAGTACAGGGGCACTTTGCCCCTGCACTAAAGTTCCAGTCATTGCCTCTCCTGATTCCTCCCCCCCACAGTCCTTACCTCGATTTATGAGCAAGTCTCTGTCCCCCACTGTCATCCTTACCTTCTCAGGCCAGGTAAGAAGTTACTCGGAGGGGATGGGCGATTGGTAGGGCCAGTTAGTAGTTGGACCAGCCAATTCACCCAACTGCAGAAAAAGTTAACTACCAGTTTGGTGATTGAAAAAAATTGGAAAAAAAATGAAAAAAATTGAAAAAAGGATTTTATAAAAAAATTGAAAAAAGAAATTTAAAATTAAAAAAGATTTTTAAAATTCAAAAAAATTGAAAAAAGGAATTAAAAAAATGAAAAAGAATTCAGAGATTTTAAAAACGTAAGAATTTACAAGAGTTTTTGATTCTTTAAGAAGTAATATGCACTTTTTTGTTGGAAGTCTCAGGCTATTTTCTAGACACTGTGCTCTTAATTCTTCTACACCCTTACTTGAAAGTTTATCCCTTTCCTCCCTGTCCACAATTGGTTTGTCATTTCCCCCCTGCTTTCTTGTCCTTTGGTTACCTGGCCACTGCCAGAGTTTTTAGGTTTGAAATGCTGATGTGGCCACTCTGTTTAGCTGGTCCATTGCACTGCTCTTAGTCACTGCTTGAGGTGCTTCACACCTCTTCCATGTAGCTCTGCACCGCTGCTGCTCAAGGACCGCTATACTGCTCATAGCTGTTTTTCTGCCACCTAGCTCTATTTCACCACTGCTCAATGGCCTCCATTTTTACCACACTGGCTCCACTCAGGTGTCAGGCTGGGTCACTGGGCTGCCTCTCTGTCTCTCAGCTCGGCTGTCTCTCCTTCTCTCAGATGGGCTGCCAGGCTACCTCTTGGTTGGGACACTGGGCTGTCTTTCAGCTAGCCCAGTTGGGCCACCTCTCAGCTGGGTCACTTTTCAGCATGTCCACCTCTCAGCTGAGCTACTTCTCACCTTTTTGAACTTTTTTAAAAAAAGAGTTCAAGTTCTTTTTTTAAACCCCCTTGTAGTTAATCTTGATATAATTTGTGATCCACATCTGTATTGAAAATGACAGATGAATAAAATTTGCAGAGTAAAGCAAAATCTCAGCTTAAAAAATAGTATCTCAGCTGAGAACACACACAAAAAAAGAAATGCCAGCTTGTTGCTAGTGTAAAATAAGATTATACAAAAATATATATGGTATAAAAAGATAATATAAGGTAGCCCACAAAAATCCAGAAAATATTTTAAAATATTAGAAATTTAAAAATATTGTAAGCTAAGAGCTTGTGGGCCACAGAATTGTCCCCACGTCAAGTTAACTTGTTCCATCCTGATGCAGCTGTCCCATGTCAGCCACACCCACAATGAGTGGCATCGAGCTGGCCACATCCACTCAGCAATGCCCACCCAGACATGCCCACCTAGTCATTTCAACCCAGATACTGGCTTTTTGAGGGCAACCATAATGCTGTGTCAACTTGCAAAATACTTCAGTTGAAGCCATTCGTTCTCATGCTTATTTCTTTTTTGTTTCTTGATTGCTAATCATGGGGTGAGGGAAGAAGGAACTTAGAAATGCAGTGCCTCAGATGCTAGTCAAAACATCTAACAGCCAGCGTGTAAACCAAGGCCATGTCAACGGACACCTGTCAAAGCTGAGTGGGAGCCAGTGGCTGATTTGATTGGCCCATGTGACCTAAAAGACATAGACAGGTGTTTGATGGGTCCGCACGGGAAATGAGAGGCAGAACACGATGAACTAGTAAGCAGCCTTTATTTTAAACCAGTTCAGAAAAAGCTGCTCAGCTGCGGCAGGCACCGGCTTTTATAACCGACACTGTCCAAAGCTTCAGCCACTGACGGGACTTCATATTTCCCACCAGCAGCTGGGCCAATGAGTTGAATCTATTAGCCGACTCACTTTTTGGCCGTGTTTGGTCATATATATCACCCCTCCCCTCCTAGTTAGGTTTCCTCCAATCCGTGCCTGCCTACCATACGTAATCCCATAAGTAGGTGGGGCTTTGATGGGTGCAATTGGACCTGCACACCTCACTTGTTCCTGGGGTTGTGACCCAAGTGGACGGGTCTGCCGCTGCTCCAGTCCCCACCAGTGGAACCATCTCGTAACTTGTTACTGGCTTGGCAAGGACCGTTGAGCCTGAGGCCTCAGAAGGACCCCGCGGGACTTCCTCTTCATAAGATAAGTGTCTCTGTTGTTGGTGTTCGGGGTTTTGTGCCTGCGGGATTGATGTTTGTGCCCTGTGTTGTTCAGTTGTCGTGTGTCGGGTGTTTGGCTGGTTGTCTGTGCTTGGGACCCAGTCCCGTAGTTGATCAATATGACGCTTCCATAACTTCCCTTCCTCCATCTCTACTCTATAGGAGTGCGGCCCTGTGTTTTTGACTGCCCTCGCTGGCACCCAGGTTGGTCCCCCAGTGTAACTGTGTGTGTAAACTGGGTCCCCTATGGTGAATTGTCTGCATTTCCCCGTGGAGTCTGGGGGTGTTTCTGTGCTGTAGTTAAGATGGACCCGGTCTAGTACAGTCTGCAGCTGCCGACCCATTAACAGTTCTGCTGAGCTGCGGTTTGTTGTAGTGTGGAGTGTGGTGTGCTGGGCAAGGAGTATTCTGGCAATCCTCTCCTGCCAGTCCTCTCGGCCAATACGCTGTAGCATTTTCTTAGTGGACCGAACCATTATCTCCGCTTGGCTGTTTGAGTGAGCAGGCACTGATAGTGCGTGTCTGATCCCCAGTTTGGCTAGGAAGGCCTCGAACGGTTTCAAGGTGAACTGCAGGCCATTATCTGAGATGAGGACATCTGGTAGTCCATGGGTGGCGAATAGGCACCTGAGTGCTTTTATTGTCACCTTCGATGTAATGGATTGCATTAGAATTACTTCCAGCCACTTTGACTACGCATCGATGACTATCAGGAATGTCTGTCCCTGACAATGTTTGCCCAGTGAAGTCGACATCTATTCAGGCCCATGGTGTTGTAGGTGTCTCCCATTTCCTGGGTCTCCCAGCCGGGGGTGCTGACCTGGATTTTGGCAGGGTGTACAAGTGGAAACCCAGGTTTCTATCTCGTTGTCCATCCCTGGCCACCATACATAGCTTCTGGCTAGGGCTTTCATCTGGACTATTCCGGGGTGGCTCTCGTGAAGTGTTTCTAATATTTTATTTCTTAATGGGGGGGGGTGACTACCCGGTCCCCCCACAGTAGACTACCCTTCAGTATTGACAGCTCAGCTTGCCTATTTTGTTATGATTTGTATTCCTCCCCCTGTGTTGCCTCTGGCCATCCCCTCCACACCCAGTTTGAAATCCGTGCCATAGTTTTGTCGCAAGCAATGAGCCTTGTGACCTCTGAGGACATCATCATTCCGGGCCATATGTTCTCTATTAGCAGCACTATTGTGGATGGTGCTGGCTCTTTGGCTGTGTCTGGGAGGAGGCAATGGCTGAGGGTGGCGGCGTGGGCAATGTCTTTCCCTGGCCGGTGGGTTAATGTGTAGCTGCATGCTGCCAAGAATACTGTCCATCTCAACATCCTGGGAGACAGGATGTTTGGTGTGGGTTTGTCGCCAGCGAGGATGCGCAATAAGGGTTTATGATCAGTGATGAGGTTGAACTGCTTGCCGTACAGGTACTTATGGAAACGCTTTACCCCTGCAACCGAGGCAAGCACTTCCTTGTCGATCTGGCTGTAATTTCTTTGAGTTTTAGATAGTGTCTTTGAGAAATAAGCAATGGGGGCTTCAGTTCCATTAGGTAGTTTGTGGCTGAGGACTGCTCCGATGCCGTAGGGGGAGGCATCACAGGTTAATGTTAATGGTAGCGTCTCGCTGTATTGGATGAGAACACTGTCTGATGTTAAGATGCTTTTTATTTTTTTAAATGCCTCAGCCTTGCATTGTCCCCATGTCTAGCTCATCATTTTATTGAGCAGCCTGTGGAACAGTTCTGCAACAGTCTTTTTCTGTGGCAGAAACACATTGTAAAAGTTCAGCAACCCTAGAAACGCTTGCAGCTCTGCTTTGTTTTGTGGCGTGGGGGCTTTCCGCATGGCTTTAAGTTTCCCGTTTGCGGGTCTGATGCCTGCAGCATCAATTAGGAACCCCAAACATTTTACTTGTGGAACTGGTATGTGACATTTCTTTCTCTTTAATTTCAAACCTGCCTCCTGGAATCTTCCAAGGACTGCCCTTAGATGTTCCATCAATTGGTCCCTGCTGGTAGCTGAGACAATTACATTGTCGAAGTAGGATATTACTCCAGGGATGTTGTGCAGCAACCATTCCATGATACTCTGGAACAGGCCTGGGGCTATGCTTACACCAAATTGGAGTCTCTTGCACTTGAATGCCCCCCTGTGCATGACAATGGTTTGCGCCTCAGCAGTAGCCTCATCAATGGGCGGTTGCTGATAGGCCTGGGACAGGTCCAATTTAGCTAATATAGTCCCCCAGCCCAGGGAGTGTAGAAGGTGCTGGACTGCGGGCACTGAGTAGGTGATTTGCTGAAGCGCTTTATTAAGGGTCATTTTATAATCAGCACAGATTCTTATCGACCCTTCTGGCTTAACCGGAATCACAATCGGGGTCTCCCATTTGGCATGGTCCACCGGTTCTAGAACCCCTTGGGCTATTAATTTGTCCAGTTGTTCCTTGACCTTTGGTTGGAAGGTGAACAGGACTCACCGTGGCTTGAGACGGACCAAGGCAATCTTGGGGTCTAAATTAAAAGATATAGGGGTCCCCATGAACTTGCCCAGTTTGTCATCGAAGATTCCCATTCCAATTCCACAATGTCTCTGGTCAGTCTGGGGGGGGGGAGGAGGTCTCGGTTGTGTGGATGCTGGCGATGCTTATCTGGAGTGGCAGGAACCATTCCCTGCTGAACAGACTGGGTAGGCTCCGGTCTACTATTGTGAGTGGTAGGTTCCAGCGGAAGGTGCCATACTCCATGTGTGCAGTCTTTTTCCACAGAACCAGTATGCGGCAGCCCTGGTAGTTTCTCAAAATAATGGCTTGAGGTTCCAATTGGTTGCGCCATTGTCCGGGTATGAGTTTTTTAAGAGTGTCCCACGAGATCACTGATATGTAGGACCCCGAGTCCACTTCCATACAGCAAGGTTTGCCCTCGATTCTGACCTTGGTTATTATTTTGTTTGCTTCAAAGGTGTCAATGCGTCTCACTCTGGTCTGCGCGTAGCCCACGAACATGAAATGGGCTTCCTCTTCCCTGGTGTCTTCCCTCTTTTTGAATCTCCCGACAGGGTTCTTCCACCCTCCCCCTTGGTGGCCATGTTGTTTCGTGGGCAACGTGGCTCGCTGGCCATGCTTGCTCGTCGGTTGTGTCACACAGCATATCTCTGCCATGTGGCCTCTACATTCGCATCTCCAGCATACAGTGTCTCTAAAATGGCACACGGATTGGAGGTGTTTCCACCACAACCGCCACACTCTCGGGTTCCCGGTTTCCCACCTGCCTTACCAGACCTTAGCTTATGTACGTCTCCACCGTTGTCGTCGTTGCTGGTGTTGGAGGTGGACTTGCTGGGCCACAGCAGGCAATCAGTCCCAGTTGCGTGGACTTTTCCGCTCCCTTGGATCTGTGCCACTGAGATGGCGGATGATTGTGTGACTCTGGCTTCATTGACGGCGTCTTGGAAGGAGACATCCTCATGGGCCAGGAGTTTCTTTTGTAGTGCAGGATCCTTTGTTCCTAGGATGATCCGGTCCCGGATCATCCCCTTGGTATCTGGGAATCTGCAGTTCTTTGCGATTCTCCATGGCTCTGCCATGAATGAGTTGATCATCCCTCCCTCTCTCTGGCTCCATGTATAAAAGTCGTAGTGGCTGGCTAGATAGGATGGAGATGGGCCATAGAGACTCTGGCAGGCTGGAGCTCATCCCAGGATATGGTCTGCAGCTCATCCGCAACCAGGGCATCGGTCATTTCATAGATCTCAACTTCGCAGTATGTTAGGAAGAATGCCCTTTTCTGCGCATCGGGGGCTGCTTGGAGTCCATTGACCTCCACATGTAGGTTGAAATGGCCCATGTAGGATGACCATTTCTCCTTAGTAGGATCATAAGGGATAGCCATCGGGTGGTAGGCCAGGCTGGTCACACAATGTGTCATGTCGTCAGTTGGTTAGGTTGTTCTTGACGGTGCTTCGTCTGTTAGTTGCGGTTGAAATGGTGTCCAATCCCACGAAATGTCCTTTGTTCTCTCCGCAGCTCAGAATTCCATCCTCATCGCTAGTGTTTGATGGGTCTGCGTGGGAAATGAGAGGCAGGACACGATGAACTGGTAAGCAGCCTTTATTTTAAATCAGTTTGGAAAAAGCCGCTTAGCCAAAGCTTCATCCACTGATGGAACTTCATTTTTCCCACCAGCAGCTGGGCCAATGAGTGGAGTCTATTAGCCGACTCCACTCTTTGGTCATATTTGGTCATATATAACAGCAGGGAGAATTCTATTCTTTTAACTATTGCTAAGTGTAGGAACTGTTTTAGAGCTATCTTCACGTTTCTAATCGCCAACAGAATATACTCAATAAAGGACTTTCTGAACCTAATCCAAGTGTCAGAGTCCTGACTTCCCTAAATTCATTGATCCGAATGATTACAGCAAGCTAGCTCTAAAATTACTGACTGTCATTTTGGGGATGACAATGAACCCAGCATCTACCAGTGCTGGGCCATCTCTAACCTGACTGGCTCATTTAGGTGGCTGGCTGGTGCTCCTCCCAGTAGGGAGCCATCCACCTATTCAAATTTAATGGATTTAGACAATCTCTTTACCCAGATCAGGCAGCATCTGCACCCTGAGTCTATCAGATCTCTGAACTTGACCTGGGCCAAATTGGGGGCTGTGATGGTGACATGGATGAGGAAAGGACAGATAGCTCCACTTACCATCGGGTCACTTTCCCCGTCATCTTGCTATCATAGGTGGACTCCTCATCAACCAGTTCCCTCTTCCTCCTGGCTGTGGAAGCGGACTTCCACGACCTGATGGGCAGCTTGAGGCTACTTGGACATCTTTCAGGGTGGCTTCCCTGGACTGGGTAGGGCTTCCTTTGGCTTAGGGCTGGCCACTGTGCACTTTGCGCTGCAATGGCCCAGTGGACCACATCAGAAGCACTGGAATGGCACTCAGGTGCTTCTCCCAGGAGGCCCGATCATAACCGGGGGGGGGGGGGGGTCGGCTGCTTTTCAGTGGGAGGTTTCTCTGGAGCCCACCATAGTTCAGGCCAGCTTCACTCTTGGGTTTGCACTCCCTTAGCTCCACAACCAACTCAATGGCTGTGCGGTACCAGTCGTGCAGTCAGTTAGGCAGGTCCCAGTAAGCGCTAGCTTGGTGTAGCTCCCAGTCAAGACCCACTTTGAAGTAATGGATCAGCAATTGTTCTGGCCAGTACCTCAGTTCCACTGTGATCTGGTGAAATTCATGAATATACACTTGCACAGGTCGACCCCTCTGTCTCAGCGGTTCCTGTTCAGCCTCAGCTTGTTGGGTGTGCATGACATCTTCAAACTGGCCTTGAAGTTCATCCAAAAACATGCCCACATTCCCCAACTCCTGGACATTTTCTTCATGGAGGTCAGCCATCCACTTGGCACCTCCCTTTCCAAACCCGCTGCCACTGCATTAACCATTGCCCTTTGGTTGGGATAGGTGTGGATGTAGCAATCCAGATAGGCAACTGCCTGGCTCTCAAACAGCGCCAGCTGGTTTGGGTCACCATCGAAGATGGCCTGGAAAAGGGGGGGATGCACCACTAGCTGCGGCACCTGTCAATGGACAGTCTGCTATTTGGGAGCACCCCAGAGCAGGTGGACTTGACATGGCTCAAGGACTCCATTTCTCCAGTCTGCATATGACTCTTCCAAGTGGTTGGACCCCCTGGCCCTGATTTCCCATTCCTGCCATGACCGGGCATTGTGGAAGCTTGTCCCATTGAGCCTTTCCTTGTGCTGTTCCAGCTCCTGGCTGACCAGGATGGTGGAATAGCTCCAGTCCTCTCCCTTGTCCTCTTCAGTCATCCCCCTCTCCCTCCATTTAGTCAAGTGCAGCCCAGAGATCCCACAAGAGCTTCAGTCCCAAGGGTCATTGCTGCCTGCCATCATCCTTCTGATTCAGCCAGCCATGGGCTCTCCATCACCTCTGGATATCCCCTGGCTGCTGTCCCCTCCATCTGAGTCTTCAGATGGATGTCCAGCTGTTGGGCCTCTCCCATAGCTGGCATGGCCGCTGCCACACACCACGATCACCTTGGCCTCATTGGCTTCAGCTCTCTTCAAAGTTCCCTCCGCCATTGCTTCCTGAGTTTCATCGACCCTCCCAGTTCATCCTGGGTGGCTGGCCAAGTCTCAGGGTAAAGAGATTGTCTAAGTCTCAAGCAGATGGATGTCTCCCTACTGGGAGGGGCACCTGCCACCCACCTAACTGAGCCAGTAAAGTTAGAGATGGCCCAACACTGGAAGATGCTGGATTCATCGTCACCCCCAAAATGACAGTATCAATAATCTTAGAACTAGCTTGCTGTCATAATTCCAATCAAAGAACTCAGGGAAGTCAGGACTCTGACACATGGGTTAGGTTCAGAAAGTCCTTTACATCAATTAGAAAGATAAAGCTAGCTCTAAATAGTTCTCATGCTTAGTGACAGAAAAAATAATATGATTTTTCCCTCTCCTATGTCTTTTAGGTCACATGGATCAATCAAATCAACCACAGGCTCCCACTTGTTCCAAGAGGTGTCTGTTGACATGGCCTTGATTCACATGCTGGGTGTTAGATGTTTTGATTAGCAGCTGAGTCACTGTATTTTTAAGTTCCCTCATCCCTCCCACCCTCTGCCACCGTGTATGGCAACCAAGAAATGAAAAAGAAATAAACACGAGAAAGAATGGCTTCAACTGAAGTTGTTTTACAGGTTGGCATGCTGATGCAATCCTCAATGAAATTGAATTTGACACCCCTGATATAAACGGAGTTAACTTATAAAGATTATAAAGATTATTAAGAATAAATAGAAATACATATGATTTCAACAGCATGGTAGATAAAGCAGTAATGGTTAAATTGGTTGTTCTAATTAAAGAGGAGAATGTATTTATGTTTTTTATTTGGATATCATTTCTGGATTTTGTGCTTGTGATGAAAACAAAATGAAACTGACTTAGGTTTTGCTGATTAGATAGATTTGTTTTATAGAAATGGCTAGTTATAAACTAGTGCGTAAAAGTCAAAATTGAGGTTGTAATATTATCCTATACTGTGCTAAGAAGAGTTGGAAGTCAATACTTCCAACTTAAACAAATAAAATGAATAGGTAACTATGGTCATGTTTATATTGAGAGGTGAAACCTGGAACTTCCTTGTACTTTGATAAGTATTAGCAGAGTTTCCTTGGTTACAAGGAGTATGCAGCAAATGAAGTCAGTGTGCAAAGATGTAGCAATGAGCACAAAGTCAAACAACCACAGAAGTTAAAGAGTATTAAGGTAAAGGTTTTATATAGAGGATATAGGCACAGTCCAAGATTCAGTCCAATATTCATACACAGTTCATCAGTCAATACAGTAGAAAACTAACCATCATAGTCAGCAGGCAAAACAGCAATACTGTAGCTCAGACACATCAATGGAGAGAGATGTAGAGATATGGAGAGATATATGCTCTCTGGCTTCCTGCTTTATAGTAAGCCTGCTTCTTGCAGCCAATCAGTATCCTGGCTTCAGTAAAATGATGAGTCATCATGACTTACAACCATATATTGCAAATCAACAGTTTGGATTCTTAAAGAAACCTAACATACTTCATATTTTATTTCCTATTTTTATTTGTATTTTATACATTGATAAAACAACTAAAGTTATAGAAGTGAAAGATATTTGTTTGTTTGTTTGTTTTGCCATCCTTTGTACCATAGGATAACTCTGGGTGGCTTACAGTTATATAAAATCATGAGATGACTAGGGACTGAACGACTCGATGAAGGAAATCCTGGTACAGGAAAGACTGCAACTGGTACACAACAATGAAGTTGTGCAAAGGCTCTCCTAGCTGTTCCTTGAACAGGAGTCAGAAGTCCAGGAGAACCCCCAAGTTGTGGACTAGGTCTTTCTGGGACAGTGCCATCCCACCCAGAATCAAAGATGACAAAGTTTTGAATCTCAGAGTCCCGCTTACCGCTTAAAGCCATTTGGACTTACCAGGGTTCAGTCAAACCTGTTGTCCCCCATCCAGGCACCCACAGACTCTAGGCACAAAAGGGCAGCCACAGCATCATTGGGTCATCAAGAGTGGAAATATATAGTTGGGTATCATCAGCATACAGTACATATCTCAACTCATGGTGACAGATGATCTCATCCAGCGGTTTCATATAGATGTTGAAAAGGAGTGGAGAAAGTACTGAGCCTTGTGGTACACCACAGAATAGCGGCTGAGGGCCAGAGGTGGTATTCAGCAGGTTCTGACCAGTTCTGGAGAACCGGTAGCAGAAATTTTGAGTAGTTCGGTAACTTTCACCCAAGAGTGGGGTGGGAATCAAGATTTTACAGTATCCTTCCCCTGCCATGCCCACCAAGCCACACCTACCAAGCCATGCCCACAGAACCTGTAGTAAAATTTTTTGAACCCCACTGCTGTGGGCTGGACCTCTCATTCCATATCAATACCAAGTGGGACCGGCCATAAAGAAAGGAACCAAACCACTGTCCTGCAGCCAACCCAAAAGGATATTATGGTTGATGGTATCGCAAGCTGCTATTAATAAAAGCAGTTGAATAATAAACAAAGACTGGCAATTGTCAAATTATTGTGGACTCTTAATGAGATTTTATTAATGCATGTAATGTCTTTGCTTTCTTTTTATTGTACCACTTATAATATTTTGTATTTGCCTGTAACAATTTGCAATCCTTTTCTGAATTTGTTTAGTGAACAATCTTTTCAAAGTAAAACTGTATTTTATATTCTAAAAATGAGCAAGAGGATGCAACATTTTAAGAAGATTAAACAAGAATGGGGGAAGTCTACTAGGACTATGAAGAAGTTGATTGTCATGCCCCTGTTGGAATCTGAATCTGAGGAGGAAGACAAACAGCTGACAGGGAGTGGGAGTGTGGCTTCGTTGGCTGTGGAGGAAACTGGGGAAGGGCAAAGTCTGGCTGGGCAGAGCAGGGAAGAGGTAGAACAAGGGAGAGGAAGTTCAAAGGAAGACTCAGGCCCACCCCCTCTTCATCCTAGGGCCTGCAGGAAGGAACAGAAAAGAGAGCAACATGGGTTGCATGGCTTATAGGGGAGGAAAGGGCCCTGATTCCCTTCATTAGTCACACCTGGGAGGAGAGTTTAAAAGAGATGCATGCTGAGTGCAGCATCTTCTGGGAACAAATGTGAGTTTATCTTGTGTTGACTTTGGTTGTCTGTGTTTCTGGCATCCTCCCAACTGTGTTGAATTACTGCCATTCCTTCACGTCTGGAATTCCTTCTCCTGCCCTGCTGCACTAATCACATCATCTTGCCTTGATTGGACTTATAATTACAGTTTTTGTTGACCATGTTTTAGACTTGATTCTCTGCAGCCAAAGGCTGCTCCTGGGAGAGTTTTTCTCCAACCAGAAGGTAACCAGGACATTGGGGGCAAAGTTGGAGCTAATAAAGGGACTCCTACTGATTATCTGACTGTGTTGACTTTGTGCCATGCCCCGGGTCATCACACTGGTGTTTTTTTTTTAATCAGAAATTAAAGACCCAGCAGTATTCACAAGTGAATTGCTTAAGTTACAATAAAAAGTTGACTTGAAGTAATGTTTTTGACTCATTTGTTTAACTGGGTTCTCTTTATTTAGTTTTAAGACGTGTTTCACAACATATTTATACAAAAATATTAAACATTCAAAAGAGTTCACAAACATTTAGATGCTACTCTATCTTCAAGAAATATGTTTTATAAAAACTGTAGCAATAGCACTAAGATTTATATACCACTTTACAGTGCTTTTACAGCCCTCTCTAAGTGGTCTACAGAGTTAGCAAATTGCCCCCAACAATTTTGGGTTCTCATTTTACCCATCTCGGAAGGATGGAAGTCTGAGTCAACCTTGAGCCTGGTGAGATTTGAAATGCTGAATTGCAGGCAGCCAGCAGGCAGCAGAAGTAGGTTGCAGTTCTGCACTCTAACTACTGCACCACCGTGGCTCACTTTATAAAAATTGTAAATTGGTTAAATATAATATTTAGGGCAAATTGTGGTAGACAGGAAACATGGATTAGCTTTATATGTTAAGAATTTATCATGTAATTTGGTGAAATAGATTTAGGATGGAACTGGGAGATTTTTATTACTACAGTTTAAACTTAACAATGGTATTCCAGATGCCATTCCAGATGCTTCAATTTATGATTTATTTCATATATCTATTAACTAACAGGAGACAAACTCAAAAGAGTAATTTTTTTTTTGCCAAGAGTTGGCCCTAATTATTTTCTCTAAATTCAGAAGTCTACCTTCAAGTTACAAAATAATCATTAGGAACCTGAAAAATGACTCATAGAAATCATAGAAAGGGAGCATGCATAAGTGCACCAAAACGTGCCTACCATCCCTGTCCTATTGTTTATTTTTTTCTTATTCGTATCCATTTCATGTATTTATAACCATGTTTATACTTATACCTTTTATCTAATAATTGTTTGACAAAATAAATAAAATAAATAAAAACAAGGTTTCAGATTTTCCATTTAACTGATTACAATGTGAATGAGACAATGAAAGAAAATCTTACAATGAATTTCCACCCTCCCCACATAGTCTTTCCAGTTGTCTTCTGAGACTTTGGAGAGTGTTTTAGTCTTCACTGGTCCATCTCAGGGTCCTCTCTTTCATGCCTGCTGGGTGGCATTAGGCTTGACTTCTTGGTAAGGCTGGTCAGTCTGGCTTGGGAAAGTCTGCTCCATTCTGGTTGCTGTGGTAACTCTTTTGGTGACTGGATCCAAATCAAATTCTTTGACTCGAATGGAAGGTTTCCTCTGGAGGCAGCATCTGAATGAGTGTGCTCTGTTTCCACAGGTTGCAGAATTGTCTGTGCAGGTTTGAAAGATATGAGAACAGGGCTCCTCCCTGTTTTGTGGGTGACCCTCCCAGGAAAGGCATTGTTTGAGGATAAGAGGTGGAGAGGTGGAGTGGGGGTTAATAGATGGCTTGCAAGCAAGGTTTGAAAAGACATTAAGGTTAACATTGCAGCAGAGGTGGTATTCAGCAGGTTCTGACCAGTTCTGGAGAACCAATAGCGGAAATTTTGAGTACTTTGGAGAATCAGCAAATACCACCTCTGACTGGAGATTTTACAGTATCCTTTCCCTGCCACACCCACCAAGCCACGCCCACAGAACCGATAGTAAAAAAAATTTGAATCCCACCATAGCATTGCAGGTAAAACATAGACAGATAAAACTACTTAAACATATACAGTAAATGCAAGAATGAAATCTTTCCTGTAAATGAATTAAAACATTCCCTCATAACCTTGGGCTTTTCTTAAAAATACAGAGAGGGAAAGAAAAAATTAACACAGTTCTCTTCACCCTTATTGGCCAGACAAACTAGGGTAAAGGTATTTTTACTTTCATTGCTTTAGTCTTTTTTTCCCTAACAATTTAAAATTCTTGTCTCTAGGGATCAGATACATTTAACAGTTACATTTGTTTAACAACAATGACTTTGACACACACACATACAAAGACAAGGAAAAAGGAAAGAAAAGATCAGCAGAACTCTCAGGTTCACACCCTGGTCATTACCACCATAAATCTCAGTTAACTCAAATTAAGGAAAGCACAAATTTTAACAAATATATAAATTGCACAGTGGTCAATTGCGCAGAAAAAAAATCGACATATTTTCATTTTCTTTTAAATACTTTCATTTAGCCAAATTGGTTTTTCTTGCTTCATTCCTGAGCAGAGTCCATTTCTCACATAGCTCCTTCCTCATCCTTGCCTAGAGAGGCAATTTATCCCAGTCCCAGGCATCTATTAGTCTCCCTAGGGGAGATCTTGGTGGGCTCCTAAAGCCTGAGCTCCCCATAATTGTTTCCCACCGTCCATGACGAGACTCCAAAGCTCTCTCTCTTTCCTGGATCTCTCGCAATCTGCAGTACTATACCACCTTCAACAGGTGAAGATACTTTCAGCCTGTGGTAATCCCGTCAGTTTTTAGGCAAATGGCCTGGGAGGACTCTGTCTCCCGAGGTTAATCAGAGTATGGATACCTCTTCCACAATAGAGGTCTGCTCAGTGATGCTTAGCCAGTTGCCCAAAAGTGAACCTTTCACTTGCCTTTCAACCCCTACCACACACTCTCTCTCTTTCTTAACAGAAGGTCCTGTGGTCTGGGTCAATCCTCTTGCATTCCAGAACTCAATGGTCACAGCCTGGGGGGCAGGGCTAGCAGTGAGCCTGTTTGTTGCTAGAAAGATGTAGAGGAAGCAGGATCCAGCTTTGCTAGAGAAGGGATTTTTCCTCAAGTACATTCACACATATAGACACATATTTTCTTTTACCTCCTGGACTTTTAAAATTAACGTTTAGATGTACTCACCTTCTTTCCAAGCAGCCTTTGAGCTCAAAACTCCCTTTACTATCCTTGCTCCAAACAGGCAAGATCTGGGGGAACCCACCCACAGATACAATGGATCTGCTGCCAGCAAGGTGGAGCTTACCTGGCCAGGTCCATTGGTCAGGTTAGCTTGGAGTCCCATCTGGGGTGCCAAATTGTTGGAAGAAATATCCATCTGGTTCAGTTCCAAGTTGGGAGAAAGACACTGGAAACATGGAGGCTGATTGGAAAGATGGTTTATTGATGAAATGGGACGACATGTGATTCTGGACAAAATAAAGTTCAGAGTGGCTGGGTTTTTATATCTTCTTTGGGCTTTGTATTTGAACTTCCTGTTCCTGTGCAAGAACATGTCCTTTAATATTCTATTGGCTGGTGTCAGATTCCTATGGAATCATGTAGGGGTTATGTAGAGGTCATAGCTGGCCCTATAGGCAAAAGAGGAAAGACAAATCCTAGGTGCGTGTCTGAGCTAATCTGGTCAACCTCTGGCTTATTGTTTAACTGAGTTCCCAGTTTCTGTGACTTTGAAGTTTGGACTGTAATGAAGGTGTTGGGAAATTCTTTTTTTTTTTAATAAACATTTATTTAACATATGTTTAAAACAAACAAATCAACATATACATACATAGATTTTACAGCATATATTGAGCAATGGTTAATTTTTTTTCTTTAAGTTTATCATTGATGTGATTTACCTGGTTACAATAACTCCTTCGTTCTTTTAATGTTTTGATTTCTCTATGTAGTTTGTAATTAAATGCACATCTTCTGTCATTTCCATAACTTACCCAAATATAAGATATTACCTTTTCTTTAACCACTCATACCAAATGTTCCATATTTCATAATAGTCACTATCTTGTTTATTTTTTAACAGTTTGGTTAGGCTATCCATCTCAGCTCATTCATGTATTTTTTTAATTACCATATCCTCTGAAAGAATGGAAGATAGTTTCCAGTTTTGTGCATAAATTATTCTAGCCGCAGTTATGATATGCAAAATTAAATATTGATACTTTTTCTCCATGTTTGAATCTATCATACTTAGCAGAAAGGTTTCAGGTTCAAGTTTTAAATTTTGTTTTGTTATATTTAAAATCCAATTTCTAATATTTCTCCAAATTTTCTGAGCACATGGGCAAGTCCACCACATGTGAAAATATGTTCCTTGTGCATAGTTACATTTCCAACAGTTGGATGGTGGGTTGTGAAACTTCTTAGCCAGTCTCACAGGAGGTAGGTGCCAGCGATGAATCATTTTTATAAAATTTTCTTTATATGAGACTGACATGGTTAACTTGTAATTTGTTTGCCATATGTGTTCCCACTTATCTAATTCAATACTATGACCCATGTTTTTAGCCCAAATTATCATAGATTCTGTAACCGTTTCTTCTTTTAATATGTAGTCCAAAAGATATTTATATGTTTTACTAATTGCTTTCTTTTCCCCTCCTAGCCATATTTTATCTAATTTTTGTGGAGTTATATTAAAGCCAAATTGTTCTCTATCTTTTTTATAATGGGTTTATATTTGTGCAAAGGGCCACCATGCTATCTCCTTTCCTTGAATTTGTATTTGGTTCCTATTTTTAAGCTTTCCAGTGTCATATAATAAATCTTTATACCTAACAATATTTTCATAATCCAATACATTTGGATGTGTGACTGCTTCCAATGTAGACAGCCACAATGGAACCTTTGCGTAGTGATTTTCTTTAATCTTTCCCCAGATATTAAACAACACATTTCTTACATGGTGCCTTTGGAAATATGAATGTTGTTTAGATTTTCCATCCCACATGAAGGCGTGCCAGCCAAGTTGGAGATCAAATCCCTCTAATACTAATAACCTTCTATTTTCTAATTTAACTCAATCCTTAAGCTAGTTTATTATAGCTGCATCATAGTATAATTCAAAATCTGGAAGGCCAAACCCTCCTTTTTTATTGGCATCCTGTAATAATTTATATTTCACTCTGGGTTTTTTCCTCTGACATATAAATTTAGATATACATTTGTTTAATTCTACAAAAAAAATCTTTTCCAACTTGACTGGTACTGTTTGAAACAAAAACAACTATTTTGGCAAAATATTCATTTTTACTATCGAAATACATCCCAATAGCGATAACTGCAATTTGACCCAATTATATAAATCTTTAATATTTGCGTTATTAACTTATCATAGTTATCTTTTTTAATCGATGAACATCTAGCAGTCAACCAGATCCCTAGGTATTTTACTTTATTTACCACCTTTATACCTAATTTATTTGCTAGTTCTTCCTTCTGCTCCTTTGTACAGTTTTTTGTTAACACTTTTGTTTTTTCTTTGTTAATTTTTAACCCTGCCACCTTTCCATATTCTTCTATTTCTCTTAGTAGTATAGGGCTCGCTTCTAATAGTTCTTCTAATATAAATGCCATATCATCGGCGAATACCTGGAGTTTATATACCTCTTTTTTAATTTTTAGTCTTCTAATCTCTTGGTTTTGCCTAATTTGTACTAAAAGAGTCTCTTCTGCCAATATATACAATAGGGGAGCTAGGGGGCAGTCTTGTCTTACTCCCTTATTTATCTTTATGGTATCTGTATTTTCCCCATTTATTAATATTTTTGCAGTTTGCATGTTATAAATTGTCTTAATGAATCCTATAAAATTTTCACCAAATTTCATGCCAGAAATTTGATAATTAATAAGTTCCAATTCAGGTTGTCAAATGCTTTCTGGGCATCTAGAAATATCAACGCTATTGTCTTGGTTGTGTATACTTCATAATATTCTATAAACTTCTATAATATTCATGATGGTTCTTGTATTTGTTTTTATTTGTCTATGAGGGAGGAAGCCATTCTGATCAGTGTGGATAATTCTACTTAATACTCTCTTTAATTTTTCCACCAATATTGTGGCCATTATTTTGTAATCTACATTTAAAAGTGATATTGGTCTATAGTTTTGAAATTTTTGAGGGTCTGATTGTTTTTTATAAATAAGGGTAATATATGCTTCCATCCATGATTTAGGCGTGTTAGCATTCTCCAAGGCTTCCTTGTACAAGTCTACCAATATCTCCTCTATTGTTTCTTGGAATTCCTTATAGAATTCCAAAGGAATTCCATCTGGGCCAGGGATCTTATTTGCTTTTTGTGTTCTGATTGCCTTCCTAATTTCTTCTATAGATATTTTATTATTCAATTTTTGTTTCTCTTCATCAGTAATTTTGGGCAAGTTCTTTTCATTCAAGTATTGATCAATAGATTCTTCTGGTATTTCTTCCTGTTTATACAATTTCATAAAAAACTCCTTAGCAATTTCTTTCTTTTCTTGGGTCTGCATGTATAGTTTCCCTTCCTGATCTTGGAGAACTACGATCATTCTCTTTTCTTGTTCTTTTTTAATTTTATGAGCTAACCACTTCCCCGGCTTATTTGCATTTTCAAAATAATTTTGTTTTGCTAATTTAATTTTTCGGGCCAGATCTTCCTGTACATTTAGATTTATCTTATGTTTTATCAGATCTATTTCTTTCTTAATGTCTGAGTTGTTCGGGTCCTTTTGTCTACTTGTTTCCAAATCTTTCAGTTTCTCCCTCCATCTATTTTGTTGCTGTCTTTTTTCTTTATTCTTTTTAATATTGTAAGCAACAGTTAAACCTCTCGCATAGATTTTGGTCATATCCCAAAGATTCTGTAGGGAGGTATGTTCTCTTTTGTTTATTTCAAAAAATATGTTCAATTCTTTCTTTATCATTTCAATATATTCTTTATCTCTTAGTATGGTATTGTTAAATGTCCATCTTCCAATTTTTCTCTTTCCTTTCTATTTAATTTGAATGGGATTATGGTCAGTCCATAGGTTTGGCAAAATCTCGATCCTTTCAATATTCTCCATTAACCCAGGGTCCATCCATATCTGATCTATTCTGAACCAACAGTAGTGGGGGTTTGAAAAAAAAGTATATTGTTTTTTATTTGGATTTAATTCTCTCCACACATCTTTCAAGTTAAGTTCTCTTACCATATTATTAAAAGACGAAGGGAGTATTCTCCTTTCCCTTTTTTGTGGCGGGGGTGGGGGGGGAGTTCTATAATCTTTATCTTTATCTGGGACTGCCTTATAGTTCCCTACAATGCATACATTAGCATACTCAAATTCTATTATCTTATGGTGAAGCCTATAATAACATCTTTTTCTGGTTTACATTTATTTCTATAAAGAGCATTCCCCCTTCTTGATCTTTATATATTTGTTTATGTTGCAACCAATCCTTTACATATACTACAATAGCCCTTTTTTTTGTTTGCAAGTGCCGAATACATTTTACCCAAATTTATATTCTTTAAGAGGTCTGCTTGGTTGTCTGGAATATGCACTTCTTGGATACAAGTTATATCAGCGTTTAGTTTTTTGAGTTTCTCAAATATCTGTTTTCTTTTTGATGATAGATTTAAACCATTGATATTGACTGAAAATAAATTGATTTTTCTATCAGTGTCACTGACTGTGTGAGGCATTTCTTGTTTCATTCCTTGTTCTAGGCTCTCTTCTTCTTAGTCTGTTGCCTTCCCCTTCTTCTCTAAGATTTTGGGGTTCAGAGTGTGAATCAGATTCTTTTTCACCGGAGAGTTGTTCCTCTTGGCTTCTCGTATTTAAGTTGTCTCTACTTTCTTATTCTTCCTCGGGTCCTAGGTGTCGTTCACAAAATTCCTGTGCTTTTTCAATTGTATCAATTTTGTATTTTTTGTCCTGCCACGAAACTAAAAGCCCCTCTGGAGTGAGCCACCTAAATGGAATATCATTTCTAATAAGTTGAGTTGATAAAAACTGGTAACCCCTTCTCTCTGCTCTCTCTCCTGGGTATTTGTTTCAGTGTAACCACTTCATGATCTTTGTATACAAGTGGTTCATCTCTTAGTGGTCTTACTATAGAGCAGGTCTCGTATTGTCTTCCTCACAAATCGAATGTGAACCTCTCGGGGTAGTCTATGTCTCCTCGCATAGTGTGTATATACTCTGCAGACCTCATCTACATCATTTTCAATTTCTAGTTTAGGTTTCTGTAAGGCCGCCACTATCAGATTCATAATTGCACATAAATCTTCCTTTCTCTCCTCCACCACATTTTGGAAACTAAGATGACATGATGCCTTCTGTAATTCCATATGTACCATTGAATCCCGGAGTTCGCAGTAAAGCCCTTTCCAATTTTGTTCTGAATCCTCTAATTTCTTCTCCACCATCTCCGTTCTTGCCTCTACTAAATTTAATTTTTGTTCATTTTTTAACACTTCTTTCAAATCTTACTATTCAAATTTTGTATTTCATTTTTCACTTCTCGTATTTCAGTTCCCATCTCTGTTTTCATGTCTTCATGGTTCCTTGCTATCAATTCATGGATTTTTGCCATCATTTCCTGCATCATAGTGAGCATTGTTTGTACTGTCTGCAGGCTTTGAGCTGAACTAGTTTTTTCTGCCAATAGCATTGCATCTATAGATCTCTGCCCCATAGGTGAAGACATCGTTGTTGTAGTTTTCTTTCCTGATTTTACATTTGTAATTGATGTTGTTGCCATTTTAACTATCTGTAGAAGCTCTTTCCAATCTACCATCAACTATCCCTAGTAGAGCACTATTTTCCTCTCCTTTTCAGTTCAATAGTAATATTAATACATATATTATTATGTTATTAATTACTAAAATTCTATTATGGAAATTCACAATCAGCTCTTATTCCTATTTTTACTTATTGACTTTATTCAACTATTACAATATTTAAGAGAATTCATCAAATACAAATATATTTACTCACAGAATCAATCAAGCTGTTGGGAAATTCTTATTATGGCTAATTGGCTTTCATCGTGTGTTGGATCTTGGATGAGAGGATGCTTCTAACCCTATCACTCTGCTTTTGTCAGATATCAAACTTTGCTGCAAACAGTTTCAAAATATCCTGTCTTGAATGGATTTCTGCTTGCAGTATTTGTTTTGCTTATGAATAGAACCATCTAGATAGTTGGCTTCTGATTTCAATCAGCTCTATCTCTTAAATGCTAACATCTGCTATGAGCTATTAAGAAAAAGTGGGGGCTGTTTTCTGCCTCTAAAAACATGTTTTTCCGTTTCTCCCTTTGGGGAAATATAATATTCTGTCTTTTTAATATTCCTCAAAATATTTCATTCTTCTAGGAGCAGGGGTGGGATTCTATTGGTTCAGACCAGTTCTATTGAACCGGTTGTTATGATTCTGTGCAGTTTGGAGAACTGGCAAATCATTCCCCTGGCTGGCCTTCCCTTCCCTTCCCTCCCCTCCCCACCCACCCAATCCTTATCGCGCATGCGCAACTTAACACCCTTGCCCAACATCGTTGACTGCATTCTCCCTGCCCAGTTACTTCTTAAGGTATTTCTTTCCTCCCTCCTGATGATCAGCTATTCTGATGATCAGCTATGTTGGGATTTCCCTTTCTCTCTTACTGCTTTGCCCAGGAGGCCCAAAAACAGAGTGCAGGGGGGAGCTGCCTACCATCCCTGCGCTCCATTTTTTGCCTTTCTGGGCCTTAGGGAAGCTTCCTGGGAGCAAAAATGCCCCCCCAGAAGTCTTCCCTGAGACCCAGGAGCCCCCAAAAAACAGGGAGAGGGGGGTGATGCAAAAAAATAAGAGAAGACACACCCACCCAGTCACATGGCCATGCTCACCTAGCCACACCCACAGAACCGTTTGTTTAAAAATTTGAATCCTATGTTTGAAGTCTAAGATAGCCCTCCAGCCTCTGAGGCCTTGGGGATGACAAACAACCGGGAATAAAATCCCTGCCCTTGCTGATACACCGGAACCACCTGGATGATATGAACATCAACTAAGTATGAATGGCGGATTCCATGAGGACCATTCTAGCCTTGTCCCTGCAGATGGGACAGCTTACAAAAAAAACCTCATAGATGAAGAAATAAATTCTAGGCAAAGTCCTGACCTCACAGTCTGCAGAACCCAGGAATCAGATGTTATGCTCTCCCACAAGCGGCAAATAGAGACAGACAACCGCCGATGGGGGAGTCATAAATGCAGTTACTTGGAATGCTAGGCCGGATGACCTCCTCCTCAAAAGGGCTGCCTGCCTTGTGAGAGAGGAAATTGTCTACCTGACCGTTCCTGGTGCTGGTCCGGCTGATCTGGGAAGGGCCTCTGCGAGCGGGCGAATCTGGAACCCGAATCTTGTCTGAAGGACGATGGCTGGTAGTATGGTGCTGGTCTCATTTCTGATCTCTTAGGCATCAAAGGCAGGATCCTTCATTTGTCCTGGGTCTTGACTAAATAGAGTTCCAAAGCCCCCCCCAAACAGCTTGTCCCCTGTTAAAGGGGCTGAAGCCACCTTCCACTTCTGCGGGCATCCATCTGCCAGTTGTGGAGCCATAAAAGCCTCCACACAGTGACAGAGGTAGCCAAACTTAGCTGAATCAAGAGTAGCACCAGCTGTAAATTCCATGGTGGCTATAATTTTGCACAGATCTTGATGCGTCCTGATGTCAAATGCTGATACTCACTTCTGCAAGTGTTTTAACCAGCAGAACGAAGCCCGCATGAAAAAGGATGCCACTGTAGAGGCATGGACCGCCCAGGCCAAAGCCTGGTGGGACCTTTGCAGGATATTTTCTGAGCGTTTGTCCTCCCCTTTTAAAGCATCCTCTGGTTCCATAGGGGTCCCTGAGGAAGATGCGGAACTAACCACTGGCGGATCCATTGAGGGAAGTTGCAAAGCCTTGGCCAAATCTGGACCCACATTGTAGAATTTTTTCTCTGAGGAGGATAGGTTAAGGCCCATGCCTGGAGAAGCACATTGTTTTAGTACTACATCCAGGAACATTCTAGGTAATGGTAATACCTCTGCCTGGATAGTGGGCTGGGAGAAAAATGAGTCCCCCTGGGGGTGTCCTTGAAGGTTTGTCAAGGATCTTGGAGTACTCATCTCAAATGACCTAAGTGCTAGAGCCCACTGTAATTACATAGCTAAAAAGGCGTTAAGAGTTGTTAACCTAATCTTAAGTAGCTTTTTCTTTGGTAATATTATACTAATAACTAGAGCATACAAAACATTTGCTAGACCAATATTCGAATACAGCTCATCAGTCTGGAACCAACATTATCAGTATCTGATATTAACACAGTTGAGAAAGTCCAGAAATATTTCACAAGAAGAATTCTCCACTCCTCGTTGCAGAATACTTTATGCCACCAGACTCAAAATTCTAGACCTAGAAAACCTAGAATTACGCCGCCTTCAGTCCAATCTAGTATAGTATATAAAATCATACATTGCAATGTCAATGAATACTTCAGCTTCAACCATAACAACACAAGAGCAAACAATAGATACAAACTCAAGGTTAATCACACCAAACTTGATTGCAGGAAACACAACTTCAGCAACAGAGTGGTTAATGTCTGGAATATTCTACCTGACTTTGTGGTTTCTTCCCCAAACCCCAAAAACTTTAACCTTATACTGTCTACTATTGACCTCACCCCTTTCCTAAGAGGTCTGTAGGGAGCATGCATAAACGCACCAATGTGCCTGCCGTCCCTGTCTTATTGTTTCTTTTTTAAAAAAAATTCTTATATGTATCCATGTATTCATAACTATGTTATTTTTACATACACCTATTATCTTGTAAGCAATTGACAAATAAAAATAAATAAATAAAATAAATAAATGAGGACTCATCTGGAGCCAACTTGGCTCTATTCTTGGCCTTATGTAACAAGGATTTGAATAAGGAATGGTCAAACAAACCTGAGAACACAGGTGTATCAACTGAGACCTCTTCATCATCTCAAAATCTAGGGGCCTTCAATTCCCCTTCCTCCACCTCTGGGTCAAGGGAGGGGCTGCATTCTGAATTTTCCCTAGACTCAGCCTCCTGATATCCCCCCCCCCTCCCCTTTCACTATGGGTTAGGGTAGAGGTCTACCCTGGCTATGCTGGAATGTACGGGTCTAGCACTGGTGGAAGGAGCCGTAGGTGAAATCTGTTTGGGTTGATCCCTCCACAACCCAGGGGCAATCCCAGAAGGACCTAGCAGCTGGTGGATCACATCTGCAATACCTTGTCTGATGGCTGAACACACCACCTCTCTCATAAAGTCTGACATGTTAGACCATGAAGGGCCCCCTGGGCAAAGTCTTGCAGCAGAGGGGGTAAATGTGGATTGAGCCCTAGGTAAGGTCCAGCTAAACTGTTGACTAAAAGGCTGGCTAAAGGGTGGAATAAACTGAGGAATGGCAGGAGTAGGCCAAACTACAGGCCCATTGCTGGGGCCTTTTCTGCTTAAATGTTGAGGAAAGGCAGGACTGAGCGCAACAGCTCCCTCTGGTGATCAAGACTGTGGGATTTGAACATTAATTGTTTCCAAATCTGCCCTAGCAACAGTTGGATGGGGTGAGTGTTGGCCCCGCCCCTCCCTTTGCTCCAGGCCCTTAGCAAACTCTCATTCCAGGACTTCATGTCTTCTCTTCTTCATGTGTTCCTCCGACTTGGATTTTTTCTTTGTGGCCACAGCTTTGGCTTTAATTCTACCTGCAGCCCCTTGTGCTGTGGAATGCTTTTTGGATCTTCTGCTGTGCCTTGAAAAGGCTTTACCTGCTTCCCCTTCCATTCCTTCGATTGGGAGTTACTGTTTAAGCAGTCACTGATTCTAGGCCATACAGACTAGAAAGCCTTGAGGCCTTTCAAGCAGGGGATAGATCTCCCATCCCACAGTACAGTCAGTCAGCTATGCAGCAGGAGCCTCGTGCAGCTAAAAGAGGGGAATTAGCCAATTAGGGTAATGTAACTCTTATTGCTGCTCCACTTGCTCCCACAACGACTTACAGTTGAAGAGTTAATCCATAGGGGCCCACAGCACCAGGAAATGATCTCTGGCCCTGGAAGCACCCTGTGTGTGAGGGGAAGGTCCCTTCCAGCCCCTGTGTGGTATCTTTGCACTGATCAACTGTTTGTTCTGAGCTGATTGCTCTTTTATTTGCTTTAATTTTGAATTTTTGCCAATTTTCAAGCTTTCTCTCTGAGAGAACCTACTCAGAACACAACTGTCTTCGTGAGCAGACTGAGCAGAAAGCTGGGGTATCCATAGCAACGGTGGCAAGGTCAATGATTTGGCAGGCTCAATCACGTGATGAGGAGACATGAGGAACATTCATACTAGACTCTCAATAGCAGTCTAATGGAGAATTGGACCCTTCTGTCCAAGATAATCCTTGTGGAGCTCCATGAAGATGATAAATGTGTATTATAACTTGGCTAGGCTCTTGGCAAGTGGGATCTTTTGGCAAGGTATAAAGTGTGCTTGTTTTGAAAATAAGTCTGTCACGACCCAAATAACAGTATTCCCCCCACTTTCTGGCAGTTCTACAATAAAATCCATAGAAATCTCTCTCCAGGGTGCTGAAGGTTCCGCTACCTTCTGCAAGAGTCCTGGGATTTTCTCCTGATGTCTTTTTGCAGCTGCACAAATGGGGCAGCTAGCTACATAGCTCTCTATGTCTTTTTTTTAGTGATGGCCACCAAAATTGTCTTTTGATTAAGTGTAAGGTTTTCACAAATCCAAAGTGTCCAGCTAATTTGGAATCATGGCACCTTGCCATTAATCACAATCTTTGGCTGGCTGGAACATACAACTTCCCTCCCACCCAAGCAAAATCATCTTTCTTCTGTTGGATTTGTGGCTTAAAAACCATTCATCAGTGGCCAATGCTTGTTTGAAAGTTTGAGTGGTGTCGTTGTCTGTCAATGTTTCCTGATTTGCCTGGGATCTAGTAATTATTTAGCGGCTAGTTGATTGTTTTGTACTTTGGGCTTGGTTATGTTTGGCTTCATACTATTATATTGTTTTCTGGATACAACATCTGCCAAAAAAAATTTCCCCCAGGGAAATATTTTAGAGTAAAATTGAACTATTTAAAGTACTGAGCCTATCGTACTTGTTTTGGGGAGAGCTTCTTTGGATCCTGAGAGCTTCTAGATTTTTGTGATCAGTCCAGACTTCGAAAGGGATTTTACTTTTCTCTATGAATTGCCTCCAGGTTAAAAGCACCCATTGAACTGCATAAGCTTCTTTCTCCCAAATGGCCCACCTCTGCTCAAACTCATTCAACTTTTTGAATGTGTACGTGCATGGTTGTAGTTGGTCCTGCTCATTCTTTTGAAGCAGGACCACTCCTACAGCCACATCGCTGGCATCTGCTTGTATGATGAATTGTTTCTCTGAATCCAGGTGCTTTAGAAGTGGCTCTGCTGAGAACAGCCATTTAAGTCTTTGAAATGCAGCTTGGCATTCCATTGTCCAGTTCAAAGGCTGTTTTGGTTTTAGGAGGTTGGTAATGGGGAGGGCAATCTGAGCGAAAACGGGAATAAACTGGTGGTTAAAAATTAGCGAACCCCAGGAAGCTTTGTATGTTTATGCATACAGGGAATTTCCCAATCAAGTACAGCCTGCATTTTTTGAGGGTCCATTTCCAAGCCCTGGTGTGAAATACGGTACTCCAAGTAATCAATTTTTTTCTTGGTGGAATTCACATTCGGAGAGTTTAGCATAAAGTTTGGCAGCGTGGAGTTTGTTTAAAGCAGCCCACACTAGTTTTACATGTTCTGCTTTAGTCTCCACATATATTAAAATGTCGTTCAAGTAGACCAGGACTCTCTTATACAAATGATCATGTAGCACTTCGTTTATTAATTGCTTAAATACTGCAGGGGCCCCTGTAGTCCAAATGGGAGCACTTTGAATTGGTAGCACCCAAGGGGGGGTGTTAAATGCCATTTTCCACTTGTCCCACTCCTTAATTCTGATTTGGTAGTAAGCTTAAGTCTAGCTTTGAAATTTTTTTCCCTTTAGCAAGGTGTGCTAGCGTATCTTTCATAAGGGGGAAAGGGTACATGTTCTCTGCACTGATTGTGTTTAAGTTCCTAAAATCAATGCAAACACATTTTGAGCCATCTTTTTTTTCCTCTAAATAACACTGAGGCAGCGATTTTTGGTTGGGCTGGCTCAATGAAACCCCTTGCTAGGGTTTTCTCAATAAATGCTCTTAGTTCTTCCAATTCCCTCAGGGACATGGCATACATCTTGGGTTTATATATATATTATTTATATATATTATGTAGTTTTAAAGGGGATTAGTAATTTTATAGTTGTAGGTAATAAAATGCTAAATATTTGATGTGATTTAAAAAGGGAAATAGTTAATGAATATGTAACTTTGAGGTGGCGCACTTAAATTGATATTAAAGGGGGGAAACCAATTTATAGAAGAAGTGTTATTAATTAGAATCTAAGAGGATCATACAAATGTGACCATTAAAAGTACTACAGTAAAATAATTATGAAGTTAATATATGTGAATTAAATTATGAGATAAGCACTTAATATAACAGAATAGAATAATATAAAAGAATTATAATAATATAACAAAATAGAAAACGCATAAAAATATTGTTAAGACTAGAAATTGAATATAAAATTTGAATATGTAACTATGGTCATATTTGTATGTATTTGTGGAACCTGTAATCATGCGGTTCACTAAAAAGAGATGTTAAAATATAGAAAATTGAATAAAATTTGTTTTTTTAAAAAAGAATAGTTCAGATTTCAAATCTATATGTTGTTTTATTCAGCTTCTTCTATACTCTAATCCAAGTCATGTTTGTAGTGCATTCCATAAAGAGGAAGATATTTTCAAAAAGTAAAAAACATATGGTAAAACAGGTTATAACCAAAGAAGGAGTAAAGAAAAAATAAGTAGAAAAAGAGAAAGAAAAAAAGATTCCCTTAAAAATTTAAAAGTTAAAAAGGAAAGGAAGATGAAAAATAAAAAAATGTAAAAAGGAGATATAAAATGATGTCCAAAAAATTAATGTAGTAGTATTGTGATAAAAAAGGGTAAGTTTAATTATCCAGTTATAATCCATGTTAGGTCACCAGCTTTCAAAGTCCAGCCATCATCTTATTTTCCAAAAGTAAATTCCACAGTGAAAACTTGCGCTGTAAAAGTGTTCTTCAGTAAGAAAAAAGAATATAGTCCAGGAGAAAGGGAATTTAATCTTCTATTCTTTTGCATCTCATTTGTTTCCAAAAGTTATGCTGTTTTAAATGAAAGTTCTCCTTTTTCCACTCTCTGACTGTCAACAAAGTATCATTATCATTTTATCCCCATACTGTTAAGGTCAAATAGTCCCTTTCTCCCTCTGTCTATTTCCTTGTTTGCCTTTAGGTGGCACTGTTGCACTGGTTTCTTTTTTTTCTCTTTGTTATAGCAATTCCTTGTTATTTAAAGTTCTTCAAAGTTTATATTCAAATACAGGAAATTAAAAAATCAGAAAAAAAGGAAGGTCCAAATACCTCTTCTTATATAAAAATTCATGAAGGGTTTCATTGATCAATTGCATAAACATGGCAGGCGCTCCTTGCAGTCCAAAAGGGAGCACTTTAAATTGTTAGCATCCCAATGGGGTGTTAAAAGCTGTTTTCCGCTCACCCCCTTCCTTTATTCTGATGCGGTAATATGCCTCTCGTAGGTCTAACTTTGAAAAAAAAAATTCTTTCGAGAGATGGGCTAACATGTCCTTCATGAGGGGGAGTAGATACATATTCTCTATGCAAATTGTGTTTAATTTTTTGCAATTTACACACAAACATATAGAGCCATCTTTCTTTTCGCGGAATAACACTGTGGCAGCTATTTTTGGTCATATGGGTTTGATGAAGCCCTTTTTTAGATTTTTATCGATAAATCCTCTGAGTTCTTTTAGTTCTCTGGGAGACATGCAGTACATTTGTGGTTTGGGGAGTTTTGCCCCTGATAGGATTTCGATAACACTGTCTGTGGCATGATTGGGTGGGAATTCATCACAAGCTTCCTCGCTAAATGCTTGGGCCAGATCCTGGTACTTGTTGGGGATGTAAATGGGTTCAGCCAACTGTCTCGTCATGGCTGACTCTGTTATCTGTTCCTTTCTCTATCCTTTCCTCTGAGTTATTTGCAGATACTACGTCTCTCTGGAATTCAGTTCCTCTCCTCCAATTTATTTTTGGATTCCATTTCCGCAGCCATGTGAAACCTAGGACTAGCGGTCCTTCCATCCCTGGGCTACAATGAATGAGAGCATCTCACTATGATTTCCTAGTCTTATTTTCAATGCTTCTGTGTCAAACTTAGCTGGCTCCCCACCCGTTATTGTTCCATCTAATTGGCAGAAGGCGATGGGGCTCCTCAATCTTTTTAGTTGGATTCCCAATTTCTTTGCTGGGAGGGGTTGATCAGACAACGGGTGCACCCCAAAATCCAGTAGCACTGCAACTTCCCTCCCCTGCCCTTGGCTAGGGATGAACAGTTTTAGAGGTAGAGTGATTGGTTCAATTGGGTCGCTTACTAGTGGGTCATCTTCTGGATTGCTTTCAGACTGGCTCAGGTCTCCACGGAATGTTGAGGTTTCGTCCTCTGGGTTGGGAGACGATCGGAATCCCACAGCTTCTTGGCTTCTCAGGCCAGTCTCCTTTCCTCAACGGCTGTGTGTTCCAGGTTTCCCCCCCGATTGGTGGTCTGGCTTTCTGGCAGGGATTTTCGAATGGCATTCTGCTGCATGGTGTCCCTCCTTTCCACACTTAAAACAGTGAGACGTTCTTGGAGTCATGATGGTTTGGGGTTTGAAAATTTCCTGTTTCCCCTGGGGTGGGGATCTTTTCCAAAGCTTACTACTGTACTACTGATTATGAGTCATGTCAATCTCCGCCTCCTCTGCCATCAGGTACTACTCATGTAGGAGGTTTGGCCCCACGGGCCAGGCAGGCAGCGTATAGGTCGTCATTTAGTCCATTTTTGAACCAACAGACTAGGATATCTTGTGGCCAGTCGACTCGGCCGGCCAGGTTATGAAATTCCTTTGTGTATTCTGCTACCGGGTGACGGCCTTGCTCTGCTACTCTGATACAGTCTTGGGCTTTTCTATCGGTGAGGGGGTCTTCGAAATGGTGGCGTAGGGATGTCCTGAAGTGATTGAGGTTCCTCAGTTCTGGGGCATTGACGTTGTGGAGCATCACCATCCATCTGGCTGCTGCTCTTTCAAGAACCAGGGTGATGACTTGTACTTGGGACCCTTGGGTTGGGAAATTCCGCCCGTATTCTTGCATGTAGGTAAGCATTTGCACCAGGAAAAATCCCAGTTTCTGGGGATTTTCTGGTCTCCATTGAATTTTACTCCCAGAGGTGGGACCTTCCTCTGCAGTTGTATATCTCTGGGTTGGCCAGGATGGATCTCCTGTTCTGAGGTGATAAGGGTTGGGTCCCTGGTATGACTGCTGGTTCTTCGACTTGTCCCACTGCTCGACCATTCTCAGCTGGATCCAGGGTGGCGGCTCAGGGTCCCTCAATTCTTGATTCCCTTGCCCCCCTACAATGGTGTCCTGATGCATCTCTCACATTGAGGTCCTCCATGGCTTCCCTCACAAGGCGATTTATGTACCGTCTCAGTTGGTCATCAGCAGGTGGTTCCTCGATCCACTCTTCCTGAACTGATAGGGCTCCAGCTCCAATTTCCACCCGGGTTTATGATTACCCTGGGTGAGGGTTAGTCCCTTGGTTCTTCTGTCCCAGCTGTCTCTCTTTCCTACGCCTAGAGACCACTGGGACTTTGTGGAGGCTTCATAGGTAGCTTCGCTATCACCGAGTCAGTATCTGACTGGGTAACTGTCAACATTTCTCCCCAGCATTTGGCTTCCCCTTGCTCTTTGCTGTATTCAGACATTTTTCTTCTTTGCAGGATCCCCTTGGAGGAACGAAGGTTCTTTTTAGAAAAAAAAATATCTCTGGGCTGACCTCTATTGCAGACGCTGCTTTATATCAGGCTACAGAACTTTTCCCATTCAATTAACAATAAACTTCAGAAAACCAAACGTATCAAAAAGAATTCTTTACTGAGATGACACAATTCATGTAGAAATTTAAAGCAGTGTCTAAGGTCTCTCAGGCATGCAGAGATAGATAAAGGAGTTTAAAACCCCTCCCCTTATCTTGATGTGTATTTAATAAAACAAAGAGTCAACATGTTAATCCCTCCACCCCCTTTTTAGAATGATCTTTTTCAGAGTTTCCCAGGGCATACCTAATTCCCCCACCCCCTTTTTAGAATGATATTTTCCAGTGTTTCCCAGTATACATCTCACTGTGGAATTTTTATGGTCTCTTCATTCCCTGGCTGTCTCTTCCAGAGGTGATAGCTTCCGGCCATCTGGGTTTCATCCCTCCATTGTATCATGTGTAGGTTATACAGATTTGATATAAGATTAAATATTACATCAAGAAGGATTTCTTTATCAGTCCTCCCCCCCTTTTCTTCTTCCATTGAAGAAATGACAGATACACGGATCTGACTAGCTGTTTTTTTTCTCTATTGTGAATTGTGTCAACTTGTAAAGCATTCTTTTGCCTGTTTTGGAGTTGTCATAAGCAATTGGGGGGTAAACGTGAAGGAGCAGTACAGCAGTTAAAATTAGAAGTACACTCCATTCTTATCTTACAAAGATTGTAACCTAGGCTACTGGATCTTTTGCAAAACATCCTTCATTAGAGAATGTGACTGATGACTCCCAGGCTGTGAATATGCTTCACTGAAGAATTTGATTTATAACACACCAGGGGGGAGGGGGGAAAGAGGGTCACATGTGATCATAAATTACTTGTGGCAGAGTTGGCTTCATATGGCTCAATGCCGACATGTTGCTCCTAATAAATATTTTGGATTTTTTTTTTACACTTGGCTCGAGGCTCATGATTTAATTAGGGCAATCGCTGGAACCCTGACAAACTATATGTATCGAAAGATGGACATCAGTGAAAGTCTTTCAGTGCATTTCTTTTGATCAATCTTATTGCATAATCATCCACCCAGACATTATATATATGTTTAATCTCTGATAATGGCTTGAATAGTTTCAATGTAAAAGAATAACAGAATGGTAAGTGTACATTCTTGTTCAGCTCACTTCAAAGTGAGAATATTATAGAAACAGTCAGGTTGTGACTATTTGAACACTGGACTATGCTGGTCAATTCTTGGAAGACTTACAGGGAGGTGTTAATGTTCCTGAAAAATAAAGTTCACCAATCAGGATTTTGTTTAAGCATTTCCAGGAGGATAAATTCCCCTCCAGTTCTGCCATTTTTAAAATTCATTACATCTTGAGTCTGTAAAAAAAAAGAGGGTTTGTTGCAAATATATTAGAATCTCTGGCTGTGGTTTGAAAAAATGCATTATACTGAGTATCCCAGCTCTTCCATAATAATAAATTCTATATTGTGTACTTGAAGACATGGAAGAAATAAGGGGCCACAATATTGTGTCAATTTTTGGCTGTGTGATTAAATCAATCTGCCCTGTTCTATCAATTGACTAGCCTGCTTCTTCTTGCTTGGGAGAACCTTATATTCCCAGGAATAGGGAATACAAGGAATATCATAAAATTATTAATAATGTTTAAATTATGCAACAAGATTACAGGCTTTCATTTACTGTATTTCAGATCAATCCAGGATTTTCACAGCTCCATTGTGAATAATGGTTTTTCTTTTGTGTTGATCAGTTAAGCATTTCTCATTCAGAATTTTACATTCTGCAGTCTTTCTTTATTCAGCAGAGTAAAACTGTCATGAAACTGTAGGTGTTTTCAAGTCAGGATTTTATTTTTAACTGACTGCTTAAGAAGGAAGTACTTTTTGGGCAGATAATCCAAATAGCATCATTATATATCATTTTTACCAATTATATCTTTTCCTATTTCTGCTCCTGTCACTTTTACTACACTCGTGTATGTTTAGGGGTTCTTCTCCATTGAATAAACACATAGTTGTTAGAAACAGGAATGAAGCAATAAACCATTGAAGGTAATCTGGTACCAAAAAGTAGCAAAAGTTTATTAACATATTTGCAAATATGGGTGCGCACAAGGTAGATCCAGATCAAAGCATGTAAAAGGTTTTTATATCCTGTCTCCCTACCAAGCTCACAATCTATCTGTTGCGCCTATTAACAATGTTCCCCCCAAACCTACCATGACATGGAGTAATGCTGTTTTGCATAATTGGTTATATTTTGAAATGTGTCAGAAAGCGCCCCCTTTCTTTCTAGACTTTTGTGAATCACATTGTTAATTATAAAATACTGTTTTAAATAATACAGCCAAAAGACAAATATTAGATGCAAGCATTTCGTATTGACTCATCAGTACCTACATACCTCCATCATTAAATAGTTAAAATCAGCCTCAAATATAAGATCTAGCAAAAGTATTGAGCCTATAACATATACAGGAAAGCAACCAATGGCAAGCCTTACGTTCACATAGGAGGCATAGATTGACATAAAGCCATTTTTGCATGCAAAGGAGGCTTCAAATGGTAGAATAGTAATGACAACCGCCTTAACAATATTTTAATTATTTCAAAAAGTTCCTTAACTTTCCAGTTCTTTATTTTCTTTATTTAGTCTGCAAAAGCTACAATGAAACATTATAGTTCATATTCCACATCCTATATATCAGCGTAAAGAAACTACGCGGAAAAGAACTATTTGGGAGATTGAATTCCGACTCAGCCACAATCGGATGTATTGATTTCGATCTAACCTTTCAAAGCAAAGAGAAAAAGAGAAAAAAAGGCTGCTAGGTGATGACAGCGAAAGCCCTTAAATGCATTGTATTCTACACCGTATTATTTTATCCCCGGCGTACTGGGAAAAGGCGGGAAATAACCTAAAGAGTAACAAGAATACAGCGCCAGTTTCCGACTTTGAAATACCTAAGCTACCGCACTAACCCCTCCTTCCAAAAAGCCGTTAACCCGCCTTTTCACCCACGCGACCACTGAAGGACTTCGTTTCCATCAGTGCGAACTTTGAATCAGCCAATGATGTTTTAAAGAAGACGCTCGCGAGGTTTTCGTTTCTTCACCATGGCAACCTTAGTCCAGTAAATCTCGCGTCTTCTTCGTTGTGGGCCACCGGCAGTTCGTCATGGTGAGTAACCGGGGTTTCTGCTGTTTTTCAGCTACCCCTTCAATTATGCTCTTGCTTCACTTCCCGGGAGAAATAGAATTTGGGATTATTCGCGCAAAATGTGGCGCTTCCCTCCCCCAACTCAAAAGAGGCCCGATCGCTCCCTTATCGTATTCCAAATTATCAGCTTAGATCTTTACATTAGAAACTAAAATCGTGTAACATTAAGTCGCCAAAGATAGGGCTACCAATTCTTGACTGCAAAAATCCGTATCACTAGATAGCAGCGAAGAGAGAGAAAGCGCACGCTATTTTTATAACACTGATAATGGAAGCTTTTACTTACGCCGAATTCGCATTATACTCTGATACTAGATTTTGTCTTGCAGCATTTGATCACGATCCTCACCACCACTCACACACCCCTCCTTCTTCTTCTTGCTAGTTTATTATCAAATCACTTCCAGGACCATTCTTAGTATTGATTTATGCTGGATAGGTCAGCCAAAGTGGTGCATCTTTCAGTAGGGGTATCTCTTGCTTTGAATGAGTGAGCATGGGATTGTTGGTATCAAATCAATCTGAGAATGACGATGAATTTCTATTTGATATTCTCTCATTCTTGTTTTTTCTTTTTCCATATACTGTTCTTTTCTAAGAGTATGAAGATTGTATATATTTATTCAGTTTTTATAGTATTAACATGGCTACCAGGTTTGATTTTTAAATCTGGACAATGTAATTATACAATGGGCACAGTCACTTTAAAATGGTGTATAAATATATAAGTATTTTATTAAGGGGCAATAATTCTGAGTATATTTTCATAAAATTTTCTATAAATCATTTCTTTAGATATGGGGAAACCTAAGTACCCTTTAAACTAAGCATATAAGCCTTTAAATATTATAGAAAATCCTCATGTATCTTTATATTGGTAATTTGTATTCTATATGCAGGCAGAGTTGGGTCTAAATGATCACCATCAGAATGAAGTAATCAACTACATGCGATTTGCACGCTCTAAACGTGGTCTGCGCCTTAAGACGGTAGATTCTTGTTTTCAAGACCTTAAGGAAAGCAGGTAATATGAGAATGGGAAAATTAACTTAGAGGCCAATTTTAGCAATAATCTTTAAATGTACTGTTAAAAATGTGTAGTCTAATTAGAACACAATCATATTTACCAATATGAAAATGTAACAATACTGCAATTATGCATGAGATTTAGAAGCATCCTCATGCAGTTTAAATCTTTTTAATTTTATTTTGAATATTTATACCAGATAACATATGGGACATATAAGTACTGCTTTACAAAATAAATCATGATAAGACTCAAGCACATTTAGCTGATATTTGAGTCTACAATATTTTGAATTCAAAGGTAAAAAGTTACTTTGGAACACAAGCAAGCATGCAACCAGGAATGTGTGCATAGATATCCAAATATTCAAGATGGCAGCTGTGTTTGTGTAACACATTAACGATATATAACTTCAATCATAGCGTCCTAGCCACTATTTAGAGTGGGGGCGGTTTGGTCCGCTTTCTACAATTTTTAAAGCACTATTCTCACACAATTCAGTACTGGGAAAAGGCACTGTTGCTTTAATGAATGTTATATGAATAAAAATCTCATTTTTACTTTTGAATCCAAAAGCCTGCACAGTCAAGATGTGCATAATCTCTTTCTATATTGCATTTGTTATTAGTCTTTTATATAATTACTGCAATATTAATTAAAATCAGTACTTAGAATTGACTCCCAACACCTCTCTTTTTAATAAAATGGAAGGCCAAATTGTGGCATATTTGTATATAACCATCTTTATTACTGTATCAACCAACCCTTCTCTGCTCTTATAGCCTTTTCTCCTTGTGTTAAAAATGTTTCCAACTTGTTATTTTATTAAGTTTATGTGTACCAGATTTTTATATAAATTATTTTAAGCCATTTTGACAGTGTTTTTGCCGAAAAATTGTTATAAAAATATAATCTAATCCATATTATAGAATTCAAATATGAAAGACAAGCATTGTACCTCAATTAATTATAATGTGCAAATATTTGTTTCAAATGTAGCTTGTTTCAATAATACCATCTTAAAATGGAATATTTAAAATTCTTTAATTATCGAACCACTGTTAGGATTTTGCCCTTGTATTTTGTGCACTTAGAATACTTTACTGGTTTCATCATAGCCTATCACCTTTTGAATAGCTATCTTCAGAAAATCCCTCATGAAGTATGAGAAAATATAGAAAGTTAAAATTTGATTATGGTATTACCCACATTCATGCAAAAGCAGTTCTTTTCCATATATCAACCATAATTTTATTTAAATGCAGTTCCAATAGAAAGTGCAAGATGGGAAGAACACATAGTCCTTGACTTATCATTTATTTAATGATGGTGTGGAATTATAATGGCTTTAGAAAGGATGGTTTACAACTCATAAAGCACTTCTGACCATTGCAAAATGTTGCACTACAACTACCATCTTGAAAATCCTGCTTGGATTTGGCAGGGAAGATTTTCAGTTCTAGAGGGCAGCGTTCTAGGGTCTTTCTCACTTCCCTAAGGCACCCCACGCTCCTTACCTGAGATTCTATCTACTTAACAACCTGTGCCCTGCTTAATGGCTACAACCAGGAGTGCTGGGATTACAGTCATTAAGGAAAACAGTTACATGGGCAGTAATGTGGATATCTTGCTTAACAATGCTGCACTCAATGATTGAGATTCTAATCCCAATTGTTAAAAATTGAAGGCATCTGTATATAGATTGACATAATAAATAAATATCAAATAAATATCAAATAAATAAATTACTTACAAATTTAGAAATGATATTCTTAATGTATTAGTTTCATCTTTGCTATTTATTGATGAAATTAGTAATTTCCTGTGAGACTATGAATTTGTGCTGGTTTTTGCTTGTTTTGTTGAATAAATTCTGAATTCTATTGATGATATATTATATCTTGCCTATACTTAGTGAAATGAAATGTCTATATACTTTAAAATGTTTTTGGAATAATAGTTTTTTAAATTATCCTATTTCTGGATTCTTCTCTTTAGGCTTGTGGAAGATACATTCACTGTTGATGAAGTGACAGATATCCTGGATGGTTTACAGACTGTAGTGCATAGTGAGGTGGAATCAGAACTTATTAATATAACTTACACCAATGTATTACTTTTACGACAATTTTTTTCTCAGGCCGAAAAATGGTGTCTTAAATTGCAGACTGATATTTCAGAACTGGAAAATAGGTGAGGACTTTAAAGATAACTTCATAAATTTTAAATATTGCTATTAATATATATGCTTTCTTTAGTTATAATGTTATCAGTCCAGTACATTGGTATAATAATTGATAGCAGAGTCTTAAAGCTGTTTATTTAGAAGTGGATCTAGTTTGCTGTTCTTTTAAAAGTATGTTTTTAATTGTTTTAGTTTCAAAAGTAATGTTTTCATTTGACACATCTTATTAATGTTTCCTATTTATATTATAAAGATACCTTCAAGTTAAGCTCAAATCCTAATAACTGTGTTTGCATTTATATTGGCACTATTGCTAAGGATATTTGTCATTGCTTTTTCTAGGCTATTTTTTTATTTTCAAATCTAGCTAACAACCCTGGAATTCTCAGGTGCCCGCTCCCATAAAGAATCTAATGTCCGGCATAAAAGAATAGGTCCAAACCTGAAGGGTCAATTTAACTGATTTGTTGCAGGAAGCCTATGTACAGAAATCTTCTCATCTAATAATCAGTTTGTTTAGAGTCAGATAATCACAGTCATGTGGAGGAGGGGGATAGATATACTCTGTTTGAGTCTATGTAGTGATTCTAGGCTGATCCCTCTTTTCACCCCTCTCTCTGGCTCTGCCAGTCCTTCTCTTACATCTAATTAGCATCAACCAAGGTTAGCTGAGAAATTCTGCGATCTATTGAATGTAATTTAATGTTCAATAGACTTAACTAAAATGTTTATTGCTTTTTCAAGGGATTTATTAGAGCACGTTGCTGAGTTTGAAAAATCGGAATTTACATCTTCAAATAAGAAGGTATGACTTTATTTTTAAAAGAGTAAAACAGAAAAATAGCTGTGGGTTTATATTATTGTCATAGGTATATGTATGAGGATTTTATAGAAATTTAGTACATTATTCTAATTTTTTGTCCTAGACAGGTTTTTTTACTGCCTTGATAAGTTTGATATCTGATAGCACAAATCAATGCAAAGTATTTTGGATGGTTATTGTGTTCAAGTCTGAATATGTGACCAGTCAGCAGGAAAAAGTTGTTGAATATAGTTTATCAATTGCAATTTAAGGACAAATAGTTAAAGAAAATTACTGTCGGCATTAGGATTGGAAAATGTTGGAGCCAATATTAAAGGGAAGATTTTACCAGTTTTACCAGTTGGATAAGTCCAATTTACCAAGATTTAAATAAAGTGTTTCCTGAGGCCAACCTATTTATTTAGTATAGCAATTCCTATATAGATGTTAAAAAGCTGCAATACAGGAAAACTATATATGGTATTACAATTTACCTTTGTGACTTCAGGTGAAATCAACAGAATATCAAAGATATATTGAAGATATATATATCAACACAATCCTATTTCAACAATCCTTCCAATGTTACCAAAGGATGTCATAAAGTAGTTTTTTGCTTACTAAGTTCAGATCCAAAGATACATACAGAATTTCCTTAAAAAATTTCAATGGTGTGTAGCATCAGAAAAGTCACTTTGGAAGATATAAAGCAGATTTTCTCATCTCTCTTTAACTATAAAGCAAAATTTGTTTTTTGTTTTTATCTTTGGTGTTATTTTAATTTATATCTCTTTTTAATATATACAGTATATGTATATATCAAATCTTGTCTGATTGCAAATGGTAACTAGAAAGGATTTTTCTTATCAGAATAATAGATAATCAGAGTTGGAAGGGACCTTGTAGGTCATGTAGTCCAACCCCAGCCCAAGTGGGAGACCCTACACCATTTCTGACAAATGGCAGTCCTATCTCTTCTTGAAAGTCTCAAGTGATGACGCTCCCACAACTTCTGAGGCAAGCTGTTCTTTTGGTTGGTTGTTCTCACTATCAGAAAGTTTCTCCTTATTTCCATGTTAAATCTCTCCTTGTACAGTTTCCATCCATTATTCCTTGTCTGGCCTTCAGGCACTTTAGAAAATAGCTTGACCCCCTCCTCTCTGTGGCAGCCCCTCAAATATTGGAAGACTGCTATCATGTCTCCCCTGGTCCTTCTCTTCACTAGACTAGCCATGCCCAGTTCCTCTTAACCGTTCTTCATGTTTTAGTCTCCAGTCCCCTAATCATCCTGGTTGTTCTTTTCTGTACTTTTTCTAGAGTTTCAACATCTTTTTTATAATGTGGTAACCAAAACTGGATGCAGTTCTCTAGGTGTGGTCTTACTAAGGCTTTATAGAGTGGTATTAGTACCTCACTTGATCTCGATTGTATCCTTCTGTTAATGCAACTTGGGATTGCATTAGCGTTTTTGGCAGCGGCTGCACACTGCTCACTCATATTTAGCTGGTTGTTCACTAAGTCTCCAAGATCCCTCTCGCAGTTACTGCTATTGAGCCTGATTTCACCCAGTCTATATGTGCACTTTTGATTTTTCTTGCCTAAGTGTAGGACTTTACTTTTCTCTACATTGAATTTCATTTTGATAGATACGGCCCAGTGTTCTAGTCTGTCAAAATCCATCTGGATCTTGAGCCTATCTTCTTGGGTGTTAGCTATTCCTGCCAGCTTAGTATCATCTGCAAATTTGATAAGTTCCTCTTCTATTCCCTCATCTAAGTCATTAATGAAGATATTGAAGTCTACTGGCCCTAAGACAGAACCTTATGGCACCCCACTGCTTACTTCCCTCCATGTAGATTTAGACTCATTAAGGATTACTCGTTGAGTATGGTTTGTCAGCGAGTTGCGAGTCCATCTAGTGGTGGTACTATCTATTCCACTTTTTTCTAGCTTACCAAGAAGTAGATTGTGGTCTACTTTGTCAAATGCCTTGCTGAAATCTAAATATATTATGTCCACAGTATTTTGCTGGTCTACTAATTTAGTCACTGTGTTGAGGAATGAAATAAGATTGGTTTGGCATGATCTCTTTTTAACAAACCCATGCTGGCTGCTAGTTACTACTTTACTTGTTTTTAGATGTTGGCAGATCTGTTTTTTTATTATATTTTCCAGTATCTTCCTGCGTATTGATATTAGTCTATAGTTTCCTAGGTCTGTTTTTTTCCCTTTTTTGAAGATGGGAATCACATCAGTTCTTTTCCAATCGTCTGGTAGTTCCTCTGTGCTCTGGGATAAGAATAAGAGAAGGATGAACAATAATTTCTAAATATGATTTTTAGAATACACCTTATCTTGTCTGATATGTATATATCAGATCTTGTCTGATATGTATATATCAGATCTTGTCTGATTGCAAATGGTGACTAGAAAGGATTTTTCCTATCAGAATAAGAGAAGGATGAACAATAATTTCTAAATATAAATTTTAGAATATACCTTAATATTAATTTGATTTGGAAGATCCTACTTCTAAATAAGTTTATATTTTGGTAGAGATACTTGATTTGTATTTTTTTCCTTTTTAGCTGAATCAAGAATTGGTTAAAACTAAACTTACTCCATTGCATGAGGGAGCATCAGAATTGCTAAACAAGGTGACTATTCATTGTTTCACTTTACTCTGCTCAGTATAACTAGTTATCAGTTAAACTAACTGTATTCCTTATTGTTCAAGCTATATTTAGAAGTTTAAGTAACCTATTATAATAACTTTAAATTGCTAATGAATTAATAATTGTAAAAACAAATTCTCTGCATTTTAGTATACACACCTGGAAAAAGAAAAGTCTATAAATAATTTGGAAATAGTTGAAAAAAGAAAAATAACAAATAATTTGGAAATATTGTATATTTTTTCTTTGTATTTGCAAGTAGATTAAAAGTTAAAAAATATTTAAAAGAAGTCAGAATTTTGTTGAATGCATAGTAGTGCTCTGGAGATTGAGTAAAATGGAACCAAATATTGTTCTGGGGAGAAGCTTCAAAAGAAATATTATATTTTAAAATGTGAGCTTATAAGGCTGGTGTCTGAGATGCTGCCAACCGCTTCTCTCCATGTGATGATTGAGAGAACTTTTAGAAAAAGTAACATTCCCTAAAAGTTCTCCCACAGCATCAGATTGGGAAAAGCAGTTGGCAGCATTTCCGAATGTTAACTGTTTATTATTTATTACTTCCTGGTCAGTGACCCAGAGTATATGTGGCCTGCCCCATCCTTTCTGATATACATGTATAGGTAGTTAAAAAATACAATTGGGACAAAAAATTCACTTATTGAGGAAAGTAGAAGTTAAGCACAACTCCCATGCGATTACCTCACTGCTTTTTTAGCTACTGAATGAAAAAAAACATGTTGTGTCCCAGGGCTTCCCCTACTTGCCTGAAGCACCAACTCTAGGACTGCTACGGGTTCGCCCAGGTTTGGGCAAACCCATAGCTAATAATCCATAAGCCAACAACCAGTACGGTGGCCTAGAACAGTGTTTGCCAACCAGTGAGCCAGGGACCACTGGTGGACCGTGAGAAAATTTTGGTGGTCCGCAGAGAAATGTCATCCCCAAAGCAATTAATCCAGGGTGCGTGGGAACACAAAGCTGCATTGCCCACATGGCCCGTGGGAACACAAGGCTTGTGTCGCTTGCATTGCGAATAACACGAGGTAGTTAGAGGAGGGAGGAACTTGCCCCATGCGCCTGGCCTGGCCACTGAGCTGTTTCTTCTGCTTTTAGCTGCATGCAAGGAAAGCAGCAAAGTCTTTCTTTCTCTCCCACAAACTCTGCCAGAAAACACTCTCCCTCTCTCTCTCTCTCTTTCTTTCTTTCTCTTCCCTCCCCCCCTCTCTCCCTCCCTCCCTCCCCCTGAGAACGGAGCTGGAGATGGTACCCTGTGATCCCAAATAAAGAGCGATCGATTGGTAGGAAAACAGGGTGGGGAATTTTTCTGTAGACTTGGGGATTTTTCCAGGGTCTCTGGTCTGCGGGATTTAAAATTATGAGTTTGGTGTTCTCTGAGGTCCAAAAGTTGGCAACCCGTAGCCTAGAGGTAGAGCTCTCCTCACAATCAGGAGGCTGTGAGTTTGATCCTAGATAGAGGCTAATATTTGGAATAGACTCTTCTGCTTGAGCAGGGTATTGAACTAGATGATCTCTAAGGTCCTTCCAACTCTGTTATTCTATGTCTATGACTAACGTTATGGCTGGTTCAGCGAATCATCAAATCCCACCCCTGACTGCCTCCCCATCCTGCTCCTAGCAAGAATCTCCATGCAGCCCATTTTGGATGCGAGGTAAGTGCAGGGCCTGCACGGAGGCTCAGGGAGGGCAAAAAACAGGCCTCCTGGAAGTTTCAGAAGGCAAAAAAATGGGCCAGCTTCCGAAGGACCTCCAGAGCCCGTGGGAGGCCATTTTTGCCCTCCCAGAGGCTCAAGAAAAGCCTCTGGAGCCCAGGGAGGCTGAAAATGCTCCCACCTGCCATGGTGCAGGAGGCTGACTAGGCCACGCCCAAATGACCATGCCCACTTAGCAACCAGGCAGAGAACCGGTTGCTGAAATTTTTGAATCCCACTTCTCTCATTACTGGGGTCTGAAAACTGCCTTTCAGGAGAGTTCAGTACCCCTCCATACATGGAAGGAAACTCTTGTTGGGGTGCAGGAACAGAGATAACTTCAGGATTTTGGCTTCATTGCTTCCCCACAATGGACAGATGGCTGCAAAAGTTTATGGAGTTAGCAGAATTGGCTAAATTGACTGCTTTGATAAAAGAAAAGAAAAAACAATTACTTTGTTTCTACTTGGAAACTGCTTCTGGACTTTGTGCTTGAGATGAAAAACAATGAAACTTTGATTTGGATTTTACTGATTAGATAGATATAGAAGAAATGGCTAGTTTGTGCTATTAAGTAAAAGTAAAAAAATGAGATTTGATATTACTATCTTATTCTACTGAACCAAAGGGAGTCAGAAATCAACGCATTTCTCCCGTCCTCTTTTTTATATTTTTCCCCCCCTTTTTTTCCTATTATTTGCTTTTGTATTTTATATTATAAACTAATAAAAAGGAAAACTCTAAATTGTTTTTGGCTCCATTTCTGCATCCCAGCAAAGGATTTTAACTCCCCTCTGCATCATCTTCAGGATTTCTCCTGACAAAGCAGATTAGGTTCCTTTGGGAAGCAGTTCTTTCGAGCAATGTGCAAGGGTAAAAACATCAATTTAAATAGTAATTAAGACCTACTATGTCAGGGAGAAAATCCACACTCCAAAATCCACAGGGGGAAAATCCAGACAATCTCTATGTACTGGTGCAATATACATAAGTATTACCTTTTTCAAATTGTGATAAATGATTTTATAAAACATTTAAATATTTCTAATTTGTTTGATATTTTGCCTGCAGGAAATTGCAAGACTTCATGAAGAAAATGAAAAACTGAAGACTAGATTAAAGACAATAGAGCTGCAGGTAAAATTCTTTGATAAATTAAGTATGACTTTGACTTAACAGACATTCATTTAGGGCATCTGAGTTGCAATGGAGATTTCCATCTACATATTCCACAAAATAATGGAAAAATCTTAAATTAGATATTATATAATTTGAATCAATTTTAACTTACATAATGACTTCATTTTACAAATGATGCAGATTGCCATAAAAATGACACAATTTGTAAAATATGCAAATGACATAATGATGCAGTTCTCAATAAATGACATATGTTCATCTTTAACTGACTTTATCCAAGATGATCTGTTAGATTGAGGCTTCACAGTAGATGGTTATATGGATGAATATAATTGGAAGAAGAAAATGGTAAACCATTTCTAGAGTGAATGGATATATTTTTTTAAAATAAGATTTGACCTGAATTTTCAAATCTTTTGCAGGCTACAAATGCACTGGATGAAAAGTCAAAGTTAGAAAAGGCTTTACAGACCATACAAATTGTTCAGGGAGATCAAAAGGTAAAAAATATTTTTAGACTATATCAATAACTACTGTTTTGATAAAATTATTCCATGAAAATTATTTTAGCTGTGTTTCAAAATCTTATGGTGAACTTAATTCATCTAAATGAATCTACTTTGCTGTTAGTCCAATTTTAAACCATAATAATAAAAATTTCCTTGCTTCTTCCTGTTTCTTTCAAGTTCTGTGATATTCCTAATATACATAGCTATTCAACTTTTTTCCACCACAATTTTTTATCTGAATCCTTGCATTAGCAAATTAACACTATCTTTTTAATACATGCCTCCCAAAGAACAATGTTGCATAAAGATTTGTGAACCCCTTGAATTTTCAATATTTCTGCATAAATATTCTCTAAAATATTATCTATTCACACAAATCCTAAAATTAAATAAAGAGAACCCAATTAAACAGATGAGTCAAAACCTTACTTCAAGTCAACTTTTTTACATTAATTGTTCATTTGTGAGTAGGCATTTGATTTCTGATAAATAAACTCCAATTTCTCCACTGTCTCACTAATTTCCTTCAGACTTATTTAAACTTTTTTTATTTTATCTCTGTTGCTCATTTTCAAAAGTAAAGATTATGTTTAAAAATAGTTTTTAAATAACAAGTTTTAATTGTTCAAAGAACTAATAAATATAAATAAATTCATAAAATATTACTGTGTTTCCCCCAAAATACAACTTACCTTGAAAGTACCCTCCCCTGATATTTTGGGAGTGGGACTAATATAAGTCCTACCCCAAAAATAAGCCCTAGTGAAGTGGCCAAGAGAGGAGGCAGCCCTTTCCTTCCCTGGTCACCTCGGCCCTTTAACAGCAGCCTGTGAATCAGCTGAGAGAGAGAGAAACAATGGAGAGGACTAACAAGAATTGCAGGTAACACTCTTTGAAAGGGTTCCCTCTCCACTGTTTCTCTTTGTCTTTCTCTTTCACACACATACATAGACATTTGATGAGAAATGGCGGAGGACAACTGGGTAAAGGGAATGATCCTCCCCTGCCTCTGGCTTGGCATCTGCTCAGGATGGTGCTCTGAGGCCTGGCCTCTGCCTGGGTGACCCCTGCCCAGCCAACATGACAAATGGGCTCCCTTGCAGCGCCTCCTTTCCCACATGAAGCAGCGGCCAGTGTGGGTTCTCTGTCTGCGCAGCCATAAAGTGGAATTGGCATGGTCGGTTCTTGCCTGCAATGTTGGCAGCCAGAATTGGATCAAACCTGCTGCTGTCTGAGACTAGCAGGCCAGACTCAGCCGTAGGCACCGCGCATGTGCAGTTGCTACCTGGGAGGAAAAGAGCAAGCTGGAGCCCAAACGCTGAGCTATGCCAGCCTCGGAAACCAGGAATCTTGCAGGCATACTGGCCAAGTAAAGGCTGACCAAATCCCCAGGTTGTTTGCAACTCGAGTGAGCCGTGCCGCCGTCCACCCCAAACTAAGTGGCAGGAAGGCTTCAGAATGATACTCGGGGCTGCCCAGCCATGGACTAGCACCCGCTGCCCTAGAAAAGGTGAAGCGGAGCCAGGTGGGTGCCACGCGCAGTTCCTCTGATGGCCTCCCCACCCCTGGTTTTGTGGAAGCCCCAGAGCAGCGTCAAGAAGCTGGGGGTGTTCCAGGATTGCAACGCTGAAGTCTCGGAATGGAGTCTTTTTGGCAATTGGCAGCAAAATTTGAGCACACATGTCTTCTCTGAACAATAGAGCTGCCGCCCCATTCGGAGCTTGAACGTCCTCTGCAAAGAGCTGAGCTGGGCCTGCATGTCTTCGCTAAACAACTGATTTTGTTTAGCAGAGCCCATTCAGGGTCCGAAAGGAGCAGCTCTGCTGACTGAGCCTGTATGTCTTCACTAAACAGCATGTTCTGCCGAACCTTGAGTGTTGCAATCCTGGGATACAAACACCCAAAAAGAGGTTTGATTGGACTGCCCTCTGCCTGCTGACGGTGCTGCCTCAGCATATTTTGGAAGGGAGAAGGCAAAGCTGTTATTCCCTGGGATTTGCACAGCGGCAGCATAAGAGTGCAGGATTTATTTTTATAAAAATAAAAAAAATCCAAAGCATGCCAGGATGGCACTGGCAGCAGGCAGAGGCACGGGATGCTCAATCCGTGTCCAGAAGCTGCTGCAAATTCATTTCAGAAAAGAGCCAAGTCCTGCTTTTTGGTTTTGACACTCTCGCCACTCATTTGCAGCAACTAGCATGAACAACTGCCTGTGCTGCTACTGGCCTCACAGGAGCTCTTCGCCCTCCTGGCAGAGCTGCTCTTGGCTGCCCTGCTGGACTACTGCTGCCTGGTGTGGAGGTGAGTAAGCCGAGAACTACATCCTCTGGAGCATCCATTGCTCCATTGAACTGCCAGGGCCCCTTTATCAGTGGCCACCGGTAGAGCCATGCTGCCTTGCCTGCCACCTCCTTCGAGCTACTGAGTACCTTCCTGCAGGTCTACTCAGTGCTGCAGGCGCTGGGCTGTGAGCTGAGCCCGGTACTCCTTGGCCTTGGCCCTTGTGGTGCTAGCTGTCGTGCTGGCTGTGCACTCCAGGATGCTCCAGAAGACATAGATCTGGGACAACTTCCCTCTCACCAGGCAGGAGCAGCCCAACAGGACAGCCAAAAGCAGCACTGCCAGGAGGGCAAAGAGCTCCCACAAGGCCAGCAGCAGCACAGGCAACCGCTCAGCTGCTGGCGGCCAAGTGTCCCAACAGCAGCAAGCCAGCAAGAAAGGCAGGTGGAGGCTGGGGTGCACCAAGAACTTGGGCCATTGCAGCTGATTGAAGTAAGACTGTCCTTGAAAGGGGCGTAAGGCATGTGGGGCCTCCTGCTGCTTTTGCAGCCTCAATCGGCTGCAAAAGCAGCCACAATTCTTTGAGGTGATGGCAAGACATCACTTGCTGATCAGCTATTCCCCGGACCAAACTACTGGTAAGACCATTAGGCAAGGAGCCACGAGGGGCAGCTCGTGACTCCTGGTACATGGAAAAAATAAGACCTCCCCAAAAAGAAGCCTTAACTGTTTTTCGGGGGTCAAAAGAAAATGAGACCTGGTCTTATTTTTGGGGAAATTTGGATATGTGTAAACTTTAATAACATCTCATTAAAGGCCATTATATTCTGACAATTACCAAACTTTGTACAATATTCAGCTCCATGTGTTGGAGCCCTTTCATGATTTCAGATGAGGAAAAATCAACGATCCAAAATAAACTAAAAATAGTTTCAAATGCACTTGAATAAGTAGAATTACAATAAATTTCTATCAACAAATGAAATAAATCCATCAAGAAATCCGAATAATTTTTCTATAGAGTAATATTTTAAAATTATTACAGAACACTAATGGTTATTTCATATAAGAAGTTGCCACTTGTGTCACATAACAATATTTTTATATGCATTTTTCTAAGTTGTTTGAAAATATCAGCAACACTTAAAAAGAATTTAATTCAAGCCATTGTCAAGGTTCCAAGGAACACCTGCAAAAGAATCAGAACTCCAAGGCAGGGAAATCTGAATCTAAAATCCTCTGGGTTTCCCCCTAGTAAAAAATATAATTTGCTCCCTTCAGCCCCTTCAGACCATCACATGGCCCAATCAGGTCACAGTCCAAAGTTCATCTGAACTCACATCCCGCCTCTTCACACTTCGTGGAACGTCTTTGGTTCTCAGAGGAAAAAAATTTATTTTGGTTACAAAGCCCTTGCTTTCTCTACCTCCCCTCCCTTTCTCACAGCTTGCCACTGCTGTGGCAGCCCTGAAGACACCAAAGAAAATGGCTCCAGGCTGACAGCCATTGCTTGAAAATGGAAAACCATGTACTTTCTTCCATTTCCGAAATAAGACTAAATTTTCTGTATCCTGCACAGTGATGGATTTGTAAGCTGTGCAGATTCAGATAGATAAACTCAACATGACGTCCATAACAAAGTACATTTATTGATTCATCAGGTATCCTCATAAGTCACATTTGTGATGAAGTTCTTCTTTAATGACCAATCCTCTGTATATCTGTCTTGTAGGTAAAAAGATGATAAAGCCTCAACCCCATGATGATTGAAGCGGCTGCATGATATTAATCTTTCTATCCCATAGTCGTAGAGGTAGGGGGTGCAGCTGCTACCACGAGGCTGTGTTCAAGCCAGAGGAAAACTCCCCCAACCCATTGAGGGTCAAATTAGTGACCAACCAGGATTACAGATGTGGCCACGTGACATGAACTACATTTTCCAGGATACCTTTAACTACATTTACCATGATGCATTCCCTTAAGGGGACAGCTCACAATTGCTACCTAACTATTCAATTCCCATACACTGGCTGGACAGCACACTAAATATAGAATACTAGACTTGGAGGAGTACTTGGAAGTTTTCTACTCCAACCCCCTGTCCAGTGCAGGAATTTTCATACAATCTTGAACAAATGGTTATCCAGTTTTAGCATTAAATATATATCTTGGTGCTTAAAGTAGAACTCTGAAATTTGAATTTTACTCATGCTAATAAAATACCATCAAATTTTATATCTCTACCTAACTGAGGACCCTAAAAAAATTGGTCATTGCTTTCACTATGAATAATTTAAAGGCTGTCATGACAATCTTGCTTCTTTTCCTAGGAAAACCTTCAAATGCTGTGTAGGTCTCATTTATTGCCATTTGGTTACCTAGTCTGTTAGTTGGGTAATTCTTAAAGATGTACCTGCAAGTTTTGTGTATGAATAGAATCAAATGAAACTAATAAAACTATATATATATAGTATATAAGTATCATTCCAGAAATATTAATAACACTAATCAAATACATTTTCATTTTGTAAATCATCCATAAATTCCATGTTACTTTATTTTAAAAAGCAAATTTGCCTAATATTGTTTATGAATTCATTTCATTTGTTTCTTCCTTTTCTCTCAATTTAAAATTTTCATTTAATATTGTTTTATAAATGTTAACAAATGCTAGGCATTTGAGTCCATTGAATGTTACAGCTTCAAGTTTTCTACAGTATCTCTGGATTGGGTTTATTTTTATGAAATTCTGTGTAAAAATATAAGTAGTCCTCTATTTATGACCACATTTGGCTAAAATCTCAGTTACTGAATGAAGCGATCAATAAGCAAGATACCACTTGACTGCTTCACTCAAAGACATCAGTCCCAGCTCCTTCAATTGTGGTTGTTGAGCAGTTTTGTGGATTGTTAAGTGGACTGCCAGGGAGAGAGCCTGAAACTCCTAAGAGTGGGCAGAATGGGCAGGCTTCCCATCACACCTTGAGCCTAAACCTTCTCCACTCTACCAAGGAAAACAGTTGCATGAACACTGCCATTCACAAATGCTTTGGCCAGATTTTAGGCCCATTTCTCCAATATGCCAAGAGATTTCCCCTCTGGAAATACTTGTTAATATTTTTTCCTTCTAGAACCTTTCAAGGGAAGGGGGAAAGTGATAGTGAACACCACCATTCTGGAAGATTTAGAATGCTGGCATTTGTTGCATTTTCACCAGATCTGAGGTCTGCTCTTTCGATGTGCAGGATAATTTCTGCATGGAGGAGATGGGAAATCCTTTGGCACCCCAGGAGAACAAACCTCAAATGTAATATATTCTCTGTCTGCTTCCCCATTGACTTTCCAGGGGAAGGTGGCAGAGAAGATTGCAAGTGGTGATTATATGATTGCAGGGCAGTTGGCAACCTGAAAAGGCCTTAATCATAAATGCAAATGGTTTGCCAAGCATCCAAAAGGCAGTCAAATAATGCAGATGGGTGAGTTGGTGCAAACTTGGACTGTAAATGTTTTACAGACCATGAATATCCATTCTGAGGATTATCTTTACACACACAATATTGTTAAATAAATATTTGGCTAGACATTTATTTTCTCAATACTCATATATCCTTTTCTTTCAGTTTAACACTACTCAGGATGTTACTGAACTAGAAAATACTATGGCTAATTTGAAGTGTCAGTTTGAGAAAACATTGCAAGACAGTACTGCAAGCCAAAAATCCTTGGAAGAGAATCTGGTGTCAACAAAACATGACTTACTTAAGGTTCAAGACCAGTTAGCACTGGCTGAAAAGGTTTGTTTTCCAAGCTACATTTGTGGCCATCTTTGCCTTTTTTCAACTTTAATTCTTGTTATCTGAAACAGTAGCTAGGTACCATGCTCTTGAAAGAAATTATTTAAATCCCATGTTGATTTTAATTATAAAAAATAAGCTTCAACATATTAGAAATATAAATAATGAAATACTTTGGGCTTGATTAGACTTTTTACATGAAGTAATTTGCTAAACTAAACTTTTGTTGTACAAATATTTTATCATACTTATCTTTCATGTATTTATAGATACTGCCAATTTGAAAGTTTTAATGCTAGTATAATACAAATGTATCGTTAAAACAATATTTTAATGATTCAAAATTCATAGGAATTAGAAAAAAAGTTCCAACAAACTGCTGCCTATCGCAACATGAAGGAGATTCTCTCAAAAAAGAATGATCAGATAAAAGAGCTACGAAAGAAGCTTTCAAAGTAAGTGGTTATCCATTTGTATTTTTATATTTTCTGTTTTTTCTATTGATATTTGGTTTTACAGAATCATGATTAATTTTTTAAAATTCAAATTTGTTTTTATGGACTCCCATCTGGCAGAAATGATGTAGGGTCTCCTGCTTGGGCTGGGGTTGGACTAGATAACCTACAAGGTCCCTTCCAACTCTGATTATCTGTTATCTGGATTATTGCAAGCAATCTAGAATAAGTATATGAAATAGGAAGCCATCTAAATTCTGTCAATAAATTAAATAAATAAATATGCTCCCAGGCTGTGGGCCTGTTCTTTCAGGAGGAATGTGACTCTTCCAACAAATACTGATTATTTATTCAAACAATAGATTAATTATTGTAATTTAAAATGTGTAGTGTGAAAAATTACATCTAAGTATTTTTCTGTTTTACTTCCATAGATATGAGCCAGATGATTAGTTTTGAAGAGCTTATTTTGTTTCAAGAAACAGCCACAAAAGAAATGGAATGAAGATTTGGAAAAAAGGATTTGTTGTTCAATATGTTTCAGTATATTTTCTAAGCAATCTACTTCCTTTTTTAAACATTTTATTATTAGAAAGCCATAAGTGAAAACACTGAATAAAGAAAAATATATATTTGTGGTTTAGGGCCATTTTAAATGTTTAGATCATTTACTGCGTAACAAGTACAAATGCAAAACATTTACCAATTTCTTTTTTCAGTAAAAAAAGTTTATTATGAACAGTAGTTCAAATGGTTAATTATAATTCTTTGCATACTGTTAAAATGCAATTGTAATGAAACGTTTTCCCTAAAGTTTTTTTCTGAAACATTGCTTTTCTTTTTCAGAATATTAGCTAGAAACATGAATTAATTCTGTTGCCATGAAACATAGCCCCCAAGTTTAGCTTGAAGAACTTGAACCCTGAGAGAGACACTTTTAACTTTGCAAGGGAGCTTTATTGTCCACCTGAAAATACAAATCATCAAGTAATTCAGACAAAGAAAAAAACATTTACTTAGGAAGGTCAGGTCTTATACTGGGTACAGAAATAAAGAAACAAATACTCCATAACATTCTGTATATGCTATATGCAAAAAGCAACTGATAAAATAAAACATTAAGTAAATAAACATAAGATAGACACAATTAAAATATGTTGTCTCTTCCGCTTTCCCATCTGGGCTTGTTTCTTTAATATTTGCAGTACATAAAGACTTCAGATTATTCTCCTTATTTGTTTAGTCCCTGAAAAAGCTAATATTTGCAAATAAAAGAAATAAATTGTTTTGGCTAAAATGAAAAGATGATTTCCTGAACTTCATGCTATGCTAAATGCTAATATCACCTTTATTTAAAAGCTAATAATGAATCATACAATTCCAGATAACAGTTTGACTATTTGGTTCTCTTTGACACGGACATTGGCTTCACAGAATCATCAAAACCTAGAATGATTTAATCCTCTCGGATTTAATCATCTTCCAGGAGAATTTATAAGCAGCATAAATTCTTCCACCTGGAATGGATGTTTCTGGTCATTTAAAGGAATCCCACCTCACACTGCCTTCCAAAAATGCTTGTATTTGTTTCTGTAAGGATAGAAACTGGTAGTTATTTCATTGCCCCTGCCTATGGATTAACTGAGACGGCAGGGAGATACTGCTATCCTTTTGGGAGTCCTTGGCCTTAGAGGTTTCCACAAAGAGCTCCAGGAGCAAGCCAATCTTGTACCATAATGGCCTTTCACATGTACAGTGTGTTAAGCCAGAAGACTAAGAAAAGCATATGTAGCAACTGGTTGTGCATTATAAACCATCCAGAATGACCTCTTTCAAGAAGAAGCATAAGACATTGAAAGCAGCAGTCCCAGCAACTGAAAGAAACTTCATAAGCAATACCAGAGGGAAGCTGAAACAGGTACAAAGACTGAACAATACAAAGTTACTGAGTAGCCTTACTAGCATAATCAGCAAAGTGATTTGCCTTTAGTAATAAAAGAAGTGCATCCAAAAAGAAATAACCAAGTTTTGAGTGAGCAATCTGCTAGTGTAAAGTGTTAAAATATCCTCTCGGCTCAGATCTCAAGTCTCTAATCCTTCCAGGTGGTAATCAGCACATGATGCATTGGCCATTGCCAGCGCAAAGGCTGAAGCAGCAAAAGCAAGAGCAGCCTTCGCTGAGCAAGAAATTGAAATAAAGAAAGCCCTGTTAGAATCAAGGCTAGAGCAGTTAACCATAGACAAGGAGCTCCCTGAGGCAACAGCAGAAATCAACTTACAGAGAGCAGTGTATTCAGACGATGAATGCAATTAACGTAACAATGTGCTTGAGTCAGAAGCTGAAACCTAATATCTTCTACAATGTACCTCAGAGTACGTCTATCAACACTCCAGACCAAGCAGCAACACCCTCCTCAATAAACACAACTTTCAAAAAACATGCCAAAGATGCTACTCAGCACCACTATAGGCTAACAACAAGCCCCAAGCCTACAAACAAGAATGTTTCAAGCAAAGCTACACCTGTGATAGCAGATCCCTCACACCCAATTTACTTGACCCTATAATTTATCCCACAGGATTAGCCTTCATGCCACAGCAGCATGGAAAGGACCAGCTGAAACCAGAAATTCCCAAAAGGTATGACTACTCGATACCTTTTTATCACAGCAATGCATAATTGGCTAATCAAATACCATAGACCTTGCCAAGTTCCTTCCATGACGTGAATTATTCACACAAGGATTTGAAAGGTTTGACGATTGTCCCGGAGAGGTATAGAGCTTGGTCATTGTCCTTCCAAAATGCCATTCGAGGCTTGGATCTATTGTATAGTAAGGAGACAGATCTAATAATTAAATGGCTTGAAAGTGAACCTGCTGAGCATGCCAAGCGAATCAGGGCAATAAATATAAACTATCCTTAAACAAGCCTTAAAACAATCTAGGACAGACTTGATGAGTGCTATGGCTCAGCAGAAGCAGTGGAGAATGCACAGTTAAAAAGACTCGATAGGTTCCCTAAAAATACCTAACAGAGCCTATCAGAAACTTAGGGAACTTAGCAACTTACTAATGGAATTTCAAGTAGCTAAATTGGAAGGGGACTTGCAAGGACTTGAATTCCTTGACACAGCCAGAGGTATCAACCCCATTGTACAAAAATTATCTTATGATTTACAAGAGCAGTGGATCAGATATGGCTCCAAATACAAAAGAACGCACAATGTTCCATTCCCACCCCCCCTTTTTTTTGTTTTTGTGGACTTAGTATTCCAACAAGCTAAAACAAGAAATGATCCTAGCTTTCACTTCACATTGTTGTGTGCTGCTCCTTTAGAACATAATCCTCACAAGCCTCCAGTAGCAGTCCACAAAACTAAAGTGACTTCTCCAGGTTCTCTTCACAAGTCTGCTAGCTCCTCTCACATAGAAATGGAGATCAGAGATCCTGGTAAGCAGTATCTTCTACATCAGAAGCCACGTCCTCTTCTAAAATGCAGAGCCTTCAGGGAGAAGTCCATAGAAAAGCTTTCCTGAAAGCGAACAACATCTGCTACAAGTGCTGCTCATCAATCTCCCACCTTGCTAATGACTGCAAGGTCAGTGTAAAGTACATGGAATATGGCAGCACAGACCACAACACAGTTTTGCATCCAGGGCCAGCACCATGGACTTAACAGCACACTTAGAATGGCAGTGAGCATGGCAGGGAGGAAGAACACACTCTTATAACCATAGCAGAAATCAATACAAAATGCACAGAAGTCTGCAAAGAGATTGCATATGACAAGTCCTGCTCCAAAATCTATTTAGTCAGAGTCTACCCAATAGGCCCAAGAGATAAAGCCATTAAGCTTTACGCCATACTAGATGACCAAAGTAACAGGTCTTTAGCCAGCTCAGCCATCTTTGATGCCTTTGGTGTTAAAGGTCCCAGCACTCCATATTCTTTAAAAATGTGTGCAGGAATTGTGGAGATGGCAGGAAGAAGAGCATCTGGTTACCAAGTTGAGTTGGTAGATGGGAAAACATTTATAAATTCTTATCGAATGAAACCAGATCCCTGATCATAAATCTGAAATCCCTACATCAGATACAGCAATTCACCCATATTTGAACCACATATTGCATCTGATATCAGAGCTCGATCCTCAGGCTCAGATAGCTTGCTCCTAGGGAGAGATATTTTACAAGTCCACAAAGTAAGAGCTCAGATCAATAGTCCCCACTATGCCCTCTATGCTCAGAAATTAGATCTAGGATGGGTCATTATAGGAGATACTTGCTTAGGAAGCATGAATAAAGCAACCTCCATTAGCAGCATGCTGACAAGCACTTGGGAAAATAGACACCTTTCTATCTTTCAGCCATGCCACAACCAATTCCCCTTAAAGGAATCACCACACATCACCCATTTGTCTTGCCCCTTCACAGGCTCCTTTAGTGACAAACTCACCTGTGACAGTGACCAAGGTCATTTGAGGTGCACAGTCTTCCAAAAGATGGAAAATGGTAATCAGGTGGCAGCATCGATTGAGGATAAACTCCTTTTAGAAAAGACAGGACAGGGATTAGTCAAAGAGGATAGTGGAGGACTTCCAGTGGTGATGTCATGGCCGTATGGAGCAAGGAGAGCGATCTCCACTTCCTTGTTTCTGATTTCTTGCACTTGGGAGCTCTTCGGGGCATCATGGATCCTGGAGAGAAGCACAAATTAGAGGATAAGTCTTAAGGGTAGTGAGGAGGAAGGCAATCTTTGGCTACAACAAGAGGAACCCCTCAAAACCACCGTGCAAGAAACCCGGCATCTATGGCAGGTCTGAAGCTATGATAGCCAACTGTGATTGGGAAGCAGGAGAATGGAAATCAATGTGAGACATTGGAGGAGAAATGGCAGATTCGGACAGTTTGATGAGGTGAGAGAAGAGAGCCCTGAAAAAGGGCGTTTAGAAGAGGGAGCCTCTGGGGAAAGTGAACTGTGGCAGCGAATTGGCGTTGACTGCGGAGTGGAGCGGAGGAGATTATTAGAAGGTGAGCAGTTTGATAGTTGGAAAGAGGGGAGGCTCAGAAGAACCAAAGAGGAATAAAAATTTACAACTATATAACGTCAAACTCTTTTTAAAAATGTTTGAATATTGAACTGATTGTAAGAAGTGAAGAGACATTAGAGACAGTTGTTGGGATAAAGCTGAATACCATACATAGATATAGAGATAGATAGATAGATAGATAGATAGATAGATAGATAGATAGATAGATAGATAGATAGATAGATAGATAGATAGATAGATAGATAGATAGATACACACACATTTATTTATATAACTACTCTATCTATCCTACTCTATTCATACTATATATCTTGAACTATTAATTACAATCAATATTCAGACAAGATAGTTAATAGAATTATGTTGGTTATATTTCCTTGATAATTGGTTATAGAACATAGTTATACTTATTTATATAAATACATCTATACTTATATTTATTAACTTTATATATGTGCATAGTTATAGTCAAGTATCTTAGATTTTTATCTTTCTTAAATTTACAATAGAACTATATAATTAAAGATAAAAGGAGATATAATATACAGGAAAATATATTAGTGATATTGGCTTGGATAGTATTTTTATACTACCCAAGTCTTCTATAGATATCTAATAACTGTTACATATCCGAATTGTAGCAATTAGTCTATGTTACTTTGTTTGAAATAACTGACATAGTTTGACCTTCTCTGGAGGTCAAGTGAGAAAATTGATGATAATATTGAAATATTTTTTTAGGAACCTTGGGAAATTTGGGAGCTTAAAAATGTCTACTACCACAACTATTACAAAAATTGGGGGGGAAACAGTATCCAATTCAGCACTGACAACAGCATTGACAGCAAGACAACATTCAATTGAGGGCATGCTGAGCTCTGAGAAGACAAATCCTGCACCAAAAATGCAGACAATACAAGAAACTGATGAGAACTCAAGAAACGATAAGAAACCACGAAGACTTCAAAAGTGAGATGGGGGAGATGAAGGGAGAAATACGGAAATTAGATGACAAAATAGGAACTATTCAACAGGCAATAGATAAGACAGAACAAAAAATAAAGATCGAACAGACAGATAAGAAAGTGGATACGATTGAACAGAAATTAATGGGAGAAAACAGGAAATTAGAAGAAGCAATTTCCTACCTGGAGATGGAGAAAGCTGTTTTTTTTCTTAGGTTCCAAGAAAGAAGGAAGGAAGGAAGGAAGGAAGGAAGGAAGGAAGGAAGGAAGGAAGGAAGGAAGGAAGGAAAGAAAGAAAGAAAGAAAGAAAGAAAGAAAGAAAGAAAGAAAGAAAGAAAGAAAGAAAGAAAGAAAGAAAGAAAGAAAGAAAGAAAGAAAGAAAGAGGAAGAAAGGGGAAAAGACCTACCTAAAATAATGTCAGACTTATTAGCAGAGGCACTACAAAAAGGAATGGAGAAGAAGTTCGGAGAGAAAATGAGGTATACAGAATATATGCCAATTATATGAGATGCATCAAGCTACTACAAGAGGTCCACATAAGATTCTCAAAGAAGCTAATAAGGGACGAAATATATAAGATAACAAGAGATGAGCCACTGGTCTTTAAGGGAGTAGAAATTGTGACATTAAAGCAAATCCCAAGGCGAATAAGAGAACAATGAAGCAACTACCAATTTCTGGCCTCACAGTTGAACAAACATAACATCTTGTTTAGATGGATCATCCCTGAAGGAATGTTGATATCGTGGCAGGATAAAAAGTTCAAAATAGACAGCATAGAAAAGGCGAGGGAATTTTTTGATCTCTATATAATATCAGAAGAAGATTAAGCCAGTAGAGAAGAAGTTGAGAGTGAGAGCCAGGAAGAGAAGTAGAACAAGAGGAAAGGGAACAAGAAGAAATCGAAGGACAAAAAAGAGAGGGCAGAAGAACAAGGCAACAAAGAGAAACAAGTGAACAGATGCCAATAAATAATACCCCAAGGTAGGATGGATGAAGAAATTAAGTTAATCTCCATTAATATCAACGGTTTAAATTCATCAATAAAAAGGAAAAAATATTAACCAGATTACAGAAACAAAATATAGATATTATAAGCCTTCAGGAAACACATATACAAAGACACTACAGTAAATTATTGTAATCAATAAAACTGGGGAAGTTACATGTATCTCTGGCCCAACAAAAAAAGGGGGGGATAGTGGTATATGTTAGGAAACCGCTACAATCTAAACAGATTTGCAGACAAAGAGGGTAGTACCTTAATGCTTGAAATATTTGTAAACAATAAGAAATTGTACTAACAGCTATATATGCATCAAACAAAAACAGAAGGGATTTTATTGTAAATTATATAGGAAATTAATAGAGATGGAATATGAAGAGATATGTTTGGTAGGCAATTTCAATGTGATAGTGAACCCCCAAAAAGATTATGTGAGCAATAGTGCAGATTTTAAAAAAGGAAAACATTACCAAAAGTATTTTATGAAATGACAAAAGAACTACGACTAAGAGATATATAGAGGGAAATGAATCCAGACAAAAAACAATATATTGTTTATTCTACACCACAAAAATCATGGTCATGATTAGAAATGATACTGACGAATGTGGAAATAGAGCAAAATATAAGGGAAGTAGAAATCGAAATAAATACATAGGCAGACCACAACCTTATTAAAATAAGTTGGAAAGAATTAAAAAAGAAAAAAAGATGGATGTTGAATCAGGAAATTCTGAAAGAAAATGAATATGTTAAGATGATGGAAAGGGAGATTTTTTAAAGAGAAAATAAAAAACAGCAAACGTCAGTTCAGTACTTATGGGACACCACAAAGGCACATAAGAGGTTTGACAATTTCATACACAGCACAAAGAAAAGTGTAGACATTGTGTTTTCTGGATATTCTTGTCTTGGATGGCAAACTTCAGACAAAGAACATTCCGTGCAAAGTGCAACGTTTGCATATTTACTTGGAGGAAATATTTGCATGTTTACCTGGAGGAAACAAGACCTTAACACCCAGATAGGACGGAACTAAGGCAGGAACTGAAGCTTATGTTAATCTTAATTAAAAGTTAATCCTAACTAGAGGTGAATGTATAAACTGCTTAAGCAAACAAAGGTTGTCTAAATAGATGTATAGTGTATAAATTAACCACTGGTATGCTACTATGGATATAGAGAGATAAAACGAACTCTGGCAAGAGAACAGACAGCTCTTCTTATTCTCAACCTGACAATAAAGAAAGCAGCTTGTCTCATCTCCATGTGGTCCTGAGTCTTGATTCCTACAAGTGGCGCCTTGAACAGGGACTCCTTACTTCGTCCGGCAAGGATTTGGTGCACCTTCAACCTTTCAAAGGTTTCTGTAAGTATGGGGTCTTCACTTTCTGAGGAGCAGAGAAAGCATGTGGAGGAATTAGGATACCTTTTAAAGAAAAATGATACAGATGTATCTCAGCGCAGTCTCACAAGGCTGGTCCAGGAGATTGCAGCTCAATGTTTATGGTATCCAGAAAAAGTGTCTCTTAGGCTAGTAGATTGGGAAAAAATTGGAATTACTTTACATAAAGAGCCAAGGGCTAGCGTGGAGATTTTACATGCTTGGCATTTATGTCGGCATGCAGTTGAGATATTTGGCACAAATGAGGTTTCTCTTTTAGCACCCCCCTCTTCACAAAATACAGCCCCTATAGTTTGTCTTCCTTCTTCATCAGAATATCTGACTATCTCTCCCTCTGCTCCTTTAGACACAGGACAAAAATCTCCTGATCCGGTTATTCAAACATCTTTTCAAAAAATGGTGGAGACATGTAAAAGGGATGTCTCCATGCCAGGGGCAGAATTAGCTGAACTATTGTTTGTCTGTCCTGTGCAGTATCATCCAGGTCAAGGCCAACAGCTGGGTCAGCAGATAGCAGAATGGGAAGGTTTATCTTATCAGATATTAAGGGAATTGAAAAAAGCTGTTACAGACTATGGTATTAGTAGTAATTTTACTAGAGGACTTATGGAGGGTATTAAAAATGGATATACCATGATTCCTGAAGATTGGAAACAAATTTTTCGTATGATTTTAACTTCAGTGCAATATGTAGTCTGGGAAAGTGAGTATATGAGACATGCTCAAGCAGCTGCAATGGGGGGGGGGGGGAGGAGCTTACACTGTAGAACAATTGTTTGGCTCTGGACAATTTGCAGCTATCCCTGCACAAATAATCCTCCCTCCTGCAACTTTAGCTGTTGTGTCAGAATGTGCATATCGAGCATTTCTGAAAGTTCCTCAGACTGGGGAACCTAGAGCAAATTTTTCTAACATCAGACAGGGAGTTAATGAGCCTTATGCTGATTTTGTGGAGCGGTTATCAAAGGCCATTCGGCAACAATTTGATCATCAAGTAGTAGCTGGGGAGCTTCTTCATCAATTGGCTATTGAAAATGTTAATGGTGATTGTAAAAGAGCTTTACAATCATTAAAGGCAACAGATCATTATACCCTGGCAGATATGCTACGTGTCTGTCAGGATATTGGATCACAAACCTATAAAATGCATTTATTAGCTACAGCAATTCAAAAGGGTCAAAAACCCTCAGGAAATTGTTTTAAATGTGGTAAACCAGGGCATTTTCAAAAAGAATGCCGTTCTGTTCCTAATATTGCTAAAAACCGACCATCTAAAAAATGCCCAATTTGTAAAAAAGGGTTTTCATTGGGCTAATCAATGTAGATTCAATTCGGGAAACTTGCTCATGGGTGTGGCATCCACCCAGAATCCAAAGCGTGCCTACCCCATAACCCTGACTCCACCACAGTAACTCTCTCCCATGCCACCCTGGCCACAACCGGTAGTGCTGGGATCGATTTGATTACACAATTAGAAGTTGAATTTAAATTTCCAATAGAAGTTAAATTGGTTCCCTCTCAATACAAAGGCCCTCTTCCTTAAGGTCTTGTTGGTTTAATATTATCTCGTTCCTCTGCTTATAAGCTAGGACGCTTTGTGGTGCCTGGTGTTATTGACTCTGACTACACTGGCACCCTTATGATACAAATTTGGGTTAACCTCCCACAACGTATCCCTTCTTATTCTTCTATTGCTCAATTGCTTCTTCTTCCTTATGAAGTTCCTTCTCCTGGGTCTGGAATACATGGAAATGCAGGCTTTGGCTCCACCTCTCCTTCGGTGGGTCTACTTCAGCCATTGACATTACATCGACCTTTACTAATACTTTACCTTAATAAGCAACCTTTTCAAGGGCTATTGGATACAGGGGCCGATGTTACTGTCATCTCCTCTTTACAGTGACCTGTTCAATGGCCTAAGAAAGCTGTTTCTTCCTTGTGGGGCGTGGGTGGCTCCACTTCAGCTTGGCAAAGTGTTCAGGATATTGACATTTCCACTGCTGCTGGTAAGTTCTTTTCTTTAAAACCATATATTTTGGATATTCATACTAATATATGGGGTCGTGATGTTCTTGTCTTTTTAAATGCTCATTTAATTTTGGATGATGGCTCTCCCACTTAAGTGGCTCTGTTCTACTCCTGTATAGGTGGAACAATGGCCTCTTCCTGTTGATAAACTTTCAGCTTTACAGCATTTAGTTTATGAACAACTTTTAGCGAGACATATTGAATTTTCTACCAGTCCATGGAATACTCCTGTTTTTGTAATAAAAAAGAAAAGTGGGAAATGGAGATTCTTACAGGATTCCCACTGGCTGTCTATATACACCAGTTTCTGATAAGCAGGTCTACATACATGAATAGCTTAATTTATCTGCTACTCCACCTCGTAATATTTACCCTTATCAGTCCGCTTGAGAAGACTTAATAATTAAAGCAAGAAAACGAGCTTTAGTTCTTACTGGATGTGATCTAAGTAGTATAGCCTTTACTCGTACAAAAGCTGAACATGAACATCTAATGACTATTTCTGACTCTTATCAAATAGCCTTTTCCCAATATGTGGGGAAACTTCTTTATTCTTTACCTAAAGACCCCCGGATAGTAATCACCTCTACTTTAAATCCTGCCTTCTCTTCCATTTTTGCTCGAACTCCTTTGTCTTCTGCTATCACAGTTTTTACTGATGAGTCCCCAACTAGAGGAGTTGTTGTATGGCAGGAGCAGCAGCTCTGGCATTCCAAATACACCTCTGTACAAACTTCAGCTCAACGTGCTGAATTGGCAGCTGTAATTCTGGCATTACACTTATTTTCTGATCAACCTATTAACCTTATAGTTGATACTCAATACGTGTATCTGGCCATGCAGTCCTTACCGTACTCATATTGTGCCTTAAATTTGGATGTAAATTTGTTGGCCTGTTTTTATCTTTAAAAAATGTCTTGGAAACTCGTTCCTATCCTTTATATATTGAACATATAAGAAGTCATACTCCTTTTACTAATGCCCTTACAGAAGGAAATCGGAAAGCAGATGAATCTTTAAAAGCAGTTACTTCTTTGTTTTCTGACCCTATTGCAAGTAATTTCTATTTTCATCAAACTGCAAAATCACTGGTTAAGCAGTTTCATATTCCTCTGTCACAGGCACGTGATATCGTACGAACCTGTCCTGCCTGTCAATAAGTGGCCGTCCCATTTCCAGTTGGGGTTAATCCCTGCGGCACTCATGCTAATCAGATATGGCAAATGGATGTAACACAATTTGTAGCCTTCAAGCCCTATAGTAATTTGCATGTTTCCATAGACACTTACTATTTATGGGTAACTGTTTCTCGACATGAGCGTGCACAGGATGTTATCGCTCATTGTCTTTCTTCCTTTGCTATTATGGGTCGCCCTTTACAATTGAAAACTGATAATGATCCTGCTTATATTAATAAGGACTTTAATCAGTTCTGTCAACAATGGAACATAACATTGGTACATGGTATCCCTTATAATTCTCAAGGACAGGCTACTGTTGAATGGGCCCACCGTACCTTTAAAGCATTACTTCAAAAACAGTTAAAAACTGAATCTGGGCCCTATCACTCCGAAAAATACAGAATATAATTTCCATTATATTGTTCATTTGGAATTACTTAATTGTCTCAGATTCCTTTTCAGAACCACCTGTTATTTTGCATTTCCGCACAGCAGAACCTTTAGACAAACCTTTGGTTAAATATCGTCAAGCACCAGACCCTGAGTGGAAAGGTCCGGCTTGGTTAATTACTTGGGGCCGGGGTTACGCTGCTGTAGAAGCTCCACAGACTCGCCAAGCTATTTGGATCCTTGCTCGTTGCATACGACCTTATCATAGCATGGCGCCAGGGCCTACACAATCCAATTCCAAACTTCAACCTGCACCTGAAAACAGAAGTCCGTCTTCTGAAGCCCAAAGCTGAACGCCCTCCACCAATTACTTGGGGCCAAGTGAAAGCTACCACCTATCAAGCACAGCAACAATTGCAAAAGGCGGCATTGCCACAAACTCCTGAAAATTTGGTTGCTGCTGTATTTTCTATTATAACAGCTAATTCTGTAATGATTATTATGTGCTTTTTGCTGTTAAGTGTCAGTAGAATAGGAGCAAAGGATGTTATTGATACTATGCCTCTTAATCCTAATTTGTGGGTTTGTCATGCTCAGTATGTTTATTTGCATCAAGTTATGCTTCAACAATGATTTGCTATTGATTACCTCCTGACTAGACAAGGAAGTTTTTGTAAAATAGTAGGACAGCGTGGCTGTGCTGTTCATTTTCACTCTCTAAATAAAACTACTGAAGATGAGCTTGCTAACTTACAATCCTATTTTCAGAATAATATTCATGCTATTCCCTCTCCTTTTGAATGGTTGACTAATTGGCTGCCAGATTGGGTTTGGTTAAAACAACTGTTCTTTTATGGAATAATTCTTATAGTGATGTTAATAATATCTTGTTGTTTTATTCAATGTATTCCTTCACTCTTGGCTTTGTTCTGCCCTGTTCCGGCTTCTCTCCATCCTATTCAATTATGCTATGTTCAAAAATCCTTACTTCCTCACAATAAAGTAAAAAATGGGGATATATAGACATTGTGCTTTCTGGATATTCTTTTCTTGGATGGCAAACCTCAGACAAAGAACATTCCGTGCAAAGTGCAACATTTGCATGTTTACTTGGAGGAAACATTTGCATGTTTACCTGGAGGAAACAAGACCTTAACACCCAGATAGGACGGAACAAAGGCAGGAACTGAAGCTTATGTTAATCTTAATTAAAAGTTAATCCTAACTAGAGGTGAATGTATAAACTGCTTAAGCAAACAAAGGTTGTCTAAATAGATATATAGTGTATAAATTAACCACTGGTATGCTACTATGGATATAGAGAGATAGAACGAACTCTGGCAAGAGAACAGACAGCTCTTCTTATTCTCAACCTGACAATAAAGAAAGCAGCTTGTCTCATCTCCATGTGGTCCTGAGTCTTGATTCCTACAGAAAAGAAAGAAAAACAAACTAGACTGCAAAATACATTTACGGAACTAGAAACAATATTACAAAAAGAACCATACAACAAAACAATAAATGAAAAAAAGAGTTATGATTAGACATAAATTGAATATGCTGATGCAGGAAGAATGGATACAAAAAATGAGAAGGATGAAACTAAACCACTTTGAACATGCGAATAAGCTGGGAAGGTGGTTAGCTTATAAGTTAAAAAAGAAAAAGAGAGATCAATTCAACAATTGAAAGATGCTGACGGTATATTACAACATAAGATGGAAAAGAAAATACATATTGTCCAAACGTTCTTTGAGGAACGATATAGACAGAAGGATATAATAGAAGAGAACATCCAAGAGTATTTTAAAAGGGAAGGGCTAGCTACAATCCCGGAAGAAAGTAAGGAAATGATGAATAAGAAAATAATGCTAAGGGAGTTGCAAAAGACAATTCAGAAACAGAAAAACAATTAAACAGCAGGACCAGACGGTCTCCTAGGGGAGTTATATAAAACACCTCAAGAAATGTTAGGAACACAACTGTTAGAACTATACAATGAAGCACTATGACAGCGAAACTACCCAAATCATGGGAAGAAACATACATAACATAAATCCTAAAAGAAGACTCAGATCACCAGCAAATTCAAAATTATAGGCCCATATCATTACTGAATGTTAATTATAAGATACTTATGTCTATAATGGCAGAAAGACTTAAAGGGATATTAAACAAAATTATACATACTGATCAGAATTTTTGCCAAATAGATACATTAAAAACAATACTAGAATGGTAATAAATGTACTAGAATATTATGAGACCCACCCTGGAAAGCAAGCAGCACTGGATGCACAAAAAGTGTTTGATAATGGAAGTTTATTATAAAACAATTAAAAGATATGGATTCTGGTGAGAAATGTACTAGGATGATTTCAGCAAATTATTCGATTCAGACCACCAATGTGTTATTAAATGAGATAGAACAGAAATATTTAAGATAAAAAAAGGAGTAAGACAGGGGTGTCCATTATCACTCCACTCTTTATCCTCACATTAGAAAATTTATTGATGAACATTAGAAGAAACAAATAAATTAAAGAGGTTATAATTAGAAAAGAGAAATATAAAGTACAAGCATTTGCCGATGATATAGGTTTTTTTAGAAAAACCAGAGGAAACAGGAATTACTTTAATAAGAGAAACTGAAGAATTTGGTAATGTTGCGGGATTTAAAATAAATAATAATAAAATAAAGGTATTAATTAAGAATATGACGGATAAGCAAAAAAGGAAATTAGAAGGAAAATTGGGAATGCAAATTGTTAAAAAAGTAAAATACTTTGGTGTCGCGTTGTCGCGGTTTGCTCGTTGTCCTTAGGTTCTCTGATCAGCCCGTAGAGCCCCCGCAGGGGTGAAATTTAGAGGGACCCTCGCAAGGGTGAGTACTTAAGTACTAGAATCAATAATTGACACAGACACCATAGTTTCTCAAGGTGAGAGAGCACGTTGTGCCCGGGGTAGATGAAGAAGTCCCCCGATTGCAACGCACCACCCTCTTTTATTTTGCAGTTTCATCAGGGAGGGGGGAGCGAGACATATGTGAAGAGGAGCAAGGAAGTATAATTCTAATGGCGCCATGGCAGGATGCGACCACTGTTGTGTGCTAAGATAGCGTGATTATCTATTAACAAGATTTTTATGGTCAGCTAGTTCCTGTAACTATTTGCCTACGTGTCGTGCCAAGCTGAGCTTATCATGCAATTCCTAACTTGAAAAGGTCATTCTTACGGCCTTATGTCAAGAGGACTCTCGAGGTTTACTACAAGTCCTCTTTTCTTTGTTTTTAAGGTGCCGCGATATCCGATTCAAAATATAAGCCTTTCTCCTTTGGAGTATCATAGTGCTTGGATAAGGACATACCCTCCGGGACATCCCGATCCGATTGCACAACCTCGTTCAAGGGCAGGTTATCAGTGTCAGAGTCGTCATCGGAACATAAGTGCAAAAGCGGAGCCTTGCACTCCTCAGTTGGGATTGCCATATATACATGATTTTGCATTAAGAGATTAAGTTGCGCAGCAGCTTTAGCTTCGGCAATAGCATTTAAACTATGTTTGATCATTGAAATAAAGATAGGTAATAAACAGGGTAGCAGAAAACATCCTATAGCAATTATAGCCACCAAAATAAAAATAGCCTTTAAACCGGGAAACTTGGGGAGAAACTCGTCAAACATTCCCCCTATGTCCACTCCCTTCCATGTTTGCACAGGTACATGCGCCAGTTTTATCATTTTTATGGCAGCCTCATCTACAGCCTTCATGCTGTTATCAATTTCAATGCAACAATCGGTAAGGTTAAACTTTCCACATACCCCCCCTTCTTTTGCTAACAGGTAATCTAGTGCCAGACGATTTTGCATTATGTAAGTACGAGATTTTACTGACTCTCTCGCAAGGGATCGCATGGTGGCCAATGTTTCATCAGTGATTAGCTCTACTACTGCTTGAAGACGGATGATGCGGTTAAGCATGTAGATGGGTGTTCTGTATCCCCACATGCCATCCTCTGCCCAGGTTGCCGGGTCATAATAATGAATTATGCGTTCTGGGGGCCACTCATCATCTTTCCAATTTACTTTATGAATTTGGGAGGTGTCTCTCTTCTCGCGTGTGGCCTCCCCGGCTTCCTCGTATACCGGGTGACCTAGGACCTGTCTTTGCGACAAAAGGAGCAGAAAAAAACCTGGTCGTATGGTCCCTAGTACACAAGATCCTTGCCAGGCGGCTGGGAGGATGGAGAAGGCATTGGCGCCACATATCCAGTAAAGCCCTGTTGGTGCTGGCCAGGTGGCGGAATCATTCTCGGGTTGCCGTAGGTAAGAAAGGTAAGAAGTGAGGTTATGGGTGGGCCTAGGAAGGTTATTGGGAGAGTCCCACGAATCGTTGGTGAACGTACCTAAACATAAAAGAGAGCCTGCTACAAACATACGTGCGGAGGTATTAACTCTTTGATAGCATTGTCTGCCTACCAAATTAGTGGTCAGGGTCCAGTTTTCAGGAATTGTGTTCAGGGTATCAAAGTTGGACCAATTAGTTATGACATAGGTGATGTTAATTTCCTGGGCCTGCCACGGCCATTGTTCCCCCATTGTAGTTCCCCCACACACAAAGCAATTTTTAACTTGCAGTGATTTAGCAATAGTCTCTGCAAGGTGTACAAAGGTGTTGCGCACCTCATGCGGTACGGTCAGGTGAGTCAATTTTGCCAATTCCGAATAAACAGAATGAAATAAGAAGTGTCTGGTTGAGTCGATGGAAATTTTGCTTACTATTATTTTGATGGCTACTGAAGGGCTGGTTCCTGTCCCATCAATACCCAAGCCATAGTCATTGTCAGTACCTTTCCATGTTTGGAAGGAAAGCCAATTTTCCGGTACTGGAAACGTGAGATTGATGGGATTGCACTGATGTTGCATACAGTTGGGATCGGGAACTCTAAGACGGGTGATATAGAGTTTTTTAAGGTTATCCCTCTTGGGTATGGTGTCGGGTCGCACTGTGAGCCCTCTGGATTGAAAGTCCACACATTTCCATTCACTGCAGTAGGTGCCTTTGCCACAGAGATCGTGTTGATTTGAAGTTCTGGCACAGATGTACTTTTCGTTGCTGGAATATGTCCGTCGCCAGACAAGTGAGCCGCATTCGTTTGTGCCATAGTCCATGGCTTCGCAGGCATCAAAAGTGACCAATTGGGATACCTTCGGATTATAAAAGTCATGATTGACCACTGTCTTTTTCGATGAGCCGGTTCCGACAGTGATGAGGATGTTGTAGCGATGAGTGGGGCCTGTGGGGTCATAACAGATTTGTTTGTTGTTATCTTCACAAATACTATACGTCGTGCTATTCCACACACAGGTGTGCGTGGATGGGTTGGTGCAAATAAAATGGGTGTGATATATTAATGTAGTTCTGATGGTCTGCCCCTGTTGAGTTTTTTGCAAGCAGGGGGTGCAATGTTTGGCATCTTGGGAGGTGATTGCACTTCGTGTCCTCCGTTGGGGGGGGATAAACTTCTGTCGTAGGGATAATGTCAGCCGAGAAGAAGTGGCAAAGCCTCGTACCATTTTTGTAATTTCATATTGGTATAGACCAAAGTCTGAGAGGGTCAGATCAGTTACTGAAAGATGAGTTGCTCTAAAATGATAATTGATGGTATATTTGGGTGAGTCTTGTAGATATATGGTATTGTTGAAAAACCAGCGCCAGATGATTCCCTTTTTCTTGATTGGAGACCTCTGGTAACAGGAGAGGGCCTGAGAGCGAAGATACAGTGCTCCCTCATTGTTGTAATGGTGCGTGTGAATCAAGGAGTTGAAATTAGGATGTGGAGAGGACTCGAGAAGCTGTCTACGAATTCGTTGTCCGCGGAGCGGTGACCAGGAACCAGGATAGCAGTCAGGGAGATGGGAGCCAGGTGTATCCCATAGGCAGCTGGTGGTATCACAGGGAGGTTGGCAGCAGGAGAAGTGGCGCACCAGGGTATGGGAAAAAGATTGAGGAGAAGATTGAGACAAAAGGAGCCAAGAAAGAAACATAGAGGGTAGTGGGGGGCGAGTTACAGAGAAAATGGAAAAGAGATAAACTGTATGATTGAAGGACTGACGGGAAACAAGAAAGCCTAAGCAGAAATAAGGTCCCACCATATTCGCGGTGACATAGACATGTAGGTGGACCCGACAGGGTTGGTAGCCATACAGAAGAGAGACGTGAGGTGAGGGACGCAAGGCACGGCCTTGATGTTGAAAGGCATAATTACAGGCGGAAAGAGAGATGTCTTCAAAGGCAAAGGTAACGCGTGTGAACGGAGGGGCGAAGATAACAGCAGGATCAGCCCGAAACTGAGAAAAGACAGGAGATATCAGAATCAGAAGGGCTAGGAGAGGAACACTTGTCCTTAGCCTCCCCATGATAAGGTCGAACACAGCGCGCAGGCACCCAAAGAACACGATCAGGAAGTTGAACAGCAGCGAATCCTTTGCCCCAAGTGATCAGTTGCACAGGTCCCTTCCACTTCGGATCTGGAAGTTGCCTGAAATAAACAAGAGGTCTGGAGGTAGGGACAGGAGGTGTGGTAAAGTGACGAGAAGCAGCCGTAGAAGAAGGAGAGCCAGTAAGATTCAGAAAGTTCAAGGTATATAAACATACATTTAACACATTCTGTAACGCTGGGAGGTTCGGGGGGCGTACGCCTTTTTCCCCCATGTATCGATCAAGGGCCGTTTTGAGTGTTAAATTTGCTCTTTCCACAATAGCTTGGCCTTGGCTATTGAATGGAATTCCAAATTTGTGTACAATGGACCAATGATGACAGAACTCCGAGAAGGAGGAGCTCGTGTATGCAGGACCATTGTCTGTTTTTAAAATTTTTGGACATCCCAGTGTTACAAAGGTCCGAATGCAATGATTGATAGTGTTTTTAGTAGTCTCCCCCCTTTGCAGTGTGGCCATGATGAACCCAGAGTAAGTGTCTACAGACACGTGAATATACTTCCAGGGCGCAAAGGATGGATACTGAGTAACGTCCATTTGCCATGTGTCACAGGCCTCGGTGCCTCTAGGATTTACTCCTTCTGGGACACTTCGTGCCTGCAGACTACATGTAGGACATTGTTGAACAATTGCCGTGGCTTCTTGATGAGTAATTCCAAATTGTCTCACCAGAGCCTTTCTATTTTGATGAAAATAATCATGACTTTCTCCTGCTGTTAAGGTGTTATTCTGCAGGATTGGTAACAAATGCAACTTGCAGGCCTCATCCGCCATGTGATTGCCTTCTGAAAGAAATCCGGGCAGATGCTGATAGCTTCTGATGTGGGCCACAAACAGAGATTCCTTCCTTTCCTTCAATAGGTCTTGTAACTGTAAAAAAAGCATCATTAAAGGAGAAGGGGTTGCAGGAGAAATGTAGGCATCAAATATATTCAAGGCCAATTGTGCTACATACAGACTATCAGATATTACATTAATTGGCTGGTTGGGAAAAAGTGTGAGTGCCATATTGAAGGCAGACAGTTCAGCCTGTTGAGCAGAAGGTTGTGGTGTGGTAAGTTTTTTATGTCATTGATTGTCAGTTTGCCACACACAAGCCCCGATGGTTTTAGAACCATCAGTGAATACAGTAAGACAATCTTTCACTGGTTGTTGTACTAAAGGAGTCTCTAGAATGAGCGGAATTGTTTTCAGCACTTGTATGCGTGGGTCTGGTGGTAGATGGCAGGAGACATTCCCTTGCCACCCTTCCAACGCATCTTGTAATGCATCAGAATTTTTGAAGAGTGGTTCCCATTGTGTTAGTCTGCAGGGAGTGTAAAGCGTGCAGATATCCACACCCATCAAGGCTCTAGCTCTTTTCCTCCCCCGTTCTATAAGAAGGGCCATTTGTGCAGCTCTTGTGGTGATTGATGCTTTTGGGGTATGAGGAAGGTGAATCCACTCTAAAATGTGTAGCCTCTTTGAAGTCGAGATTTGAACGATGATTGCTGTAAGGAGTGTGGGTGTGGGAAGAAGCGCCAATGAGAGTGCATGATTGTGTAATGAGCGGTCCACCCAATGGGTATGCAAGGCGCTGTTGATTTCTTTAAGAGCATTAAGCTGTTGCTCATTCAGCCAAATGAGATCTGCTGGATGCTTAAGGCCGACCAATGCTTGAAATAATGGCGAGAGAGTATGAGTTGAAATGGAAAGATATGGGCGTGCCCAATTGAGCGTGCCCAGGCATTGCTGTAACTGAACCAAGGTTGCAGGTTGAGGGAGTGTGAGAACAGGAAGGTGAGGTGAAGCTGTGGAGGCTAGTACCTTGTGTCCTAAATATTGTAACGGATAATGAGACTGCACCTTTTCTGGTGCTACATGCAGTCCTGCAAGAGCAAGGAGAGAGAGAAGACATGGAAAAGTTTTACATACTGTACCTTTAGGACCATCAGCTGCAATCAGGATGTCATCCATGTAATGATACACTAAAAATTCAGGAAATTTGTCCCGATAGGGTTGTAAAGCTTTATTTACAAAATATTGACACATCGTAGGAGAATTGAGCATTCCTTGGGGAAGAACTTTCCATTGATATCTAGCTGTAGGTTTAGAATTATTAAACTCAGGAACGGTGAAGGCAAATAGTATCTTGTCCTCTGGTATCAGCAGGATGGAGAAAAAACAATCTTTGAGGTCAATGATTATGAGATCAAATTTTACAGGAATTAAATTTGGATTTGGAAGGCCGCATTGCAATGGGCCCATAGGTTGCAATATAGCGTTCAGAACATGGAGATCCTGTAGGAGGCGCCATTTGCCATTGTTCTTTTTAATTACAAACACTGGTGTGTTATATGGGCTGGTAGATGATTCAATATGACCTTCTGCCAATTGCTGTTGAACGAGAGTGTGAAGTGCGTTTAATTTTTCTTTTGTAAGAGGCCATTGATCAATCCAAACAGGAATATTTGATTTGAGAGTGAGAGAAAGAGGAGAAATAGCCATAATTCAAGGTATGTAGAGAGAAGTGTGGAGTTGAGATAGCAGGTCACGGCCCCACAAATTGCAATGTAATGGAAGGACAAAGGGTTTAAGATAAGCAGTCACAGAGGAATGAGGCGTAGAGGCAGTAAGCCAAAGTGAGCTAACCTTTGCTGCCTGCGCTCCACCGACACCTTGTACTGAAGTTGTTTCAGCAAGGGGCCAAGAGGATGGCCACTCAGAGGATCGAATGACAGAGACGTCAGCTCCGGTGTCAATCAGGCCAGCAAAAGATTGGCCATTCAGCAATATGGTTAACATAGGTTTGGAGGCTTGAACAGATTGCTGTAGAGCAAACAAAGAAGGGGGTTCAGGAGAGGGAAGAAGAATGAGAGTAGCCACAATCGTTCCCGCTTTCAGGGAAAAGCACCGGTCGCCAATGGCAGCGAGAGAGAGATTTTTCAGAGAAGAGGAGTCGTACAAAAAGGGTGCAGCGACTACTCCTTCAATGGTAAGGGAGGAGTTAGGTATGAGCAAAACAGGCAAGGAAGGCGGAAGTGGCTTCAGAACAGTGATAGAAAGAGGGAGAGTGAAGACCGAACCAGGATCATCATAAACGATGTCCTCTGTCAGCTGTACAGGGAAAGAAGTAGGTTGTAAAAAGGAAAGAGAAGAGGAAAGAGAAGCTTGAGCCTTTGTATCGGGGTTAGCTGAAGACCCCATGCCTAGTTTTCCGATTGCTGAGCAGGAGGAGGGTTAGAGCGACATTGGGAAGCCCAATGAAAACCTTTTCTGCAACGAGGGCAAACAGTTTTTGGCTTGGCAGCATAGGGTGCAGTACCCCGAGACTGGCCACGAGGCGTTCCCCCCCCACCCGGCATTCTACACTGATTTTTAAAATGGCCAGGCTTCCCACAATTAAAACAATTGCCAGAGCGAGACACGGCAAGGGCGTCGGACGACGGAGGGGAGGTGGGGAGGGATGCAGAAATGGAGGTAGAGATGGCAGCGGCAAGGGCGCTCATTTTGTGAGAAGTAGTTCCCACAATCCTACAAAGCTGCAGGAACTCAGCCAAGGTTACACCAGGTTTATTAGCAACAGGTTGAAGTATTTTTTGACAATCTTCATTCGCATTGGTGTAAGCCAGTTTAATAAGAAGTTCTTGTCTGGCCGCCTCATTGTCAATTTGGCGTTCCAGAGCGGTTTGCAAACGGTTAACGAATGAAGAGTAAGACTCGTCAACCTCCTGCACTACCTTCAAAAAGGTGTGTGTGGATTTAGAGTCTGAGTCATCCACACGTTTCAGGGCATTCATCGCACAAAGATGAATGATTGCAAAGGCACGGCGAGGGCAAGTTTGTTGCTGAATCAGGGTGGAGTATAATCCGGTTCCCTTTAAGTGATCAGCAATGACCAGATTAGGGAGGCCTCGTCTTATTTCAGCATCTACTAATTTTTCATATTCAGACTGCCAAACAACATACTGGGCAGGAGTCATAAGCATAGAAAACAACATCTTCCAATCATATAACAGCATTACAGTGTTAGCAGACACGAGAGAATCAAGCATGCCACGAGTGTAAGTGGATTGCAGTCCATACATATTTACAGCCTCTTTTAAATTTTTCAGCACTCTTAACTCTATGTTGGTATGAACATGAGCGCCAGGGGCTCCCGGAACAAGAGTCATAGGGTAAGCAGAAGGTATATCACAAGATTCTAAGGTGAAGGAAGGAGAAGCCAGGATAGCAGTAATATTTCCCCCCGAGGGATGTGGGGACGGAGGATCAGTAGGAATGGGAAAGACAGAAGGAGAGGAGGGCTGCAGACGATTGTGCGGAGTGTCAGAGTGAAAAGGAGGGGCATAGGCAAGCTGAGGAATATCATCCGAAGAGGCGACAGATTGGTAAGGTGGGGGAGAAGAATCAAGGTGAACAGCAGGAGGCTTAGCAGTTTTAGAGGCAAGAGATAAAGACTCGGGGAGAGTGGTGGAGGGGTAGATAGTATTGAGCGCAGCCATTATCGCACGCCAGGACATAAGAATGTCCGGTGGAGCTCTGGGGACATCATACAGATATTTTCCCAAGCGTTCCCACGAAGTGCGACGCAGCGTGCCCTCAGCCGGATAAGCAGGACAGTGCTGCTCCACATAAAGCAAGAAGGAGGTGATAGATTTTCTAGACAAGGTATATACAGTGGTGCCGTTAATTTTCTGCAAACAATTAGCCTTCTTCACTAATTGGTAAAGTTCATCCTTATGAACTGACAAAACTTTGGAGAGTGAGGAGCCCATTACTTACGATTGTACAGAGCCTTTGCCAGGTGCGTAGCAACGGGAGTGAAGGCAGCGCACCTCTAGACAGAAGTCACGCCGTGGAGCTGAAGAAGTGAGAGATCCCGGACGAGCCCCCAGTTGTCGCGTTGTCGCGGTTTGCTCGTTATCCTTAGGTTCTCTGATCAGCCCGTAGAGCCCCCGCAGGGGTGAAATTTAGAGGGACCCTCGCGAGGGTGAGTACTTAAGTACTAGAATCAATAATTGACACAGACACCATAGTTTCTCAAGGTGAGAGAGCACGTTGTGCCCGGGGTAGATGAAGAAGTCCCCCGATTGCAACGCACCACCCTCTTTTATTTTGCAGTTTCATCAGGGCGGGGGGAGCGAGACATATGTGAAGAGGAGCAAGGAAGTATAATTCTAATGGCGCCATGGCAGGATGCGACCACTGTTGTGTGCTAAGATAGCGTGATTATCTATTAACAAGATTTTTATGGTCAGCTAGTTCCTGTAACTATTTGCCTACGTGTCGTGCCAAGCTGAGCTTATCATGCAATTCCTAACTTGAAAAGGTCATTCTTACGGCCTTATGTCAAGAGGACTCTCGAGGTTTACTACACTTTGGTATTTGGCTAATATCAAGGTGTTCATCAATTAAGTAAAATAATTATAACAAATTAATGACACAAATAAAAAAGGAATTGGAAATATGGGGAAGGCTTCAAATTTCATTAATGGAAAGAATTGCAGCAGTCAAAATGTCTATCTTACCAAAAATCCTATATCTTCCAAACCATACCGGTAAAACTGGATAAAAAATTATTTGGGGAATTGGATAAAACAATAACTAAATTTGTTTGGACTGGGAAAAAAGCTAGAATTAAAATGAAACTGTTGCAGGATAGGAGAGAAGGGCAGGGGTGAGAATCTACCAGTTTGGACCAGTTCGGTAGAACCGGTTATTACTGTACCCAGTAGTTCAGAGAACCGGTAAAATGGGCCCCTGGCTGGCCCCATCCCTCTCCACCTACTTCTCTGCTCCCTGCCCAGAAAGTCTTTATCACGCATATGCAACATCATGCGCATGCACGACAAGTTGACTATATTCTAACCCCACCTACCCTTCCCCTCATTTTCTTAGCCATGCGCCATCGCTGCCTGCAGTCTGCCTTCACCTGCCCACCATCACTGTCTGCCTTCCACCATGATCTCCCTAGGTGAGTAAGCAAAGTTTCCCCTGCACTCGCTTAGCTTGCTTAGCCGCGAGGGCCGCCACCCATGCAACTCTCACAGCCTAGCAAGATTTCCCCCCACCGCACTTGCCTAGCTTGCTTAGCCATGGGGGCTGCCCATGTGGCTCTCACGGCCTAGCAAGATTCCCCCCAACTGTCTCCAGCCTCCAGCTTACCTGGCTCGCTGTTAGCAGAGAGAAAGGTGAGCCAGGCTTGACCCATTGCCACTCAGGTCCCCACCAGCCTGCATCTCTCACCTTAGTCTGCCACCCCTCCCCTCTGCCGCCCACCAGCCTGTATACTTTGGTTGAATGCGGGCTGCATTCTGTGAGAAAGTCAAGCCTCGTGAGAGCGGATCTTCCTTGGTGGCCCACACTCGGCTAAAATGCTTGGCCAGGTGAGAGAGGGGTGCCATGGTGCCAGAGGGGCAATTCAGGTGGACACATGCTTCCTGGTTGCACCCCCCCCACACCCTGGTCGGCAGCCGTGAGCCCCTGCAGCTGCGGAAAATCTGAGCAGGGGACGAGATGCGGGCTGATGATGGCTCTTCCCTGGCTGGCTCAGCTTTCCCTCTGCCACCAGCTGTGAGAGGAAGGTAAGTTTGAACTTTCGGGATACTGGTGTGGTGGGCGCTTGAGGGAGGGGAGGAAATCCCACCCTCTTTGTTGGACCCAGAAGCTTTGCCTGCCAGCTTTTCCAGGCAACGTGAGACCGGGTGCGAACGAACAATTACACCCGGTCCCTGGGACTCTAGGAGACTGGCTGGGAAGAATGTAAGTTAAAACAGCGATGTTGGAAGTAAGTGTGTGTGTGTGTGGGGGGTCTGGGTCTGGGTCTGTTTCTCTCTGTATGTGTTTCAAGTGGGTCTCCTAACTTTAGAATGAGAGAGGGAAGGGACAGAGAGAGAGAAAGAGAGAGAGGGAAAGAGGGAAAGAGAGAGAGAGGGAGGGAGAAAGAGAGAAAGAGAGAGGGAGAAGGAAAAAGAGAAAGAGAGAGAGAAAGAGAGAGAAAGAGAGAGGGGGAAAGAGGGGGGAGAGAAAGGGGGAAGAGAGAGGGAAAGAGAGAAAAAGAGAGAAAGGGGGAGAGGGAGAAAGAGGAAAAGCAACGGAAAAAGAGAAGAGGGAAAAGAGAGAAAGAGAGGGAAGAGAGAGGCGGAGAAAGAGAGAGAAAGGGAAAGAGAAAGAGGGGGGAGAAAGAGAGGGAGGAGAAGGAAAGAGTGGGAGAGAGAGAAAGAAAGGGGGGAAAGAGAGAGAGAAGGAAAGAGAAAAAGAAAAAGGGGAAGAGAGAGGAAAAGAGGGAAAAAGAGACAGGGAAAGAGAGAGAGAGGAAGAGAGAGGGGGAGAGAGAAAGGGGGAAGAGAGAGAGAGGGAAAAAAGGACAAAGAGAGAAAGAGAGAGGGAAAGAGACAGAAAGAATGGGAGAGAGAAAAAGGGGGAAGGGAGAGGGGGGAAAGAGAAAAAAGAGAGGGAAAGAGGGAAAGAGACAGGAAGAGAGAGGGAAAGAGAGAGGAGAGAGAGAAAGAGGGGAAGAGAGAGAAAGAGTGAGGGAAAGAGAAAGAGAGAAAGAAAGAGAATGAAAGAGGGAGAGAGGAGAAAGTGAATGAAATATATGGATGGATAGATAAATATATGGAATGAGGGAGGGAGGGAGAGAGGAAAAAAAAGGAGAGGAAGGAAGGACACAAACCTATGTTCAGAAGACTCTTTGAAGGAGCACAACAATCTAGGGCTGGCTTGGAAAGGATCTCGGAAGTCATTTTCTAGTCCAACTCGCTGCTCCAGCAGGGTTAGAAGCAGAGGTAAAATGTGACCGGTTCTGGAGAGCCGGTAGCGGCGATGAGCAACAGAGAGAGAACTGGTTCTCTCCACCACCCGTCCGGTCTCCTATACTCACTTTTATGGCAGAATTCGAAGCGCAGCTGTTTTGCGTGACACAGAATAGCGCCGCGCGGCAGCTACTGCAGCAACTGGCATTGTGCAGGCTTGCAGGAGGAGAGATAGAACAATTCTGCACCTGCGCAAGTGCCTCTGCGCCTGCGCAAATGCCTCTGCGCCTGCGCAAAGTGCATGTTTGGTGTCCGTGCGCACGCAAAGTATGTGCATGCATGCGCGCAAAGCGCGTCCACCAAGCCACGCCCACCGAACTGGTGGCAACTTTATTTGTATTCCATCCCTGGGTTTGAAGGGTGTGTGTGTGTGTGTGTGTGTGTATGTATGTGTAGAACTGGTTGTTACAGTACCCAGTAGTTTGGAGAACCAGTAAATCGGGCCTCAGGCTAACCCCGCCCCCCTCCATCTGCTTCTCTGCTTCCTGCCCAGTCAGTCCATCTTGCGCATGTGTAACATCATGCGTATGCGTGTCATGCCTGCAGCCTGCTTTTGCCCACCCGCCAGACCAGCCATTGCTGCCTGACTTTCGCTGCAGCAGAGTGAAAAGCTTGCAAGTCCCCAACCCTCCCTTCAGGAAACTGCTCCTGTCTGCTCACAGGTAAGCCTGTGAGTTGTGTTAGCCTCTCTCCCACTGTTCCCAGGCCTCGCACAACCCTCTGCCGGCCACCCCATAGCTCTCCCCATAGCTCCCCGGGCCTCGCCCTGCTCTCATTGGGCCTCCCCATAGCTCACCGGACCTTGCTTTGCCCTCTGCGGGCCTCCCTGTAGCTGCCCAGGCCTCGCGCTGGCCTCCGTGGGCCTCCCCATAGCTCCCCAGGCCTTGTCCTGCCCATCCCATAGCTCCCTGAGCCTCCCTGTAGTTCTCCAGGCTCACCCTGCCCTCTGCAGGCCTCCCTGTAGCTCGCCGAACCTTGCCCTACCTTCACTGGGCCTCCCTCTAGCTCCCTGGGGCTTGCCCAGCCCTCCCCATAGCTCTCTGGGCCTCCCTGTAGCTTGCTAGGCCTCATCCTGCCCTCGCCGGGCCTCTCCGTAGCTCCCCGGGCCTTGCCCAGCCATCCCCATAGCTCCCTAGGCCTCTCCATAGCTCCCCAGGCCTGCCCTGCTCTCCATGGGCCTCCCTGGAGCTCCCCGAGCCTTGCCCTGCTCTCTGCAGGCCTCCCTGTAGCACCCTGGGCCTTGCCTTGCCCTTTGTGGACCTCCCCATAGCTTCCCGGGCCTTGCCCTGCCCTCTGTGGGCTTCCCCGTAGCTGCCCAGGCCTTGCTCTGCCCTCCGTGGACCTTCCTGTAGCTCCCTGGGCCTCACCTGGGCCTCCCTGAAGCTTGCCAGGCCTTGTCCTGCTCTCCACGAGCCCCCCACAGCACCCCAGACTTTGCCCTGCCCTCTGCAGGCCTCCCTATAGCTCCCCAGGCCTCACCCTGCCCTCTGCAGGCCTCTCCGTAGCTCCCTGGGCCTCGCCCTGCCTTCACTGGGCCTCCCTGTAGCTCTCCAGGCCTCACCCTGCTCTCCATGGGCTTTCTCATAGTACCCCGGATCTGATCCTGCCCTCCATGGTCCTCCCCATAGCTCCCCGGGCCTCACCCAGCCCTCCCCATAGCTCACTGGGCCTCCCCTGGCTCTCTCCGGGGCTCCCCAGGCCTTTGAAACTGGCAAAAGATATAGAAAACCTCAGTCACAAAACTGTGTGAGATGTTGTAACTGGTCATAAGTGTATATGTGTATGCGTGTCTGTGTGTGCATCACTGTCAAAACATCAAAAACAGGTCAAGTAACTCTGGGGAGGTCAGTCATAAATTAGAACACTTGCTAAGCAACTGGCCATTAAGCAAGGATTACTTATATTTGGTTTGCCAGTCACCTGGCCACACACACCCCAGTCACATGACCTCCTAGCCATGCCCACCAGTCACATGACCACCTAGCCACACCCAGTCAGCAAGCCACACTCACCCAGTCACATGAACACCAAGCTACACCCTCAAATTAGACCACGCCCACAGAACTGGTTGTTAAGAAATTTGAATCCCACCCCTGGAGAAAGGGGTGGCTTTGGACTCCCAGATTGGGAAATGTACTACCAGGCAGCAGCCATGGTATGGATAAAAATTGGTAACTTAGAAAATAAAAGAATATTAGTAATAGAAGGACATGATTTGCAAAGATGGTGGCATAGTTTCTTATGGGACAGAAAAAATAAACAGCATGCCTACTTCCAGAGGCATCAGATTAGAGACGCATTAATTCAAATATGGAATAAAATCAAGAAGAATCACTATGTCAAAATACCATGCTGGCTGGCAACGATGGAGGCATTAATCTATCCAAATGCAATGGAATTGATAAAAATGAGGAACTCCAAAGATCTGTTAGACGAATGAGTAAGATTAAAAACTATACAGGAGCTACAATAACAAAATATAGATATAGACTGTTGGCTATATATGCAAGTACAGGCAAGATATAAAAAAGATAAAGAATACGGATTCTATTTAGATAAGCAACAATTAGACAAAATCCTACAAGGAACAAAAAAAAGATGATATCTAAATTATACAATGTGCTTTTAAATTTTAAGATGGAAGAAGAGGTAGTTAAGGAAACAATGGTAGCATGAGTGAAAAATGTGGGACATAACATAGAATTAGAATACTGGAAAAGAATTGGGGGATAAATTATAAATTAACATTGTCCATAGTGTATAGGGAAAACATGTACAAAATATTTTACAGATGGCACCTACCCACTGCAAGGTTAGCAAAAATGTTCGCAAATCAAAATCCAGAATGTTGGAAGTACAAGAAAGAAAGGGGCACATACTTTCATATGTGGTGGACCTGCCCAGAAGTTAAAAAATATTGGAACACAATTCGACTTTGGTTAGAAGAAATAATAAAACAAAAGATTGAATTTCAACCAGAATTATTTCTATTAGGTATAATAAAGGGGAAATATAATAAAAATGAGAGATATATCATGCTGTACATAATAACTGCTGATAGGATCTCATATGCACAGTTTTGGAAACATATCATTAGAGGGAATTGTCATAAAGAAAATACTTGACTATGCAGAAATAGACAGGCTGACTCTAAAACTAAAATATAAAGAGGAATTGACATTCTATATAGTCTGGACGCCTGGTGTCAGAGATCGTATTCAGCCAGTTTGCACTGGTTTTGGTGACCCGGTAACAGGAATTTGGCATGGGTTGCGGAACTGGTAGCGACTTCTGGCTGGCCACGTCCCTGAACCGGTTCCCTGATCACCAGTCGCTCAGTTGCCCCACCCACCCGATGCTCACTCGCTTGCTCACGCAGCTTGCCCCCCCGCTGCTCGCCCTGCCCAATACTCCTCCCTTCCTATGTGGGCTGGCAGGGAGCCGAGTGGCAACAGCTCTGACCTTGCCTTTCCCTCTGCCACCAGATGCAGGAGCAAGGTAACGTTTCAGGCAGTGAGGAAAGCTAAACTGCTTCCTAGCCCAGAATTGCCAGCAGGGGAGGGGGAGGGGGCACGATGCTGCAGCACTCATCTCACTTGAAATTCTCAGCCCTTTCCTTTCCCCAAAAGCGGGAGAGGAGGGAGTCTTTGGAAGTCTCAAAGGGATGGCCCCTTTGTTGGATCCAGAAGCCTTGCTTGTCGGCTTTTCCAGTCAACGCGGGACAGGAGACTGGCCAGGAAGAACCTTCATAAGGAGCAACGCTGCCGGGTGCTTGAAAGTTTGTGTGTGTGTGTTTGTTTCAGGTGGGTCACCTCTCCTAGCTTTAGAAGAAGAGAGGGAAGGAGAGAGAGAGAAAGAGAGAGAGAGATGGGAAGAGAGGGAGGGGAAGAGAGAAAAGGAGGAAAAGAGAAAGAGAGAGAGGGAAAGAGAGAAAAAGAGAGGGAAAGGGAGAGAGAGAGAAGGGACAAGAAAGAAAAGAAAGAAAAGGGAAAGAAAGAAAAAGGGAGAAAGAAAGAGAAAGGGATAGACAAAGACGGGATGGAAGGAAGGGAGAGAAAGAAAGAGAGAGCAGGAAGGAGGAAGGGAGGAGAGGAGAAAAAAGGAGAGGAAGGAAGGATACAAATCCTAGCTTCAGAAGACTCTTTGAAATAGGACAGGAATCTAGGGCTGGAAGGGATCTTCTTCTAGTCCAAGGGTTTTCAAAGTTTGCAAATTCAAGACTTGTAGACATCAACTCCCAGAATTCCTGAGCTAACATGACTGGAGGAGGAATTCTGGGAGTTGAAGTTCACAAGTCTTAAAGCTATCAAGTTTTGTTAAGGTAAAATGTCAAACTGCTTTAGTCATATAAGAAAACATTGATATTGCCGTCCCTCAAGTTAAGCATACAAGTTCCATGATGCATCACTGCATATTCCCCTCCCACCAGGTATAAAAGATACTCACTTTTGGTTTTGCACTCACTCTCGTTTCCCTCCTGGAAGAATGATATATCTAAGGGAGAATATAGACATAATGTAAGTTAATATTTCTACAATAAAAGAATTACTCTGACCATAAACAGTTTTGAAAGTCCATTAAAAGTTATCAACAAGTTTGAAGACCTCTGTTCTAGTCCAACCCCCTGCTCCAGCAGGAGATCCTTACAGAATCATACAACAGCAGAGTTAGAAGGAACATTGGAGGTCATCCTAATCCACCCTCCTTTTCCAGCAGGAGACCTTATATCATCTGGAGTCTGGATTAATTTGATGCTGAAGGGGACATTAATAAATAAAGAAATATAGTAAAATATATTATAGCATTAAGTAGAGAGCTAATCTATAAGCATTTGTTAACTCGCTGTTGTAAAAAAGATTTCCTTAACCTTTTACTTGTTGTAAAACAATTATAAACACATGCCTGCAATCAGTTACACCCCTCTCCTATTAAAACACATGATTGTCCCATATAAATCAATCTGAATCCATCTGTTTTCCTGGATTGATACATTTCACCCCATGGGAATGAAGCATACCTCTCTGGGAATGTAAAAACCTCCATTCCACACCTTTGAAGTCTGCTGTTAATAGCTTCCTTGTGGTCAATTGTGATCAATTAGATGGACAATAGGAGAAGAGATAGGGAAAGATTTGTCTTTTGCAGGAAAGATGTAAATCTAAGTTAGAGAGTTTTACTTTGCAGTTACTCCACTTCTAAGAATCTTAAAGGTACAGGGCATTTTTCTGTATTTTGTAGAATTTTCCTTCCATGTCTCTTGTGATATGCTAGGAACTTCTTCCCAGATCTTTAACTTTAATCAAAGAATAAAAGTCTGCTTTCTTTGATTTGCAAGCCTCCGTTTAAGTCTTTGTTTTGGTTCATTTTTGGCTTAAGTGTACTGCCAGACCTTACAGTGCCTCTAACAGAGAGGAAAATTGGCAGAGGAGTTTATTAGGACAAGGCTGCCATGCAGAGGAATACAGAGATAGTCCTTCACTTATGATCACAATTGAGCCCAAAATTTTGGTTGGTAAGCAAGAGTGTTGTTAAGTTTCACCATATTTTACTCAATCCATGACATCTCCTGGGTCTAACGGTCATATGCAAGCTAGGGAAGTAAATCTGAAGACATGTGCAATGTTCTAATGTACAGAAGTTATAGTTAAATGGCAGAAAGTGGACTCAGAGTGTGTTTTTTCAAATGCAGTGTGGTTGAATGTATATAGTTTTAGAAGACCTCTGTGTGTGGTTGTGTGTGTATATAGTAGATAGTGTATATAATATATATAGTAGATAGTGTATTTTTTTGTGTGCCTATACACACACTATAGTCATACATGTAATATGTATGTACACATATGGCATATATACATAGGCGTTCTGTCTCCCCTTCCTTTTCCCCCAAAAGGTAAGGGATTATACACATACACAAACACAGACAGGCAAGCTGGCTCGAACTTCGCAGAGCAAATCCTCTGTAACTAATAACATTCTTGGCATCCCACTATGTCCTGCCTGCCAAGTCTGAGCTGGCAGCAATTGTAAATCAAAGTTTTACTCACACAGAGGGAATTGGGTCTTTTACTTTACAAAGCACAAGGCAGTCCACAAAACAATCGTTCTTCCAACATAGTCACAAATAAAGTCTAAAATAAGTTAAACTTTGTCCCGTACAAAGTTTAAAGAGAAAGCACACCCACTTTTATCCTCTGTGGGGTGGGGCTCAGTGACTCAGCTCACTCTCTGACCCTCCCACGTCTCCTACGTTGCTGCTCATGTTTCTCCCTACAATGCTGCCTGGGGTCGAGCCAAGACTCCTCCTCTTCACTCCCTGTCAGGGGCTGCTCCGACACGCCTTCCTCCTGATTCATCTCAGGCTGTTCCTCTCGGTTGTCTGATGGAACCTGAGGCATTACCAGGGAGGAAGGCACTGGCAGGGAGGAAGGTCCTAAGGAGGAAGGCATTGCCTGTTCCTCCCCCTCATCTTCCAGGTCCTCTTCCTCTGACAGCACAGGCTTGGGAGTCAGTGACACAACACTATTCCCCACCGCAGGGCCCTTCCCCCGAGTCTGATGGTCAGAACATGGTCGCAAGGGGAAGTGATCATGGAACAGCTGTGTGAGGTCCAGGGCATGGATCATGGAAGCATGGTGGAATTCACACTTGGACAACTTTGCGTACAGTTCAACAGCTCAAAGTTTTTCCAGAACTGACTGCACTAGTTTCACATGTTCATCATGAGTCTCCGTGTAGATAAGAATATCGTCAAGATAAACTAACACCCCTTTGTATAAATGTTCATGCAACATCTCGGTGCCTCGGGAGTGATGGCGTTGCCGCGGCGGCCTTGGAGCAGCCTCGGCGGCCTCGGCGTTGGCGCAGTGGCCTCGGTGGCCTCGGCGGCCTCGGAGCACGATGGCGATGGAGCGGCGGCCTCGGAGCGGCCTTGGCGGCCTCGGAGCAATGGTGCAATGGCGCAATGGCGATGGAGTGGCGGCCTCAACGGCCTCGGAGGTTTTGAGGGCTGATGAAGCGGGAGTTGGTCGAGGGCCTGCTGGGGTCGGGGAGCCGGCGGGAGTGGCGGCGTTAATGCGGCGGTCTCGGCGCAACGGCAATGGCGTGGGAGCCTCGGCGGTCTCGGTGGTTTCAGGCTATGACGGGGACGTCAGCAGATGGAGGAGCCGTCGTTTCCCCTGGGTTTCCCCCCTGCCGGTGGCAGCGATGGGAGGGGGTCCGGGGGTGAGGAGAATGGCGGCCGCGATGGCGGCAATGTCAGTGCCACGACACCCACAATGCCTGCGGCGGTTCTGGCCCACGGCGGAAATGGTGGCCCTGGTCGGTGGGGGCTCGGTGGCGGCTGTCGCCGATGTTGGACGGTGGTGTGCGGCGTCGGGCGGCAGTGGCGGCGCTCCCGGATGGCCGGCGGAGCTGCGGACAATGCCCCCTTTCCCCTTGGGCTCCCACCGGTGGCAGAGGTGGTTGGGCCGGGAGGGGGAGGGATCGGCGGCTCCGTCTGTGACTTTCTTCCCCCCGGGGTTTCCACCGGTGGCAGAGATGGATAGATCAGGGGGAGGGGCCGCGGACCCCGAGGCAGCCAGAGCCCATCGAGCCCACTGTTTTGTGCGGCTGGAGAACATCAAAGGTTATGGAGGGCATTGCCGGACTTCCGGGACATTTTTATCTAGGCCTCTGAAGTATTCCAGGAGAGAGCTTTGGGCCTTAAGGGATGTCCCCCTCTCTCTTAAGTGGCCTTCAAGGCTCTCCAGGACATATCTTAATGACGGATCCTGGGATCCCGAGAGATGGTGTGGCCGGAGGAAGCGCGTGAAGCCCGGGGTTTTTAATTTTTTAGTGGGTTTTTTAAAGGGATTGGGGAAATCCGAACCGGGTTTGGGGGACAACTCACGAGGATCTGGGGGCAGCCAGGCTGGGGGGGCTCGGGGGGATGTTTGTTGGGGGGGCAGACAGAGGGTGGGATGCCGGGGGCCAGTTTTATCAGCACGGTTAGTGGGAGGGGCAGATATGGCGGGGGTAGAGGGCCATATCAGGTTAGGGGATTGCGCTGTCGATATCTCCAAGTGGTAGCGTGCTCCAACCCTCTTTACCCATCCTGCAGACCTGGTTGTCCAGAGCCTCAGGCCCTGAGTACCCGGCTGATGTTATGCAATGCCAGGTCTGTTGTCAATAAAGCCCCCCTGATTTGTGATCTGGTTCAGGAGGAGGGCGTGGACCTGGTAGGTGTTACCGAAACCTGGTTGGGCCCAGAGGGTGGTGTCCCTCTGAGAGAGATGTGCCCACCAGATTTCTTAGCATTTCATCAGCCTAGGGAAGGGGTGGAGGGGTGGCGGTGCTTATCAGAGAGGTCCTTTGTCCTAGGGAGGCCACTGTCCCTCAGACAGCTGGTTGTGAGTCTCTCTTTGTGAAGTGGGGACAGGGGGTTCAGATGGGCCTTTTGATGGCGTACCTGGCTCCCTGCCACATGTCATTGGCCCTGCCCGGACTCCTCGAGGTGATAGCCGAGCTGGTGGTTGAGACCCCTAGGCTTTTAGTCATGGGGGATTTCAACCTGCCGTCGCTCAGTGAAACCTCTGGGGTAGCCCGGGAGTTCATGGCTTCCATGACGGCCATGGACCTGACCCAATTAGTTTCTGCCCCTACTCATATAGGAGGACACACGCTGGACCTTATTTTTGTCTCCGGTCAGTGGTTGAATGACTGTAATTTTGGGGATTTATTTATTTATTTTTATATTTATTTATAATCGTATTTCTATACCGCTCCCTCTCCGAAAAGGGACTCGGGGCGGTGTACAGCCTAATAAATACATAAAATACAGAGATACAAAATTAAATAGAATTTAAAACCAAATTAAACATAAGTATGGCTGCATCCCAAAAATTTTAAAAATAAGTTAAAATTTAAAAAACCCTATTTACTAAAACCCCTTAAACCCTTACTGGGCCAGGCCAGCCTGTTTAAAAAGTAGGGTCTTAACTGCGCGCCGGAAGGAGAGGATATCTGTCATGGCTCGTATCTACGGGGGGAGATCATTCCACAGGGAGGGCGCTCCCACAGAGAAAGCACGCACCCTCGGGGCCGCCAGTCGACAACGATCAGGTGGCGGTACCCCAAGGAGGGCGACCCTGTGGGAGCGTACTGGGCGGCGGGAGGTTGTTGATGGCAGCAGGCGGTCCCGTAAGTACCCAGGTCCCGAGCCATGGAGCACTTTAAATACCATCAGTACCACCTTGAATCGAATCCGGAAGGCCACAGGAAGCCAGTGCAGCCTGCGGAGAAGTGGTGTTACGTGTGCGCCTCGAGGGGCGCCCACGATCACCCGCGCGGCTGCATTCTGGACTAACTGCAACCTCCGGAGACTCTTCAAGGGGAGCCCCATGTAGAGAGCATTGCAATAATCCAAGCGGGAGATAACGAGGGCGGATGTGACTGTGCGAAGTGCGCCCAGATCCAGAAAGGGCCGCAACTGGTAAATCAGACGAATCTGATAAAAAGCCCTCCAACTACTCTCTAGGCGTCTTTTCCGGCGCTTCATCTCCCTTAGCTCCTCAGAAAACCAAGGAGCCATTTGGGATCGGCACCGGGTCAGAGGCCGCAAGGGCACGACCCGGTCAAGGGCCCCAGCAGCCACCCTATCCCAGGTAGCAACCAGGCCCTCAACCGAGTCGTGTGTGTGAGCTTCGGGAAATGGCCCAAGCTCCATCAGGAACCTATCCGGGTCCATCAGGCGCCTGGGGCGGTACCATTTAAGCGGCCCCGCCTCCCTGCGGTCGGGGGGTGCGGAACGGAAGTCGAGCCTCAGGAGCGAGTGATCTGTCCATGACAGGGGTTCTATAACTATATCCCCTACACCCAGACCACTCTGCCACTGATCAGAGACAAAAACTAGATCCAGGGTGTGACCTCCCACATGAGTAGGGTCCCGAATTAACTGGGTCAGGCTCATGGCTGTCATGGAAGCCATGAACTCCTGAGCAATCCCCGAGGAACCGCCGGCAGAGGGAAGGTTGAAATCCCCCATGACCATAAGCCTGGGGGTCTCAACCGCCACACCGGCTATAACCTCAAGGAGCTCAAGCAGGTCTGATGCCGCATAGCAGGGAGCCAGGTATGCGATCAACAAGCCCACCTGTACCTTGGGGCCGAACTTCACGAAAAGAGACTCACACCCGATCGTCTGAGAAACAGTGGATTCCCTCGGACACAGATCCTCCTTAATAACCACCATAGTCATCAAACCCTTGTCATGGACAGACCATTCTCTTCTTAGACTGGACTTCTGTACCACCACCCCCCACTGCAGGGAGGTGGAGCCATGTAAATGGTTCCGCCCCAGGCGCCTGATGGACTCTGAGCGGTTCCAGAGGGAGCTTGGGCCATTTCCTGAGATTCTGGCTCACAACTCGCCTGGAGACCTGGTGGCCACCTGGGATAGGTTGGCTGCTGGGGCTCTGGACCGAGTTGCACCTCTGCGACCTCTGACTCGGCACAGATCCCACTTGGCTCTGTGGTTTACGGAGGAGCTACGGGAGATGAAGTGCCGGAAAAGACGTCTAGAGAGTGTTTGGAGGGCTAGCCGAACAGAGGTGAGGTCTTACATTAAGATCTACCTTGTGGCGATAGAGGCGGTGAAGCGTTCGCATTTCTCTGCCCTTATTGCGTCGGCAGAAAATCGGCCTGCGCGGGATGACCTCTTGCAGGGTAGGGCAGAAGAATTTTCCTGATTCTTGCACGACAAAATCGCTCAGATTCGGGACGGGCTGGACTCCAATTGGGTGGTCCCGGGGGAGGTGTCCGGGGCAGGTCTTGAGAATATTATCTGGGAAGAGTTTGACTTCTGTGACCGCCGAGGGTGTGGACAGGTTGCTGGGGGGGCTGAATGCCACCACATGTTTGTTGGACCCGTGCCCTTCCTGGTTGGTTTCTATCTCCAGAGAGGTGACACGAGGCTGGCTCCAGAGGATTGTCAACGCTTCATTGATGGAGGGGGCTCTTCCTACCGCCCTGAAAACGGTGGTGGTGCAGCCCCTCCTCAAGAAGCCTTCCCTGGATCCGGCTCTTTTAAATAACTATCGTCCTGTCTCCAACCTTCCCTTTGTGGCAAAGGTTGTTGAGAGTGTGGTGGCGCGTCAGCTCCCTCAGTACCTGGAGGAAGCATTCTATTTAGATCCGTTCCAATCAGGCTTCAGGCCCGGGTACAGTACCGAAACAGCATTGGTCGCGTTGGTAGATGATCTCTGGAGGGCCCGTGACAGAGGTTATTCCTCTGTCCTGGTCCTATTAGATCTATCAGCGGCTTTTGATTCTATCAACCATAGTATCCTATTGTGGCGGTTGGAGGGGTTGGGAATTGGGGGCACCGTTTTGCGGTGGTTCTCTTCCTTTCTCTCGGATCTCTTGTGTGGAGATCGGATTTGTGTTGACGGGGGGGGAGTGGTCCACCCCTAGGCCCCTCATTTGTGGGGTGCCTCATCAGGGGTCGTCCTCTCCCCTCTTCTGTTCAACATTTATGTGAAGCCGCTGGGAGAGATCATCCGTGTTTCGGGCTGAAATGTCATCTTTATGCTGACGATACTCAGCTTTACATCTCCACCCCAAACCACCCCAACGATGCTGTGCAGGTTATGGCCCATTGCCTGGAGGCTGTGCGGAACTGGATGGGCGGGAACAGGCTTCGACTCAACCCTTCCAAGACTGAGTGGCTGTGGTTTCCGGCGGCCCGATATAGTCAGCTGACTCCGTCGCTGGCTATTGGGGAAGAGATCTTGACCCCCACAGAAGGGGCTCGCAATCTTGGTGTCCTCCTGGATGTACGGCTGTCTTTGGAAGATCATATCACGGCCGTCTCCAGGGGGGCTTTTTATCAGGTTCGCCTGATACGCCAGATGCGGCCCTTTCTTGATTGGGACGCCTTACGCACGGTCACCCACGGTGGCATTCAGCCTCCCCAGTAATCTGTCCACACCCTCGACGGTCACAGGATCGAACTCCTCCCGGGTAACCGTCTCAAGACTTGCCCCGGACACCTCCCCCGGGACCACCCAACTGGAGTCCAGCCCATCCCGAATCTGAGCGATTTTATCATCCTGAAATCGGTAAAACTCTTCTGCCCTACCCTGCAAGAGGTCCTCCTGCGCTCTCGGCTCAAGAAGAGAGCGGGTCTCTCTAAACAGAGTGGCAGGCCGATTTTCTGCCGATGCAATAAGGGCGGAGAAGTGCGAACGCTTCGCCGCCTCTATTGCCACTAGGTAGGTCCTAATATAGGACCTCACCTGTGTCTGGTCAGACTCGGCACGACTGGTCCTCCAGATGCCCTCCAGATGTCTTTTCCGGCACTTCATCCTCCTCAGCTCCTCCGTGAACCACGGAGCCAAATGGGATCTGTGCCAGGTCAGAGGTCACAAAGGCACAACTCGGTCCAGAGCCTCAGCGGCCAACCTATCCCAGGTGGCCATCAAGTCTGCAGCCGAGTTATGAGCCAGAGTTTCAGGGAATGGCCCAAGCTCCATCTGAAACCATTCAGGATCCATCAGGCGCCTGGGGCAGAACCATCTCCTCGGTTCCACCTCCCTGTGATGGGGGGTGGCGGCACAGAAGTCCAGTCTAAGAAGAGAATGATCGGACCATGACAAGGGTTTTATAACTAGATCCCCAACACAATCATTCAACCACTGACCAGAGGCAAAAATCAGGTCCAGTTTGTGTCCCCCCGTGGGGAGTGGGGCCAGAAACTAATTGGGTCAGATCCATGGCCGTCATAGGAGCCAGGAACTCCCAGGCCACCCCAGAGGTTTCCCTGAGCGAAGGCAGGTTGAAATCCCCCATGACTAAAAGCCTGGGGGTTTCAACCGCCAGCCTGGCTATCACCTCGAGGAGCCCGGGCAGGGCCGATGACACGTGGCAGGGAGCCAGGTACATTATCAAAAGGCCCATCTGAACCTCCTGACCCCACTTCACAAAGAGAGACTCACAACCAGCCATCTGAGGAACAGTGGCCTCCCTAGGACAAAGGACTTCTCTAAGAATCGCCGCCACCCCACCACCCCTTCCCTGAGACCTTGGTCGATGGAATGCTTGGAAGCCTGGTGGACACATCTCCAACAGAGGAACACCACCCTCTGGGCCCAACCAGGTTTCGGTGACCCCAGCCAGGTCCGTGCCCTCCTCCTGAACAAGATTGCAAATCAGGGGGGCCTTGTTAACGACGGACCTGGCATTGCACAACATCAACCAGGTACTCAGGGCCTGAGACTCTGCACAACCAGGCCTGCCAGACGGGTCGGGAGGGTCGGAGCGCGCCACCGCTTGGAGACAGCGGGCATGTGATCCCCTAACCTGATATGGCCCTCTACCCCCGTCATATCTGCCCCTCCCACTTATGGTGCCAATGAAACCCGCCCCCTGCTGTCCGAATTGTGTTCGCCCCCACAATCACTACCCTCTGGGCCCTCCCAGACGTGCACTCCAGCCTGGCTGACTCCAAACCCCCCCGGGCTATCCCCCAAACCCGGTCCGGGTATCCTCCCTAACCCCAATAAATTACCATCCCCCAACCCTCTCCTAGTCACCCTCCCCAACCCCGATAAAACCCTGAATAAAAATTTAAAAAGTTTAAAACCCCCACTAAAAATCCTTTTTTGATCGCCGTGCCACCTCTCCGGATCCCAGGAACCATCCTTGAGGTAGGCCGTCGATAGACCGGAGGGCCACTTCAGGGAGTGGGGGACCCTCCCAAGAGCCCGTAGTTCTGCCGAGGAATAACTGATTGATCTTTTAACCATCATCATCGCCGGATCGAGGACCACTGTCTTCTTGCCACGAACCAACCCCGGACCAAACCCGCCCCGACTCCGCCGTCGTCGGGGTCGCACAGCAGCCACCGGCGATGTCATCGGGGCTGCTATCTTCATCCCTGGGGCCATCTTCATCAAAATCACCGGCGTCCTTCGGGCAGGCCAGTCCCACTGTTGCCACTGCCATTTGCGTCCCTGATGCCATCGTCCGCTCCGCCGTCCACGTCGCCTCCGAGATCGCAAAGGTCTCCCAGTCGACACAGACGTTGTCTCCACGGCTGCCAGTGGGGCCGCCATGCTAGGGGGGCCAACACCCTCCACGACAAGGCGGCCTCCCCCTGCAGCAGCCGCGGAGGCCAGAACAAGATTGTCCAAGTCCTTGGAGCAGCAGATGGAAACAGGACAGGTGGAGATAGAGCATGAGGCCGCAGCAGGACTATCAGAGCCAGATGAAGGGACCGGTTTCGCGGCGGGGCCTCCAGCCGCAGCGGGGCCTCCAGCCGCAAAACGACCCCAGCGAGGCATCTGCCCCCCCCCGCGGCCGCCGCGATACCGCCCGCTGCCACCGTCCGCAGTAGCCGCAGCGGCCACAGCAGGCCCATCCTCCAGGCCGCCGGCATCAAGGCAGGGTACCTCTGAAGAGCTCCCAACCATGGGGCAGCCAGGTGAAGTGGGGTCCGGGTTCGCTGCGGGCCTCCAGCCGCAAAACAGCCACGACGAGGCCTCCGCCCCCCCCGCAGCCGCCGCGGTACCGCCCGCTGTTATCGCCCGCGGCAGCCATAGCGGCCGCAGGTGGACCATCTTCGAGGCCGCCAGCACCCAGGCAGGGGACCTCCAAAGAGCCCCCAACCCTGGGGCAGCCCCAACAATGTCGGCAGCCACAGCAGCCACCTCCGCAGCAGCCGCCACCTCCATATTATCTAAAAACCCCACTATGGTTACCTACTATTGAAGCTTTTTCTTATCCAACGATATATAAAAAGGAACAAACAGTTAGATATGGTGAGATATTGAATGAAAAGGACGAACTTAAATCTATGCAAGCGTTGGAAGAACAAGTTGTAAAAATGAATTGGTTTTCATATTTGCAAATACAATCTAGAATTGATAAAGATATTAAAACAGAAGGTATCTATGATAGGTTGACCGATTTAGATAAAATTTTAATAGGTACTGATGAAAAAATAATTTAAAAACTTTATGGACATTTGCTGGAGTTTAAATTAGAGGAAGAACAAGTTGAAGAAGCAATGGTTGCTTGGGGGAAAAAATTTGGATATGGGATTGACCTAGATAAATGGCAAAAATTGTGATCTCAAAATTATAAAATGACAATGTCAACTGCATATAAAAAAAATTTATATAAGATGTTTTACAGGTGGCACTTACCCCCGACGAGAATTGCGAGAATGTTCAAGAATAAATCGGATAAATGTTGGAAATGTCATCAGATACCTGGCTCATATTACCATATATGGTGGACAGGCTCGGATGCAAAACGATACTGGACTATAATCCACACATGGTTGGAAAAAATGATAAAACAACACATAGACTTTAAACCTGAGATATTCTTATTGAGAATTATACCGGAAATATACAGTAAAGAATTGAAATATTTGATTGTAAATATTTTATGGCTAGAATTGTATTTGCTAAGAATTGGAAAAATGAAAAAAATACCTATGCAGGAGGAAATTATTAAGAAAATCATGGACTGTGTTGAAATGAGTAAATTGACATTTGAAATCAGAGAACAAGAAGACAAACAATTTTATATGATATGGGATTTATTTTATCAATGGTTAGATAAAAAAACATGGTAAAGAAATAGATTAGGAAGCTTTACAATAAAAAGTTAATAAATTGATATAGAATACAATATAAATATATAACAATTGGATGAATGTATAAGATTAAATTATAATGAAATTTAGAATATCTTGTATAGAATGATAGAAAAATAGTTTAGTCAAATGAATGATTTATGATTGACATTATATAAGCACATGTTAGATTGATAAGGTGAGAATTTATACAACTTGTGAATAATAATAAAAAAAAGGATAGCACAAAAGATTGTAACCAACTGACACACTGTATGTATATAATTGAAAGATGGTTTTATATTTTTATGTTTTGTTTCTAAGTTTGTTGTAAAAAATAAAAACTTTATAAAAAAAAGAAAATGTAAACAATCTCTTTGACCTTGATATAATTATATATATAATTTTATTTTATATTTTTAAAACTTTTAAAAATTGAATAAAGTTTATTTTTAAAAAACCCAAAGAGGATAGAGTCACCCCTCTTCCCTTCAAACCACAGAGACAATGCCAACCTAAAAATACAGAACTAACTGTAGCATGTTCCTACCACAAGCATCAGCAATGGTTAAAGAGCAATTAGACCAGTCTTCTACAATCTTCCATGGTATTTATTCAAAAGCAACTTCCATTCAGTCAGTCACAAGAGGATCCTTATACAAGGTGTGTAACAAATACACTGGAGATTGTTGCATCCTCAATACAAACTCGTTCCTCATTTCAAAGGCTGGTTCCCCCAGCCAGTTTGCCAAAGATTCAGTTTCATCCATCCAAACCAAACATGGAGAAAGAATGAACAATTTCACAGGAGGCAAATCTCCTGATCTACACCTGCTAATGGACATGGCTTGCAAGCAAAAATATTTTCTTGAGGAAAAATGTTCAATATCTCAAAGATCCCGGATGAATGAAGATCTGAGAATGCAGAATCTGAAGGCAGCCTCATAGTAGCAGGAACAGTTATGTGCATGCCTCAAAGCCAAGTCCAGATACCTTCTGATGTGACTCGAGTCCTGTTGCCACAGAATGATGCTGATATGTATCAAAGGACCTCAGCAAGCCTAAGAGGAATCTAGCAATGGGATGTTATATTCCAGACTCAGATCACTGTCAAGTTCTCAGAAACCTCATTGGAAACTGCAATGGCATCGCCTCAGTGACAACCATATCAGCAAAAAAATAGCAATAACACCTCATCTAAGGTTAGCACTTCAGAACTCAAATAGTGGTTAGATACAAGGCAGGGAGTGTCATGCCACAACATGTAAATATTGTGCTGTTGTTGTTCTATCTCCACCTAGTGGCCGATGACAGATAAGCCTAACTATATTGTCTGAAGCCAGGCTCCATTTTCTGTCAGCCTTTGGAGAAGGCAGAAGCAGCCATTTTGACCATGAAACATAGTCATCTGGAGACGGGCCTACATCCCTCACACACAGCATTGCTGGTGAGGTTCAAGCTGCTTGTTTGTTGGTTGTTACGTTGGTTGTATCTCATATTTATATTTGATTTTCACTATTTGTATTTCCTCAGTTTCACCATACCCTGTTCTCACAATAAAACATTCAGTTCCACACCATGGTCTGTTTCATTAAAGAATAGGGAGGCTTAGCTGTCTGTCGAGCTGCACACAGACTCATGTACAGTGGGGACAGAACAGTGATCATGTTTTGCGATCTTCTGACAAGCAAAGTCAATGGGCAAGCCAGATTTATTTAACAACTGTTTAACTAATTCAATAACTACACCAATCACCTAATTGTGGTAAGGTCATAAAATGGGACAAAACTCATTTAACAACTCACTGAGCAGCAAAAATATTAGGCTCAGTTGTGGTCATAGTTAGATTTTCTCGGTTATTGCATTTACACAGATGGAATCCAAATAATCCCCAGAAGGTGCCTCAAGTGACATCGGCCCTGCCTGAGCTCCTTGAGGTCATAGCCAGCTTGGCGGTTGAGACCCCCAGGCTTATGGTCATGGGGGATTTCAACCTGCCATCTGCCGGTGGGGCCTCGGAGATTGCTCAGGAGTTCATGGCTTCCATGACAGCCATGGGCCTGACTCAATTAATTCGGGATCCTACTCTCTTGGGGGGTCACACCGTGGATTTGGTTTTTGTCTCTGATCAGTGGCAGAATGATCTTGATATAGGGGATGTAGTTGTGGAACCCCTGTCATGGACTGATCATTCGCTCCTTAGACTCGACTTCCATTCCGCACCCTCCTGCCGCAGGGATGCGGGGCCGATAAAATGGTACCGCCCCAGGCGCCTGATGGACCCAGATAGGTTCCTGATGGAGCTTGGGCCGTTTCCTGAGACTCACACACACGACTCAGTCGAGGGCTTGGTGGCCACCTGGGATAGGGTGGCCGCTGGGGCCCTTGACCGGGTCATGCCCTTGCTGCCTCTGACCCGGTGCCGATCCCAAGTGGCTCCTTGGTTTTCCAAGGAGCTAAGGGAGATGAAGCGCTGGAAAAGACGCCTAGAGAGTAGTTGGAGGGCCAGCCGCTCTGGATCTGACCGAACACTATTACGATCCTATATTAAGGCGTACTTAGTGGCGATAAGGACGGCGAGGTGATCCTACCTCTCCGCCCTTATTGCGTCCACGGAAAATCACCCGGCCACCCTGTTTAGGGTGACCCGCTCCCTTTTGGAGGTGGGGGAGTGGGAGGATCCCTTACAGGGATGGGCTGAGGATTTTTCTAGGTTTCTGCAGGACAAAATCACTCAGATCCGGGATGAGTTGGACTCTGACTGGGCATCTCCAGGCGGGGGGGTGGAGGTGGATTTCGGGGAGGTCATTTGGGATGAGTTCGATCCTGTTACTCTGGAGGACGTGGACAGGATACTGGGGGGCTTAATGCCACCACTTGTTTATTGGACCCGTGCCCCTCCTGGCTGGTCTTGGCCATTCAGGAGGTGGCACGAGGCTGGTTCCAAGAGATTATTAATGCTTCCTTGAGAGAGGGGCTTTTACCCGCCGCCTTGAAAGAGGCGGTGCTGCGGCCCCTCCTCAAGAAACCGTCCCTGGATCCAGCATTATTGTCGAATTATCGTCCGGTCTCCAACTTCCGCTTTGTTGCGAAGGTTGTTGAGAGTGTGGTGGCACATCAGCTCCCTCAGTACCTGGATGAAGCGGTATATCTAGACCCCCTCCAATCGGGTTTCAGGCCCGGGCACAGCATGGAGACGGCGTTGGTCGCGTTGACGGATGATCTCTCGAGGGCCCGGGACAGGGGTTGTTCCTCTGTCCTGGTCCTGTTAGATCTCTCAGCAGCTTTTGATACTGTCGACCACAGTATCCTATTGCAACAGTTGGGGGGGTTGGGAGTGGGAGGCACCGTTTTATGGTGGTTCTCCTCCTTCCTCTCTGACCATTCGCAATTTGTGTTGACAGGGGGGAAGAGGTCGACCCCGAGGCCCCTATTATGTGGGGTGCCTCAGGGGTCTGTGCTCTCACCCCTGCTGTTCAACATTTATGTGAAGCCGCTGGGTGAGATCATCCGTGGTTTCGGAGTGGAGTTCCATCAGTACTCCGGGCCACCCCAACGAAGCCCTCGAAGTGATGACCCGGTGCCTGGAGGCTGTGCAGAGTTGGATGGGTCTTAGCAGGCTTCATCTCAACCCGACCAAAACCAAGTGGCTGTGGTTTCCTGCACCCAGATACAGCCAGCTTGTTCCGTCGCTGGCCGTGGGGGGAGAAATTTTGATCCCCATGGAAAGGGCTCGCAATCTAGGTGTCCTCCTGGATGTATGGCTGTCTTTAGAAGATCATATTACGGCCATCGCCAGAGGGGCCTTTTGTCAGATTCGTCTGATTTACCAGTTGCGGCCCTTTCTGGATCTGGACGCACTTCGCACAGTCACTTCCGCCCTCGTCATCTCCCGCTTGGACTATTGCAACGCTCTCTACATGGGGCTCCCCTTGAAGAGTGTCCGGAGGCTGCAGTTGGTCCAGAATGCAGCCGCGCGGGTGATCTTGGGAGCACCTTGGAGCTCCCATGTAACACCGCTTCTCCGCGGGGTGCATTGGCTTCCTGTGGCCTTCCGGATCCGATTCAAGGTGGTATTGATCGTTTTCAAAGCGCTCCATGGCTCGGGACCTGGGTATTTACGGGACCGTCTGCTGCCATCAACAGCCTCCCACCGCCCAGTGCGCTCCCACAGGGTTGGCCTCCTCGGGGTTCCGCCGCCTGATTGTTGCCGGTTGGCGGCCCTGAGGGTGCGGGCCTTCTCTGTGGGGGCCCCCTCCCTGTGGAATGATTTGCCCCCGGAGATACGGGCCATTACCGACATTCAGACCTTCCGGCGCGCAGTAAAGACTCTGTTCTTTCAACAGGCCGGCCTGGCCCAGTAACGGTTTTCTGGGGTTTTAATTAACTAGGTTTTTAAATTTTTAAAAAATTTCTAAATTTTAAATCTATTAGTTTTATATTTTAAATTATATTTCGGCCTTGATTTAATTGTTTAATCTGTTTTTAATTGTATATATTGTCTGCTTTTAGTTGGCTGTGCAATGCCCTGAGTCCCTTTTTGAGAGAGGGGGCGGTATAGAAATTCAATAAATAAATAAATAAGTGCTCTCCCAGCAGTCCCCCCATAGTGTAAAAGTTTAGCATTTCCTAAGCTTTGAAAACTTTTATAGGAAGTTTATTCCAACCTTCCACATAAGGTTAAGTCTCTGATTTAACTGCTGAAAAAGAAAGTGATTGGACAAAAAGAGAGTCTGCATGCAATGAGTTAAAATTACAGCCCCTTTCCCTGACCCATCAATGACATTTATTGTTCAGAGAGATGCCTCAGACACAGCATTTCTATTCCAAGAGTAGCCAGTTTCTTACTTCTGATTTTTACTTCAGAGAGCTAACTCTTCCACAAAGAAAATTTGCACTGAAAATAGCTTGAAAAATTGTCATAAAATCAATGTTGAGTGTGTATACTGTAAATATCAAGGGCTTATCTTTATGCCTGCTTAACTGTGACACAAATACAGTATGTCCAGATAAACAATTGTTTTTGTCAAATCTGTCACTGTCTTTACTGTATTTCATTTCTGATCCACAATTTACAGATAGTTTAGTTAACTTCAGCTGTTCAAGTTTTAAAATATTGTTTTGCTCTTTCCCCCACATTTTTCCATGAAAATGATCTAGCATGCTTTCTCAATAACATGATTAATTCTGGATTAATTCTTGAATTTGGATGTGCTCAGTTCTAACAAGTCACTTTAGGCTGCTGAAGATTTCCCCTACCCTCTGATACTAGGCACTATCTTTCATGTCCATTTAGAAAAATTAGAAGCCTGCCTTCCACAGATGTATCTGCCCAAGTAATGTCTGATGAGAACTTTCTGAAACATTTGTCAGATCTCACCTGAACACTTACTTTCTCTGTGGGCTTAGTTCTCTTTTGAAAGAGTGTAGTCCAGTGCTTCACAAAAGGTCAATTTAAACAGGAAGTGGGAATTGTATGTTGATAGCTAAGGTCACCAGTGAATGCATTATAGGTTAACTCATTAACAAGATATCATATGGCTGTCCATTTTATTATATTTATCATTTCATCTATGTTAGGAGATCGCATTTTGCATGCCTTTATGCCATTTTGCCTCTTCTACGGGCAACATAAAGGTCCCACACGCAATAGTGAGGCAATTAAATGGTTAACCCGGCAAATCATGAGACATGGAAACAGGGTTTTTCCTCGGGATGAAATGCCCCGAACCGAAGTCCAAAGCACTCTTTTATTTAGCAAAAGCAAGATTACACAATATCAGCCAAGCAATAATAACACAAAGTCAGTTCATTAAAATCAGTTCATTCCGTTACTTCTTTGTTCCAGATAAGACCACATTCCTGGCTCTACATGAAGCAAACTCCCTGCTCCAGCAGCCAAGGTCAGGTTGCACGTACTGATCTTCACTTTCACCAATTAAGTATGAGTTGAATATGTCATAACACATTGAGCATCATTAATCAGAACAATTAATCCCACATCTCCCCCTTTTCTATTTCATAACCATCATGAGCATAATAAGTAGTAACATGTATTTCTTGCGTTTGTTGAAATAAACCTCTTACCATGGCTATCAAAGAAGGCAAGCACTGAATACAGCAACAGACACTTACCAGAGCAACCAGTATCAAGATGATCGATATAGCCATCCTTCGGATCCAAGACCCATCCGGCAGCCAGGACCACATGGCTCCCCATATGTCTACGGTACCAGAACCAGTCCCTACCAAAGGATTCTGAGCAATCAAATTTTCCATAGCATCAATAGTAAAAGTGAGATTGGGCCCGTGGTCTGTCACATAGGTACAACAAACCGCACCCACCAAGGCACAGACGCCTCCTTTAGAGGCTAAAAGGTAATCCAAAGCATAGCGATTCTGTAAAGAAACCAATCTAATCTGCTGAAGCTCTTCATTAATATCTTTTAAAGCCTTAATAGTTAGATTAAACATTTGTGTAGTCCAATTATTCAATATGTGTAAATCCCGATAATTCATAGCCACCCCCAAACTGGGAAATAAACTCCTGGCTAATTGAGTCGACCAACTGCCCCCCATTGTTAAACCGGAATCTAGGTCGTCGGTTCCTCGTTTATTGCGGATACGTAACCCCGTCGGAAATGCGTCCCGAATCCAAACAGCAGGTGTAAGCCAACCAAGCGTACAAGTGCCATACCAACCACTCGGAATGACAGCATATGCATTGTGCCCACATAACCACCAAACTTCTCCCACAAATAAGGGGAGACTACGGTTCTCTACAGCAGAAGCATTTGCTTGCTCAATAATCATACCAATTATCTGACACATAGAAGAAGGCATAAATTTGCTAGTAAAACAAGAAGTAGCATTAGCATTTGCCGGGTTTTCGTTGATTGGGTCAATAGGGTCTCCTTTAGCACAAGTTAAATTGTGTTGAACACAATTTCTGTCCAGGGTGCAATTAAATACCGTCCGTCGGCATTGAAGGTCTGAATTCATGTTAGTCCATCCAAACGTGGCATCATCTCCTTGTGGAGTTTTCCCTGGCCAGGAAAGATTCTTTGCATTAATAGTTACTGTTCGTCTACATCGAGGATAGTCCCCCAGAAAGATCCCACCTGTCTGGTTCACTATTTTAAAACAAACATCCGCTTCTTCCTGGAGACGGTGACTAAGAGCAGTCACCGACTTGTTGAAAGGGTCGTCCGACAGTAAATCTGAAAAAGTTCCTTTAAAGGTTGCATGGGAGGCTATTGAAGTCAGATTCAAAGGGACACCTTCCAAGACTAATCCGCCATGACCTCCTGTTGGTATATGCAAACAAATCCAGCAGTTCGTTCTGTTAAGCATAGAAGCCATCTGAGCTGCATCATTTACCAAGATGTTCTGCTCCCAAACTCCCAGGTCCGCTCTCTTGTTCGGACCTCCGAGGTTGCTGGTCACACATATATGGACGAATGCAGCGACCAGGCACCCACCAAACACCATTTTCATTTTCCACTGCAGCATATCCGCGGCCCCACGTAATAAGTTTAAATGGGCCGCACCACGTAGGGTCTGGGAGAAACCGAGCCCAGACCAGAGGGCGATTTTCTGTGGAAGAAACAGAAGAAGGGAAAAACCGGTCTGCCGCTGTAGCTGGAGGCGAGCCGGTGGGAGTTAGAAAATTTAAAGAATATAAAGCAATATTGAGAGTGTCTTGTATTCCCGGAAGTCCCGGGGAATTCCCCCTTTGCTGTTGTTTAAATTTTTCGAGCATGCGTTTTACAGTGCCATTTGCTCGCTCGCAAATAGCCTGTCCTTGCGAGTTATAGGGAATGCCAAATTTATGACAAATTGACCAACGATCACAAAATTGAGCAAAGTTAGAACTAGTATAGGCAGGACCATTATCTGTTTTTAGCTCCTTAGGTGGCCCTGAGGAGGCAAAAGTGCGGAGACAATGATTAATGACATGCTTAACAGTCTCCCCCCTTTGTGGGGTAGTCATAATAAACCCAGAAAATGTGTCAATACTAACATGTAGATATTTCCATGGGGCAAAGGAGGGATACTGCGTGACATCCATTTGCCAAAGGGCATTACGGTGCAAACCCCTAGGGTTCACTCCCATGGGTATAGCTGTAGCAATTTTACTGCAGGTAGGACATTGCTGGACAATTGCAGCAGCTTCTGTAGCTGAGAGGCCAAATTGTTTGATAAGGGCTTTTGCCCCTTGATGGAAGTAAGAATGGCTGTCCCACGGAGTTGTTTTAGATAAATGTAAGTGTTCCACGCGTGTGGAGGCATCAGCTCGCTGGTTTCCTTCAGCAAGGATTCCAGGAAGATGGGAATGACTACGCATATGCCCAACAAAATAAGGACATTTACGCTGCTCTAAAATTTGTTGGTAAGATAAGAAAAGAGCAAGTAGCCCTTCCTCCGTTCCTGGGGATACATATGCCCCTGTGAGGCATATAGTTAAGTTGTAAACATATTGACTATCCACAATTAGATTAAATGGCGTGTCAGGAAAAGTTTGAAAAGCCAACATAGCAGCGGCCAATTCTGCTCGTTGAGCTGATTTTTGAGGGGGGGTAATTTTCGTATGCCACTTCTCGTTTAGTTTCCATACGCACGCACCATATGTTTTTCCTCCATCCACAAATAAGGTCAAAGCATCTGGGAGAGGAAAAGAGCAGCGAACTTCTGCCAAAATTATATGTGTATTGGTGACAATGGACAATCTATGATCTGATGGTAAATGATAAGCAAAAGTGCCCTGCCAATTTGCTAAAGACAATTGAAGTAGCTCAGAGGTAGCCAAGAGTTGTTCCCATAAGTGAAGCCGAAAAGGAACATAAATAATAATAGGTTCAATGCCCATTAATTTAAGGCATCGGAATCGACCCCTTAAAATCAAAATGGATAAGGTATCTTCACCTGTGGAGACAGATTTTTTCCCAACATGGTCTAAGTGAAGCCACTCAAGAAGCAAGGTTTTTTCTGACGTTATCTGCAAAATCACGCCAGTAGGCAATTGACCAGGCAATAACGCTAAATGAGGAGGGGCATTTTCCTGACATCTATCTGTCCATTGCTCAGTCAGCCGACACTCAACCAACCGAACGACTTCCAACTGTTTCTGACTAAGGGATATTGGATCAGCAGGATTTTTTCCTTGACGCAGGGCATCAAACAAAGGGCTTAATTCCTGGGTAGAAAGATTGCAATAAGGTCTTACCCAATTAATATTTCCTAACCACTTTTGCAGTTCTACTAACGTAAACACTGGTGGTAAATCGAATTTTACCATCATAGGCGTGGAGTGAGCTGCTGTCAACTTGTGGCCTAAATATTTAAAAGGACTATGAGTTTGAATTTTTTCTGAGCTTACACAAAGTCCCTACCTAGATAAGTGTTCTATTAAAAGAGCCATTGACTGTGCTACGGTCCCTTCCGGGCCAGGAGCGGCCACCAAAATATCATCCATGTAATGAATAACTTTCCACCCTGGCCGTGCCTTACGGAAGGGTGACAATGCCAGAGACACATACATTTGACACATAGTAGGACTATTTAGCATGCCCTGAGGAAGGACCTTCCATTGATATCGCTTAGTTGGTTCTTCATTATTTAAAGCGGGGACAGTAAATGCAAAGAGCTTCCGATCATCATAATGTAAAGGGATTGTGAAAAAAGCATCTTTTAAATCTATAACAACTAAGTCCCAATCCTTAGGAATCAGATTAGGATTAGGCAAACCACATTGAAGGGGCCCATTGGCAATATTATTTTATTAATTTTTCGCAAATCATGCAAAAATCTCCATTTACCACTTTTCTTTTTAATAACAAACACAGGGCTATTATACGGACTAGTGGAGGGTTCAATATGGCCAACTTCTAACTGTTCCTGTACTAATTGATGAAGATTATATAATTTTTCACTGGATAAAGGCCACTGCTCCGTCCACACCGGAACAGAGGATAACAAGCGTAATTTCAAAAGAGTCTCCATAATTTCACCACTATCAATCCTCTACTGTAATGACAGCTTTCAGCTGACTCATCAAATCTCTCCCCCACAAGTTGACATGTAATTGCATGACAATAGGTTTAATTTTCGCTGTTGCACCCCCCTGCTTCAGCGTATCCGTGAGCCATTTCTCGCTAACCTGAGCCTCTTGGAGACCACCAACACCTCGTACAGCAGGAGTAGCCACTAACGGCCAAAACTTTGGCCACTCAGCTGACCGAACGACTGAGACATCAGCTCCTGTGTCCAACAAACCAGAAAAAGGTTTGCCATTGAGTAAAATCGTCATGATTGGTTTATAGGCTGCTATCTGTTTAGTTACTGTTAAAACAGAGCTCTCAAAACTGTTCTCATCAGTGGATCCAAAACCTCCCTCCCCCCTTATTCTAGCTGAATCTCCAGGGGGGGTTACACAGGGCAGCAATATTAACTGAGCCACTGCCATCCCTTTAGGTAGAGAAACAGGAGTATTTGCATGAAGCTGCACCTTGATAATTCCTTCATAATCAGCATCTATCACTCCTGGGACTACAAAAACTCCTTTCTTCCCTGCCGATGATCGTGGTAAAACCAAACCAACCGTACCCTCTGGCAAAGGCCCTTTCATTTCTGTGCTAACTACTTCAATTAAACCTGGAAAAGTCAATGAACATGGGGTGGCAAGCGGCAAATCTATGCCCGCAGAATGAGCAGTCGCAGGTCTATGGCTTAAGCAACCACTATTAGACTTATCTTGGCAGAGTTCCTTATTTACTCCTGGATTTGTTTCCGGGGGCTCTGCCACCTCCCCCTGAGTTAGTTTTTTTGTTGTGACATTGAACGACACTGATTCGCCCAATGATACCCCTTCTTGCATTTTGGACAGACTGTTTTTGGCTTACTTAGTTGTCCCTTACGAACTCGATGTTGGCCACCACCAGGGGCCCGGCACTGAGCTTTGAAGTGACCGGGCTTCCCACAATTAAAGCAATTTCCCTTCCCTTGCAAGGTTCCTCGAGTCATTGCTGCAGCCAGGGCATCCATTTGATGGAGCTGGCTTCCTACAGCAGCACAAGCTTCAATCATTTGTGCAATTTCCTTCTGTCCTGTAGCTATTAAAGGCTTTAGAATAGCCTTACAGTCTGCATTAGCATTTTCTACGGCTAATTTTTGGAGTAATTCTGCAGCCACCATATCATTATCTACCGATCTTTCAATTGCAGTTTTCAATTTAGTAATAAAATCCTGATATGGCTCAGCATTTCCCTGCTTGATGGTAACAAAACTGCGAATGGAACTACCCCCAGCCTCATCTACTTTAGTAAACGCAGCCAACACACAAAGGTTAATCATAGGGAAGACTTGATCTGCCAGATTATCTCGTTGTGACTCAACCGTGTTGAATTGACCTGCGCCATATAACTGATCGGGTGTAACCTGTCCTGTCCCTCTGGCTAATGCCTGCTGCCGATACTGAAAATCCCAAACAATATATTGACCAGAGGACAGAATCATTCTGGCTAAAGCTTTCCAATCCTCCGGTATCATCATTCGACCAAATGCCAAAGCTTCCAGCAAAGCAGTTGTATATTTACTTTTTAACCCATAATCTTTTACTGCTGTGGTAATTTCCCGGAGAGTTCTTAATTCTAAAGGACGCCAGACACGTTCCTGATTCCCTACTCCATCCATTTCTACAACAACAGGAAAAGCTGAGACCGGAAGGTTGATCAATTCCTCCGGAGACAGCTCCCCATTCTCCATTGCCTTTTCAAATCCAGCATCCACCGCATTTTTCACTCCGCGAGGGGCTAGCGAAAGCTCGCTAAGAGCAGGGGCAGAAGGAGGGAGCAGCAGCCCAGGATTACGAACCGCTGTGGTATCAGCTGGCTGAACAAGAACCGGTTGATAGGGAGGTGGGTGAATGACAGGATCAGGAGGGCGTTGTAACAAAGGATTATTTTGAATTTGCAGTGCCTCAATCAAAGAACGCCATGTACAGAGTATGGGTGCAGGGGCGCGAGGCGCATTATGCAAATCCTCGCCTATCTTCCTCCATGTAGACACTTTTGTGCTGCCTGACAAAGGGTAATATGACATATGTTCCCATACATATTTCAAAAGTTCTTTGATCTCTTTTCCCTTAACTTGCCGGGCTTTCCCAGCTGAGTTAAACTGAAAGTAATTTCGCTTAACTATCTCTTTCAATTCCCTGACGTGCTCTTCTTGAACCGGAGATAGATCATTCCCCATACTTACGATGAATCAGACGCGGTCCAGCCGTGTACCTGATGAAAGCGCTTAAGCCAATGCCTGGCGAAGGATGGGGACAAAGCGGACGTATCCCTTAAGAATCACGTCGGGGGTCACCACTTGAGGCAATTAAATGGTTAACCCGGCAAATCATGAGACATGGAAACAGGGTTTTTCCTCGGGATGAAATGCCCCGAACCGAAGTCCAAAGCACTCTTTTATTTAGCAAAAGCAAGATTACACAATATCAGCCAAGCAATAATAACACAAAGTCAGTTCATTAAAATCAGTTCATTCCGTTACTTCTTTGTTCCAGATAAGACCACATTCCTGGCTCTACATGAAGCAAACTCCCTGCTCCAGCAGCCAAGGTCAGGTTGCACGTACTGATCTCCACTTTCACCAATTAAGTATGAGTTGAATATGTCATAACACATTGAGCATCATTAATCAGAACAATTAATCCCACACAATAGCTGCTCATTGTCGTTCCCTTACAGTATTTATCATATTTATATATCTCACATAATGATGACTCTTAGTTCACTTTTAGTATTTTAGTATTAATTGAGTATGGAGCTCTTCCTTATCCATTGTTTCCTCCAGTTGTATTTTTGTCAGGCTACAGAACTTTTTCCCATTCAATTAACAAGAATGAATTTCTGAAACCAAATGTATCAAAAGGAATCTTTTATTGAGTTGAGACAATTCATGTAGGAGTTCAAAGCAGTGTCTAAGGTCTCTCAGGCATACAGGGATAAATAAGACAGTTTAGAGCCCTTCCCCTTATCTCGATGTGTATTTAGTGAAACAAAAGCCAGTATGTTAATTCCTCACCACCCCTTCTGTAGAAACAATCTTTTTCACAGTTTCCCAGGGCATATCTAATTTCCCCCCACCCATTTTTCAGAAAGAACTTTTCCAGAGGTTCCCAGGACACATCTCACTGTGGAATTTTTATGGTCTTCTCATCTCCTGGCTGTGCCTCTCAGAGGTGATAGGTTCCGGCCATCTGGGTTTCCTCCCTCCAGTGTATCATGTGTGGGTTATACAAATTCGATATAAGATTTAAATATATTCAGATTACATCAAGAAAGGATTTTTTTATCAGTCTCCTCCCCTTTTCTTCTACCACTGAAGAAATGACAGATACATGAATCTGACATCCTGCCCTCCTTAAAAAACAGATAAGTCTATCTGGAAAAAACAAAAATCATGCATTACATTTGCAATTCAGGATGGTTTATCAGGGTATGTTAGGTGGACCTTTCATAGTAATGCTTTTACGTGGCATTTGCTACCCACTCATTTTCTGAGGAAGGAAAGTGTTTCCAAGCTACTAAATACTGTGTGGATCCACGGTGAGTGTGTGAATCAAGGATATCTTTAATTTCAAAATGTTGTTCCCTATGTACCATGATGGGGGTTGGAGGTGGGGGAAGGGGGGGGGGGGTCTGAGGTTTGAAGTGATCTCCAGTTTGAGCAAGCTACAGTGAAATACTGGATGAATCTGCCTACATGTTTTTGGAAGTCGAAGCTCTCCCGTCACGGGGTTAATAATTCTGGAGATGGGGAATGGCCCAATGAGTTTTGGTCCTAATTTCTTATAGGGTTGTAATGATTTTAAGAATTTTGTGGACAAATATACATGGTCCCCAATCTTGAAAGGTTTAGGGTCACTTGAGCTTTGAAAACTGCTCTAGCTTCCTAATCATACCACTGGCCACATGGCTTGTAAGTTATCCATCCACTTCTTAAGGGAGGGGATTTCAGGTTGTTTGCTAGGTAGTTCCGGCATGGGGTTGAATTCTTGGCCCTTGGCTACCTGGAATGGGGTGAACCCCGTGCTACTATGGACTTAGTTATTGTATGCTATCTCTGCAAAAGGAAGAAGGTCAGTCCAATTGTCCTGTTGGTAATTAATAAAGCATCTTAAATATTGTTCTAATATGCTGTTAACTCTCTCCATCGAGCCATCCATTTCTGGGTGACTTGATGACAAAAACCCCGGGATGGAGCCTAATAGGTTTAAAAACGCCCACCAAAATTTGGATGTGAACTGAACACCTCTATCTGAGTAATCCGTTGGGGAGTTCCATGAAGGCAATAAATATGTATTAGGAACATCTTTGCCAATGCCTTGGCAGTTGGGATTTTTTGGCATGGAATAAAGTGAACCTGTTTGGAAAAAAGATCAGTTACAACTCAAATGACAGTGTTCCCAGCACTTTCAGGAAGCTCCACTATAAAGTCCATAGAGATGTCTTTCCAGGGTGCAGAAGAGTCTGCTACAATTTGTAAAAGTCCAGGATATTTTCCTTGTCTTCTCTTTGCAGCAGCACAGGTGGGGCAGTTCTCAACATAGTTTTCAATGTCTTTTTTAAGGGACAGCCACCAAAATTGTCTTTTGATGAGGTGCAGGGTTTTTACAAACCCAAAGTGTCCCACTATTTTGGAGTCATGAGGTCCATTCTCTGGCTTGCAGGGACATAAAGTTTGTTTTCTACCCAAGCCAGTCCATCTTTGAATAAACAAGTGTTTTTGTTAGCCTGGAGCCAGTCATCCTTTAGTAATGCCTCCTTAAATATTGACGTCATTGTGTCTTCAGTCAGGGATTATTTTTTGTTCTCTTGTGCCCGGGTGATGACTTTGGCTGCTAGTTGGGTCGGTTGGATCATCGGTTTTATAACCCCAATCTTTTTGCTGTTGTATTGGGGTTTTCCGGACAGTGCATCTGCTAAGAAGTTCTTTCTCCCAGGAAAATATTTGAGAGTGAAATTAAACTGTTTAAAATATTGAGTCCACCTTGCTTGTTTTTTGGAGAGTTTCATTGGATTTCTCAGGGCTTCCAGATTTTTGTCATCAGTCCATACTTCAAAGGGAATTTGGTTTCCTTCCAGCAAATGTCTCCATGTGAGCATTGCCCACAGCATATGCCTCTTTCTCTCATATGGCCCATCTTTGTTCGGTTTCCATCAGTTTCTTGGAAGTATAAGCATATGGTTGTAATTGTCCACTTCCATTCTTTTGGAGGAGGACTATTCTAGCTGCAACATCATTAGCATCTGCTTGGATGACAAAAGGTTGTTCGGGATCTGAGTGCTTAAGGACCGGTTCTACTGAGAATATATGTTTGAATTTCTCAAATGCTGCTTGGCATTCCATTGTCCAGATAAGGGGTTGCCTTGGTTTGGGTTTCTCCCCCCCTTCATTTTTAGCAAGTTTGTGATAGGGAGGGCGATGTTTGCAAAAGCTGGAAGGAATTGGCAATAAAAGTTCGCAAACCCCAGGAAGCTTTGCAGTTGTTTGCAGCTGTACGGTGGATCCCAGTCCATTACAGCTTTTACTTTCTGTGGGTCCATCTCTATTCCCTCATGGGATATTCTATACCCCAAGTAGTCAATTTTTTCTTGGTGGAATTCGCATTTAGATAGTTTTGCATATAGTTAAGTATTTAAGAGTTTCATGAGGACTGCATGGAGTAGCTCGATGTGTTCTTCCATCGTTTCTGTGTAGATTAAAATATCATCAAGATACACTAAAACTCCTTTATATAAAAATTCATGAAGGGTTTTGTTGATCATTTGCATAAACACGGTGGGTGCTTCTTGCAATCCAAAAGGGAGCACTTTAAATTGGAAGCCCCAATGGGGGGTTAAATGCTGTCTTCCACTCATCCCCTTCCTTTATTTTGATGCGGTAATATGCCTCTCGTAGGTTTAACTTTGAAAAAAAAATTTCCTTTCGAGAGGTGGGCTAACACATCCTTCATGAGGGGGAGCAGATACATAGTTTCTTTGCAAATTGTGTTTAATTTTTGGTAATTCACACACAGACGCATGGAGCCATCTTTCTTTTCGTGGAGTAACACTGGGGCAGGCGGGTTCGATGAAGCCCCTTTTTAAGTTTTTATCGATAAATGCTTTGAGTTCTTTTAGTTCTCTGGGAGACATGCAGTACATTTGTGGTTTTGGGAGTTTAGCCCCTGGTAGGATTTTGATAGCGCAGTCTGCGGCTCGATGGGGTGGGAGTTCATCACAAGCTTCCTCACTAAATGCTTGGGCCAGATCCTGGTACTCATTGGGGATGTTAATGGATTCAGCTGACTGTCTGGTCATGGCTGACTTTCTGTTCTCTGTCCCTTTCTTTATCCTTTCCTTTGAGCTTTTTGCAAATATTATGTCTCTCTGGAATTGTACGGTTCCTTTCCAATTTATTTTTTGATTCCATTTCCGCAGCCATGTGAGACCTAGGACCAGCGGCTCTTCCATTCCTGGGGCTACAATGAATGTGAGCATCTTGCTATGGTTCCCCAGTCTTATTTTCAAAGGTTCTGTGGTAAATCTGACTGGCTGCCTTCCCCCCCCCCCCCCGCTATAGTTCTATCTAATTGGCAGAAAGCGATGGGATTATCCATTTCTTTCAGTTGGATTCCCAATTTATCTGCAAGGGAGGAGTTTATTAGGCATCAGGTGCATCCCAAATCCAACAACGCTGCAACTTCCTCCCCCTTCCCTTGACTGGGGATAAACAGTCTCAGGGGTAGGGTGATTGGTTATTAGTGGGTCATCTTCCAGATCGCTTTCAGAATGGCTCAGGTCCCCTCAGAGCATTTGGGATTCTTCCTCAGGGTTGGGGTGGATTGGAATCCCACAGCTACTCGGCCTCTCAGGCCAGTCTCCTTTCCTTGAGGGCTGGATGTTCCAGGTTTCCCCCCAATGGGTGGTCTAGCTTTCTGGCAGGGGTCTTCGAACAGCAATCTGCTGCACGGTGTCCCTCCTTTCCACACTTAAAGCAACCAGACGTTCTTGGAGTCATGGTGGATTGGGGTTTGAAAACTTCCCATTTCCCCTGGGGTGGGGATCTTTTCCAAAACTTGCCAGTGCGGTACTGGTTTCCAGTCTTGTCTATCTCCGCCTCCTCTGCCATTATGTACCATTCGTGCAGGAGATTTGGGGCTCCACGGGCCAGGCAGGCAGTGTATAGGTTGTCATTTAGTCCATCTTTGAACCAACAGACTAGGATATCCTCTGGCCAGTCTACCTGGCCGGCAGGTCATGAAATTCCTTGGTGTATTCCGCTACCGGGCGATGGTCTTGTTTTACAACTCTAATGCCATTGCGAGCTTTTCTATCGGCAAGGGGGTCCTCGAATCGGTGGCATAAGGCCATAATGAAGTGATCGAGGTTCCTTAATTCTGGGGCATTGATGTTGTGGAATGTCACCATCCATCTGGCTGGTGCCCCTTCAAGGGCCAGGGTGACGACTCGTACTCGGGACCCCCGGATTGGGAAATCCCACCCATATTCTTGCATGGAGGTAAGCACTTGTGCCAGGAAAAATCCCAATTTCTGGGGGTCTCCATCGAATTTTACCCCCAAGGGCGGGATCTTCCTCTGCAATTGTATGTCTCTGGGTTGGCCAGGGTTAATCCCCTGATCCGGGATGTTCAGGGCAGAAAAGTACAGACATGCAGCCTTAGAGAGGCAGTTTAACAGAACAATTCAACAGATGAGAGGGCAACTGCAACAAGTTTCAGGTGATACCCGTGGGCCCCAGCCAAGCCCTCCCAGAAAAGGAGAAGTTATACATGAGCCTTTTCTTCCTCCATCCTGGTCTTCTGGAGCCTCTGCAGAACAATCAGATCCTCAGGATCTCAGCAGATCTGGGCCCTATTTCCAACAGGCTTCTGGGCCCTATGCCACCCCCTTTCCTCCAGGCTCAAGCCTCTTCTCAATCTAGGCCTGAAGCCACCTTCATTCCCACAGCAGCAGGCCTTCGGCCTTCAGCCTCTATCTTTGAGCATAGGCCAGGGGATATCCAAGACGTTGTTTCATTGGCCATTAGGCAGGGATTGGCTGAAGGCTTCAAGCAAATTCTTTGACCTCTGGAAAGGGTTCAGGCCCTTCTCCTTCCTCAACCTATAAGTTCCTTGCCTCCTCACCCTGAATTTCACAAGCCCCACGACCTCAGGATCCATTCTTCTCTACCAGAATGGGAGGAGGCTGATGAGGAGGGAGGGGCTTCACGATCTGAACACAGTTACTCCTCTCATTTAGAATGTGAAGTGGGTGAAATTTATGACAAAAACCTTTCAGAAGAAGATTCTTACCCAGAGCAGACATCCTCTGCATTGGTCTTCAACCCTACCCTTTTCAGGCCATTACTCAGCAAGGCCTTGGTCACTGCCAAGCTGTCGCCGGAGGAAGTGGCTTCTGAGCCACAAGGAGATTCCTCTGGCCAAGAGACTTGCTCTTCTCCAAGCCTGTAGTGCATGCAGAAGTTTTGCCTTCTCCCACATTGTTCCTGGGCATGGTCAAGGAACAGTGTGCTTCTCCTTTGGCAGGTCCTCGCCCTTCTTCTCTGGATAAACTTTTTTACAATGTCAGCGCAGCCCTGCACAATGCCCTAACAGTACCTTCTGTTGACATTTCGGTTGTGGCCTCGTTCTCATCCTCTGGCATTCCCACTGAGCCAGAAGATATTCTGAAACCAGATGATAAACATTCCGAACAGACCCTCAAGCACAATCACCAGGCCGCTGCATGGGCTGTTCAGGCTTCAACAGCAGCATCCTTTTTCACGAGGTCATCCATACAGTGGCTGCGCCAATTCCACAATAGATTGCCTGCTTCTGACCTCCGGTCTCACCAAGATCTCAACAAAATTACTGCAGCTGCAGAATTCACTAGGGATGCCACTCTCAATTCTGCCAAATTCGCATCTAGGGCCATGGGATCTGCAGTAGCAGCCAGAAGACTTTTATGGCTCTGAAACTGGCAGGCGGAGTCACACCGAAAATGGAAGTTAACTTCAGTTCCCTTCATAGGTGATAAACTTTCTGGCGATGCTCTGGAGCCTTATCTCATCGAAACCAGAGATAAACGTAAAATTCTCTCTTCCTCTGGGAAGAAAGCCAACTATCGCCAAGCTCCTTATCGCCCTCCTACCTTTTGAGTTGAGACCTCCTCCCACTACCCTCGCTCTCAGAGGTCGTACTCCCAATGCCAAGACCAATGTGCAGAAGCATCTGGCAGACAACAACCTTCTGCTGGTAAACGGCCCTTTCGGGGGGGAGGAGGTTGTTCCTTCCGTTGCTCTAAGTAATCCCTCGTTCTCACCACCCACCGGAGGTCGCCTAGCCTTCTTTGCCTCCAAATGGGAGGAGTCAACGACAGACGCCTGGGTCGTCAGCACTATTAGGTCAGGGTTACAATTGGATTTCCTAACGCCACCCCCAGAAAAATTGCTGATCTATCCTGTCTCTTGGGACATTTCAAAGCAAGCCCTCATGAATCAGGCCATTCAACACTTCCTTGACATCAGGGCTATTCAACCTGTTCCCTCCTCTCAACGGGGACTTAGATTTTACTCCCGCCTTTTCATCGTTCCCAAAGCCTCGGGGAGGGGGGGGGTGAGCCATCTTGGATCTAAAATTCCTCAACCAATTTGTAAAATACAGGCGATTTAAAATGCAGACTCTGCATTCTATTTTAGAGAGCGTTCGGGAGGACGACCTCCTTTTTTCCATTGATCTCATGGAGGCTTACCTCCACATCCTCATTTGGCCTCATCATTGCCAGTTTCTCCATTTCTGTTATCAGAATGCCCATTACCAGTATCGAGCATTTCCCTTCGGCCTCTCATCGGCTCCAAGAGTCTGCACAAAAGTTCTGGCAGCATTGGTGGCATCTCTGCATTCTGTCCCAGTGAGGATCCAATGCTACTTGGACAACATGTTGATTCTGTCCTCCTCCATCCATTCGGCCCACCAGGATCTGCAAATTACCCTGTCATGTCTTCAGAGCCACGGGTTTTCCATCAGCACCAAAAAGAGCCATCTCTCTCCCACAACCAAGTTGCAACACTTGGGAGCGGTCATCGACACCACGTCATGCCAGGTTTTCCTGTCCCCAGCTCGTGGAGAGTCTTGCAGAGATTATCAGCTGGATCCAGCACCATCAATCTGTTCCCCTGTCGCTGCTGTCCAAACTTCTGGGGAAGATGGTCTCCTGTATTGGCATCGTTCCGTGGGCACGGCTCCACTCCCGATTGCTCCAATGGTTCCTGCTTCCCTACCAAAGAGCAGGAACCAGCCACTCATCCATCAAGGTCCTGCTTCCGCCACAAATCCGGCAATCACTCAATTGGTGGCGTTCCACATCAATCAGGAAGGGACTTCTGTTCAGGGACCTGACAGGCTAGTGATAACCACCAATGCCCGCCTCCTGGGTTGGGGTTCCCATATGCAGGGACACATAGCTCAAGGCATTTGGTCCAGGTCAGAGCAAACCCTTCCCATAAATTGGTTAGAGCTCAGAGCCATTTTTCTGGGTCTCAAGCATTTCAGGCAGTCAATGACCGGCTCTCATGTTCTGGTCCTTACAGACAACATGGCCGCAAAGGCTCATGTCAACCGGCAAGTGGGGACAAAGTCCAAGGCCCTCATGAGAGAGGCTCAATGGTTGGGGTTATGGGCAGAGAAGCACTTGTTGTCGATTTCGGCAGACCACATCTCTGGGGTCGACAACTCCCAGGCTGACTGGCTCAACAGAAGCCTAGTTGACCAGACAGAATGATCCATTCCTCCATCTCTATTCAGGGACCTTTCCCTCAGATTCGGAACACCGCTCGTGGATCTCTTCTCCACTCCTCAAAACGACCAAGTCACCAGATTCTTCACCAGGTTTCCTTGCCAGGGAGCGGAGGGGACCAATGCTCTTCGGTGCAATGGACCAAGGGTCTCCTTTACACCTTTCCCCGGCTTCCCATCATTCTGGCAGTAATTTGGAAGATGTTAGTGGAACGAGCAGAGCTCCTCCTCCTGGCAACCTATTGGCCAAGGAGGCCCTGGTTTGCGGACCTGGTCAACCTATCTGTGGCTTCTCCTTGGAGGATCCCAGCCCATCTAATCTCTCTTCACCAAGGGACTCTGCTCCATCCAGAGCCCCAGTGGCTCAAGCTGACTGTGTGGCACTTGAGCGGCAGTGGCTAGAGGAGGCTGATCTCCCAGAAAGGGTCATTGCAAACCTTCTACAAGGCGCATCTATGATGCCACCTGGAAGGCTTTTTCCCGATGGTGCTTTAGAGAGGGTCTCTCTCCCGCTTTCCTTCAGGATGGTCTGGAGAAAGGTTTGGTCCCCAACACTCTATGCAGGCAGGTAGTGGCCCTCTCCTCTGTTCTTTCATGGGGTTCGCTCCCTTCCTTATCACATCACCCTGTAGTCAGGAGGTTTTTGAAAGGGGCTTCAAACCTGCACCCACCGGTGGTTCACAAGTATCCTTCCTGGGATCTTCATGTGGTCCTTAATGCCCTTATGAAGCCCCCTTTTGAACCCCTTAGAACAGTGTCTCTCCATTTCCTGACCCTGAAGGTAGTGTTCCTAGTTTCCATCACTTCAGCCAGATGGGTTTCTGAGCTTGCTGCTTTTTCCATCAGACAGGATCTTTGTTCCTTTCACAATGATAGGGTTGTTCTCCGTTTGGACCCCTCATTTATTCCAAAGGTTAACTCCTGGTTTCACAGGTCCCAGGACATTGTGTTGCCTGACTTCTGTCCCCTCCCGCACCATGACTTAGAGCGGCAGTGGCATACGCTAGATGTAAGAAGGGCTCTTAGAATATACATTAAGCGCACTTCCTCCTTCAGGAAGTCGGAAGCCATGTTTGTTTCCTTTTCCCCTTCTCACTTGGAGCATAAGGCCTCTTCTCCTACTATTAGCAGGTAGGTCAAGATTTCCATTGAGCAGACCTACAAAGCTGCGGCCCTTCCAGTTCCCCAAGGTCTGACGGTGCACTCTACCAGAAGCGCGGCCACTTCTGCTGCCTGGGCGACCCAAGCATCCTTGAAGAGATTTGTTGTGCAGCCACTTGGACATCCCCATCTCCTTTCATCAGACACTACCGTCTGGATGCCTTTGCCTCAGCAACTGCAGCCTTCGGCAGACGGGTGCTTCAATGAGTGGTTCCACAGTCGATGTGATAAGCCGGACGAGGACCCGCCCATGGACATGCAAGCTTTGGTATGTCCCATCCTGGGCTCTCGCTGCAGCATGGAGGAGAATGGGCATTGGTAGAAGTTACCGTGAATGCCCTTTCTATCTATGCTGCAAGAGAGCCCAGCCCCTCCCTTGATTCGTCCAGAGAGGGTAAGACATATTTCTGTTTTCTTTTTTTTTTTGCTTTCAGAGACACCTTTCAGTCTGTCAAGTATCTTCACCAAAGCTGGGTTTTCTTCCGGGGGCTGGCTTTTATATCTTAGTACAGACTCAGCTAAATGACATCATAAGAAGGAGTCAACCCCATCCTGGGCTCTCTTGCTGCATAGATAGAAAGGGCGTTCATGGTAACTTCTACCAACGCCCATTTTCTGCTTCCCTCGCTCTTCTACGTTGTCGTCTTGGTGTATTCCTCACCTCGAGGTTCTGCAAGGCTTTCCTCACGAGGCACTTTATGTCTCGTCTTATTCGATCATCAGCCGGTGGCTCCTTGCTCCATTCTTCCTGATTCAATAGGACCTCCAGCTCCACTTTCCACCCGGGTTTACGATTACCCCGGGTGAGGGTTACTCTTCTGGTTCTTCCGTCCTAGCTGTCTCTTTTTCCTACACCTATAGACCACCGGGGCTTGGTGGAGGTTTCACAGGTAGCTTTGCTGTCTTCAATGGGGTGCACCAAGTCAGTATCTGTCTGGGTAAGTGTTGACATTTCTCCCCAGCATTCGTCTCCCCCTTGCTCCTTGCTGTATTCAGACATTTTTCTTCTTTTGCAGGGTCCCCTCAGTAGAGTGAAAGGTTTTCTTTCTTTCTTTTTTCTTTAAAAAAAAAATTCCTCTCCAGGCTGACCTCTATTGCAGATGCTGCTTTATGTCCGGTTACATAACTTTTTCCCATTCAATTAACAAGAATGAACTTCTGAAACCAAACGTATCAAAAGGAATCCTTTATTGTGATGAGACAATTTATGTAGAAGTTCAAAGCAGCATCTAAGGTCTCACAGGCATACAGGGATAGATAAGGGAGTTTAGAACCTCTCCCTTTATCTCGATGTGTATTTAGTGAAACAAAAGCCAGTATGTTAATTCCTCACCACCCCTTCTGTAGAAACAATTTTTTTCAGAGTTTCCCAGGGCATACCTAATTTCCCCCCACCTCCTTTTCAGAAAGAACTTTTCCAGAGGTTCCCAGGATACATCTCATTGTGGAATTTTTATGGTTTTCTCATCTCTTGGCTGTGCCTCTCAGAGGTGATAGGTTCTGGCCATCTGGGTTTCCTCCCTCCATTGTGTCATGTGTGGGTTATACAAATTCGATATAAGATTAAATATATTCAGATTACATCAAGAAAGGATTTATCAGTCTCCCCCCCCCCCTTTTCTTCTACTACTGAAGAAATGACAGATACTTGGATCTGACAATTTTATTCCTCTCTTCACCAGTGACTTGTTAGCTCAGTTATTTTTGACACGGATTTGGTGCTTTATGTCTAATAAATAGCAAGCTGATAATTAAGAGATGAAAAAATAGGTGACCTCTTAACTCAGAAGATGACTAAATTAGCCATTCTAAGCACCAATCCATACTATCCCATCTTGCCTTATATTAAAGAGAGCAAATAGTAATGTTTTTCCCATCTGCAAGGGACCATTGGTGGGAAGGAAAATAAAGCCAGTTGTTTCTTTTTAAACTTACCTACACTGCAGACATTATCACTCTCTGTTCCCATTACTTAAGATAGTGATAACTACTGTGTTTCTCTGAAATAAGGCCTGGTCTTATTTTCTTTTAGGCCCCAAAATAAGCACCAGGTCCTATTTTCGGGGGATGTCTTTCCTGTTTACCTTAGGACTGCCTCTCATGCCCTGACACCTGTCGCACCGCTGCCTGATTTCTTCTACATGGCATGTTGTGCCATTGCATAAATAGTGGCACTTGACCTCCTGCAAGCACCACCAATGTGACATGATCTGTTGCCTCTTGTTGCGAGCAGCAGCACTGGTGTAATGTGACACAGGGCGTCCAGCCATAAGTGGCCAAAGTCAGGCAGCACTGTGACAGTGTCAGAGTGTGGGAGGCCTGGCTATAATAGTCCTAAGGTGCTTACCTTAGGTAAGTGCGGGGTGTGTGGGACAGCTTCACCCCCCCAACTTGATTTTTACACATGCGCTTCACCTTACCTTATACAACCAGATGGTGGAATGTAGTGGGCGGAGTCTTAACTAGAACTTATTTTTGGGGTAGGGTTTATAGTAGATGTGCATATAAAAATCAAGCTAGGGCTTATTTTCAGGATAGGTTGTATTTTTGGGGAAACACAGTATTACTACATAGCAACAAAAACTCTTTTACAAAGTAGTTGTCTGAATTTGTACAGCCTAAAGCTGATGGCTCTAAGTAAACCAATCAAACAACTGTGAATTCAGATGTAGGCTTATAGTGCTTGGAAAGCATGGCTTCTCCTGACTTCGGATGTCATGTTTCTGTAATAAGTATCTCCAGCACTGTCTATGGAAATTCTCAAGTCATGGTTATCCCAAGGTGCTTTTTCAAAAAGCAATTGGATTTTCTTTGTTTTTCCTTGAAGATATTTCAGTTCTCATCCAAGAATTAATTGTGGGAAAGGAGCTTGCATAACTCAATGAATCTATGGCTATGCCGTGCAGGGCTATCCAAGATGGACAGGTCATAGCAAAGAGTTCTGACAAAATGTGATCCACTGGAGAAGGAAATGGCAACCCGCTCCAGTATCTTTGCCATTAAAACCCCATGCACAGTATCAAAAGGCAAAAAGATATGACGCTGGAAGATGAGCTCCTCGGGCCGGAAGATGTTTAATATGTTACTGGAGAAGAGCAGAGGGCTAGTACTAGTAGCATCAGAAAGAGTGAAGTGACTTGGCCATAGCCAAAAGGATGTTCAGGTGTGGATGCATTTGATGGTGAAAGGAAAGTCTGATGCTATAAAGATCTATTCTCCATAGGAACCTGGAATGTAAGATCCATGAATCCAGGCAAGCTGGACGTGGTCAAACAAGAGATGACAAAACTAAACATTGACATCTTAGGAATCAGTGAACTAAAATGGACAGGAATGGGTGAATTTAATTCAGATGACCACCAGATATACAAGGTGATCAAACTGGTCAGTCCTAGAGGAGATCAACCCTGACTGCTCTTTAGAAGGCCAGATCCTGAAGTTAAAACTCAAATACTTTGACCACTGGAGAAAAGCCTAATGCTGGAAAGACTGAAGGTAATAGAAGAATGGGATGACAGAGAATGAGATGGCTGGATGGAGTCACTGAAACAATAGGCATAAGATTAAATGGACTCCAGAAGATGGTAGAGGACAGGAAGACATGGAGGAATGTTGTCCATGGGGTTACGATGGGTCAGACACGACTTCGCAATTAACAACAAACTAGATGCTTCTGTCCGGTAGGATGGATTATTTTCCTTCTTTGGCCAATTAGGGCCCTGCCTGTTTTGTTTGAATAGGAAAAAAGATTAAAAAAGCTTTCCTCATTGTTTATTGTCACTTTGTTGTCATCTATTGGCTGCACAGCCACATCAGTTGTATCTACTAGAATTAAATTACTCTAAATGAATGTCATTCTTCTAAAAACTAATGGGTATAATGCTTGGAAAACAAGACATCTTTCTGAGAGAGTTACTGTGTTTTTTCCTGCTATTATCTCTTCTTACACAAAGCTCTGAAATAATGTTTTAGCTAAGGAAAAAATTGTTTCCCAAACCACTTAATAATTTAATTGACAAATTAAATCAAATGTAAGGTGGGGCTACCAGACTGAAACTGCCAAAATCTAGAAAGCTACTAAATGGCATCAAAATGATTACAGCTTTCTGGACGATTTCGTTTTTCTCTAGTGGTCACCTGGATATTTGCAGCCCAGATCTTTACCTCTATTATGAAGTGATAAAAGCATTAACTGAAATTCCTACTTGGTAATGTTTTCCCCAACGAATAAAAGATTTTATTTAGCATATGGCATACGACAGGGGAATTTATAAATGCTAGGCATAGTGCAGTCCTGACAGTGTAGGTTGTTAGTTCATTCAGTTCAGCACTTGTACGTCAATCCTTGATGCACTAGGGTGGGAGCAAACTACGGTAGCTTTACACCAGCTAACTAGCAGTGCTCAGGTTGCTGGCTCTTCTGAGCTCCTTCACTGGTCTCATCTTGCCTCACCTCATGTCATATTGCCTCCCATTCAGCCAGATCCAATGCTGGGTTCCATACTCGACCCCCTCTCCAAATACAGCAAGATTTTTCCCACTGAAGTGGTACCCATTTATCTACTTGCAATATTGCTTGCTTTCAAACTGCTGGGTGGGAAGGAGCCAGGGAATGAATGGTGGGAGTGGATTTGAACCATTGGAGTGCAGACCATTTCTGGCCAATAATTCCAGCATTATTACATCATTGTGTCCCCATAAAGGGAGATGATGACAGATGAAAACAGTCCCCAAAGTTCTATAATCTTGTAATTTCAAATTTTTTTGAGCATAAAGCTAGCACAAGGGCAAATTAAATGACTAAACTTGTATCTTTCCCAAAATGCCCGGTTACAATTTGTTTTCTGCTATCTAGTCAGCATCCCTACTTCACAAAATGCTGTTAATAAAATTAGTAAAAAGGTTGAATAAAACTTGGCAAGCAGGCTCTCTTCAAAGTTGAGTTGAATCTCCCATTACTATTGTGTGCTTCCTGCACACCGTAGCTGATTAGAAAAGCATTTTCTTTTTTTGGTTTATCTGTAGTATGCACTTATGCCAATGTCATTCTTCTTTTATTTTAACCCAATTGCATTCAAGGTTTCAATTTTTTCCATTTCTACAGAGGTGTGTGTGTATGTGTGTAATTAGATTGATTTCTTTTGAACAATTTAAATTCCACTAAACTGTATGTTCTAGTCATAGGTTTCACTGTCAAGTTTTAGTAATGGCTACAATGTCATAAGTACCCTTGTATAGTAATTCAAGTCCACTGTTTCTCAAGTTATGCGTTAGTGTATAGACATCCAATCCCTTTTGACTGATCCTGTATTTGCTTCCTACATCTGTTTTGTATCTGAGTTCCTATTCTTTTAGACTTGGTTGATTTCCCTGAGATTTATGCTTGGAATTAGCTTCTGGAAGTTCATCTCCTTCTCCTTTCCGTTTTAGTTTAAAGCCTTTTGGATACGATGAACCAGTTGGTTTCCAAAGCGTTCTTCCTAGTTATTGTGAGGTGCAGTTCACTCCCTGCCAAATATTGTAGATTGGGAATCCAAAGTTTTGTTGATGGCACAATCTACTCCATTCCCTCATTGGATGTCTCCCCTCTTGTTGAGAATACAGAAGAAAATACCACCACCAGAAAGCCATCTTTTTAGCTTTCAGCCTAATTGTTCATAGTCCAATATTCTGTAATAATATCAAGCAGTAAGTAAGCCATATTGTTCATATCCTAGTTTTAAACTGGCTGAACTTAAAATTCAAGCTAATTCATACAGAGTGCAAAAGAAAAGAATAATTTCTAGTATGATAGTGTTTCTGCCAGATAAAAGTTCTAGAGGATGGCATAATAACAATACAGCTCTGTTACATAGAACGACATAGTTTAGCACCTTTTCCGCCAATTGAGGAATCAGAAATCTACCTTTGTTCTCCATCATAAATACTAATCATTATTATTTTTAAAAAACTACTCTTAGCATATATTGGGAAATCTAAGTGTTACTGTATGTCTGGGAATCAGGAATTCATAATACTCAACATTAATTGGAAAAGGCTGGAGTAAAGTATTGCTTAACTAAGTGCATTTTCTGCTCGTTTCAAATTTTCCTTTAAGCCTGTGTTCAGCATCTTCAAAAGGAAATATTCAAACCTTGTAAAGTCTATGTCTGAGCAGCAATACTTTCATTTATATTAATTATCCTTCACAAATATGCCACTCATATGACACACACACACACACACACACACACACACGCGATTGCCAATATCCAATGATGGATATGGCACAAGAAAAAGAAATATAAATATATTATATATTAACAACTACTAATGAAGAATAAGGCTGCACGAGAATTTAATTTGGTAAGAATATTGTCAAGATGCATATGATGGTGTGGAGAACAGCCCTTTAAATGGAAAGTATGAATACAAGCAAAAATAAGCATTTTCATTAATGAGGGTCATATGAAGCATGTAGGAAGACCAAATAGATAAAACTTTCATATACTATATGAAATAATAAAACTATAATTGCTTAAAATCTGAAAATTTAAGGCACTCCTTCAGATTCTGAGATCCTAAACTGTAGCTTACTTAACTGGGAAGTTAATTTATCAGTATTAATGTTTATGCAAAATTGATTTTCTATCTGTCTGTCTGTTGCTGACTCAATATAACCAACAATAATTATACATTAAATCTTCTAAATTGAAAAATAAATTTTCTATTCTTATCTCTTTAATAAAATGTATTTAGAATCATTTTTGGTATCAAATGCAGCAGAATATATCTATATTGTCTGTTTAATAAACAAAATGGCTTTTGAATAACTGGCACACAGTTTAGTATCATTATTGCCCTCATAAAAGCTATGCTTTTCTCTGCATGCATATATATTTAAGTATGGTTTTTGAATTATTGCATAAAATGTGGAGGATTTATATCCTTCTGTGATTGTAGTGCTTCATATCTATGTGCGTGTGTGTCTGTGCAGAGAAACACACACAGTTACACATATGCACTCATACAAAAATAATAGTGTTTCTTGCAAGATATTTCATACAGGAAGAACTATGGAAAATCACTTCCATCATAAATCACTGGTCGTTGAATAGATAGATGAAAAAATACTTTTTTTGAGATAAACCTGTAAGAAAAACAACATAGGAAAATTAGTCAAAATTGTAAAATTAAGATAATCAAAGAGAAACAATGGAATTACAGGTAGTCCTTGACTTACAATCATTAAATATATTTTCTAAACTATAATGGCACTGGAAAAAAAACATTTTTCACACAAGTTGCAGCATCCCCATGATCAAAATTCAAATGCTTGGCAACTGGCATATATTTATGATGGTTGAAGTATTCCGGGGACATGTGATCAACTTTTGAGACATGACAAACAAAGTCAACAGGGAAGCCAGATGTACTGAACAACCCTATTACTAACTTAACAACTGCAATGATTTACTTAACAACTGTGGCAAATGAGACTGAACAATAGAGTAAAATTCACTTAACAACTATCTTGCTTAAAAAAACCTAAACAACTAAAATTAAATAAAGTTCAAATCTCTTTCTCTGAATTCGATCGATGTGATCCTAGCCATACATGGTTATTTTTTTCTTTATGGCAAATTGCTTCATTCAATAGAATATAATAATATATAAAAGAGTAATGAAGAGCCAAATAAAATGACATTTTAGGACTTTGAGATGAACAATTAAAGCATCAACAATAAAAAAATAATTTTGACTAAGAAGAGAAAAATATTTCAATATTTTTTAAAAAGATAATTGTGTATTAATTCTTTCTATGAGATTTTAGAGGAACACAATTTCTATATTTACTCCACTCAGAATGAAATATCGTATTTTTCAGAGTATAAGATACTCTGAAGTATAAGCACCTAACTTTTGGGAAGGAAAACAAGAAAAAAAAATTCTGCCACTGCCTCTGTGCAATTTTCCTCCTTACAGCAAACAACCTGGTCAGCTTCAGCACAGTCCATGGCAGCTGGTGCTCCATTCAAAATCCAAGAAAGAAATGCTTAGACTCCATTTGTTAGAGAAAAGATATCTTTTACTGGAAATCAAAGTGGTAGCAACAAAAGAATTCTGAATCTGAGAAAATGAGCGCGTAAAACACATATACAAAGTGATGGTAACGTTTCCACCCCCAATAGTTCAATTCGCTCCTCCAGTTAAAAGTGGTACATAACATCATGTGGGCATCTTTAGGTGGTGATGAGGCCTCTGTCCGTTGACCTTGGCATAGTTTGATAAGGAGTTGCAGTTGCGCATAGCATAGAATAGAAACCTAAGCAAGATTTCCCCCCCCAACTTATACAGTTTCGTTTCCTAACAACTCCAGCTCGCTTCCCATAATAATCATGGCCCTCTCCCTCCCCCCGTTACTTATGACAGCCGAAAGATGCAAAGCAAAAGAAGAGAAGCAAAGGAAGAAAATCTTGAAGGCTGACAGCCCGATTAGCACAAGCAGCTGATTGTTGGTTGGATCGGCCTCCCGATGATCAGCTGTTTCAGCCTGCAGGAATTGCCATCGCCTATTGCACGTCCCATTTTCGGCCTCCACATTCCATTTTTGGCCTCCATGTGCCCCTTTTTTGGCCTCTGAATGCCCCATTTTCCGCCCATTCTGATCTCCGCCGCCCGGAATGGACCAAAAATGGGGCACGGGGGAGCCGAAAATGGAATGTGCAAAGGTTGAAAATGGGATACGGAGGCTGAAAATGGGGTGCACGGAGGTGGCAATAGGTGATGGCAATCCCTGCAGCCTGAAACAGCTGATTGTCGGGAGGCTGATCCAACTGACAATCAGCTGCTTGTGCTAATCAGGCTGTCCTGAAGCTGACCAGGTTGTTTGCTGCAAGGAGGAAAATTGGACAGAGGCAGAGGCCAAAGGATGGAGATCGGCGGGGCTTTGGCAACATTCACTGTATAAGATGCACAGACATTTACCCATTTTTGGGGTGGGGGAAAGTGCGTCTTAAACACCAAAAAATACAGTAAATGATAATTTCTAAAATCTCCATAACATCACAACTATATAAAGACATTCTCTGCTTTGTAGCACACCAACCTAGAAAAAGTGTTGTCAAAAATAAGTATGTAAATTCCAGCATTTCGTATTTTTACATTTCCTCTGATAGTTTCCTTATGAGAATTGCAGCGAGTCATGGGAATAAGAACCTGCAAAATATATATCAGTATATTAGTCAGAAGGAACTTTGCCATTATTAACTTGGGGAATGAGTAAATGAATATGTTTTTAACCAGCCTGCCCAAACAAATGCTTTCTTTATGTGTTGACCAAAGCTTCCATCACTATCAATTCATAATCAGCCACCAATTAATTATGTATTTATTAGATTTATATATCATCCATTTCACTATCAAGCGACTCTATTCAGCGTACAATAAAGTTAAAAATATATATAAAGTAGGGGTGTCAAATTCGCATTTTCATGGCAGCGTCACATGATGTATCAGGATTTCCCGCCCTTTGTTAAACCAGGTGAGGGCATGGCCAGTGCGTGATGCATCTGGCCCATGGGGCATGAGTTTGATAGCCCTGATATAAAACATTAAAATGTTAAATATTAAAGTTAACAAAATCTTTTTTTTCACCCACTAACTACATTATGGAATGCCCCAGACTAATCGGCAGAGCCAAGTTTTCAGGCCCTGAAATATTAATTGGGCCAAAATATTAACTGAAAGATACAGTAATGAGAAGGAAAGAAAGACCAGAAGATTTTTCAGCAGCAACAATCTTGTGTTTGATACTAATAGGATAATGGATCAATCAGAGCTTCTTATGACAGGGATGGACAACCTAGGACTCAAATGCCCCCACATTTTTTAACCCCAGATCCTTTTCATGCAGGGCAAATCCAAACAAAAATTAGCTATATTGTTTCCTGCTATCTACAGATTACCCATTAAAAATATAGCATGTTGTTTAATTATATTTTGGGGCAGAGATCTAGAAGGGTATAGCTCTGGTAACAAATAACAGTTTTTTTAAAAAAAATTCAACTGATTTGTTCATAATTATATTAGGTGCAATGTTTCCATGAAGAAAAATACATACATACAATTCTGTATGAGGGCTAACTTACTTTGCATTGATCCAGAGAGGTTTCTTCTGATTGCTTGAACACAACGCTGAATGATACGCTCTTTGGGTCTGATGAAAACACCCAACTTATTGTAAGGCCAGTCTCGTCTACAGTGATTGGAATAATGCTGTAAGTATTTGACTTAATAAATAGTTCTCTGGTACCTTCTCCAAATTTTAAAATTTCCTCCACTGTGAGAGGCAGCTTTAGCCTGAAGACAACAGATAAGAACAAAAATAATACTTGACCAACAAACGACACAAAATATAGAAACTCAGTTCTTACTTGTTGTAAAAAGAAACAATTGTTTAAGATTATTGTGCTTCTAGCCAATGGCAGTTTCTTCCAAATAACAAGAGGAAATAAGCTGGCTTACATCAATTCTCCTGACTTCAGCAAACAAATCTCTGTATCTTGGGTAATTTCCAAATCCTCAGGTTCATCAACAATTGAGCAGCTATAGGCGCTGTTTCTGAGGACACAGAAAACCAGATTATCATAATCAGATATTAGTCTCAAAATGTATACAAAATCTTCTGAAAATCCAGAATACATGATGGTTTATGATAAAATTAAATTAAAATTATCAAAATTAGCTAAGATAGGAACTAGAACCTATGGGAGAGAGATACAGTGATTATGGAGTGGAGGAGGCGGTTCTCTTATCGTGTATGAAATGGATTATCTGGACCTCTTTCAGTCAGGATTCAGACTCAGATATGGGATAGAAATAGCACTGATTATACTTTATGATGTCTTGGTGGGAGCAAGACAGGGATAATTACAACAATTTTTTGCACGGCTTGACCTCTCAGCAGCTTGTGATACCATTGATCATGGTATCCTTCTGGAATGGCTCTAGCGGCTGGATGTGGAGGGCACTATTTTCTCCTGATTTACTTTCTTTCTTCAAATGTTCTCAGTTGGTGTTGATCAGAGGCAAGAGTCTAATCTCCAGTCTCTATTTGTAATCTCAAGACTCAGATTATGTAAACAGTTCTATAAACAGCCTGCAAATTCCTTTATTATTAGTGAAAAGATTCAGAGTTTGCCAGTTACACAAAGACAATAAATAAAATAATTAGAAAGATTGTAACTTATTCTGAGGGCATTGTGTATGCTTGGAAATGTTTCAGTTGCCGGAATCCTTATATTCTCCAGTATGCTGATTGGAGAATCCACACTTGGGATGACACATGCCTTTCTGCCCAGAGATTGAGTCCTCAATCTTTTGCTATGCCTCTCTGTCAACTGCAGAGACCCCAGTTTTGACTCAGTCTTGGCCCTATAGAGATGTGAAAAAGATTGGCTCAGCTCTGAGAAGAAAGATATTGACTTTGACTAAAAGGACATTTGAATAGAACTTGCCATACAGGTTAGATCAGGGCGATCTGTGAGTGAAGAGGTAGACGGCTGTCGTGCCATTTTGTTCCAGCCTTGCTGCAATTATTGACTTTTGCCACTTGACATATCCCGACTTTGGCAGCTGTGTTGCTTGGATGGGAGTGGGGGGGAAGTGATTCCACCTTAGCTGGCTGGCTCACCTGGGGAACGCCAGTGAGGCCACCAAGCACCAAGTGCTTTTTCAGATGTGGCTCACCCAGTCTCTCTGGCGCCACTGGCACCTCAATCAATCTCCGTCGAAAGGAAAGCGGGATCATTAAAACTGCTCACATAGGTGCTGGTTCACCCAGGTCCCCTGGAGCAGCCGCCAACTAAGGAATGCTTTAGAACCATTGTCCAGTTGGTTCTAGGCAGATTCAGACTGGCAGCCAATAATCTGAGTTAAAGGTCATCCACTCTAGCGCTGCCTGTCACAGGAACCGGGCCTGTCATGGCAGATCAAAAAACAACAGCAGACACAAGCTTGCCTCTGTTCCACTCAGAAGCTCTGGAAAAAGTTCCAGGAAGCTGAATCGGCTAGTAAAGAAGCAGCCGATAAAATTAGAGCAAAAGTCCTGTATCCTATGAATGCTTCCAAAGCCGAAGAAAAGGACACTAGAAGGAGCCAAAAAGTTCTGGAGAAACAAATATCCAGAGCCGAAAAACAGGCAGAGCAGGAAAAGATGTCTAATCCAGCTCAAATAGAGCCTGTCAGTTCCTGCTCTCTGCAGCAACAGCTGTTGCCCCTGTCAAATGCTGGAGTTCCAATGGCTTGGTCACCAGAGGGCATTTTCTCCTACAGCCTTTTTCAACAGGAGAAAATGAGAGATATATTTTTCCTTCTCCTGCCTAGCAACCAAGGAGGAGGAGACACAGTCCAGGAATAGAGCCTTGGCCCCAGAGGCCACATTCACTCCCACTGCGGCGGGATCCGCCCAGGGGACAGGCAGTGCTCTGGGTTATCTGAAGAAATTAAATTCTTCATTTCAGAAGCAAGATCACATGGTATTACCACAGAATTCAAAAAAAGATGGCAACTGACCTCATTAGCAGCTGAACCACCCTGCCAACCTAACCAACAATACCAGCTCCCAACAGAGACGTTTAGGTTCCAGGGTCCTCCATCTCCAGAGCCTTCCTTGAGAAACTCAGCATCAGCATTGGAGGATGAGGAGCAAAGAGATCAGTCCATGTCAGAGGATGAGGATCTCATCCGACGCTCCACCTTTTACCGGCCTTTTCCATCCAGTTTTTTTTCAAATCCTGGTCTCTACAAGACCAGGTACACAGTTCAGAAAGGAGTAGAGCCCTGGGCCCCTGAGGAACCTTCGGACTCCCAGGGCCCAAACAACATTGTATTCTCTGAGCCTGCCATAACACACAAGGACATCCCATATCCTAAACTATTTTTAAATGTAGTTCAGAGACAATGGGGCCAGCCATGTTCATTCCCCATCTCTGGTGGAAATGACAAAAGGCTCCCATATGGCTCCCATCCTCACTGAGGTTCTTCAACTTCCTACAATGGATGAACCACTGGCAACCTGTCTGGGGACAAAGCAGAGACCCTAAAGGCAGAGGATAAGAGGATAAAACTGAACTTCTACAGGATGCATCAGGCCAATGCCTGGGCTGTCAAAGTGGAGACAGCTGCTTCCTTCTTTACAAGGACCTCCTTACTCTGGCTTTGCCAGTTGCAAGCAAGAGTGCCACCTGAGGAAATTTGGCTTCACCAAGACATCAATAAACTGGTGGCTACAGCTGAATTTTCAGCTGATGCTACCTTGCATGCGGCTCGGTTTTCCTCTAGAGCTCTTGCTTCCACAATAATATCATGCCAATTGCTATGGCTTTGCCAATGGTAGCCAGACATAAAAACCAAATATAGGCTAGCCTCCACCTCCTATAAGGGAAACACTCTTATTTGGCGAGGCCCTAGAACCTTTCCTTGTTGAAAACAAGGATAGGCGGAAGGTCTTGACCTCTATGGCCAGGCAGGTGGATTGCCGCCCTTCGCCATAAGTGTGTCGGCAGTCCTTTCAGCCGACAAATGCTGGCCAACAATGCTCAATTCCACCAACCCTATCCACAGAAACCTTATCGCCAACTGGACAGATCAATGTTTAGGGAAAGATCCAGACAAGAGTTCCAGATCAAGTGACCATTTGTGGGTCAGGAGGCTACCCCTTCTGCTGCTCCAAGTGACTGCCAGGGTGATCCTCCTATTGGCAGACGCCTAGCCCTATTTACAGAACAATGGAAGAACATCACGACTGAGTTTTGGGTCCTAAACACAGTGAGGCTAGGCCTCACTCTAGAATTCCTCTCCACATTCCCAAGACACTTCATCCATTGCCCAGTCTCCAAAAACAACATCAGGAGAGGCCTCATGGACATGGCAATCCAACATTTGATGGAGATCCACGCCATCGAGCCAATTCCAGAGGACCAACTGGGGCATGGTTTCTATTTCATTCTATTCATAGTTCTGAAGACCTCGGGAAGTGGGGGGTGGAGAGCAATTCTGGACCTCAAGAAATTAAACTTCCACTTAACCACTAACATCAACCGCCAAAAGGGCACCTACTCCAGGTGCCTCATGCACAAGATGGAACAATTGGGACTATGGGCAAAGACTCACCTGTACTCCATCAAGGCGGAGTACATCTTAGGGACGATGAACACGCAGGCAGACTGGCTCAGCAGGACCACAGTAGACCTTTCCGAGTGGCGCCTGCATCTGGACCTCTTCAGGGAGCTGTCCGAGAAATTCAGCTATTCAGTCCTGGACTTGTTAGCCACCCTGGCAAACTCGCAATTCCCAGGCTCTTGGGATTTGCGATACTGGAAACAGAGGTCAATGCCTTCTGCAGTCCGTCGCCCAGAGAATTGCTGTATGTCTTCCCGCCTCTTCCCCTCATTCTGGGGATGATCAGGAATGTGATATCGGAGAGAGCAGAAATCCTGCTTCTGGCTCCCCATTGGTCCATATGGCCATGGAACGCAGATCTGGTCAGCCTATCAGCATCCTGCCCTTGGAGGATTCTTCAGGACAGGATCTCCCTCAGCGAGAAGGCGTTGGTCCACCCAGAGCCTCAGTGGCTCCAACTGACCATCTGGCACTTGAGAGGAGTATCCTAAGGAAGGACAATTTCTCCAGGAAGGTGATACAGTTGATCCAGGCCTCCAGGAGACCTTATACTAATAGAATTTATTCAACCTGGAAAGCTTTTTGCAAATGGTGTGCTAGGAAGGACATTGACCCTGCTGCGGTATCTGTCCCACATACCCTGGACTTCCTACAAGGTCTTGATAAGGGGCTATCCCCTAACACTATTCTCAGACAAGTAGCTGCTTTGTCCACGTTGCTACCTTATGGGGACTTGGAATCCCTCACCCATCATCCAGTGCTATGCACATTCATTAGAGGGGCAGTTAACTTAAAACCACTTGTGGTACACAGGTACCCCACCTGGGACTTGTCAAAGGTACTACAGGCCCTCACTGCAGTACCTTTCGAGCCACTTCGGACAGCTGGTCTGTGCTTCCTGACATTCAAAGTTGCCTTCCTAGTGGCCTTCACTTCGAATAGGTGAATATTAGAACTGGCAGCTCTCTCAGTCAGAGAAGACTTTTGTACTTTCCATTCAAACAGGGTGGTTCTGCAGTTGAACCCCTCCTTCGTCCCCAAGGTGAACTCCTGGTTCCATAGGGCCCGAAGGTAATACTGCCAGACTTCTGCCCACGGTCATCTCATGACCTGGAGAAGAAGTGGCACACCTTGGACATGAAGAGGGCACTCTGCAGATACATCAAGAGAAATTCCACACATCGAAGAACTGAATCCCTGTTTGTGTCATTCCAACCATCTTCGATGGGTACCAAGGTCTCATCATCGACCATAGACTGATGGATAAGGGCGTGAATCACCAGGGCCTACGAGGTTCAAGCTCTCCCAGTACCCAGACAAGTAACTGCTTATTCAACAAGAAGCACAACTACTACGGTTGCATGGGCAACACAGACCTCTATTGAGGACATCTGCAGGGCAGCAACATGGTCCTCCCCATTACCTTTCGTAAAGCACTACAAATTGGACAGCTTCACTTTGGCTGAAGCTGCCTTTGGCAGGAGGGTACTCCAACAGGTGCATACAGATACGAATATCTCAGGACCAGATTGCTACCCACCCGTAGGACAGCCTGCTTTGGTATATCCCAAGTGTGGATTCTCCAATTGGCATACTGGAGAAGGGGCATTGGTCTTACCTGATGGAGAATTCACACCCACCCAGGAAACCATCTGTGGATGTAGGCTGCCTCAAGTCCTTCTGTCTCTTCATCTAATCCTAAACAGATTATTATGTTGAGACCAGGGCTCTATGGGAGCCAAACCATTATTTTCAGGACTCCCTGTTCTTTTTTATGCTGAAGATAGTTCCGAATGACATTGGATTAGGTCTGGCCCATTGTGCTTCTGCAGAATAAATTTGGGGTCAATCAAATGCCTCCCTGGCATGATGGATAAGTGTTGTGGCCCCGACTCCCGAGCCTGTGCTGTCAGAGGAAGAGGACCTGGAAGATGAGGGGGAGGAACTGGCAATGCCTTCCTCCCTGCCAATGCCTCAGGTTCCATCAGACAACCGAGAGAAAATGTCGGAGCAGCCCGACAGGGAGTGAAGAGGAGTAGTCTTGGCTTGACCCCAGGCAGCATCGTAGGGAGAAACATGAGCAGCCATGTAGGAGACATGGGAGGGTTAGAGAGTGAGTTGAGTCACTGAGCCCCACCCCACAGGGGATAAAAGTGGGTATGCTTTCTCTTTAAACTTTGTACGGGACAAAGTTTAACTTACTTTAGACTTTATTCGTGACTATGTTGGAAGAACGATTGTTTTGTGGACTGCCTTGTGCTTTGTGAAGTAAAAGTCCCAATTCCCTCTGTGTGAGTAAGACTTTGATTTACAATTGCTGCCAGCTCGGACTTGGCAGGGAGAACACAATGGGATGCCAAGAATGTTATCAGTTACAGAGGATCTGCTCTGTGAAGTTCGAGCCAGCTTGCCTGTCTGTGTTTGTGTGTGTGTATAATCCCTTACCTTTTGGGGGAAAGGGGAGGGGAGACAGAATATTTTTGTCCCATACCAGACTTAAACCATCATCTATCTAAGATGGACCACCACCACCAGCAGTTTCAACAACAGCTGCAAGATGAGAATCAAACTCTACAACAGCAAGTGGCTCAATTTACAGCCCAACTTGCTTTGCTGCAGGCTCCTGTAACTCCTCCTCCCCCTCCTCGCCGGAAATGCCCGGTGGTTGTGTTGGATAAGTTTTCTGGGCAGCCTGAGATGTTCCTGGCCTTCATGGGACAGTGCCAGTTATTTATGGCTATGAGGCCAGAAGATTTCCCAGATGACCGTGCTTGGGTGGGGTTTGTGATAAGCCTCCTTTCTGGCTCTGCCGTCCGATGTGCCACACCCTTGTTGCTCCAGAACAGCCTGTTACTAATTACCAGGGTTTTTGGCAATACCTGCGCCACATGTATGAGGATCCATACGAATGAAGACGGCAGCCAGGCATCTTAAGGACCTTTGCCAAGGGAAACGCTCCTTGCAAGAGTTTATTTCTGAATTTCAACTTTTGTGCCTGGACTCCAACTGAGCTGCAGGACGAATTGGTTCGAGTGGAGGCGCCTCTGACCCTCGACGGTGCATTGATGCACGTCTCCAATGGCGAAAGGCCTGTTGCACCATCCAGGAGTTGTTATCTGCGTCTGCACCACCACGTCCTGCGCAGACAGCGCCCTGGGTCACCCCGCGTTTCATGGCAACGGCTGAGGAGCCAATGGAGCTGGGAGTGGCCAAACCTCGCCTGACAGCCCAGGAGTGAACGTGGAGACACCAAGGGAGTTTGTGCCTGTATTGTGAGGACCCTGGACATTTCGCTATTTCTTGTCCTCAAAAGCGAAGTGGGGCGCTCAAGCCTGTGCCTGAATCTCAGCGGGATCAGTCAGAAAACGGGGCAGGCTCGACCTGGGGGAAACCCTAGACCAGGCACATACCAAATGCCCATCTGAATTAGCGGAGGTTGACTCTGGGCCTTGTCGGCATCTGATTTTGGACAGTCGGGTTTTCTTGGCTAACCAGTCGGAGGCGATTCTGGTGCATGCGCCGGTGGATTCAGGGGTCATGACTAACTTTATGGACCAGGCCTTTGTGGCCCATTTTTGATGTCCCCTTGGATCTGGTGGAACCCCCGATGAGGGTCGAGACTATTGTTGGACGGGACTTATTGCAGGACCCATTAAATTCGGCACCCAGCGTTTGTGCTTAGCCATTGGAGAACATGAGGAGGCAATCTGCTTTTATGTCACCGCGGACCTCCATTTCACATTGGTCCTTGGCATGGCTTGCTTCAGATTCATGATCCTCAGGTGGCATGGTCGCAGAACGCCATTTTTTTTCCCGAGTCTGTAGTGCATGGACCACTTCCGCCACACCTGTGCTGGCCAGGACATCTCCTGCTGTATCCATACCTCCTGAACTGATGGACTTCACGGATGTATTCAGAGAGAAGGAGGCGGACCGGTTACCCCCACATCAGCCCTATGATTGCCCCGTGGACCTTCTGCCCAATGTGCCGCTGCCAAGGGGATGTTTGTACTCCATGTCTGAGCCCGAGCTGGCCACCCTACGGGACTTTTTGGACAAAAACCTGGCCCGAGGGTTCATCGGGCCTTTGTCGTCCCCTCTCTCAGCCCTGGTTCTCTTCGTCAAGAAGAACATGGGGGACTTACGCTTGTGCTGTGATTACTGCCAGCTAAAAGCCATCACGGTGCAGAATTGCTACCCCTTGCTGCTCATTCCGGAGTTGATGGAGAGATTGCGTGAGGCCACTATCTTCACCAAGCTTGATCTTCGAGGGGACTACAACCTGGTGCGGATACGAAAGGGAGACAAATGGCAGACGGCATTTGGCACCCAATATGGCCATTTTGAGTACACTGTGATGCCGTTCGGGTTGACCAACGCCCCCTCAGTCTTCCAGCACCTGATGAATGATGTGTTTCGGGATATGTTAGATCAGTTCATGGTAGTGTACCTGAACGACATTCTGATCTACTCCTGGTCCAGGGACAGCCACCTTCAACACGTTCGTCTGGTCTTGCAACGCCTTCGGGAGCACCAACTTTATGCGAAGCTGGAGAAATGTCTCTTCTTCCAGACTTCCATAGAGTTCCTTGGGTACATCATCTCTTCTGAAGGCATCGCCATGGACCCGCGTAAGGTGGAGACCTTCTGTAGTTGGGAACCTCCTTGTGGTGTGAAGGATGTCCAACGCCTATTGGGGTTCATTAACTATTACCGGACCTTCATCCCGGACTTTGCCACATTGACAGGTCCGATAACCCAGCTCCTTCGACAGAAGGTCCCATTCCAGTGGCCCCCCCCTGCAGCAACAGGCTTTTGAGGCCCTCAAGAATGCCTTTGTCGCAGAACCCGTCCTGAGGCACTCTGATCCACATCGTCCTTTTTTGGTGGAGATGGACGCGTCCAACGTGGCTATTGGGGCAGCGCTGTTGCAGGCCCCGGTGGATGGTGACACTCTTTTCCCCTGCACTTATTATTCCCGGAAACTCAATCCTTTCAAATGCAACTACACCATCTGGGAAAAAGAGTTGCTGGCTATCAAGGCTGTGTTTGAGGCTTGGCGGCATCATCTCGAGGGGGCCTGACACAAGGTGGAGGTCCAGACGGACCATCGGAATTTAGAATACTTGTCAACGGCAAGGAAGTTGAACCAACGGCAGATCCGGTGGTCGTTGGTTTTTGCCCAGTTCAACTTTTCTGTGATCTATATCCCCAGTGGTCACAATCGGAGGGCAGATGCCCTGTCCTGCAAACCTGAGTACCTTTGCCCTGAGAACCCTCTTCCTCCGCGGACAGTGCTGCCAGCAGAATCCTTGGCCACAGTCCAGGAACCAGTGGATTTGCGGACTCGGGTGTGAGAGGCACAGCGCCTGGACGCTTGGTCGCAGCAGAGGACAGAGGAGCTTGGACCCGAATCCCCATGGATTATGACTCAGTGTCACGACAACCCCGCAGCCAGCCATTTTGGTTCTTTTAAGAACCTCTATCTCGTGAGGCGGACTTTTTGGTGGCCTCAAGTACGGCATGATGTCCACGCATATGTGACATCCTGTGCCGTGCCAGCAAGCAAAAACTGCAACGGGTGTGCCTCCCGACCTCCTCCAACCTCTGCCGACTCCAGGAAGACCATGGGGAGCGATTTCCATGGACTTCTTGACTCAGTTGCCGCTTTCTTCTGGATTTACGACTGTGCTGGTGGTGGTCGACATGTTGACAAAAATGGCCCACTTCATTCCATGTCGTACACTGCCAACGGCCCGTACAACTGCCCGTCTGTTCTTGCAGCATGTTTTCCGTCTCCATGGCCTGCCGAACAGAGTAGTTTCAGACCATGGCATACAGTTTACGGCCCAATTCTGGAAGAGCCTGATGACCGCATTACAAGTGCAGGTGTGCTTGTCGTCGGCGCACCATCCAGAGACTGATGAGGGGATGGAGAAGTCATTGGCATCCTTGGGCAATACTTGCACTTCTTTGTAAACCAACGGCAGAACAACTGGGTTGATTATCTCCCTCTGGCGGAGTTTGCATTCAGCAACTCCCAGCACACCTCCACCCCAATGACGCCGTTCTACGCTAACGTGGGGTACCATCCGCGGTTTTTCCCTCTGACACCATCCGATTCTCCTGTTCCCGAGACCCACGACTTCCTTTCTGAACTTCAATCGGTTCAGCAGTTGGTGCGGCAGCAACCAGTATAGGCCAAAGAAGACTTCAAGCGGTTCACCGATCGCTCTCGACGGGCAACGCCTCCGCTGGCGGTAGGAGACTGTGTGTGGTTATCCACAAAACACCTCCCGGCCGAGCGCCCAATAAAGAAGCTGGACCACCGGTTCATCGGCCCGTCCCCCATCGAGACGGTCATCAACTCCGTGGCCTATCGAATAACTCTATCACGTTCCATGCAGATTCATCCAGTCTTCCACTATTCCTTTTTGGTCCCTGAAGCCCCCTCGTGTTATCTTCAACGTCCCACAGCTGCTGATCCACCACCTGCGCCCGGTGAGGATGGCATAGTAGAATGCGAGGTGGCCAGCATTAGGGATTCCCGTTGGCTGAAAGGGCAGTTTCAGTATTTGATTGAGAGGCAGGGGGATGGACTGGAGGCCCTTTCCTGGGTGGATGCTTCCATGATCCACGCCCTGGACCTCATACGGCTGTTCCATGACCACTTCCCCTTTGGACCACGTCCTGACCATCAGACTCGGGGGAAGTGCTCTGTGGTGGAAGATAGTGTTGTGTCCCTGACTCCCGAGCTTGTGCTTTCAGAGGAAGAGGACCTGGAAGATAAGGGGGAGGAACAGGCAATGCCTTCCTCCTTAGGACCTTCCTCCCTGCCAGTGCCTTCCTCCCTGGTAATGCCTCAGGTTCCATCCGACAACCGAGAACAGCCTGAGATGAATCAGGAGGAAGGTGTGTCGGAGAGCCCTTGACAGGGAGTGAAGAGGAGTCTTGGCTCAACCCCAGGCAGCATCGTAGGGAGAAAGTGAGCAGCAATGTAGGAGACGTGGGAGGGTCAGAGAGTAAGTTGAGTCACTGAGTCCCACCCCACAGGGGATAAAAGTGGGTATGCTTTCTCTTTAAACTTTGTACGGGACAAAGTTTAACTTACTTTAGACTTCATTTGTGACTATGTTGGAAGAACAATTGTTTTGTGGACTACCTTGTGCTTTGTGAAGTAAAAGATCCAATTCCCTTTGTGTGAGTAAGACTTTGATTTACAATTGCTGCCAGCTCGGACTTGGCAGGCAGGACGTAGTGGGATGCCAAGAATGTTATCAGTTACAGAGGATTTCCTCTACTAAGTTCGAGCCAGCCTGCCTGTCTGTGTTTGTGTGTGTGTATAATCCCTTACCTTTTGGGGGAAAGGGAAGGGGAGACAGAACAGGTAAGTATCTGCCTATATTTTTCAGCATTGAGGATATTGATCCCGACCAAATCTTCAACTCCATTTGCTGAAATGCAGTTCCAAACTTGCAAGGAACCTCCACCATGCTTCACTGTCGCTTGCAGACAGTCATTATTGTACTGCTCTATTGTCTCCTGCTACAGCCAAATCTTTCAAAATCTGGCACATCAGTTGAGAACACCTGCTACTAATTTTCTGCACCACACTTCCTATATTTTTGTGCATAGTTCAGTAGCTTAGGTTTTCTGGCCACAATTCTTCCATGAAGACCAGACTCCTCTGGGCAGAGATGGATATACATGGGTCCCACGGGTTTCTGCCAGTTGCCAGCTGATGGCACTGATGGAAATTTTCTAATGTTGAAGGGAAGTAAGCATGACATATCTTTCATTTGTTGCACTAAGTTTCCTTGGCCAACCACTGTATCTACAGTCATCAACATTGCCTGTTTCTTTGTGTTTGTTCAAAATAGCTTGAACAGCGCATCTTGAAACCCAAGTCTACTTTGAAATCTCTGCCTGGAAAGACCTTGCTGATGCAGTATAATTACTAGTTTTGCCATAGTGTATGACCTGTGACATGAAATTGTTGACACAACCTCACCATAGTAGCAGTTTGGCTGATTTCCTCCAAAGGTGGCTGCTGAATGGTAAAAGCCTCTTTATTCTCTTAACAACCATTTAATTGTGTGTGTGTGTGTGTGCGTGTGTGTGTGTGTGTGTGCATGTGTATTATATAATTTGTTTTCATAGATTTTCACGGGTACAGATATGTAGGTCTTGGCGTGTTTGGGTCTTTTTTTATAAATTAGAGGAAATGGATCGTGTTTTTCTGTTGTCAGCACACTTTATTTACAAAATAACTAAGAAGCAAAAGAAACAGCAGTACCATTCTATTAAGCAAGCAAAAGAAACACTATAAAGAAAGATGAAGTAGAAGTAGAAGTAAAACTCCTCCCCTGCACACATGCGCAGTAAAACAGAACGTCACAAAAACTCATATCTTGTTACTATGGAGACTTGATAACCAGTCCAGCTCATTCTGTAAACTATCTGTGGAAAGCTCCTCAGACAAACAAAATAAATGCAGTGACATCCCCTTCTTTGTCTGATGAGCTGATATCAGGTAAGGCATATCTTCTCACTCAGGTATTCATGCTGAACAGCTGCAAGTGGTCTGTTGATGTAACCTAAAAACTGTAATATAAAACATTTCTGCAAAGTGTTAGCAGAATTCTCACTCATTTGCTTATTTGGGCCAATTTAAACAATATCATCAACATAAACAAGAATTATCTCATATGCATTCCCAGATCTTTTTGTGAACACGCATTCATCAGTTTCGGATTTAATAAAATCCATTAAATTTAATTTGTCAGTTAGACATAAATACTACATTAAACCACACTGTTTCCGACCATAAAGATTTGTTTAAGAGCCAGGTATCTCCTTCTTGCTTCCGGAATGCTGGAAAACGTTTTCTTCATCCAGTAGGAATTGCAGGCGTACACACTTTGAGTTGCTTTAAACTGTCCATTTCAGCCTGCATTTCCTTATGCCAAGGTAAAATTGCTTTTGTCAATTGCCATGAAAATGGCTATGGAGAGATCCTCTTCGTGATCCTCTCGGAACGTCTCAGAACAACGGTCCATTCTTCTTCCATTTCGTCCTTGTCTTCTTCTTCATCACTAGCTTCAGCATCGACGGCATGCGAAGACGGAACCTCTGGTTGATAAGAATTAGTTGATGGAACATCCGCCTAATAATCTCGATCATCAAACTGTGTTACATCATCTCTAGGAAAATAAACTCCAGGATCATTTGAGTGAATTCTGGACCAGTCAGCATCTTCTTCAAAAATAAAGGATTGAAAAACCACAATTAAATTTCTGGAATCAACGAACTTGCTGCATCTGGAATTGTCATCAATACCCATAAATCTCAGTCTTTTTGCTGCTGGACCTTTCTTTCTTTGAGCTAATGGAATATTCACCGTAGCACAGGAACCAAAAATATGGATATTTCTCAAATTGGGTTTATATCCATATAACATGAAGAAAGGTGTCTCGATTTATTACACTGCTCCAAATACAATTAACGATGTAGTTTGCATATTTAATTGCTTCACCCCAGTATGGGAAACTCAGATTAGCGTCTTCCAGAAGACAACACATCACTGTTTGCAGTACTCCATTTCTGCATTCCGCCACTCCATTTTCTGCAGGAACGTAAGGAGCTGAGGTCTGGTGCAGAATTCCATTCTTACGCATCCAGTCCTGAAAACGCTGGGACATGAATTCAGCACCGCGATCACTTTGAATTCTAGCGATGTGAACACCATGTTGAATGTTGGCATAAGTTGCAAAATCTTTAAAGATCTGAAAGGTCTCAGATTTTTCCTTCATAGGAAACACAAATCCGTATCTAGAATAATTGTCAACAATTGTTAAGAAATATTTTCTGCCACCAAGTGTTGGTGCAAATGGACCTATTATGTCAGTATGTACCAAATCAAAAATGCGTGTTGAGAGGCGTGTAGCGTGTTTTGGAACGGCTGCTGCCTTGGACTTGGCTTTCTTGCAGATAGCACAATCCAAAAACACCTTACACCCCTTCAGATCCAAACCTTTTACGAATTCTGGCATCTTGCTAAGAACACGAAAACTGGCATGCCCCAATCTTCTACGCTACTTATGGATACACTTGGAATGCAAAAGTTTATCTGTTAGTGAATTTTCAACATTCATATTAGGAACCTTAGACTTGCTTTGAGCAACCTGTTTCTGACTTTGGTTGGTTCTAGGAACCTTTGGGATAGCAACAGGATCTCTCTCTGGAATATCTCTCTCTGGGCCTGTGCTCCCTCTTATTGGAACAGTTATATTTGCCTGTGCTTGCGAAATAAACTTTGGCTTTAGGTAATAAACACCACCAATTACTATGGTTTCAGCAACAATATTATCTTCTTTCATCACATAATTTGCTTTTTCAAAATGGTGAACCTGGTACTTGGAAACTCTTGACAAATGACTCTGGCTAAGCAAACTGCTGGTTGCTGTTGGAATATAATAAACATCAGGAATAAATGCATCTAGTTCTTCAATGTAAACAGTTCCTTTTCCCTTGATCTGAATAGTATTATTTGAAAAAATATATAGTTCACACATATCAGGTTCAGGCTCGTGCATCTCTGTGAAAAAATCTCTTCTGTAGGTAACATGCACTGCAGCTCCACTATCCAAAGTCCAGAGATGTCTTCTGTCATAATCTGGACTTCCTTCGTTGGTTAATGCCAATGTGATGTGTGGAGCTTGTAGATCACGCCTGGAACCACGATGACCTTGTCTTTCACCTCTGCCCTTGCTTCTGGAATCTATTCCTCTGGGCTGGTATATGACAGGTGCTGGAGATCGCTGGGGACAATCACGGACGATATGTTCCAGATGACTACAGACGTAGCATCTTGGCATCCTTGGAACGAAGGCTTTTCCTCGGAAATTACGCCTTTATCTGGAGCTTGCAATGCCGGTGGTCTTCTCAAATGTGGCGTGGCGTGCATGAATGCTGGCACTGGCTGGCTTGATGGAGACATCTGTACAGCAGACTGATTCCTTGACAATTTTGTAAATGCACTTTGCAAATTTTATAAATGTTCCTGTATTTCACGCAAATCACCAGCAGATGGTGCTGCAACATTAGAAATGGCAGAAGCTCTTTCTCTTGAGTTAGCACCACGAGACATATCATGAGGTATCTGTGATGTAGGCATTGCTTTCTGCTCTGATTGGTCTGACACCACTCCCATGTGACCAATTTGTGGGTGGACCCTTGGCTTCAATGAAGAAGGCAAGATGGAGGACTCAGGAACTCTTACCCTTATCTCGCTGAAAAGACAGTGCATAGGCCTTAGCTTGCTGTAGGCTTTGTTCATAAAATGCAATCTGTTGCATATAATCCTGCATCTCAGGACTCAATGTTGGCTCAGGACTTAATGGAGGATAATAAATTTCACCTTTCTCTTTTCTTGAAGAACTATCAGCTGTCTGGATAACTTTAGGTTTAGCTCCAAGCTTTTCATATTCTGGCTTCTCAGGCTGAGTTTGATAGCATGCATCATAAATAAAACTTGGTACAGACCTGCTATCTTGTCCTCCCACGGCAACTTCCTCCTCCAGATGAGTAGCGGTAGCCAGCTGACTTCTTATCTCCTCAGGAATTTCAGAAAATGATAATAAATCTTCCACTGACCGAGCTCTCCGTTTTCCTTTTCCTTTCTTTCTTGGCATTGTAGAGCTTATCAAAATTAATCACATATTCCTCAGAATTATTGTGATCTAATTATCAAAACAACAGATAAGGAACCATCCTGTGCTACCATGTCAAAACGAAAACATTCAGTTTTATAAATTAAAGGAAATGGATCGTGTTTTTCTGTTGTCAGCATACTTTATTTACAAAATAACTAAGAAACAAAAGAAACAGTAGTACCATTCTACTAAGCAAGCAAAAGAAACGCTATAAAGAAAGATGAAGTAGAAGTAAAACTCCTCCCCTGCACACATGCGCAGTAAAACAGAACTTCACAAAACACTCATATCTTGTTACTATGGAGACTTGATAACCAGTCCAGCTCATTCTGTAAACTATCTGTGGAAAGCTCCTCAGACAAACAAAATAAACGCAGTGACACTTTTCCCATGTAAAATTGAGGGTATCTTGGCAACGTTTCAATGAGATCTCACTCACCATCCTCAGGCTGGTGCTTTCGACTTCGTGCTTGCAACATCCTGAGGTTTTGTGGTGTAACCTCCTGTGATGTGATATACTGAGTGGGTGGCTGTGATGTGATGTTCTGGGTTTTGGTTTGGCTCAGAATTTGAGGCCTGGTTCTGTGTTCATGGCGTGTGTCAGTTTGCTTGGTTTGGGAGTCGGGTATATGGCAGCTGGTGGTGCAGCCATGGTCTGGTTGCCAACAGTGGTTTCCTTTTGTCTATGGGGTGGGTTTGGGCTTGAGTCTGGTGAGGGAGATTGGTGGTGGCGTCATGTGTTGTTTTGGGTCCGGTGTTGTTTTCGTGGCTGGGACTCATTTGTTGATATCACATCACAGAACTCAGGAGGTTACACCACAAAACCTCAGGATGTTGCAACACAGCCAACAACCCAGGAGATTACAACACAAGACCCAGGATGTCACAACAATAGAACTCAGAAGGTCATCACACAGCCCATTACCCAAGTCGTTACAACACAGGAGTCTGATAGACACACAGCCAATACCTCAGCCACACATGTTCTTAAGAAAAAACCAGGCAATCTGCAAACATCAACTCCATCCCACCAGTATATATAGGGAGACAGCAGCTCAGATCACACTTTGCTCGCACAAACACGAAGCCAAAAGCACCAGCCTGAGGATAGTGAGTGAGATTTTGTTGATACGTTGCCAAGATACCCTCAATCTTACATGGGAAAAGACCCGAACACGTCAAGACCTGCATATATGTATATATATATATATATATATATGTATATATGTATGCATATGTATGTATATATATATATGCGTATATATATATATATATATATATATATATGTGTAAGGTTTTTTAAGCTGATAATTTTAAATAATAAATAAGGGAGACTAGTATAGATCTATTTCAAGCTAGTTAGCTCTCTTCAGCTAGCCATACCCTTACTGGGATTCGAACCAGGGAAGTATTACATGTGAGGCAGTTGTAATTGCCACTACACCACTGGTTCGAATCCCAGTAAGGGTATGGCTAGCTGAAGAGAGCTAACTAGCTTGAAATAGATCTATACTAGTCTCCCTTATTTATTATTTAAAATTATCAGCTTAAAAAACCTTACACACATGTAAACTAAAGGCAACTAAACAAATAGCTTTCTGTCAGTATGGTCTCTGGTGATGAGCCGAAAGACAGAAAAGAAAGCAGTATGCTTTCTCCCTTAATTGGGGCTTAACAGGGTGTTGTAATACAAAGTATATATATATATATATATATATATATATATATATATATATATATATGCATATATGGATCTTTGGTTCTTCGGGTTTTCTCCCGCGTAGAGTTGGAAATATCTAGGTGACGTTTCGATGAAGTCTCATTCATCATCTTCAGGCTTGTGTCTTCGGCCTTGTGCTTCTCAGAGTGAGAAGCACAAGGCCGAAGACACAAGCCTGAAGATGATGAATGAGACTTCATCGAAACGTCGCCTAGATATTTCCAACTCTACGCGGGAGAAAACCCGAAGAACCAAAGATCCACATACAAATACCCGCGAAAATCTCCGAAAACAAATATGCATATATATATATATATATGCGTATATATGTGTGTGTGTGTATATGTATATATATATATATATATGTGTGTGTGTGTGTGTATGTATATGTGTATATATACATACATACATGCATATATATATATATAAAATCTCTTGACGAGCAGTGTGGTTCCAGGTTTTTACATTTCAATACAAACATGACCAGTTACATATTCATCTTTCTTGTTCAATTTCATATCACATTATTACTAATTCTATTTTCTTTTAAATATTCTCAAATATTAGTTCATTAAACTTATTTTATCCAATTTCAATTCATATCTTATTTCATTTTTCTTAAAATATTCTCATATTTTGCTTTACAATATTATCTAAGATTCTTATTTCATTTCTATATTCATTACACATATTACTTTTATCTGTCACAATTGCAATTTTATCACATACTGTTATTCCATTTATTATTCAATAATTTCATCCTTATTCTATTAGTTCAAAAAATTGTCCCCTTTATTAGTCAAATTGACCTATTTACCTTGTACTTTCCCTCCATGTACTTCCTTTAATTCATTATAATTAACTCATTCTACATTAATAACAATATTCTTATTTACTACATATCACATACATATATATTTTAAGTAAAATTCTGCATAGTATTCTTTTTCTCAATCACCTTATAAATCATATCTAGTATAATGATAATCCTTTAGAAAAAAAGAAAATAAAGAAAATATCTGTTCCAATCTTATCTATTTTCAGATCCTTATTCTTATATATCACAACACGTTACTTTGTAGAATCTCCTTCCCTATCCTTTTTTTACCCATTGTCTCTCATCCTCCTAACTATGTAATTTCTTTTCCTGCTTCTCTTTATTTTCTGGTCCTTTCTCTTAATCCCCTTTTCCCCATTATTATTTCCCTCCATTTCTCATTTCAGTTATTTATTTTATCCGCCTTCCTTTCTCGGTCTTTCTTTCGTAATTCCCTCTTCTGCTTTTTCCCTTTCCTTTAACTTTCTGAACCATTCCCTCTTTCATTATCATATCAAACCACAAAATTTTGACTTTAATTCTCTCCCCCCCGCCATTTAAATGGTTGTTGTTCCACTTGATATTCAAGACTGGTTTCCTATTTAACTCCTCCCCTCGGTTCTCTTTGTTCTTCTTCAATCTGAATCACCATTTCTAGTTTTTATAGTATATTGCTGCACATTTCCAAGCTTACTTTCATTCTTTCCTTCATATCTTGTAGATCCAGATTTATTTCTGTAAATAATTCTCCCATTTTGTACACTGCTCCTTCCCCCCTTCCTTGATAATTATATTCAATCCCAATGTCCAGTAAGTTGTTTCAACCAGCGTCTTTTATATTTAATTTCAACAATCAATGTCCATAAGTCTTTGTTTCCAGGTTCCTTCTATTAGTTTCTTTTCCAACTTTTTCCCAAAGTCATCAAGTGGTTCCAAAGCAATTTCTTCAAATAATTTTCCCTTTATAATAATCTAGAATTTCACTTTTCAGGGTTTTAAATTTTATTATGATCTGATAGACTACCCAAATTATGCCTAACAGAGCAAATAAAACTACAATCACAAATCTCCTGTATTCACGAGAGCGAGATTTGAACAGCTTGACACGATGGTTAGATACGGGAAATTTCATGCAATACTGTACGAGCGCCTCTGCACTTGCGGAGCGGCAGAGGTAGAGGACTTGATTCACTTTCTATTTGACTGTTGCTTATATAAGAGGATGAGGACAGGTATTGTTAGGAATATAAGTAACCTAACAATTGGATTGAAAATATATAAACCAGGATAGACATTTTAATACTGTCTCTTTAAGGAATGCTAAAATTGTAATTGGGTGTGGTTCCTCAAACAGCCATAAAATGGAGCCAGAAACCTGGTTTTCCTGGAAGAAGAAGAAGAAAGAAGAGTGTTGCTAGTTACTAGTTGGTCGATATTCTGATGTTAGCTGTTTTTGCATTTCCCTATTGACTGTTGCTGATCGTCGTTATTCTTGGATTGATGTGAGTCTATTATTGAACTGTTTTTTATACTGGACTTTGTTATTGAATTATCTCTGGACTGAAAACTGACTGATATAACTGTGTATGACTTGGACTGTTTGTTGGACTTTGCTTAACCGTTTACTGGAAGTAAAGCCTACATTTTACTATACAATGTAGCTGTGTGCTGTGTGTGTGTTATTCAGCATTACTCTCACGTCGTCTCCCTGTGTGCACTCATTCTCCTAACGGGGAATTACCTCAACAGGTATCTTGGTCTTTATATCAAGACGAATGACCCATTGGGATACCCACATCAAAATAATTTACCTTATGTCCGGCCACAACTTGAAAATAACATTTAAAGTAGCACAGTATTTAAACAAAATGATTCGGTTGAGATCTGCATATATGGGATTGATTGGGGTAGACTGCAAGGGCGACTCTGAAATATAACGTTATTATATTTTATCTATATCTTAAATTATTGTACATTATTACAATTTTATTTTGGATTGTATTTTTTTACTATTTCATCTTAAATCGTATTTTGTCTAGATTCCATTTTAAATTGTATTTTATCAAGTTCCATTTTAAATAGTATTTTATTAAATTTCATTTTGAACTGCTTTTATTAAATTTTAGTAACAAATTGTTGCTGGAACTTAATATGGCCCAAGGGCTAAGCAATAAATACTTACTGTGTTATTATGACGGAGTTCATCTTATTTTCTTTTAAGTTCCAAGACCAAACACTTTTTAAAAAGTCACTGAAATTTTTCCTGTACCATTAGGTGGCACTCTCAGTTCTATTTCCATGTATCACCCTTTCTTTCCCTTTTCCCATTTTTTAAAACGTTTTTTTTAATTAATTTTGCTAATTCCATTAGCTATTATTTCTTTTCAACACATTCAATCCCAGCATTTACTTATGCCTATTTATTGCCAAAAGTCCAATAATTATTCAATTTAATTTCCAAGCCTTTTGTAATCAAATATTTTCCTCTGCATTTTCACCTCCAAATTAATTTGTTTCAATATTCAAAGCCAGTTCCAATTTCCTTCTCTCTCTCTGATTGCCACTTCTACACACTTTCATCCACATTAGTTCTTTGTTTTTTAATTCCAGGGTACCTTAATGTCCTGGTTCACACTCTGCTTTCAACTTCACCACTCCAGCACAGTCTTAGTTTCCCGAATTCCTTCCTGTCTTCGTGGTGGCCATTTTTGATCACTGCTGCAACTTGTCTTCAGAGGGGTTTTATCTTGTCAGGGAGGGGAAATGCGGCTCCTCTTAACTCTCCAAGCAATCCCCTTTCTTTACCACCCTTACAGGGTAGATCTGGTCCCAATTGGGATCCTTCAACAAGTGAGCACAGAGCAATACTGCGCACAATTGCGGATTCTGCTCTGAAACGACGGATGAGCAACCGGAAGTTCCAACAATCTTCTAATTTTACTGCCAAAGCTGGATCTTCGGCAGTGCTGCTCTCTGGTTTTAAATGGAATCATTTAGGAATGACCCAAGACAACTTTTGGATGATCGTGGATCCGGTTAGCAAGGGAGAGAGGTCTTGAAGATTCCAATTCCTTGTGGAAGTGATCAAAGTCATTGGACATATACAATTTCCTGTCAGCAGTTTCATTTCCTGAAGCATATATGGGAATTAACTTCTAATTTTTGAATTTGATTTATTTTGTTTTCTGCTTTAAAAGTTAATTAGCAGTTGTATGCTGATTTATTACAACCCCTTGCTGGACTCTAAATTGTTTTTTCTTTTCTGTTTTGATATATATTGTTCTTGATAAGCTCTATCCTCTCTGTATGGAAACACTACAGCTGTTCTGTGTGTGTGTGTGTGTGTGAAGACTTTTTAGACTCTCAACACAGGATTTCTGTATTTTTTGAACCTGCAAAATACCTGGAGTTTATTTCTATTGAATTTTAACCTGGGATTGCAAATATAGAAAAAAATATAGAAAACATCCCTTTTTTGTTCCCTGGTCAAGTTTCACCGACTAAGAAATGACTGAACAGTGGCTGAAATCTAAGAAATGAGGGTGGGGACTATGAAATTCTCTTTTAAAAATTCTCTTTAAAAAGGATAGTACAAAAGATTTGCAACCGACACACTGTATGTATACAAAATGGAATATGATTATATGTTTTTTATGTTTTGTATGTGTATGTTTTAAAATAAAAACTCTTTAAAAAATTTGTTGAGATAATAATGATCCTGCAAAATATGCTGGGGTACGGAAATTTGGATAAAGATTCACAAAAGGACTGGATTTCATATATTGCTCCCAAGTTTAAGTATCATATTCCTACAATATTAGGACTCTGAGTGAAAGGGGAAGTGACAAATTCCTTTTTCCTATGAAAATTGAGGGAGATGGGATGGATTTATTACAGGATCTAATCTGGGTCAGATACTAGGACCAGAGGTTTAATCTTCTGAGATTTCAGATGAGTGCTGGAGCCCATCCTCAGGGAACTTCTATCGGAATTGTAGTTTAGGCTGCTCTATGCATCATATTTATGTGGTACCTTGCTGAAGCTACCATATGAGGACAAATAAAGCTTTGCAAAGATTGCTTGGAGATCAGAGATACTTCTGATGTAATGTACCAGATCCTCTGCATGGATTCTCCTGTAACTATGTAGGATGGACAGGGAGGAAGCTAACCACCAGATTGCAAGAACACAAATGTGTAATCGAAGACCTGAATTTGTTGCTAGTCTCACATTGCAATGAACAAGGATATACATTCAATTTCACAACTATTAAGAACATTAGTGGAACAAAGACAGACACAGACAGCCAGGGAAATATTCAAGCCTGAAAAAAAAAAAGTCTTGTCAGCCAATAGGAATGCTGAGTTACCACCAATGTTATCAGGTACATAGGAGCCAAAGACTTGGCAGCACAGTTAATGGTTGGCCATCAACATACCAATCACCAATAGGAAGTTATACCAAATCAGGCACCACATAAATATGACACATTCAGTAGCCCAGGGGTGGGATTCTACCTGTTCTCACTTATTTGCTAGAACTTGTTGTTAACTTTCTAAGTAGCTCAGAGAACCAGTTGTTGGAAGAAATCTTCTTACGTTTTTTTCCATTTTACAGGACTAATCCTGTAAGGAAGGCAGGAAGAAAACTTAAAGACACCAGCTGTTGTTTTTAGCCTAATCTTTATTGCCCTGCTTACAGAAACTGCCTCTCCGTTAACCTTTATTACACTCTTGGCAGTACGCCTAGACTTCCTGTCTTTGGAGCGTCTCTGGAATTTTTTTTTTTTTGCTGATACTTTCTTAAAGAGGAAGGGTTGTTTTAAGTTTTTTACACTGCTGTTGGGAGGAAATACACTCCTGGAAATACGTCTAGCTGGTATGCAACGATCAACACTTTGAAGAAATAATGAAGCAGAGCTGCCAGAAAGCAGCTTTTAATGACAAGGAACCAAGATGAATGACATTCAGCAAGGCTTCTTTGCTAACTAGAAAGATTGACATTCAAACATGAGTTTACATACCCTTTCTGAGTTTTGGTCTAAAACTGGTTTTTGGTGAAGTTTAATTCTGTGCTTGGTGATGTTTAATCCTGTGTATATTGATAGGATAATTTTTCCTATTCAGCTTTATTTAGAAGGAAAAAGGTTAATCTCTGTTCCTGAAAAGAAATTGGGTTGAGAAATCTGGCTAGTTCCTGTGACTATTTGTTCTGGTAATTGGTTTAACAAGCGATTTACAACCATTTTTCACACCTACAACTGTTGCAGCATCTCCAGTCACGAGAGGCCAGGCAAGAAGCGCCCCTTGACGTGAATGATGTCGAGTTGGCCACGTCGACCCAATTACATGACCACCCAGCCATATCTACCCAGCTGGTCATTAGGGCACAGAACCAGTTGTTAAATTATTGGGAATCCCACCATATATTTTAGTAAAGGAAAGTTCCCCGAGGATGAGTTCCAGTACGAGTCCAAAAGCTCGGAAGACTAAACCTCTGACCCAGATTAGATCCTGCAATATTATCCTGGGACACATATATTTGCTTTCATTCGTGGATTTATTACAGTTAACTGATAACCACTTTTATTTGGACTTTGATATTCTGGAGACTGGGTCAATTATATTTAATTAAACAACAATATATGCAAAAAAGTAGCAGATTGTTAAGCCTCCTACACCAGGGCTCCCAACTCCCAGGCTGTGGACCAATACCAATCCATTCGGAACCAAGTGGCATTCATGTGTAGCTCCAATTGCATGAGCAGGAGGCAAGTGGGTACGCACGAAGCTCCATTTGTGCAAGTGACTTTGGGGATATTCAACACTCAGATACTATTCAAACCCCCAGATCTTTCAAGATATTTTAGGTTTTGTTTCTGAATATTTCTACCATAGCAGTCTTACTGCCTATAGCATGATTGCTTTTAAAATATATACCACCAAAATTATTTCTTATGCTTGCCCTATATAATCTGCACAGAATTTTTATGAAACTGTACATAAAACAAAAGTTCAACATTATGTCAAATTTCAATAAAATTTAATAAAACTGTTGCAAACTGAAAATGGAGTCTTTGGTGCTCTCTGAGCTTAATTGTTTTTATTGTTTTTATTTTTTTATTTTATTGATAAACATTTTAGAATACAATGTCCGGATATATTACAATGTCCGGATATATTACTGCGAGCACAAGCACAAAGCCGAAAACACCAGCCTGAAGGTGGCGAGTGAGATCTCGTCAAAACGTTGCCAAGATAGTCTCAATTTTACATGGGAAAAGACCTGAACACGCCAAGACCTGCATACCTGTACCCATGAAAACCTACGAATACATATACATACATACATACATACATATATACATACAGTATTTAGGTTTCTTCGGGTATTTTCCTATGTCTGTGCTTTTATTATAGTGACGTTTCGGCATATATATATATATATATATATATATATATATATATATATATATGTTTTTATTGTAAGTTAGTTTTGTATAATTATACATTCTCAAAATAAAAAAATTAAAAAATACCAGCCTTCCCCAATCTCGTCTTCCCCTCCTGTATTTAGATGCAACTGCCATCTCCCCATCTCAAGCTGGTGAAGCATGATAGAAATTTTTCCTAATAATAAGTAGGGGAAATTGCACTGTAGATTTATCATGTGAACCATTTTCCAATATATATTCTTACAGGTATTAAAGAATAGAAGGAACACAAACATGGAGGAAGATGATTACTATGCATTTCTAAGCAACAATACTTCTGATGAAAGCTACTCATATGAAACCTTTTTGGGATTCAAGCGAGTTTTCCTTGTCTGCATGTATTCGTTTGCCTGTATCTTTGGAGTGACTTTGGTTATCATAATTTTGTTTTTTTTACAAAAAAGTGAAAATGCTTGCAAACATATTTTTAATGAACCTGGCTATTGCTGACTTCAGTTTCCTTTGCACTTTGCCCTTCTGGGCTTATTCTGCTGCAGAAGAGTGGATCTTTTACACTCTTCTATGTCAAATCATCCTTGGTTTTTATACCTTGAATATGTATGGTTCCATGTTAACTCTCACTTCTATAACTATTGACAGGTATTTTGTAATTGTGCAAGCGACCAAAATTTGTATCAGTCAACACAAAAGAAAATTCTGAGGTACTATAGTCCAGGAGTGGGATTCTACCAGTTCGTATCTATTCACTAGAACCGGTTGTTAACATTCTAAGCAGTTCGGAGAACTGGTTGTTAGAAGAAATTACTGGCCTAATCCTGTAAGGAAGGCAGAAAGGAAACATTCTGGTGTTGCTTACAGAAACTGCCTCTCCATTAACTCTTATTACATTCTTGGCAGGACAAGAGTTCCTGTCTCAAGAATGTCTCTGGAGTTTTTTCCCCCTCCTTTGCTGGTACTTTGTTGCATGGAGTGACCATTCTAAGTTACGATGGCACTGAAAAAAGTGACTTATGATCATTTTTCACACTTATGACTGTTGCAGCATCAGGAAGAGATGCATGTCTTGATGTGAGTGATATTGAGTTGACCACGCCCACCAACTAAACCACGCCCACAGAACCGGTTGTTAAAAAATTTGAATCCCATCCCTGCTGTAGTCTGTATTTCAATTTGGATAATCTCTCTTCTGCTTGCTTTGCCACAGTTCATCTTCAGTACAGAAAAAAAATTAGACAAAAAGATACGTTTTGCAAATTATTCTTCAGTTTATGGAGTTGTTCACAGAAACAATTCAGATGACACTTGAATTCTTCTGTCCTATGCTCATCATGATTATATGCTATACAATCATTGTAAAAACTTTACTTAGTGCTAAGGGCTTCCATAAGCACAAATCTTTACAGATAACATTTGCTATTGTTGTAACTTTCATTTTGACACAAATGCTTTTGAAACTCATGAGGGCCTCAGATCATAATATCATGCTCAGCTACAGGTTTGAATATGCTTTGATCATCACAAAAGCAATTGCTTATTTCCATGGTTGCCTCAACCCAGTTCTCTATGTTTTTATAGGTGTGAAGTTTAGAAAGAATTTAGGAAAAGTTCTAAAAAATAATTGTTGTGTTAAACATTAAATTACAAGACAGTGGCATACAATTGATGAAAATGTCTCCAAGAGTGGTACTGCCACAAATAATGCAGAAGAAACCAGCACGATTCCTTTATAAGAGACCTGTCTCCAGACTGATTTCGGTCCTAGTTGCCTTGGGCACTCATGAAAACAAGCAGTATGTATTGCACGTTTCTCAATATACCTATCATGATTGTAGGGGGGGGGGGGGTGTTTGACAAGGAAAATGAACAGAATCTCATTTCAATCTTAATTCTTATGCTATAGGTTTCATCTGATGAAATAAAGACAAAATTAAAATATGCTAAATTATATAGCAGTTTTGGGACAAATTCTAAAATGCTTAGGCTAAATCTTGGCATCATTTATTTGTAATCTATTGCTATTTTGAAAATGCACTGCCAAAAACTAAGAGTGATTTGAAGAAACCACCAATATTTTAGCCTATTTTGTTCAATGTAAGAATCTTTTCACATTAAACACTGATAAGTACAGTCTATATAGTACAATCTATATAGACTTTCTATTCCTGTTTATAATAGGTTCATAAGATATGGAGTAAAAGAGCTTTCATAAACTTTGTCCCCTCAGTTTAAAAACAGTTGTGTGGCGCCTAACTCGATTATAAAATATTGCCTGGTTGTTATTATTAAATAAAATAAATTCAAGTCAATGGCTAAATAAACAGTTGGCATCTGCTGAAATATCTCTAAATTCAGTTTTCCCATCTGCAGATAGAAAGGGGAAAGAAAGAAACACGGAAGGCCAGATGTTGCCTCAGATATTTTCTGTGTTTTTCACACAATTCTAAAATGTAGTTTGATTTATGAGATTTTCTACTTGCTAAATTGGCCAAAAAAATAAATACCTTCAAGATTATGCCTGAGTTTATCATACGATACTTTGCATTAAGTCCTCATATCTACGGAGCTCAAACTGCCTTCTCTGTGCACAGAAGTTTGGCTATACAGCAGTCAAATCTGTACATTCATCCTCCTACCATTTATTGAGCATGTAAAAGTCGAAGGCTTGCTGTCATTACAAATTCTTTTATCCTATGTAGAAAATGTCACCCATAAGGCATGAAATTAATGAGGGGGTTGAGACCTATTATATGTGAATGACACCAACAGAGAAAGGCTAATAGCACCAATGACCAGTTAATTTGACCAATTAATTCTTACTACGTCTTTGTTCCAAAAGATTATTTCACCAAACAGAAGTTACTGAAAAACAGTCCCAAAGGTGCTTTTTCAACTATGACTTGGATGACTGAAAATCTCCATAGACATGACTTATGATAATTTTTCACACTTACGAGCGTTGCAGCATTCCCATGGTCATGTGATCAAAATCCAGCCACTTGGCAACTGGCTCAGTTTTATGATAGTTGCAGTGTTCCTGGGTTATGTGATCACCTTTTGTGACCTTCTGACAAACGAAGTTGATGGGGAAGCCAGATTCATTTAATAACCAAGTTATTAATGTAACAACTGCAATGATTCTAAATAAATTCTAGTAACTGTGGTAAGAAAAGTCACAAAATGGGGTAAAACTCATTTAATAACTACCTTACTTAGCAATGGAAATTGTTGGCTCAATTGTGGTTGTAAGCCAAAGATTATCTGCATATAGGCTCAGATATCAAGATCATGTACAAAGAATTTTAAAAAGTGATTCTTCAACTTAAAAATCTGTTAAGAACAATATCTGTTATTTATAGAAGTATTATTACTGTATAGATCACCAATTAATTGAGCAACAAATGATGGCATGAAAGCCCAGGAAATAAAAGCTGTTAGGAAAAAAAGGAAGAACATTGGTTTGGTAAAATAGAAATTATAGTATCAGGTGAGCCTACAGATATCCATTAGAGGCATGATGATATCACAGTGAAGTTGCAAGTAGCATTATGTCATCAAACAAATCACATGAATTATATATTTGCCTGATGATTTCAAGATGCATACAAGTTCATTTCTCTCCCTTGCTATTCCTGTAGACATCCATGTCATGTTCTATACAAAAAGAAAACAACACTTTCAGAAGATTCTCTGTCAAAGTTTGAATCTACAAATATAACAGATATACATGAGGACAGGTTCCTAGGCACAACCTATGAAGGACTTTAAAGATCAAACACAATAGTCTGAACTGGGCCTAAAAGAACAACTCCACTCACAAACTACTCATATTTCAAAGAAAGGGAAGAGAGAGAAGAAAAGTTACACATCTCTTATATTTTCTGCATTGTTCTGACAGAAATAGTAAGGACTCTATATGGCCATGGGCAATGTGCTATCTTTTCCTTGAGATGAAGAGAAATCTGATAGTACAAAAAGTGCTATCCCTATAAATTATCCTTAATGCCTCCTGGCAATAAGGCTGGTCAGTGCTGTGCCCACACACTAGCTTCAGGGCAATGCTTAGTGGGTTGCCCATCATTCATTTTCTTATCTGCCTGCATCATTACTACCACTGAACTGAATGCCTATAATGTGCTTGGGAGGCAGTGCTTCTGCCTCTGAAAAAAAGAAAAACAAGGCATTTTAACAGTACTTCAAGAAAGTTAAAAATGGGGACTTCTGGTGATGAGGTATGGACGAGTAGAGGTGCTGAAGCTCCTTCGTGGCTTTTCACTACCTTTTCTTGCTGTTGGTGCGACCCTTAGGGATGCATATAACTTATAGAGAAACGTGCCGGTATGGGGAGACTTGAGTTGCGGTGTGGAGAAGGCAACTCTCATTGCGATGTAGAGAGATCCTGTAGAGACCAACAAAGAAGAGACCGCCAACCAGTAATGGCAGTCCTGAAGTCCAAATTGTCACCTTCAAGAGGAAGCGAGTGAGTGACAGACTGTGGTTAATGGAGAAGAGGGTGTGTGAGGAAATCCGTGACCCTGATAGAGCATGAAGCATTGAAGAAGTCCCGTAGATGAAACTAAAAACAGTCGGATCGGAGCCCGAAAGAAGCGGCTAAGAAGCGGATGCGAGTGGCAGTGAAAGCAAAAGGGCTTGAGAGACAGAAGAGGGTAAGGACGCTAACGATCAGACAGAGAAGACAAGAACATTGGAGAAGTTTGTCTCATCAATACCAATGGGGAAAAAAAGTTTAACATCTGGAAAGCGTGAGCGATTTGGATTGTTTTTATTCAGGAAGACTGGATTAATACATTGGAGACGGGAGGAAGATCAGAAGCGGTGAAGTAAGCAGAGTCATTGTATTACTATAGACGATACTTAACAATTCACTTGAGCTTTTTGGACTATTGACTGGAGGTGTAATGTGCTAATGAAATGTGTTAATTGAAGAGACTGTATTAGCTGATGAAATTTGAAAGATTTGACAGTAAGAGATTTGAGCAAAAGGAGGAACAGTTATAGTGGAGTGTGCTGTGATATTGTGAAACCAGAGACATTATTCAGCAACTTTCCTCTTCCGGTGTGCTTGGAGATGGAACTTTCTAACTTCAGAGACAGAGAGATGAACAGTTATATTAAGATACTTCATGCTTTCTAACCTTTGCTGTTTGGACTAATTATTCCTCTATTATTTTTTTTTTCTTTAGTTACAGATAAGAAAGAAAGAAAATTGATTATGGTAACTGTGATGATCTATCTGATTTAGCTGATGCATTAGCAATACTGAGTTTTATACCTCGTTTAAATATATAGAAAAAACAAGGGAAATAGTAATAGCAATAAGTATCAATTAAGTAATAAATATAATTAATTAAATATCAGTATTTGAATATATCTGATCATTTTAAATAATTAATTGTGATATTTACATTTTAAATAATTAATTGTTGTATAGTGAGATAAACTTATTCCAACTTAGATTTATAAACATTTAAAATTATTTTATAGTATATATATTTAGATTAAGTGCTCCATAATATTTATAGATATTTGGATTTATATATAGTATTTATATATAGGATTAGAGCGATTGGATCAAGCAGTTATTATTATTAATATTTAGAAATTAAGTATAGAGATTTTGATATAAGTACTGGATTCTATATATTTATATATCTGATTTAGAATTTGAGTTTGAAATTACCTTGGATAATACAGTATTTACATTTATAAGAGTGTCTAGCTTGCCAATATACTAAGGAAATTAGAAAACTAATAGAGAAACCAATCAATTAGATTAGTGGTTACTCTCACCTGATATTATTGAATATTAAATGTTAATTTGGGATAACGTATTTAGTATAATACAAAAACAGAAAAAATCCTCAAAGAAACAACTTCTACAACTACTACAATGCTTAAAACTGGGAAGAAGACTATTCCAACACTAACAACTGCGGCGGCATCACCCTCAACTATGGCACAAAGGACAATCGAGGAAACATTACCAGGGGAGAAGCAATCCTCTACCACGAATGCCAATATCCAGTCGACACTCCTCATTTTACAAGAATCTATGTTGAAGCTTCAAGAAATAATGACAAAAAAACCATACTGAGACAAGAGCTGATATAAACAAACTAAAAGAAGAGATAGGGAAACTAAAGGCAGAAATGAAAGTAGATATTTCAAAGTTGGATGAGAAAATTGGAACAATTCAGCAGGCATTAGAGAGAAACGAATCAACAATAAAAGAGGTAGAGAAAAGGACAGAACAAACTGAAAAGAAACTGGAAATGGTTGATGAACACCTAAGGAATGTGAGCAAAGAAATGGAAGACTCACTGGTCTACTAGGAGATGGATAAAGTCGCAGCATACTTGAGATTCCAGAACATAGTGGAATCAAAAGAAGAGGATCTGGAACAGGTAATAGTAGAAATACTAGTGGAAATGTTGGAAAAAGACTAAGATAATATTCTGAAAGAGTTGGACGAAGTTTATAGAGTGAGTACAAATTATGCAAGATGCCACAAATGCCCAAAAGAAGTCCATGTAAGATTTGCTAGAAGAAAGGTCCGGGATATTATATACAAAATATCTAGAGAAGAAACAATTACATACAAAAATAAAGCAGTCTTGGTTCTTAAACAAATCCCAAGAAGAGTGAGAGAACAAAGACGAGACTATAAATTTTTGGTGACCCAATTAAACCAAAAAGGTATTGTATTTAGATGACTAATCGCAGAAGGGATGTTAATTTCATGGGAAGAAAGGAAAATTAGAGTAGATTCTATGGAAAAAGTTCAAGAATTTTATGAATGACTGGTAGGCCCGGAAGAACTGAGTAGCAAAGATGAACTAGAATCAAATTCCCAAGACGACCAAGATCACCAAAAGAATAGAGATGGGAGTCCTAGAAATCCAAAAAATACACAACAAGAGAGAGAAGAACCGAGGACATGCTACCAGTCACAAAGAGAAAGGAGTACTACAAGTCAAAGAGCAAGAATTAACTAGACAATGGATGAGGAAAAGAAGATACTATCAATTAACATAAACGGTCTAAATTCCACGACAAAAAGAAAAAGAATATTAGCCAAATTAATTAAACAAAATGCAGATATAGTATGTTTACAAGAAACCCACATAAGGAAATCAGATGAAAAATATTAGAATGCCCGAAACTAGGGAAACTATACACGACACCCACAGACCCCGGGAAAAAAGAAAGGGATAGCAGTATATGTAAAAGAGGATATGAAAGCAGACCTAATTTGGATAGATACCAACGGAGGAATTCTAGTTTTACAAATCTGGATTAATTCAACCCCAATTCTATTAGTGGTAATTTACGCCCCCAATGAAAACCAAAAAGAATTCTTTAACACTTGTATGAAAAAGTAGTGGAATTAGAAAAAAGAAACATTTGTATCTTAGGGGACTTCAATGCCATTGTGGACCATGAAAAAGATCACAGTAGTGGAGGGAGGAAGAGGAAGAAAAAGAGAGAGTTATTGAAAACATGTGTGGAAATGATGATTAAATTAAACTTGATAGATATGTGGAGAAAATTAAATCCAGAGAAAAAACAATTTACATTTTATTCAAATCCACACCAATCATGGACACGAATCGATATGGTATGGATGAACGGTAAAATAGTAAATGAATTAAAAGAGATTAAAATTTTACCCAACAAATGGGCAGATCATAATCCGATTCAGATACTGTGAAAAGGTAGGAAAAAGCCAAAGAAAAGGTGGACGCTAAATATACAGCTAATTAAAGAAAAAGAATTTACGAATAGACTCAAGAAGGAACTAAATTATTTTCTAAAAGAAATAATAATGAGGCAACTACAAAGCAAAATATTTGGGATACAATGAAGGCAGTAATAAGGGGCACAATAATATCATATACTGCTAGGAGGAATAAAGAAAATTATGCCCAGCAAAACAAATTAAAACAAAAGAATTAAAGAATTAAAAGCCAGTTACAAAGTACCCCAAAGGATCGTAGATTGCAAAATGAGATGATAATAATTAAACACAAATTGAACTTAATTGAACAGGAAGGAATGATTACAAAGTTGAATACAGCTAGACAGATATTCTTCGAACAGGCTGACCAACCAGGGAGAGGCTGTCCTACAAACTCAAAAAAGAAAAAGATTAATTTACCAGTTAATAGATGGAAATGGGGATGCCCAACAGGGAATAGAACAGAAAAAAGAAATTGCATATAAATATTTTGAAGACCTTTATAAAAAGGAGGATATGATAAGAAATTACTCAGGTGAAACAAGAGATAAAGAGGTAAATGAGGATATGATAAGAAATTACTCAGGTGAAACAAGAGATAAAGTAATTGGGGATGAGATGAAAGAATTACTAATTAAAGATATTACATGGTCTGAACTGAAAACAGCAATAGAAAATCAAAAAAATAATAAAACTCTGGGACCAGATGGGATCCCAGGGGAACTCTACAAGGCAATAGGAGAAAAAATAGGACCCCTTATGGTGGAAATATATAACGAGGCTTTACTTGCAGCTAAAATGCCGGATTCATGGAGGGAGGCATTGATTTCGTTGATCCCAAAGGAAGATTCAGAGCCCCGACTCATACAAAACTATAGACCAATTTCTTTGTTAAATACTGACTACAAAATTTTTGCTACTATCATAGCAAATAGACTAAAAAGAATCTTGAATGAGTATATACATAAAGACCAAAATGGATTTATCCCCAACAGACAAATTAGGAACAATCTAAGAATAGTGTTAGATGTCTTGGAATATTACGAAGCCCATCCGGAAAAAACAAATAGCCCTTGTATTCTTGGACGTGCAGAAGGCCTTCGACAATTTAAATTGGCAATTCTTAATCCAACAAATTTATAATATGAATTTAGGCACTAAATTTGAAAACATTGTAACTACAATTTACGCCTCACAAAAAGCGAATATTATAATTAATGGAGAATATACTCGATCAATAAAAATAGAGAAAGGAGTTAGACAGGGATGCCCACTATCACCCCTGTTTTTCATACTATCTTTGGAAACATTACTCACACGGATTAGGCAGAACCCAGAAATAAAGGGGTTAAAGATTAAGAAAGAAGAATATAAATTGCAGTCATTTGCGGATATGGTCTTTTTTATTGAGGATCCAATTGAAAAAGGACAGGAATTGTTGAATGAGTTAGAACAATTGGAAAAGTTGCAGGACTTAAAATTAATAGAAAGAAAATGAAATTAATAACCAAAACTTAACAGAAAAACAGAAATCAGAATTAGAAAAGGCGATGGGATTACAAGTGGTAAAGAAAATGAAATCCTTAGGAATATGGTTGACGGCTCAGTGTAAGACACTAAAGGAAAATAACTACAATAAATTATTGCAACAGGTAAAGAAAGACCTAGAGATATGGGTTAAACTCCAACTCTCCCTATTAGGGAGGATTGCCACTGTCAAAATGACTATCCTTTCTAAATTTATCTACTTATTTCAGACAATACCAATTAAATACATAAAAACTACTTTGCAGAACTCAATAGGATAATTGCAAAATTTATTTGGTAAGGGAAAAAACTGAGAATTTAAAAGCAATGCAAGATATGACGAGCCGGGGGGGGGGGCGCGCGGTATGGCACTCCCAAATTGGGAGCTATACCACAGTGTAGCTTCCCTAGTATGGCTGAAAGAATGGGTAAATTTATCGAATAAAAGAATACTATTTTTAGAAGGCCACGATTTACAGAGGGTGTGGCATGTGTTTCTATGGGACAAGGGGAAAACCAAACAGAAATATTTTCATAGACATGCAATTAGAGATTCTTTATTGGCCAGCTGGAATAAAGTAAGGAAAAAACACTATCTAAAGATCCCGATTTGGATCTCAACAATGAAGGCGATGATCTACCTGAACAATTTGGATATTAATAAGATGATAAAATACAAAGATTTACTGGATACACAAAGAACTTTAAAATCATGGCAAGATCTCCAAGAATAAGGGCTACGAATTGACCGGTGGGCATATCTCCAAATATAAAATAGATACAGACAGGACAAGAATTTGGAATCTATAGTAAACCACAACAATTAGATAAAATCTTATTAGGTCCAGATAAAAAAAATAACAAAATTTTATAATTACTTATTAGAGATAGAACTAGAGGAGGAAGTAGTCAAAGGTAATATGATAGCTTAGAGTAGAAATATAGGACGCAGCTTACTTTAAGGTACAGGTGGGCTTGTTGGTCGCATACCTGGCTCCCTGCTATGTGGCATCGGCCCTGCTTGAGCTCCTTGAGGTCATAGCCGGCATGGCGGTTGAGACCCCCAGGCTTATGGTCATGGGGGATTTCAACCTGCCTTCTGCCGGCGGTGCCTCGGGGACTGCTCAGGAGTTCATGGCTTCCATGACAGCCATGGGCCTGACCCAGTTAATTCGGGACCCTACTCACTTGGGAGGTCACACCCTGGATTTGGTTTTTGTCTCTGATCAGTGGCAGAGTGATCTGGGTGTAGGGGATATAGTTGTAGAACCCGTCATGGACTGATCACTCGCTCCTGAAGCTCGACTTCCGTTCCGCACCCCCTGGCCGCAGGGAGGCGGGACCGCTAAAATGGTACCGCCCCAGGCGCCTGATGGACCCAGATAGGTTCCTGACGGAGCTTGGGCCATTTCCCGAAGCTCACACACACGACTCGGTCGAGGGCTTGGTCGCCACCTGGGATAGGGTGGCCGCTGGGGCCCTTGACCGGGTCGTGCCCTTGCGGCCTCGGATCCGGTGCTGATCCCAGGTGGCTCCTTGGTTTTCCGAGGAGCTAAGGGAGATGAAGCGCCGGAAAAGACGCCTAGAGAGTAGTTGGAGGGCTAGCCGCTCTGCGTCTGACTGAACACTTCTACGATCTTATATTAAGACGTATTTAGTGGCAATAAGGATGGCGAGGAGGTCTTACCACTCCACCCTTATTGCGTCCGCGGAAAACCGCCCAGCCGCCCTGTTTAGGGTGACCCGCTCCCTTTTGGAGGTGGAAGCGCGGGAGGATCCCTTGCAGGGACGGGCTGAGGAGTTTTCTAGGTTTCTGCAGGACAAAATCGCTCAGATCCAGGATGAGCTGGACTCCGACTGGGCATCTCCGGGCGGGGGGGCGGGGGTGGATATCGGTGAGGTCAATTGGATTGAGTTCAACCCTGTTACCTTGGAGGACGTGGACAGGATACTGGGGGGGCTTAATGCCACCACTTGTTTGCTGGACCCGTGCCCCTCCTGGCTGGTCTTGGCCACTCGGAAGGTGACACGAGGCTGGTTCCAGGGTATTATAAACGCTTCCTTGAGAGAGGGGCTGTTACCTGCCACCTTGAAAGAGGCGGTGGTTCGGCCCCTCCTCAAGAAACCGTCCCTGGACCCAGCATTATTATCAAATTATCGTCCAGTCTCCAACCTTCGCTTTGTTGCGAAGGTTGTTGAGAGTATGGTGGCACGTCAGCTCCCGCAGTACCTGGATGAAGCGAGTTATCTCGACCCCCTCCAATCGGGTTTCAGGCCCGGGCACAGCACGGAGACGGCATTGGTCACGTTGGTGGATGATCTCTGGAGGGCTCGGGACAGGGGTTGTTCCTCTGTCCTGGTCCTGTTAGATCTCTCAGCGGCTTTTGATACTGTCGACCACAGTATCTTATTGCGGCGGTTGGAAGGGTTGGGGGTGAGAGGCACCGTGTTACAGTGGTTCGCCTCCTTCCTCTCCGACCGTTCGCAATTTGTGTTGACAGGGGGGCAGAGATCGGCCCCAAGGCTCCTACTGTGTGGGGTGCCTCAGGGGTCGGTGCTCTCGCCCCTGCTGTTCAACATTTATGTGAAGCCGCTGGGTGAGATCATCCGTGGCTTCGGGGTGGAGTTCCATCAGTACGCTGATGATACTCAGCTGTACATCTCCACCCCGGGCCATCCCAACGAAGCCGTCGAAGTGATGACCCGGTGCCTGGAGGCCGTGCGGAGTTGGATGGGTCATAACAGGCTTCGTCTCAACCCGACCAAAACCGAGTGGCTGTGGTTTCCTGCGCCCAGATACAGCTGGCTTGTTCCTTCGCTGGCCGTGGGGGGAGAGGTTTTGACCCCCGTGGAAAGGGCGCGCAATCTGGGTGTCCTCCTGAATGTACGGCTGTCTTTGGAAGAACATATTGCAGCCGTTGCCAGGCGGGCTTTTTGTCAGATTCGTCTGATTCACCAGTTGCGGCCCTTTCTGGATCTGGGCACACTTCGCACAGTCATTTCCGCCCTCGTTATCTCCCGCTTGGACTATTGCAATGCTCTCTACATGGGGCTCCCCTTGACGAGTCTCCGGAGGTTGCAGCTGGTTCAGAATGCAGCCGCGCGGGTGATCGTGGGTGCCCCTCGGGGCTCCCACGTAACACCGCTTCTCCGCAGGCTGCACTGGCTTCCTGTTGCCTTCCGGATTCGATTCAAGGTGGTACTGATGGTATTTAAAGTGCTCCATGGCTCGGGACCTGGGTACTTACGGGACCACCTGCTGCCATCAACAACCTCCCGCCGCCCAGTACGCTCTCACAGGGTTGCCCTGCTTGGGGTGCTGCCTGATCGTTGTCGGCTGGCGGCCCCAAGGGTGCAGGCTTTCTCTGTGGGAGCCCCCTCCCTGTGGAATGATCTCCCCCCAGAGATACGGGCCATGACGGACATCCTGACCTTCCGGCGCGCAGTTAAGACCCTATTTTACAAGCAGGCCGGCCTGGCCCAGTAAATGGTTTTGGGTTTTAAATTTAATTTGGGTTTTAATTGTTAAATTTTATAGTTTTTAAATTTTTAGTCAATCCCGGATTTTAATGTCTGAATTGTAGTTGGATGGGATACAGCCGGATTTGTTTATTTAATCTAGTTTTAAATTGTATTTAAATTGTATTTATTCTGTGTGTTTTTAGTAGGCTGTACACCGCCCCGAGTCCCTTTTTGGGAGAGGGAGCGATATAGAAATTTTAATAATAATAATAATAGAATGGGAAAAGATTTGGACCAGAAATAATAAAATTACAAAATCGGCAACATACAAAGAAAATGCCTATAAAATGTTCTATAGATAGCATCTCCCTCCTTCGAGACTAGCAAGGACGTTCCCCAACATGAATCGAATTGCTGGAAGTGTAAAAAGAAACATGGAACATTCTACCACATGTGGTGGTCCTGTACTGAAGCCCAGAGATATTGGCGGAGAATTAAAAAATAGTTGGAGAAAATTACGATTGAACAGATTGAACTCAAACCAGAATTCTTCTTACTAGGGATATTTAATAGACAATTCCCCCCAAAAGCCAAATACATAATATTACACGTACTCACAGCATTAGATCGGCCTTTGCACAATGTTGGAAACAATCTTATATTCCAACAGAGAAAATGACTATTCAGAAAATAGTAAGTTGTCCAGAAATGGACAAATTGACCCTAGCACTTAGAGACAAAGAAACATCGGAATATTACAAGAGTTGGAATTGTTGGTATGATTGGATAGAACAAAGTTAGATAATATAATAATAAATAACTATAACTGTAGAGGAGGATAAGCTGTAACTATAGTAACTGTATACTTGCACTAAAGTTTAATTGTAAATATGACACCAATAATGATACAAATAAAGAACCACAAACTGTCGATAATGGAACTGTCTTTATTTTGTTTTTCTTATTTTTCCTTATTTTTCTATGTTGTGTATGTGTTTGTTTATTTTAATTGTAAAATCAATAAAGTTTATTTTAAAAAAAAGAAAGTTAAAAATGCTGGCAATATTTTCAAATAGTGACTTTTTCCTTTTTTTATGATTTACCTGTCAATCTAAAGAACAGTTCCAAATTAGCAGTTTGACAATTAGCAAAGCATTTCATGGGTTTGGGGGAGGGGTCAGG